>CM028677.1:1425000-2803007 GCA_016760335.1 Gastrodia elata | reverse complement strand
ATTCTGGATGTATTTAATTTCTGCATGGTGATGAGTTACTATATTGCCTTCTCTTTTCCTACTATGTATGCTTGCAGATGTTACTCTATTATTCATTGCTTGAGCCACTTTGATATTTGTATATTGATGATGTTATAGTACTTTGTGACAAGTCCTTGACATAAGGCAAGTTGGGTTTACCAAACTCTACTTAAGTTGGGGATTTGCCATAGTTGGAGCACCGTACTTCCTTGTTGTCAGTACGGGGGCCCCACACTCCCATCTAGCTAAACTTTGTGTGATACGCATAATACATGATTAGTGGAAGTATTGTTTGTAAGATCATCAGAAATAAAAGATATCCTTTTGTAACCTAGATGTAGGGGATCAAAATCTAATTGATGGATCATGATCTCATGAGAGTGTTTGTGCTAAGGAAGAACCTAAAAGGAGTTCTCTTTGTGCACTAAACTTAAACCTAATGTAATTGGAGGGTACTTCGATTCTAATAGTGTTCACTTGATTTAATAAAGCAACTAAACTGAAAGTTTACATTCAACAATGAACTTATATCACCAACCCTTGCAACTATTACAATGAAATCTCAACTCATTCCTTTTTAATCAAATTATATTTTAACTTAAGGTAATTTGTATCGCTAAACTAGGAACCAAAAATCAACCAAAATTTGACATCTAAACATTATCGAAAGAATACATAACTTGGTATCAGAATCATCGTTCCCTAAGGATGATAAATCCTGAAAATTAAAACTACCACGTAATACTTTAGACCACGTACACTTGCGTGTAAATGTAGACATGTATTTTCCGTCTGTCAGCTTCCAAACTGCATCAATTGGTAGCTAAACATCCACATCATCTTTCTTTATGATGTTGTATGCCTTATCATCTCTATGATATACCTTACGTTAGCCACCCTTGGTGTGATTCTTGAATGCTCCCCTTATCAGAGTAGTATAAAAGGATGCGCTAGAGTCTACCACCCAAGACTCTGTGTTGACAAGTGAGAAAATCAAAGTATTATGATCCTTTTAAGCTTAAACATTCATAGTGGCACAGATAACCAATGTGCCACCACTTATCTTCATTTAGGGTAGGACAGTCCTTTTTGAAGTGACATGACTTCCCACAATTCCATCAACTTGGCATTGCTTTTTTGGGTCTTATTCTTTCTCATCATGGCATAATCTATTTTTATTATGCATTCGGTCTACACCTCTACCTTTGATCTCAACATTCAATGAGGAAGTAGATGCCTCCGCATGGGATCTCTTGTGCACCTTTTCATTCAGCTCTAACTCGATAATATCATCAAATTTTAATGATGCATTTCCTGATAAGCTACTAATAGTTGTAACCAACCCATCTCAATTGTTTGGCAATGATGATAATAGAGCTTGGACCTCATCATCAAACTTGATGCCCATTGAACTCATGTAATAATGTTGAAGCTATTCAGATGTTCAATTAATGAATTGTCATCCATAATCTTCATATTGAACAGTCTCTTCATTAGAAAAACTTTGTTAGAAGCTGAGGGATTCTCATACATTCTTGTTAGTGCATCCATGAGATCTGTAGTAGTTTTCTTATTAATAATATTCAATGCAACAAAAGAAGATAATGAAAGAAGAATCAAACCCAATGTAGTTCTATCAAGAACCTCTAAATCTTTATCTAACATTATCTTCAGTTTTCTGCCAGCTCCACTTAGTGACAAGTACATCTTCTTATGATAAAGCAAATCCTCTATTTGTATTTCCCAAAAGACACAATTTATGCCCTTGAAATTTTTAATCTTATGTCTCATTTTGTAGTCCATTGCTCCCACTCAAATAGCAGGCCCTAGATCAATAAGAATAGATGGAGAACCTCGCTCTGATACCACTTGTTGTAAGGATTTCACCACCTACACGAGCATCATAGGAAAAGCAATTTGCGCTTAAGGAATGGGGTTATATTGACGGTTACCAAGCAAATAACAAAATCCTAGGTATGCAAGAAATGTAAACATAGCACAAACAAATACATCCATACACAAGCATCCAAAGATAAATATTACGAGGAAAATCCAAGAAAGGAAAATACCAAGGAGCCACACCACACACATATTTCCACTACCAATGTCAAAGAATATAGAGTTATAAAGAGCTTCACCTTAATAAGAAATACTAACTCTTACTCTAGGATGAAGGAGAGAAAAAGTAGCCACCACTTGGAGGGTTTTCCCCAACAAGCAAAGCTTCCTTGCACAATAGCTCTCTCGTAGGGTTCTTTATTAAAATCCCCTCCAACAGAAGCCAAAGCCTTTTGCAAACCTTGTGTCAATATAAATAACTCCTCCTTAAGTTTCCCTTAAGTACCCAGCTAATATTTGGACCTCAAATAGTTCAAAATACCCTTCAAATTGCTTAGGGTGAAACTTGAATCGGTGCAAAAATTTTCTAGGCGCCAAGATGCGCCATAGTGCCCTAGCCCTGGGTAACAGGCACCAGGGTGCGTTGCAGCACTCTGTTCTTGAGTAGTTAGCATTGGGGTGCACTGTAGCACCCTGGTCTCTGGAAGCTTTCCACTGAGGTGCGCTACAACACCCTAGTCTCTGTCTGATTACCACCGAGGCAAGCTATGGTGCGGTACTGTGCCCTAGCCTTTGGACTCCATCTCTCAGGGCTTGTTGTGGTGCCCAACAAGGTAACCTTACACTCTGATACCACTTGTTGGCAAATGGCCTTCAGCACCAAGAACACTCCACAGCGAAAGTGTTTTGGTTAGTTCACTCAATTGAAGGCTGAGATTCCATTAACAGTTACCAAGCAAGTCTGAAATCACAAATCCATGAGTAGATCATTGCACATGCATGCACAACAAATTCATGCACACATACATACAAACCTAGGAATGGGAAAAACTACAAAGCCACACCATAAAAAATATCCACTAATAATTTTGAAGAGTACAGAGCTTCAAAGAGATTTACCTTTGAAAGAAAACTTAAAAGCTCTTACCATAAGATGAAGAGAAGAGGAGGCAGCTACCACCAGGAGTATCTTCTTCAACATGCAAGAGCTCTCTTGCATTGCAGCTTTCTTAGGGCTTCACCTTG
Source organism: Gastrodia elata (assembly GCA_016760335.1). NCBI lineage: Eukaryota > Viridiplantae > Streptophyta > Magnoliopsida > Asparagales > Orchidaceae > Gastrodia > Gastrodia elata. The sequence continues at coordinate 2,799,902 of CM028677.1, read as the reverse complement.
GGATCTACTTCTCATGATAGCCTAAGGCTCTAACTGAAATGACAGCACTCTTAGCTTGCTTTGGAAACTCATCCACATTTTCCTTTAAGTACCCAGTTCATTTTCGAACCCTAAAAGGTTCAAATTACTTAAGGTGTAACCTGAACCAGAGTAGAATTCCTCCAGATGCTACAGCGCGCCGTAGCCCTTGGGCTTTAGGTAGCCAGCCACTAGGGCATGCTGTAGCGCCTTGATCTTTGTTTGCCTATTTCTGCGGTGCGCAGGAGTGCCCGCCTCTCGGGATGAGTGCCGATGAGGTGCACTGCAGCACCAATTTCTACTGAGACGTGCTGCAGCAATGATTTTTGCTGCGGTGCACAGTAGCTCCCACTTCTTTGTCTACTAACCACTGAGGCGCGTGATAGCGCCTCCATCATGGATGAGGGAGCGCCAATGCATGTTGTAGCGTGCCATGGTACGCGGCAATGCCTATGCTGTTCTTGGATTTCTCATATTGTTCTAAATTGCCTCAAAACCTCCCAGAATCTCACTGGAGCACATTAGCATCTCCAAAATGGACTAATGGTTTTTATAACACAACAATTACTACTTATTTGTACTGAGAAATGGGTAAATAATAATTTAGATCATTCTGCGGTCTCATTAATTTTGTGTAATAAAATCTTTTACAATTTTTTTCTACTAATTTAAGACAATGCTTAAAATAATTTCCAATGTTCCTAAAGGCATGCATTAAATATTTTTGAGATGTTATTTAAGATCCATTATCTAGCCCTTAAATTTACTTTAATTCATCTTTCAAAATCATCTAAATCCTTATTATATTTGACATAAATGCTTAATTTTATATTCTTGTAAAATGCCTCAGGAAAATAATTGTTTGATCATTTTTCAATGTAACAGAGGATGGTTTAATATTAACAAATCAGAATTTGGTCTTGTAAGGGCTCATCTATCCAGTAAAGCCTGCATAAAGGCTTGCAACTTGTCTAGAAATTTGCCTTTTGTTCTTCGCATGCAGAAGCTTCCAAGATTTGTGGCTTGGCCAAACAGTTTCAAAATTTATCCCAGAACAGATGATAGCATAGCTCTTTACTTCTTCGCTGAAACCGACAGGTAAATGCTAGCATCTTTTAAAATCTCATGATCGTAACCTATTGGATATATGCATTTCTACCAAATCCTTGTCTTTCTATTGTATGGAGAAAACAAGGGAAATGATAACATTTCTCGTTTAAAATTATGCCTAATCTAGTTTTCTTTAAATATTTAGGATGCACCTTATTTAATCATGATGAAATATATCATTTTATTATGATATGCATCAGATTAGTATACATATTTTTGATTAGTTAGCAAATTTTTATGATGCCCAAACTTAGCAAGATGGATTAGAACTTTATTTCTGGATTTCATTTATAATTTTTGCTTATTATCATATTTCACTTTTCATAAAGAGTTTTCATAATTATTTTTTCTTGAGATTAGGTTATTCTCTGTGAGCTTTAGGAATATATATTGTGATGATGTGTTTAGACGACTGAAACACAATGATCAAAATTGATGTTCATGTTCATTGTCTACTTCTAGTTTTATAGTTTTAAGAATTTACAAGGGCATTGATGAGTATACAAAGATACCATCAAACAAAAAATTGCATATAATTTATTTTGAGATGATTTTATTATTCTCTGAGCTTTTAGTACTATAACAACATTAAAGTCAATTTTAATCTATGTTTAAAATATTAAATATGTTTCTTTAATGATTTGGACATTTTTATCTAAATAATTTTTAGGATGCACAAAATGTTTTACAAATGTTGCAGCTTTTGTGTGAAATTTCTCTTCGTGTGATGTAGCTAAATTTGTTGCCACAATCATTATTTTATTTTACCAAGTTTTGTGTATGAATTATCGGATGTGACAAAAGTTTTTTATATGGTGTGATTCAATGAAGCAAAAATTTAATGCATCAAAAGACCACAACGGCTCCTCTATCTAGGTGTTGTCTTTAGCATTCCAGGCTCTTTTGGTCCCACTAAGGCACTTTCTAACTTGCTTGTTAATCCTCCTTTACTTTCCCTAGAGCTTCCAGTAAATGTCAAGCTGATGATAATATTGCGTATGTAAGGGAGTCGTATACAGCTTGCTTTCAACGACATACAGGTTTGCACTACTCCTCGCAAGCTCATAAGATCTCATGTAGTTTGGCTTATTAATAGTAACTTTCAGTTTCTAATTGATTAAACACTTTCTAAGTACACTCCTCCGGCTTAGTATCTTTAAGATATAAATTTGCCTCTTGTAATACACATTGCTGCTTTTTAAGGATAAATCATAACGCTTTTAACAGGACAACTGCAAAATACACATTTGTGGATTTTGGAGACAATTCTTAACACTTCCGGTGCTGTTTGGTATGTAGAATTTTAAGTGTAAAGTAATCGAATTTAATGTGATTGGAACTTGTTGGCATTTATCCTGCTGAATTTCATGTGATTGAAACTGTAGGCATTTAGCCTGCTGAATCGGGCGTAGTTTACTTAAGCTAGCTCCAGAAAAATTAAAGTAAAAAAATGCACGCAACCAAGCCTAAATTCGGCCTCCCATAGCCCTCGCCATTCACTGGTTAGCCTTTCCTGTCCCTTGCTGGTCACCAGCTGACTTCGGCAACTGCCGATCTCAAACGGACATTGTTCAGCCTTCCTAGCACACACAAGACTACGGCCAGCCTTTGTAGATCATTTCATGTTCGCTCGCCAATTTTAGCAGATCTTGTTAGTTATAGGTGAATTTTGTCATCCCTCCCATCTACCAGCTGACCTTTAATACCCCTGCAATCAACTGGCTAACCTAGCCAGCCCTCATCGATCATTTTCGTCCACCATCTGGCCTTTGCTGGGCCTTGCAAATCACCTGGCGGTCCTCATCAAGCCTCCGAAACATTTTATCATAACTCAAGCTTTATAAAATAATTATCTAAAATTGAATTACATTATAATATAATTACTCAACTAAAGTCTGTTTGGTTCAGTGTTATTTGAAAAGTTATTAAGATAGCATGCTATTCAAATAACTTGTTATTCAGCTAACAGTGTTATTCAGATAACAGAGACTGTTTGGCTCAGTGTTATTTAAATAATAGAATATCAGTGTTATTCAGATATATGCTGTTTAGTTCAGTGTCATTCATGTTATATTACACATGAGGTAAGAATACCCTCAAATAAGACCCTTTCATTTCATAAAAAATTTTAATTTCATATATTAATAGACAATAAAATATAAATTAGAATTTAAAAGTTTTTATAGTTTTATATTGAGTATCAAATAAAAATGTTGTGTTTTAAATTTCATCAATTTTTGAGCTCCGAAAATTCATTATAGTGAATTTTGAAAATTGTTATTTAACAATTAGTATAAAATAAAATACTTATCAAAATTCAATAATTTTTGAACATGTGAGTTTGCTTTATCAAGATGCTCGAATCAATTTTAAATTTGTAATTTTTGAAGTTCAATTGACGATCGATCTTAAAGTTATTGTTAGACACCCGATCACCGATTGAACTTAATTATCTTAAATTCTGGAGGCATTTTTAATTTTGATCTTAATTAATAATATCTCCATTGCACTTTATTATCTTAAAATCTAAATATTTAATTAAAAATGTCTCGTAATAGGCTGGAGATAATTTGGAGACATTTTTAATTAAGTGGATCCACGTGTACACAGACTCCAGCCCAAAGGAGCAGCAGCCGAAAGGAGCATCTAACCCTAAAACTCAAGCAGACCGAATACCCTAAATCGCAAGCTAGCAGCCTCCATTCGCGCCGATCCTTGATCTCCCGACATCCATTCGCGCCGATCCTTGATCTCCCGACATCCATTCGCGCCGGCCCTTCTCCTTCCTCACTCGAATGTCGCTCTTTATTGAACTCGCCTCTTCCTTCTTTTGAAGACTCGCTGATTCTTCTCTTACCTTGGAGAACTCATCGATTCCTCCATCTTCACCCTCCATGCTGTAAGGATCTTTCTTTCTTTCGTAGGTTATCTTCTTTACTGTAATAGCACTACTATGTTCTTCCTACTTCTCTTCCGATACCTCTCTTCCGTAATCTTCGGTAATGTTATCTGAATGTTGGTCGAAATCGACCGACATTCAGATAACATTATACGATGGCATTTAGGTAATTTTTGAGTCAGATAACATAACATAACACCAAACCAAACACCTATTATCTTAATAACAGTTTTAAATAACATAACATTACATCAAATAACTACAAACCAAACAGCCCCTAAAATCCAATTTCAGCAAACCATGCCGCCTCTAAAAAAAATATTGCTTTGCATTGTATAGTGAACAACAATTGAGGATTTCGAATCTAAAAAAAACTGAACGGATATGAAGATACAAAGGAAAAAAAAACTTACGATTATTTGGGGCTGAAATGAACTTATCATTAAAAGGAGAATGCCTAGAATTATCATAAAACTAGAATATGGTCTCAGCCATTATCTACACCACCTCCCCCACTGAATCCACACTCGTCATCACATCTACGATTAAATATTCATTTGTTCATATAGAGTTAGAGTGAATCATAGAGCACAAATTCTAAGCATATATGCTGCATATCTTACGTTTCATGCTCAGAACCTTTCTACAGAATGGCAAGGACAAGACGATAACTGCTCCCAACACAATCTTTTCCCTGCAGTAATAAAAAGGCATAAATTCAATTACTATCACAACAGCTGCACTTGCCCAAAGGCTACATACAATCAAAAGATTAATATTGCAGCTTGCCATGAAGGTATGCTGATTTGAGGGGTGTTCTGAAGACTAATATCTGAAGTATTAGCTTGGGAAGATGAATCCGCTTCAGAGAGATGTATCTTCATCCTAAAGATTTTGCATTAAGACTAACTTATATATGCTGCGAAGAAGATTATCTTAAAGAAGAAGAAAAAGAAGAAGAAGAGTGCTAGCTTTGCTGCATCTTCATTATTCATTGGTGTGGTTTCCATAGCAGAGGGCGGCTGCGCGACTGAGAGAATCTGCTTTCGGAGCCGTTGAGATGGCCGTAAGGCAAGGGTTGCTGGTCTGAGAGGGAGAGTTATTCGAATTAAAGATGCTTCAAGGCGTCGGATTTGGAGGCTAGATGAATTGGAGAAGCAGAGTAATTGAGCCTTGAGATCTGTTAAAACTTTGTAAATAACTGCTCTAATTTGTAATCATGAAGGCAGTGAGCCAATATATAAAATAGAAATGCCTATTGAAATACCATCCAAACACATTCAAAGCCTTGTCACCTCTTTACATAGTAAACTTGTGTTTGCTCATGGGATGTGACATTTTTGAGTAGTGAGGGCAATAATATCAAGGGCATGATGTGTCTTTAGTTTTGACTGAAGATTGAGGCATTGCTAAGAAATACTATTAGGGAAAATCGTTAAGAATCCTTAGTTAAATTAGGAAAATGACATACTAATTATTTAAGATGCTGGGAATCGAACCTTGAAACTCTCGCATAAGAAGCGAACGCTCTTCCATTTGAGCTACATCCCAATAATGTTCATACTTTCATATTCAAAATTCAAACCAAGTAATTAACAATACATCTTCACAATTTTATGTGAATAATTCAAGCCAAATAAAATGCCAAATCAAAGAACTATGACTCAAATAAAAATTATAGTATAACATTTTGCAATTCTAAGATCTGAGGCAGGATGTGAAGGTCTCCTGCAAAGGGTTTGGAGGTTTCCATCCTCAATAGCATCAATTGAATCAAGAATAAACCTTGATGATGCTTCCTTTGGCTGTATTGAGTCATTTATTTCTCTGACAGAATCATTTAGTGGTTCAATTTCATCATTCTAATTATAAATTAGAACTTGTTAAGTTATAATATTAATTGTAAGGTCGTAAATCTGAGTAGTGCGGGATAGATGGATATTGGAGATCTTAAGCTTGTACTATCTCAAATTAGATAGAATAAATTAAATTAGATAATAACAGATATCACATATGTCTAGTTGGGTCTCTTTCTTACTTCATTATTACTGCTCCGCATAGCTTATTTTTAAGCCTTTTCCCTTGGACATATTAGTAAGTTATGGGATATTTGATGAGTATCCCATGTTAGATTTGAAATTACATAAACATGATTTAACTTTACTAAGTTTATTCAATTCATTCAGTTCATTCAGTTTATTCAGTATACTAGAGTGTGTTCTAGCTTTGTCTACCTCTTTAGTTCAATTCTTTGTTTATAGATTAGACTCGGACCTAGATATGTGCTTAACTAGGGAGATACATGTGTGGGGCCCCCATACTGACAGTAGGCAGTACGGTGCTCCATGTGTGGCAAATCCCCAACTTAAGTAAAGTCAAGTAAAAGCCAACTTTCCTTAAGCTCAGGACTTGTCACCTGAATACTATAAAATTCATCAATACATATGTATATCAAAGTGGCGGAAGCATAAAAGTGTAAAGTAACATCCACAAGCACAACATAGTAGAAGAGAAAGGAACAAAACATTAACTCATCACAAGTGCAGAAAAGTAAAATACATCTAGAATTTAATTATTACAAACTGAAATAAATGAAAATATAAAAGTCTCTCAATCTCACTGAAAGAAAATGCAAAGAGTCTATCTAAGCTGCAGAACAATCCTCCTCTTGAACTGGCTCCTCTCTTGCAGCACTGCCCACGAACAAGTCTGAATCTGATATTTATCAGTATCACAAATGTCAGGGCCCCAACCAGCAAAATAAAAAGGTTATAGTTAGACAATTGTCTAAGTATATTTTAGGCTATTTTAAATGAATGAATTAATTAAAGATATCATATTTGATTAATCTAACATACAAGCAATTATGGGGTGCAACAAGCTATACAAGAATGGGGTAATTATAAATGATCCATTTATAGCAATCAACAAGTATGTGAAATAACATACAAATCATGAAAGTAAGCAAGGTAAAGCTAAAAGCAAAAGTAACTACAACTACTATAATAAATATGATCCTAACATAATTTTGATGTCATTAAAATATGCTGAGTATAAAAGAACACAAGTACTGAATATAACAAGAAATTATAACATTCTAAATATGACAGTATATAGATAATCTATAAGAGTATACATACAACATGCAGATTGATATGAATAGGAAAGACCACTGAGACATGTGGCAAAAAGCAAGACAGTCACAGCACCGTAAAGCTACTAAGACATGTGGCAATGTAAGCAAGTACTGTAAGTAAGGCCACTGAAGCATGTGGCAAAGCAAAACAAGACAGAAAACTATACTAGAGTAGCAGTAAGCCTAAGACATGGTACTACCATACCAGACAATAAGGCATACAGGGCCTTTGAACTGAGAGTTCAACTATAACCATCCTAGAAATCCAATATGCTAGGCCTGAGTTGAACTCATAGAATAAGTCTATAACCATCCTAAACATCCAATACACTAGGCCTGAGACTATTCTACAACAATACAAGAACTAAAGAGGCAAACTAAGCTAGGACATACTCTACTAACAAAAAGCACTACAAGAACTAGATGAATAATATGCTTTACAAATACTAACTTAGGATGTATCATCCTATTATACTCAAGATTTAAGTCTCAATATCCAAGGTATGCCAAGCTATCAAGTCAAAGTAAGAAAGGGACTCAATCTAAACTTATGTGATATTTGTTGTTGTCTAATTTGTCCAATCTAACTATTCTGAGAAGATACAAGTTTAGGATCTCCAATATCTAGCTATCGAGTAAAATCTCAGATTTACGATCTTAAAGTTGATATTAGAACTTAGCAAGTTCTAATTCAAAATCATACGACTATAAGGCTAAAACAAATGAATTATGACCTCATTATTAATATTTTTCTCTCTTACCCAAATCTTGATTAAGTAAATCAAGATTTAAGGATTTTGGACTTAAACTCCACCTTGGTGTTCAAAGCCTAATTCCAATGTGATGTCCTAATAAGGGTCTAGGGTTCATACTTAATACCCAAGTTACAGATAAAGAATCCTATAAGCTGAAAGATCCAAGAGCTAAGAACTTAGTGAAAGGCTACTCTATGGAATATAAGATAAAATAATCAATTAAGAACTTGAGAATCTAAGATCTATATCCAATCTTTTAGGATAATTTCATTATTCCATAGATTGAATCAATCTTATACTCACATGGAAGGCTTTAAAAGATTTAGACAATAAATTATTTAAGGAATTTCAATTGGAGATAGTTTAATTCAAGTAGAAGATCTAAAGTCTAATATTTAAGATCTAAGATCTAAGATTCGATCACTTTAGACTTAAATTATGTTTTCAACTTAGACTTCCTAAATATGTTTCTTTTAGAATTTAAGCTCACGAACTAATTTAATTGCACTTATTAAATTGAGATTTAACATCTAAAATTATTAGATTCAATTATTAAGGCAAAGTGACCCCTTTATGATCACTTAAGATCTAAGTATTTTAATTTAGGCTAAATGGAGATTTCTTAACTTAATATGAATATTTTTTTTTAACTTAAGAATTTAGAGAGATGCTAATAATCTAACTGAGGATAATCTACTGAATTATCTAAGGTTTATGGGGCACTTAAGCACATTATAGTCAAAATGATCAAAATACCCCTCTTAAGGCTAAATATAAGATTTTAAGATTTAATTATCCAAATTACTTCTAATATATTTTAATGTGTTTCATATTGGTTAATGAACTGGGAAACACACTTATCTTAGGTTTTGACAGCCTAATTAAGCTAATTAACACTAATCACCTATTTAAGTCAATTATGATGATTAATGAATTTAGGGCATTCTAGGGCAATCCAATCTTACCCATAGGTTCTAATATACTTAAGATAGCATTAGGAATTAAGTTACCCAAAATTAGAGGCTTAATCATGACTTAATTTACTAATCCCTAATTAGGGTGATTAAGGGATGATTAACAAAATTAGGATTCCTAAATTACTTTTAATGGTCTACATAGGTTCCTTATGGTCTCCTGAGTAATTAGAGACCTTAATCAACATAACTGGATATAAATAGAATTTATTAGGATTTAATTAAAAATAGAAAAAAATTTGGCAATTATTTAAAATCCAATCATAGAGATCCAATCATTAGATCTATGATTTTATTTTATATTTAGATTCCTTGCATTTTTTTGATTCAAATGGTATATTGGATCATACCATTTAGATCAGTATAACTCGAGTTATTAAATTAATTTATTCTATATATTTATTTAAATTAAAACTATAGGATATGAATTATTAACTAATTATCATAAGGAAAATAAATTCATTATTCATTTTATTAAACTGCAGCCCGAAATCAAAAGGCACGGGTCACGGGTCGGCCTGACCCTTAACTTCATCTCCTTCCAATCGAAGGCTCCGATCCAAGGGCAACCTTCGGCGCTCGAATTCTCGAGAACTAGGCGACGGCAACGGCTCTAATCGTTCTCTACAGTTCCTGGGGTCGAGACGCGTCGATTGGGCTATGAACCCCCATCAGGGATGCGCCGGATCGCCGGGGTGCTACTCGACTGAGGCGTCAATTATGGCGCATCTGTGAGGATCGAATTCTCCTCAAAAAGCTAACCATAGGAGTCAGGCTCTACTCCTACACGACTAGGGATTGAAGGGGATTCGATCGATCCACTTTGCAAGCTTTGGGGTTGGGTGAATCGCTGGAGTGCTGCTCACGGTATTTTGCCGACGTGAGATGGGACTGGGTCAATCGATTCTAGTCGAATCGATCAACCATATTGAACCTAGCCCTCGATACCAATCTAGAATCAATGCCGAGAGATTTCAGCGTCCATTGGACGACTAATCACTCACAGGGATCACAGCATTTGGCGAAATTGGCCGACTGGCAGTTCACACTCAGACGGCAAATTCACCGTCTAGTCCACTGCCAGTCCTCACCAGAAGGATTGGACATCTACTAGGGAACTAGCGAGAGGTCCTAACGCAGCATCTAGGACTTAAAAGTACGAGTCGAACGGAATCCAGTTCGACAGAAGGATTGGACAGAGGCTATACCTGAATTTGGAAGAAGGCGAGCCAAGCAATACCACAGGTCCTTGGTAAGTTCCTGCGCTCCCTCTACTGCAGCTTGGGGGGTTTGAACTCCAAACCACACCCACTATCACCGGATGAAGCAAGTTTAGTCGCCGGAAGAGCTGGGAGCACCGAGACAGAGGGCAGAGGAGAAATTGAGATTCACAGTGAGCAAAGGAGCTCACTGTGACATCAATGGGGGTATTTTTAGGCTTTAGGGAGTCCTATGAGTGGAGACCAGGGCTCGGGGATGGCAAGAGGCTCGGGCCGAAGGAGAGGCTGGCTTCTAACGGTCATGGGCAACTTGGGGAGTCCACTGCCGGCAAGAGGTCGCGCCGAGGGCAGAAGGCAAAAATTCGTGGCTTTCCCATACTACTACGGGGGCTGGGAGATGCCAGGCTGTTGGGGGGACCAGACGCAGATGGGGCGAGGAGAGGGAGATGATCGACAGCACTCGGGAGTGTGTCCATCATCTGATGGGTTGACCTGTTGGCCTTGGATGGCTCAGATGCGTTACTTAAGCGGGAGGGATCATAGCCGTCAGATACGAACGACGGATCCGATTCTTAGATTAGATCTTACCTCAGAGGAGATCCCGTCGTTCGATGGTTTGCACTAAGATGCGCGCTAACCCGTCCATTGGCTCTGATTGGTGTGTCGCTGTCGGGACCCCGCGGTGGATTGGCTGCGGTCCGGACAGCAAATCCCGCTAATTAATTTTAATTAATAATTTAATTTAAATAATATAAAATCCATTAATTAATAATTAATTAATCCTAATAAATTTTAAATTCAATTTAGGCTTAAATGCACTCCAAAAATTCCCAAAAATTTATGCTTAGCTAATTAAGGTATGAGAAATTCAAAAATGAAATTAGATTTTGATTTGGGGATCAAATTAATTTAGGTATTTTTCAGGGCTTAAAAATAACCAAAAATATCAAAATTCTCAATTTAGCTCCGATTGATTTCAAACTTCTAGGGCTTAGTTTGGCTTAATTAATCCAGATTTAGCTAAGGTAACAACTAGGGTTGTTATAAACTCCCCCACTTAAGGACGATGTTGTCCCCGACATCACCTAAGTGAAGAAAGTTCTACTGGAACTGAACAATTTTAAATACTATAGATGGAAAAGAGAAGAACAATACATGGGCTTGCAAAGAGCTGTGGATATTTATTGCGCATATCTACCTCTTTCTCCCAAGTAGATTCTTCTAAGGTTCGATTTTTCCACTGAATTTTGACCATAGGAATTGAATGATTCCTTGGCTTCTTCTGATCACGAGCTAAGAATTTGATAGGTTCTTCGACATAAGAAAGATCAGGTTAGATCTCTACTGCAGGAAGTTGAACGAGATGAGAATGGTCTCTGAGACATCTTCTTAATGACGATACGAGAAATACGTTATGGATAGCTGCAAAGTCATCAGGAAGATTTAACTGATAGGCAAATGATCCTACCTTGGTTAAGTTCTTAAAAGGTCCAACATAGATGGGATTGAGTTTTTTCGGCTACTCCAAATCTGTAATCACCTTTCATTGGGCTGACCTTTAAATAAGCAGAATCTCCCACATTGAATTCTAGGAGATGATGATGAGAATCATGATATTTTCTTTGACGATCTTGAGCTGAACGAATTCTCTGCTGAAATTAACTGCATCTTACTGTTGGTCTCTTCAACTAACTCTGATCCAAACAGTTGAACGCTTCCTGTTTCCGACCAAGCTAGTGGAGTACTGCATTTTCTACCATACAATGCTTCATAAGGAGCCATTTTAATACTGGCTTGAAAATTGTTATTGTAGGTAAACTCCACTAATGGAATATGATCTTCCCAGGAACCGATAAAATCAAGAATACAGAGTCTAAGCAAATCTTCCAAGACTTGATTCACTCTTTCAGTCTGACCATCTGTTTGAGGATGAAAAGCTGTACTCATGGTTAGAGTAGTACCTAGATCTTGATGCACACCTTGCCAAAACTTAGAAGTAAATCTGCTATCTTTATCGGATATGATTGATTTTGAAATCCCATGCAATATGACAATTTCCTTGATATAGAGTTTTGCTAACTTCTCTATTGAATTCATTTGACAGATAGGAAGAAAATGCTCTAATTTAGTCAAACGGTCTACTATCACCCAGATTGCATCAGCACCGGATTTAGCACGAGGCAATCCCATGACGAAATCCATAGATATATCGAACCACTTCCATTCAGGAATTTCTAACGGATGCAGAAGACCACCAGGTCTTTGCTGCTCGGCCTTTACTAGATTGCAGGCATGACATTTAGCCACAAAGTCGGCTACATCTTTCTTCATATCGGGCCACCAAAACAATTGCTTTAGATCTTGGTACATCTTCGAACTGCCTGGTGAATATGATACCCAGAATTATGGCCTTCAATTAACACTTCACGATGCATGGACATAGGAATCCATAATCGAGTACCTTGATAAATTACACCATTCCACAACTATAGATCATGATGAAGACCACCTTCAATATCTGCCTTAAACTTCAGATAATCATCGTCTTTGGTCTGCGAGGTAGAGACTTCTCTATCGAAAGTGGGTTCCACATTGATATTTACTAAAAGAGAACTTAGCATATCACCACTAACTAGAGCAATTTTGAGCTTATGAAATTCATGTTCTAAAGGACTGGATGCTATCATAGCATATAAAGTAGCACAATGACTAAGAGTATCGGCCACCACATTTGCTTTTCCTGGGTGATATTGAATACTAAGGTCATAATCGCTGATGAGTTCTAACCATCTTCTTTGATGGCAGTTCAATTCTCTTTGAGTGAAGATGTACTTCAAGCTTTGATGATCAGTGAAAATCGAACACTGCACTCCATATAAATAGTGATGCCAAATGTTTAAAGTAAAGATCACAGTGGCAAGTTCAAGGTCATGAACTGGATAATTTTTTTCATGGGGTTTTAACTAACAATAGGTGTAAGCGATTACCTTACCCTCTTGCATTAATACACAGACTAGACCAATTCCAGAGGCATCTGTGTATACCTGATAGTTTAAACCTTCCTTGGGCAGAACGAGAACTGAAGCGGTGGAGAGTGCATCCTTCAGTGTTTGAAATGCATCCTCGCATTTAGTACTCCATATGAACGAAATAGCTTTCTGGGTTAACTTAATCAAAGGAGAAGCGATCTGGGAGAAAGAAGCCTTTAACAAATTTTTTGTAATATCCAGCTAATCCCAAGAAACTTCTAATATCGGTAACAGGCTTAGGTTGAACCCAGTCCTGAATAGCGCTCACTTTACTCTGATCCATATGAATACCTTGGGCATCGACTACATGTCCCAAGAACGCAATGGACTTAAGCCAAAATTCACACTTAGAGAACTTGGCATACAATTAATGTTCACGCAGAGTTTCTATCACCAATCTCAAGTATTCTTCATGATGTTCCAAGGTTTTAGAATAAATGAGGATATCATCGATAAAGATGATCACAAATTTGTCTATGTATGGCTTAATAATTCGCTGCATCAAAAGCCAGTTAAAGTGGAGCTATCGCCAAATGAAAACTGAAAGTAAAATAAACACCATGATGAAAGAGATGCTATATGCTGCACTATATGTCACTAAAATAATGCACGCAAATATGCTACATCACGGTATATTCCAAAACAATCACTGAAGGCTTATGAGTAGTACAGTCCAATGTAAATACACTAGTTAGGAAGTCAGTATGGTGACGCAGATGCACCCTGAAATTCTCCAGTCTGTGTATATCACATTCCGTAACCCATACAATATCACTGATACCTATATATGACAATAGAAGGAATGAGTCAAATTCATGTTTATGCTCATGCTTATGCCACTATGTTGAATGAATGAAAATTTAGAAATCAGTGAAGAGTTTAGTAAGAAAGGATAATGAATTCTAAGTCCCCACTGTGTAGAATCCTTCTAAAAGGATTCTGACTCCTAACTTCTAGATCGATGATTAATTGAAGTTGCATATTTATTTAGAGATCACTAGATGGGGTGTTTGTATACACATATTCAGTACATTGTAAGAAAAGGATTCTTACTACTTAGTTTAATTAAGCCACCCTAACAAAGCGATCTTCATTAGGAGGCACCACCCGATGGTGATTTTGTATCTCAAGCTAAGTATTAAGTTGCTATACTCACAATCATACTTAGCATCTTAAGGAAGGTAAATCTCATTACTTAGTTTATTTGAGCCACACCTATTGAAGCGGTCTTCGCTAAGAGGCATTCCCCGTTGGCACCTTGTATTTCAATTAAACTAAGGAATGAGTACCCATTTAATACACTCTTAGGCTTGAATGATTTATTCTAATGGGATTGTATTCGTCTAATCTTGCATGATAGAACCTGCTCATAAGTCCTTATTAGAATGAATCGACCAATTCTGGATATTACTGGAGAACCAGTACAATGGGTATATTATACTACACCACCCAATAATTGGGGTTCTCACAAGACTATTTAGTAGACCAAGGAATTATCAGAACTAGTAATACTTATACTCAATGGGTGAGAATTATACAAAGTTTCAGTAACTTGTGATCAAGGATCACCCAACATAGATTATACCATGAGGAGAACTGTCACTCTAAGGTTTTTAAGTGAACTCTACCACAAGGGATTAAGATCAATTTCTAAGGTTTCAAAGGTTATCTAAACTACTACCTCAATGAATCACACGAGGATCTCCTACCACAAGGTAGATGTATTTTAGGTCTTTTAGATATTTTCAGGACAATCTTATGAAGAAATGCTTAAGGTCTCCCATTCTAATTTCTAATATTAACACTTTTAATTATATTCTGTACTTTGATTTAGAATGATCAGACCAGATGATTAAGCCATCTGATCACACCTTAATGTAGGGATAAGGGATTCAAATCCAACATATTATTAAAGTTTAAGATCATTTATTAAATCAGTTGGTTTTATTAATCTTTTATGCCAATAGTCTTGCTTAGGAGCAAATCAAGGATCTTAAGATTTGATTCAGGTTATTAAGGATTTGGACCTTAATTAAGTATATTAGGGTTGGACCCCTATCCTTCTTTAATTAAGATCATGAATTTGGTTAATGATCAATGTCAAATCAGTGAGTTAATTATGTATTATTGGTGGCAATCTCAGACCTAGATAAAGTCTTAAAATCTTGATCCAAGACTTAAGATTTCTTAAGTTAATTAAGGTGTTTAAGGTTCTCAATTTTAGATTGGATCAAGTTATACTTACTAGATTTACCTAGATGTTTTCAGTACATCTAACCTAATGTTATAAGTCACTTTTGATAATTAAATTTTTATAAAATAGGGGTTACTTAGTGCTAATCAAACCCTAATTCAATTCAAAATGGATTAGCACATAAGTATAAATCCAACCATCAGGATTGCATGGAATTTAGCACTCAAGTTTTATTTAATCATACAATTAATCAGAGCCTAAGTTTGCTAAGATCCAATAAGTATAAACCCTAATTTTTACTAATTAAGATTTAACAAGATTATGGTATATGCTAAAATACATAACTCAGAAAAATAAATCCCCTAGCACATGCCTTCTACTCATTATGAGTAAACTAATGGCACCCTAAACATGAAATTTGGATAAGTACAATTACTAAATCATCCTAATTAAGATCCACTATAATTAAACAATAATTAAAGATCTAACCATCATATGTCCATTTTTATTTTATATTCTGGTCCCTTATGTTTTGCTAATCATTTTCATATATAATATCACAAGATTTGGACCAGTTGATTAAAAGTTATTCAAATAATACATTCTGTATTTTTATTTAATCAAAATCCTATGATTTGATTATTGGAATTATTTTCCTTAAGGAAAATAATTCCAATAATTAGATATTAATTAAAATGGCTGGGCCCGTATTCCGAACCACGTGGGTTGACCGGGACCCGAAGACCCGGCACTGTCACATAGCGCGGGTCATGGGTCGACCCGGCCCGCATAGTGCCATCGTCTCCGCTCCTTCATCCCGAGCCAGGGATCCGATTAGGGGAAATCTAATCGTGAAATCCTGGTGCATCCCAACCACGGTACGACCAGAACCCGATCGCTACATGATCACCATGCTCAGATGCATCGAATGGGACCCGAAGCCCTCTGTGAGATAGTCTGCATTGACCAGACCTTACTCACCCGAGGGCTCCTCCTTTGGAGCTACTATGGGGAGATAATTCTCCCTACAGAGGCCACACCAGACCCCAGGCTCGATCCCTACACCATCAAGGAGGTGAGGTGGATCGAAGCCCTCTGGTCTGAGGGTCTGGGATGGTCTCGATCATCGAGTCCTTACTTGACCGAGGCGATCCTTAAGAAGTTTAATCCGATCGATCAATTCGATCGATCAGGGCTATCCTAGATCTTAATCTCGATACCCTTGGGTTCGAGACGACAATAAGGACTCTGACGCATCAAAAGGGACAATGTCCGAGCCTCATTGGCTTGAAATCGGTAAGTGGGGTACCTGGTTTTGTCAGGATTGCTTGCAGACGCTGTAGAGGGGGACGCCGGCTGGCTGAGCTCCCTTGGATTTATCCGAGTGTTCCTGAACTCCAAGAGACTCTCCTATCAGCGGTACGCAAGCTCGGGGATGCCTGGAAGAAGCTCAGCAGCTCGAGAATTCAACAATGGGAGCTCGGGAATGGCGGAAGGAAGCTCAACTCCAATTGATCAGCAAGGATCAAATGGAGGAGTGCTGAGGCTATTTAGAGCCTCAAGGGAGTGTAGGGAAGATTCTAGAGGCTGCAATTGGGCTGGGAAGGGTCGGAGTGGTCGAGCCATGGCCGAGCTCCCGAATTTCCAATTCGAGCTCGGCCGGGTCACGAGGCCCGATTGGGTCTCTTGGCCATTAGGGGAGGTGTGCTAATGGTCTGCTGAGGTGGAAGCGGGAGTGGGGGATAGAGGAGGCAGCTAGCAGTATGGGGGATCTCTCGGTCAGGTGCATGAGCACGTGGAGATGAATATCCACAGTACCGGGTGCCTTGGATGCCATCTGATCTTTTGATCAGATGGCGCTACGGCTGGAATCGCCCGGATCCTAACAGTTGATCACAAGGATGATCCTGGCCGTAGGATCCACGTAGTGGATCCAATGACGGATCTGTGGTTTCGTGGGATCTAATCATAGCCGTTGGATTAGTAAGGCGTGACGGCTATATTCATGGAGTGCCATTATCAGGTGACCCAGGCTCAGCAGCGGATCGCCCATTGTCCGCACAGCGGATCCCAGCTGTTAATTCAGGTATAAGGGTATAATTGCAATTATGAATTAATTGGTACCCTTATATGTAATTGAACCATTTTAATTTAAATTGAGTTATGGCCCAAATGATTTCCAAATTGCACCAAAATTTCACCCTTAGCTAATTTGGGGGTGAGGAATCCAAAAATGCAATCAGATATTAATTTTGAGATCAAAATATTTTAGGTCTTATCTAGGGCATCTACACTAATCTAATTATCATTTTGAACTTAGAGAAGTCCAATGGACTTCAATTTTTCTAGATAGGCTCAGTTTGAGGTTCTATAAGCAATGGTGTTTGAAAATTGATTAGGTTACTTATACTTTTGCAAGGTAATAACCTAGGGTTGCTATAATACATACAACATGCAGATTGATATGAACAGGAAAGACCACTGAGACATGTGGCAAAAAGCAAGATAATCAAAGCATCGTAAAGCCATTGAGACATGTGGCAAAGCAAGTAAGTACTGTAAGTAAGGCCATTGAAGCATGTGGCAAAGCAAAATAAGACTGAAAACTATACTAGAGTAGTAGTAAGCCTTATATATAGTATTGCCATACCAGACAATAGGCCATACAGGGCCTCTGAACTGAGAGTTAAACTATAACCATCCTAAATATCCAATATGCTAGGCCTGAGTTGAACTCATAGAATAGGTCTATAACCATCCTATACATCCAATATGCTAGGCCTGCGACTATTCTATAGCAATATAAGAACTAAAGAGGTAAACTAAGCTAGGACATACTCTATTAACTAAAAGCACTACAAGAACTAGATGAATGATATGTTTTATAAACACTAACTTAAGATGTATCATTCATATCCTAAGTTCTCTTATTATGCTCAAGATTTAAGGCTCAATATCCAAGGTATGCCAAGATATCAAGTCAAAGTAAGCAACGAACTCAATCTAGGCTTATGTGATATCTGTTGTTGTCTAATTTGTCCAATCTAACTTTTCTGAGAAGATACAGGTTTAGGATCTCCAATATCCAGCTATCGAGTAAAATCTCAGATTTACGATCTTAAATTTAATATTGAAACTTAGCAATTTCTAATTCAAAATCATATGATGACGATAAGGTTAAAACAAATGAATTACGACCTTATTATTAATATTTTTCTCTCTTACCCAAATCTTGATTAAGTAAATCAAGATTTAAGGATTTTGGACTTAAACTCCACCTTGGTGTTCAAAGCCTAATTCCAATGTGATGTCCTAATAAGGGTCTAGGGTTCATACTTAATACGCAAGTTACAGATAAAGAATCCTATAAACTGAAAGATCCAAGAGCTAAGAACTTTGTGAAAGGCTACTCTATGGATTATAAGATAAAATAATCAATTAAGAACTTGAGAATCTAATTTCTATACCCAATCTTTTAGGATAATTTCAATATTCCATAGATTGAATCAATCCTATACTCACATGGAAGGCTTCAAAAGATTTAGACAATAAATCATTTAAGGAATTTCAATTGGAGATAGTTTAATTTAAGTAGAAGATCTAAAGTCTAAGATTTAAGATCTAAGATCTAAGATTCGATCACTTTCGACTTAAATTATGTTTTCAACTTAGACTTCCTAAATGTGTTTCTCTTAGAATTAAGCTCATGAACTAACTTAATTGCACTTATTAAATTGAGATTTAACATCTAAAATTATTAGATTGGATTATTAAGGCAAAGTGACCCCTTTATGATCTCTTAAGATCTAAGTATTTTAATTTAGGCTAAATGGAGATTTCTTAACTTAATATGAATATATTTTTTTTAACTTAAGAATTCAGAGAGATGCTAATAATCTAACTCAGGATAATCTACTGAATTTTACAAGGTTTAAGGGGCACTTAAACACATTATGGTCAAAATGACCAAAATACCCCTCTTAAGGCTAAATATGGGATTTTAGGATTTAATTATCTAAATTACTTCTAATCTATTTTAATGTGTTTCATATTGGTTAATGAAGTGGGAAACACACTTATCTTACGTTTTGACAACCTAATTAAGCTAATTAGCACTAATCACCTATTTAAGCCAATTAGGGTGATTAATGAATTTAGGGCAATCTAGGGTAATCCAACCTTACCCTTATGCTCTAATATACTTAATATAGCATTAGAAATTAACTTACCCAAAATCAGAAGCTTAAACATGACTTAGTTCAATAATCCCTAATTAGGGTGATTAAGGGAGGATTAACAAAATTAAGATTCCTGAATTACTTTTAATGGTCTACATAAGTTCCTTATGGTCTCCTGAGTAATCAGAGACCTTAATCAACATAATTGGAAATAAATTGAATTTATTAGGATTTAATTAGAAACAAAAAAGGATTTGGCAATTATTTAAAATCTAACCATTGGATCTGTGATTTTATTTTATATTTAGATTTCTTGTATTTTTCTGATTCAAATGAAATATTGGATCATACCATTTGGAGCAGTATAACTCAAGTTATTAGATTAATTTATTATGTATGTTTATTTAAATTAAAACTATAGGATATAATTTATTAACTAATTATCATAAGGAAAATAAATCCATTATTCATTTTATTAAACCGCGGCCCGAAATCAAAACGCACGGGTCACAGGTCGGCCCGACCCATGACTTCGTCTCCTTCCTCTCGACGGCTCCGACCCTAGGGAAACCTTCGGCACCCGAATTCTCGAGACCTAGGCGACGGCAGCGGCTCCACTCAATCTCTACACGTTCCTGGGGTCGAGACGCGACGATTGGGCTATGAACCCCTATCAGAGATGCACCGGATCGCTGGGGTGCTACTCGGGCGAGGCGTCGATTAGGGCGCATCTGTGAGGATCTAATTCTCCTCACAGAGCTAACCATAGGAGTCAGGCTCTACTCCTACATGACCAGGGATTGAAGGGGATTCGATAGATCCACTCAGCAAGCTTCGGGGTTGGGTGAATCGCTAGAGTTGCGACTGGGTCGATCGATTCCAGTCAAATCGATCAACCAGATTGAACCTAACCCTCGATACCAATCTACAATCATTTCCGAGAGGTTTCAGCGTCCATTGGACGACTAATGACTCACGGGGATCGCATCATTTGGCGAAATCGACCGACAGGCAGTGCACGCTCAGACGGCAAATTCGCCGTCTGGTCCACTACCAGTCCTCACCAGAAGGCTTGGACGTCTACTAGGGAACTAAGGAGAGGTCCTAACGCAGCATCTAGGGCTTAAAAGTATGAGCCGAATGGACTCTAGTTCGATAGAAGGATCAGATAGAGGCTGTACCTGAATTGGGAAGAAGGCGAGCTGAGCAATGCCGCAGGTCCTTGGTGAGTTCATGCGCTCCCTTTACTGCAGCCTAGGGGGTTGAACTCCAAACCACACCCACTATCAGCGGATGAAGTAGGTTCAGTCGCCGGAAGTGCTGAGAGCACCGAGACAGAAGGCAGAGGATAAATTGAGATTCACAGTGAGCAAAGGAGCTTATTGTGAGATCAATGGAGGTATTTATAGGCTTTAGGGAGTCATAGGAGTGGAGACCAGGGCTTGGGGATGGCAGGAGGCGCGTGCTGAAGGAGAGGTTGAGTTTTAACCGTCATGGGAAATTTGGGGAGTCCACTGCTAGCAGGAGGTTTCACCGAGGGTAGAAGGGGAAGATTCGTGGCTTTCCCGTACTGCCACAGGGGCTGGGAGATGCCGGGCTGTCGGGGGGCACCAGTCGCAAGTGGGGCGAGGCAAGGGAGACGATCCACAGTGCTCGGGAGTGTGTCCGCCGTCTGATGGGTCGACCGTTGGCCTCGGATGGCTCAGATGCGTTACTTAAGCGGGAGGGATCATAGCCATCAGATGCGAACAACGGATCCGACGCTTAGGATTAGATCCTACATCGGAGCAGATCCCATCGTTCGATGGTTTGCGCTAAGATGTGCGCTAACCCATCCATTGGCATGGATTGGTGTGCCACAGTCGGGTCCCCGCATCGGATCGGCCATGGTCCCCACAGCAAATCCCGCCGATTAATTTTAATTAATAGTTTAATTTAAATAATATAAAATCCATTAATTAATAATTAATTAATCCTAATAAATTTTAAATTCAATTTAGGCTTAAATGCACTCCAAAAATTCCCAAAAATTTACCCTTAGCTAATTAAGGTATGAGGAATTCAAAAATGAAATTAGATTTTGATTTGGAGATCAAATTAATTTAGGTATTTTCCAAGGCTTAAAAATAGCCAAAAATACCAAAATTCTCAATTTAGCTCCAATTGATTTTAAATTTCTAGGGCTAGGTTTAAATGACCCATTGAGTCTATTGGAATCAAAATCAAAGCTTAGTTTGGCTTAATTAATCAAAATTTAGCTAAAGTAATAACTAGGGTTGTTACAAAATATCTAAATTTATAAGTTCAACTCAAACCAAGCGCTACAGATGCCTAGGGGATACATGTTGAACTTTCTGTACAGTGGCTCTATTTTGGCCCATTATTATTATGGCAGTAATATGTTAGGCATACTTTTGCTTTCAGTTCAGTTCCAATTCATTGGCTTATTTAGCCATATGTCTTACTTGCAATTTTACTATTTTTTATATGCATTTTCATTTTATTTCAGTCCAGTACTTTCAGTTTAGCATTCTATTCATTATTTGTATATTTAGGATGCTAGTTTTATTTTAATTTTCTTATGCTTTAGTTCAAATTTATCTAAGAAAATTAGCATGTATTCATATGATCATAAGTATGTTAGGATGAGTTTACTTTCAGTAATTTTATTTATTATATATTTATTGCTTAATCTTGTTACAGCTTCTAGTTGATGTATGTTACTTTGCATACTATACTTTGATTAGTTATAAATGTTAATTTATAATTATTCTATTTCTTGTTGCTTGTTGCACCTTGATTACTTGCATGTTTAGTAAGAGTTATGATATCATGAGTATTTAGTTTTATTTAATTAGCCTAAAATGTGCTTGTAATTTTTTTTCTTTTTTGGCTGGGGCCCTAGTATTGTGATACCCATAATATCAGATTCAGAGCTGTTCATAGAGGTTTCTGCTGGAGAGAGACTTGGCTAGGATGAGGACCTTCCTACTGATCAGCATAGCTAGTTAGCTTTATTCTCAGTTGTGAGGATGAGTGTTCCTTTTCTTCTAAATTTAGTCTGTAATAATTTTATATTCTAGATGTATTTACTTTTTGCACTGTTATATTGAGCTGAGTTATTATTTTATTTTCCTAACTATGCTGTGATGTGGATGTTATACTCTTTTTTGCTTCCGTTGCTTTGATATTTTGATGCTTAACCTCCGGTTTAGGTGGTAAGCTTTCTGCCAAGTCGGGTTGAGATTATACTTAACTCGATTATAGTTAGGAGGATTATCATAGTTGGAGATCGTACTCTTTGTAATCATGTTGATCTCAGTATTAGCATGATTGTGGAGGGTACGGGGCCCCACAAAACTAACCTAGTTATATTCCTAATCCTAAGGAAGAAGATCTTAAGGATAGAGGTACTAAGGAAGTACTTAAGATAATATTTAGAGAATAATTTAATTAATTACCATTAGAGTTATTTGAATATTATTATGCTTATTTACTAATTTAAAAACTTAGGAGGGACATAATATGAGATGAATCTCACATTATGAAGCTTAAGATAATCATCACGGAATAACTTAGGATTTCACCTTGAAATCTAGTTAATAGCTTAAAATATACGGATTTAATTTTAAATCATATTATTTATTGATTTTAATGATTAGACTATGATTCTAAAGTATAAGAATGCTTATCCTAAATTTTGAGCAAAATAACCATTTTGCCCCTACTTAAGGGTCTAAAAAACTATTTTTTGATTTGAGGCTTCAAATTGGAATTTATCAATGGAAAATGATTACTTACTCTTTAGTATGAATATAAACAGTAAGTGCACATTTGGATAAGAATTAAGCCTTATGAGCTCAATTTAAGAAACTTGACTCATAATGCCAAAATGGTAATTTTTTTTAATAAAGTTTAGAACTTAAGTCATTTTATTATTGTTTACTGCCAAAGTATTCCAGAAAATCTAAAATTACTAAATTCTGATATGTATTGGTCAAGTTATAGCCAAAACAAGTTAATAGTTTAAATATGTAAATTAAGAGACTTATAAATGGGTCAAAAACTTAATTTTCTGAAATGGTATCTAAATTTAGCAAATTCAGTGGCTATAGCTTTCCTATAACATACTGAGTGCAAATACTGATAATAGACCCAATTTAGACTTAATTGATTAACTTTGGACCTAATTAAGGTTTAGGGTAATTAGTGGGTGATTAGTAAAATTAATTACTAAATTGAAAAATTAACTTTGTCACTGTGTTCTACACTACACTAGGAGCTATCAGCAACTTGAAATTCTAATTTTGGATAATTAAGATCTTAATTTTCATTAGTTTATTCTTAGAGTAATTAAGTAAAATTAAGAAATATAACTACACAAATTAAAATGTTCTTACAAATTATTTTTATACATATTCACCTGATCAAAATAATATATTGAATCATATGATTTGGACTTAAATTAATTAAGTTATTAGTTTATCAAATTTTAGGATTAAAGGGGTTAGTTAGTTTAAATGATAATTAATGAACTTAATCTCTAAATAGAAAAGCTAATTTATAATATTAATGCTTGTATTTTCGGATCAAAATAGTATATTGGATCACTATGTTTGGAATTATAATTACAAAGTTTTGAGATTTTGAAAATTTATAATAGATTAAATAAGTAAAATTTATGAAAAGAAAAAAAATAAAATTTTCTGAAATTATTTATGTACGCATGCTAATATTAAAAAAAAAACTAAAATTTTACTCTTCAAATTCTCTTTACACAGAACTCCTCATGAGGTGTGACATATATCAATGAAAAGCTCTCAACGAAACCTTTTTATTGATACCCAATATGCTTCATAATTTTGCAAATAATCTAATAAATTACAAATCCTATATAGAGCTTAAAGAAAATAAAGGGGTGCCTTTGGAGTTCGTTTGCTGCTTCGGAAAGGAGATGAATAGTGCTGCTTCTGCTTTATAATAGAGCCAAATGATGTAAACTATGCTTGACGAAGAAATGAGGTTAAAAATAGGATATTTTTTGGGGGCACAGGCGGTGGCAAAGCCACATGTAGTTAAATTTAATTTAATTATTTAAAATTAAATTATTAAACAAGCTCCAAAAAATCTTAAAATTTCACCCATAGCTAATTTGGGAGTGAGAAAAGCAACAGTAAAGACGGATTTTGATTTTGGCAACAATTTATTTTTCTTATTTTTCTAATTATTTATAAATATTAAAATATTCGACGAAAATTCGATGACTTCCAAAAGTTCCCAAAATTTCACCCTTGGCTAATTCAAGGGTGAGTAACGCAATCGCAAAAATGGATTTCAATTTTGAAAAGTATTTTATTTTTCTATTTTTCAAGGAATTTTAAATATATTAAAAAATTCGACGAAGTTTCAACGACTTCCAAATGCTTCCAAAACATCACCCCTAGCTAATTTATGGGTGATGAGCATAATGGCGAAGTCGTATTTTTGATTTGAGATCAATTTAAATATGTCAAATTATAGGGTTCCTATAATTCCCAAAATTATGATTTAATTCATTTGACTACTGATTTAGATTATATCTTTGTGGTGAACTCCCGATAACTTAATTAGAGTACTAGAATCAAAATCAAGAGTTAGTTTAGTCCTAAATAACTAGGGTATCAACCTGTGTTGTTACAACGAGCAACTCAACTATATTGAACTCGAGCCTTAGCATTAAATCTTTGTTGATGAGATCATCCAAAAGCTCATCAAGTACAATTTCAATACTGAAATGCTAGGAGTTTGAACAATACAAAGGTTTCAATTAGTGGCTATTGTGCAAGTCTAAAAAAATTTCTAGTTTCCAGATAACTTATCCATAAGGCTAGAAAATAATATGTTGAGCATGCACTGTTCTGTATAATTAATGTAAAAAATGACTATATGTCAAAGAGATATGATAAACTTGCCAAATCAGATCATCAAAAACAATTGGAAAATTTGATTTAGCATCGAAGTAATAAATCATAGTGGAGCAGCTATCATTTTCCTTGTTTTCTCCATTCAATAGAAAGGCAAGGATTTGGTAGAAATGTTATATCCAATAGGTTACAATCATGAGATTTTAAAAGGTGCCAGCATTTACCTATCGATTTTAGGGAAGAACAAAAGAGCTATGCTATCATATGTTGGGGGATAAATCTTGAAATTGTTTGGCCAAGCAACAAATCTTGGAAGCTTCTGCATGTGAAGAACAAAAGGCAAATTTTTAGACAAGTTGCAAACCTTTATGCAGGCTTTACTGGATTGATGAGCCCTTACAGGAATAAATTCTAATTATTAAAACATCCTCTGTTACATTTAAAAATGATCAAACAATTGTTATCTGAGGCATTTTGCAAGAACATAAAATCAAGCATTTATATCAAAGTTGCGAAGAAACAAATGAAAGGTAAGCATCCATAACACACAAGAATTAAGCATTTGCTAGTGATTCTAAATTGAAATGTACCGAACCTCCAAACATGGAAAGCAACAAACAATGATTCTTTTGTGAGCTGACAAGTAGACTTTATTTGAGTTGTGGCGTTGAACCACTCGATATGTCTATCTGATGAAGCGTCGTGAGAGGCAAAACTCACGACGACTCGGGATGTTGAATGGGAGGAGGGCGAGTGAGCCCGTTCAATTGGTCGAGTCAAGCGAACGGTGAGGAGGGGGAGCGAGCCCCTTCGAATGGGCAAGGTCGAGCAAACGAGAAGTGAGATCGGTGAGGACTCTGTGGTAAGCGAGCGAGGAGAAGGCATCGGGGAAGCGACGTGAGAGAGGCAGAAGGCATCGGGGTCGAGCGAGTGTTGGGGTCAAGCAAACGGAGAGAGCCCTAATGGGCGTCGTATAGTGACTGACGAGTGAGCGAACGTGGATGCCATTTGTAATGGTTGCATGAGGGCAAAGGTGAAGGATCGGGAAAGCTTATGGAGGATGAGAAACAATGCCCTAACGAGATGCGAACTGGGAGAATGGGGGAGGCGAGCGGCGCCCTAATACGAATTGGGATGAGTATGCGATTATTATTTACACGTAGGCGAACACATATGCGGGTGAAGGGTGAGTTACATATAGGCGGGTCTGCTTAGCATTTCTATTCCTAAAATAGTAACATGATATTTTTATGTTGTAACATATTTTGAGATACTTAATCATATACTCTAGCTTCCCCTTTCTGTAATCCTCTTTATTAAATTAATATAATTTTCTCGTTTGAAAATAAATAAATAAAAAAAGACCATTAAAATAGGGGAAGCGGTATAGTATTTAGCGTGTTTCATAATATGCCATATCATAAATAAGTCACAATTATATAAAAAAATATTTCTTTGTTTGAATGTGATTCATATATATATATATATATATATATATAACATAAATCTAATTTTATTGGTATGAAAAAATGATAAATATTGGATTGGGTGGTAACAATAGAAACTAACAATTAAAAAATCAAAACTCAGCCCCAAAACAAAGGTTAGGGAATAGCTTAAAAGGCTTCACCAAAATAAAAAAACAAAACACAAAAGAAAATCATAATTGAGAAAAATGGGACCAATTCTGTTGTCACAAAAATCTAAAAACTTGCCAAAACAATAAAAGAAAGTAGTAGCAAAATAATATCAGTTCATTATGCAAATTGAGAAAGATGTATTCAAACACAAATCAGCAGCCTCAGCAACACCAACAAAGAAGGATAAATTTAAACAATCTCACGAGAGATTAGTAGCAACATCGACACAGAAGACTTTAAACATCCAGAAACACACAAGCTATTCAAATAACAACCAAAAAATTTGCTGGAATAACCAGAGAACAAATTTGGAGATATGAGCAGACCTTACCAGTCCACAGTTGAAGCCAAGCAACCCAAATAAACCTTAAGATAAAATAGCAGAGCTTACAAGAGGCTGAACACGATGCAACCACCGCAGAAATGACAACAAAAAATTCAAGCAAGACAGTTTCTCCAATACGGTGTAAACAAGCCTAAAATAAGATTGCCAAAATGATAATCTTATTGACTTCCACCATAATGCATTCGTGATAAACTGATGACTAAAAGTAATCTTGTGGTAATTTGACTTTTTTCTAGCATTTCAAATGTCTCGGATGGTATAACCGTGAATAAGATTGCCAACATGCAGTTTGTTATTATTATTATTTGTAGGTAAGTTGTTCCACCTCTTAAAAAGTTTAATAAGTCAATAGAAGATATTTTTGTTATCAAGGCTGAGGCTAAGGTTTGACCAAATGCTGGAGCTTTGATCATTGTTCAGAAAAAGGTTATTGAAGCTTTCAAGTTCAGAAATTCCTTATTTTGTGTTATGTGTGGTGAGCCTTTAGTGCCCAGGAGCAGCAAAAGCGCTGCAGCGTGCCCAGACGATTCTTACTCGAGAGCTGAGGCGTTGTCGCGCACCTTCGCGATTAGAAATTGAGAAGCAGGCACTGCAGCGCGCCGCAGCGGAGTCATTTCGAGAGCTCAGGTGCTACGACGCACCACAACGGATTCAATTCAAGAGCTTAGGCGCCCGGAAGAAATCAGCCCTGTTCAGGTTACTCCCTAAGCAAATAGGAGGGCATTTTGAACTTTTCAGGGTCTGTTTCTTCAGCTGAGTACTTAAGTAAATATTAGAAGGAGACTCTTAAGTTCAGTGAATGCAAGTAAAGTCAAGTGGAGGCTGGAAGCTTGTGTTAGGAGGATATCCCTAGGAAGCTGTAGTGCAAGTCAGGCCATGTTGGAGGAGATACTCCAATTGGTGGCTACTTCCTCTCCTCTCCATTTTAGAGTAAGAGCTTGAGTAGTTTGTTCTATGGTGATAAGCTCTTTGTAACTCTATAACTTCTATCATATTCTAGTGGATTCTTGTGGTGTAACTCTGTAGTTTTTCCCATTCTTAGGTTTTTCACGTATATCTTGGTATTTGAATGTTTTGTGTATGGTGACTTGTGCTTGTATGTGCTGTATCTGCTTGCTTGGTAACCATCAACGCAACCCCGATCCTCAAATCAGTGTGTGCGGTCTTTCTCAAATCGCTTCTGCTGCGGAATAGTGCATGCTGCTGAGTAGGTTCATCCCCAACAAGTGGTATCAGAGACTGTTGGCTTACCTTGTTGGTCCTAAGGTTTGCCTATTTGAGTGGGAAAAGTGGTCGAAGAAATGAGACATAAGATCGAGAAATTTAGCGTAACGAACTTTGCGTTCTAAAAATACAGATGGAGGATCTGCTCTACATGAAGAAGTTGCACCTTCCTTTGAAAGGATCAGACAAGAAACCTACAATAATGACTGATGAAGGATGGGATGCTCTTGAGAGAACTGCATTGGGTTTAATTTGCTTATCATTGTCTTCTTCTATTGCTACTGATATTGTTAATGAGAAAACAACTATAGATCTCATGAATGCCCTGACGAGGATGTATGAGAAGCCTTCGACTTCGAATAAGGTTTTCATAATGAAGATACTATTTAATATAAAGATGATGGATGAGTATTCAATGACTGAACACTTAAATAGGTTCAACACTATGATGAGCCAACTGACTTCGGTGGGTATCAATTTTGATGGGATGGTCACAACCATCAGCAATTCATCTGGAAATGCATCATTAAAGTTCAATGACATCGTTGGGCTAGTGCTGAATGAGGAGGTGCGAAAGAGATCTCATGAAGAGGTATTAGTCTCAGTACTGAATGCTAAAAGCAGGGGAAGACATGCTAAGAGGAGACATAATAGAATTAGGTCAATGTCTCGATGAGGAAAATCAAGACCTGGAAAGGCAAAGTCGGATTGCTGGAATTATGGGAAGGCATGTCACTTCAAGAATGACTGCGCTACCTTGAAGAAGCCAAGCGGTGGTAATAAAATGATGAACCCCATTGTAAATGTTTCAGCTGAGGAAAATTTGGATGCTTTGATCCTCTCTGTTATCAATACAGAGTCCTGGGTTGTGGACTCGGGTGCATTGTTTCATGCCACTCCATTGAGGTGTGCCTTCAAGAGTTACACCAAGGGTGAGTTGGGGAAGGTGTACCTTGGAGATGATAAAGCATGTGACATCATTAGCAGATGTGATGTGGATGTTAAGCTACCAAGCGACGCTATTTTGAAGCAGAAGGATATTAGACATGTACCATGTCTAAGAAGAAACTTGATCTTAGTAAGCTAGTTAGCTAGAGAGGGCTACAACACTTGTTTCATAAGAGACTCATGGAAGGTCACCAAGGGTGCACTCATTCTTGCATGGGGCTATATGGAAGGCACACTTTACTTCATCAGTAAAGTGTCTGACACTATTGCAGCAATAGATGAGATAGATGCAGATCTATGGCACTAGAGGCTTGGCCATATGAGTGAGAGGAGATTGAAATTCCTACAGTCAAAGAGGAATCTCTAAGGACTAAAGTCAATGGACTTGGACTTCTATAAAGATTGCATGCTGGGCAAACTAAAGAAGGTTTCATTCTCCAAAGTTGTAAGGGAGCTGAAAAGAAAGAAATTAGAGTTGGTGCATACAGGTGTATGGGGACCAGCTTCTATATCTTCCATAGGTGGAGCAACATACTTCATCACCTTTATTGATGATCATGCTAGGAATGTATGGGTATACTTTTTAAAATATAAATCTAACGTATTTGATGTATTTGGAAAGTGGCTAGCTTTGGGGTAACGAGACCGGATTAAAGCTGAAATGCTTAAGGTTTAATATTGGTAGCAAGTACTGTAATAGGGAGTTCAAGGAGTTCTGTGCCTTGAGAGGAATCAAGAGGGAGTTTATCATCCTTAGAATACCACAGTAAAATGGTGTTGCAGAATAGATGGACAAAATAGTCACTAAAAGAGCTAGGAGCATGAGATTGCATGAGGGTCTCCCAAAGAAGTTTTGGGCTAAAGCCTTTAACATGGCTGTATATCTAATCAGTAGGGGACCTTTCGTACTCTTGAATGAAGGGATCCCCAAGGAAGCTTGGAGTAGAAAGGAGGTGAAATTGAACTATCTCAAGGTATTTGGTTGCTCATCATATGTGTATATTGATGTCGGATCCAGGAGAAAACTTGATGCTAAGGCGATCAAGTGCACATTTATTGGATATGATGCAGGTGAGTTCGGTTACAGATTCTGGGACAATCAAAACTAGAAAGTCATCAAAAGTAGGGATGTCACTTTCAATAAATATGAGATGTACAAGGATTGTATGAGAGTCAAGACTGACTCCAAGGATGCTTCAGATGGAGATTCTCGGCACATAGACATTGATGACAACATTGAAAAATATATTGGACAATATAGAGAAACTTAGGAGGGTGTCAATGTTGAACCATAAACACCGATATTTAAAAGATCTACAAGAGTCTCTAGACTGCCATAGAGGTACTCTCCTTCTTTAGTATATTTATTACTAAAGGATGGGGGTGAACCAAAAAGTTTGGAAGATGCACTTCAAGTTGAAGATTCAAACAAGTGGGAGGCTACCATGAATGATGAAATAGCATCACTCATGTCAAATGGGACATGGGAGTTGACACTCTTACCCACTGGGAAGAAGGCTCTTTAGAATAAGTGGATTTATCAGGTGAAGGAAGAGTCATATGGGAGCAAGCGCTACAAGGCGAGACTTGTAGTAAAAGGTTTCCAGCAAAGGCATGAGGTCTACTATAGTGAGATACTTACGCAAGTTGTGAAGATGACAACCATCCGAGTTGTGCTAAATATAGTTGTAGTTGAAGATTTGCATCTGGAGCAACTGGATGCTAAGACTACATTCCTTCACAGAGAATTGGAAGAGGAGCTATACATGCATCAGCCTGAGTGGTACAAGGCTCAAGAGAAAGGAAAGTCTAAGCTAGTGTGCAAGCTCAAAAAGAGCCTATACAGCTTTAAGCAGGCGCCAAGATAGTGGTATAAGAGATTTGATAGGTTCATGTCAGAATATGGGTACAAGAGATGCCAGACAGATCACTACTATTATAAAGCAGTGTAATTCCTCTTATATCATTATATTGTTGTATGTAAATGATATGTTGATCGCAGGATCTGACATGGAGGAGATAAGGATGCTGAAAGAACTGATGTCAAAGGAGTTTGACATGAAGGACTTGGGGCCAGCCAAGCAGATTCTTAGAATGATAATCAACAACAAGAGTTAATTAAGGAATATTTATGGATAATATGACTACAATAATCATGAAGGATACCTAAATCACTCTAATTGTCACACAAGAATGTGTAAGTTTTATTTATTTTATCCCAAGAAATAAAATTTTTAATGATCTCTTGATGCTTCAGCATCTGCTTCCTGGCTAAGAGTTAGTTATTTTTTTATAGACTAAAGCTGGATGATTAGTCACACAATACCTTGCATTTAAAATTGAGACCCAAATGGAATTTGGGGTTTAGAATTTTCACCCGAGCTTTATCAAGAAAGCTTTATGATGTACTTTAAGACACATCATGCCATGCTGCCATCATTAATCAGAAAGCTAATGTCATATAACACCCCAAGTTCTTACCCTAGTCAATTAGGACTAATTTGAGTCATGATTCTAGTCTTAGTATATTAATTAAGTCATTAGGAGTTTACCACCAAAATCTTGTCCAAATTAGGAGGCAAATGGATCAAATCCTAATTTTGGGAATTTCAAAAACCCTAAAATTGAATATAATTATTTTAACCTCATATCAAAAATCAAACTTCGCCATTGCGCTCATTGCTCCCATATTTGCTAGAGGTAATGTTTTGGTGGCAATCGAAAGTCATCAAAATTTCGTCAAATATTTTAATAATATTTTATTGATGGAAAATTGAGATAATTAATTTGACCTCAAAATCAAAATCCTACTTCGCCACTACGATCGTCACCCCCAAATTAGCTTGGGATGATGTTTTGGTGGCAATCGGAAGTCGTCAGATTTTGTATAATTTTTTAATGTAATTAAATACTCTAAAAAATAGAAAAATTAAATACTCGTCGGAATTGAAATCCGACGTTGTCATTGAATTTCTCACCCCCAAATTAGCTAGGGGTAACTTTTTGGGATTTTTTGGAGTGCATTTGTAAAATTTGATTTTAAAGCAATAATTAAATAATTATCTAAATCAAAATTTACTTAAAAACTATTATTCCTCCTTTCTCTCTCATGGTTGGCATTTCCTTTTCCCCCATTCGATGTCTCTCCTCTCCTACGCACACAAAGGTGGCAGAGCCCATCTCCTTTTCTCCATTTTCTTTCTTTGCTAACATCTCCTCCCCATGCTTATGATAGGATGAGTCAAGCTCATCCCATCCAAGAGCCATCCCTATGCTCTTCAATAAAATGGAGCTCAGCCACTCCTCTTCCTCCATTTGGCCAACTGAGCTCTTCTTTTCTTCCTCCCCTCCGTTATTGTGGTTGCTAAAGGAGATCTCCCAAGCTTCTCAAGCTTCTTGCCTTAAGGTTGCATGACTCTATATTCTCCAACCAAAGGTACCTCCTTTCCCCCATTGAATGGATTCAATAGCTACTTTATTTTGCTCTTATGCTTATTTTGCATCATTAGAAATTTGTGAATAGGATATAGAATCTATTAGAGCTTCTTGAGCTAGAAAATTTTAGGAAGAAAAATCAGCTCTAATTTTTATTTTTTCTGTATACCCTAATCTTTTCATGAAATTAGAATTATAACATTGAAATGATCATAACTTGATCATTAAACATCAAAATTTAGTGTTCTTGGACTCTATGGAATTGTTGGGCAGTAAAAAACTATAAACTAATTGAATTTTTAAACTTAGTTAAGTGAAATTACCAAAATACCCTTATAGGTTACAACTCTTAAATTGGACTTATAGGACATAATAATTGTCCAAATTTAAAGTACTTACTATCTATCTTCATATTTGACAGCAAGGAATCATTTGGCATTAACAAATCTAATTTTTAGCCCTTACTAAAAAGTAGCATTTTTGA
The DNA here is from genome assembly GCA_016760335.1 of Gastrodia elata. Classification (NCBI taxonomy): domain Eukaryota; kingdom Viridiplantae; phylum Streptophyta; class Magnoliopsida; order Asparagales; family Orchidaceae; genus Gastrodia; species Gastrodia elata. Next base: position 2,766,409 of record CM028677.1, on the reverse strand, counting down.
GCCATTTTGCCCAAAATTTAGGTACCTTTAACCTCCAAAATGTCATTTAAATCATTAAAATCAGTAATAAAATTGATTTGGAATCAAATTGGAACCCTTAACCTCATAATTGAGTAACTAGATAGAAATCCCATTAAAGGCTTAAAAATATTCTAAGAAAAATCTACGAGTTTCTAATCTAGTTTCAATTTCACATCCCTAACTTCCTTAGGTGAATTAAATCAGCAAATAAAAATAAATTATAATAACTACCATCAACTTCATAAATTGCCTAATTCTTTTAGTAGGAGCTTCCTTAGAAACTTTACTTACACCTTAGGACCTTTTCCCCTAAGATACAGAATAGATACTAGGTTAGATTTCATTCATTAAATAAAGTAGGCAATTCAATGAATAGAACCTAGGTTTTATTAGTCTTTATATTTTATAATGTGATTCTGATTATTTTATCTTTCAAGTTTAGATTAAAATAGGAGACTCATCCCATTAAGTTTGGTTTTTGCTTAATAGGATTTTGCCTTAATCTTAATTCACACTTAAAATTGAAACCTTAGTCCTTACCTACATGTTTGGATTATGTGATTAACTTCAATCTCATGGTATTAAAATCGTAATCCCTAGTTTAGTAGATCTTGAACAAATCATAACTTAAAATGTTTAAATTCATTAATTAGGATATGATGATTTATTATTTAACTTGTAGTCAAATTTGATTGAATTAAATTAGAACATAATTAATTCTAATTATTTTTAACCTTATAATGCCATGCTTCTAAGTTATAAAACTTAGAATAGTTAGGATGATTAATTAAATAACAAATGATGTCACTTTATGTAGTAGAGTCTCATGCTCACTTGAATTATTTGTAGCTTATAGATTTCTTGTATTTGGTGCCATTTCCTTGAACATGTCATAAAGATAACTTTGTTGCATGAAATAAAAAATTAAAATAATTAGGATAACATTTGCATTGGGTTTAGTTATATTCTAGTAGGTTTTGATGCACATTTACCCCAAAGGATAAGGGTAAGGAGTAATATGGATTACTTAATACTACTCATTGAGGAATGTAATGTTAAGTTTGGAACCCATATAGTCATGCAGATGATCTTGACTCATCAATTACTTCTGAATGTGTCCATAGGATCAAAAGTAATATAATTAAAATCAATTGCACTTGTATTTTCTGCCTCTTCAATACTGTACTATTCTATTGAAGAGGCAGAAAATACAAGTGTAATTGATTAGTCAATTTTTTGATATGGCAATTTGTATGTACTTATTTTTTGTTTACTATTTTACTAATGCATATTACTTCAGCCAGCTTTACTTTACCTTACCTGCTTACTCGTATATCAAAGGATGCTAGATTTTGTTACTGCTTATTTTATGTATCATGGCCAAATTGTTTATTTTTAAACCTGCATATGTCATATGGTCATCAACATATTTTGGTGTAGTCTTTCCTTTCAGTATTTTTATTTACTTTATTTATACATATATGCCTAGCCTTATTTTAACTTATTTTGAGGTATATCTATTACCTCATTTTTACTTAATTATAAATGCTGTAATTATAACTTACCACTTCTTTTGTATGCCTGTTGCTCGCTCCTATGATGGATAGTCTATTTGTATGGTTAAGTAAAAATGGTGACATTGATAATACACACAAAAAAAGCATTCAGCCTAAAATGTACTTAGATGATTGTCTAATAAGATTTTTCTTTTTTGGCTGGGGCCCTGGCCTTTTGAAACCGACAATGTCAAAATCAGATCATTTTGGGAGCATATGCTAGAGGAAAAGGAGCCTTTCTTAGAAGAGAATAAGAAGGGTGGTGTTGAAGTCATCTAGTTCCTTTATTGCTTTCTTATGAGGATGAGTGATTGCTCTTTATTTCATTAAACTTATTTAAAATGCTGTAATAATACAGGTACCTTGTTATTGTGTTTTCTTCACTGTATTGTTTATTCTAAGCTGTATGTTACATTTCCTCTATGTATTGTGGTAAATTGGATGTACTATTTACTTTACTTTGCTTCCGCACTCCTAGTTATGTTTACTTAGTGACTCATTCACGTTGTATGTATTTTGAGCATACCTCTCCCTTTTGAGTGGATTGTAGTTTACATCTATTCTAGTGATAAGTGAGGGATCTGCCAAAGTGGCATGCCTCCCCTTAAGGTCTCATCTTGCTGATTAGGCGGCAGGGCGCCACATGCCGTCCCTATTGGTCCAAATTATTTTAGTGCCATTGTTTTGGACCCACAAATATTTGTTGAATATGGTTTTGATATTTTACAGTATTCCTTTTGTGGGAGAGGAGACTTCTAACCATAGAAAAAAATAGTATTGAGAAAAATTTAATGAGAATATGTGTCTCCCTAGGAAATGAATCTATTTTGCCATTGCCTAATTTTCTTAAATAATTGAACAATCAGGTCTTTAAAGTTCAAATGTTTATATGGTCCTCTAAGAATATGAATTCCAAGATATTTGAAAGGGAATTTGCCAACCTTAGATCCCAATTTAGTATCAATGCAAGTTTTCAAAGTCTTGAGCTACTTTACTATTAATAAAGAAATGGGATTTACTGCCAATGATCTTAAGGCCATAATCTTTTTCAATAAAGTCTAATAAATTTTGTCTTGTTCTTTTTACTCTTTTCACCATTGGTGAAAATAATGAGGTGTCATCGGCATATACATTTGCTTTGGAATTTCTAAATTGTAAGAAAAAGCTTTTGATTACAATTGCAAGAAAAAAATCTTGGTTTCTTATTTTTTCCCCTAAATTGTAATGAAAATTAGGATCTTAAGAGAATTTAATATTTATGTTATAGGGCCATAATTCATAGCAATGTTAAAAATAATTGGATATTGAGGATCATCTTGCCTTAGACCACTAGAAGGGTTGAATAATCCATGAGAAATTCATTTATGATAACAGAGAACCAAACAATTGCTATGGAATTTCTAATTTTACTAATGAAGGACTCATCAAAGCCTTATGAATAAAGCATCCTATACAAGAATTGCCAATCAATTTTATCAAAAGCTTTTTCTAGGTATAATTTCATGATGAAGCTATGTGGAGCCTCATCCTTATTGTGCTTATGTTAACACATATAAGAACATGATTATGGTTGAGTGGTCATCATCATAGATCCCCAAATATAATTATATTAGGTTTTCTCCCTAATATTTTGATAATTGCAGGTTATGCTACCTGCCTATAAACCAATCACCAAATAAACATACATGAATAACAGAGTGCGGAAGCAAATGAAATAATATCCATTCTATATCCAAAATTGAGAAAATAAAACTCAGCTCAGAATAAAAGTGCAAGAAAAAAAAAATACATGCAAGTCCTAAGTTATTACAAATTTTGAACAATAGTTCAATTGAAAAGAAAACACTCATCCTCTCAAAAGTAAAAATAAAAGATTTAACATCTGCAGTAGTAGAAAGATCCTCCTCCTGGCCAGGTTCCTCACCTGGTGAAACCTCCTCAAAAAGCTCTGACTCTGATGTGTTGGTTTCATATGCTAGGGCCCTAGCTAAGAAAAAGAAGTCTTAATTTAGAAAATTGGCTAAGTACATTTTAGGCTATTTTAATGAATTCTACAATATTCAGGATATCACATCTTAACTTATATAATAATAAATAGGATATGGGTGCAACAAGTCATAAGAATAAGGAAAACTATAAATAAAGCATTTATAACTTATTAAAACAAAGTAAATATAGGAACTTATCTCAAACCTGAAGCTGCAACAAGGTTAGGCAATGTTATATATACAGCCTTAAAATTACTATAATGACTAACGCGAACATTCTAACATGAATATGATTATTTAAAGTATGTTAAGTAAACAATAAACATAACTGAACAGTGATACATATAAATAGACCAAGTCTAATAATAATCAAAACTAACATCCTAACATGCATATAAGTATTAAAAAAAATTATATAAAAGCTAAAATAGAAGAAAAGCATGCAAAATAGAAAGTAAATAAGTAAAACTATAATATTAACAGCTTGACTAATAAAGCCACTAAAATTGTAATTATACTGTAACATATTACGCAATCATTTAGCTATACAGAGAAAAAATGGAAATTTAACTAAATAGTACTGAAGCGGCAAGAATATAAATACAGGTTTCTTTTAGTTATTTTACTATACTTTTGTTGACACGTTCATAAGTAGCTAAGTAGTCAAGCATGTCTGTAAAACTGAGATAGGTTCTCGAACTAGAAAAAACTCTCCACAATGAGTACATGTTAAGGATCCTTATTTCTATTTATAACCTATCCATTGGCCATAATGTGTATACACAATCAATGTATAGAAGAGACAAAAATATAAATGCAAGTTTATTTTAGTTATTTTACTATACTTTTGTGGACACATTGAAAAGTAGCTGAGTAGTTAAGCACATTTGCAAGACTGAGATAGGTTCTCAAACTAGACGAAACTCTCCCCAATGAGTACACATTAAGGATTCTCCTAATAACCTATCCATTGGTCATAATGTGTATACATAATCACCCATCCTGATATAAACTGGATACAAATGTTATCCTAACCTCATTAAGTTTTCATTTTCATGCATTAAATAATCTTATGCAACATGTTCAAAGAAAAAGGCTCAAAAGAAAGAATATAAAAAGTCAAAGTTAAGGAATAAGCAAGACTCTTTCTAATGACTCATGAGATATTTATTATTATCTAATTTATCTATTATAATTATTTTGAGAAATTAGAAGTTCAGGATCTCCAATATCCTACTATTCTATAATTACTTCGAGTTGTGGTCATATAAAGTCAAACATTAGAACTAATCAAGTTGTAATCCAAAAATTAGTTAACATCACCTACTAAAGTAAAATAATTAAATTAGTTGACCTATTTAATGATTTTTAACACTTCAAACCAACCTCGATATATATTATCTAAGATTCAGAGATAAGGGTTTAAACTCTAATACATGGGTTTGAGTCTCTTACCCTAGGATGTTATCATCTAAATTATAAACTAACCAATATTATAAGTTAAGGGAAGTATTTTTTAGCATAATTAGGCTCTTTAAATCTTATTGCCACTACTAGAGGCAACAACTAGTACTCAAAGGGATAATTATATCCTTAAGTATAAATGGAAAAGGCTTGATCTAAGCAAAAATTTGCCTAGTCTATTAGTTATGGAAATTCTAATGAGATAATTAAACTCTCAATAGAATAAAGTTACTTTAAAGTTGCAGGACTTATTCTTAAGAGAAAAATGTGAAATCTTAAATCATAGATGGAGCAATTGAGCCATTAATCATGCTTGATGATCAGCTGGATCATCGATACTTTATTCATGATCGTGAACAGTAGCACACTATCACGAGTCATATCAATGTTGATGATCAAACTGAATCAGTCAACCTTGATTAGACCCGATTATTGCTAATCCTCAATAATCACTGCTAGAGGTCTTTGGTAGTTCAATCAAATCCTAAATACATAGAACTGCCGAGGACAGACAGGCCGACAAGCATCACCCGCCTAGAAGGTGAACTCAAGTGTTTGGTCTGTTGCCAGGTTGAGCAAGCACCTACACTATCCGATCACACTTAAGTTTGGATCCAAGCATATCACCTAGGGCAGATCAATTTGCATTAAATAATAATTGAGTTGATTTGGCTCACCAAGAAAAACAGGCACATGTGTTTGAAGAGGATGGAAGAATGCATGTTCTGAATGCTGATATGAAGGCTAGACTTGGCTTGAGTAGTTGTCTGAGGACCTGAACATTAGGTCGTACCAACTGATCACCAAGGACTAGAGCTGGACTTGTCAATTATTGATTGCATAGTAGGAAGGTGTAGCTGGGCATGTGAGTTTCTTAGGGAAGAGACAATGAGAAAATATCTCATTATTGGTTAATTCAAGGCTATTAATAGCCTTAAAGATTGCTGAGAAGCTAAGATAAGGTCATGGGACTGAGCCCAATAAAGCTCAGCCCCATTTCCATGACATGCACAATTGGTCCATGGAGACTCACTAGGAGGGTCATGCTTCTATGAGTAAGATGATGGCAACCATTAGAGGCCATGGGGACTAGGTCTATTGAGGGGTACAACGTGATTTTCTCTATCAGGATGATTGTAAAAAAAACCAAGTGTGATGCCAACCATCTGAATGATCAAGTAAAGTGGTGCTACGATCTTGATTAGATGGGGTGTAATGATCGATCGAAGAAGTAACCTAGACCAGCAAGTCTGCACATTTGGATAGTCTGATAGCTCGTAGATTAGCTGTTGCATGGTGTAGGTCACACAGCAAATCGCTCGTAGTCTACATAGCATATCAGGTCAATCGGCTGATGGTTTGAGGGTCAAAAGTACAATATTAATTTCTTATGAGCCCTTAAGTGCAAATATCCCAATTCAAAATAAATTCAATTTATGCCTAAGTGACCTCCAAAAATTTACCCCTAGCTAATTTGGGGTGAAGAATACAAAAATACAAATAAATATAGATTTGGAGATCAATTTAATTTAACTAATTTTCAAGGTTAACTAATTTGCAAAATAGCCCAACGATCCAATCATGGTCCAATGGAGACCAAACTTCAGGGTTAGGTTCTAATGATCACTTAAGTCTAATATAACAAAATATAGGACTTAGTTTAGTCCAAATTAAATAGAGTATTAACTTAGTGTTGTTATATACTCCTCCACTTATGAACGATATCATTCTTGACATCACCTAAGCTAGAATAATGAAATACTTTTAAGAATAAGAAATTATTTAAAGTTTGGAATATTAATTGGATTTTTGAATAGCCTTAGTGTAATAACCCTAGGTTGTTTCTCATTTAAACTTGAGCTTAACCACATTCTAATTTTGATTCTATTACATTCACATAGTCATTAAGATCTAACCATGAAAATTTGGGGTCAATCGGATCTCCTTAGGTTAAATTAGCAATTTTGCCGAATTAGGAACCCTAATAAAATAGTAAAAATATTTTGATCTCTAATCCAAAATATGATTGTATTTATGAGTTCCACACCCCTAATTTAGCTAGGGATGCAATTTTGGAAATTGTTGAAGGTCATCTAGGCCATAATTGAATTTAAATTAAAATGAGAAAATTGCATAAAGGGGTTCCCATCTTTTCATAAATTCATTTTAAACCCTCAATAGATTTAACCATCCAGGATTCGCTATGCAGACCACGAGCAATCCACTGCAAAGCCTAGGACCCAAGATAACGGATCCACCCCGTATCTGACTGTCCCTCCCGAATGCGCGACGGCCTAGATTTAATCTCGCGGAATAGCCGATCTGACGTTGGATCCACCCCATGGATCCCACAACCTAAATCACTTAGTATCCTGCCATTAGGATCCGTAAGATCATAACCATTCTATTTTTTTATCAATTGATCATACATCTGCCAAAGGCTCCACAATTGTAGATCTTTGTCCCCTCTCACTCGCTTCCCTGACATGCAGGATCTCCCATACGCTAGCTGCCAACCTTGTCCCCCACTTGCGCGTCCACCTCAGCATAGTCGTTAGGATATTCCCTTTATCGACAAGACGCCCCAATCTGGCCCTGTGGCCTAGCAATTCCCATTTGATTAATTTGAAGCTCGACATGACCTGAGCTCTCGAGTCGATCTAGCCTACGAACCTCACCCAAGAAATCCTTTGAGGCTATAAATAACCTCAAGAAGTGTTCAGTGAGTTTTTTTCACACTAAATTACCTTGAATTCCCAATTTTCCCAATCTGCATTCATGGATTCCCGCAGCTTCTCGGCGATCCCAAGTTCCAATCCCTGGCAATCAAAAGGTGAGCACTCAAAGTTCGAGTCCCCTAACAGCCTCTGGAAGTTCATACAGTATCTCGATCCCCCTCAATTGCTTAAGCTGAGTCTGCAACTGTTAAACAAGGTACCCTTCTATCATGCTGAGTCGAGTAGGCTCAGCATTGCATATAATCGCTCTATGATTGCTCAATTAGGTTAATCAAACTCAATGCTTGTGTCCTTGAGGCCTAGGTTATTCATGATCGATCGCATTGATCGATCGGGCTAATACCCTCTCTAGAAGCTGGGTCCAAGTAAGGACCCAATGATCGGGTGCATCTCAGACCCATCCACTTTAAGGGTTCAATCTGTCTCACCTCCCTGAAGGTGCAGGAATCGAGCTCCAGCAAAATCATGGCCTCTGTGGGAGAATTTAATCCCCACAGTAGCTTCTAGGCAGAGTGCTTGGGTGAGTAAGGTCTGGGAGTCTTTGAACTTCTCACAAGGGGCTTTTCCATGCAATCGATGTGTCTTGATCCATTGATCACGTAGGGATCAAATTGGGGCTGAGGTGTGCTCGGGACACCAGGCAATTTGGCATTGAACCCTAACCCTAATTCCCTTAGCATTGGGGAGGAGGTTGGGGACGAAGCACTATGCAACTTGGGCCGACCAATACCCCGTGCAGTGCAACAGTCCTGGGCCATCGAGCCCCTGCCGACCCACGTCTTTTATTATTGGGCCAAACCCGTTTAATTAATATTTGGATTTATGAATTAGTTTTCTTAAGGAAAATAATTTAATTAAGAACATTCAGAATAAATTAATGCAATAACTTTTTAATTACTTATCCATACTATATGAAATTATGTACCATTTTGTTTTGAAAAATGTACGGAATAATAATATGTAAGAATAGTTTAGTTTCTGTGGATAGAATTTCTACATTTTCCTATTTATTTTTATAGCTTGATTAGTGAAGATTAGCATTTATAATCAAATCTTGAGATTTTTGTTTCATTTGGTTCCTTAGGCCCTATAGAATGCAAGTGTCAAGTATGATAAGTCTTTGAATTATATTTTGCTAATTATGTCCTAATCCTTGAATTGCATGATTAGTAAATATTAGGGTTTGTAATTAGCCAATCTTCATGTTATGATCTTTTACGGTTCGCATGATTACCTAGAACTTAATTGCCAAGTTGCATGAGATTTGAACTTTTTATTTTATAATTATGTGCTAATCCATCTTGTATTTGATTAGTGATTAAATTACACTAATTACTGTATGATTTGGCTAATTAGATTTGTATGCACTTCTTTTATAGTAGCTAGACATTTAAATCTATTAAATTTCCCTAATTAAAAATTAAGTATTAATTAACTTGACTAAGTGATTAAAGCTAATTAAGAAAGGAACACTTGCTAATTTGAACATCAATCATTGATAAGTGACTTAACGATTATCTTATGAATCAAATTCTACATAAATAATCCTAATTGTGTCAAGTTGGGTTCAACCCTAACTTGATGTGATTGAATCTCAAATTCACTTAACTTAAATTAAATACCTTGATTTGGACATTTAACAATTTGCAGGAATTCAACAAACTTGCTGATTTGACATTGATCTTAGACTAGTAAACTAGAAGGCTTAAAAAGATATAATAATTCATGTGATTGATCATCTGAATCTAATCTTAAGATCCTTGAATATTTCCTAAGTTAGATGATTAGCATAAACTGATCTATAAAATCTTAAGAGTGTAAGGACAATGTAAAGTCAATTAAATGCTAGATCCTTAAGTAGGCTAATACTTTAGGTAGGAGATACCTTGTTTTCTTATTTTGAGGAAGAAGCTTAGATAAACCTTAAATACCTTAGATGTTTGATATTAAAACCTTGTGGTAGGATGACTTAATAATACAAGATTGAGATTACCTCTTGTCATAGTATCCTAGGCCGTGTGACTTCTAAGTCACATCCTTGGAGCCTTTTTGTGTAGGACTCACCACAATGTAGTAAGGAATCATTTTCTTATTACTCCTTATTCATTAAATAGATTTGTTAGAATGAGGATCAATAGTATTATCAGATGGAAATGATGGTGCATATCCATATAATTGATTTATCCAGTATGAGGCAAAATTGGTTAATTTACCCTGAATGGATTGTAGAGACTCAGTCTTATTTTAAGTGATTAAATAAGTGCAATACAGTTCAGGATAAACATTCTAAGTCTAGAGCATATTATAAGTTGGGGATGGAACAACTTAGTTTGAGAGAATAAACTGTAAAAGGATTCTATCCCTTATACTTGTGCGCATTGATAAGTGTAGTTAAACAAACTAAGTGTTAAAGTCACCCTTCCTAAGATGTGCTAATTATATATATGTACTCTACCCATGTGATGATTTAGAATGTAGTTGTCAAATGAATAATGAATTCAATAAAATTAGACTAAAAGTAAGTAATCATTTAGAAGAATTCTGAACTATGGAGAAAAATGGATTACTTGCTTGGTTTTGATCATTTTTCTGGTTTTAATGATTTAAGGCATATAATATTAAAGCCTTAGAATACCATGAATTGCATAAGTGATATCGTTGCATTAGTGGAGTGTTGTGCTCACCTAAGTTTTTGTTAGCGGAGCATTGTGCTCACCTAGGATCTATTAGCAGAGCGTCTGCTCACGTAAGATTTTGTGGGATGTCATGTGACATCGGGTTAAGCATACTTGTAGCATACAACTTTGTGGCATATTTAGATATAAACATACATATATTCAGTTACATATAACACAATTTTATCTCAGCATTTATTTGGTTTTGGCTTTTTTGTTCTTTTCAGTTTTTAGTACATAGTCTTACAGCTACTATTTAACCTTACTTTTAGTTTTGTACAATTTTATACTATTCAGCTAATTTATTACTTTTCTATTAAATTGTTTTATTTACTTAAATATTAAGCTTATGATAACTATAAGTGCATATAGTAGCTTTAGATGTGTTAGACTTATTGTCTAACACGTGGTACATTTTGGGATCCGACGATTTATCCAATCCAGAGCAATTTTTATGAAGCAGGTTTAAATGGCTTCCCAGGAGATCCAAGAGGAGTTTGTGGAGCTTTAGCTGGCTCAACCTTTAGCTTTTATTTTCTATATTAGTTTACTTTCAATAGTGAGTGAGAGACATTTTATTGTCATTTTAAATTAAGAAAATTGTTCGTAATAATTTAACTATATATGTATTTTCTTTCTTTTCTAAGATGAATGCTTTTACTTAGCGTCTGTGATGAATGATCTATATGGATGCTTTAGCTTCTGTACACTGTATTTATTATTAATTATATTTAGTATTGTGATGTGATCAGAATATAAGTAATGCTAATACTCTTATATGCTGCGTTCTTATTAAAATGACTCTTATAATCTAATGTTTATAAGTAATATATCTAATACTTAGGATAAGTATTTTACTCTTATCTTAAGAATTAGTCCTCAGCTCTCCTTTGGGATTGTATCTCAACAGCAGCAGTATTTAGAGTGGTTCTGTAGTTCTTCTCAAGTAACGCGCTATTCCACCGCCAATTGTTATAATTTTTAAATTACCTTGATTGTGTGCGACAACAGGACAGATCGTTTGGAAGTGGCAGCACAGATTGGCTCTGCAGCCTACATGTTAAAGCTTCCTGATGATTTCTCTACAGTACACAATGTCTTCCATATTTCTTCATTGTGGAGATGCCTTCGTGATCCATCACATTTAGTACAACTCTTCAGTCAGACCTTTATTATGTGGGAGAGCCCATCAAAATCCTAGCTCGCGATCAAAAGCAGCTGAGAAGTGAAAGTTCAGTGGAAGAATCACTCTTTTGAAGAATTCACTTGTGAGAAAGAGGTCGATATGCTACGAAAGAATCCAAGTCTCTTTGAAAATCTATGTGCTTTTATCCTCTAAATTCAGTTCTTAAATTTTCGCATTCGCTTTTCCGTTCTAAGCATGATATCGAGGATGATATCGATCTTAAGTGGGGGAGTCTGTAACATTCCTAAGCTGTTACTAGTTTAAACATGAGCTTAACCACATTATAATTTTTATTCTAATGCATTCACATAGTCATTATGATCTAACATTAAAAATTTGGGGTCAATCAAACCTCATTAGGTTGAATTGGCAATTTTACCAAATTAGAAATCCTAATTAATAGCCAAAATATTTTGATCTCCAATCCAAAATCAAATTGCATTTTTGAATTTCTCACCCCTAAATTAGCTAGGGGTGCAAGTTTGGGAATTTTTGGAGGTCATTTAGGACATAAATGGATTAAAATTAAAAAGGGAAAATTGCATAAAGGCATTCCCATATTTTCATCAGTGCATTTTAAGCCTTCAACAGATTTAGCCATCTGGGATCCACTGTGCGAACCATAGGCGATTCACTGCGGTGCCCAGGTCCCATTATCATATTTGACTGTCGTTTCCGAATGTGCGATGACCTAGATTTAATCTAGTAGATGAGATGATCTGTCATTGGATCCACTGCGCAGATCCCATAACCCAGATAACTCTGGATCTGGCCGTTAGGATTTGGAATATCAGAACCATTCCACGGTTCTGGTCGATTGATCAAATAGTTGCCGAGAGCTCCATGACTGTGATACTTTGTCCCCACTTGCTAGCATCCCCGATTGGCAGGATCTCCCATACGCCAGCTTCCAGCCCTGTACCCCACTCACCCATCCACAGTAGCAGAGCTGTTAAATCTTCCCTTTATTTACAAAACACCCTGATCGGCCCTGGTGGCCCAGTAATTCCCATTTGAGGAATTGTGAGATCGGCCATGACCTGAGCTCTCAGGTTGATCCAACTGCCAACCTCAGCCAAGCAATCCTCGGAGGCTTTAAATAGCCTCAGGAAGTGTTCAGTGTGCTGTTTTCTCACTGAATTAGCTTGAATTCCCAGATTCCCCATTCTAAATTCTCAGATTCCCACAACTTCTTGATGATCCCCAGCTCCAATTCTTGGCAATAAAAAGGTGCACAATTAATGTTCGAGTCCCCTTGCTACCTTTGGAAGCTCAGCCAATCCATGGATCCCCCTTAGTTGATCAAGTCGAGCCCTTAACTATCAAACCAGGTACCCTTCTATCATGATTAGTCGAGTAGGCTCGGCATTGCTTCCAATTTCACTGTGATTGTTCAATTAGGTTAATCAAACTCAATGCTTACATTCCCGAGGCCTGGGTTAGCTCTGATCGATGACATCAGTCGATCGGGTTAACACCCTCTCTAGAAGGTGGGTCCGTGTAAGGACCCAGCGATTGGGTGCAACTCAAATCCAGCCACCTTTGGGGTTTGATCCATCTCACCTTTTAAAAGGTAAAGAAATTAAGCTCCAGCAGAATCATGGCCTCTCTGGGGATAATTTGATCCTTACAATAGCTTCTAGGCGGAGTCCTCGGGTGTGTAAGGTTCGGGAGTCTCCATCCTTCTCACAGTGGGCTTTGGGGTGCAATCGATGTGTTTTGGTCCACTGATTGTGTAGGGATCAAATTGGATTAGAGGCATGATCAGGGCACCCGGTAATTTGGCTTCGAACCATATCCCTAATTCCCTTAGCATCGGTGAAGGAGGGTTGGGGACCAAGAACTGTGTGGGTTGGGTCTTCCCATGACCCATGCGGTGCGACGGTTATGGGCCATCAAGCCCAGGCCGACCCGCATCTTTTGTTAATGGGCCGAACCCATTTAATTAATATTTGGGTTTAGGAATTATTTACTTCAAGGAAAGTAGTTCAATTAATGAAATATTAAATTAAAAACATTCAAAATAAATTAATGCAATAACTTTTTAATTAATTATCCAAACCATATAAAATTATATATCATTTTGTTCAAAAAAAATGAAAGTAATAAGAATATGTAAGAATATTTTAGTTTATGTGGATACAATTTCTAAGTTTGCCTAATTTTGTTAGTAGCTTGATTAGTAAAGAATGACATCTTTACTTAACCAAATATTGTGATTTTAATTTCATTTGGTTGTTTATGCCTTGTAAAATGCATGTGTTAAGTATGATAATTTTCTTAATTGTATTGTATTAATTATGCCCTAATCCTTGAATTGCATGATTAGTGATATAGGGTTTGTATTTAGCCAATCTTGCATGTTATGGTTTTTGATTGTTCATATGATTACCTAGAACTTAATTACCAAGTTGCATGAGATTTAGACTATTAATTTCTTAGTTATGTGCTAATTCATCTTGGATTTGATTAGTGATTAATTTGCACTAATTACCTACTGATTTGGCTAATTAGGTTTATATGCACTTCTTATATAGTAGTATGCATCTTAGAAAAAATAAATTCTGATTTGGACATTTGAATCAATTAAATTGCCTTAATTAAGAATTAAGTCTAAATTAACCTAACTAAGTGATTGAAGCTAATTAAGAAAGGAACACTTGCTGATTTGAATATCAATAATTAATAAGTGACATAATGATTATCTTATGAATCAAACTCTACATAAATAACTTTAATTGTGTCAAGTTGGGTTCAACCCTAGCTTGATTTGATTGAATCTTAAATTAACTTAACTTAAATTAAATACCTTGATTTGGATGTTCTACAAATTGCATGAATTCAATAAACTTGTTGATTTGATATTGATAATATACTAGCTAACTAGAAGGTTTTAGAGGATATAATAATTCATATGATTGATCATCTGAATCTAATCTTAAGATCTTTGACTTTCTCCTATGTAAGATGATTAGCATAAACCGATCAATAAAATTAGATTGATTTATATTACATTCAATTCTCAATAACTCATATGATTGTATCCCATGATTGATGTATTGGATGTATTTCAAATGTTAGATTTGCATATTTAATCTAGGTATCTAAATTGTGAGATTAAAGTGGTAGTTCTAAGTAAAATTCATAACTTTGAATTTATTTAACTTGAAAATAAATCCTTTTGGTTCATTAATCTTAAGAATGTAAAGATATTGTTAAGTCAATTAAATGCTAGATCCTTAAGTAGAATAACTATTGAGGTAGGAGATACCTTATTTTCATATTTTGAGATAGAAGCTTAGATGAACTCTAAACACCTTAGATGTTTGATCTTAAAATCTTGTGGTAAGATGACCAAATAATTCTAGATTGAGATTATCCCTTGTGGTAGTATCCTATATTGTGTGGCTTCTAAGTGACATCCTTGGAGCCTTTTTATGTAGGACTCACCATAATAGAGTAAGGTTTCATAAGCTTGTTACTCCTTGATCATTAAATAGATTTGTTAGACTGATAATCAGTAGTATTATCAGATGGAGATGATGGTGCATATCCACAAAACTAATTTATTTAGTATGAGCTGGAATTAGTTTATTTACCCTGAATAGAACTACAGAGTCTCAGACTTATCTTAGGTGATTAGATAAGTGTAGTTCAATTCAGGATAAACATCCCAAGTCCAGAGCATGTTATACGTGGGGATTGAACATCTTAATTTTAGAGAATAAACTATAAAAGGAATCTACCCCTTAGTTTTAGAGAATAAACTTATCCTTGTGTGCATCGATAAGTGCAGTTAAACAAACTAAGTGTTAAAGTCACCCTTCCTAGGATGTGCTAATTATGTATATGTACTCTCCCCATGTGATGATTTAGAACGTAGTTGCAAAATGAACAATAAATTTAGTGAAAATAGAATAGAAGTAAGTAATCATTTTGATGAATTTTAAACCATGGATACAAATGGATTACTTGCTTAGTTTTGATCATTTTTATGGTTTTAATGATTTAAGGCATACAATTATTAAATTCATGGCATTCCATGAATTGCAAAAGTCATATCACTGCATTAGCGGAGCGTTGTGCTCACCTAAGATTATGTTAGCGGAGCATTGTGCTCATCTAAGATGTGTTAGTGGAGCGTTCGCTCACCTAGGATTCTATGGGATACCATGTGTCAGGTTATGCATATTTGTAGCATATAATTATGTGGCATATTCAGATAAATAGATACATATATTCAATGACATACATCACAATTTTATCTCAGTATTTATTTAATTTTGTCTTCTTTGCTATTTTTTGTTTTCAGTACTTAGTCTTTCAGCTGCTATTTTACTTTACTTTCAGTTTTGTACAATTTTATACTATTCAGCAATTCTAGAGCTTTTCTATAGTATTGTTTTGCTTACTTAAAAATTAAACTTTAAATAACTATAAATGTATATAGTAGTTTTAGATGTGTTAGACTTATTGTCTAACACGTGGTACATTTTGGGATTCAAAAATTTGTCAGATCAAGAGCAATTTGTGGAACATGCTCAGGAGGCTTCACAGGAGATGCAGGAGAAGTTTGTGGAGCATTAGCTAGCTCAGCCATCAACTTTTATTTTTTGGATTATTTTACTTTCTACAAGGAGTGAGAGACATTTTACTATTATTTTAAATAAATAAAATAATCTGTAGTAATTTAATTCTGGATGTATTTTTTTTTCTTTCTGGAGATGAATGCTTTTGTCTTAGCTTTTGTGATGAATGATTTGAATGAATGCCTTAGCTTCCACACTTTATATTAATTACTACTTATACTTAGTATTATGATGTGATCAATAAATAAGTAATGCTAACACTCTTATATGTTGGATTCTTATTAAAATTACACATATAATCCATTGTATATAAGTAATATATCTAATACTTAAGATAAGAATTTTGCTCTTTTCTTAAGGATTAGTCCTTAGCTCTCCATTGGGGTTGAGTCTCAGCAGTAGCAATATTTAGGGAGATTCTGTAGTCCTTCTTGAGTAATGCACTCTTCTGCTGCTAATTGTTATTATCCTTAAATTACCTCAGTGGTGCAATGGGATGGGATGGGGTGTTACACTTGGATACTTGATCGGTATATCAAATTTGTTCTCCTAAATGGATTCTTTTGCACTGAGATTTTGCCACTAAACTGTAACCACCAGGATAGAACGGCTTCCAAGCTGCTTTTGATCCTTGCCCAAAATTTTAATAGGCTCGTCAATGAATTATAGATCAAGTTGAATGCTCTGTGATGGAATAGAGATGAGACGATGAGGTTAGTGGAGGCACTTTTTAATTTATAATATGTGGAACACATTGTGCACTGTAGATAAAATATCTAGTAGTTCAAGCTTATATGCAGATGATCCAATTTTTTGATAATATTTTGAAAGGTCATACAAATCTTGGACTGAGCTTGCTTGCTATGCCAAAACAATAAACACCTTTTACATAACTTACCTTCAGGTATACAGAATCACTTTCCTGAAATTATAGAGGATGATGACAAGAATTATGATATTCGCTCTGTTGGTCCTGAGCAATCTAAATTCTCTGTTGAATGAGTTTGACTTTCTCTTAAGATTATTCAACTAATTCTAAACCATACAACTAAATATATCTAGTTTCAAACTAAGATAATGGTGTACTATATTTTCTTCCATACAACGCCTCATATGGAGCCATCTTGATGCTTGCCTGGAAACTATTATTTTATGAAAAATTGACTAGATACATATGCTCTTCCCAACTTCCATTGAAATTGAGAATAAAGAGTGTTAGAAAATCTTCAAGCACTTGGTTCCCTCTTTTAGTTTGGCCATCAATTAGAGGATGAAAGGCCATGCTTATTACTAAGGTGGTTCGTAGGAATTGATGCACTGTCTACTAAAACTTGGAAGTTAATATGCCATCTTTGTCGGATACTATAGATTTGAGAATTCCATATAGCCAGACATGTTTATTAATATAGAGCTTTGCAAAATTTTCAAGAGAGTCAGTCTGACGAATAGGAATGAAGTGAGCAGATTTGGTCAACCAGCCGATGATGGCCCAGACTGTGTTGGCACCAAATTTTGTGCGAGACAATTCAATCACAAAGTCCATCGAGATTTCGAGCCATTTTTACTCAGGGATTTCAAGTGGATGTAATAGAACACCATGCCTTTGATGCTCGGCCTTGACTAGGTTATATGCATGGCACTTTGCCACAACTTTCAGCAATGCTCTTCTTCTTGCCTGGCCACCATAATTACTACTTTAGGTCTTGGTGCATCTTGGTGCTTCTAGGATGAACTTTATAATTGAAATTGTGTCTATCATCAAGAATCCCTTCATGTATAAATTTCAGAATCCAAAATCTATCACCTTGATAGATTGATGTACCATGGGTTGCAGGTTAGTTCGATGATCACTTTCTATGTCAGCTATAAACTTCATATAATCTTCATCCTTTGTTTGTCAGATGGAAACACCATTGAGAAAACTTGGTTCAACTGAACTGAATTCTAGTAATGAGTTCAGCATTTCTCCGTGCACAAGTTATATATATGTCTTACAAAATTCATTTACTAACGGGCTTTCGGCAATCATAGCACAAAGAGTAGCAAGGTGGCTAAGAGCATATGCTACCATATTTGCCTTCCCTGGATGATACTGAATGCTCAGATCATCATTACTAATTTATTCTAACCATCTTCTTTGACAACAATTCAGCTCACATTGAGTGAAGATATTCTTTAAACTCTAATGATCAATGAAAATTCATATTGAACGCCATACAAATAGTGACACTAAATTTTTAAAGGAAACACAACAACGGCAAGTTTGAGATCTTGCACGGGATAATTTTTTTCATGCGGCTTTAATTGATGAGAAGCATAAGCAAAGACTTTTCTTTTTTACATTAGCACGCATCCAATACCAATTTTAGACAAATCGATGTAGACTTGGTATTCTAAGCCTTCCTTTGGTAGGACTTGCACTAAAGCAGTTGAGAGTGCATATCCTTGAGCTTTTAGAACTCAACTTCACAATTAGGATTCCAAATAAATGTCATTGCCCTCTAAGTTAGCTTAGTTAGTAGAGATGTAATTTGCGAGAAGCCTTTAACATAATTCTTGTAGTATCCAACAAATCCTTAAAAGCTATGAATATTTTTTATCAACTTAGGCTATACCCACTTCTGAATTGCACTAACCTTTTTTTGATCCACTCATAATCTTTGGGCATCAGCAACATGACCCAAAAATGCTATTGAGTTTAAGCAGAATTTACAGATAGAGTATTTTACATATAAATGATAAGCTCGTAGTGTTTCTTAAATTGTTATCAAGTGATCTTCATGCTACTTAAGATCATTCAAATAGTTGATAATGTCATCGAAAAAGACTGAAAAATTTATCCATATAAGGCTTCAAAACTTGCTGCCTCAAGTTAGATAGATGGCACATTAGTAAGTCCAAATAACATTTCTAGTGTAATAGCCCAAACTTATAAGCACCAAGGTATTGTCTGCTTTAACCTAAAAGCCTCAAAGTTTTGCCATTTGAAGATAACTTCCTAGCAGGTCACCCATCCTGGGAGTGCTCCCACCTAAGCATACTTAACTTCAGAGTTCTTATCAGAGCTCCACTGTTATCTAAAAAGGTACCTCAGTATTTAGGAGTTTCACTTATTACTACTTAAGGGGGTCTTTACAATCTCCCCAACTTAAGTAACTAATGACCTCGTTAGTATCCGCACACAGATCCAAGAACCATCCATTGGGTACATAGGACTAGAGGTGACCCCTACAGGTCGTTGAGGTACCCACAACCATGTAGCACCTTAACCATCATGAGTTCAATCGGCTGCTCACATAAAGTGGTATTTACCCATGTATGGAACTTAAATCTTATCTGACACCCTATGGCCTACTCTGATACTATTTGTAATAGCCCAAACTCTTAAGCACTAAGGTCTTATCCACTTTGGCCTGAAAGCCTCATAATTTTGCCCTTAGAAGATAACTTCTCAGTAGGTCACCCATCCTGGGAGTGCTCCCACCTAAGCACACATAACTTTGGAGTCCTTATCAAAAACTTTACCATTATCTGGAAAGTTACCTCAATATTTTAGAGTTTCACTTACTAATACTTAAGTGAATCTTTACAGCTACGAACACATAAAGACCATAATGAGTAAGGAAAGTTATCTTCTAAAAATCAAAGTTTTCTACTTGTAGTTTTCTACTTGTAGCTGATTTGTAATAATTAATTCAATAGAAAATTCTACATCTCTGTTAAGCGGTAGACTAGGTAGGTTTTCTGTTAAAACATCAAGGAATTCCTTAATTACTTTGCTTTCAATTAATGGAGTACTTTATTTTGCTTCCCCATCATAGTGACAAGGTAAGCATCACACCCCTTACTGATCAAATTCTCTGCTTTGATCGCATTGATTAATGATGCTTGAGTACTAAATTTTCTTAAGAAGATTTTTGGTTTGCTATGAGAGTGAAGAGTGGCTTTCTTCTTTTGAGAGTTGATTATTGCACCATGCCTATTTAGCTAGTTCATATATAGAATAATATTTAAATTGGCTATTGGCAGAGCAATTAACTTAGATTCATAAACTTGGATGTTCAACTGGATACTAATGTTATATAATTTATGAGCACTGAGTTGGGATCTAGAAGGAAGTCCAATGCTAAAGATTTTTGCTAGCCTATATAAAGACAGATTGATAAAATTTGCATAATGCACAGAAATAAACAAATGGCTAGTCTTGGTATCGAACAATACATTTTAGGGTTTGTCATTTACATGGAGTGCATACATTTAAGTGATTGAGAATATATTAGCTACTTGCAAAAAAGAATTTTGCAAGAACAAAAAAAAATTTGCAAGAGAAGGTAGATTCAGAAATGTGTACTTGAAACCACATTGTTATCCTCCATTACTTCAATGGGAGTTAGAGTATAGATACATGCAAGACCAATAGAATATATGTTGTTGACCTACTTCTTAGGGTAGTTTTGAGTTTACACTCAAGGGGTAGCAGTTTTCTCTTTAATCAGTACTGAATCCTCTATTTTTGTTGGAGGCATTATCACCATCCTCAGATGTCTCTTGTTCAGGGGCACTGCTCAGAAGACTTGGTTCCAGCAAGAACGATTGATACTCAGTCTATCTACAGTTTCTTGCGATGTGCACTGGTAGTACATGCAACCTTTTCTACCACATGTGAAACAACAATGGCCAAAATGATAGCATTTTCTATATGGGTGGGGTTTGTTACAACCCTTAATTTGTTCAAATGATGTGATAGATACTATTTGATAAACCTTATCCTATTACAGCCTATTCCTTTTGAAAGCATCATGATGGTTGGGTACTACGTGCATTTTCCTATATAAGATTGGTGGTCATCCACCACTCTGGTAGTTTCCAACAATTGAGAGAAGTTAGTGAGACGCAGGGGAACAACATGAGCTTTATTGGAATCCCTCAAACTTTTTTGGATTTTTGGTATTGTGCAGCTTTAGTTTTTACTAGATCTGGGGCAAAGCGAGCCAATCTTCTAAATTTCATCTCATATTCAGAGGCTGGATGACCACCTTGCTTTATTCTCTATATATTATTTCAATGATATTTTGTGTGGATGGGGGAATGAACTTTACTGTGAATACTTCAATGAATGATTCCCATAAGATGTCTTCAATGTCATATTCAGCGAAATAAGAATTCCTTACATTATCCCACCAATACTCTATTTCTTCATGAAATAGATGTGCTTTAAGGTAGATAACTTTGGAGTAAGGGCATTTAATGTCAGAGAGATTCTTCTCCACCAATTTAAGCCAACTTATTCTATCGATTGGGGATACATTTCCACTAAAGGTAGGAGGTCTTATCCTCAGGAAACTATGCAAAAGTCCAACGGTAGAATGATGGGGAGTGAACATGGTTGGAATCACTAGAACAGTAGCATTGGTTGCTAGAGTATGGGCTACAATCAGTTTCTGAATCATCAAAGATTATTGGGTCTCATTTTCAAGCAATGCCTTCACCATACCCATTAAAAGTTATTCTTTTTGAAAGTGCTGCTAGAAGCAACAGTCATTTAATTGCAGTGATCATTGATGGAAAACTGGGATTCATTCGGTTTATTTAATGACAAACACCATTTTAGATTGAGAAAATAAATAGAAATCGTTTATCATCTAAGATCAAACATATAATTTCTTTACTCATTAAACTTTTAAGAGTTGCAAAAGATAATAGAAAAGTAAAATGTGAAATGTAAAAGCACTACAATATGATAAGGAAAGATAAAATCAACTTATGATGGTGCTACTAGAATAGCTACGGAATAACATATCCTGAATTGCTACAATTTGATAATAATAGTTCAATTGAAAAGAAAACACTTGTCCTCTCAAAAGTAGAAATAAAAGATTTAAACATCAGCGGTAGCAGCAAAAAGATCCTCCTCCTGGCCAAGTTCCTCACTTGGTGCAACCTCCTCAAAAATCTCTAAATCTAACTTGTTGGTTTCACACGCAAAATCCCGAGCAAAGAAAAAGAAATCTTACATTAGACAATTGTCTGAGCACATTTTATGCTATTTAAATGAATTCTACAATGTTCAAGATATCACTTATTAACTTATATAATAATAAACAAGCTATGGGTGCAACAAGTCATAAGAAAAAGGAAAGCTATAATTAAAATATTTATAACTTATCAAAATGAGATAAATATAGGAACATACCTCAAACTAGAAGCTACAATAAGGTTAGGCAATAATATTTCTAAGGCTGTAAAATAACTATAATGACTAATGAGAGCATCCTAACAAGAATTTGTTCATAAAAAGTGATAAATTCAAAATTGATGGCAAAATAAAGGAACAAAAGCATACAAAACATCATTTGAACAAGCAAACTTTGAAGTGAATTTAATGAATTTCAGGAGAAAGCTCGAGAAAGGAAATGTGAAGCAAAAATGTGAATTATGGAAGAAAACCGTTGTGGCGCACCACCGTGGCCATAGCGATTTTGGCGATCTACTGATTAGGCTCACCTGGAACATATCTGCAAGCCTGGAAGGAGATCCACTGCAGCGCACTCCAGCGGGCTACGGCATCATTTTCGGGTAGTAATATTAAAACTTTGGGACAACTAATTGAACAGTGGGTCTCCGCTTTTATGAAAGATTAGCTGTCATAGCGCGCCTAGGCTAATGACCAAAAGCTGCAGACATAGAAGGAATTAGCTGCAACGCGCAGCACTACGCCATGGTGGGTTACGATGACATTCAAATGAATATTAATGAAAACTATATGGGAAGTAATTTAATAGTAGGTTTCCGTATTAATGAAAGTTTAATTGCCGCAGCGCGCACCAGTGGAGCGCAACGACATTTTTAGTAAACAGTGTAAAATCAAGGAGATTGAAAGTGTGAATAGTGTTTGGATCGAGGCTGCCACAATGTGCTGCTGCGAAATAGTGTTTAGATCGGAGCTGCCACAGTGTGCTATGGAAATTCTTCAGTAGAACAACAATCTAGAACCAATTTTGAACTGAACATGATGTGATCATTACAGCACGCCATAGCAATCGACGCAGAAACCTCCAGAAATTGTAATAATAACAGCATATGTAAGTGCAAAAATTTCTGACCTTTGGGTTTCCTCTCCCTTTTTAAAAATAGAATTAATCTTTAAGTCTGCAAAATTCCAAATGATTATTAGAATAATAAATAATGGCTTTGATTGAAGGAAGGGAAGATGATAGGCCACTTAGGATAAAGGAAAAATTGCTAAGAGCTTCCCTATTTAAGGAATATTTTTAGGCTATTCAAGGGCTACCAATTTTGACATTCATTGATCCATATTATTACCTACTATGAGGAAGAGAAGAATAACTCTCAAAGGAAAGAAGTTCAGAACCACCTTACTAGTTTAATAGGGAAGAGTAGCTGAGGAACTTAAAGAAAATGAGAGAAGGAAGGAGAAGGAACTAAGGGAACCTCAGAAATTCAAAGCTATTCCTAGTACACTTCTAAACCTGATTTTGTTTTTTTTATTTGTGAACCTATGTCAAGGTTCATTTTTTTTTTACATCTCTTGCTGTATTGAAACTGTGAGGATGGCTAAAACTTCCTTAGAAAGGGTTGGGATGTAGTATGTGAAGAGTAAGGTATTGTATGTTTAATTTACAATTGATAAAATTTGAGCTGAATGTTTTATATATTTTGTTGAATTCCTATAATGATTATCAAATAAAAACTTTTATTAAACCAAATATGAGATAAAAATCTATGTATGAGACACTAAAAGACTTGTGCTCCAATGCTCACTAATTGGATTAGAGTAGGGAGTGAGTGCAATAGAGCTGAGAGCTACATGACAAGTTATCATTCCCATTAGCACCATTCCTTAAGCTCATCCCAGAAGTTGAATCTTGTGAGCCAAGCCCCCTCCCATCATGCTCTCCGACTTAGCAAAGTAGGAGGAAGAGATCATCGATCACCCATGGATGATGTGACATAGTTTATTGGGTACGATGAATCCTCTCCCTTAGCTAAATCGCGTGTGTAGCGCATGATGCTGATTGGAGGGAATCAAGGCTTATGAGATTATAGAACTAAAAAATGTTTTGTTAAAGATGTAGGAAATTAAATATAACTTCATTTGATCTCATAAGTGTTTATGTGCTGAAGTAGAACCCCTATGGTGTTCTCCTTGTGCACTAGGTTTGAACTTGTTGGAATTAGAGGATTAATCTAAGGAAGGCAATGTTCACTTGATTTATAAGGCATAGTATAATTACTTTGTGAATTGAAATGACATGATTACAACACCGAGTCCTTACAAACCACATAATGAAACCCCTACTCTCTCTTCTTAAATCAAATAATATCTTCAATTAAATCTTTGTTTATTAAATTATGGACCAAACCAAAACCAAAATACAGATTGTCTAAACAATATTAAACATAGATAAAACTTAGTATCATAACCACCGTTCCCTGTAGACGATATAAATCCATAACTTACCATTCCAAATTATTAGTTTGGACCACGTACACTTGCATGCGAGCACAGATGTGTATTTACAGTCTGTCAAGTTCTTGGCACTGTTGTCGGGGAGAAGTTCTTAGTTTTGTATTAAGTATAATCTACTATTAAGTAGTGATTTAGATCTTACTTGAATTTGCATATAACCTTTAGTTGCTGCAATTATATCTGTGTTAACTTTACTATAAATTTAGATTTTGCTTTAGTTTTAATTGTTGTTAATAAATTTTGAAAATTCCTAAAACTGTGCTGAACTATATTATCGCTTACTGATTCCTGAATTTTAATCTGCTGATCGTTTTATGTGCTGAATTATATTGTTGAACCTGATTGCTGTAAATTGTTGTATCTAGCTGTAATCTTTAAACTGCATGAGTAGTTGAATCCTTTCTAAAATTTTTTTCGATCCTAAAATAGATTGAACTTATATTAGAGCTAGGAGAGAATAAGTTATTTTAAACCAACAACAAGCACAGATGAAAATTTTAAAAGTTAATCCTTTGAAGCTAGTAGTAAAAATTAGGGTGAGATTCTTTAGAGAATATGTGCTTCTAACTAAAGAAGTAGTCCCAGATGTTTTTGTCAGACCTCCAATTCATGAGAATAATTTTGAGATTAAGCCATCAACTTTAAATATAATACAAAACAAATCAATTCAGTGGTCTAGCATTAGATGATCCTAATGCGCATATTTTAAATCTTGTGGAAATATGCGACACTTTTAGATTCAATGGAGTATCCGATGATGCCCTTAGGTTAAGATTGTTCCCATTTTCGCTGAGAGATAGAGCTAAGGTTTGGCTCAGCTCTTTACCTAGCGAGTCCATTAGGATTTGGGATGACTTGGCTAGGAAATTCCTAGCTAAGTATTTCTCACCTGATAAGACTGCTAGGCTGAGAAATGAGATCTCGAATTTCTCTCAGCCAAATGGTGAAAACTTGTATGATTGCTAGGAGCGCTTTAAGAACTACTTAAGGCATTGCCCGCATCATGGGTTCCCCTTGTGGATGCAAGTGCAAATTTTCTATAATGTATTGAATGCACCTAAAAGGACACTTATTGATGCAGTAGTGGGTGTTTCTTGAGTAGTAAGACCCTAAAGGAGGCCTTTGATCTCCTTGAGGAAATGGCGAATAATGCATATCAATGGCCGACTGAGCGACTTAATTCCAACAAAAAGGAGATTAATAACTTAAATGAGTCAAATCAATTGGCCTCCTTACATAGGGAAGTTGAATTATTAACAAATAAAATTAAGAGTTTGAATGTGAGCGCCAACCATGAAGCGAACTATGAGCTGTGTGGAGGGAACCACAATAGCGAGTTCTGTAATTGTAACAACCCCTTTGCTCCTTCACAAACTGAATAAGTAAGCTTCATGAGAAATGACAATAATAACAATAACCCCCACAACAACCACTACGCAAATACATACAATCCAAGGTGGAGAAACCATCTAAATTTCTCCTAGAATGAGAGAAATTCTCAAGGTAATTACAACTCTCATCAACAAAATAGGCCCAACCAAAATTTCAATAATTCCTGTAAGTATACTCAAAATAGCAAGCATGAACCTGGGCTTGAAAAATATTTTTGGGCTTTTAAAACTGAAACTTTGCAATTTATAAAAAGAACCGAGTTGACCATGAACCAGCATAAAACCTCAATTCAAGGATTTGAGGTGTCTCTTAGGAATATTGAAGTCCAATTGGGACAAATTTCCAAATAGCTATCTACTCAGTAGCAAGGAATGCTCCCAAGCTTGACTGAAATAAACCCAAGAGAGATGGTGAGTGTGATCAACTTAGACACGGTAAAAATAATCTGCATGGAACATAAATCCACTGAAGAGAGTGAATAAGAAAAAACTAGGGAAATTTCTACTAGAATATTAAAGGAGATAGAATAGCAATTAAAAGAGCAGACCCTAGAAGAATGAACATTCCTTGTATCATTGAGGGTGAAGTCCTTTTAGATCCCTTGTGTGATCTAGGGGCTTCCATAAATATTATGCCATTACACATATGCACTCAACTAGGAGTAAGGGGAATGTAAGAAATGCCCATAATTCTTGAATTTGCTGGTCTCAAACTCCCCTTGGAATTGTGAGGAATGTTCAAGTAGGAATAAGAAGTTTTCTGAATCCTATAGATTTTATTGTGTGTGAATGGGATAGATACAGTGAAAACTCCACTGTAATTTTTGGGAGACCATTCTTTGCCAGCTCTAGAGCAATAATTGAAGTTGAAAAAGGGTTGATAACTGTGAGAGTGAATGGCTTGGAAGAAATTATAGATCTGATGCCTTCTATGTTTAAAGAAAAAATTACAAAGGCTGATTGGAAAAGAGCTACCGTGAAGCTGGAAGATAAGGGCGAGATTGTAATCGAAGCTAATTCTGCTAGTCATTTGAATGCCTCATCTTGAGGGGGAGAGAAAAAGAAAAAAAAATGAGGAGAGGGAAGGAAAAGAAAAAAAGAGCTTTCCTTCTAATTATAGAAAACAGAGTAGAAAAGAAAGCCAATGATGAAATCATAAGTTCGAGCCCAACTTTGGTCGGTGCTCACTCAAATAAATCTAAAATATCGAAGAATAAACCACCCCTAAATTAAATCATATTTGATCCTAAACGTGTTGGGATGATGACATTAAACCAAGCGCTTCTTGGGATGCAACCTAATTTTTATTTTTTGATTTGAGAATTAAGGAGTAGTCATTAGAAATAAACAACCACATAGTTTCTTTTAGTTAAATGATTTCTGGAAGCAATTTGAAGGTATGGGAAATTTTTTTCTTTAGAAGGTGCTGCACATGCTGCAACAGAAATTTCTGCCACAATGCGCCACAGCAGAATCAGCCGCTAGAGCACGCTGCAGTAGATACATCTGCTAGAGTACACTGCAGCGATTTTCGCTGCCACAATGCGTTACAGCATATCTTATGAACACTTAAATATTGCCAAGTTCCATGGCGCCATAGCACGCCACAGCGCACTGCGGCAACTGATACCCTGCTTTAAATAGATTTAACTACTTGGGATTCCCCAAGCTGTCAAAGGCGCTACAGCACGCCTTGGAACTTGAAACCTGGCCATAATGCTGCAAAACCTAAATTTTTTTTCACTATTTAAAGCTAAATTCTGGTCACATTCATTGCATGATACTAAAACAACTTTTGACTATCCTTAATCATGCTATGAATGTGATTATTTTGTGAAAACTTCCAGAAATGTTTGGTTTTAAATATCCTGGTGGAGGAGAAGAGAATTTCACCTATTGTCTAAAACTAAAATTAAGATCTCTATTTTCAAAGCCCTTCAGTTCTCCTAGCCAAAATGTCTTCAAGAAAGAAATCAACTGCAAGCAAGGGAGTTGTTGTCCCCATAGCTGGTGGGGTGTATAACAAAAAGAAGTTCACTTCCTTTGAAGTCGAGCAACGTTTCAACCAAATGATATCAAAGCGAAAGTTGATCCTAGAGCGGGGATTCGGGCTTCCATACCGTTTGAACCCTTACCAAATCTTGAATAGGGGATGGGAGAACTTGGTAAGCTCTACACACATGGCTTACCTCTCCGTCATTCAGGAGGTTTATGCTAATTCCTTGAACGCAATAGTGCATAAAGTTACTGTGAGAGGTAAGGGTGTGGAATTTGGGAGCTGGCAAATCACACAGTTCTATTTGTTAAGAGATATAGATGACTATTCTTACCTCCAACTCATAAGCTCCCAATACAACCCAGTTGCTATTGCAAGAGAGATCACCCGCACTGACGTAGGGTGGAGAGGATACTTGGCAAACATTCCTCAAGCACTACTAACGGAGTCGAGTAATGCTTGGCATGTGTTTGTCTCCAACTTCATCATGCCTTCCGATCATCTCAGCGAGGTGACCCGATCAAGGGCACTACTCCTATGCGCTCTTCAACAGCCTGGAGATATTCATATCTCTAGCATTATAATGGAGCAGTTCTGGAACACCTTGATCGGGCCTTGTGTTGCACTTGCATTGGGTCTCCTATCTCAGGTATGTGTGAGGATCAAGGGGTTAAGATCCTCTCCTTCGATGTCATAATCCCACCCCATGCTCCTCTAGAACTGACCAACTTGAGCGCCTGCACCCACGAGGTGGTGCACGCCAAGAAATGAAGGGGGGGTAGGACAAACTTCAACCTCTGCTTGCCGGACTGTGGCAGATAAAATGATCGCACCCACTATGTAAGGCGTATGTATGCACATCAGCAGGACTTGGGAATCTCCATAGCATGCAACATGAGCTTTATCAAGGGTGAACTCGCTTAGCAACACGAATTTCAAACGGAATTCCACGATGCTCTTGGAACAATGTTCCAAGAGTGGAGCTTGCGTGGAGGACCAGATAGGTCTAGGTTGCCGTGCCCCCTGGTGGTGACCCCATCCCAGCTAACGATTGGCCAGCATATTACATTTATCTAGACATGGACGAGGAAGAAGAATAGAATGAGCAAAATGATTGATAAGGTTGTACTGTTTTTTTTTTTTTTTTTCTGTTTTAATTTTTTATTTTTGTTTTGTTTCTGTTTTCCTTATTTTATTTCTCAATAAATAAATCTTAGATTGCTTGCACCCTCAGTGCTACTGTGATTTTTATTATAAGTGAATTTCCTGAAAACTTTTCTACATGGATTCAATAATTAACCTCAAATGTGAAATCTTAAGTCATTAATGGTGTTAAACCCAAGGTGATCAATTCGCATGACAACCCTATACTTCCAAAATAAGGAAAAAGTTTGAGTGAATTTCAGTTTCCAAGGATTTTAAATGAGCATATGCTGTGTTCTAAGTGTGGTGGTGGGGAAACCTAAGGAACCCAAAACCAACATCTAGCAAAATTTGAGTGAATGTAAGAGTGTGCTAGGCTCCTGTATGACTTAATGATCACAAAGAATTGAAACGGGGATGAAGAAAAATTTCTCTCCCTGAGCTAAATAGAGAAATTAAAAATAAAAACAAGGATGAAGAAAAATATCTCTCCTAAAGTGAAAATATGAGAAATGAGATGCAGAAAAATAGCTCTCCTATAAATGTTAATGTTCTTTGTGATTCATAAAAATGAGCACATATGGCACAAACTCTTGTCACTCGCCAATGCCTAGGTAGAGTTAGAAATCCTAAGGTAATTACCCATCCCCTAAAATGCAACAAGCATAAACTATTAAGATTGGAAACATGAAAGGAACAAGAGCTTGGAACCCAAATCAGAAAGAAAGTGGTGGTTGAAATTTTGAAACTCACCCAAGGTTAAAGCAAAATTCATTAACACAAGAAAATCACATTTACATCCTAAATTGAATCCACAATCTTAAAAAATAAAAAAAATACACTTTGAGCTTATTTAAGGATAAGCAAGAATTTAAGTGTGGGGGTGTGATAAATCCAAGATTTATGGCAAAATAAAAGATGAAAAACTTACAAAACATCATTTGAACAAGCAAATTTTGAAGTAAATTTAATAAATTTCAGGAGAAAGCAGGAGAAAATAAATTGAAGCAAGAAGGTGAATTGTAGAAGAAAATTAATGTGGCTATGGCGGTCTATTGGAACATATATGTAATCCTAAAAGTAGAAATTGATGCAGCACGCCCCAGTGCGCTCTAGCGGGCCGCTGCGTCATTTTTGGGGAGTAATATTATAAATTTGGGACAACTAATTGAAAAGTGACTTTTCGCTTTTTTGAAAGATTAACCATCACAGCAAGCCTAGGATAATGAACAAAAGCTACAGACCTGGAAGGAATTAGCTACAACGCGCCGTAGCATGCCATGGTGGGCTACGGTGACATTCAATAAAATATTAATGAAAACTATATCGGAAATAATTGAACAGTAGCTTTGTGCATTCACAAAAGTTTAACTGCCGCAGCGTGCTCCAGTAGAGCGCAGTGACATTTCGAGTAAATGGTGTAAATCAAGGAGATTGAGTGTGCGAATAGTGTCTGGATAGAGGTTGCCACAGCACGCTGCAGTGGAACAGTGCTTGGATCAGAGTTGACACTGCGCGCTACGGCAATTCTTCAGTAGAACAGCAACCTAAAACCAATTTTGAACTGAACCTGATGTGATTACTGCAGCGTGCCACAGCGGTCGATGCAGAAACCTCCAGAAATTGTATTAATAACAGTATAGGGAAGGGAAAAAAATTTTAACCTTTGGGCTTCCTCTCTCTTGTTGAAAATAGAATTAATATTTAAGTCTACAGAATTCCAAATGATTATTAGAATAAAACATAATGGCTTGCATTGAAGTAAGAAAAGGTGAAAGGCTGCCTATGATAAAGGCAAAAAAATGAGAGCTACCTTATTTAAGGGACATCTTTAGGCTATTCAAGGGTTCCCAACTTTGACATTCATTAATCCACATTATAAGCTGCTGTGAGGAAGAGAAAGAGAACTCTCAAAGGAAAGAAGTTCAAAACCACCTTACTAGTTCAAGAGGAAAGTGAAGTTGAGGAACTTAGAGAAAATAAGAGAAGGAAGGAGAAGGAACCAAGAGAACCCCAAAAATTCAGAGCTGTTCCTAGTACCACTTCTAAACCCGATTTTGTTTTCTTTATTTGTGAACCAAAGTCAAGGTTCATTTTCTTTTACATCTCTTGCTGTATTGAAACTATGATGGAAGGCTAAAACCTCCTTGGAGAGGGTTGGGGTGTAATTATGTGAAGAGTAAGGTGTAAGGTGTTGTATGCTTAATTTGGAATTGATAAAATTTGAGCTAAAAGGTTTATTTATTTTGTTGAATTCTTGTAATGATTATCAAATAAAAACCTTTATCAACCCAAATATGAGATAAAAATCTTTGTATGGGATACTAAAATACTTGTGCTCCAATGCTCACTAATTGGATTAGAGTAGAGAGTGAGTGCAATAGAGCTGAGAGCTATGTGACAAGTTCTCACGCCCATTAGCCCCATTCCTTAAGCTCATATGAGAAGTTGAAGCTTGTGAGCCAAGCTCCCTCCCATCATGCTCTATGGCTCAGCAAAGTAGAAGGAGGTAGAGATCATTGATTAACCATGGATGGTGTGACATTGTTCATTGGGTTTGATGAATCCTCACCCTTAGCTAAAGCGCTTGTGTAGCGCATGATGCTGATTGGTGAGAATCAAGGCTTGTGAGATCATAGAACTAAAAGAATGTTTTGATAACCTAGACGTAAGAAATCAAAATTAACTTTATTTGATCTCATAAGAGTTTATGTGCCAAGGTAGAACCCCTAGGGTGTTCTCCTTATGTACTAGATTTGAACTTGTTGGAATTATAGAACCAATCTAAGGAAGGCAATGTTCACGTGATTGATAAGACATAGTATAATTTCTTTGAAAATTGCAATGACATGAAAATAATACCGAGTCCTTACGAGTCACATAATAAAATCCCAACTCTCTCTTCTTAAATTAAATAGTATCTTTAATTAAATCTTTAATTATTAAATTTTGGACCAAATCAAAACTAAAATACGAATTATCTAAACATTATTGAACTTTCATAAAACATAGTATCAGAATCACCGTTCCCTGTAGATGATATAAATATGGAACTTACCATTCCAAATTATTACTAAGGACCACGTACACACTTACGTGCAAGTGCAGACATATATTTATAGTCTGTCAAAAAGTATGTTGAGTAAAAATTAAACACAACTAAATAGTGATACATATAAATAGACCAAGTATAATAACAATCAAGGCTAATATCCTAACATGCATATAAGAACTAGAAAAATCTATATAAAAGCTAAAATAGAAGAAAAATTAAAACAAAAATACAAATGCATTTTTATTTTAGTTATTTTACTTTACTTTTGTGGACACACCTTGAAGTAGCTGAGGAGTCAAACAAATCTGCAAGACTAAGATGTGTTCTCAAACTAGACACAGTACATATAAAGTATCCTTAGTTTATCCTTATAGCCTGTCCATTGGTCATAATGTGTATACACAATCACCCATCCTGATATGAACCCGATGCAAATGTTTTCCAAACTTTACTATATTTTCATTTTCATGCATCCAATAATCTTATGTGGTATGTTCAAGCCAAAAAGGCTTAAAATAAGGAATGCAAAACATCAAAGTCAAGGAATATGTGTTATGTTATGGAGACCATTCAGATCATCACAAAAATGCTAATAGAGCTCCAGTGAACTTGCGGGAGGTTTTGAGGCTATTCGAAAAAAGTTCATAATGTTTAGCAACATAATAAGTGCCACAATGTGCCGAGGCATGCCGCTGCACCCCATGGCACCCAACACCCGTGAGGAAGGCATAGTAGTGTGCCTTGGTGGCAGCAAACCAAGATTATGGCACTGAAACACACCTTGGTGGTTGAAGTTCAAAGACTAGGGTGCTGTAGCATGCTGTAGAATGCCCCATCCAAAGCAGACTGAGACTAGGGTGCTGCAGTGCACCCCAGTAGTAGATGTCGTGAAAGAATAGTGCTACATTGCACCACAGCGGAGCGCACACTGTAGTACACCTCAATTCCAAACAACCTGAGAGCACGGTGCTGCATAGCACATTAGTGCTTCGCTACTCAAGGCTTGGGCACTTTGGTGTGTCGCAGGGCCTAACAGATTTTAGTTCCTATTCAAGTTTTGCACTGACTTATTTGGATGGTATTTTGGACTATTTAGTGTCAAAAATGAAGCTGAGTACTTAAGGAAACAACTTGGAGTTATTTCAAATGTTGACATAAGTATGTGAGAGGGCTTTGGCTGTTGTTGGAGTAGATTCCAAGGAGTAACCAAAAGGGTGAGTTGCTGTGCATGGGAGCTCTTATATATTGGAGAAGGTACTCCAGGTGGTGGCTGCAACTTCTCCCATTCATCTTAGAGTAAGAGCTAGTTCTCATTATTGAGGTTATGCTCTTTGTAACTCTGTTCTCTTTAAGATTCATAGTAGAATTCTCTATGTAATGTGGCTCCATAGTTTTTTTATTCTTGGGTTTTCCACATAAAATATGTGTTATTTGGATGTGCTTGTGGTTGTGATGCGTGCATGTGTAGTGATTTCTTTTTCTTGTTATTTTGTAATCTTGTATTTTGCTTAGTAGCCATTAGCGCATCCCCGATCCTTGATTGAGCGCTCAAAAACTGCTTTTACTATGGTGTGCTCGATTGTCAACAATAAGCAAGACTCTTAATAATGAATCATATGATACTCAATGTTACCTAATTTATATGTTCCATTTATTCTAAGAAATTACAGGTACATGATCTTCATTATCATATTATCTAGTAATTACTCAGTGTCATGATCTTATAAATTCAAACATTTTAACTAATCAAGTTTTAATCCCAAAATTTGAAAATATCACTCACCTACTAAAGTTAAATAATCAAATTAATTGACCTATTTGATGATTTTTAACACTTCAAACCAACCTTCATAAATATTATCACGATTCAGAGATAGTTGTTTAAACTTTAACACATGGGGTTTGAGTCTCTTTCCTAGGATGCTATCATCTAAGTTCTTAACTAACTAACATTATAAGCTTATGGAAGTATTATTGAGCATAATCAGGCTCCTTAAATTTTATTGCGACAATTAGAGACAACAACTGGTAATAAAAGGGATAATCAAATCTTTAAGTCTAAATGGCTAAGGCCTAATCTAAACTGAAGTTTTCTTATCTATTGATTAAGGAAATTCTAATGAGATAACTAAATTCTCAATAGAACAAAGCTGCTTTAAAGCTGCAGGATTTATTCTTAAGAAAAAAATGTGAAATCTTGAATCATATTCTAATTTACTTAGGAGCTAGATTTTAAGCCAAACTAGGATTAGTCTAAAGTATGGATTTGTAATTTTTAACAAATCTAAACTGATAACAAAGTCTAATCTAATGATTTAAGAGAAAGAATGTGTATTATAAATCCACATTCATAAACTTTAGAATATTCTCACTTAATTAGGGTAAGAACTAGGGTTTAAGCTACTAAGGAAAATTTATAAGTCAAAGTAACTTCAGCTTGGTTCAAATACTTATATTACTAAATTTAATTGCTGAGGGAAAATTATTAAGATTTAATTGCATTTTAACCAACATTTGTCCTAAATGATAAAAATGCATCTATTAAGGGTCTAAATGGAGACTTTAAGTTCAAGGGTTCTCAATTGAATTTTTTTAATGTCAAATAGTTTCTTACTGTCTAAAAAAAGGATTAACACCTGGAATTATTAAATTGATTAAGAATTACTGTTAGTGAGCTCTATTTATGGCTTGAGCCCATTAAGAGGTGATTAACAAAATTAACTAGGAAGCTAAGATTTTTGGTCAAAGAAAAATTTTATATTGACTAAGAAATCAATAGGCACCTTAAACACTAAAATCAAATTACTAATTAGTAAAATTAAATGCAAAAAGTATTTTTATCTTCCTAATTATTTTCTACTCTATCTAATAAAGACTTAG
The DNA here is from genome assembly GCA_016760335.1 of Gastrodia elata. Taxonomy (NCBI): domain Eukaryota; kingdom Viridiplantae; phylum Streptophyta; class Magnoliopsida; order Asparagales; family Orchidaceae; genus Gastrodia; species Gastrodia elata. The sequence goes on along the minus strand of CM028677.1, from coordinate 2,731,236 downwards.
AGACCTTAAACATGACTTTTTGCTAAGGATTGTGCTTAATATTCATTAATTATTTATTTGGTGCAATTAGGCTAAACTAAAAAATCTACTCACAAAAACTTAAATATTTTACATTTTATTTTAATCAAAATTATATATTGGCTCATTAAATTTGGATTTAAACTGATCAAGTTATTCCAATAATTTAAATGTAATTATTTTATGAATATAATCATATGAATTAATAAAATCATTAGATTTTCCTAATGAAAATTAAACCCAAAAATTTGACCAATTTAAATAACCCGTGTAAAAAGGTGAATGTCGGGGCCTGACCCGACTTCTCTTTCATTGTATTCCCTGATTATAGGCATGCTATGGTCAGGGTTGGAACATCGAGTTTTGGACACCCCATCCACTTGTTGACATTGTTTTGATCTCAAAACAATCCTTGCATCATAACATGTTGATTGCATGGCAAAGCCCCAAAGTGGGAGATAGGGTTTACTGTGGGGACAAAACTCTTTCCATAGAGAGCTAATTGTTGTTACATCTTGATCCCTGCATGATCAGGGATTGTAGATGCAGCGATAGAGCCATTAATCAAGCCCGATGATCAGTCGGATCATTGGAACCTTGCTCGCAATCGTGCATTGTAGTGCACTATCATGATACATGTCGATATCGACCGGTCAAGCTGAATCGATTGACCTTGATTAGTGTGACGACCCCAATATTGAGTAGTAACTAAACTCATTATTAAAATGTCACCACAACACATAATACTGGATTAGAAGGAAACTAACCCAAATCATTAGATGTTGTGTTGGCCAAGGATTTAGTAGAGGGTCTTAAGTTAAGATGGGAAAGTATGTGTAGAATAATGCATGAGATACTTATGATATATTTGAATACAAATGTATGAGGTTTGAGTACTTGAAATTTTATGTACAAATATGCTAAAAATGTGCACTTACAATATGAGTATATACTATGAGATGTATGTACAATTCAATTCATTTATGGAATCTTTCCTAAATAATTATACATTAAGAGGAATTCAGCATAAATGAACATTAAATATTTGCATTCATCACATTTAGGGATATGTAAGATCTTCACATCCTATTCAAGATTATAAGGGAGAAAAGCATATGAAGCAATTTTCAATCCTTGGATTCACACATCCTAGATCATTTACATTCATCACATTCATGGATAGTTAAAGTCTAAACATCCTATTAAAAATTATATGTGATAAAATCATATGAAGCAATTTTCTATCCAAGGATTCACACATCCTAAATCATTTACATAATTTAAAAATGAGAAATTAATAGCTAATTTCCAATTAAGTATGCAACTAGATTTTTATTGTATCCATTTATATATATATTCATCCCAAACCAAGCATTTAAGTAAAAGATTTAAATTCCAACACAGGCATAGTAAATACAAAACCAATAACTTTAGTTATTACAAGCCATATTAAAAAAAATAGAAAGTAAAGAAAGAAAAGTCTCTCTCTCACATTTAATACAAAGCAAGAAATTAATATTTATGTGGAATCAATTTTATTTCTTTAAGCGCTCGGTCCAACTCCACTAGAGTCAAGTGCACCTGATCTATCACATTTTGGCATTAAATGTGATACAACAAAGCCAATAAAAAAGAAAAATATGGTTAGACTAAATATTCTAAGTATAATTTATAATTAGGCTAAACATTTTTATTATTCATTTTGGATATCATAACTAGTTACAACCTAAGCATAAGCAAGGGTGCAAAAATGATAAGTATGGAACAGAAAGTAAAGAAAAGTATAGAAAAAGTAAAATGAGTAAGAATACTCAAATAATTTGATATTCTAGCCTACAAGTAAAATAAGGGTAATAATATCCTAAATAGGCTAGAAAAGTACTAGAGTGCATATGAAAGTAAATGAAATAAAGTATATATATGTTCAACGAACTTATGCTAAGTAAAGAAAAGAAGACAGTGAAGTATATAAATGTAATTATAACAACATTCACTATGAACTAAATGAACTGTAAACAAGTAAGGTACAGTACTAAAAACATGGAAAAATACAAAGCATAGTAACTAAAGGAAGATCTTAGATTATTAGTCTAAGATTCACATAGTCTAGAACTATGGAAAGTAACATAGCTAAAAGCTATGATGAATCTTCACAATTAATAAGATTATAAAAAGTCTCACATATTATTTAGTTGAAGTTATTTTATAAAAGTATACAATCTGCGGGCAAATACAGAATGAAGCGAGGAGTAAAATAGATCTGTTTAACTAGTAAAGTGGGGTCAAAGCAAATAACACTCACATTCACCCTTTGAGAATGTGAGGTCTCCCTATTACTCCTAATTAGTCTACCCTTGGCTTAACCAACAATGTCAACCCCCTATAGTTTTTAATGTGTAAGTTTTATTCATGCACAATGTCTTATATGAATGATTCATATGACAAAGGCTCAATACTAAGCAAAAATTCAAGAAAAATTTAATAATTGCAACTAAGTTATATCCAAAGTTATCTAACTTTAATAATTTACTTAATGATTGGAACTAATTGAGCTCCCATTTAATTTTTGATATATTGATCTCAAGTCAATTGAAAATAAAAGTTTCAATTTTATCTTATGAAATGGCAAAATAGTTTATAAGTATAATTATACTAAAATGAAACTAATCCTATTATTGTCCTAAACCATAAAATTTAAATAAAATAACTAAATGAATGCTTAGAAAACTAATAGGGAAGGATGAGGTTATGAAATTCTCATATTTAAAGGAGATGGAAGTTAAGGTTAAAATTACTAAAGTTCTCTAGCTAAGTTGTAGTTTGAAGGATCTATCCAATCAAATACTAATTTAGATAGGTTAAGGTAAAAATGAAAGGTTTAAAGTAAAGGAATAAATGAATTATAAATTATAAGTTCTATGTTCTTCTAAAAGTTAAAGGTTAAGAAAATCAATCGGATCCCTATTCTATTCTAACTGAATTTAAGACTCCTATTACAAGTTCTTAAAGAACTTAAGGGAGGGATTAAGAACTAAGATGAAGTAAACTAAGTTCTAATCTAGTTACTTAAAGCTAGTTCTAGTTGATTCATAATTTACAACTACATAAACAATAAGGTTAATTACACTTAATGGATGTAATAAATAGCTCTAAGAATTATCTATAAATAAAATTATAATTCAATCACATAGTTTCTATCTTAAAGTTGAAAGGTGAATCAAGCATTTTGCAATTGATTCAAGTAATTTAAGATAACTAAGCTCATAATATGCATTTGAAATTGAGATGGAAAGAAAAATAATGTGACAAGTTAGCTATCCTAAGGTTTTAAATACTTAAAACATGCAATTTAAGAAACTAGAAATTATCACAATAACATTAATTAAGTAACCAAAAACCTAAAATCAATAATTGTTGTCCAATGGAAATGATATAAATAAATATTGAATCCTTATACTATAAGAAGAAGAATGACACTAAGTAGGTCAATTTTAGACAACATTGGATTCGGGATAAAAAGTGATTAAGAAAATTAGGGTTCGAATGTTAAATTTGATTTCATATTATTGTTCCTCATAATTTTGCGAGTGAAATGGACTATTTAAACATTAAATTTGGATTCCTAATTGTCAAGTTATGATACAAACAAGAATTGAGATTAATTGCAATTAATTAATTAATCTAAAATAATGACTAATTAAATCATTCTCCAAAATAGAAATTAAATTACATATTATCATTCTATGTATTGTTGTGATCAAAATAGAATATACGTTTGTATATTTTGGGTGTATATTATTAGAGTTATTAATGAAATAAGAATGTTATTTAATTAAAAATTATTAAATCATTATCAATTAAGATCATAATCAGCCGGCACTGAAAATTAGGTTGTGCATAGAATTAGTGCAAAAGACGGTGGTGACAAAATGATTGCGGCACAAGAACCGCGAAATCAGCTTCCACGCCCACAGATAACGGCGACATAACATTTATGAGCCGTGCAGGACGCGTGTCATCCCATTACGGGAGACATGCGTCACAGCGGGTATTGCATTTATCCGGATGTGGCTTAGGAGAACCGAGTAGTCCAAGTAAAATGAATCGACCAGCTCATTGAACCGTCGTCTTCCCCGAAGAAGGGCAGAGGAGGGATTAATTAGAGTTAGAGATTATTTCACAAATAGGGGGTCTCATAAAGCCTACAACCCATCAATGGAAAGCCATAGAACAGCTCTTGCAAAAGAACTCAAAAACCTTAAATCCTATACTCTTTATCAGCATCAATTTAAGGAAAGAAATAAGGACAATTCAGTTAGGGTTAGGTTTCATATTGCACTCACAAAAATTAAGATCAAGTTCTCTGAACTCGACCGACAGGTAGATATCAATTAGTTAAAGGCTTAAGCTACTAAATTAGAGTAAGGTAACTACAAGATGAGTACCTGGAAGTTCTATCAGCCAGCTAGAGTTTCCTCCAGAGGCACACCAAAAACTTTGCTTGCAACTCCTTAGCAGACAATGGAAATGAGCTTAGGTGAAAAGGAAATGAGAGTGGAGAGGAATTGAGGGATAAATCCAAGGTTAGCGAGGTCCTTCGTACGCGAACTGAACCCCCACAGGCGCACGACTACGTGCGAGGATGAAGAGGTGCAGGGAAAGATCCTAGCCGTCAGATCAAAAGCATGATCCGACGATCTGATCAGACCTACATATAAATGTCGTCATATCAGATCTAAAAAGGGTTTGACGGCCCAGATCAAGTCGTGCGGTCATCCCGTGCGTCGGACTCGCGCATGGGATCCACACGATCTGGATTATTAACTGATAAAGTTAATTAAAAGAATTTTATACTTGTATTAATATAATTACTTCATTTAATAATTAATTATACTCATTTTAATAATCAAAATTAAATAACCAAACGCATTTTAAAAAATCTTAAAAATTCACCCTTACCAAATTGAGGGGTGAGGAACTTAAAAATGCAAATAGATTTTTGATTGGAGGTCAATTTAATTATCTTAATATTTTTAGTATTTAAATATTGATCCTGAGCTATCATCATGTTGTGCTTAATTAGAAGAACTTTTTTAGTAGTCTCTTCGATCAATTCAGAACCATAAAGCTGAGAGTCTCCTACTTCAGTCCAAGCAACAGGAGTTGTACACATCCTACCATAAAGAGCTTCATAAGGAGCCATACCAATGTTGGACAGGAAACTGTTGTTGTACGTGAACTCAACTAAGGCAAGATGATCTTCCCGCGATATGCCAAAATCAATAGCACAAAGATGAAAAAGATCTCTTAAAATATTATTAATCCTCTCAATTTAACTATCAGTCTGGGGATGAAAAGTAGTACTCAAAGCTAAATTTGTCCCCAAGTCCTGCTGAACAGCAAACTAGAATCTAGAAGTAAATCTACTATCTCTGTTAGAAACTATACAATTCGGCATACTGTGCAAACAAACGATTTCCTTAAGGTAAATCTTAGCTAACTTCTCCACAGGATCTGTCTAACAAATTGGAAGAAAGTGAGCTATCTTTGTGAGTCTATCAACTATCACCCAAATTGAGTCGGAACCAGACCTACACTTAGGTCGTCCCACAATAAAGTAAATGGAAATATCAGGCCACTTTCATTTAGGAATGTCTAAGGGTTTGAGAAGTCTGCTAATCTTCTAATGTTCCGCTTTAACTAACGAACAAGATTGGCACTTAGAAATGAAAATTGCAATATCTCTCTTCATGTCAGACCACCAAAATGATCTCTTTACATCCTAACACATCTTACTACTTCTGGGATGAATAGTGTAACCAGAGTTATGGGCTTCTGATAGTATTTACAATTGTAGGCTCTTAGGAATCCATAACCTAGTCTTCTGAAAAATCACACATTCAGCATCAAGACGTAATTCAGATCTCTTTCCACTAACGATATCGGAAACTAAAACAATATAACTCGCATCTTCCTTCTTAGCTTTGACAATCTTAGACCTTTGAGAATCATCTGACAGAATAGCAAATAGTAGAATGTAAAAATTAGCTGAACTGATTGGCTCAAGATTCAATCTGACAAAATCTTCAATCAAAGATTCATTGCAACAAAGGAAAGATAAAGTTGTTTTATGACTCAGGGCATCAGCTACTATATTAGCTTTACCCAAATAGTACTGGATTTCCAAGTCATAGTCGCAAAGTAACTCTAGCCACCAACGCTGATGGCAGTTAAGTTTCTTCTAAGAGAAGATGTACTTCAAACTGTGATGATCAGTAAACAACTCACACTTAACTTCATACAGGTAGTGTCTCTAGATCATACGAGTAAAAACTACTCCTGCAAGTTCAAGATCATGCACATGGTAATTTTTCTCATCAGGCTTAAGCTGTCTATAGGCATAGGTTATTACACGATGATCTTGCATCAAAACATAATTAAGCCCTACCTTAGAGGCATCAGTATAAACCTAAAAATCTTTATCCTCATGAGGTAGTACTTGAATAGGAGCAAATGTTAGTAATTATTTTAACTTCAGAAAAGATTCTTCACAGGCTGTGCTCCAGATGAACAGAACTTCCTTTTTAGTTAGCTGAGTTAATAACAAAGCGATTAGAGAAAATCCAGGAACAAACCTTCTGTAATAACTAGCAAGTCCTAGAAAACTGCAAATCTCTATTACAGATTTAGGTTGGACCCACTATTGAACAACTTAGATTTTCTTTTAATTTACTCTAATGCCTTCAGCATTAATAACGTGACCCATAAATACCTCGAACTTGAGCCAAATCTAGCACCTCAAAAACTTAGCAAAAACTTTTTCTCTTTTAACAACTCAAGAACATCATGTAGATGCTCTTTATGATCAGCTGCTGACTTCGAATAGATTAGGATGTTAGCGATGGAATCGATGATAAACTCATAGAGATATGTCTTAAGTATACGTTGCATCAGGTCCATGAAAATGGAAGGAGCATTTGCCAGTCTAAAAGACATGACTAGAAACTCAAAATGCCCATATCGAGTACTGAATGCAGCTTTAGAAGCATCTTCATCCTTGACTCGAATCTGGTTGTAACCTGATCTTAAATCAATCTTGGAGAAGATCTTCGCTCTGATGAGCTGATCAAGCAAATCATCAATCCTAGGAAGAGGATACTTATTCTTAACAATCACTTTGTTAAGCTCACGGTGGTCTATACATATAACAGCCTTAGTTGTTACCTTAGCTAAATCCAGATTAATTAAGCTAAACTAAGTTCTAATTTTGATTCTATTAGACTCATTGAGTCATTTAAACCTAACCTTAGAAGTTTGGGATCAATCAGAGCTTAATTGAAAATTTTGGTATTTTTACCTATTTTCAAGCCCTAAAAAATACTTAAATTAAATTGATATACAAATTAAAATCTGATTTCATTTTTGAATTCCTCACGCCTCAATTAGCTAAGGGTGAATTTTTGGGAATTTTTGGAGCTCCTTTAATCATAAATTGGATTTATAAATTTAATTAGAATTTAAGTTAATTATTAAAGAAATTAATATTAAATAAATTAAATATATTTATATTTTTAATATATGGGATTTGCTGTTTGGACCACGGTAGATCCGTTGTACGGTCTCGGCAGCGATGCATGGAATTGAACCAATGGATACGTTAGCACGCATCCTAGCACAATCCATCCAATGATGGGATCTCCTTCATGGTAATATCTAATCCTAGATGTCAGATCAAGCAAGTGTATCCGATGGCTGTTAGCTAATCTAAGGTTAATCATTTAAGTGGAATATCAGAGCGGTTTGAGACCAACAGCCCTATGATCAGACGGTTCCCAGCACCCCGCAACTATGGATCATCCCCTTCCTCTCGCCTGTCACGTGTCTGGTCCCCGTGGTAGTACGAGAGTGACTCGAATTTCCTATTCTACCCTTGGTGTGACCTCTTGCTAGTAGTAGCCTCTCGGATTTTCCCTCGAACCATTGAACCAAGCCTCCCCTTCGGCTCGAGCCATGCCATGGATCCAAAGCTCTAGAATCCACCCCCAATGCTCTTTATCGCCTATAAATACCCTAAGAGCATCACAATGTGTCATTTTGCTCACTGTGATCTCTTTATCGCCTATAAATACCCTGAGAGCATCACAATATTCTAACCTTAGCCTTTTAGGAACCTAACTCGAACATTCCCAGGGTCTGAGCTAGCTAGGTTAGATCGTATCAATCAATCGAGCTAGCGGCTGAGCCATGGCTGGGTCTGAGTAAGGACCCAGCTATTGGCTGCACCCCAGGCTGCGAAACCTTGGGGGTTCGACTCGCCTCACCTCACTGATGGTGTAGGGATCGAGCCCCATTATTTGTGTGGCTTCTGTGAGGAGAATTACTCTCTAACAGTAAACCTTAACTCCCCTCCCTCAGTGCATCTCGGTCGAGTAAATCCCTGGCGATCTAGCATGTCCCAGATGGTGGTTCTTACCTCAATCGATGCGTCTTTGTTCCCTGAAGGTGTAGCCATTGAGATCAGGGTGCGGCGTTGCATGTACCTACAGAATTGCGCGTATGAAGCTAACCCTAAAGGAACGTGTATCGGGCATTAGGCGCATGGACGATGCACTGGCGCATCGGGACGGGCCTCTCCTGACTCGCACGATTCGATTTCGGGACGTGGTTAAATAATATAATTTTGGAATAATATTTCCTCTGTTAAATGAATTAATAAATGCAAATCTATGATTTGGATTTAAATAAAAATACAGAACAAATTATTTAAATAACTTTAGTTATACTTATCCAAATAGTATGATCTAATATACCATATTAATTAAGAAAATGCAAGGAACAATAATATAAAATAAAATCAAGGAACTAATGGTTAGATTTAAAATAATTACCTAATCTTTCTTTATTTTTATTTAAACCATAACTAATTCATTAAATATCCAAAAATATTGATTAAGGTCTCTGATTGCTCATAAGACCATAAAGAACCTATTATACCTTTAAAGATAATTTAAAAATATTAAATATGCTAATCACCTCTTAATCACCCTAATATGTGATTAGTGAATTAAGCCTTAGATTAGCCTCTAATTTTGATGAATCTAGTTCCTAATGCTTTATTAAGTATAGTAGAGCTTATAAATGTGTTTGGATCTTCCTAGTATGCCATAATTCCCTTAATCACCCTAATTGGCCGTAAAGTGTGATTAGTGATAATTAAGCTAGTAATTGTACCAAACCCTAAGACAAGTGTTTAACCTACTTCACTAATCAATATAAAACTCATTAAAATAGACTTAAATAAATTTAGATGATTAAATCTTTAAATCCCATTTTTAACCTTAAGAGGGGTATTTTAGTCATTTTGACCAATATAGGTTTAAGCATCCCTTAAGCCTTGAAAATTACAGTAAGGTATCTCTAATTAACTCATTAGCACCTTTCTGAAATCTCATGTTTATAAGGGTGGAGTTAAGTAAGGAAATCTTAAGAAGTTCTAATTAAGATCCTAAGATCTTAAGAGTACTCAAAACCACTCCCTTAAGAAAGCAAACCTAAATAGCTTTAATACTGAATCTTTAGTTTAAATACCTTATTAATTTAATTCACAAGCTACAATTCTTAAATGAAATTTCTTGTAAAATCCTAAGTCTAGTTCTTAGATGAGATATAAAGTGATCAAAGCTTAGATCTTAGATCTTAGACTTTAGATCATCTAATTGAATTGAATCATCTTCTTTGGACTTCCTAAATTGATTTATTGATTAATCCTTTTGAAACCTCTATGTGGGTGTAGGATTGATACAATCTATAGAATAATGCAATTATCCTAAAGATTGAATATAGATCTTAGATTCTTAGTTCTTAAATGATTATTATATCTTATAATACTAGAATAACCTTTCATTAAGATCTTAGTTTTTAAGTCCTTCAGCTTATATGATTTTGCATCTTTAAACTATGTTTGAGTGTGAACCCTAGATCCTTATTAGGATATTACCTTGGATTCAAGAATTGAACCCCATATTAGAGTTTGGATCCAGAATCCTTGATCTTGATTTACTTGATCAAGATTTGGGTTAAGTGAGGACAATAATAAAAAATAAGTCATTGAATTATTTACTTTAAGCATTTATAGTCATCATTTAATTTTGAATTAGAACTTGTTAAGTTCTAATGTTAACATTAAGGTCATAATCTAAGATTTGCACTCGATAGCTGGATATTGGAGATCCTAAACTTGTATCTTCTTAGAGTAGTTAGATTTATATAAATTAGACAGCATCAGATATCACATAAGTATAGTCGAGTCTCTTGCTTACTTTGACTTTGGTTGCTCTACACAGCTTGAATATTGAGCATTGTTCCTTGAGCATAATAGGTGAACTTAGGATATGGTAGATACATCCTAAGTTAGTATTTGAAAAGAATAACATTTATTCAGTTCTTTCAATGCATTTAGTTTAGTATGTCCTAGCTTAGTCCGCCTCCTCAGTTCTAGTTTGGTTATAGAATAGACTCGAACCTAGCCTAGTGTTTGGCTAGGATGGATACATGTCTTATTCTATAAGTTCATCTCGGTCCTAGCTCTGATGATGCCTAGGATGGACACATGTTGAACTTTTTATTCAAAGGCCTGGTATGGCATGTCTTGGTTATGTCAGTACTATGTTTAGGCATACTTTACTTTAATTCAATTTCAGTCCCATATTTTTTTTCGCCACATGTTTCAGTGGTCTTACTTTAGTACTTAGCTTGCTTTGCCACCTATTTTAGTGGCTTTACTTTTAGCTCATTTATGCTCTTTGCTTATTTTTGCCATATGCTTCAATGGCCTTTTATATATTAAATCTGCATGCTTGAATATATGTTCCGATTGAGAATTATTAAATATTGGCATGTTTTGGATGCTAGTTTTATATGTTTATTTCAGCACTTTATAGTACAGTTTACTTTTATAAAATAAGCATATCTTCATGTGATCATAAGCATGTAAAGATCAGTTCATTTTAGTACTTGCAATTATTTTTACTCTTTAGCCTCATCTTTCCTAGTTTCATGTTTTGTATATTAGTTTACATATCTGTTGTTCAGTTATCAATGAATAGTTTATAACTATCATTTTCTTCGTAGCTTGATGCACCTTATATTGCTTGCATGTTTAAAAATAGTTAATGTGATAACCTTAAATATTCAGTTCACTTAAATAGCCTTAAATGTACTTAGACAATTTGTCTAACTATAACCTTTTTCTTTTGGTTGCTAGGGCCCTGGCATTTGTAATACCGACAAATGTCAGATTTGGAGCTGTTCGTTGGTGGTTCTACAGGAGAGGAGCCGATGTAGGAGGAGGACCTCCTATTGCCGTTTAGTTAGATTATTTCCTTTTTCTGCAGTGAGTTTGAGAGATTTTTTCTTTCTTCTAATTCAGTCTATAATAATTAAATTTTGATTGGATTTACTTTCTGTACTTTGAACTGAGTTACTAATTCTCTTACTCTTTTATACTATGCTATCATATGGATGTTATACTATACTATTTCCTACTTCCGCTACTTTGATTTGTATTGTTGTATATTCACAGTTCCAGGAGATAAGTCCTTGGCTTAAGGCGGGTTGGCTCTTACCTGACTCTACTTGAGTTGGGAATTTGCCACAGTTAGAGCACCGCACTCCTCATGTTTATGCTAATATCAGTATTAGCATGGCCGCGGAGGGTACTTGGCATCACAGTTGGTATCAGAGAACACCATAAGGTGTCATAATGGGATTTGTGATTCCTTTCTACCTAATGGACCGTTCCTTCAAAGTGCAAACATCAAGATATAACATCCATAACATAGTACTATCGGTAACTCTTTGAAAATTGTAGAACAAAAATACTCTTATCCTAAAAAAAAAATCTAGTTACCTCTAGTTTAACAAAAGTCAATAAATTCTTCTCTTAGAGTCAAATGGATTATGAAGTCTGACTTGGATTACTATCTGCGAGCCTACAAGTCAGCTTGGAGCTATAGTTTCAAATGGAGATAAGAGAGCAAATGGCAAATCGAAGGAGTTTCAACAAAAGGAACCCTAGTCTTGGACAAACTTCTACATCAAACGGCATATCGAGGGCTAGACTTTCCTATCTACACAAGGGAATGGCTGAACTGAGTAGAGTCAGTCCTGAGGCACATAGAGTGTCCTGAGTCGCTCTACGTGGACCTTGTGATAGATCAAGTGCTAGACTATGCGGGAATCTGGTGGTCCGACACCATCAGAAGGCTCGAGAGGAACCACAAGAGAAAGCGTCGAGGAGTGACTTTTGAGGATTTTTGTGTGGCATTTAGGGATGAGTACATTAAGAATGTCTAAGTGCTAGTTCGAGTAATTGTCATTCCGTAATTTTAGTAGTGCTATGATTTTTGGTATTTTCCAAATCTTATGTAATCCCTCATTTCAAAAGTAAAGAGAATTTTTGGCATATATTAGAAAAATAATTACTACCTTCCTGAGATGATTCTAAAATCTAGATTTATACTTCTTAATTAGAATGAATTCTGAATCACCTCCTGCTGCTACCCCTATCAAGACTGCTATCACTTCGAGCAGTTTTTCTGATGAAACAGCTCATCTTCGAGCAATGGTGGCAACCTTGTTGGAGAATCAGGCTCAGCAAGCACTTGCAATGCAGAAGATGATGTCCGATCGTTCAGTACCAGCTGTTGCTACTACTCCTGTTGTTCCTGTTCTGCAACATCCATTTCCATCCCATCATTCCATGGATGGTCTTCTCCACAACTTTTTAAGTTTAAGGCCTTCCACCTTCAGTGGAAATTTATCTTCAATGGACACAGTCAACTGGCTAAAAACTATCGAAAAGGATCTAATAAGTCTAAAAATCCCAAATTCAGAAGCCATCCATCTCATGACACATCTGTTCCATGCTGAAGCAGAATACTGGTGGGATGAGGATTGAAATACCAGATTCGCTGATTATCAACTTGAATACATTCTTTGGGATGAATTCTTAGAGGCATTCAAAGCCGAATTCATTCCTCCGTCTGCACAAAACATCATAACGGATACAATTCTGAGGTTGACTCAGGGAAGTCATTCTGTCGCCGACTATGAAAGAGAGTTTTGTAGGTTGATTTGTTTTGCCCCAGAGATTATCCAATCTGAATCGGCTAAGTGCCATCGCTTTCTCAGTGGCCTACTAGAATCACTGAAAGATCTTATTATTCCACTTCGTCTGACTTGCTTATTTGAGCTAGTATAGACAGCCAAGGTGCTTGAGCACCATCACACAGGAAAAGATCTCAAGCGAAAGATGCAGTTAACTCCTCACCGATACGAAGCCATTAAGAAGAATAGACCTCACTCTTCATAGGTCTATCAAATTGAAGCTGCACCAACTATCGAACCCATTCAAGGCAGTAACAGGCCTCATCCGTTTGGCAAGTGTTACCACTTTGGCCATAAGTGCTACACATGTGGGTGTCCAGGCCACCTATTCTATCATTGCACCTATGCAGAGACAATGGATGGAGTCCAGATTAAATAAAATCAGAAGAACCAAGTATTCAGGGCAACTCCGCTGAATAGGAGAGAACCAGGTTTGGCAATAATGCCAGCCCATCCATCTGAAGTTGCTCCAGAGCAGCCCTCAACTCCTAAGTCCCAGAACAACCCCAGGAAGCAGGTAAGCACCCGTCTTGCTGGTCCTATGTGAGTATATACTTTAACGCCTCTGGAAGCTGCAGAAGATAATAATGTGGTTTCGGGAACACATTTCTGACATTTTCTTTCATTTATGTACCTTAATGTGACGACCACAATATTAAGAATCACTTAACTCAACATTGATACGTCACCATGATACCATATACTAGATTAGAAGAAAGCTAATCCAAATCATTAGATATTGTATTTGGCCAAGGTTTTATAAGAGGGTCTTAAGTTAAGATGGGAGGGAAGTTATGAATGGTGTTAAGTAATTTATAATTGAAAATACAATATATGAATTTATAAATGGAAATGAAATATGATTAAGCATATGATATATGTAAGGAAACATGAGATTGTAATTTAAAACAATTAAAATGAATACATTTAATCTTAAATATGAAATTCTGGATATTTAATGGGTATTTGACATGTTAGTTATAAGTCTACATTTTTGCCAAATTATTCTAAGTCTAAATTTTCTTAAAAATTTCGGCAATATCTCCATCGTAAATGGTTAAGGAAACACTTGCAAAGTAGACATGCAAGACCCCCATTCCAATGGAAGTTACAACTTGAAAGGAAAATAACCTAAACTAACATGCAATCAATCCATTTTAACTCTAGTTCTAGTATAGAGTGCAATCCATTACATATGATTGCTCATCTCCAATTCTAAAATAGAGTTCAATCCTTTTCATAGGATTGCTCATTTACAACTCTAAAATAGAGTTCAATCTATTTTATACGATTGCTCATTTGCAATTCTTAAGTTCAAAAGGGAGAAAATCACATGTGTAACAATTGCCTAACCTAAGGTTTTCTTCATCACAATATTTAATACTCACATGTAGATATAAAAAAATTCATACATAGATGAAAATACTAGTTTCTAATTCTATAAACAGTGGAACAAACAACTAACTCGAATTAACATCTTAGGTAATTATGCATCTAATGATTTACTCAATATTCATTTTTATATAATTTTAACCATTCATTCATTCAATACATTCATCCATTCTTTCATCACAAGCATTTAAATATAAACTAAGCTCCTACAAAGTATAGAATAATTAAAGTAAACAACATTTGTTACAAACCAATAGTAAACTGAAAGGAAAGAAAGAAACTAATAGCTCACTTTGCAGTTTAATATACGCTATATAGTTTGGTATATGATAGGCAGAAGCAATTAATTTTTAGCGCTTGGTCCAGCTCCACTAGCCTCCAAGTGCACCAGATATATCACATTTTGGCATTAAAATGTGATACGAGAAAGTCAAGAAATAGAAAATATAGTTATACAAAGCAGTCTAAGTACAATTTAAGGTTGGCTAAACATGTCATTATTATAATTAGATATCACTTTCTAGTTAGAAAGTAAGCATAAGCATGGGTGCAATATAGTAAGCATACAAGTAAGGTAAAATTAGTAAGAAAAACAACGTGAGTTAGAATACTCACCTAAGTATACATCCTAGCCTGCAAATAGAATAAGCGTGAAAGCATCCTAAATAGGTTAGAAATATACTAATGAGCATATGAAAAACAAATAAAGTAAAGCATGTATATGTTCAAATGAACTTATGCTAAATAAGGAAAAGAAATAGTTAAGCATTTAAATGTAATTTTACAATATTCATTGTAATCTAAATAAACTGTAAACAAGTAAAGTATAGTTCTAAATCATAGAAAATGCATAGTAAGAAAATTGAAAGAATACTTATACTATTAGTCTAAGGTTCACATAGTCTAGAACTATGGAAGGTAACATAGCTAAAAGCTATGGTGAGTCTTAACAATCTATAAGATTGAAGATCTCACATGTTAATTAATTAAGGTTATTTTAATCTGAGCTCATTCTGTGAGCATATTCAGAATGAAATGACGAGTTAAACACATCTGTTTAACAACTAAAGAAAAGCAGGGTCAAAACTTAAAACACTCACACTCACCTTCTAAGAATGTGAGGTCTCCTTATTAGTCTATTTTCAGTTTGCCCTAGACTGATCCACCATATAACCCCTAATAATTTTAATGTGAAAGTTTTATTCATGCACAATCTGTTATATGAATGATTCAAGTGAATAATGCTCAAAGCTAAGCAAGAATTCAAGGGAAATTCAATAATTGCAACTAAGTGATATCCAAAGTTATCTAATTTTAATGATCTACTTAATAATTGGAGCTAATTGAGCTTCCAATTAATTCTAAGATATTGATCTCAAGTTAATTGTAAGTATAGTAGTAGTTCGAGTTTTGAATGTAGTAGTTTCAATTTAATTAATATGATGTGACAAAATAATTTATAAGTATAATTGATATTATTAGAATTAGGTCTAAGTCACATCCTAAACTATAAGATTCCAATACATAATTAAATCAAGATTTAGGTGTCTAATAGGAAGAGATTAAGTTAAAGAAAACATATAACTTAAGAATTAGAAGTTATTGTAAGTTCACTAAAATTTATTATAGTTCACTAGCTAGGATAAAATTTGAAAGATCTAATCAATTAAGTATTAATCTAGCTAAATTATAAGCAAAAGAAAGGCCTAAGATAAGTAATTGATAGGACTTAAGAACTATAAGTTCTAACTATTCCAATATTTGATGTTTAAGGAATTCAATAGGATTCTTAAACTAATCTAAGTGACTTAAGACTTCTAATACTAGCTCTTAGAATATTCAAGAGGAGACTTAAAGGGTTAGGATAAATGAACTAAGTTCTAATCTAGTCACTAAACTAGATCTAGTTGATTTACTAATCTACCATTACAAAGGTATTGAATCTATCTACACTCAATGGTTGTAACTAAATAGATTTAGGGATCAACTATAATTCAATTTGCAAATCAATCCTAGGGTTTCTACCTTAGGGTTGAAAAGTGAACTAAGCACTTGGCAATTAATTCACATAATTAGAAAAATGAGAACTAAGCTCATTCTAAATGTAATCTAATTTGATAAGGGAGATAATAAATGTGACTTGTTGCTATCCTAAGGTTTTATAAAACCTTAAACAAGCTATCTAAAAATTTGGAATAATCACAATAATACTAAGTAAGAGTCAAAAACCTAAAAATCGAAAATTGTTGTCCAATGGAAATGAATTACATTTTATTGAAATCCTTATACCATAAGGAGAAAAATGACACTAAATAGGTCAAATTTAGTTAACTTTGGAAAAATTAGAGTTTTAATGACTCCTAATAAGGGTTAAAAAGTGATTAAGAAAATTAAGGTTCAATTGTTAAATTTGATTTCATATTATTATTCTTCACATTTTTGTGAGTGAAATGGAATATTTGATCATTTAATTGGAACATTAAATGATCAAATTAAGTCATATGAAATGATGAGTATTAATTTATAATTAATTAATTAATCCTAAATATTGATTAATTAATATATTTATCAAAATAGAAATTAAATTGCATATTTTAATTTACTCATTTTTGTGATAAAAATGGTATATAATAATGTGTAATTTGGATGAGTATTTTAGAAATTATGAACATATAAAAATCTACTTTAATTAATATTAATGGTGTAAATTTAAACCTTCCATTTTCCTTTAATCTAATACTTAATTACTTAAGTTAATTAGATGAAAAGGTGGGATGAATTACTGCATGCCACATCATTAGCTGAATGGCGTGGTTCAATCCAGTTGCACCGGTTGGTTTAGTCAGCAAGGAACTGGGAATCGTCTTCATCCCTTTCGCCTTCACACGTAGAGGAAAATCAGTGCATCGGCTTCCTTGCACTCGAAGCCCTTACAGAAGGCGATTCCACCTCTAAAAGCGAGATTCCTACTAAGGACTTTTAATGAAATAGGTAAACCCTAAATTTGAGATATCCCTAAGTGATTATACAAGAATCTTAGATTTTCTTTTTTAGGTAAGAAAAATCGAATCCTTTCTTAAGTGTAAGAACTTTATCTGTGGATAGAAGTTAACTAAGAATTTATCAAGTATCCCTAGGTCATCAATTTATAAAAGTTTTTAAGCTTTTAAGAAATTTGACATTTATAATTGAAGGGATTAAAAGTATGAATAGAATTGATAAAGTCTGTTGAAATGGAATCCTAATGATTGCTATACAATCGCATAAAAAGAAAATGCAATACTATAAGGGTTACTAAAAAAGAAGATTTGGACAGAAGTGAAGTACCTGACTTTTGAAGGAGGAGTAGATTGTCGGTTAGGTTAAGAATGGGTGAATGAGGAATCGGCTCACTGACTCACAGCTCCCAGCTCCCAGCTCCCAAGAGTTCCCTAAGGATTTTACATGAGAATGAAGAAATTTGAGGTAGCCAAATTTGGTTCTCAAGTAAGCATCTCCAGCGCTAAGGACAACGTACGCCTCTTGACTCCTCTGCGCGCCATATTGCGAAAAGGAATGGAGGTGTACTGGGAATAAAATGCAGTCGTAGGATCTGGAGAATGATCCAACAACTATAACAAGGTTTAGCACTACAGCCGTTGCATTTCAATAAAGAGCACGGGACGGCCAAGATTCAGCCATCCCACTGTCCCATGTTTAGGTGAATGCAGTGGATTCGGGGGTTTTGATAGATACTGTTTAATAGAATTTAAAAATATAATATATATATATATATATATATATATTAATCTATTTACTTTAATTAAATAATTAATTATATTTATTTTAATAATCAAAATTATATAACTAAATGCACTCCGAAAAATACCAAAATTTCACCCCTACCTAAATGAGGTGTGGTGAACTCAAAAACACAATCGAATTTTTGATAGGAGGTCAATTCAATTTTCTAGGTATTTAAATATTATTAAAATATTCGGAAAAAATTCGATGACTTCCAAACACTTCCAAAATATCGCCCTAGCTAATTTGGGTGTAGTGAGTCCAATGGTGGAGTCTATTTTTGGTTCTGAGGTCTAAGTAATTTAGGCATTCTCAGAATTATCAGAAAACCAGGAAATATTGGAAATTGCTAAATGATCTCCAAATCGCACAAAAATTGAAATGGAGACTCCTAATACTATTATAAGACTAATGGAAAAAAGATTATAGTCAATTAGGTCACTAATTGACGGGTAACAACACTAGAGTTGTTACAGACTCCCTTCCTAAAAAAGAGCGTCGCCCACGACACACAACCAATAGGAACAATGAAATTGAAAATACAAAGAAAGTCTATAGAAACAATAATGAAATAAAAAAGACTAAATCTACCTAATTAAAAAAAAGAATTTTGGAAACTTTTTTAGTATATCCTCTTCTTTCTCCCACATGGCTTCACCAGCTGGATGATTCTGCCATTGGACTTTGATCATAGGAATGCTGCAATTTCTTAACTACTTAATATCCCTCCCTAGAATCGCAACAGGTTTAATGAAGAAAGTTAGATGAGGTTGCAATTCCATTATAGGTATCTGAACTTGCTGACTTGGATCTAGCAAACACCTTCTTAGTGATGAAATGTGAAACACATTATGTACAGCTAAGAAGTCTTCTGGCAACTCTAATCTATAAGCAGATGTTCCAATTTTCTCAATCACTTCAAAGGGTCCTAAATACCTTCGACACAGCTTTCCAGACACACTGAATCCCTGCACACCACACATCGGACTAACTTTAAGATAAGCTTTATCGCCTACCTGGTACTCCAATTAACGATGATGAGCATCAAAATATTTCTTCTGTATATCCTGGGCTACAGTCATATTGTGCTTGATCAGTTGAACTTTCTTGGAAGTCTCTTCTACTAACTCAGAACCATAAAGTTGAGAGTCTCCTACTTCAGTCCAAGCAACTGAGGTTGTTCACCTCCTTCCATAAAGAGCTTCGTAAGGAGCCATACCAATACTAGACTGATAACTGTTATTGTAGGCAAACTCAACTAATGCTAAATGATCTTCCCATGATCCACTGAAGTCTAGAACACAAAGACATAAGAGATCTTCCAAGATCTGATTAACACGCTCAGTCTGACCATCTGTCTGGGGGTGGAAAGCAGTACTCAATGCTAAACTCATCCCCAAGTCTTGCTTAACAGTCGACCAAAATCTGGAAGTGAATCTACTATTTCTGTTAGAAACTACACAGTTCAGTGTACCATGCAAACGAACGATCTCCTTAAGATAAAGCTTAGCTAACTTCTTAGCTGGATCTGTCTGATGAATAGCTAGAAAATGGACTGACTTGGTGAGTATGTCGACTATCACCCAAATAGAATTAAAACCAGATCTACTCTTAGGCAAACCTACAATGAAGTCCATGGAGATATCGAACCACTTCCATTCAGGAATGTCTAAAAGTTTAAGAAGTCCACTAGGCTTCTAGTGTTTGGCCTTGACTAAGGAACATGGATGGCACTTATAAATAAAAATAGCTATATCCCACTTCATGTCGGGCCTCCAAAATGATTGCTTGAGATCTTGATACATCTTACAATTACCAGGGTGCACTGTATAGCCAGAGTTATGAGCTTCAGATAATATCTGTAATTGCAAGCTTTTTGGAATCCATAATCTGGACTTCTGAAATATCACACCTTCATCATCAAAATGTAATTCATATCTCTTGCCACTAACGATTTCAGAAACTAACACAGAATAACTCGCATCTTCCTTCTGAGCTCTAATAATCTTAGATCTTAGGTAATCATCTGGCTGAATAGCAAATAGTAAAGTGCCTAAATCAGCTGAACTGATAGGCTCAAGATTCAATCTAAAAAAATCTTCGATTAAAGATTCATTGCATCAAAGGGAAGCTAAAGTCGCTTTACGACTAAGGGCATCAGCGATGACATTAACTTTACCGGGATGGTATTGGATTTCCAAATCATAGTTGCAAAGTAATTCTAGCCACCTACGCTGACGGCAGTTAAGTTTTTTTTGAGTGAAGATGTACTTTAACCTTTGGTGATCAGTAAACATCTCACACTTAACTCCATACAGGCAGTGTCTCTAGATCTTTAGAGCAAAAAGTACACCTGCAAGTTCAAGATCATGCACAGGATAGTTCTTCTCATTAGGCTTAAGCTGTCTAGAGGCATAGGCTATGATGTGGCGATCTTGAATCAGAACACAACCAAGTCCTACCTTAGAGGCATCAATACAAACCTGAAAATCTTTACCCTCATGAGGCAGTACTAGAACAGGATTAGAAGTCAATAACTATTTCAACTTTTGAAAAAATTCTTCACAGGCTGTGCTCTAGATGAATAGAACATCTTTTCTAGTTAGTTGAGTTAACGATGAAGCAATTAAAAAAAATCTAGGAACTAACCTTCTGTAATAACCATCGAGTCCTAAGAAACTACGGATCTCTATTATTGATTTAGGTAGAACCCACTATTGAACAGTTTGGATTTTCTTTTGGTCTACTCTAATGCCTTCAGCATCAATCACGTGACCCAGAAATGCCACAAACTTGAGCTAAAGCTCGCACTTAGAAAACTTAGCAAAAAGTTTGTTCTCTCTTAACAATTCTAGAATGATACGCAGATGCTCTTCATTCTCAGCAGTTGACTTCGAGTAGATTAGGATGTCATCGATGAAAACGATGACAAACTCATCAAGATACAGCTTAAGGATGCGTTGCATCAGGTCCATGAAGATAAAAGGAGCATTTGTCAGTCCAAAGGATATGATTAGAAACACAAAATGCCCATAACGGATCCTGAATGCAGTCTTGGAAACTTCTTCATCCTTGACTCTAAACTGGTAGTAACTTGATCTTAAGTCAATCTTGGAGAAAATCTTCACTCCGGTGAGTTGATCAAACAAATCATTGATCCTAGGGAGAGGATACTTATTTTTTACAATTACTTTATTAAGCTCACAGTAGTCTATACACATCTGTACAACTCTTGCAACTTCTCTCTAAGCTCTTACAGTTCTTTTGGAACCATTCTATAAACAGCCTTAGACTTAGGTTGAGTTCTGGGGACAAGATCAATAGAAAACCCTACCTCGCACTGTGGCGCCCCAAACTCTGGTTGTTACACATGTAGAGGAGGTAGTCCAGGCAAGTCTTCAGGGAACACATCTAGGAACTCTCTAATGATGATAGTCTCTTTTGGACTACTTACTTGCTTTTCTTCGCCGATTAGAGTTACTAAAATTACATAGCAGCCTTTACTAACGAGGTGTTTGGCTTCAATAACATGGATTAAGGATGCAGTCAAGCCAAGTTTTCCTGCAAACACTTCAGGTTACTTTCCAACCTTAAGTGAAACTCGCTGACGAAAGAAATCTATTACGGCATTAAATTTACTTAAGCAATCCATTCCTAAAATTATGTCAAAATTTGTAATGGATATAACAATAAGTTTGGATTGAAAGAATTGGTTACTGATTGGGATATCTACCAAATAGAACTCATTAGCACATATCTCAGCACTAGATGGCAATTTGAACTATTAAAGGACTGCTTAGGCTAAAATGTTGAAGATTTAAGGAAGAGGCACAACTTACTGACATAAAATAGTGACTAGCACCAGTGTCAAAGAGAGTGTCACAGAACTGGTTTTTAATAGATGAAGTTCCTATAGCAGGGAAAATAAACTCTAATTACACTAATAAAATTTAAAGCAAGAAAATGCTGAAATTAGAAATTACAGAAGGAAAATAAAAAATAGAAAATAGAAAATTAAATTTAGAACATACCGGTGACCACATTATTGTCCTCAGGGGCAGCTGAAGAACACAGAGTGTATACCCTTGGTACTGTATGTGGTTGAGCAACGGACTTGCCCTTTTCCTTCCTACTATAGCAGCCTTACTTAAAGGAAGATGGAGGTACTCCCTAGTGATGCTGACCACTTCCACCAGTAGAGGGAGGCATTAAGGCTAGCGATGATGCTTGAAAATTTAAAGGAATTGGATTTTGAACAGAGCCTTGACGGTTGATCTTCACCTTGTCCACAGTCCAGTTAGCATGACAGTCCTAATGTTTATGATTGGTTCTGCTGCATACGTAACACCTACCACCTGAGTGGTAGCACTTCCCATAAGGATGGGGTCTATTACATACTGCTCTTGGTCTTCCTTGCTGGCCTTACCTAGTGCTCTGGCTAGGGTTTTGATTTGGGTTTTGGCTAGAAGTTAGCTAGAAGACTTTCGAACCATGAGAATGATTTCTCTTAAAGGGTTCAGATCTGGAAGGTTGAAGAAGGGAGTGCTTCCTCAAATCCATCTCAGATTGATGGTACTCTACCATACAAGCACCTTCCAAGAGCTTGGAAAAATTGTCATGATGTTGAGACATCAAGTGACTTTTGACAGAATCTCTAAGTCCGAATAAAAATCTTGTTCACCTAGCCACTTCAGTATGGACTAAATTTGGAGCAAAATGAGAGAGTTTATGGAACACCATCTCGTAGTCATGCATAGAACAATTTCCCTGGGTAAGCTGTATGAAATTGTTCTCTATTATAGTTTGGGCAGAAGGGGCAATTAATTCTTCACGGAACACCTGTTCAAATTCATCCTAAGGGATGTCTTTTATTTGAACATCAGAGAAGCGAGTTTTCAACTCACTATCCCACCAGTACTAGGCTTCCCCGTGGAATAGGTAGGTTGCAAGGCGGAGACATTCGCTCTCTGGACACTTAATACTATCTAGTGTCTTCTCAATTGCCTTCAGCCAATCTATGGCTTTGAAATGGGAGACTGAACCATTGAAAGTTGTTGGGTTCTAAGGAAGATAGGTAAGAAGGTAGGCATCCACAATAATGCCTGAAGATGGCTGTGGAGCCAAAGGAAGTTCATGGATAATAAAAGAAGAAGCTTGAGGAGGAGTTAGGCAGATTCGGGATAGAACTGGTGAAGGTTGGGAAAGGTTGTAGGATGAAGCCATCCTTTCTGCTGCACATGTTTGTGCTTCAACCATTACCTTCATCATGTCCAACAAATTCTGCATTTGCTCAATTTGAGAAGTTGTAGTAGAAGTAGGTTCTATCACTATTGGTTCAATAAGAGTATTAGGATTTGGATCCATTCTAAAGAAAGGAAAAATAAAACATTCTTCAAAAACTGATGAAGGTAAGAAAGGGAAATTCTCATTAAAATTTAAATCTTTTAATAAATTATAATTTTTGGAGGAAAAGAAAGAGACATAAGTAAGAAAAAGCTATTTACAAAGCTACTAAAGGAAAAGAAGAAAGAGCAAAAGGAAGACTAGTACTACTAGTTACAAAATTTTACATAAAATATGTTTTTGAAGTATTCATAAGTGGGGGCACGATGAAGATGCCTACATCCACAAATGAGTACTCTATGTGCATGACACCACCAATTTATGGCGTAGTCATCAAAGAGTTCATCCAAAATTTGGAGGCAGTAAGTGTTTGGGGCATTCTATGGCCTCAAATACTGTGATAACACCGGAAAGCTATTCCCTAGCTAATTGAGGGACATGATCGCCTAGAAATACACAAAATCTCAAAATTTTATTTTGTACATCACCTCTTGCAGTAGATACTCTCAAGTAAACTCTACCAAATGTTGACCCATACCAATGATCATACTCCCAATATTGGAAGAACAATTTGGTATAAAGTCTTAGTTCAGCACTAAGATCTACCATCTGAAAGTTTAATTAAAGTTTAAGTTAGAAATTTAGATCACTTATTTAATTGAAAATACATTTACTGTCCTAAGATGTCATTTATTTATTTTTACTATACTACGTTGTTTGCTTTTGGATGAATGGATGTGTTTGTCTTAACTTAAAGTTCTCAACTTGGCTCTGATGCCAACTGTGACGACCCCAATATCAAGAATCACTTAACTCAACATTGATACATCACCACAATACCTAGTACTAGATTAGAAGAAAGCTAATACAAATCATTAGATATTGTGTTTGACCAAGGATTTAGAAGACGGTCTTAAGTTAAGATGGGAGGGAAGTTATGAATGGTGTTAAGTAATTTATAATTGAAAATATAACATATGAATTTATAAATGAAAATGAAATATGATTAAGCATATGATATATGTAAGGAAACATGAGATTGTAATTCAAACAATTGAGATGAATACATTCAATCTTAAATATGAAATTCTATATATTTAATGGGTACTTGAAATGTCAGTTATAAGTCTACATTTTTGCCAAATTATTCTAATTCTAAATTTTCTTAAAAATTTCAGCAGAATCTCCTTTGTAAATGGTTAAGAAAACACCTACAAAGTAGACATGCAAGACCTCCATTCCAATGGAAGTTATAACTTGAAAGGAAAACAACTTAAATTAACATGCAATCAATCTATTTTAACTCTAGTTCTAGTATAGAGTTCAATTCATTACATAGGATTGCTCATTTCCAATTCTAAAATATAGTTCAATCCATTTCATAGGATTGCATTTACAATTCTAAAATAGAGTTCAATCCATTTCATAGGATTGCTCATTTGCAATTCTAAAGTTTAAAAGGGAGAAAATTACATGTGTAACAATTGTCTAGCCTAATATTTGCTTCATCACAATATTTAATACTCACATGTAGATATGAAAAGATTCATACTTAGTTGAAAAAACTAGTTTCCAATTCTATAAACAATAGAACATACAACTAACTCCAATTAACATCTTAAGTAATTATGCAACTAATGATTTACTCAATATTCATTTTTATACAATTTTAACCATTCATCCATTCAATACATTCATCCATTCATTCATCATAAGCATTTAAATATAAACTAAGCTCCAACAAAGTATTGAAAAAGTAAAGTAAGCAATATTTATTACAAACCAACAGTAAATTGAAAGAAAAGAAAGAAACTAATAGCTCACTTTGCAGTTTAATATAAGCTATATAATTTAGTATATAATAGGCGGAAGCAATTAATTTTTAGCACTTGGTCTAGCTCCACTAGCCTCCAAGTGCACCTGATCTATCATATTTTGGCATTTAAATGTGATAAGGCAACGCCAATAAATAAAAAATTTGGTAAGACTAAATAGTTTAAGTACAATTTAAGGTTGGCTAAATATATTATTATTATAATTGGATATCACTTTTTAGTTACAAAGTAAGCATAAGCATGGGTGCAATATAGTAAGGATACAAGTAAGGGAAAATAACTAAGAAAAACAAAGTGACTTAGAATACTCATTTAAGTATACATCCTAGCCTACAAATAGAATAAGAGTGAAAGCATCCTAAATAGGCTAGAAATAAACTAATGTGCATATGAAAAACAAATGAAATAGAGCATGTATATGTTCAAATGAACTTATGCTAAATAAGGAAAAGAAATAGTGAAGCATTTAAATGTAATTTTACAATATTCATTGTAATCTAAATAAACTGTAAACAAGTAAAGTACAGTTCTAGATCATAGAAAATGCATAGTAAGAAAATAGAAAGAATACTTATACTATTAGTCTAAGGTTCACATAGTCTAAAACTATGGAAGGTAACATAGCTAAAAGCTATGGTGAGTCTTAACAATCTATAAGATTGAACATCTCACATGTTAATTAATTGTAGTTATTTTAATATGGGCTCATTTTGTGGGCATATTCAGAATGAAATGATGAGTTAAACACATCTGTTTAACAACTAAAAAAAAGCAGGGTCAAAATCTAAAACACTCACACTCACCTTCTAAGAATGTGAGGTCTCCTTATTAGTCTATTTTCAGTTTGCCCTAGACTGATCTACCATATAACCCCTAATAATTTTAATGTGAAAGTTTTATTCATGCACAATGTGTTATATGAATGATTCAAGTGAATAATGCTCAAAGCTAAGCAAGCATTCAAGGGAAACTCAGTAATTGCAACTAAGTGATATCCAAAGTTATCTAATTTTAATGATCTACTTAATGATTAGAGTTAATTGAGCTTCAATTAATTTTGAGATATTGATTATAAGTTAATTGTAAGTTGGGGTTTTGAAACTAGTAGTTTCAATTCAATTAATATGATGTGACAAAATAATTTATAATTACAGGGGATATTATTAGAACCTAGGTCTAAATCACATCCTAAATTATAAGATTCAATTACATAATTAAATTAAGGTTTAGGTGTATAATAGGAAGAGATTAAGATAAATAAAATATCTAGCTTAAGAATTAGAAGTTAATGTAAGTTCACTAAATTTTACTAGAGTTCACTAGCTAGGTTAAAATTTGAAAGATCTAATCAATTAAGTATTAATATAGCTAAGTTATAAGCAAAAGAAAGGCTAAAGATAAGTAATTGATAGGACTTAAGAACTATAAGTTATAAGTATTCTAATATTTACTGTTTAAGGAATTCAATAGGATTCTTAAATTAATCTAAGTGACTTAGGACATCTAATACTAGCTCTTAAAATATTCAAGAGGAGACTTAAAGGGTTAGGTTAAATGAACAAAGTTATAATCTAATCACTAAACTAGATCTAGTAGATTCACTAATCTACCATTACAAAGGTATTGAATCTATCTACACTCAATGGGTATAACTAAATATATTTAGGGATCAACTATAATTCAATTTGCAAATCAATCCTAGGGTTTCTACCTTAGGGTTGAAAGGTGAATTAAGCATTAGGCAATTAATTCACTTAGTTAGAAAATTGAGAACTAAGCTCATTCTAAATGTTATCTAATTTGATGAGAGAGATAATAAATGTGACATGTTAGCTATCCTAGGGTTTTATAAAACCTAAAACATGCTATCTAAAAATTTGGAATAATCACAATAACACTAAGTACGAGTCAAAAACTTAAGAATCATAAATTGTTGTTCAATGGAAATGATTTACATTTTATTGAAATCCTTATATCATAAGGAGAAGAATGACACTAAATAGGTCAAATTTGAACATCTTTGGAAAAAGTAGAATTTTAATAACTCCTAATTAGGGTTAAAAATTGATTAAGAAAATTAGAATTCAAATGTTAAATTTGATTTCATATTATTATTCCTCACATTTTTGTGAGTGAAATGGACTATTTGATCATTTAATTTGAATATTAAATGATCAAATTAAATCACATGAAATGATGAGTATTAATTTATAATTAAATAATTAATCCTAAATATTGACTAATTAAAATATTTATCAAAACTAAAATTAAATTGCATATTATTAATCTACTCATTTTTGTGATAAAAATGATATATAATAATGTGTGATTTGGATGAGTATTTTAAAAATTATGAATATATAACAATCTACTTTAATTAATATTAATGGTGTAAATTTAAACCTTCCATTTTCCTTTAATCTAATACTTAATTACTTACGTTAATTAGATGAGAAAGCGGGACGAATTACTGCATGCCACGTCATTAACGGAAAGGCGCAATTCTATACAGTTGAACCGTCCAGTTCAGTCGGCAAGGAACCGGGAATCGTCTTCATCTCTTTCGCCTTCACACGCCGAGGAAAAATAGGGCGTCGGCTTCCTTGTGCTCGGAGCCCTTACAGAAGGCGATTCCACCTCTAAAAGTGGGATTCCTGCTAATGTCTTTTAATGAAATAGGTAAAAAAGCCTAAATTTGAGATATCCCTAAGTGATTATAAAAGAATATTAGATTTTCAATTTTAGGTAAAAAAATCGAATACTTTTGTAAGCGTAAGAACTTAATCTGCGGATAGAACTTAACTAAGAATTTATCAAGTATCCCTGGGTCATCAATTTAGAAAAGTTTTCAAACCATAAACATAATCTTCTCTTTTAAGAAATTTGACATTTAAAATTGAAGGGATTAAAAGTATGAAATAGAAATGATAAAGTCTGCTGAAATGGAATCTTAATGATTGCTATACAATTGCATAAGAAGAAAATGCAATACTGTAAGGGTCACTATAAGAGAAGATTTGACAGAAGTGAAGTACCTGACTTTTGAAGGAGGAGTAGATCGTCGGTTAGGTTAGGAATGGGTGAAATAGGAATCAGCTCACCAGCTCACAGCTCCCAGCTCCCAAGCGTTCCCAAAAAATTTTACAGGAGAATGAAGAAAATTGAGATGGCCGAATTTGGTTCTCAGGTAAGCATCTCCAGCGCTAAGGACGATGTACGCCTCCTTGCCTCCTCTGCGCGCCATCATGCGAAAAGGAATGGAGATGTACTGGGAATAAAATGCAGTCGTAGGATTTGGAGAATGATCCAACGGCTATAACAAAGCTTAGCACTTTAGCCGTTAGATTTCAATAAAGAGCACGGGACGGCCAGGATTCAGCCATCCCGCTATCCCGTGTTCGGGTGAACGCAGCGGATTCGTGTGTTTTTGGTTTAATAGAATTAAAAAAATATAATATACATATTAATCTATTTACTTTTATTAAATAATTAGTTATTTTCATTTTAGTAATCAAAATTAAATAACTAAACACACTCCGAAAAATTCTAAAATTTCACCCCTACCTAAATGAGATGTGGCGAACTCAAAAATGCAATTAGATTTTTGATCGGAGGTCAATTTCATTATCTTAATTTTCTGTGTATTTAAATATTATTAAAATATTTGAGAAAACTTTGACGACTTCCAAACACTTCCCAAATACCACCCCTAGCTAATTTGGGTGTGGTGAGTCCAATGGTGGACTCCATTTTTCGGTTCTAAGGTCTAAGTAATTTAGGCATTCTAAGAATTATCAGAAAACCAAGATATGTTGGAAATTACCAAACGATCTCCAAATCACATGAAAATTGAAATGGAGATTCCTAATACTATTATAAAACTAATGGAAAAAGATTATAGTCAATTAAGTCACTAGTTAATGGGTAACAACACTAGGGTTGTTACACTTAATCATTGCAATTTATTAATGCGATTTTATAAATAATGTTAGGCACGCTATATTTTAATGACCAGCCCTGCAATATGTTATTTGACCTAGTGCTAGTCATTCATTTATTTGTGAATGTTTTGCCAACATTCTTAAACCACACTCGTACAATTTAGCAAAATCATTAAGTGTTGTACTTCCATCTAAAGCCCAACTCAGTGCTCATAAGTTTTGTAATGTCAATATTCCATTAAATGGCTAGGAGTTTGACTCCAAATTAATCATCCTGCCATTAGCGAACTTTGATATCATCCTTGGAATGAATTGGCTCAGTGACAATAGCATTGTGATAAATTGCCTTAAGAAGATAGTCACCCTTCATTCCCAAGGCAAGTCTGAAACCTTTATAGGAAAAGTTAGTACACAACTATCATTAATCAATGTTATTAAGGCTGAACAATTGATCAGTAAGGGTTGTAATGCTTTTCTAATAACTATGATGGGTGAAGCAAAAGAAAGTATCCCTCTCTCTGATTGTAAAATTGTTAAGGAATTCGTCAATATGATCCCAAAATATTTGCCTACTGTACCTCCTCTTAAAGAAGTAGAGTTCTCTATTGAATTGATTCTGGGTACCCAGCCTATATCTAAAGCTCCGAATAGAATGGTGCCTAAGGAAATTCAAGAACTAAATGAACAGTTGTAAGATCTCTTGAATAAAGGCTTTATTAGGCCAAATATATCTCCTTGGGGAGCACCCATTCTATTTGTAAAGAAGAAGGATAGATCTATGGGAATGTGCATAGATTATCGTGAACTAAATAAAGTCACCATATATAATAAATACCCATTATCTAGAATTGATGATTTGTTCGACCAATTGTCTGGAGCTACCATATTTTCTAGGATTGACTTGAGGTCTGGATATCATCAATTGCGAGTAAAAGAAGATGATGTAGGAAAGACAGTTTTCGTACTCACTATGGTCATTTTGAATTCATAGTGATGTCTCTCGGACTCACCAATGCGCCATCAATCTTTATGGATTTGATGCAGCGAGCTCTTATGCCATATATAGACAAATTTATAATCGTCTTTATCGACAATATTCTCATCAATTCTCGAACCTTACAAGATCATGAAGATCATCTGAGGTTAGTATTAGAAGCTCTGTGTGAATATCAACTGTATGCCAAGTTCTCCAAATGTGAATTCTGGCTTAAATCCATTGCATTCTTGGGACATGTAATCGATGCCCATGGTATTAGTGTAAATCAGAACAAAGTAAGCACTATTCAGGATTGAGTTCAACCTAAGTCAGTCACTGATATCAGAAGTTTCTTGGGATTAGCTAGAAATTATAGAAAGTTTGTTAAAGGTTTTTCCCAGATCGCCTCGCCTTTGACTAAGTTAACTCAGAAAGCCGTTCCATTCATTTGGAGTCCTGAATGCGAGGAAGCATTTCAAACCCTGAAGGACGCATTCTCTACCGCTCTAGTACTTGTTCTGCCCAAGGAAGGCTTGAATTAACAGGTGTATATCGATGCATCTAGAATTGGTCTAGGTTGTGTGTTAATGCAAGAGGGTAAGGTAATCACTTACGCTTTTTGTCAGTTAAAACCCATGAGAAAAATTATCTTGTTCATGATCTTGAACTTGCCGCTGTAATCTTTGCTCAAAAATTTTGGCCTCACTATTTATATGGGGTTCAGTGTTCAATTTTCACTAATCATCAAAGCTTAAAGAATATCTTCACTCAAAGAGAACTGTATTGTCGATAGAGGAGATGGTTAGAACTCATCATTGATTTTGATCTGAGCATTCAATATCTTCTAGGGAAAGCAAAAGTAGAGGCCGATGCTCTTAGCCATCGTGCTACTTTATCTTCCATGATTGCCTCTAATTCCTTAGAATAAGAATTTCGTAAGCTTGAGATTTCTCCAGTCAGTGGCGATATGCTAAGTTTGCTTCTAGTAAATATCAATGTGGAACTCACCTTTCACAGAGATGTCTCTATCTCGTAGACTAAGGACAATGATTATCTAAAATTCAAAGCAGATATT
Organism: Gastrodia elata; assembly: GCA_016760335.1. Lineage (NCBI taxonomy): Eukaryota > Viridiplantae > Streptophyta > Magnoliopsida > Asparagales > Orchidaceae > Gastrodia > Gastrodia elata. Next base: position 2,699,706 of record CM028677.1, on the reverse strand, counting down.
AAAGGTGGTTGTCGTCATGGGTTGCAAATGCATAATAGTGTATTTTATCACGGAAATCATTTGTGGATTCCTAAATCCATGCATCATGAAGTTTTGATTGAAGGCCATAATTCTATGTATCACATTCACTCAGGCAGTACTAAGATGTACCAAAATCTAAAGCAAATATTTTGGTGGCCCGGTATGAAGAAGGATGTAGCTGATTTTGTGGCTAAGTGTCATGCCTGCAATTTGGTAAAGGCTGAGCACCAAAGACTTGGTGGTCTTCTGCATCCATTAGAAATTCCTGAATGGAAATGGTTTGTATATCTATGGATTTTGTCATGGGATTGCCTCGCACAAATTTTAGTGTTGATGTAATCTGGGTTATAGTAGACCATTTAACTATATCAGTGCACTTCCTTCCTATCCATTAGACTGACTCTGTTGAGAAGTTAGCAAAGCTCTATATCAAAGAAATTGTTAGGCTGCATGGTATTCTGAAATCAATCGTATCCGATAGAGATGACAGATTTACTTCTAAGTTTTAGCAAGCTGTGCACCAAGAACTGGGCACTACTCTATCTATGAGTACAGCTTTTCATCCTCTAACAGATGGTCAAACTGAATAAGTAAATCAAGCTCTGAAGGATTTTCTTAGGCTTTGTGTCTTTGATTTCACTAGTTTATGGGAAGATCGCATTCCATTAGTGGATTTTTCCTACAATAACAGTTTCCAAGCCAGTATTAAAATGGCTCCTTATGAGGCATTGTATGGTAGAAAATGCAGTACTCCGTTAGTTTGGTGAGAAACTGGAAGCGTTCAACTTTATGGTTCCGAGTTAGTTGAAGAAACTAACAAGAAGATTCACTTAATTCAGAAACTAGAATTCAATATTAGAGATTCTGCTTATCTAAAAGTAAGTCCGATGAAGGGTGTCTACAAATTTGGTGTAGCAGGGAAACTCAGTCCCCGCTATGTTGGACCTTTTGAGATTTTGGCCAGAGTAGGATCATTTGCCTACCGGTTGAATATTCCTGATGACTTTACAGCCGTTCACAATGTGCTTAACATATTTTCATTAACAAGATGTCTCAGAGACCCCGCCCTTCTCATCTTGTTCAGCTTCCAGCATTCAACTTAATCTTTCTTATGCCAAAGAACCTATCAAGGCCTTAGCTCGTGGTCAGAAGCAGCTAAGAAATCATTCAATTCCTATGGTCAAGATCCAGTAGAATAATCGATCTTTGGAAGAATCTACTTGGTAAAAAGAAGTGGATATGCGCAATAAATATTCACAGCTCTTTGAAAGTTCAGGTACTATTCTTTTCTTTCCTATCTATTTTTTTAAATTTCTAGTCCTAGTAGTACTTTCTTCACTAAGTGATGACGGGGATGACATCATTCTAAAGTGGGGGAGTTTGTAACAACCCTAGTTATTACTTTAGTTAAATCTAGATTAAGTAAGCTAAACCAAGTTCTAATTTTGATTCCATTGGACTCATTGAGTCATTTAAACCTAACTCTAGAAATTTGGGATCAATCGGAGCTTAATTGAAATTTTGGTATTTTTGCCTATTTTTGAGCCCTGAAAAATACTTAAATTAAATTGATCTTTAAATTAAAATTTGATTTTATTTTTGAATATTTCACACCTCAATTAGCTAAGGGTGAAATTTTGAGAATTTTTGGAGCTCATTTAATCCTAAATTGGATTTATAAAATTAATTAGAATTTCATTTAATTATTAAATAAATTAATATTAATTAAATTAAATATATTTATATTTTTAATATATGGGATTCGCTGTCAGGACCGCGGCAGATCCACTGCAGGGTCTCGACAATGGCGCATGGAATTCAACCAATGGATGCGTTAGCACGCATCCTAGCACAATCCATCCAATGATGGGATCTCCTCCGTGGTAAGATCTAATCCTAGACATTGAATCAAGCAAGTGTATGTGACGGCTGTCAGCTAATCCACGGTTAATCATTTAAGTGGCATAACAGAGCCATCCTAGACCAGCGGCTCTACAATCAGATGGTTCCCAGTGCCCCGCGACTGTGAATCATCCCCTTCCTCTCTCCCGTCGCGTATCTGGTCCCCCCGACTGCCATATTCTTTCCAACCCCCGTGGTAGTACGTGAGTGACTCAAATTTCCTATTCTACCTTTGGCGCAACCTCTTGCTAGTAGTAGCCTCCCGAATTTGCCGTTGAACCGAGCCTCCCCTTCGGCCCGACCCATTCCATGGATCCTAAGCTCTGGAATCCACACATAGTGCTCCTTGTCGCCTTTAAATACCCTGAGAGCATCACAGTGAGTCATTTTGCTCATAGTGATCTCTTAATTCTCCCAATTGAACAGCCTAGAGCTTCCGTCTCACTCGATAAATCTGTCTGGTGTTCAGACTCTCTGTAAACCTACGCCTACTGCTTGGTGAGCTCAGAAGCCTCCTAATTCCCTTCGGCCATGCCTGCAACCCCATCTTCAGGTACCACCTCTTTTTACTGAGCTGTATAAGCTCGGTTCATCGATTCTAGCTCTTCAATTATTGCCTCTAGATGTCGTCTAGCTCCCTTAGCCATCTAGAAACCTAACCCAATCATTCCCAAGGTCTGAGCTAGCTCCGATCGATCGTATCAATCGATCGAGCTAGCAGCCAAGTCATGGCTAGGTCCGAGTAAGGACCCAACAATCGGCTGCACCCCAGGCTGCGGAACCTTGGGGGTTTGACTCGCCTCACCTCACTGATTGTGTAGGGAATGAGCCCCGTCCTTTATGTGGCTTCTGTGAGGAGAATTACTCCCTCACAGTAAACCCAAACTCCCTTCCCTCAGTGCATCTCGATCGAGTAGCACCCCAGTGATCCAGCATGTCCCAGATGGGGGTTCTTACCTCAATCAATGCGTCTTACTTCCCTGAAGGTGTAACCGTTGAGATTAGGGCGCAGCATGGCATGTACATAGAGAATTGCATGTTTGAAGCTAACCCTAAGGGAATGGGTATCGGGCATTAGGTACGGGGACGATGCACTGGCACATCGGGTCTAGCCTCTCCTGACACGCGCGGTTCAATTTCGAGCTGCGGTTAAATAATATAATTTTGGAATTATATTTCCTCTATTAAATGAATTAATAAATGCAAACCTATGATTTGGATTTAAATAAAAATACATAACAAAATATTTAAATAACTTTAGTTATACTTATCCATATAGTATGATCCAATATATCATTTTAATCAAAAAAATGCAAGCAATAATAATATAAAACAAAATTAAGGATCTAATGGTTAGATTTATAATATTTTCCTAATCTTTCTCTACTTTTATTTAAATCATAATTAATTCATTAAATGTTCAAAAATATTGATTAAGATCTCTAATTGCTCATAAGACCATAAAAAACCTATTTACACCATTAAAGATAATTTAAGAACATTAAATTTGCTAATCTCCTCTTAATCACTCTAATATGTGATTAGTGAATTAAGCCTTAGATTAACCTTTAATTTTGATGAATCTAGTTCCTAATGCTTTATTAAGTATAGTAGAGCCTCTGAATGTGTTTGAATCTTCCTAGTATGCCTTAATTCCCTTAATCACCCTAATTGGCCTTAAAGTGTGATTTATTGATAATTAAGCTAGTAATGCTACCAAATTTAAAGAGAAGTGGTTAGCTTACCTCACTAATCAATATGGAACTCATTAAAGTAGACTTAAATTAATTTAGATGATTAAATCTTAAAATCCCATTTTTAGCTTTAAGAGGGGTATTTTGGTCATTTTAACTAAAATAGGCTTAAGCACCCCTTAAGTCTTGAAAAAGTTCTAATTAAGATCCTAAGATCTTAAGAGTTCTAAAAACCACTCCCTTAAGAAAGCAAACCTAAATAGCTTTAATACTAAATCTTTAGTTTAATTACCTTATTAATTTGATTCACAAGCTGCAAATCTTAAGTAAATATTCTTGTAAAATCCTAAGTCTAGTTCTTAGTTGAGATCTAAAGAAATCAAACCTTAGATCTTAGACTTTAGATCATCTAATTGAGCTGAATCATCTTCTTTGGACTTCCTTAATTAATTTATTGATTTATATTTTTGAAACCTCCATGTGGGTGTAGGATTGATTCAATCTATAGTATAATACAATTATCCTAAAGATTGAATATAGGTCTTAGATTATTAGTTCTTAAAAGATTGTTTTATCTTATAATACTAGAATAACCTTTCATTAAGATCTTAGTTTTTAAATCCTTCAGCGTATATGATTTTGCACCTTTAGACTATGTTTGAGTGTGAACCCTAGATCCTTTTTAGGATATTACCTTGGATTCAGGAATTAAACCTCATATGTGGAGTTTGGATCCAGAATCCTTGATCTTGATTAACTTGATCAAGATTTGGGTTAAGTGAGGAAAATAATAAAAAATAAGTCATTGAATTATTTACTTTAAACCTTTGTAGTCATCATTTGTTTTTGAATTAGAATTTCTTAAGTTCTAATGTTAACATTAAGGTCGTAATCTGAGATTTGTACTTGATAGCTGGATATTGGAGATCCTAAGCTTGTATCTTCTCAGCGTAGTTAGATTTGGATAAAATAGACAACAATAGATATCACATAAGTCTAGTCGAGTCTCTTTCTTACTTTTACTTTGGTTACTCTGCACACCTTGAATATTGAGCCTTGTTCCTTGAGCATAATAGGTAAACTTAGGATATGGAAAATACATCTTAAGTTAGTATTTAAAAAGCATAACATTCATTCAATTCTTTTAATGCATTTAGTTTAGTATGTCCTAGCTTAGTCTGCCTCCTCAGTTCGAGTTTGGTTTTAGAATAGACTCGAACCTAACCCAGTGTTTGGCTAAGATGTTTACATGTCTTATTCATTAAGTTCAACTTGGACCTAGCTCTAATGATGCTTAGGATGGACACATGATGAACTTTCTATTCAAAGGCCCTGTATGGCATGTCTCTATTATGACAGTACTATGTTTTAGGTATACTTTACTTCAGTTCAGTTTCAGTCCCTTATTTTGCTTTGCCACATGCTTCAGTGGCCTTACTTTAGTACTTGGTTGGCTTTACCACCTGTTCAATAGCTTTATTTTTAGCTCATTTATGCTCTTAGCTTATTTTTGCTATATGCTTCAGTGGCCTTTTATATATTAAATCTGCATGCTTGAATATATGTTCCCATTGAGTAATAATTAAATATTGGCATATTTAGGATTCTACTTTTATAAAATCAACATATCTTCATGTGATCATAAGCATGTTAAGATTAGTTCATTTCAGTACTTGCAGTTATTTTTACTCTTTAGCCTCATCTTGCTTAGTTCCATATTTTGTATGTTAGTTTACATACCTGTTGTTCAATTATAAATAAATAGTTTATAGCTATCATTTTTTTTGTAGCTTGATGCACCTTATATTGCTTGCATGTTTAAATATAGTTAATGTGATATCTTTAAATATTCAGTTCACTTAAATAGCCTAAAAAATACTTAGACAATTTCTCTAACTATATCCTTAAATAGCCTAAAATGTACTTAGATAATTTGTGTAACTGTAACCTTTTTGTTTTGTTGGCTGGGGCCCTGGCATTTGTGATACCGACAAATGTCAGATTTGGAGTTGTTCATTGGTGGTTCTGTAGGAGAGGAGCCAGTGCACTAGGAGGACCTTCCTATTGCCATTTAGTTAGATTTTTCCCTTTTTCTGCAGTGAATTTGAGAGATCTTTTCTTTCTTCTAATTCAGTCTATAATAATTAAATTATGGATGGATTTACTTTCTTCACTTTGAATTGAGTTACTATTTTTTTTATTCTTTTATACTATGTTGTGATGTGGATGTTATACTATAATGTTTACTGCTTACTCTACTTTGATCTGTATTGATGTATGTTCACAGTTCCAAGTGATAAGTTATTGGCTTAAGATAGTTGTGTCTTACCTGACTCTACTTGAGTTGGAGATTTGCCACAGTTGGAGCACCACACTCCTCATGTTTATGCTAATATAAGTATTAGCATGGCCGTGGAGGGTATGGGGCAACATAATACACATCAGCATCGAACCATCCTTCTTCTTGACGAATAGGACAGGAGATCCCCAAGGTGACATACTAGGGCGAATGAATCCTTTCTCTAATAACCCTTGCAACTGCTATCTAAGCTCTTGCAATTCTTTCGGTACCATTCTATACAGATCCTTAGATTTAAGTTGAGTCCCAGGAATAAGTTTAATAGAAAACCCTACCTCACGCAAAGGAGGTAATCCAGGCAAGTGTTCAGGGAACACATCTAGGAACTCTCTAATGACGATAGTCTCTTCTGGACTATTAACTTGCTTCTCTTCGCCGATCAAGGTTACTAAGATTGCAAAACAACCTTTACTAATGAGGAGCTTGGCTTCAATTGCATTGATTAAGGATGAAGTCAAGCCAAGCTTTCCTATGAAAACTTCAGGTTTCTTTCCAACCATAAGCAAAACACTCTTTATAAAACAGACTATAATGGCATTAAACTTACTTAGCCAATCCATACCTAAAATTATGTGGAAGTTTATAATTGACATAACAATAAGTTTGAATTGAAATAATTGGTTACTGATTGGGATGTCTACCAAATAGAACTCACTAGCACATATTTCAGCACCATATGACATTTGCACTACCAAAGCATTTGTTAGGCAAAAATGTTGAAGGTTAAGGGAAGAGGCACAACTCATAGACATAAAAGAATGACTAGCACTAGTGTCAAAGAGGGTGTCACTGAACAGATTCTTAATAATTAGAGTTCATATAGCAGGGAAAGTAAATTCAAATTACAACTAATGAAAATTAAAGCAGAAAATACTGAAAATAAAATTTAGAAGAAATAAAAGATAATAAATAGGAAATTGAACATCGAATATACCGGTAACAACATTGTTGTCTTCTTGGGCAACTAAAGGAGACAAAGCGTAGACTTGTGGTACCACAGGAGATTGAGAAACTAACTTGCCCTTATCCTTTCTATTATAGTGGCCTTGCTTGGAAGGAGATGGAGGTACACCCTTTTGATAATGTGCACTTCTACTAGCAAGAGGAGGCATTAAGGCAAGTGCTGGTGCTTGGGAGTTAAGAGGAGTAGGGTTTTGCATAGAAGATTGGTGATTGATCTTCATTTTATCCATAGTATAGTTGGCACAACAGTCCTAATGATAATAATTGGTTCTGCCACAAATGTAACACCTACCACCAGTGTGGTAGCACTTCCCATAAGGATGTGGTCTGTTACATCTTGTACCTGGTCTTCCTTGCTAGTTCTGCCTCAGATTCTGATTAGGATTTTGCTCAGAGGTAAGCTGGAAGGCCTTAGGACCATGAGGAAGATTCCTCTTGAAAGGTACAAATTTAAAGGTTCAGATTTAGAGGGTTGGGGATGGGAATGCTTCTTCAATTCCATTTGAGTTTAATGGTACTCAACAATACAAGCTCCTTTTAGAAGCTTAGGAAAATCATTGTGATGTTGAGACATCAGATGACTCTTGATGGAATCTTTTAAACTAGAAAGGAATCTAGATCACCTCGCCACATCAGTGTGGACTAGATTAGGAGCAAAATGGGAAAGTTTGTGGAAATCCATCTCATAATCGTGCATAGAATGACTTCCTTGAGTAAGTTGCATGAATTTGTTTTTTATTATGGTTTGCACAAATGGAGAATGAATTCCTCACGTAAAACTTGCTCAAATTCATCCCACATGATATCTTCTAGCTGATCACCTGAAAAATGGGTCTTTAACTCACCATCCCACCAATACTTAGATTCTCCATGGAATAGGTAAGTGGCAAGATGAAGACACTAACTTTCATGACACTTTATACTGGCTAAGGTTTTCTCTATAGCCTTTAACCAGTCAATGGCTTCAAAGTGAGAAACAGATCCATTGAATGTCAGAGGATTCAGACGAAGAAAGGTTAGGAAATAGGCATCCTCTACATGACCAGTAGATGGTTGTGGAGCCAAAAGGATTTCTGGAATAATTGGAGAAGATGCTTGAGGAGGAGTTGGACAATACTGGGATGGAGCAGGAGAAGGTTGGGAAGGATTACAAGATGAGGCCATCCTTTTAACAGCACGGGTTTGTGCTTCAATCATAACCTTCATCAACTCTAACAGATTCTGCATCTGCTTGATATGGAAAGTTGTAATGGAAGTAGGTTCCTCCACTACAGGTTCTATATGGATATTTGAATTGGGATTCATTCTAAAGAAAGGAAAGAAAACATAATTCAAAAACTGAAGAAGATAGGAAAAGAAATTCTCATTAAACTTTAAATATTTAAGAGATACAACTTTGGAGGAAAAAGGAAAGAGCATAAGTAAAGTAGAAGCTATTTTAAGAAAATCAACTAAGGAAAAAGAAACTAGAGCATAAAGAAACTTGTACTACTAGTTACAAAATTTTGCATAAAACATAAACTCCAAGTCTTCATAGGTAGATGCGCGGTGGAGATGTCTACTCCCATTAATTAGTACTTCATAAGCACGACTCCACCAATCCTTGGAATAGTCATCGAAGAGTTCATCCAAAATTTTAAAGCGTATGTGATCGGGGCAAGCTATGGCCTCAAAAGTCGTCGAGACTCAAGTAAGCCATTCTCTAACCAACTGAGGGATGCAATCACCTCAAAAAACATAATACTTTGAAATTTTGTTCAAAACTTCACCTCCGGCTTGAGATACTCTATAGTACTCATGACTGTAGGTTGAACCAAACCAATGATCATCCTCCCAATACTGGAAGAATGATCTATTAAAGAATCTTAGTTCATTTTCACTATTAGCCATCTAAAAATTAAATTATAATTTAAGTTAGATATTTAAATTAATTATTGGATTAGTAAAGCATTTACTAACCTAAGATTTCATTTGATTGTCCTTCCTATTCTATGTTGTTTGCTTTTGGATAAATAGATATCTTTATCTTAACTTAAAATTCTCAACTTGGCTCTGATACTAACTGTGACAACCCTAATATTGAGTAGTAACTAAACTCAACATTGATATGTCACCACAACAACTAATACTGGATTAGAAGGAAACTAACCCAAATAATTAGATGCTATGTTGGCCAAGGATTTAGAAGAGGGTCTTAAGTTAAGATGGGAAAGTATGTGAATAACAATGCTTGAGATACTTATGATGTATATGAATTCAAATGTATGAGGTTTGAGTACTTAAGATTTTATGTACGAAGATGCTAATAATGTGCACTTACAATATGAGTATATACTATGAGATGTATGCACAATTCAGTTCATTTATGAAATCTTTGCTAAGCAATTATACATTAGGAGGAGTTCAACATAAATGAACATTCAATATTTACATTCATCACATTTAGGGATATGTAAGATCTACACATATTATTCAAGTTTATAAGGGAGAAAAGCAAATGAAGTAATTTGCTATCATAGGATTCACACATCCTATATCATTTACATTCATCATATTCATGGATAGTTAAAGTCTAAATGTCCTATTCAAAATTATATGTGATAAAATCAGATGAAGTAATTTTTTGTTCTAGAATACACACATTCTACATCATTTACATAATTTAAAACTGAGAAATTAACAGCTAATTTCCAATTAAGTATGCAACTAAATTTTTTTTAATTATTCATATATCCATTCAGCCCTAACCAAACATTTAAGTAAGAGATTTAAATTCCAACACAAGCATAGTAAATACAAAACAAATAACTTTAGTTATTATAAGCCAAATTAAACAAAATAAAAAGTAAAGAAACAAAAGTCTCTCTCTCACATTTAATACAAAGCAAGAAATTAACATTTTGGTAGAAGCAATTATTTTTCTTTAAGCGCTTGGTCCAGCTTCACTAGCCTCCAAGTGCACCCGATCTATGATATTTTGGCATTTAAATGTGATAGGGCAAAGCCAATTAAAAAAAAATTTTTGTTAGACTAAACAGTCTAAGTATAATTTGAGATTAGGCTAAATATTTTTATTATTCATTTTAGATATCCCAGCTAGTTACAATCTAAGCATAAGCAAGGGTGCAAAAATGAAAGTATATAAGTATGGAAAAAGAAGTAAGGAAAAGTAAGGAAAAAGTAAAATGAGTAAGAATACTCTGATAATTTGATATTCTAGCCTGCAAGTAAAACAAGGGTAATAACATCCTAATTAGGTTAGAAAAGAATCATAGTGCATATGAAAAAAGTAAATGAAATAAAGCATATATATGTTCAATAAACTTATGCTAAGTCAAGGAAAGAAGATAGTGAAGTATAAAAATGTAATTATAATAACATTCACTATAAACTAAATGAACTGTAAATAAGTAAAGTACAGTACTAAAAATATGGAAAAATCCAAAGCATAGTAATTGAAGGAAGATCTTAGACTATTAGTCTAAAACTATGGAAAGTAATATAGCTAGAAGCTATGATGATGAGTCTTCATAATCAATAATATTATAGAAGGTCTCACATATTATTTACTTGAACATGTTTTATGAAAGTATTCATTATGCAGGAAAATACAAAATGAAGTGAAGAGTTAAACATGTCTATTTAATAAGTAAAGGAAAGCAGGGTCACGCAAATAACACTTACATTCACCCTTTGATAATGTGAGGTCACCTTATTACTCCTACTTAACCTGCCCTTAGCTTAACCAACAATGTGAACCCCTAAAGTTTTTAATATGAAAGTTTAATTCATGCACAATGTCTTATATGAATGATTCAAATGAATAAGACTCAAAGCTAAGCAAGTATTCAAGGAAAATTCAATAATTGCAACTAAGTTATATCCAAAGTTATTTAACTTTAATAATCTACTTAATGATTGGAACTATTTGAGCTCCCATTTGATTATTAATATATTGATCTCAAGTCAATTGTATATAATAGTAATAATTGGGATTTTAAAAATAATTGTCTTAATTTTATTTTATGAGATTGCAAAATAGTTTATAAGTATAATTATACTAAAATGATGCTAATCCTATTATTGTACTAAACCACAAAATTTAAATAAAATAACTAAATGAATGCTTAAGAAACTAGTAGGGTAGGATTAGGCTATGAAATTCTCATATTTAAAGGAGATGGAAGTTAAGGTTCAAATCACTAAAGTTCTCTAGCTAAATTGTTGTGGCGCCCCACCCCTTAATCCACAAGATTAAGCTAAGGGGTGGTCTGTCACTCTGGCTAACCCTTTACTTATCATTGGATTAGGATGAAATCCATAATCCACCTAATAAGGGAAGGAGTAAGTATAGAATCAATATAATAAGTCACTATCTACTAAAAACATACAGAGTATAGAAGCAATTTACAAATAAAAAATATCCAAGCATCACAGTATAAATAGCAAAAAATAACTCAGAATAAAAGCATAGTAATCCAAACACACAGTCAAGGGTACCTGTATTATTACATCAAATAAAAGTAAAATACGCTCATCCTCACTTATAAATAAGGAACTAGATAGCTACTTCTTCCAAAGGCTCCTCCTTCGGATAAGGCTCCACTCATAACTCCTGATTATCTAAGTGAAGAGAGTCTGCCATTGTCAGTTTCACAATGTAGGGCCCCAGCCAAAAAAAAAAAATCTTGTGTTAGACAATTGTCTAAGTACATTTTATAACTTAAGCTATAAACAATCATTTATAACTTAAGCAAAAATAGAGGCAAATACATGCCTCACATGCTAATTAAACAAGGTAAGGCATATATAAATATTTAAACAAGTGCTAAAAGAAAATACTACATCCTAAACATGCTGGTGATTAAAGGAAATATACAAATTAAATAACATAACTTAGCAATGATACATATAATAGCAACAAAGTTCTAACATCTTAAAATATATATATAAGCAGGACAAAGGAATAGCTGACTGAATAAAAATGCTAAAAAGTAACCAAAACATCAAACTATATATATATATATATAAACATATGTGTACTAATTGCCTTACATAAAAGAGCTAATCTAGCCCACTGAATATCAAAAGGATCATAATCTCAACAAGGAGACTAGGTACAAAACTATATAACCCTCAAGGAGACTAGGCAAGATATATAGGGTTTTCTCATAAAATCATCAAGGAGACTAGGCAAGAAAATACAACAAATCTTCTCTTAGTGTCAATAAGGAGACTGAGCAAAGAAGATATAAGTAGAGTCTTCTCCTAGTGTCAACAAGGTGACTAGGCAAAGAAGATATAACTGAGAGGCAGCTCTAACACATATAATTATTATCTTTAATCAATCACTTTAATATTTTTATAAAGAATCTAAGGAGTCTCCATATTTTCCTAACATTTTATTTATGCATCAAAAAATTTTATATAGTATGTTCAAGGAGTTATGGCACAAATATACAAGAAATGTGCAGCAACAAAATATCAAAAGTAAGCAAGGGACTCTACTAATATGGTGATATCATTTGTTTTCTAATTTATCTAATCTAACTATTCCAAGTTACACAAGTTTAGGATCACTATTTTCTTACTATTGAGTGTAACTTAGAAACTTGTCCTTATAAGTTAAAAAGATTAGAACTAATCAGGTTCTAATCTAGTTCAATCAGATTGACGACTATAAATTAAATCAATAAATCATGCATCCTAGTTTTGGTGAATTTAGACGTTCTATCTATGATCTTATCAAGATCTTTTAAACCATAGATTGTGGATTGAATACCACCAGATTGGGCTTAATCACATAATCCAAAGGACGAGACCTAAGATCTAAGTTTCATTCTAATAGTGATCTACTAATTAAGGTAAATCCTATTAAGTAATCAATCTTAATAGGATGAATCTCCTATCCTAAACTTAAAATTAAAAGACAAACTAATCAGAATGAGTTGTAAAAGAAAAGAAAAATCTAGAAACTAATAAACCAAAGATTTATCCATTGAGTAACCCATTTACCCAATGTACGAAATCTAATCTATAATCTAGTCTTAGTCTTAGGAATAGTACTTACGTGAGGTGTAAAATCCTAAGGAAAAGAATTTAGAAAGATTTCTAGGGAATTTTGCTAATTGACCTAGTAGTTCATTTCACTCACTTAAATGTCACTAAAATAGCTCTAATATTGGCTATAGTGATTTAAAAGGCTAATTAGAGGTTATAGGTACTTAACAGTTATTTTGCCCCTACTTAAGGGTCTAAAGTCAACTTTTGACTTAAAGATCAGAATTAAATTTTCTTAGTTCTAAATGATTTCTTACTGTCTAACTTGAAGATAGACAGTAAGTACGTCCAATTTTGACTTCAAATGATCAAGTTATGACCAAAATGAGGCAAGTGATAATTTTGGTTATTTTCTAAGTTTCTAGGTTCAGACTTAAATATAATTTTAGTTTATTGATGAGATTAAAATTCTAAACTAATTAGCATCTTGAATTTTTAAATTCGAAGTTGAATTGACCAAGTTATGATCAATTGAATTCTAAGAGCATTTATTAGACTTAGCATTAATATTAATTAATTCTAATTAACTAGTGTTCACACATTACTAATTTATACTAATTAATTATTAATCAATTAACTAATCTTACTATTTTAATTAACTAAATAATTTATTAAGCTAATATTTATTTGCTATTTTTGTTAATTATGCTAATTAACTTATTAATCAATTAGTTAAATGGTTTTTAATAATTGAATTAATTAATATATTAATTAAATTGACTAATGATATTAATTATTTATTTCTCATTAATTTAATATTTTATTTAATATTTCTGTTTATATATACATAATCATTTACTGTTTATAAATAATTAGTATATATATATATATATATATATATAAAATTTACTTGTCAATAATTAGTTAAATGAAATCAACTTAATTTAGCACTCACTCAAGACTAATTATCTCATTATGATTTATTAAATATTAAATTCATAAAAAAAAAATCCTAAACTTTAAGCTAATGACAAATAATGGTTAATTAAATTCTACTGTTTATTAGATTCAATTATTAAGTTATTTGATTAATTAATTTAATAATTATCTAATGGTTGATTTGATACGTCACATCAATTGAACATAATTATATAAAAAATATATATGTATATATATATATATATTATTTTCTGTTGGACGCTATATATATATTTATGCATTAGGAATGAACTAATCTATTTAATTAACTAAACTTTAGCGAATTAATACTAATTTACTGTTAATAATCAGAGGATCAATTAACCTCTTAGTTAATATCTAACTAATCAGATAACTAAGCTATACATATATATACATATATATGTATATATATATATATGTAAGTTTCTTGTTTACAACTCTAAATATATACATATACATAGATATATACATATATATATATATATATATATATATATATATATATATGTATATATAACCATTATTTTAGCAAAAAATTTAAAGGCGGCAGGCCCCACGTGAATGAACGCGCGACCCTCCTTCGGCCTGCCCGGATACTTCGCGGGTCGGGCGAACCCAACAGCGCCGACCCGAAGATGAGGGAGTGGGTCGGGCGGTATGCGACTCGTCAGAAGACTCCTAGTCTTCCCGACGGTTCGCGCACGAGCGAACCTTAATTTTTCTCATGGAGGTTACTCTAGAGATCGATCGCGAGGGTGCCAATAATCACAAAGTTAAACAATATAGCGCTTGTGAACAAGATCTAGAGGTTGGAGAGGTACTTAAGCATGCTAGAGATATTAGATTATGTTGAAACAAGAAGAAGGTGGAAAGTGGAGTACCTCGCCCGCGATGTTCGTGGAAGAAGACGCTTGAAGGGAGGTTTAGCCAGCGTGAGAAGAGGGGGAATCGGCTTGATGGCGCTAGAAGGAGCGTCGGCCAAGTCGAAAGTAGAGGAGATGGCTGCTCTCGGTTGGATGGGGGTTCGGCCTAGGCGGTGGAGAGGAGGAAAGGTGGAAAGATGGAGAGGTGGAGAGATAGAGAGGAGCAGATTTCGGCTGGGAGAAAAAGGAGTAGGTTTAGGTTTTGGTATTTAGGGATCTATTTAAGGCAATTCTAATCAAAATCAGTCATTGGATTTAAATAGAGTGGCTGAAAATTCTCGAGCCCAGATCGATGGCCAAACAAACTCCAAAAATTACAAATTTGGTATCGAAATGAGCGTCTCAACGAGACGAACGCAAGCATCTAAATATTTTTGAATTTGGATAAATATTTTATTTTATATTAATTTTTATAGAAAAAACTAAAATATTTGCTACGATTAATCCGGAGCTCAAAAATTTGGAAACTCAAAATATAGCATCCTTATATGATGCTTTACTTAAATATACAAAAATTTTAAATTCCGACATATATTTTATCAATTATTAATTCCAGAAGTTTAAACTTCCCGAATTTATTTAAGACAATTCAGGATCCCGATTGCACTCAAATTTTGGTAGAAGGATCCCCTCAATATGCTTTACTTAAAGATATTTTTATTTAATCTTTATTTGACTTAAATCAGAATCTAAGTTTTAACTTAATTTGATCAAATTTTGGTTAAATTGACAGGGTAATAACCTTGGGTTGTTACAGACTCCCCCACTCAAAAATGATGTCGTCCTCGACATCACTCAAGTGAAAAAAAAAAGAAGGCAGAAATGAAATATGACTGGAATTTGTAAGCTTGGAATGCTAAGAAAGAATACCTGGATTCACGAAGAGTCTAGGATATTTTGCTCGCATATCAGATTCCTTCTCCCAAGTAGCTTCGTATTAAGAACGATTTTTCCACTGAACTTTGATCATATTAATAGCATGACTCCTAAGTTGCTTGCAATCACGGGCCAAAATTTGAATTGGCTCCTCGGCATATGACAGATCAGGCTGTATCTGAATTTCTAAGGACTGCACGAGATGAGATGGATCTCTGAGGCACCTTCTCAGAGATGATACGTGAAATACGTTATGAACTGCGGTAAAGTCATCCGGAAGGTTTAATCTGTAGGCTGAAGAACCTACCTTGGCTGCTATCTCAAATGGACCGATAAAACGGGGACTAAGTTTTCCTGCTATGTCGAATTTGAAGACTCCTTTCATTGGACTGACTTTTAGGTATGCGAAGTCTCTAATTTTAAACACCAGAGGACGATGATAAAGATCATGGTATCTACTCTGGCAGTCTTGGCTGCAAAAATTTGCTGCTGAATCAATTGAACTTTCTGGTTTGTCTCTTCTACTAATTCAAATCCATATAGTTGCACACTACCTGCTTTCGACCACGCCAGTGTAGTACTACACTTTCTGCCATATAAGACTTCATATGGAGCCATCTTTATACTGGTTTAAAAACTATTATTGTAAGCGAACTCCACTAGTGGGAGGTGATCTTCCCAAGATCCAGCAAAATCAAGTAACACAATCTAAGTAGGTCTTCAAGAACTTAATTCACTCGTTCTATCTGACCATCCATTTGTGGATGGAAGGCTGCACTCATTGCTAGAGTTGTGCATAGATCTTAATGCACGGCTTGCCAGAATTTAAAGGTGAACCGACTGTCTCCATCAGATACGATTGTCTTGGGGATCCCATGAAGCATGATTATCTCCTTAATGTAGAGTTTTGCAAGTTTCTCAATTGAATTTGTTTATTAGATAGGAATGAAATGGGCATATTTGGTTAATCGGTCAACTATGACCCAAATAGCATCTGCTCCTGATCTTACATGAGGCAATCCCATAATAAAGTCCATCAATATATCTAGCCATTTCCATTCAGGAATTTTAAGCAGGTGAAGCAGACCACTGGGTCTCTGATGCTCTGCCTTAACTAAACTACAAGCGTGGCACTTCGCGATAAACTCAGCCACACTTTTCTTCATCCCTGGCCACCAGAAGGATTACTTCAGGTCTTGGTACATCTTTGAACTTCCCGGATGAACTTGATATCCGGAGTTATGGCCTTCAACTAGCACCTCATGATGCATAGACATATGGATCCATAGACGATCTCCTTGATAGATAGCACCTTTATGGAATTGAAGATCAGTATGGCAGCCACTTTCAATGGCTTGCTTGAAGCCCAAGTACTCTTCGTCCTTAGTTTGAGATACGGACACATCTCTGTGAAAGGTGGGTTCCACATTGATGTTCGCCAACGCTGAGCTAAGTTTGTCTCCACAGACAGGCTTGATACTTATTTTGCAAAATTCTTCTACTAGGGGGCTTTCTAATATAATGGCATTTAGGGTGGCCTGACGACTCAGGGCGTCAGCTACGATGTTGGCTTTTCCTGGATGATATTGTATTTCTAGATCGTAGTCACTGATCAATTCTAGCCACCTTCTTTGCCTACAGTTTAGCTCTCTTTGGGTGAATATGTACTTGAGACTTTGGTAATCAGTGAATATCGAGCATTGAATTCTGTATAAATAATGTCGCCAAATCTTTAGAGCAAACACTATTGCAGCTAGCTCGAGGTCTTGAACTGCATAATTCCTCTCATGGGTTTTTAATTTTTGTGAAGCATAGACGATGACCTTACCTTCCTGCATTAATACAGCTCCTAGGCCCATGCCAGAGGCATCAGTGTATACTTGATAGTTCATTCCTTCTCTTAGGAGAACTAATACAGGGGCAGAAGTAAGTGCATCCTTAAGTGCTTCAAATGCCTCTTCACATGCCGGTGACCATTCAAATGGTACTGCTTTCTGAGTGAGCTTGGTAATAGGAGAGGTGATTTGGGAGAAACCCTTCATGAACTTTCTGTAATAACCCACCAATCCTAGAAAGCTTCTGACCTAAGTTACTATTTTGGGCTGAGCCCATTCTTGAATTGCACTAATCTTGTTTTGATCTACTCTGATCCCTTGGGCATCTATAATGTGGCCTAAGAAGGCGACAGATCCCAGCCAAAATTCACACTTTGAGTATTTGGCGTGCAGCTGGCGGTTCCTTAGTTCTTATAATATAGTCTGGAGGTGTCCTTTGTGTTCATTCTTAGTCTTAGAGTATATTAAGATATCATATATAAACACGATGACAAATTTATCCAGGTACGATTTCAAGATACATTGCATCAAGTTCATAAAGATGGAAGGTGCATTTGGCAGTCCAAATGATATCACTAAGAATTCATAGTGACCATATCTCATTTGGAAAGTAGTCTTTGAAATATTAGAGTCTTTCACTTGCAGTTGGTAGTATCCTGATCGCAGATCGATCTTTGAAAACACTTTCTCCCCGGCCAATTGATCAAATAGGTCGTCAATGCGGGGTAGTGGATACTTATTCCTTATGGTGACTTTATTCAGCTCTCTGTAATCAATACACATCCGCATAGATCCATCCTTCTTTTTCAGGAATAGAACTGGAGCTCCCCATGGGGATGAAATTGTCCTGATAAGACCATTTTCCAGTAACTCATGTAGTTGCTTATTTAGTTCCTGTAACTCCTTGGGTGCCATTCTGTAGGGTGCCTTTGGGATAGGTTGAGTACCTGGGACCATATCGATTGCAAACTCCACTTCCTGTATAGGCGGAAGACCAGGTTGATCTTCGGGAAAAACATCGGTAAATTTACAAATGACTGGATTCTGGGATATGGGAGCTTCTTCTTTCTTTTCCCCTAGTATCGTTATTAGGAAGGCACTACAACCTTTGCTTATTAGTTTCTTGGCTTGAATAACATTGACTAGGGAAGCTCGTATACTAAAGTTCCCTATGAACGACTTAGCTTGTTTACCACTGCCCAGGGTGATCTTCTTCTTTTGGCAGTTGACGGTGGCGTCATGCTGACTTAGCCCACTCATGCCTAAAATAATATCGAAATTGGCTATTGGTAGTACTACCAACTTGGCTTCAAATTTTGTTTCTCCGAAGGGGACTTGTAGCTTACAGAATTGATTGGCTTGTAATTGAGCTCCGGATTGTAATCCTACACTTAGAGGTTTTACTAGGTGGTGGACTGTCAAATTGAGAGACTTCGTCCAGCTCTCAGAGATGAAGGAGTGGTTTGCTCCAGTGTCAAACAGAATATTGTAGGGCTTACTATTTATATAAATAGTACCTAATTATGGATGCAGTAATTTACTAGTTATTATTAAGCAAGCAATAATAAAATAGTAGATTAGTTCAGAAGCGTGTACCTGACACCACATGGTTGTCCTCTGCGGCCTCAATAGATGTGAGAGCACATACACGTGCCGAACCAGCAGGCCTATTGTTGTAAGGCTGCTTGAGCGGTGGCCTTGAGGTTCTAGGAAGGGAGGTAGGAAGTGCCCCACATCGAGGAGTAAGAGGTGGCAAGGCTAGGCATGCTATGGTAGCAGCAAGAGCTCGTTGGTAAAGATCAAATGCTGGTTGGCCCTGTACGCGCTTGATTGGCATGCCATCAAACATATCGGTCATATGGCATTAGGTATAGCCATGTCCTGGTCTGCCACAGGTAAAGTAGACTCATTGACCGTGGAAGCACCAGCCATAAGGATGTGTCTTTGTACATCTATTGAAGGGATCAGCAGCAGGGGCTTCTACCTCAATTTGATAAACTCTAACCCTCTTTGGGTTCTCCTGATGGTACATTGTAAAGTTGGCCAGTCTCTTAGTTTCTTACTGATGGTGTCTCTCTATCACTTTGGCCATTTTCAGTAGCTCATGTTAGTCGGTCATGCGGAATGGAACAACCTGGGCTTGAATAGAGGGCCAAAGACCGCTCTGGAAATTGTGACATCTGTCTAATTCGGTGGGTACTAGGCTCATGGAGAATCTGGCGAGCCTCTTGAATTCTGCACCGTACGCAGCCACTGTACGGTTCCCTTATTGTAGTTTGAGGAATTCCTCTGCCATGTTGCAGCATTCAGATAAGGGAATGTATTCAGCGCGGAACACTTCCTCAAACTCTTTATACAAGATCTCCTCCAACCGGATGTCGGCGAAGTGGGTAGTACGAATATGGCTCCACCAGTGCTCCGCTTCGCCTTGGAGCAGATGGGTGACCAATCCGATCACATCAGTATCCGGACACTTGATACTTGTCAAAATTTTCTCTACCATCCTTAGCCAATCCTCCGTGTCTAAGGCTGACAGACTCCCATTGAATGTGGAGGGTCTCAGACGGAGGAAGTTGTGCAGCAATCCGTCGGTGGACTGAATGTAATGCTGATGGGAATACTGTAGCATTGGGGAAGCTCCTACCGTTGCGTGGTTCTGGTTTATTTGAGACACCAGAAGCCGCTCCCTTGCCTGTTCCTGATGGGACTTCACCATCATTTTCACCACCTCCAGTAAGGCGCTAACCTTGCTGGATGAGGGCTAGAGGGAGCAGGTGAGGGACTTGTCCTGGGTTCATGATTGTTTTGCTAGAATCTGAAAAAAATAACATACTTTCAGTATTTCTGAAAGTAGGAGATCATAATAGCCCATCTCTTTTATTAATTTACAAGATGAATGATACATCATTGGAAGTAGTAGTTAAAGCATAAGGAAGAAAAGACAGCTACTAGGGAAAACACAACATCTATCCTATATATTCCTCCGTGAAAGCTTGATGGAAGTTGGTGTAGGTTATCTTTAAGGAGATAAAATTTAGAAATTGGAAGGTAACCACCTAGGAGTTATTTAAGACTTATTTGATGGTTTAAAATCTTAAAAGGATTCATATGTTTTGGCACAAAAATTAAATCCTAACACCTTAAGTTCTTGATTCTTGTAAACCTTATGAAGGTTTTAATTTGAATTAGTTAGCTACATATTATCTGTAGGTATGATCCTATATGATTTATAATTATTTCATTCAGGTTACTTAATACTCATTTATCCTAAGTTCCTACTTATTTAAGTTCTATCATCGTGACAACATTTTCTATTTCTATACTCTTATTATTCTGAGCTCATAATATTGTGGTGTTCTTGGATGTGACTCCAATATTTTCTGACATAGTGGTTGAACTGGCAGAAGAATCTTCCATTAGGCAGATAAGAATGCAAATTTTAATCTGACACCTTATGGAATTCTTCGATACTAACTGTGGTGCCCCACCCCTTAATCCACAAGATTAAGCTAAGGGGTGGTGTGTCACTCTGGCTAACCCTTCACTTATCATTGGATTAGGATGAAATCCATAATCCACCTAATAAGAGAAGGAGTAAGCACATAGTCAATATAATCAGTCACTATTTACTAAAAACATACAGAGTGCGGAAGCGATTTACAAATGAGAAACATCCAAGCATCATAGTATAAATAGCAGAAAATAACTCAGAATAAAAACATAGTAATCTAAACACACAATCAAGTATACCTGTATTATTACATCCAATAAAAGTAAAATATACTCATCCTCACTTATAAATAAGAAACTAGACAGCTACTTCTTCCGAAGGCTCCTCCTCCGGATAAGGCTCCACTCCTAACTCCTGATTGTCTAAGTGAAGAGGGTCTGCCATTGTCAGTTTCACAATGTAGGGCCCAGCCAAAAAAAGAAAATCTTGTGTTAGACAGTTGTCTAAGTATATTTTAAGCTGATACATTTTATGTATTTCGTAATATCACTATTTTACATTCTCTAAGCAACAACTGTATCAAAAATGGGGAGCAGCTAGCAATATAATAAGAAAGGGAAAAGTTATAAATAATTATTTTAACTTGAGTAAAAAGAGAGGCTAAGACATGCCTCACATGCAAATTAAACAAGACAAGGCATATATAAATAACTAAATAAGTGCTGAAAGAAAATACTACATCTTAAACATGCTGGTGATCAAAGAAAATATGCAAACTGAATAATATAACTCAGCAATGATACATATAATAGCAGCAAAGTTCTAACATCCTAAAATATATATATAAGTAGGACAAAGGAATAGCTGACTGAATATAAGTGCTGAAAAGTAACCAAAACATCAAACTGCATATATATAAATATTTGTGTACTAACTGCCATACAGAATAAAGCTAAACTAGCCCACCGAATATCAAAAGGATCCTAGTGTCAATAAGGAGACTAGGCGCAAAACTAAATAACCCTAGTGTCATCAAGGAAACTAGGCAAGATATATAGGGTTTTCTCTTAGTGTCATCAAGGAGACTAGGCAAGAAAATACAACAAATCTTTTCTTAGTGTCAACAATGAGACTAAGCAAAGAAGATATAAGCAGAGTATTCTCCTAGTGTCAACAAGGAGACTAGGCAAAGAAGACATAACTAAGAGGCAGCTCTGACACATACAATTATTATATTTAATCAATCACTTTAATATTTTCACAAGGAATCTAAAGAGTCTCCATATTTTCCTAACATTTTATTTATGCATCAAAAATCTTATATGGTATGTTGAAGGAATTGTAGCACAAATATGCTAGGAATGCGCAGCAATAAAATATCAAAAGTAAGCAAGGGACTCTACTAATATGGTGATATCATTTGTTTTCTAATTTATTCATTCTAACTATTCCAAATTACACAAGTTCAGGATCACCATTTTTTTACTATCGAGTATAACTTAGAAACTTATCCTTATAAGTTAAAAGGATTAGAACTGATTAGGTTCTAATCTAGTTCAATCAAATTGATGACTATAAGTTAAATCAATAAATTATACGTCATTGTTTTGGTGAATTTAGATATTCTATCTAAGATCTGATCAAGATCTTCTAAACTATAGATTGTGGATTAAATACCACCAGATTAGGCTTAATCACATAATCTAAAGGACAAGACCTAAGATCTAAGTTTCATTCTAATAGTGATCTACTAATTAAGGTAAATCATATTAAGTAATCAATCTTAATAAGATAAATCTCCTATCCTAAAATTAAAATTAAAAGACAAAATAATCAAAATGAGTTGTAAAAGAAAAGAACAGTTTAGAAACTAATAAAATTAAGGATTCATCCATTGAGTAACCCATTTACCCAATGTATGAAATCTAACCTATGATCTAATCCTAATCTTAGGAATAGTCCTTGCGTGAGGTGTAAAATTCAAAGGAAAAGGACTTAGAAAGATTTCTAGGGAATTTTGCTAAATTAATTTAATAGTTGATTTTACTCACTTAAATATCACTAAAATAGCTCTAATATTGGCTATAGTGATTTAAAAGGCTAATTAGAGGTTATGGGTACTTAACTTAAATTTGGGAAAAATGATTATTTTGCCCCTATTTAAGAGTCTAAAAGTCAACTTTTGACTTGAGAGTCAGAACTGAATTTTTTTAGTTCCAAATGATTCCTTACTGTCTAACTTGAAGATAGATAGTAAGTACGTCCAATTTGGACTTCAAATGGTCAAGTTATGACCAAAATGAGGCCAGGGGTATTTTGGTTATTTTTATGTTTCTAGGGTTCCGATTCTAAATATTATTTTAGTTTATTGATAATATTAAAATTTAAAACTAGTTAGCATTTTGAATTTTTAAATTCGGAGTTGAATTGACCAAGTTATGATCAATTGAATTCTAAGGGCATTTATTAAACATCATTAATATTAATTAATCCTAATTAACTAGTGTTCATACATTGCTAATATATACTAATTAATTATTAATCAATTAACTAATCTTACTATTTTAATTAACTAAATAATTAATTAAGCTAAATATTTATTTGCTATTTTTGTTAATTATGCTAATAACTTATTAATCAATTAGTTAAATGGTTTTTAATAATTGAATTAATTAATATATTAATTAAATTGACTAATGACATTAATTATTTATTTCTCATTAACTTAATATTTTATTTAATATTTTTGTTTACATATACATAATCGTTTACTGTTTATAAATAATTAGTATATATATATATATATATAAAATTTACTTGTCAATAATTAGTTAAATTAAATCAACTTAATTTAGCACTCATTTAAGACTAATTATCTCATTATGATTCATTAAATATTAAATTAATAAAAAAAAAATCCTAAACTTTAAGCTAATGACAATTAATGATTAATTAAATTCTGCTGTTTATTATATTTAATTATTAAGTTATTTGATTAATTAATTTAATAATTATCAAATGGTTGATTTACCAAGTCGCAACAATTAAACATAATTATATCAAAAAAAAAAAAAAAAAATATATATATATATATATATATATATATATATATATATTATTTTCTGTTCGACGCTATTTATATATTGTTAATAATTAGAGGATCAAGTTAATACCTAACTAATCAGTTAACTCAGCTACACACACACACACATATATATATATATATATATATATATATATATATATATATAACCATTATTTTAGCATAAAAATTAAAGGCGGGGGGCCCCACGTGAATGAACGTGCAACCTGCCTTCGGCCCGCCCGGATACTTCGCGGGTCAGGCGAACCCAACAGCGCCGACCCGAAGACGCGAGAGCGGGTCGGGAGGTATGCGACCCATTGGAAGACTCCTCGTCTTCCGAGGGTTCGCGCACGAGCGAACCTTAATTTTTCTCACTGAGGCTATGCCGGGGATCTATCGCGAGGGTGCCAATAATAGAAAAGTTAAACGATATAGTGCTTGGGAACAAAATCTAGAGGTTGTGGAGGTACTTAAGCATGTTAGAGATATTAGATTATGTTGAAGCAAGCAGAAGGTGGAAAGTGGAGTAGCTCACCGGCGACGTTCGTGGAAGAATACGCTTGAAGGGAGGTTCGGCCGGGGTGAGATGAGGGAGAGAGCCGCCCGCTTAGATCGAGAGAGCCGGCTTGATGGCGCTAGAAGGAGCTTCGGCCAAGTCGAAAGGAGAGGAGATGGTTGCTCTCTGCTGGATGGGGATTTGGCCTAGGCGGTGGAGAGGTGGAAAGGTGGAGAGATGGAGAGGTGGAGAGATGAGAGGAGCAAATTTTGGCTGGGAAGAAAAGGAGTAGGTTTAGGTTTTGATATTTAGGGATCTATTTAAGGCAACTCTAATCAAAATCAGCCATTGATTTAAATAGGGTGCCAGTAAAATGTCGAGCCTAGATCGATGGTTAAACAAACTCCAAAAATTACAAAATTGGTACCGAAACGAGCGTCTCGACGAGACGAACGCAAGCATTTATAAATTTTTGAATTTGGACAAGGTTTGTATTTTATATTAATTTTTTAAGAAAAAACTAAAAAGAATTTGCTACGATTAATCCGGAGCTCAAAAATTTGCGAAACTCAAAATATAGCATCATTATATGATGCTTTACTTAAATATATAAAAAATTTTAAATTTTGACTTATATTTTATCAATTATTAAATTCCATAAGTTTAAACTTCCTGAATTTATTTAAGACGATTCGGGATCCCGATTGCTCTCAAATTTTAGTAGAATGATCCCCTCAATATGCTTTACTTGAACATATTTTTATTTAATTTTTATTTAACTTAAATCAATATCTAAATTTCAACTTAATTTGATCAAATTTAGGTTAAATTAATAGGGTAACAACATTGAGTTGTTACAGTTGTAGTTTGAAGGATCTATCCAATCAAATACTAATTTAGATAGGTTAAGGTAAAAATGAAAGACTTAAAGTAATAAAGGAACTATAAACTATAAGTTCTATGTTCTTCTAAAAGTTAAGGGTTAAGAAAATCAATCGTATTCATAAACTATTCTAACTGAATTTAAGACTCCTATTACAAGTTCTTAAGGACTTAAGGGAGGGATTAAGAACTAAGATGAAGTAAACTAAGTTCTAATCTAGTTACTTAAAACTAGTTCTAGTTGATTCATAATCTACAATTACATAAACAATAAGGTTAATTACATTTAATGGATGTAATAAATAATTCTAAGGATTATCTACAAGTAAAATTATAATTCAATCATATAATTTCTATCTTAAAGTTAAAAGGTGAATCAAGCATTTTGCAATTAATTCAAATAAGTAATTTAAGATAACTAAGCTCATAATATGTATTTGAAATTGACATGGGAAGAAAAATAATGTGACAAATTAGCTATCCTAAGGTTTTAAATACTTAAAACATGCAATTTAAGAAACTAAAAATTATCACAATAACATTAATTAAGTATCCAAAAGATTAAAATCAATAATTGTTGTCCAATGGAAATGATATACATAAATATGGAATCCTTATAATAAAAGGAAAGAATGACACTGAGTAGGTCAATTTTGGACAACATTAGAAAATTAGAATTTCCAAAACTCTTAATTATGGATAAGAAGTGATTAAAAAAATTAGGGTTTGAATGTTAAATTTAATTTTATATTATTGTTCCTCACATTTTTGTGAGTGAAATGGACTATTTAAACATTAAATTTGGATTCTTAATTGTCAAGTTATGATACAAACAAGAATTGAGATTAATTGTAATTAATTAATTAATCTAAAATAATGACTAATTAAGATATTCACCAAAACCAAAATTAAATTACATATTATCGTTTTACTTATTTTTGTGATCAAAATGATATATAAGTTTGTATATTTTGGGTGTATATTATTAGAGTTATTAATGAAATAAGAATGTTATTTAATTAATAATTATTAAATCATTATTAATTATGATCATAATTAGTCGGCACTGAAAATTAGGCTGTGCACAAAATTAGAGGAAAAAACGGCGGCGACAATATGATTGCGGCACGAAAATTGCGACATCAGCTTCCACGCCCACAGATAACGACAGCGTAAAATTTACGCGCCGTGCAGGACGCGTGTCGTCCCATTACGGGAGACACGCGTCACGGCAGGTCTCGCATTTATCCGAATGCGGCTTAGAAGAACTGAGCGGTTCGAGTAAAATGAACCGACCATTTCATTGAACTGTCGTCTTCTTCCTCGAAAGAAGCGGATAGGAGAGATTAATTAGGGTTATATATTATTTCGCAAATAGGGGGTCTCATAAAGTTCACAACCCATCATTGGAAAGCCATTGGCGAGCTCTTGCAAAAGAACTCAAAAACCCTAAATCTTAGACTCTCTATCAGCATCGATTTAAGAAAAAAAATAAGGACATTTTTGTTAGGGTTAGGTTTCATATTGCACTCACAAAAACTAAGATCAAGCTCTCTGAACTCGATCGACAAGTAGCTATCAATTAATTAAATGTTTAAGCTATTGAATTAGAGTAAGGTAACAAGAAGATTACTGCCTAGAGGTTCGATCGACCGGCTAGAGTTTGCTCCAAACGCACACCAAAAACTTCGCTCAGCTCCTTAGCAGGCAAAGGAAATGAGCTTAGGTGAAAAAGAAATGAGAGTGGGGAGGAATCGAGGGATAAAGCCAAGGTTAGAGAGGTCCTTCATATGCCATCTAACCCCCCGCAGGTGCATGACTGCATGTGAGGTCCAGGGAAAGATCCTAGTCGTCGAATCAAACGTAGGATCCGACGGTCTGATCAGACCTGCGTATAAATGTCGTCTGATCAGATCTAAAAAGTGTTTGACGGTCCAAATCAAGTCTCACGGCTGTCCCATGCATTGGACTCGCGCACGAGATCCACGCAGTTCAGATTCTTAACTGATAAAATAAATTAAATAAATTATATACTTATATTAATATAATCACTATAATTAAATAATTAATTATACTCAATTTATTAATCAAAATTAAATAACCAAATGCGCTCCGAAAAATCCCAAAAACTAACCCTTTCTAAATTAAGGAGTGAGGAACTCAAAAATGCAAATAGATTTTTGATCGATGGTCAATTTAATTATCTTAATTTTTGAGTATTTAAATATTATTAAAATATTCGGGAAAAATTCGATGACTTCCAAACACTTTCAAAATACCACTCCTAGCTAACTTGGATGTGGTGAGTCCAATGGTGAACTCTGTTTTTGATTCTGAGGTCTAAATAAAATAGGCTTTCTCAGAATTATCAGAAAACTAGGAAATATTAAAAATTATCAAATAATCTCCAAATCATATGCAAGTTGAAATGGAGGCTCTTAATACCATTATAAGACTAATGGAAGAAGATAAGAGTCAATTAGGTCACTAATCAAATGGGTGACAATTCTAGGGTTGTTACAATTAGACCCGATGATTGCTAATCCCTTATAATCACTACTATAGGTGGCAGTTTAATTGAATCCCAATTACCTAGAACTTCTGAGGATGCATGAGCTGACTGGCAGCACTCGCATAGATAATGAACTCAATAGTTTGATCTACTATCAGGTCAAGCTAATACCTACACTATCTACTAATACCTAAGGTAGGATCTATACATAGCACCAAGGGTAGATTGAGTGGCATTAAACAATAATTGAGTTGATTTGGCACACCAGGAAAAGACAAGTACTTGGGTTTGAAGAGTATGGACAAATACAGGATATCAAGGCTAGACTTTACTTTGGTAGCTATCTGGGGATTTGAATGTCAGGTCGCACATACTGATCACCAATAATTAGAGATATAGTCATCATCTATTGATTGGACAACAGGAAGGGGCAATTGGGTATGCAGAGCTTCTCAGGGCACAATTACGCACAAGGGAAGAGACACAGTGAGAAAAGAGATCAATGTGGGTAAATTTAGGGCTATTTATAGCTTTAAAGATAACTAGGAAGCTCAGCTAGGGTCATGGGCCTGAGCCCGACGGAGCTCAATCCAATTTCTATGATAAGCACAATCATGCCATGGTGACCTGCTGGGAGGATTGTGCTTCAATGGGTAAGATGCTGGTGATCATTAGAGGTCATGGGGACAAGGCTTGATGAGGATGTATGATGTGATTTTCTATGTCTGAAAGAAGAAAAGTTAGGATGATGATGAATAGGATCGGGAGTGATGCCAACCATCTAATTGATCAAGTCAAATGGCGCAACGATCTTGATGCAGTGGGGTTGTAACGATTGATCGAGGAAGTAACTAGGATCATCTAATCTGCACGTTTGGATGATTTGATAGCTCAGGGATCGATTGTTGTGTGGTTTAGGTCATAGTGAATCGTCCGCGGTCCGCACATTGGATCTGATGGATCGGCCAATCGTTAGAGGGTCTAAAGTGCAATATAAACTTCTTATGAACCCTTATATACAATTTCCAATTCAATTTATGGCTAAGTGACCTTCAAAAATTTCCAAATATTCACCTTTAGCTAATTTGGGGATGAGGAATTCAAAATTACAATCAAATTTTGATTTGAAGATCAATTTAATTTAGCTATTTTTCTATGTCAAATAACTTGGAAAATAGCTAATTGATCCAATTGAGGTTTAATGGATCCCAAATTTTTAGGGTTAGGTTCTAATGTTCACTTTAAGTCTAATAGAACAAAAATTAGGACTTGGTTTATTCTAGATTTGATAGTTTAAAAACCTAGGGTTGTTACAGGTTATAACCTCTTTATTTTATGTTTAAGCTATCAAACATCTTTTAAGCAATAAAGATGTTATCTTGAATTTGCTCCCCAAAATAAATCCATATTGGTTCTGCTTAATAATCAAGGGAGAGAAAATTTCAAGTCTGTTGGCAATAAGCTTAATAATGATTTTGTTTAATGTAGAACATAAGCTTATAGGTCTAAAATGAGCCCACCATTTGCAATTTTTTTCCTTAGGTATGAAAGAGATTGTCTAGTGAGAGATATATTTTGGGAAGGGGATATTGCAAAAAATTTCTTAGACACCATTACAAATATGATCTTTTATTATGTGCCAGAATTTAACAAGGAAATCTTCCATGAAATTGTCGAGACCCAGAAATGTGTTATGTTTAAGAGATTTCATTAGCCCCCAAATTTCCACATCTTCGAGAATGCTATTTAAAGTAGCATTGTCTTCTAATGAGATAGACCTAAATGGAGGAACAAGAGTTAAAGAAGAAAGAAGATGAAATCATGGGGTCACAAGAATGATCCGTTGAGAGTAATCAAGCGTAGATTATTGAATATCATTTTCACTAGATAATTGATTACCATTAGGAGTACTAATGTCAATAAAGTTATTGATATTCCTTCTTTTGTAACCTAATTATTGTAGAACTTAGTATTTTTTTCTGCCTCTACTTACCATTGTAAATTGCATTTTGTTTCCAAAGGGTTTTAGTGTACTTATGAGATTGAATTAAATAAACACGACCTTTAGAAAACGAAAATCAATATGAGTCTATTAGTTTGTTTTCAAACATAGATTCTAGGTTAGAGACCAAAGTTTCACACCTGGTTAAAATAATATATATATTTCCAGCAACATTATTATTCTAGTGATTAATGGATTTTCTAAGTCTTTTGAACTTTTTTTACCATTCTTGGTAGATGCAAGATAGAACATAATTTAATCCAGGAGACCCACACGACCTCTTCATAGTCTTTCCTTTTAAGCCAAAAGAGCTGAAATATGAAATACCTATTTATTTTAGGAACCCATTTCTTGGAGCACAAGATAATTGGCTTATGATTAGAATTTGTATGGTTAAGAGAAAAAATTTTGATTTCTTAGAATGAGTTGCACCATATATTCTTTTTGAGAAACCTGTCTAGCCAGACAAGCTTATTGGCATTGAACCACAATCCAAGGATAAATAGAAGTATTGCACTTTTTTATAAAATCCCAAAGAGCCAATCTATCACCTATGGGGTTATTAGCATGAACTAAGGTTGCCATAAAAACAAATCTTGTATTATAAACTTTTAAATAGATAGTTTGATCGCATATATCTAGGTGTTCAATAGTCCAATTCTTAGCCCAAAAACCCATATTTTGTTGGATTGAGAAATAATATTATGATAATACCAAATAAATTTTTGTACCTTAGCATGATCATCATTACCCAATTTAGGTTCAACAAAAGTAGTAATGTCGATTTTATTATTTATAGTTAGGTGTTTGACAATATTCTTATAGGTGTTGCCCACCCCTCTAATGTTCCAACACAAAATATTCATTAGGAAATAGTAGAATGCCCACAATCAATTATTGGCATTAAATCTAGTTAACCTTTTATTAATTTAACATAAATATTTGTTTTTTGATCCACAATATCATCATGTTTGAAAGAGGATTAAACCTGCTACAAGATATTGGTGATTTACGTATACTAGGTAACCTGTATTGGACCCCAAATGTGGTACAAGAAATAGAGTTACCTTTACCCAGGAAAGTAGTAGAAGCATCTAACATTTAAGAGAAATTAGTGAAAGTAATACAGTATCCATAACATTAGTATCATTGATCCTTTGTATAGGGGGCAATGCTATTTTCCCACTATCAAAGTATCAATAGTAATATCACCATTTTGATATTTCAAAGCAGCTTGAGAATTTAAAATTGAAGCGTAATTATAGTTTCTACGGTAATGCTCACTACACAATCTATGTTCGGGCCAATCATTTGCAAATCAGAAAGAGGAGAAGTAAGAGCTTCTATTGAATTATTAGAAAAAAATTCCCTGGTTCCTACAAAGATAGAGTTATTAGAGGATTTGGTGTTGAACCTTAACTATGGAACTATGGACTTAATTTCATAAATGAGGATTGTGGGAGTCCACTAAATCTTCACTGAGAACATTAATAACACATATCCTCGTGATCAGTTTTTTTTTCTAGAATCCAAGCCTCACATTTCTTCTGATCTAACATGATATAGTTTGTTAGGGCTCAACCAAGGAAAACAATTAGTTAGACAATAAGTTCAAGTACAATATTAGGATGTCACAGCTTACAAATCAATACAAAGCGGTGTAATTAAAACAATGATAGGTATACCCCTAATTCTGATAGAATGAAACTTTCCTTGTCTCTGAATAATTAATGAGTCGTCATTTATTCTCACTCTAGTAAAATTTTATATAAAATTTCATAAATTTTCTGTCATAGCAATTCTTAAGGATCCTTTCAGGATAATTAATGCCAAACAGGGTAAACGAATGTAAGCCTAATGCAGAAAGAATTATGTAAAACCACATCAATGATGGATACTAAGTTACAAGAATGGAAAATTTAAGCTGTAATCGAGTTACTGCATTCACCTTAAAGTTCAAGTCAGGATTCATTTACACTTGTGTACACTCACTTTGAGTTCAAGCACGACAGGGGATAACGTCGGCAGCAAAAATGATTTTATTTTCCTTCAATTCTCCCACGTCTCTCCTCCTGAGAACACCTTCTCTCCCCTTTCTCGCCGCACGCAACATCATCTCCCTTGAACGGACAACAGTTCAGTTCGTCCTTTGCTGGGCCACCATTGCTCCTTGCCAGGGCAGCTCAAGTGCGACTGGCTTTCACCCTCACCCTGGCCTTCCACCCAATCCTTCCTCTCGCAGGTTGGCGGTTTTTTGGCGTTAAGTTGCCAGCTGCTCTCTCTCCTTATCGTGCATGTTTTTATTTAAATTTTAGATTGGTATTCTTAAAATAGAATGAATTTTGTGCTAACCCATCTATGAAAAGGATAGTATGGAAACGAGTATTGTACATGAATTATTTGATTTTTTTTTTTAATTTTTCTATATTCCAAACGTGAATACTAAATTTTATCAATTTTTCAAGTACTGTGGCGCGGGAGCCCTCATTTGAACGCTGGTGAACAAGATCTACCTGTAGCACCTAAAAGCCTTAATTGGTTTGGTTTATTTTGATAAACCCTAAATCTAATCTCCGGCCCCTTTAGGGTTCACCGTGGAGGGACAATTCTCCCTCCACATTGAGCCAATCGGCTAGCCGACGGTCCCGTTGGGTTCTTTGGGTCGAGGCCGACCCAAGGCCACCCTCAATGGGAGATGGGACCGTTGGGAAGGCGAAGATTGACATTGAGGGGGCTTGGGTACTGTGACGCTACTGTACAGGCCCGAGCCACAATGGCTCGGTTAGCCACGCCCAAACTCAATTAATAACGGGGGACGATACAGGGGACGATGGAATGCAATTACAAAATGCTAATTGAAGGAATTTAATGACAGAGGTGGGGGGAAATGGGGTACCTGGCGTCCTTAGTGACGCAACCACGACGAGCTCTTGAGGAAGGTAAGACGGCCCTCGTCTTTGGCTAAGGGTCTTAAACGTTCGAATGCGAGGTTAAGAGTCGAATGGAATGGTTATGGCAGCTGAGGGGGATTAGATAGGTAGGCCGTGCTACAACACTGTGCTCAGCCAGCGATCATGGCCGAGCTGGTGTACGACAGGAGCACAGTGCTCGTGTCAATTGGGTTTGTCTGATGCATTAGATGTTTCAGATCGACACATCTGAATGATCAAGTTCACGGGCGCAGTCTCATCCATTGGATTTGGGCTCTGATCCAACGGCTAAGATTAGATCCATTGTGGATCTGATATAGGACCATTAGATCTAAATCTTAGAAATCTCGAGACAACCAAATCAGTGGATCTGGTCGTTTCATGTTTTAAACCGACATCGAATTTCTGTTGTTTTGTGAAACAGGGTTAGCCGCCATTGAAAAAATTAGGTTAATTAATAGTTTTTTTATTGAAATTATAACAATTTTATAAATTAAAATTAAGCTATCATACAAGTTCCAAAAAATCTAAAAATTTAAAAATTTCACTCATAACTAATTTGAGAGTGGGGAACTCAAAAATGAAATTAGTGTTTTAATTAGAGGTCAATTTAATATTCTTAATTTTTAGTTAATTAAATTATTCTAATTAATATCAAAATTAAACGATCTCCAAATTGCATCAAATTGCATCAAATTGCAAGGGGTTGGCTCCTAATGTCACTATGAGTCTAATGATGGAGTTTTTAAGCTATTTAGGTTACCCAAAATTGGGTAACAACACTAAGGCTATTACACTTTACCCCATTGAATAACCAAATTAACTCCCATATTCATATTCAAGATTAGCATGATTGTCATGTAGATAGAAACAAGGTTGATTGATATGACTTTTCACAAGATGTAATGATGTCGGGAGTTAAATCTAGATAAGTATACGTTAATCCATACCCTCTGATAGACTTTTTATAAGCCTTTAAACATTTTAAATCATGTTATCAAGACTAGTAATTTACAATATGTGTAACCTTATCAATAGAAAAGATAGCAAGTCTTGTTTCATTTTTACTTGAAGAATGAGCAAGAACTTAAGTGCGGTGGGCGTGATCGGGCCAAAATTATATCATTTTAACACTATTTTTATGTTTGTTTTAGTATGAAATATGTGCCATTCAAGTATATTTGTTATTGTCTTATGTGTGTGCATGCATTTGTAATGATTATATTGATTACAAGGAGTATTGATGTAAAACAAGAGTTACATGCACTACGACACATCCCAGCACATCTAGGGGTGCCCCAATGCGCTCCAAGACTAGTTAGTTTAGTGCTACACATAATCCAGGCACCCAGTCTTCGAGACAGAAGGCACGAGCGCTCAAGCAGACAGAACACTAGCCAAACATAGCTATAGGTGCGAGGCACCCGAAATAGCCTCCACAATGTAAATTGACGCCCTTTGACACCCCAAGCGGAGATTTTGGAGCTTAAAAGCCAAATTAAGCCCTAAAATAGATGAGAATCATTTGGGAGAAACCAAAATGGTTCCTAGGAGAGAAAATATCCAACGATCATAAGAGAAAAAATAAGAAAAACCTTAAAGCTGTCATTGAAAGAGTAGTAGTAGAAAGAAGAAGAAGAAGAAGAAAGCAAAGATGAAGAAAACTCTTAGGGACGTTCCTTCTGTAAAATATTTCCATTTCTCTTTGTCACTCTTGCATTTTATGGTTGTAAGAAACCATGTTGTCGTTGAGAGAAATAATTTTATGCTTTTGATTCCTTTGTAATGGCAGCCTAAGCCCCCCTTTTGGGTAGAGTTAGGCTTGACCTATATAGTAGCTATTTCCATGTGAATACTGAGTATGAATTTATGATTTATCTGTGATGAATGCATGTGTTTTATTTTTAAAATCTTCAACATCTTTACAAGGAAATTTTCACATCGCGCTACATTTCGATCGAACAATAAGCTCTGACCAAGCCATTTAGGTATTGCTAAAGTCTTGATCGAAGCAAAACCTTATATTGATGACTTATGTGCACTTGAACATTTCATGTCTTCTGTGTTTCCAGTCCTCATACGGTCTTTCGCTTAGATATACGATTAGACCGATTAAAAGTTGTCAGAGTAGTGATATTAACACGCTTCTCTTCGAACACAAATGTCTATGTGCATATGAGAAAAGAGATAGAAATCTAGCTACAGTTGCACTATATAAGGAATTTTGATAGGAACTAATGAAACCATTAGTTAGATGTTAAAGTCCAAAGTCAAGGGATCTTGTACGAGATCAACTAATATGACCTTAGGGTTTAGTAGTAAGTGGCCCATCTGCATGAAAGATCACTGTGGGTTTAATTATCCGTAGCCCCTACAAATATAAAATATATATTCTCATAATATGATTAATTTGAAATCAATAAAATTTGGATTTATTAATTCATAGTTTATCGGCCAAATTCTCCCCAATCTCTTAAATTTGATTAGAACCTCACTAATTTTAAGATTATTTATTTGCATGGGCAATTCTAGTTCGGTATGAAAATCCAATATTTGATTGTTTAGGCATTAGCAGAGAAAATTATAACTAGTAATCATCATTTTAGCTCTAAGAACTATAAAATTCGGAACTCATTGTTCCATTATTACTTTAGACTATGTACATGCATGTGAACCAAGGTTATATCCTTTTGTGACATATCTGTTAACATCACCTCTCTAAAATCTAATATGTTTGATGTGAATTCCCTCCTTGCTAGACACAATGCAAACTTTCACTCACAAAAAAAATTCATATTGAAAATACTGTACTTTTTATGTTCTTTGGACCATATGGAATGGTAGAAATAAGGCTAAATATAACTATATCCATATGGACAGAAGGTGTATCATTAAGTTTGGTTCTATTGAGATTCATATGTTGCTTAAGTGGATTTCTATTAAAACCTATGCTAGAGAGAGAAACATAGATACCTTTAAAACCTATGCTAATGATGGAAATTTTAAATTTTTCTAAGCCAGTTGTTATTCTTTTTAGATAGATGGCGTTGTTATGTTATGTTTCTTTGCCGCTTCTGCTTTTGTTGATTTGATTGCTATTGATTTTTGTCACTATTAGATTCATGAAGTTGGGGATTCGATTAGTGATGCCTTCTTATTGCAGTAGTATTTACTACTACTGTAACAAGTTTAATTTGGTATTTTATTCATATCTATTAGCTATGTCATGATTTTCTAAGGCACGTGATTCCAATTCTCAGCTACAACTTGGTCTGAGGTTCCCAATTATTACTGTGTGATTAGCTATTTTATAATGATAATGGGGCTCTCGCTCCAAGAGGCTCTTTCTTTTTTTTTTTTGACTAGTTTGTTGTAATGCTCATCTTTTGTACTGATGTGATGCAAGAAATTATGCTCAACATCTTAATTTGTCGGCTTATTTTATGATTGTTTGTTTAAATATGTTAATTTTATTTGATAATTTTGAAAAACAGAATACTTTATTAAATGCAAATACTCAAACAAAAGCAAACAGTTGGGAATAGCTGAGCACGACCACCAATGCCACTTTATTCTATAGCATGCATGGATAGTGCATACACAAACTTTGTGTTCTTTAGGGGCGCAAATACTCGTTAACCTTGTTCTGTGCAGCGCCAGATGCCGCCCGCTGTGCCGTTGCTGTGTGGGATGACAGTGACTGCAGCATTTCCAGGTTGGTGCCGGTTTGACCAAATAGCATTATTTGAAGAATCGTATATGACAACGTTACGATCTCTCTGGAGGAGCAGATAGTAGTTATCGTCCCGGCGATTGGTGTTGCTTTGCCCAGATTACTTTGCTACCGCTATAAATGACAAGGTTGCCATCCACGCTGCATCCTAAGCACGCAGGCCAGAGGCTTTCCGTTGGTTCCGTTGCCCATACCGCTTTGTTGGAAGCATATAAGACAAGATTACAGTCGTTTTGATTATGAATTGGTTGGGGCCTTGTGCTAGTGATTGCCCGGTACCTAGTGTCTGGCCGGCATTCAATTGGCTTGCAGCCAATGCCGGCCATGGCTAGCAAACTCATCAATGCTGCCACGGCAAAGAAGAAGATTACCGCAGAGCTTGCGGGTGAGGCCATGGATGCTGGTTGGTTAAGTAGAATACCTGTGCTACTTTGCTTGGGTGAGTGCTTTGAGAAAGGAAGGTTTAGTGTCTTTTTTATAGTGAAACGATGCCCCCACAGCCAAAAGAGCCGTGTCATATAACAGTTCTTCTAGATGTGCTTTATGGACAAACTAAAACAATTTGAGGATATTTAAATGGTGGACGTCTCACGCATACCTTCCCAAAATTAAAGTTATGGTTTACAATAAATTAAATTTAGCTAATATAGTTATACTTCCAAGAAAATTTAACCTATTCATTCTTTTTTTCTATAATTGTATCAAAGAAGTATGAGACATTATTATTATTAAATTAGAGCCGAAGATTGGAGGAGAAGCTGACGATATTCTCAACAAGTGGTATCAGAGCCAATGATTACAATAAGGTTCGATATGTTGGGATCGAATAGGGTTTCAAACCAAAAGTGGAACAAAAAGAAATTTGACGCGAGCGTTGAGAAACCGAAAAATTAAAGCAAGAAAACCAAGCACATAAAATAATCACAACTACAAGACAGAAATTACGTGGTTCGGTGATCACACCTACGTCCACGGGGAGGAGAGCAAAGTTTCACTAAAATCAGAGAGGAATACAAATGGTTTAAGGTTAGAGAACCCTTATAAACCTTCTTTTGGAGATCTTCTCTTGTATCTTGTGTATTGAAACTCTTGCATATCAAGGCCTATTATAAGCCATCATTGATTCCCAAGAGTAACAAATTCATTCTCTCAATTAAGGACATAAAGAAAACTTCCAAATCCATAATTCCTAAACATAAGTTATTAATGCGACAGTTTCTTAATACCATAATTGAGAGATTTAATTAAATATATAGAGAATTAATTTCCTTGAATTTTTCTTAATTAAAGAAACTTAATTTCCTTTAATTTAAGAAAAATTAATTTCCTTTAATTTTCCTTCACTTAAGAAAAATTAATTTTCCTTACCTCTACCTCAAGTCTCATGTGCTTCACATAAGAATTGAAACCTTATACTCTCGATCAATGTGACTGCCACCAAGTTGGTTGCCTACGTATGATGTCGGACATCAATATAGTTTGTGCGATGCATGACAAACTGGATTAGTAGCCTTAAAAATATAGCGCTCTGGCTAACGCAATGTACTACTATCTCCTTTTGTTCCGTCACCCAGATCTTTCAGCAAGCCTTTCATCGAAATAGCTTCCTTAAATGCCTCAGTAACTGCCATAAGATTCAGCTTCCATTGTTGACAGGGCAACTGTAGACTGAAGGGTTGACCTCCATCCTACTGGACCTCTGCAAGTGTGAATACATAACCAGTTATTGACCTTCTTCGATCCAAATCTCTGGCATAGTTGGAGTCCAACATATCCCGCGCACAAGTCAGCTATTGAGGGCTACTTCTGAAACATAATCCAACACCAGTTGTACCTTTCAAAGTAACCTAATGATTCCCATCACAGCTTGCCAACGATCCTTCCCGAATTATGCATGTAGCGGCTCATAACTCCAACAGCTTTTGCAAATCTAGTCTAGTGCAAACCATGGCATACATTAAGCTCTCAGCTGCACTAGCATATGACACTATGTGCATTTCTTCTTTTTCAAAATTTGACTTCGGATAGTGCTTTGCATATAAGCGAAAATGAGGTGCTAGAGGTATACTTATAGACTTTGTATTTTCTTTAATCCTAAACCTCTTTAGCACTCTCCTCCAAATACCCCTTCTGGGTCAACCAAACATTCTCTGCAATTTTTGTCTCTACAAAATTTTTATTCCTAATATTTTCTTTGCTTCTCCCAGATTCTGTCATTTCAAAGTTTTTTTAATAATTGATCCTTCATATGATCCATTTTCTGACTGATCCGAAGTGGCTTATCAACATATCATCGACATACAATAATAAATAAATGATGTTATTTTGAAGGCAACATCTTGAAATACACACAATGGTCAAACTGGCTTCTATAGTACTCCTCTTTTGCATAAATTGATCAAATTTTTTGTACAATTGCCTCAGTGATTGCTTTAGCCCATATAGAGACTTGTTTAGTTTACATACCAAATCTCTCTTTCCTGCTTATTATATCCTAGGGTCTGCATCATATAGATCTCCTCCTTAGTTCTTCGTGCAAGAATGCTGTCTCACATCAAGCTGCTCAAGCAGCAAGTCAAAGTATACCACCAAAGCTAAAAGCACATGGGTCGAGGAGTGTATCACAACTAGGGAAAACACCTCATCATAATCGACCCCTTTTTTCTGAGCAAAGCCCTTTGCCACAAGTCTAGCTTTATAGCGCACGTCAGCTTCTAAAGAACCTTCTTTCTTTGCATACACCCACTTGCACCCAATAGCTTTCTTCCTAGAGAGAGTTTCTCTAACATCCATACCTTATTTTTATGAAGAGACTCAATCTCTTCATTCATAGCCTACTTCTATAAATTTTCTTTTGAGCTCTGTCTCCACTTCTTTTGAAGTGAGAGGGAACATCTTCCTCCACTACAGACAATGCAAATGTGACATAGTCTCTAAGCCAGGCTGGCTATTGAGGTGCATTCCTTCTAGGTCTATTTCTAACAATTGACTCCCGAGTTGGAGCCTCACCATCAATATCAATTTGCTCTTCATCATCACCAATGTGGTCTTCATTTGTAGGAGTATCTTCAATGCGATGTGAATTTTCTTGTGGAACAAATGGGGGTGACATCAAACCCCACTCTCTGCCTTCCTTTGAGTCTCAGTATTATCCTCCACCTGATGAGAACTCCTCTGTCTCAAGGAAATAGTCTTCATCAAAGGTGACATCCCTGCTCACCACGATCCTCTTATCAATTGGATCATACAATTTGTAGCCCTTCACGCCGCATTTATGAAGCCCACAAAAATTACTTTTCTAGCCCGCAGTTCAAGGCTTATCCTTCCTAACATGTTAATAAGCTGGACTGCCAAAGATCTTCAGCTAATCGTAATCTATGGCAGGACCGTCCCTAACCACAAGTTAATTGGAGTTTTTCCTTATTAAGTTGCGGCAAATGGAAGATGGTTCACCAAGTAGCAAGCATAGTCTAGGGCCTCGCCCACCCAATAGACTCTCCTCCCAACCCCAGCATTGGACAAAATACACCGCACTTTTTCCACCAAGGTACGGTTCATTCGCTCTACTACCTGTTTTGCTGCGATGTTTATTTTACTATGAAGTGGTGCTCAATCCCTGAATCTTGGACATCCTTAAACAAAGAATCGGATGTGAATTCTTCGCCATTGTCCGAACAAATTAACTTGTTTCTTTTGCCCGTTTTGATTCTCCACATCTTCTTCCAGTTTATGAATACCTCCAGTACATTTGCTTTGCTCTTCAAAGTGTACACCCATACAAATCTGGAGTAATCATCTATAAAAGAAACAAAATATCTTTGACCACCGAATGATGTAGTCTTCATTGGTCCCCATACATCTGTGTGTATATATTCTAATATACCTTTGATGTCGTGGAGGCCAACACCAAAGGGCTTACGAGTTTTATTGCCAAAAATACAATGTTCACAAAATTATAATTTGCAAGAATTTATACCTTTGATGATCCCCTCTTTCTCCAATGCCTTCAATGATGGTTCCCTTGCATGTGCTAGTCTCATATGCCACAACATCATGGCATCTTCAGAGTCTTCAGCCACAGCCACTGTACTCATCATTGTACTTCCTTGCAAGTAGTAGAGGTTCTATTGTTTGACTCCTCTTAAGTAAGTCATTGCACCTTTACTGATCTTCAAAACTCCTGCCTCAATCACCACCTTAAAGCCCTTGGCTTCTAAAGCCCCAATAGACAGAAGATTTTTCTTGATATTTGGCACATGTCTGACTTCCTTTAGTTCCTGAACTGTTCCTGAATGTGTCCTTATCAGCACACTGTCAACTCCTGTAATCTGACAAGTAGCATCATTTCCCATTATGACTGCACCACTGTCCGTTTCCCTATACGAACAGAATTAATCCTTCTGGGAGCAAATATGATACGTTGCACCGGTGTCCATGATCCAACTGGAGCTGTTTGCTATTAGACCCATAGAAACTGTTACAAGAGATACATCAGAGTCTGAACCCTCCACCACATTTTGAATTATATTGGCCTCTGAAGATCCACTCGCCCGCTGCTTGTCTTTCACCTTTGGGCAATCCATCTTCCAATGTCCTATCTCTAAACAGAATGCGCACTGATTGCGTCCAATGCTTCAGCCTCTAGATTTCCCCCTTTTCTGGAAGTCTGCATTCTTCTTTGGCCATTGCTTCTTCTTCTAGGTCTTCCCCTCTGGAGTGTAAGTGCCTTTGCCATATCATATTTGGTAGACTCCTTATCCCTTCTTCTGAACTCGTGATTCACAAGGGCTGTAGTCACCTCCTCAACTTCAGAACCTCCTTCCCATGGATCAACATCATGGTGAAGTGCTCGTAACTCGTCTGGCAAGAGTTCAGCAATAACAGGGCCTTGTCTTCATCCTCCATGGTCTCATCCAGATTTAACAAATCCGCCGATACCTTGTGAATTCATCAGGTGCTCATCAATGAAAATCCCTCTTCTCATTTGAAATTTGTAGAGCCGCCTTTTCATGTGGAGTCTATTCTCCACGCTCTTCATCAGGTATTTAGCCTCTAGGAATTTCCATAATTTCCATGCTGATGTCTCCATCATAACTGCATACTTGATCTCCTGAGTCAAACAATTTCAGATCAAGACCGCATACACTATGATTCATCTTGATCCAGTCCCTCTCTAAAATTTCCTCTAGTTTTTCTTTACCATCCAGAGCATCTTCAAGATTTAGGGCACATAGTGCGTCTATCACCTCGCACTGCCACATCCCAAAGTTGTTCTTCCCATCAAATTTGAGCACATCTATTTTAGCTGGATGTATCACAACTTGGTGGAGACTCCTCTCCACCACCGACGATGACGAAGGTCCAACCACCTCTTCTCCTCCTTCAGCCATGTTTATCTTCTTACTTTAATAAAACTCAATCACAAATTAACAATTAGCTCAAGCAAAAACCCCTGCCTTTAAGAATGAACAAGGGAAACCAAACCTTTCTCTGATACCACTTGTTAGGATCGAATAGGGTTTAAACCAAAAATGGAACAAAAAGATACTTAAGCGAGCGTTGAGAAACCAAAAAATTAAAGCAAGAAAACCAAGCACATAAAATAATCATGGCCACAAGACAAAAATTACGTGGTTTGGTGATCACACTTACGTCCACAGGGAGGAGAGCAGAGTTTCACTAAAATCAGAGAGTAGTATAAATAGTTTAAGGTTAGAGTACTCTTATAAAACCTTCTCTTGGAGATCTTCTCTTATATCTTGTGTATTGAAACTCTTGCATATCAAGGCCTATTTATAAGCCATCCTTGATTCCCAAGAGTTACAAATTCCAATCTCTGAATTAAGAACATAAAAAAAACTTTCAAATGCATAATTCCGAAAATAGAAGTTATTAATGCGGCAGTTTCTTAATGCCATAATTGAGAGATTTAATTACATATATAGAGAATTAATTTCCTTTAATTTTTCTTTAATTAAGGAAACTTAATTTCCTTTAATTTAGGAAAAATTAATTTCCTTTAATTTTCCTTCAGTTAAGGAAAAAGTAATTTTCGTTAATTTTCCTTCACGATGGAGGTTCTTTTGTTGGCATCACCTCTGAAGAAAGTGAAGTATCGTCAACTTGTACAACAATTGAATGGGTGTTACGTCAAATTGGGATGTATTATTGAATATTAAATGTCATCATTTTAATGGGAAGAGTTATTTTTGGATGCAGAGATATGAGATGGACGCACTTTGTAAGCTGTAAGCTTTTAGACATTCTTGACATCGATGAGAAGTCTAAAGAAATGTTGTAAGCTGCTTGTGAAAATATGAATAGTAATGAATGTGGATTGATCTACAAGTACACCATGATGATGTTGACAATGATCATGAAATTATGGCAATTGGTGGGGAACAAATACTTCATAAAGGCAAAGAGAACAAACTCCACCTAATGAGAAGGTTATACATCTTTTAACTGAGAAGTTGTATCTCTATTAAAGAATATATCAAGAATTTAGCCAAGTTATTCATAGATCTTTTGCATTTACTTAATGAAGTGGAGGATGAAGACAAGGCACTTGTCTTATTAAACTCACTTGTATACAAGTATGAAAACTTTCTTGCGAAAGAAGCATTAAAGTAAGAAGAGGGGACAATGATGTCATTGAACCATGAAAATTTATCTAAGGAATAAGCAATTCACAATGATAGAGATAGCCAAAGCACTTATCATCCAATATGAAAGATCAAATAAAATGAAGGATTGGATGAAGAAAAGGAGACAAATAAAGATAAGTTAAGAAGCCAAAGTATTTGGGCACAATCAATGCATATTTTGCTCTATAAATGTAATTAGAAGGAAGATTATCTTAAGCTAAAGAGCAATAGAAATGTGGAACTAAAATTACTCAAGAGACATTTGATGCGGAATACTAATATTGGATGCCTTAAATCATATCTTATTGATGGCCCAATGTTTATGCACTTACAATACATAATGCATTATAGACTTAACTGTTCATGAATAAACTTGTTTAAATGTATTGAATAATCCATAATGGTGCTTTATTAATGAGCAACTATAATAGCCCAACCACTTAAGTAATAAGGTATTGCTTTCTTTGACCTTAATAACTTTGTTATTTTTTTAATAGAATGTAATGTTCTATGTGGTCAATCATCCCAAGATTGCTCCCACCTTAGATATGCTTTATTTTAATGTTTTTATCAGAAATACAATTATTATCTTGATTGACGCCTTAATATTTAAGAGTTTGCTTAATTCCACATAAATGAGTTTATAAAACTTCTCATTCA
This sequence comes from Gastrodia elata, assembly GCA_016760335.1. Taxonomy (NCBI): domain Eukaryota; kingdom Viridiplantae; phylum Streptophyta; class Magnoliopsida; order Asparagales; family Orchidaceae; genus Gastrodia; species Gastrodia elata. The sequence continues at coordinate 2,655,775 of CM028677.1, read as the reverse complement.
AAAGTAATAAATATACTCACCATTATCCACACCAGATTTAACAACTAGCCATTGAATAGATTGAACTCTAGCTTCCCTTATAAGCTTAAAAGGTACTTCCAACCTTATAACACTTCATCCCATATTGGGTCTAAGAGGTGGATTTCATGGAATGATACTTGCTGGTTTATTGCATCTATCTTCTATTTAATACCCAATGTTTTGCTTTGAACCATTTGTAATACCCTATATCTTAAATATAGATTTATTGTTAGCTTTGATTTTAACAAGCTCACCAATTTATTCTTCAGAAGTGAACTTTCTAGGAGTACACCCATCCTAAGAGTTTTGCTTTCAGAAAACATATAATTTTGGAATTCTATTAGAAACTTCATGTAATGCCTCGTTATTAGATTAGGCATTCTAACCCAAAAGCAGGTGTTTATGGAAGTACTTATACTAGAATAGTGTATATAATTCATTATTAAGCACTCGCTTTATTTGCACATCTATGGGTAGAAAGAAAATCAACATCCAATGATAACTAACTAACACCTAGAATTAAAGTAATAAATAATATGAAAGAAAGACTAAAGTCATCGCAAAAAATAAGGACATTCAGAGATAAATCCATAATATAAACTGAGTAAGTAATCCCCTCATCCTCACATAATAAAAGGAAATATTAATTGTAGTCTTCAAGAATCTTTTACTGCTCAGGTTCCTCTTTAGGCACCAAGCTCCGATCCATGCTCCTGATCTATCATATTTAGTTTTTAATATGGTAGGGCACAGCTAACACAAAAAAAAAGTGATTAGACTTAAAAAGTCTAAGTACAACTTTAAGATTTAAGAAAAGTGTTATTTTTAATTTAGCGGATATCACATTGCCCTTTACAATTGTTAAAAAGAAGCGGAGCACAATTTGTGGAAATGAACTGGTAGTATAAATTGAACCAAAAGATGTAAAGTATATAAAGTATACAGTTCTCATAAAATGGATGTATCAATTAATGCATCAAATTTGTGAAAATGCATTTATGGACTTGACTACATATGAACATAAAAATAAGTAAACAAAGCATGTATATGTTCAACTGAAAACATTTGCTAAATAACAGTAAAGATAATGTAAGGAAATATATAGGTGACAACTATGAAAATTAACACTGCATAGATTATAAGAAATACTATATAGTAAAATATTTAAATAATATGTAAGCCAAATTAGCCTCGTGGATTGAATGAATGAAGTGTATTATATAAGATTATAGTAATCATTCACAATTAATAAGATTGTGAGAAATGGCAAATTTGATGCTATTTATGTTGTTTGAATATGTATTTTGCTCTGCAGGCACTATATAAAATTTGTGAGGAGTCAAGCACATTTGCTCAATAATAATGTAAGCAAAGTTTCTTTTAAACACACACAATCCCCCTCGTAGGATATGTGTGGTCTCCTAATCATTCCATAGCCTACACTGACTCAATAATAGCTGATAATATAATCCACCATAATAAACCTCTCAATATAATGTTAAATTATTAATTCATACGCAATATCTTAATAAATATTTTTCAGGAAAGTCTCAATGTGTTGTAGCGTTTCAAGGATTTCAAATTATTGTAAATTCTGTGATATTTATTATTTAAATATTTAGTTATATATTTTAATGATTAGGGCTAATGAAATCCCTAAATTGACTGGACATTCATCAAATATTTTAGTCAATTGATATAAAATTTATATCAATTAATGAAGTTTTGAAAATAATACTTTGATTAAGATCTTATATAAGTGACAACAATTTATAGATATAGCTGCAAGATTATAACTAATAATCTTATATTAATGCTAGAAATGCAATTGTCTAAATTATATAATAATACTTCTATTCTAATACAACAACCTAACTCAGACAAATTATAGGCTTGACTACTTGCACAACCAAGGTTCCAGTATTTCTATGGTTTAGACTATTCACATTTTAGGCTATATTTTTTTCTAATCTTCTTATTTCACTAATAGCTCAAAGTCCTAAACTCGTATCTTCCAACTAATTATCTTAGGTTAGCTTACCTTTAGATATGTCGCTAAAAGATCAATACTAGTCAATCTATAGAGCTGTTAGCTTTACATAACTATTAGTAACTTGGGTAAGACATAAAGGATGATGCTAATTAGATTAAGGTCTTTAGATCTTACATCCACTCGGTTACTCGTTTATGATTATCTACTTTCTTCCTAAATATCAAAGTCTCACTAGCACTTAAACATTTCTTCTATTCTTAGCTCAACTACAAGACATCTTAAATAGCTCTTAAGCTTGATCTTATCACTTAATGGCAACCTACACTTCCAAAGGTGATTCACTCTTTAACCATTGAGTGATCTTCAACACTACAGGGATCTAATCACTAATCAGACTAGATTGAGCATGACACAAATCATCCTAATATAGCCCATTCTAAAACTTTAGGATACTCCCCTGGCCACATGTACTATCCTAGTGATCAATGACTACTGTCCTCATATCAAATAATTAAGTTAAGTTATAGGCTTTCATCTAAATTTTCTCTCCTTTAAAGGATAAGGTTCAATGCTAAGGCTTACTAGGACTAAGTCAAGTTTAGGTCAATCTAGTTATTTTCCTACTGAAATCTTAATTTAATGTTTAAGCATGTCATAAACTAAGTTTTCCTAAGATATCCTTATTTAGGAAGCTTAATTGGGAAAACTCTAATTCTGGATTTAAACATTAGATTATTTAAGACTTAAGAACTCATATTCTCTAATGGATGTTGAAATAATAATAAATCAGTGGGTATAGCTTTCATATACCATCATGAGTACAATAATAGTAAGTATGCTCAAATGGGACAACAAACAGCTAATCTAAGTCTTAATGACAATTAATGGCATTAAGAAAGTGATTTATGAAATTAATCATCAAAATGTAATTTCAACTTCATATTAATATCCTCCATAATTGTTTGATTATTTTGATATATAATTTTGTTATATTTGAACTTATAATTAAAATTATTAAGTTAATTAAAATGGAATTAAATAAAATTAAATAATTCTCTAACATAATTTATTTTATGCACGCAGACAGCCGCTACACGCATGCGACTCGACTACGTGTGTAGGCCTAATGACAGTGCCACATGGGTCGGGGCTAACCTGCCTGACACTGTCAACTTCTAGTCGAAGAAATTGGGGAAGGGAGCTAGGGCATCATGAATACCACTTGCATTGTCAAAATCAATTATCAATATATAGACCAAAATGTAGCAATGAATGAGGGCTACACATGAACAGAAAAAGCCTCAACTCTAATTGCTTCTGTTAATTAAGTGAGGAAGGTTCAATAATTAGGGTTTACTATGTATGCCAATGATGCCCTTCACAGCTATAACACCCTTGTGCTAAGATAGTCAATTCTAATCAACACTAAGTTGTAGTACTTAACAATAAATTAGTAAGAATCTAACTCACTATTAATTACTATGTGGCCAAGATTTTTTTGAGATAAGGAAATGTGGTAGTTTAAATGTGCTACACCAAAAAAATAATAGCCATATCCATTCATCCAAACCAAACATAAAAAGAAGAATGAAAAAACATCCATCACTAGAAAAAGTAAGAACATCCAAAGTCTAAGTTATTACAAACAGTTTACAAATGTCATAAAATGAACTCATCCTCACAAAATAAAATGAAAGTGCAAGTCTTTAAATGCTACTAAGGGCTGGTGCTAGTTCCAACACCAAGCTCCATGAGAAGCTCTTGAGCTACTGTATTTGGTAATTAATACAGTATCACATAGCTAATAATATAAAAACAAGTGATTAGACTTAAAAATTATAAGTACATTTTAGGGTTACACTGTGTTTTATTTTAAGTTATGTGGATATCACATTATCCATTCACAATTATTCGAGTTAGCTGATCATTTAGCAACAAAAGGAATGGATGCAACAATATGTAAAAATAGTAAAGTAAGTTAAAGAGGAAAGGTATTTACAGGCAATTTACTTTAGCCTTCTTCAAGTATGTAGGGAAAAAATACAACATATAATGGCTAAGCTACTAATGTGCATATGAAGCATGAAGGAATAAATGAATATGTTCATTTGGAATTATGCTAAGTAACATTTAAAAGAGAGTAGTGTGAGCAAAAATGAAAGCAAGTAAATAATATACACTACAGGCAAGTAAAGTAAAAACTATAATATAATAACAATAAGAAGTACTGTGCTATAAAGTAAAATGACATTTAGTCTAAAAACTAGGTAAATTTGGTCATAAAATTATGATAAGTAATTCACAATCAATAAGATTTTCAAAAATGAAATGTTAAATTATTTGTCTTGATTAAGATTTTGTTCTACATGCAAAATTATAGAACAAATGAAGAGTTAAGTACGTATGCCTAACTAAATAAAATGGGGTCTCCCAAAGCACACACATGCCCCCTCTAAGATATATGTGGTCTCCATATCACTCCATAGCCTATCATAGAAAAGTCCACCATATAAAATGCCAAAGTTTAATACTTTAAGGATTTATTCAGGCACAGTATCTTAATATATGTTCAACTTTGTAATCTCAAGCCATTGTAGAATTCAAGGTGTTCAAGTTAATAGCAAACCATGTGATATGCATTATTGTATAATTTAATCTTCAATCCTAATGATTGGGGTTAGTCAACCCCCATTCGACTTAGACATTAAATAATATCTAAGTCAATTGAATAATTATACTATAAATGATTGTGGTTTTTGGAAAATAGTGGCTCATTTGAGAGTTATTTAAGTGACAAAATAATTTATCAGTGTAGATGCATGATGAATTAAAATCTTTTCCAACTACTTCTAGACTTCCTATTTTAATAAGTTGCTAAACTTAGAATATAGCTAAGGTTCCTGGCTAAGAGTTTAGTTTGTAAGTTTTCAAGCCTAAAGCTTGCTAAGGCATCTATAGTTTAGGGAGATCCTATTTCATCAACTAAACCAAATTGACTAATTACATACTAATGTAGTTTCAAAATGAAATGTGCTAAGGGAAGGTTTTCTTAGCACTAGCTTCTAGGTTCTAATAAATACATAAGGAATCCTAGAGTTATCCATGAGATTAGGCTACCAAAATGAGCTAATGTCACTAAGTACATACTAGGATGGCTAGAGTTAACCAACACTTAAGGAATGTAAGGGCTTAAACTAAACTTAATAATCATTTTAAGGTTTCTACTAATGATTCTTGCAAACCTAGAAATCTAGCCAAACTAATCTCGTTATAGTGTTTAGAATCAATACAATAATTAGGTCCTAAATCTAATGCTAAGGGTTCACACCAACCTCTCATCTATATATTAAGGCTCTTTCTTATATTTGCTAATACTAAACCATCAAGTATCACACCTAAGTCTCTCTTTGCTAAAATTCTACTTTGGGGTGTTATCGAGGCTCAATCTAGGTTTAAGTTTGTTTTCCTAGAGTTTAGGAGACTAGAACATGTAAGTTCCTAAACATAAATTAATCATTAAGTAATTGAAGTGCCAAAAATACAAATTTCCCAATTGATATCCAAATGAGGTAAAATCTACAAATATGAGATTGTTATAGCAGAAGGATTAAAATGATAGTAAGTAGGGTCAATTTAGACATCATTTGGCTTAATAGGGTTAATTACTCCTAATGACAATTAAAAGGTAATTAATAAAATTAATAGTCTAAATTAAAGTTAAACTTCATATTATTATTCTACTCATTTTTCTTATCAAAATGATATATATAATTTCAATATGTTTAGATTTGTAAATGAAAAGTATTTAAATTAATTTAGTTTTAGTTTAATTAAAGTTCCATATTAATATTTCTAATGGAGTTATAGCATGTACGACTTACCCACATGCGGTCCTATGATCGTGGAATGTACGTGGGTCGATCTCATGCATGGGCCAGACAGACAGAGTTGCGCGGGTCACAGTCTGACCTTCCTGGCACAATATGCCCTATTTACTAGCAAGTGGTAGAAGGGTCAGGAAATTAGGGTTTTATAGAAACCCTAATTTTATCGACCATCTGGACATGCCAAATAGTGGACCTTTAGCTCCATAAAGGTATCGATGAGACCTATCCACCACTATAAAAAGCCTTATTCTAGGAATACCTTGGTGGTGAATTTTGATCCCAACAGTAAACCTAATCCCAACCGACCCATCTCCATCTTCTTCCAAATTGGTGTCCATAGATTAATTCAAGCCATCTGCATTGTCTGCAATTAAGCTCCTTTTGTACAGATAGCAAGTGTCACACTCAATCGTATGTTGTGGACCAACAAAATAGCAAGTGTCACACTCAATCGGACCCCTAGCATTAGACAGACATAAAACCAATCCCCCAAATGCTAGATAATTTTGTACCAAAGTATAATGTGTGCTCAAGCACGCCTTGGCTCTCGATACCAATCAGAATACAAAATGCCCTATTTACTGAGGAAAAATAAGAGACTTTTGGCCTTCCGTGGGTGATGCTAGAGTGGCTTATAAGATAAATAAAAATTATTAAAAAAAGCTGATCATTTTAGACCAAAGAGAAAAAAATTCTCAGCCACCTTGGGGTATTTTAACAACCAGAAAAGAGAAAAGTGGAAAATCTAGAAAGCTGCCAACCAAAACTTGAAGGAGGAAGAAAATGAAGGAGTGGAATAATAGAACTCTCAAATGGACATTCCTTTTGAACTTCAAACTCATTCTTTCTATCTTTCTATTTTTTCTAAATCATTTCATTGTAGAATCTTGAATGCTTGTAATGGTTTAAACATTTTTATTCTTGTTTAAGTTTTAATGGCAACCTAAGCCCCTTTTTATGGAGGGTTAAGGTTGACCAAAGTAGTAGATACTTTCTTTTGAATGTTAGCTATAAATTAATGATTTGCTTATAATTATGCATGTTCTTCCATTTTAAAAATATTATGTGTTTCATGATAAAATTAATTTGTTCTTAAATGGACCTTTCATATTGCACTACATCTTCGATTAAACCAAGAGTTTTGATCAAGACATCTGTGCATGTGATTGTGCCTCCCTCATGTTGAACAACAGCCTTGAATAATGAAAAACTTTGAATAAAAAATGTATATGAACTTGAGCATTTCATGTCTTCCATATTTAACTCCTCAATCAGTCTTTTCCTTAAATATAAGGTTTGACCAAATAAAGGGTTGTCAGAGTAGAGAGATCTACATACTTCCCTTTGAATACAATGATGTCTATGTGCATATGAGAATAGAGATGGAAATCTATTTCCAATTCCACAAGATAGGGAATACGAATAGGACTTAATGAAACCATCATTTGGACATTATGGTCTGAAGTCAAGGAGTCTCGTACATGATCAACTAAAGACAAGCTTAGGGTTTATTTCTTAGTGTCCCATGTGCATGAGATGTCACTAGTCGGTTTAACTATCTGCAACCCCTTGAAATGTAAAATCATCATTCTCATGAGACTATTAATTTTAACTTAGCCATAACTGGATTTGTTGAACTATAGTTTATAAGCCTAGCACTCCCCAATCTCTTAAACTCATAAGATCTTCATTTATTTTAGGATTATATATTTGGATGTGTTAATATAGTTTAATAAAAACAACCTTATTTGATTCTTAAGGAATTAGCAGCAAAAATAATAACTAATAACCTTTATTTAATCCCTAAAGATGATAAATAGAAACTAGTTGTAACAACCCAGGTTGTTACTTTGCTCAATTAAGACTAATCTAAGTCTTAATTAAGGTTCTAAGTCACTAATTAAGTGATTTGAAGCAAATCTCTGAAACCTAGGTCAAACCAAGAAGTCAACAAAGTCAAAACAGGAATTCTGGAAAATCCCAAAACCTGGAAATTTGACTTTTTATTTAGACCTCAAGTTGAAAATCTGACTTCGCCATTGCATTCAGAACACCCAAATTAGCTAAGGGTGAAATTTTGGAGGCATTTGGAAGTCGTTGATTTTTCGTCGAATATTTTAATATTATTTAAATAATCAAATAATTAAATACTCGTCGAAACAAAAATCCGAGTGCGCCGTTGCGTTCCTCACCCTTCATTTAGCTAAGGGTGATTTATTGGAAATTTTTGGGATGCATTTAATAGGTTAAATTTAATTAATTAAATCAGAATAATTTATTTAAAATATTATATTTAAAATTAACATTTAACGGTGCCGTTCACTTAAACCTGACGCCGTCGCCCAAATTCTTTTTCCGCCGTTCCATCTGACAGATCTCGCGGACCGTCCGATCGAAAGATCAGACGGTCATGCGATCGTCTTCCTCGTGAGCGCCGAGGGATGCAGCGCGTGTCCTGCATCTGGACACGCGGCGGAGCCGGCGCCACGCAGACCTTCCCACCGCTCATAGCCACCGCCTTAGAGCTTCTATAAGACCCCTATGACCTCAGCTTTTCTCGGTTTCAAACCGGAGATCCAAATCTTAAGATCGAGCCTCGTCCATTCGCAGCCGTCCAAATCTAAGGTACCTGATCTCCTAATACTTGCATTCCAATTAATTGCTTCCATTTCGAAACTCTATTTCATAATGTGGATTGACAATTTATCAGGACTGATTGAACTTTAAAGAGTTCGATCAATCCAATTTAGAAATTTCTAAACAGTATAAACCGTTAGTCGCCGAGTAGGGGATCTAGGGTTAGGTTTTGCGGGAGCTGTAGGTCTTCTTCGGCGACGTTGAAGGTACCAATCGAAAGATCTCTTCAAGACCTTTCGATCGGTGTATGGCTCGTCGTCTGGCACCGCCGTCTTCGCCGTCGATTTTCAAACCCTAGTTTCAACAGTCGGGGTCGAACGCGCGAGGAAGAAGACCTTCGGGCCGGTCGGGTCGGCCCGGGCCCGGCCCGTGGCCCGAGCCGCGTCGCTTCAGCTGCCACGGCGGGACCCACGCGCAGCGCGCCAGCCAATCCTGGCGCGACGCGTGGCCCGCGCGTCAGCGGACTGACTCGTGGGGCCCGCCGCTGTCTGCTCAGCCAATGAGCAGCCGCCACGTGTCCTGCAGAAAAGTAAATAATAAAATTAATTATATATAAATAAACGGTTAAATATAATCGAATTATATATATATAATAACAGATTTAATTAATTTAATTAAACAGTAATAATTAATTAATTAAATACCAAACTTTAAACTTAAATAACTCATTAAATATATGTCCAAATTATACAAATGAATATATCAAATTAATCAGAAAAATATAAGGAATTTAGTGATGCCATTCAATTTTCTGTAGGATCAATATTTTGCAAAGTGATTATTTAGGTTTAATTTAATTTAAATTAAATACCACAAATCTTATTTAGCTCATAACTTTGTGTAGATTGATCCAAATATACCCAATATGGGTCTTAAAGTGATCAGAAAACCCAAAGGATTAATTTGATAGTGTTTATTTTGCTATTTGAATTAATTTGAGCCTAATCACATTTAGGACCAAACCCTAATTAGGTTAATTAACCTTAGACATTCAATTGACCATAACTTGGTCAATTGAGCTCCAAATTTGATGATCCAAATATTAATTTAGATCAGAAGAATCTAATTAATAGTAATCTATAAAAATATTATAGATCCAATGGTTAGATTTGCTAATCACCCTTAATTGCTCTAAATCTTGATTAGTGAATAATAGCAAATCTAGTAACTCAAATTGAGAGTTTTAAACTTCAGAGGACTCATAGATCCATTTAGAATCAATCCATAAGGACTGGATTAGTTTTTGAGTGATTAATTTTGTTAATCACTCACTAATCACCCTAAACCTTAATTAGGTCTTAACTTAATCAAATTAGTTCCAAATTGAGCCTATCACATATCATTAAAATCAGTGAGCTATTTGTAATTCATAGTCATTGATTTTGCTTGATTTGGAAACTAATTGAAAAAGTTAGGATTTTTGACCTATAATTAAGGATCCCTTAAATAACCCTTAAACCCTAGATCTTGTATTGGCCATAACTTGGCCAATACTTATCAGGTTTCAGCAAATTTAGGTTCTATGGAAAGCTTAGACAGTAAAGAACAATAATCTAGAAGAAAATTTAGCTTTCATTTAATCAAATTACTAAATTGCTCTTATGAGTCAAATTTACTAATTTGACCTCATATGGCTTAATAATCACCCAAAATTAATTTAGTTACTGTCTAATCTTATATTAGACAGTAAGAATCACTTTCCAAAAGAAAATTTCAGAATTTAAGCCCTAGATCAAAATTTGATCTTTTGAACCCTTAAGTAGGGGCAAATTGGTCATTTTGCCCAAATATAGGGTTTAGCCTTTTAAAACCCTAATTTCAGTTTCTAATCACTAAATTCAATAAATAGAATGACTCATAATTGAAATTAATCAAACTTAAGTCTAAAATAGGTTTTAATTAAAATCTCAGAAATTATTCAGTAAAGAAAAATTCATAAGTGAGATTCTCCCTCTTTAATCAATCTTAGACCCATCCTTAGGTCTTAAAACATTAGTTAGGATGTGTGTCTTGAGAGATACTCTTAGTAATTAAGAGCTTTAAGTCCTAAGATTAGGAATAGATCTTAAGTTAGAATTCATCTATTGAGTAAATTGGGTTACTCAATTAGATGAAATCTTGAGTTTTCTAGTTTCTAGATTTTTCTTAGTTTATTAAATGATTATTTGATCTTTAAACTTTAGAATTAAGAATAGAGATCTATCCTAATGAATTGATTTATCATTAGGACTTGCCTTAACTTAATCTGTGAGTTTGGGTTCTAAACCTTAGACCCTTAGTTATACCTTTAGATTAAGTGATTAGACCCCATCATCTGGAGTCTAATTCTTAATCTTTCATCTTGATTTGGCTAATCAAGATGATGGTTGGGAATGATTTAATTTACAACATTAGGTCGCTGATTTATGCATTTTAACCAAATAGTCATCTTTTGATTAAGTTATAATTAGGACTTGGCTAGTCCTAATTATCTTCAACAAGTAGGATTCGTGATTCTAAGTTACAGAATGTGTAAGAATTAATAAATTCTGAAACTTATGTAACTTAGAGTAGATAGAACGAATAAAGTAGATAACAAAAGATATCACCTGTGTTTTAGATAGAGTTTCTTGCACTTTGATTTTGATGCTTCGCATTCCTTGATTTTGAGCCTTATACCTTGAACATGTATTATGTATAAGACATTCTGGTTAATATCTTATGTCAATATTGAACATTCATAAACATTATTATGTTTCACAAGTGGTTTGTAAGGTGTAGCTTGATTAGTATACCTCTTCGATCAACCCGTTCGGGGTCGGCAACCTTTCGAGGGTTTAATGTCCGACAGTCTATTGGCCATGCCTAGTCCGAGTGATAGGATGGATAGACTCTTGCCCTACTGACTACGGAGGTCAGGATTATATATGGATATACTAATTCAAGTGCACTTACATACAGTTCTCTTAGCTCATCAGGCTAAGAGTTTCAGTGATGTTCAATTCAGAGTTCTTAGCTCATCAGGCTAAGAATTGCTGAGTTCGTACTCAGTTCAGATGACTTATACAGTTGCTATAGTTTCAGTTTACAGTTACTATTTTACTAGTATATTCTGCATTTTAGCACTATTTTACTTACAGCTTTCCTGCACGTGTTTTTATATAGGATGCTAGATTTACTTACTGTTTTCTTATGCTTGCTTAGGATGTTAGTGTACTCAGTATTATATCACTTGGCATAATCAGTTTGATCATATGCATATTTAGGTTGTATTTTTCTTACAGTTTTACACTTCTTTTACTTACCTGTTTGTGTTGCAGTTGCTTGGAGGAGGTATGTTTTACTTCCTTTTTGTTTAGTTATAAACTATGGTTTATAACTTATTACAGCTCTTTTGTACGCTTATCTGCACCTATTTTTGCTCAGTTCTGTTTTTATGGTGATATTCAGTTAACTTAATTAAACTTCTGCCCTAAAATGTACTTAGACTTATTGTCTAACCAGTTTTTCTTTTGTTGGCTGGGGCCCTACCATTATGAAACTGATAATGGTAGGTTCTGAGTTTGTTGGTTTAGCAGATCCAGTGGAGAGTTTGCCATTGGAGGAGGAGCTCGTTCCTGAAGATCTATAGCTTAGGTTTCTATTTTTCAGTGAGGATGAGAGTTTTCTTTCAGTTCTGTTAAACTCATTAAATGTTGTAATAATACAGGATTATTTTTTTCTTTTTCAGAACTTTACTTATTCTGTATTATTGTATTTATACTTTATTGGGTGGATGTTATATTTTATGCTTCCGCACTCTGAGTTCATGTATGATCATTTAGTGATAGTATTCTGGATTGAATGGCAAAGTCCTTATTTAAATTGGATTAAAATGTGTGTCTAATCCAATCTTAAGTGGGAACCTTGTCATCTGGTGACCCCTCCACCGTAATCATGTTAACTTAAGGGTTAACAGGACCACGGCGGGCAGGGCCGCCACAGTTGGTATCAGAGAATTCCATAAGGTGCAGATTGGAATTTGTATTCCTCTCTACCTAATGGATTGTTCTTCTGCCACTTGATCACTAAATGAATACTTGAATTGACATCCATCACATTATGAGTATAACTCAGAATAAGTTAAGTTATGAGATAACTACAAAAGAATATAATTATTAAGTTATATATATATGCTCAACAAATTTAAGTAGAATGTTATAATTGTTGGAATAAAAGATCATCTAGAAATGGCATTCATGACTTACCTAAAGGAGTTCGAGACTATTGGAAATATGAACATAAATTAGGAAAGAAGCAAGGAAGAGTGATCGAAGGAGTATCAGAACAAGGATCGCAAGTGATAAACAAATTACTGAAAGAAGGCGTCTATAGAGGCCTTGATTTTCCAGTACTAGCAAGGGAATGGCTTGCGAGAGTTGACCACATATTTGGTGTTATGGAATGGCCTAGTCACATCAGATTAGAAGTGGTGCTGTGTCTTTTGCGTATGCAAGCAAAAGAATGGTGGATTATGACATACGAAGAACTGTTTTGTAAAGCACAAGAGGAACATCGTGAAGTGATTTATGAAGACTTTCGTAGAGCATTTTTCATTAAATATATAGGATGGGAATAGTTTACAAGTCTATGATGATGTATTTTGTTATTTCAATAAAAGTTACAAGATATGAGTAATGTCAATTTAGTAATAGTATAGTAAGTAGTAAAGTAAAAGTAGTAGTAGTTATAGTAGCAAGTAGTATTATGTCTTAATAAAGAACTCAAGATAGTTGTTTTGATTTCAGGAAAATGAATCCTGCTACTTCTCCCAACAATACTCCACTCAACCTCAACCATCCGCAAGCAATGCTCCAAATAATACTGTGGCTGCGTCCAATACTGTTGATGAAATAACTTCTTTAAGAAATATGGTTACTGTAATGCTAGAGAATCAAAATCAGCAGGCTCTAGCATTCAAAAGTTAGTATCTATAATACCTGTTACTAATGCCAGCACCTCTTCAGCATCCCCCGCTCCTCAAGTTCCCAATATCTATCGGCAGTCTGCAGATGGGATACTTCACAGTTTCCTAAGATTAAGACCCCAACCTTTGAAGGATCTGAATCCCCAATGGATACCTTAGCATGGCTAAAAACTATAGAGAAAAATATCACTAGTCTTGGTTGTTCAAGCAACCAATCTGTAAGACTAGCCACTCATCTTCTGCAAGGAGAGGCAGAACATTGGTGGGAACAAGAAGGAACACACGATTTGAAGACTTGAGTTAGACGAAATAGAATGGAGCTGGTTTGTCCAAGCCTTCAAGAATCATTTATTCCACCCTCCACCAAGAACATCATTGGTGAGTCTTTATTAAGGTTAACCCAAGGAAGTCGACAGTGGCGGAATATACTTCAGAATTTCGAAAGCTCATCCGATTTTCACCTCATCTGGTTCCAACTGAAGAAGATAGATATTTCAGATATGAGAATGGACTCAGAGAGTCTATCAAAGATCATGTAATTCCTTTACAACATACTAAATTCGAGAAGCTAGTTGAGACAGCTCGGGTAGTAGAGCATCATCAAAATACTAAAGACATGAAGAGAAAGGCTTTACTATGAATAAATACCCTCAGAACTTCAAGCAACAACGACAAATCAAGGAAGAGTATATATGGAAACCACTGAAACATCAGCCAAACTGCCACATGTAATAGGCCACATCCTTATGGGAAATGTTATCATTTTGGCCGAGTATGTTTTACGTGTGGAAGACAAGGTCACGCATATAGAGACTGTCGATCAAATAAAACATTGATGGAGTAACTATTGATCGGAATCGTACAAACAAAGTATTCCGTGCCACTCCTATCAACTTCAGAGAACCTCAGAAAACTCTTATGCCACCTCCTGTTCAAGAGCGAACCCTTACAAAGTTCATATGTAGCAAAGCCTTCAAATCCAAATCAATCAACAGCACAATATCTGACAGCAGACCTGCTGGAAAGGCAAGAGTGTATAATCTCACTCCTGTGAAGCAGCAGAAGACAACAATGTAGTCTCAGGTACAAATCGTAACTTTTACTTTTCTTATTGAATTAGAATTTTCTAAAGTCTATACTGTTGTATTAGGCACCTTGTACTTTAAAGATGAGCCTGCAGTATATTATTTGATACTGGGGCTAGTCATTCATTTATCTCTGAAAATTTTGCCAAGAAATTAGGACTATCATATTACAAACTTGCGAAGATCTTGAGTGTTGGACTTCCATCTGGAACCCAACTTAGTGCAAACAAATTCTGCGATATTCAAATACCAATTAATAACCAACCTTCCAAGCCAAGTTAGTTGTGCTACCTATAGTGAATTTTGATATCATACTAGGCATGAATTGGCTTAGTATGCATAGCGCTACTATCAATTGTCAAAAGAAGAAGATTGTATTGCAAACTCCAGGAGCTTCAACAACGTTTATTGGAAAGATCAGCACTAGTAGCTCCTTGATCAATGCAATTCAAGCAGAGAAAATGGTGTGCAAAGGTTATAGTTGTATTCTGATGGTGATGATGGGTAGTAGCAAAGAAGTAACCCCAATCTCTAAAATAAAAGTTGTTAGAGATTTCGAAGATGTTTTTCCTGAAGATCTGCCTGGTTTACCTCCAACCAGAGAAGTAGAATTTGAAATAAATATAGTGCCAGGAACTCAACCTCTATCAAAAGCACCATATAGAATGGCTCCAAAAGAATTGCAAGAGTTAAATGAGCAATTACAAGAGCTATTAAATAAGGGGTTTATTAAACCAAGTATGTCCCCATGGGGAGCCCCGGTGCTATTTGTTAAGAAGAAAGATGGGTCTATGAGAATGTGCATAGACTACAGAGAGCTGAATAAAGTCACAATTAAAAATAGATACCCACTTCCCCGTATTGATGATCTGTTCGATCAACTTGCCGGTGCTGTAGTGTTCTCTAAGATTGATTTAAGGTCAGGGTATCATCAAGTGAAGGTAAAGGACTCAGATGTAGAAAAGACAGCATTCAGAACACGATATGGGCATTTTGAGTTCCTTGTAATGTCATTTGGTCTCCACAAATGCCCCATCTCTTCATGGACTTAATGCAGAGAGTTCTGAAGCCTTATCTAGATAAATTTGTTATAGTATTCATTGATGATATCTTAATTTACTCAAGACAGTAAAGATCATGAAGAACACTTGAGATTGGTTCTGGAGAAGCTTAGAGAGCATGAGTTATATGCTAAATTCTCTAAGTGTGAATTTTGGCTGGATTCTGTATCATTTCTTGGACATGTATTGATGCTCGAGGAATCCAAGTAGATCAGAGTAAGATCAGTGCTATTCAGGATTGGGTTCAGCCCAAGACAGTTACTGAAATTCGTAGTTTTCTGGGTTTAGCCGGATACTACAGAAGGTTTGTTAAAGGCTTCTCTCAGCTTGCGCACCTCTTACAAAACTAACTCAGAAGGCAGTTCCATTTGTTTGGACAGAAGAATGTGAAACTGCATTTCAGTCTATAAAGGATGCGTTAACTCTGCTCCAGTTAGTTCTTCCAAAAGAAGGAGTGAACTATCAGGTGTATACAGATGCATCTGGAATTGGGTTAGGATGCGTATTAATGCAAGAAGGCAAAGTTATAGCATACGCATCTCGCCAGCTTAAAACCCATGAAAGAAACTATGCTGTACATGATTTAGAATTGGCAGCATTAGTTTTTGCATTAAAAATCTGGCGCCATTATTTGTACGGAGTTCAATGCTCTATATTCACAGACCACCAAAGTCTGAAGTACATCTTTACCCAGAGAGAATTGAATTGTAGGCAAAGAAGATGGCTGGAATTAATAAGTGATTATGATTTAGATATCCAGTACCATCCAGGCAAAGCTAATGTGGTAGCTGATGCGTTAAGCCGTCACACTGTCCTTAACATAATTTCAGAAAGTCCGTTGGCAAATGAGTTTCAGAAAATGGAAATTTCTCTTGCTAAGGGAAATTCAGTCAGTACCATGATATCCATGAATAATATAGAACCCACATTTCATAGAGATGTTTCAATCTCTCAAAGCAAGGATGATGAATACTTAAACCTTAAAGTGGCAATAGAAAGTGGTCGTCGTCCAGAATTAATTTAAGAAAGGTGCTATTTACATGAATATCGTCTCTGGATTCCTAAATCCATGCAGAAAGAGATCCTAATTGAAAGTCACAATTCAGGATATCAAATTCATCCAGGAAATTCTAAGATGTACCAAGACCTAAAACAATCATTCTGGTGGCCAGGAATGAAGAAAAGTATTGCAGAATATGTTGCAAAATGCCACGCTTGTTGCTTAATAAAAGCAGAACATCAAAAGCCTGGTGGCTTATTGCACCCACTAGAAATCCCAGAATGGAAATGGACTGATGTATCCATGGATTTTGTTATGGGTTTGCCTCGATCAAGGTCTGGAGCTGATTCAATATGGGTTGTAGTAGATCGCCTTACAAAATCTGCCCATTTTATTCCAATCCGTCAAACTGACTCAGTGGAGAAATTGGCCAAATTGTACATTAAGGAAATAGTCAGATTGCACGGAATTCCTAAAACAATCGTATCTGATAGAGACAGTCGCTTTACTTCTAAATTTTGGCAGGCTGTCCATCAAGATTTAGGCACAACTTTGGCCATGAGTACAGCATTCCATCCTCAGTCAGATGGCCAAACAGAGCGAGTAAATCAAGTCTTAGAAGATCTTCTGCGTTTATGTAATGTTAGATTTTCAGGATCCTGGGAAGAGGCATATCCTTTAGTGGAATTTGCATATAACAACAGTTTTTCAATTAAGTATTAAGATGGCACCATATGAGGCATTATATGGGAGAAAATGTTCATCCCCACTAGCATGGTCTGAGTCAGGAGATACTCAATTTATATGGATCTGAGCTAGTAGAAGAAACAAATAAGAAGGTTAAACTTATTCAACAAAGAATTAGAACTGCTCAAGACAGGCAAAGCAAGTATCATGATAATCGTCATCGTCCTATAGAATTCAGCGAAGGAGATTTTGTGTACTTAAAAGTGAGCCCGATGAAAGGAATCTATCGTTTTGGAGTTTCTGGAAAACTCAGTCCAAGGTACATTGGACCTTTCAAAATTTTACAGAAGATTGGTTCAGCAGCTTATAAATTAGAACTTCCAGAAGACTTCGCTGCTATACATAATGTGTTCCACGTCTCATCTCTAAGGAAGTGTCTCCGAGATCCTTTTCATCTTATTGAACATCCTGCAATTGAAATTCAACCTGATCTTTCTTATACTGAAGAACCAATAAAAATTCTAAATCATGATCTGAAGAAATTAAGGAATCGATCTATTCCAATGATAAAGATTCAGTGGAAGAACCGGTCTTGTAATGAAGCCACCTGGGAGAAAGAGGTGGATATGCGCCAAAACTACCCAAACCTTTTTAATCAAGGTGATTCTTCAACTCTATCTTATTTCAACTCGTTTCATTATATCTGCTTAAATTCTTTTTCTCACTTGAGTGATGTCGAGGACGACATCATTCTTAAGTGGGGGAGTTTTGTAACAACCCAGGTTGTTACTTTTGCTCAATTAAGACTAATCTAAGTCTAATTAATGTTCTAAGTCACTATTAAGTGATTTGAAGCAAATCTCTGAAATCTAGGTCAAACCAAGAAGTCAACAAAGTCAAACAGGAATTCTGGAAAATCCCAAACCTGGAAATTTGACTTTTATTTAGACCTCAGATTGAAAATCTGACTTCGCCATTGCATTTAGAACACCCAAATTAGCTAAGGGTGAAATTTTGGAGGCATTTGGAAGTCGTTGATTTTTCGTCGAATATTTTAATATTATTTAAATACCCTAAATAATCAAATAATTAAATACTAGTCGAAACAAAAATCCGAGTGCGCCGTTGCGTTCCTCACCCTTCATTAGCTAAGGGTGATGTATTGGAAATTTTTGGGATGGCATTTAATAGGTTAAATTTAATTAATTAAATCAGAATAATTTAATTAAAATATTATTATTTAAAATTAACATTTAACGGCGCCGTTCACTTAACCTGACGCCGTCGCCCAAATTCCTTTTTCCCCGCGCCGTTCCATCTGACGGATCTCGCGGACCGTACCGATCGAAAGATCAGACGGTCACGCGATCGTCTTCCTCGTGAGCGCCGAGGGATGCAGCGCGTGTCCTGCATCTGGACACGCGGCGGAGCCGGCGCCACGCAGACCTTCCCACCGCTCATAGCCACCGCCTTAGAGCTTCTATAAGACCCCTATGACCTCAGTTTTCTCGGTTTCAAATCGGAGATCCAAATCTTAAGATCGAGCCTCGTCCATTCGCAAGCCGTCCAAATCTAAGGTACCTGATCTCCTAATACTTGCATTCCAATTAATTGCTTCCATTTCGAAACTCTATTTCATAATGTGGATTGACAAGTTTATCGGGACCGATTGAACTTTAAAGAGTTCGATCAATCCAATTAGAAATTTCTAAACAGTATAAACCGTTAGTCGCCGAGTAGGGGATCTAGGGTTAGGTTTTGCGGGAGCTGTAGTTCTTCTTCGGCGACGTTGAAGGTACCAATCGAAAGATCTCTTCAGACCTTTCGATCGGTGTATGGCTCGTCGTCTGGCACCGCCGTCTTCATCACACCGTCGATTTTGAAACCCTTGTTTCAGCAGTCGGGGTCGAAACGCGCGAGGAAGAAGACCTTTGGGCCGTCGGGTCGGCCCTGGCCCGGCCCGTGGCACGAGCCACGTCGCTTCAGCCGCCACGGCGGGACCCACGCGCAGCGCGCCAAGCCAATCCTGGCGCGACGCGTGGCCCGCGCGCGTCAGCGGACTGACTCGTGGGGCCCGCCGCTGTCCTGCTCAGCCAATGAGCAGCCGCCTCGTGTCCTGCAGAAAAGTAAATAATAAAATTAATTATATATAAATAAACGGTTAAATATAATCGAATTATATATATATAATAACAGATTTAATTAATTTAAATTAAATAGTAATAATTAATTAATTAAATACCAAACTTTAAACTTAATAACTCATTAAATATATGTCCAAATTATACAAATGAATATATCAAATTAATCAGAAAATATAAGGAATTTAGTGATGCCATTCAACTTTCTGTAGGATCAATATTTTGCAAAGTGATTATTTAGGTTTAATTTAATTTAAATTAAATGCTACAATCTTATTTAGCTCATAACTTGTGTAGATTGATCCAAATATACCCAATATGGGTCTTAAAGTGATCATAAAACCCTAAGGATTAATTGATAGTGTTTTTTTACTGTTTGAATTAATTTGAAGCCTAATCACATTAGGACCAAACCCTAATTAGGTTAATTAACCCTAGACCTTCAATTGACCATAACTTGGTCAATTGAGCTCCAAATTTGATGATCCAAATATCAATTTAGATCAGAAGAATCTAATTACAGTAATCTATAAAAATATTTTAGATCTAATGGTTAGATTTGCTAATCAACCCTTAATTGCTCAAAATCTTGATTAGTGAATAATAGCAAATTTGTAACTCAAATTGAGAGTTTTAAACTTCAGAGGACTCATAGATCCATTTAGAATCAATCCATAAGGCTGGATTAGTTTTGAGTGATTAATTTTGTTAATCACTCACTAATCACCCTAAACCCTAATTAGGTCTTAACTTAATCAAATTAGGTCCAAATTGAGCCTATCACATATCATTAAAAATCAGTGAGCTATTTGTAATTCATAGTCACTAATTTTGCTTGATTTGGAAACTAATTGAAAAAGTTAGGTTTTTTGACCTATAATTAAGGATCCCTTAAATAACCCTTAAACCCTAGATCTTGTATTGGCCATAACTTGGCCAATACTTATCAGGTTTTAGCAAATTTAGGTTCTATGGAAAGCTTAGATAGTAAGAACAATAATCTAGAAGAAAATTAGCTTTCATTTAATCAAATTACTAAATTGCTCTTATGAGTCAAATTTACTAATTTGATCTCATATGGCTTAATAATCACCCAAAATTAATTTAGTTACTATCTAATCTTATATTAGATAGTAAGAATCACTTTCCAAATAAAAATTTCAAAATTTAAGCCCTAGATCAAAATTTGATCTTTTGAACCCTTAAGTAGGGGCAAAATGGTCATTTTGCCCAAATATAGGGTTTAGCCTTTTAAAAACCCTAATTTCAGTTTCTAATCACTAAATTCAGTAAATAGAATGACTCATAATTGAAATTAATCAAACTTAAGTCTAAAATAGGTTTTAATTAAAATCTCAGAAATTATTCAGTAAAGAAAAATTCCTAAGTGAGATTCTCCTTCTTTAATCAATCTTAGACCCATCCTTAGGTCTTAAAACATTAGTTAGGATGTGTGTCCTTGAGAGATACTCTTAGTAATTAAGAGCTTTAAAGTCCTAAGATTAGGAATAGATCTTAAGTTAGAATTCATCTATTGAGTAAATTGGGGTTACTCAATTAGATGAAACCTTGAGTTTTCTAGTTTCTAGATTTTCTTAGTTTATTAATGATTATTTGATCTTTAAACTTTAGAATTAAGAATAGAGATCTATCCTAATGAATTGATTTATCATTAGGACTTGACTTAACTTAATCTGTGAGTTTGGGTTCTAAACCTTAGACCCTTAGTTATACCTTTAGATTAAGTGATTAGACCCCATCATCTGGAGTCTAATTCTTAATCTTTTCATCTTGATTTGGCTAATCAAGATGATGGTTGGGAATCATTTAATTTACAACATTAGGGTCGCTGATTTATGCATTTTAACCAAATAGTCGTCTTTTGATTAAGTTATAATTAGGACTTGGCCAGTCCTAATTATCTTCAACAAGTAGGATTCATGATTCTAAGTTACAGAATGTGTAAGAATTAATAAATTCTGAAACTTATGTAATTAGAGTAGATAGAACGAATAAAGTAGATAACAAAGGATATCACCTGTGTTTTAGATAGAGTTTCTTGCACTTTGATTTTGATGCTTCGCATTCCTTGATTTTGAGCCTTATACCTTGAACATGTATTATGTACATAAGACATTCTGGTTAATATCTTATGTCAATATTGAACATTCATAAACAGTATTATATTCGTTTCACAAGTGGTTGTAAGGTGTAGCTTGATTAGTATACCTCTTCGATCAACCCGTTCGGGGTCGGCAACCTTTCGAGGGTTTAATGTCCGACAGTCTATTGGCCATGCCTAGTCCGAGTGATAGGGTGGATAGACTCTTGCCCTACTGACTACGGAGTCAGGATTATGATATGGATATACTAATTCAAATGCACTTACATACAGTTCTGTCTTAGCTCATCAGGCTAAGAGTTTCAATGATGTTCAGTTCAGAGTTTCTTAGCTCATCAGGCTAAGAATTGCTGAGTTCGTACTCAGTTCAAATGACTTGTACAATTGCCTATAGTTTCAGTTTACAGTTACTATTTTACTAGTATATTCTGCATTTCAGCACTGTTTTACTTACAGCTTTCCTGCACGTATTTTTATATAGGATGCTAGATTTACTTACTGTTTTCTTATGCTTGCTTAGGATTTAGTGTACTAAGTATTATATGTCACTTGGCATAATCAGTTTGATCATATGCATATTTAGGTTGTATTTTTCTTACAGTTTTACTCTTCTTTTACTTACCTGTTTGTGTTGCAGTTGCTTGGAGGAGGTATGTTTTACTTCCTTTTTGTTTAGTTATAAACTATGGTTTATAACTTATTACAGCTCTTTTGTACGCTATCTGCACCTATTTTTGCTCAGTTCTGTTTTTATGGTGATATTCAGTTAACTTAATTAAACTTCTGCCCTAAAATGTGCTTAGACTTATTGTCTAACCAATTTTTCTTTGTTGGCTGGGGCTCTACCATTATGAAACTGATAATGGTAGGTTCTGATTTGTTGGTTTAGCAGATCCAGTGGAGAGTTTGCCATTGAGGAGGAGCCCGTTCCTGAAGATCTGTAGCTTAGGTTTCTATTTTTCAGTGAGGATGAGAGTTTTCTTTCAGTTCTGTTAAACTCATTAAATGTTGTAATAATACAGGATTATTTTTTTCTTTTTCAGAACTTTACTTATCCTGTATTATTGTATTTATACTGTATTGGGTGGATGTTTTATTTTATGCTTTCGCACTCTGAGTTCATGTATGATCATTTAGTGATAGTATTCTGGATTGAATGGCAAAGTCCTTATTTAAATTGGATTAAAATGTGTGTCTAATCCAATCTTAAGTGGGAACCTTGTCATCTGGTGACCCCTCCACTGTAATCATGTTAACTTAAGGGTTAACAGGACCACGGCGGGGCCGGGCCGCCACACTAGTAACCTTCCATAATCACTTTAAAAACCACATGCACTTATGTATGATCAAAAGTCATGCCATTTTGTGGCTTGTCACTAGGGTTTAAAGTTGAATATTCACCCTTAATCATCATTAAAAGGTTATTCATAAGTTTATTGGATAAAATTTAATGTTTCTTTTAAATTGTTGTTTCTAACTTTATTGTGATTATTTATATATATAATTATACGATGTTTTGATTTATATTTCTTAAATTATTTAAAATATATATTCTGAATTATTTTTTCTATAATTTTAATTAAATATATATTATTAAAAATAGGAATACTCCTTGAAATATTCCTTTTCATAATCGTGGCTCGGCGAGTTGACTAGGACCCGATGAGTTATGTAGATATTTAGCAAATATTTGGTTTTTAAATTTGCACAAACTAGGGTTTATCCATCATGTTGCTATTTGCCTCCTTCCCTAACTCATCGCCTAATTATGGCTAATTTCTTATGGTGATTACTACCTCATGAGGGAACCTTTGTATTTAGTTTAAAAACCAAAATACACCTCTCATCCTTGTTGTAGTGTGGGTACCAAAAACCCTATAATTAACTATCAGTATCATTAGGGACCCTTTTCCACTAGGAGATGGCCCATAGGATTTACAGTGAATGATATCAATTTTTTCTCTATGGTTGATTATTGAGCTAGATTCAATTTATAATGCAATCACAGCACTTGGATGGTTCAAAGAAACTCGAGAATTTCATTTGAGGCCGTTGGGGTCCCTGGTTAACCAATATTAAGGGTTAGTGTATATCTTCTTAAAATAATCTTAAGAGAATTTTCAAATCTAAATTCTTCTCCCCTAGACCCTCTAATGCCAAAATTTCACTTCCTACACCATCACAGCATCTAGACAAAATGGCTAACCTAAATGCCCCATGATTATCGGTTTCGATCAATGGGAGCTTATTCATGTGGCCAATAATGTAAATTATAATATGCGCCCAACCTTACCAAAGGAAAATTGGTGTGATTCAAGGCTCAATGCACAAACTTGAGTTTCCTCATGATCAATTTATAGATGTTAACAATGGGAATGAGATATGAAAATCATTATTCAATTGAGTTAAATTAGTACAAAAGTATTGTACCTTGAACTGATGGTAAATAGAAATGTTGGTCTGATTGAGTCATCTTAAGCATTCACTTCCTGGTGGTTTTTCTTTAGGGTCTTAGAAAGCTTCAAAAATTTTGAGTACGAAAGTTTAGCCATTGGTTTGCTGACAAGTAGGTCCCGTGCTTACAGTGGTTTGTTAGGTATGTGGAGGCTAGGAGTGATGAGAAGCTTACCACTAATTAAAGAAAAGTTCACTAGTAAATGGGGAGAATTTTTTTGCTTCAAGAATTGAGCTTAGATATATTCAAGTTCTTTAGTGAAAATGAAAGCTAGTGATATGGTTTGTTCAATTAGATCTTGAGCTGGATTTTGGAGGAAAGTGGCACGTTCCTACCACTATGGGGGATAGTTTGGCAAGGTGGCTAGATCATGGAAAGTGGCAAGGACATGTAAATCTTTTGATTTAACATGGCAGTCTTGGGTGGTAGAAAAAAGATGAAGCACAGTGCATGCCATAATCTCTTTTTTATAAATCTGAGATCAGATCATGAATGGAAACATGCATTGTTGGATTCACCTTATACCCTCTATGCGAAGATAGGTGAAGCGCATCATGAATCGTAGAACAATCTCAAGGTAACTTCATTTTATATGGAGATGAAAAAACTATGGCTATTACTTCAAATGGTCCCACATAGCGTGGACTTAATTTATTGCTTACACCAAATCAGTAAACTCCTTTCATTAGGCTAACTTTCAAATATGTATGGTTGCTGACTTGAAATTCTAATTAGCATTATTTTGCATTGTGATACTTTTTTTTATCAATTCTGCACTGCCAAAAGTCTCTTCTTGGTTATATGAATATTCTTATTAGTCTCTTCAATTTATTTTGATTCATAAAACAATATAGTGAATCAAAATTAATGTTTCAAGTATAAATGCACTAGTAATGTCACATGTACAAGGGTCACTCACCACCAAAAACTAAGCTCATCTTTTGTGAAGCCTTAGGCTAATTTTTGTCTAATAGTCCAGGACTTCAGTAGGGAAATAACCCACACTAACCTATCATCAACCCAACAGTTAAGGAGAATAAATTGGGATCAAATAAGTTATCTCTGTTTAGTTCACTGAGGAGTAATCCTTAAGATAAATTATGATTTCATCCCAAGTATTAGTCACCTTATCCCTATGCATTGACAGTATATTTAACCCATAAAAATAGCCAATGATTATGAGATAAGGATGATAATGGAAGTATCAAACCATAAAACTGATTATAAGATAATATAAAATTAAAGTGTGGAAGCTAAACATTCATCCATAATATTCATCATAGATACTAAAATAAACATTCATCTAAAAATAAAATAAAAAATACATCCAGAGTTATCAAATTATTACATACAGGGAGTAAATATTCAATAAAATAACTCTCTCATTTCACTAGCACAAAGAAATAAATCTAAGTCCTAAATTTAATAATCTTGTGACTATGGCTCCTTTGCCGCCTTTTAAAACTTCTGGTTCTTCTCAAAAGCAAGCTCCTAAAACTGCTCCAAAACCTTACATGTTGGCTTCACATACCAGGGCCCCAACCAAAAAAGAGAAATTTTGTGTAAGACAGCAAGTTTGAGTACATTTTAGGCTGACTACAGAATTCTTATTATTTAAGGGATATTACACAACATCTGAAATAAAGATAAAATACATAATAAATCTGAAATAAAATTGTGTAAGCTGAAGATAAAGCTATATCTATAAACCAAAACTACTGAAAATAAATCTACAATAAGATTGAATAATACTGAAAACAAAATAAAAATGTTGTAAGATAAAATAACTGGAAGTAAAACTATATGCTAAATAAAATGTTGAAAATGAACTGTAATGTATGCCAACTGAATATACCTTTGAGTGTGCTAGAAAATATGCCACATGTATGCATAATTTTGATGCCAGAACTGCATTTGACAGATCCTAGCTGTGCTCTGAATCGCGCCACTAATTGATCCTAGGTGTGCTGCGCATCGCACCACTAATGAAATCTTATGCTTATACGATCTAAGTTATTCCAAAATTGAGGGAATTAAATAACCAAAATCTAGAAAACATAAGACATATCTCGTTGGTTGTATAATTATTTTACCCTGACACTTCCTAATATGCATATTTATACGAATCCCACATTATTCACGAATACTCATGAAACTGTCTAACTTATATGCATTTTCAATCTTAATTACACTTAACATTAAACACATGTTAATCTAATTACTACTATTAATTAGCTGATTGTATTTTCATATCTTGTGTCAAATTCTAATTTATCAAAAGTTAAAAGTGCATACATGTAACTAGAATGTTTCAAGAAAGGTAAATTTGGACACTTAGGTTATTTACCTGCACTAATTCCTACACACGGGGAAAGAAGACATACATCCTTTCATAGGTTATCCTCCCAAACTAAGGTGTCCAAACCCTAACTCACAACATATATTGGAATTGGGATGTTTATCCTGAAATAAACTATACTTATCTAATTATTTAAGATAAGATAAAATATCTATAGTTCTTTACAGGGTAAATCAGCCAATCTATAAGTCAAATAGGAAATCAAATTGAGGTTATAGATATGCACTTCATTCCCATATAATAATCCTAATATCAACACTGGATTAAGTTTTAAGCAAACTATTTAGATTTTAAGGACTTTCAAAACTACAAGAAACTTGAATTGATGGTATTTTAATAACTCTATGTTCTCAAGTAATAATCATATGAGTTGAGCATTTGGATTTAGCTTGGTTACTTGGGTTTCACAACGATAAGAAGTAGTTTTAAATCTTAGGGTTCTCTTGATAAGCTTAAGGTTCTACCACATGGTATTTCAATTAAGTTATCCTATCTCAATAGCTTAATTTAACTATGGTTCTTAAAATAGTACTCTTAATTCGGAATTTCAACATTTAGCTTAATTGTCATGATAATTATTTAAGAGTTTTCTACTATAATTCCAATCTCTTTTAATACTAAGGAAGATAACTCAAAGATATAAGTTTCTAAGATCAAAAAGTCAAACCTAATGGGTCTAAAATGATTACGATTCTTTATAATTATTACTCACTAAGCTGACTTAGATGTGTTACTCATGAAGTTATTAGTTCTTTTATTTATAGCTTTCTTAAGGTGTTATTATTTTTTATTTGGAACATTTCTCATCAACTCATCCGTCATGATTGAGATTAGCTTATTGAGTAGCCAATGATTTCAAATGAATCTAATTGATTTTCTCAGCACCTAATTTATTAATTTTTAGAAGAATATTCTGAACAGGAAGCTAATATTAGGTCTTAGATCTGTTTTAATCTAATCATTCAAGTTAATGGTTCTAAGGCTGAGTATATAATTTTGAGTTTCAAACTAAAATATCTCAATCCTAAATGATTCCCTACTATTTAATGAGAGCATAGATAGTAAGTAGACAAAAATTTGGTAAGTGATTCGCTTAATACTTACTAATTAGAGTTTTAAGCAAATTAAAGGTGATTAGAAAATTAAATTTACTTAAATAAAATAATAAGTTATATTTAGGTTCTATACTATCTAATATGTTATTAGACACTTAAATTACTAAAATCAGATTACTAATGGATTTCATATGCATTAGTCAAGGCTTAAGATGATTGGTGAGTGATTAAGAAAATTAAGTGCAACCAAATATTTCTACTTCCATGATTAAGTTCTCCTTTGTATAAGAGAAAGAATGAAACCTTAATAATACAATTTGGCAAAGGATTTAGCCAAATATTCACTAATCCATTATTAAAATGATTAGGGCATAATTAAGAATTCTATTCACAGAAAGAAAAGTATTATTGCACATTAACGTTCTACATATTTTTTGATTAATTTGACATATAAGTTCATGAAATTTGGATATCAAATAGCTAAAAATTATCAAAACCTGGTTTTCATTGATTTCCATATGATTAAAACTTTAGGTTTGCAAAAAATTATCAAAACCGTGGATGTGGGGTCGGCCTCCCTTGTTAAGGTTCCGAAAGTTTGCTTTATACCCCTTGAAAACGGCCAATGGGAAGAGAAGAGTCGCCCCGTATTATCATTGGAATTTGATGGTTTGTATTCTGAAATGCGTCAAGTACCAGGTGCTTTCAGTATGGTTGACACTTGGGACATGCTTGAGCGATTGCTTCTCTGTATGTCTAGTGCCCAAGGTGTGTCAGAGCGCCTGATCCCACAACCATTCTAGAAATGTTTCAATATCTTCAAAAATAAGCATATTTTTTTTCAAGTTAATTACTAATTTTTAATAAATTTTTAATCATAATTTTGATTAATAAATCTCAATTATTATAAGTTAAATATTAAATTTAAATATTTTAATGATAATAGGACACCAAAAAAAACTCTCTTTATTATATTTTATTGTGATTATTTCTTATAGATTTTTTATTTTCCGTTGGTGCACTAACACCCATTAAAATATTATAGGAGCATTTTTATAGAAATATTAGGGGATGGTATTCATTTTGATAGTTAGGCCATAAATTTAAGATTTGTATGGCCGTTTTCATTTACAAAAGAGGGAACGTTTCTTCAGTTGACGGTCAATTTTGGCAGACAAAAGTTGGCTTAGCAATTTGATACTTTTCTCATAATAATTGAGCTTCGTACGGCTCAATTTCAGGATCAATATAAATGTTTTTTTTTTAATTTTGCATATATTTCTTACAAAAAAATAAAATAAAAATATATATATATATATATATATAATACAAACTTAATATTATTTATATATTTACATAATTTTAAAAAATATCACTAAAATCATATTCCTAAGCCAGAGCTCGCCATGCCTTACTTTTCCAATCCTACGAAATCACACACCTTTTGATCACGATGCCACGACTTATAAAGATTAATTTTTGTTTATGCATGAATCTTTAGTGGCCGGTCAATTTCTGCTGGCGTGTATCGGTCTCCTATATAGTCATCAAGAGAGGAATTCTCAATAGTAAAGTTTGAGGTTAGCAATTTTAATTGTAAACCGAAGATTTGGTCAAATTGATGGTGAGATTCTAACTCTTTCTAGATGTAATCCCATTTGCTCTTTTGAATCCTTGCCAAGTGATCGGAAAACTGTAACAAATTCGGAGCATAACTCACCATTGAACTTCGTACGAAAACATTAATATGTTGGAACTTCACACGAAAACATCGATATGTTGGGTGTTTGGAATGATGGCATTAAGTGCAAGCTTGCCATGTAATCATCAAAAAACAAGTGTAAGTTCTTACAACATAAGCACCATCTAATCTTAAGCTTTATTGGTGTAGCATGTAATAGGCACTAGTCTAACTTGTAAAATTCCACTATATCTGCTTTAGAATCAATAACTTGAGGTCAAGGTCACGATAGCAAATTTAAATAAGCAAATATATTGTCGTGCACCACAAAGACACAAGATTCATAAGTGGAAGACCCTAAATCAGTAAAAGCCAGCAAATGTTATTCACTATGCTAAGAGGAGAAGTATTCTTGACATTATAATTTTCACACACCCATTTCAACAAACCAAATGCAATCCATATATATATATATATATATATATATATATATATATATATATATATATATATAACCTCAACCATGTCTTAGCTGCTAATGCGTCTAGACGCATCAGGGTGCACCTTCTAAAAATTAAATCAATTGTACATGGGATCAACTTACTCAATATATGATCCCGCCATACACTCCTAGGAACAAGTTTGGGTGTGCTGGGTTTCACAATAATTACAATGCCATAAATGGTTGCACACAACTGCATCCAATTGGTCAGTGCAGGCATGTCTGTAGGTACTCCAATTTGTCGTGTTGCATGTCCTAAATGATTTTCAAAGGCTATTTTCTAGGACATGTGTGATGACCCCAATATTGAGAATCGCTAAACTTAACATTGATATGTCACCATAATATCTAATACTAGATTAGAAGAAAATTGATCCAAATCATTAGATACTGTGTTTGGCCAAAGCTTTAGAAGATGGTCTTAAGTTAAGATGGAAGGGATTTTTATGAAAAATAATATGTGAAATGCATATGAGAATGTGAATTTAAAAGCATGTGATATGAATACTTGCAAATTTAGATGTAAACATTCTAAATATTTAACATATGAAATATGAGTATACAATTTGCAATATAATTCTAAGTCATTTAAATCTTAAAAATTTTGACATTACTTTTACTATATTTGGTTAAAAATACACCTACAAATTTAGACATACAAGTCTTCCATTCCAATGGAAGATTAAATTGAAAGAAAGCAACCTAAAACTAATATGAAATCAATCCATTACATAGGATTGTTTTGTTCCAGTTCTAATATAAAGCCAATCTGTTATATGGGATTGCTTATTTCTAATTTTAAAGTAAAGTCAATCCATTACATGGGATTGCTTATTTCTAATTCTAAAGTAAAGTCAATCCGTTACATGGGATTGCTTATTTATAATTCTAATAGTTTGAAGTGAGAAAACACATATGTAATAATTATCCATCCTAGAGTATGCACAATTCCATATCACTTAATACATACAAAGGATGATGAATAATTCTCAACTTTAACATGTGGATACTTTCCAATTTTATATAGAATTTAAATATGCAACTAAACTCCAGTGTAATATGCAAAGGAAATATGCAAAATAATTATGAAACTAATGATTTATTTAGCATTCAATTACATATATCCATTCATCACATCCCAAGCATTTAAGTGTAAATTAAACTTCAATACAAGCATAGTAAATGTAAAGTAAATAACTTAATTATTACAAACCAACATTAATTTAAGGGAAAGTAAGGAAAATAATGGCTCACTTGCAAAATTAATAAGCTATATTTTATAACATTTTTAAGCGGAAGTAGCTAGCTTATGCACTTGGTCCTGCTCCACTAGCCTCCAAATGCACCTGATCTATTACATTTTAGCATTTAAATGTGATAGGGCAAAGCCAAAAATTAAAAAATATGATTAGACTAAATAGTTTAAGTACAATTTATGATTAGGCTTAGCATTTTATTATTCAATTGGATATCACTACTAGTTATAACCTAAGTATAAGAAAGGGTGCCAACAAGGTAAATATCAAAGTGCAGAAAAATAAAGTAAATGAAAAAGGCAAAGAGAGTTAGAATACTCATATAATTATACATCCTTACTTATAAGTAAACAAGGGTAAAAGCATCCTAAATAAGCTAAAAAGAAACTAAAGTGCATATGAAAGCAAATGAAGTAAAGCATATATTTGTTCAAATGAACTTATGCTAAGTAAAGAAAAGAGACAGTGAAATATTTAAATATAATTTTAACAACATTCACTGTAATCTAAATAAACTATAAATAAGCAAAGTACAATACTAAAATATGGAAATGCATAGTATAGAAATTGAAGAAAGATCCTAGACTATTAGTCTAAGATTCAAATAGTCTAAAACTATGAAAAGTAACATAGCTAAAAGCTATGATGAGACTTAACAATCTATAAGATTTAAGAAGATCTCATATTTTAAATGATTAAAGTTATTATAAAAAAG
Organism: Gastrodia elata; assembly: GCA_016760335.1. Lineage (NCBI taxonomy): Eukaryota > Viridiplantae > Streptophyta > Magnoliopsida > Asparagales > Orchidaceae > Gastrodia > Gastrodia elata. The sequence continues at coordinate 2,624,173 of CM028677.1, read as the reverse complement.
TACTCATTCTACAGGCAAATACAGAATGAAGCGAGATGTTAAAAATGTCTGTTTAACAAGTAAATGAAAGCGGGATCATACAAAATAACACTCACATTCACCCTCTGAGAATATGAGGTCACCTTATTACTCCTTATTAGCTTGCCCTTAGCTTATCCAATAATTAAAACCCCTATAGTTTTTAATGAGAAAATTTTATTCATGCACAAAGTTTTATATGAATGATTCAAATAAATAAGGCTCAAAGCTAAGCAAACATCTAAAGAAAATTCAATAATTGCAACTAGTGATATCTAAAATTATCTAATTTTAATGATCTACTTAATAATTGGAGCTAATTGAGTTCCCAATTGACTTTGAGATATTGAACTCAAGTCAATTGAAAATAATAATATTAATTAGAGTTTTGAAAATAATAGTTTTATTTCATTTATTTTGATATGACAAAATAATTTATAAGTATAATCAATACAAATAGAATATAGTTCTATTCTAATTCTAAACTATAAGGTTAAATTAAAATAACTAAATCAATATTTAAGTGACTAGTAGGGAAGGATTAAGATTAAGAAATTATCAAACTTAAAAAATTAGAAATTAAGGTTTAATTCACTAAAGCTCTCTAGCTAGGTTGTAGTTTGAAGGTTCTATCCAAATCAAACACTATTATAGCTAGGTTAAAGTAAAATGAAAGGCTTAAAGTATAGGAATGAAAGGATTAAAAATTACAAGTTCTATGTTTTCGAGTAGTTAAAATTTAGAGAAAATCAATAGGATTCCTAAACTACCTTAAATTAATTATGATTCCTATTACTAACTCTTAAAGAATTCAAGTGAAGCCTTTAAGGATTTGGATGAATAAACTAGGCTCTTATTTAGTCACTAAAGGCTAATCCTAGTTGATTCAATAATCTATAATTACAAAAGCATTAAGGCTAACTACTCTTAATAGAGGTCATCGTCTTCATCGATGATATCCTGATTTATTCAAGAAGCGGAGCTGATCATGAGAACCATTTGTGGTTAGTATTAGTAGAGCTTCAAAGCAATGAATTATATGCTAAGTATTATAAGTGCAAATTTTAGCTTGACTCAGTCGCTTTCTTGGATCATGTCGTAGATGCACAAGGAATCAAGGTTGATAAGAATAAAGTAGGCGTAGTTCAGGATTGGTCACCTGTAATAACCCTAGTATTATCACCCATTAATTAGTAACATAATTGACTCCAAACCATTTCCTTTATTTTTATAAAAGTGTTAGAAGTCTCCACCTCAAATTTGTTATAATTTGGAGACCATTTGTTAATTTCCAATATTTTTTGGTTTTCTGATAATTCTAAAAATACCTAATTTATTTAGACCTCAGAATTGAAAACAGACTCCACCATTGGACTCGCCACTCAAATTATCTATGGGTGGTATTTTGGAAGCCTTTGGAAGTCGTCAAATTTTTTGCGAATATTTTAATTATATTTTAATGCATAAAAAATTAGGTAAATTAAATATACCTCCGATCAAAAATCTAATCACATTTTTGAGTTCCGTACCCCTCAAATAGGTAAGAGCAAAAATTTGGAAATTTTAGAACTGCATTTGAGTAAATAAACATGATTACATAAAGAAAAAAAATATATTATTTAATTATTTATTTATAAATAATGATATAATAATGATAAGGCTGAATAATTTAGATACCATACCCTTTAATTAGAACTGTTCATTTTTAGGTTTTAATCCACTAGGTTTTAAATCCAACGGTCAAGCGTTAATAAAAGAAATGAGTTGCAAGATCAAGGAATAAAAGATCGAACGACCCTCTTGAACTCCACTCCCTCTGTACTCCATCTTCCATTCTTTTCGCACGATTGTTGAAGGAGAGGAATGAGCGTACGAATTCACCATAGCTGGCCTCCTACGGCCCTTATCCTCCTTTAAGCTCCCCAATCCTGGAGTTTTTCCTTTTTTTCCTCTATTCGAAGGCTAAGAGGAGCTGCGAAAGTTGCGAGAGGAAAAGGAAGAGAGGCGATTATACTCTGTAAGAGTTGATCACAATTAAAACCCTAGTTCCATGTTCCGGTGCAAAAGGTGCGAGGGTTATCTGTGGAACCTTGATTTGATGAAGTCTTTTCTTTCGCTCGGTGAAACCTCCAAGTACTAACCCCAATCTTTTCCTATCATTCTTCTGATGTTTTGAATCTACGATTCATTCTTAGCCATTCTTTGTGAGAAAGTAATAATCAAATTGAATTAAAGAGAAGCTTAAATTTCACACCATTAGCATTTGGTTTTCAATTAAATATCAAACAAATATATGAATATATATAATAGAATTTTTTTTTTATTGCAAATGTTGGGTTGTAGATGTTTGAGAATCATCACCTTGAGTTAAATCATGATGTATGCTATTGTGAAATTGTATAATGATGGCTTGGATCCAAATTGGGGATGGAGATGATACTTGGAAGGTGAATAAACTTTTTAAAGTTGTTTATGAAGTTGCTATATAGGAAGTGTTGTGTTATGTAATTATTCTTTTTGTTTGTGAATTAAGCTGTCAATTGCTGTTCGTAATTCAAATTTATTATATTACAATGATGATATTGTTGCCAATGACAACTTTATAGACGATGTGAATTAGCAGCATGATTGGATGAATTGGAATGAATTATTTTTCCTTCAGCACTCTATTTTTAAATAACATTTCATACTTTATATGAAATTGGTAAGTTCAAATCTCAGGCATTTAACATTTGACTTATTTTCTTACAAATATTGATTTGATATATTCCCTAATAAAACTTTTGTATGCATGTTCCTTTAATGAATGTCTATAGATTTATTATTGTTTATCATCAATGAGGTTAAAATGAATTGAGTCTAAAAGAGGCCGATTGAAATTAAAAGAAAATATAGGTTAATAAGAGAACTTTTGGCTACAGATTTGATTATGTGAATTTTTTCTTTCGATTCAACTCATTGTGTAGTTTCTTTTGTTTTTATTTTTGGTAAATTGGGCATTGTAGGATGTAAATTTATGTTTGATTTAATATACTTTGAATTAATCGGTTCAGTTTGTCTCCATGTTTTATGGCCTAAAGGTAAAATTTTTGCATATGTTTAGATTCAAATTTTTTGGAATTTAATGTGGTAGTAGATAGTAATTGGTATACTGTGTTGTGAATGCTTTAACTTACATCCAAGCTATTAAGAAATTTAAGTGATGTTTGGTAGGATGTCATTACTAAGACAGCAAGTTATTATGGTGGCAATTAAATTTTTATATTGTACCATGTTTGGTTCAATATTATTTTAATAAAAATGTCAATGATATTCCTAAGTATTATATTTGATTCACTGCCATTTGTTTTATGTTACAAATGAGATAAGATTATCCCCCAACAATGATATATAAATAAAATTGAAGAACCATTCTAAAAGTGATGGTCCATGAAATGTAAAAATATATATTTTATATGCTTTCTAATTTATAAATATTCAAGTCCTATGTAAATTTGATGTTTCTTGTGAATATGAGATGTTTAGAACTTCTATAATTAATTATTTCATATGTAGGATAATGGAATGTGTAAATTGAATAGAAAACTGCATAACATGTGTTGAGCTTGAATCCTTATATTTTGTTTATTTCATATAGATCAATTGATGTCATTTAAATGTAAGTGAGAACAAGTGCTGCCATTAATTTCAATGTGAATCAAATACTATCATGAGTCAAATGCTACCATCAATCATGTGTAACATCATATGTTGCCATCAATTGTTTAAGAAAATATATGCTGCTATCAATTATGAATAAGATCATATGTTGCCATCAATTGTATAAGAGAATGAATGCTACTATCAATTATGAGTAAGATCATATGTTGCCATTAATTGTAAAAGAGAATGAATGCTGCTATCAATTATGAATAAGATCATATGTTGCCATCAGTTGTATAAGAGAATTAATGCTTCCATCTATCATGTGTAAGATCATATGTTGCCATCAATTGTTTACGAGAATATATGCTGCTATCAATTATGAGTAAGATCATATGTTGCCATAAATTGTATAAGAGAATAAATGCTGCCATGTCATTCAATTTAAAATGATCAAATGTGGTTACTTCTTTTATTAAAACCATGTGTGGCCAATTAAATAAATGAAAGAATCAATGGAACATGTGGGATCTAACAATGTCCTTTACATTATTTGAATTAAATTAACTTTTATCATTAAAAATGTTTTAAGAAACAAATCTTGTACTAGAATTCTGTTTAAATGATTATTATTTCTTTTATATATAAATGCTAACTTCAATACTGTTATTCTTTGTAGGTTAAGTTATAAACTAATATTAATAGAAATGTTGAACCAAATGTCATTAACTATGGCATATTAAGTCAAATGATGTTGTCCCTTTATATTACTAAGCTAATTACCGCATCTTTTATTATTTTCATAAATGTTCGACTTAGGATGTGTGAATCTTAGGTTAGCAAATTGCTTCATTTGATTTTCTCACCTGAAATTATTAGAACTGGAATTTGCCAATCCTATGTAACGGATTGACTTGCAAATTGATGTTCTTTATAATTGTTGAAATTTATAGAACTAGAAATAATCAATTCCATGTAATGGATTGACTTATATATTGATATTGTATGTGTTTATTTTGAGCAAATACAACGGTGACCATGTCGAAATTTTCTAGAATTAGAATGAAATTCTTAAATTATAAGTGTTATGCTTTTCCAATAATTGTATGTAAGGTTAAATTAGAACCTTTTAATTTCCTTTGTAACCTATCAAGTTTAACATATCAATCTTTTAAGTTAAGATCACTAAAAGAACTTATGTTCTAACTAGTGTTTAAGCAATTACTTAGATGACTAGTGTACAACTTGATAGCCTTTAACCTCCTACAATAGTTCTCTATCAATTATATTGAGAGTAATAGCTTCCTTTCATACTTTAGATAAGCTTTTAGATTTCTAATCCCTACAATCTTAAAATAAATTGTTTAATGTAGGGTATAATGTATCTCTTTTCTTAATTTCAAATATTTAATATTAATTAATCTTAGATAACTACATAATTAAATTGAGTTGAAACCTTTTGTTTATAAGTTAAATAGGTGAAGCTAATAGAATACCCTTTTAGCTTATACTTTCATTAATTAGAAATCTATAAACACAATTCTTCCTTATTAGTTTCCTTAAGCTTTATTCATAAATCTTTTTGATTTGATTAAACTAGTATAGGATGAACTTCAATTACATGAAAATACTTTTTTTCAAACTTATCTTCGTTCTACTTTTATCAAAATTGACTTAAAGATCAATATTTATAAGTCAATTTGGAGTTCAATTAGCTCCAATCATTAAGTAGATTATTAATGTAGCGCCCCGCTCCGTCGCCGCGCGCAAAAGAGAAGAGGATCATAATTTCGGTGATGGAGTAGTGCGCTATTCGGGATGAACAAACAACAACACCTTCCTGAATAAGCTTACTAAAACTAGCCACTCTGAAGGGCTGCTGACTCAAACCCAAGCGTAGGATTCAGGGTCAATACTTAAGATAAGAGTAGAATTCTTATCTTAAGTATTAGACTACTATGTACATTAGATTTAAAAGGTTAAATAGGAATCCAATATATGTTATTGCCATATCAGCATTTTTAGTATGCTAATCACATCACAATACTAACTATAGAAGTATAACAGAGTGCAAAAGCTAAAGCAAAATATCCATAATACATTCATCACAGAGGAGTAATAAAAATTTATCTCAAAAAGGAAAAAAGTAAAATACATATAAAATTATTATAAATTGATTTAATACTAAAAATATAAAGTCTATCTGAAATACTAAAACTGAAGCAGTAAGTAAAAGGCAGAAGACAGATCCACTAGGGCTCCATATACTTCTCTGGGATCTCCTGTAAGTCCTCCTACCCTACCTCAATAAGCTTCTTAGAATCTAGCAAATTGCCGGATCCCAAAAGTATCCCGTGTTAGACAAGAAGTCTAACACATCACAACTAAATTAAGAGGTACTAAAGTAAATATATGTAGACATTAAAGTAAACAAAACTATAGGAAATAATAGTGGAAGCACTATGCAACTAAAACTGTATGGACTAAACAACATAAAAGTGAATTGAAAGAAAAGTAAGCGAAAGGTAAATGGACACATCAAATACTTAGACAACAATGTAAAAATGTCCAATGTTGTACTATATGTCACTGAAATAATGCACCCAAATATGCCACAACACAGTATGCCACAAAACTACAATAAAACTATCACTGAAAGACTATGAGTCGTATGGTCCAATGTATACATACATCTAGTTGAGAATATAGTTTATTATGAAGCCGATGCATCCTGAAATTCCCCAGTCAAGGTATGTAGCAATACATAACCCATAATTCATCACTAATACTCATACGTCACCACTAAATCATTCATCATGCTCATGCTCATGTTTATGCCCATGCTTCTATTATATATGAGAAAAATCCAGAAATCCATAAAACTTTGAATACTGATGATGATTTCAAGGTCTCCACTATGCCGAATCCAACTAAAAGGATTCTGACTCCTAGCTTCTTGAATGATAGTTGGTTATAGTTGAAGATTTACTTAAAAATCATTAGATGGGATGATTACATACACACATTTAGCATGTTTTCTAGAAAGGTGGTTCTTAACACTTAATTTGATTAAGCCACCCTAACGAAGCGGTCTTTAATAGGAGGCATCACCCATTGGTGATTTGTATCTCATGCTAAGTTATTAAGATGCCCAACTCACAATCACACTCAATGTCTTAAAGAAGGTGATTCTAATTACTTAGTTTGTTTGAGCCAAACCTATTGAAGCAGTCTTCGCTAGGAGGCAATTGCCCGTTGGCAATTTGTATTTCAATCAAACTAAGGAATGAGTCCCCGTTTAATACACTCTTAGGATTTATTAATTTACTCTAAGCAAGATTATATCCGCTTAAACCCGCAGGATAGCCTAATGATAAATCTTACTTAGAGTGACTCAACCATTCCCGAATACTATTAAAATAATCCAGTACTATGGGTATACTCTACTATACCCAACTAATAATACAGATTTATACAACTCTATTTAATCAACAAAGGTTTATCAAGTCTATTAATTCTTATGCTAAATAGGTAAGTCCTATACAAGGCTCCCAGGAAATGTGATCAAGGATCTCTCAATACAGATTCTATCACAAGGAGAGGTGTTACTTCTCGTATCTTGGGTGATTCTACCATGAGGGGTTAAGACCAACTTCTAAGGTTAAGGAATCATCTAAGTTTCAACCTCAATGAGTTATATAAATTCTCCTACCTCAATGTATATTTAGTTTAGCGCTTTAAAATATTTTAGAGATGATCTTATGTTGAGATACTTAAGATCTCACACTCTTAATTCTAATGCTAACATTCTAAGTTTTACTTATCATTTAGGTTTAGAGTGATCAAATTAAATGATTAAGTCATCTGATCATAACTTATTCTAAGATTATGGTATTTAAATCAAGAATGTTATTAGAGTTAGATCTATTATAAAATCAATATAATTCTATAAATCTTTTCATGCTAATAGTTTTATTTAAGAGAAAAATCAAAGATCTAAAGTTTAGATTCATATTAAGCAAACTCATAGATTTATTATTAACCTTAACATGTCTAATTCAAATGTTTAAGATCAATACCAAATTAGATGCATTGTTGGAATAATGTCAATTACATTATCTTACAATCATGTCCATTTAGTTAAGGTTTAAGAGTTTGGATATTAATTATGCAGGTTAGGGTTTAACCCCTACTCATGTCCAATTAATGTTAAGGGTTCATTTATAGGTCAAATGCCAAATCAGTGAATTAGGTATGTATTATTGGTGGCGATCTTAGACCTGGATCAAGTCTTAATAGCTTGATCAAAGTTTTAAGACTTCTTAAGGTTAATTAAGATGTTTAAGATCTTCAAATTTAGGTTTATTCAAATTATACATTATAAATATTGCATATATGGCTTCAATACATCTAACTTACTGTCATGAAGCATAATAATAGAAACATTCATAAAAACAAATGATAATTAGTGCTAATCAAACTCTACCTCAATCCAAAAGGATTTGCACATAAATACAAATCCAACCATCAAATTTTATGCAACTTGGCATATAAGTTCTATTTAATCATACAATTAATCAGAGACTAAGTTTGCTAAGATCCAAAGATTGGAAATCCTAATTTTCACTAATCATGGTTTAATAAGATTAGGGCACACGTTAAAATATAGAGATCAAAACAATAAACCACTTACACATTCATTCTATTAATCAAAAGGAAACTAATGGCACCCTAAACATGCAATTTGGTTAAGTGGTTATGCTAATTAACCCTAATCAAGATCTATAAGAAAAAATGGAAAATCTAACCATTAGATGTTCAGTATTATTTTATATTCTTATTCCTAAGAATTTTCTGATCAATTTGATATAAAATATTATAGGGTTTGGACTAGTGGATTAGAAGTTATTCAATTAATATATTATGTATTTTTCTAATTAATTTTTCCTATAATTTGATTAATTAAATTATTTTTCTTAAGAAAAATAAATCCAATTAATCGTATGTTAATTAAAATAGGTTCGGCTCGAATCCAAAAGGCGCGGGTCGACCGGGACCCGGGATACCCGGCACTGTCGCGCAGTGCAGGTCATGGGCTGACGTAGCCCGCACAATGCCATTGTCCCCGCCTCGACCCCTCTCAGTAGAGACTGGTCTAGAAAACCCTAGATGACAAAATTCTCTGTCTAGAGCGCATGCCTTGGCCTCAGGTTGATCAGGAATCAATCCCCTAGACAAGATTCATCGATTAACACTCAAAGCCCCATGTGAGGTTCTCTGGATCGGTCCGACCTTACTCACCTGAGGGCTCCCATAATGGAGATACTGTGGGGAGAAAATTCTCCCCACAGAGGCCACGCCAGACCCAGGACTCAATCCCTGCACCATCATGGAGGTGAGATGAATCGCAACCACCTGGTCTGAAGGCCTGATGTGTTCTGGAACATCGGAACCTTACTCACCCAAGGTGTTCCTTAAGTACTTAGCCTGATCGATAGATTTGATCGATCAGGGCTATTTCAAGGAGCAATTTCAATAGCTTTGAGTTCGAATCGACAATACCTAGCTATACGCATCAAAAGAAGGAAGGTCTGAGCCTCATTGGTTTGATGTAGTTTGTTTTACGCACGGAGATGGGGTGGGGTGCTACAATCAGAGCTTAAAGTATATCTTCACCCAGCGTGAGCTCAATTGCCATCAGCAAAGATGGCTCAAATTAATAAGTGATTATGATTTAAGCATTCAGTACCATCCCGGTAAAGCAAACGTTGTAGCCGATGCACTCAGTCTTCATGCTACACTTTCCTCCTTAATAGCCTTAATTCCTTTGGAAGAAGAATTCAGGAGGCTCGATATCAGGCCAGTTCATGGTTCTATGCTAAGTGAACTAAAATCTAAGAGTACCGTAGAACCTATATTTCATCGAGATGTCTCCATCTCCCAAAGAATGGATGAAGACTATCTGAAGTTCAAAATGGAAATTGAAAGTGGTCATCATTTTAATCTCCAACTATAAGGTAATGTAGTATATCAAGAGGGTCACATATGGATTCCTAAATCCATGCAGCAAGAAATTTAGTAGAAGGCCATAATTCGGGTTACCAAGTACATCCTTGCAGTGCGAAGATGCACCAAGTTTTGAAGAAATCATTCTGGTGGCCTGGAATGAAGAAAAGCTTGGCCGAATTCGTAGCAAAGTGTCATGCTTGGAGTCAAGTCAAAGATGAATATCAAAAGCATGGAAGAATTCTCCATCCGTTAGCAATTTATGAATTAAAGTGGTTTGATGTTTCTATTGATTTTGTTATAAATTTGCCAAAATCAAGGTCTGGTGCCCATTCAAACTAGGTCATTGTTGATCGACTGACAAAATCAGTACATTTTATTCTTATGCATCTGACGAATTCTGTAGAGAATTTGGCAAAGCTGTATATCAAGGAAATTATTAGACTTTATGGAATTTTAAGGTCAATTGTATTTGATCGAGATAGCTATTTCACTTTTAAATTTTGGCAGGTAGTGCATCAAGACTTGGGGACTACCCCATGAGCAATGATTTCCATTCTCAAATAGATGGTCAAACTGAAAGAGTCAACCAAATTCTTGAAGATCTTCTTCATCTCTATATTCTGAATTTTGGAGGCTTCTGGGAAGATCATATTCCCTTGCTAGAGTTTGCATATGATAACAGTTTCCAGGCAAGTATCGGCATGGCTCTGTACGAAGCCTTGTACGACAGAAAGTGCAATTTTCCCTTAGCATGATCTAAAACTGGCAACGCTCAGTTATATGGCTCAGATTTAGTTGAAGAAACTAATTGTAAGGTGCAGTTGATCCAATAGAGAATTAAAGCAGCTCAAGATTGTCAGAGTAAGTATCATGATGCTCATCATCATTCTCTAGAATTCAAGGTTAGAAATTTTGCATATCTTAAAGTAAGCCCAATGAAAGGCATATATTATTTTGGTGTAGACGGGAAGCTAAATCCCCGCTACGTCGGACCTTTTGAAATCATAGAGAAGATTAGTTTTGTATCTTATAGATTGAAACTTCCTGAAGATGTCTCTACAGTTCATAATGTGTTCCACATCTCCTCTCTGCGGAGATGTCTTTGTAATCCTTCTCATCTAATTCAACTTTCATCAGAATCTCTCCAACCGGATCTTTCTTATGCGGAAGAGCCAATTAAGACTTTAGCTCAAGATCAAAAGCAGCTGAGAAATCGCTCAATTCCAATGGTAAGGGTTCGGTGGAGGACTCGCTCTCTAGAAAAATCTACTTGGGAGAAAGAGGCTGATATGCAAAGAAAGTATCTCGGTCACTTTGAAAATCCAGGTACCCAATAAATTCTAAACATGTAATTTTTGTTCTTAAAATTTATGCATTGTTGTTTTCTCTCTTGAGATGATGTTGAGGACGACATCGTTCTTAAGTGGGAGAGTCTATAATATCCCTAGGTTGTTACTCTGTTAATTCCGAGCCTGATCAGGCATTAGTTTTAATCCTTTTGTATTTTAAATATCAAGTAAAACAAATCCTGAAAATTTGAAGTCAATTGGACTTCACTAAGTTAAGTTAACATTTTGATCAGTCTAGATGTCCTAAATAAGACTTAAAATATATTGATCTTAAAATTAAAATTTGAGTTCATTTTTGAATTCCTCACCTCCAAAGAATGCTAGGGGGTCAAAGTTTGGTAAAATTTGGATATCATTTAGACCATAATTCAATTTAAATTAAAATGGTATAATTGCACTCTAGGATTTCCAATAATTTAAAATTGCAAATATACCTTATACCCGATTAAACGTCAGGATCTGTTGTGCGGACCACAGGCGATCTACTGCGGAGCCTGGGTCACTCGATAGAGGAGTCTCGTAGATTTCACCGTCACGCTTAAGGAATCAACTGGTAGTATTAGATTCCGTAAAACCATGAATCTGTCATTAGATGTGGCTTGTAGTTCCTAAAGTGCAGATTCAATTTGATCTGGCCATTAGATTTGCCCTGTGAATCCTACGACGTGAATTCAATCAAATCAGGCTGTTAGGATCCGGAGGATCAGGACCGTAGCGCGGTCCTGATGAATACATCAGACGGCCCACGGTGCTTATGCATTATGGATCTTCGTCTTTTCCTCGCCTGCGCCTGACAAAAAATTTTGGAGGATTCTAGATAGCCAGGCCTGTCCCACATTACCCGCTCCACCTGAGCATGCTGTTGGGTTTCTTCCCTAAATGGCATATCAGCCCTTACGAGCCCCGTGGCCCGAGTAGCTCCAATTAAGAAAATTGGAGTTCGGTCATGGCCCAAGCTCTCGAGTCAGCCCTAAGCCAATGCCTCTGGAAGTTTCCCCATACCCTATTGTGGCTATTAATAGCCTCAAGTATTGCTCCATATGATCCTTTACTGATCAATTAGTGTCAAGCTTCCCTCTGCCATTGCCGACCTTCCCGAGCTTCCCTAAGCATCCCTAGTGTGCGTACCGTTGATATAGGCAATTCATGGCATTCAAAAATCCTAAGTGCATTTGTTTGAAGCTCTGCTCCCCTGCCTCCCTCTCTGCTGACCAATCCAGCTCTCACTGTTGAACCAGGTATCCTAGTCTGTAAGTTCTGAGCTAATGAGGCACAAACTTTACTCCATTTGATTCATAATAGTACGTATTGTTGAATCGAACTCACTACTATCATAATTGTGCCCTAAGCTAACTCTGATTGATTGATTTTGATCGATCGGGCTAAGTCTTGTAAAAAGGGCTGGGTCCGAGTAAGGACTCAGCGATCCAGCCCACCTCAGACCCTCAGGCCAGGGGCTTCGATCCGCCTCACCTCCCTGAAGGTGTAGGGATCGATCCCTATGCAAATCATGGCCTCTGTGGAGAGAATTGTCTCCCCACAGTAGCTCCATTGAGAGGCTCTCAGGTGACAAGGGTTTGGGTGATCAAGACCACCTCACAGAGGGCTTTAGGTCCCCATCGATGCGTATGGCTACGATAAATATGTAGCAATTATTGGTTGGTCATGCTGTGTAACAACCCAAGTTGTTACCCTTATCAATTAAGCCTAATCTCCATCATAATATTGATCTTAAAGTGTTAATCAAGTTATTATGAGTCATCCACTAAGACCAAGTCCAAATTAGGAATCATAGATTAAGTGCTTAATTTTGGGAAATCCAGAAACTCTGGAAAATGACCTATAAAAATTGCCCTCATATCGAAAATCGGACTTTGCCATTGTGCTCATTGCCCCCAATTTAGCAAGAGGTAATGTTTTCGAGTTAATCGGAAGTCATCAAAATTTTGACGAATATTTTAATAATATTTAATACCCCGAAAATTGAAAAATTAAATACTCGTCAGAATTAAAATCCGACTTCGCCGTTGGGATCATCACCCTCAAATTAGCTAAGGGTGAAATTTTAGGATTTTTCAGAAGTCATTGAATTTTCTTGAATATTTTATATATTTAAATTAATCAGAAAGTTGAGAAATTTATTTTAACCTCAAAATTAAAATCCGACTTTGCTGTTATGATCAACACCCCCAAATTAGCTAGGGGTGATATTTTGGATGCATTTGGAAGTCGTCAAATTTCCGCGAATATTTTAATATAATTAAATATCCCGAAAAATAGAATAATTAAATAATCGTCATAATCAAAATCTGACTTCACCATTGTGATCGTGCCCCAAATTAGCTTGGGGTGAATTTTTGAGAATTTTCAGAGTGCGTTTCTAAAATCATATTTTTTAATTAATTAAAGGAATAAATGTTATTTATTCCTTATTGCATTTTTTCCTTTTCCTTCTTTCTCTCTCATAGTTGGATATTCCATTCAGCTGGCCCTTACCTCCACTTTCGGCTGACCCGTCTTCTTCTCTCTCATTAATTGAAAGCTTTGATGGCTACGACCATCCCTCTTCTTTCCCTCTCCTTAATGGCAAGGTTTGATGGCTATGACCATCCTTCTTCCTTCCCTCCCTCCTAGCTCATAGTGGCTTTCTCCCTTCCTTCTCCTCCTATAAATAGAAGCTCCGCTCTTCCTCTCCATTTTTGGCTATCAAGATAAAGCTCCCAAGCTTCCACCCTTCCCCCCATTGTTGAGCTTTGTGCTAAAGAAGAATAAGAAGAAGAAGTTCCTCCTCCAAGCTTTCCATGGTTCCTTCTTCCTCTTCTAAAGGCTAAGATACCCATTTGTTCTCCTTCCTTGGTCATTTCATTCCTCTATTATGCTTATTTGCATCTTTTTTCATCCATGATAAGTATGGAAGCCATAATAATTCTTCAAAGTAATATACATCATGCTCTGTATTTTGTTCATTCTACACACCCTGCCTTTATCACCATTGTTCATATAGCTAGGATGATTTGTTCGTGCCAATTTTAGTGTCAATAGAAAGGTATTAGAAATACCTTTCCATTGATATATAGCACCACTCTTAGAATGCTCCGAATTGAGAGCATTTGAGCTTGAAATGTGGCCCTTTACGGGTCTCGCACAGGTGAAATTATCATCTGGCACTACAGCGCGCCGTAGCGTCCAACAACGTTCATTTGACCATATCTTAGTTATTTATACTCCAAATTCAAAACTTTAAAGTGCTAGATAGCTTAGAATTTCAGTGCCAACAATAAAATAAAATAATAATTAGGTTCTAAGTCCTAAAAAAATTAGAAATAACCAAAATACCCCTAATCTTAATTAGGTAATAACTTAACCAATCGAAGTTCAATTTGGGTCTACTCCCAGTTAAAGTACTCAGTGAGATATAGAAAAAGTATAGCCACTGAGTTTGCTGAATTTGGACATCAAATGAAAAAGTTAGTGTTTTGACCCCCTTAGCTTAAAAAATTACCAAATTGCCCTTGGAAATTGAAATGGCTATAACTAGTTCATTAGACCTCAAAATTTAGTGTTTATGGACTCTATAAAATCCTTGAATAGCAACCAATAGTAAATTGTATAAAAATTTAGATTCCACTAGGTGCAATTTATTAAAATACCCCTAAGGTCAAAAACCTTAGTTTGAACCCATATGACTCATTTCTTAACTAAATTTGGTGCACTTACTCTCTATCTTTATGTTAGACAGTAAGAAATCATTTGATAGTAAGAAATCCCAATTTGGAGCCCTTAATCAAAAAGTAGCTTTTGGACCCTTAAGTAGGGGCAAAATGGTCTTGTTGCCCAAAATTTAGGTAAAATATCCTTAGCCCTTAAAATACCCTTTGAAATCAATAAAAATAGTAATAGGATTGATTTAGGATCAATTTAAGTCATAAATCTCACAATTGGGATATAAAACATCTCAATTTTAGGTTTAAAAATCCCTAAGTAAGGTTAATATGTCTTACTTAGCTAAAATCTATTTCTAACCTCCCTAATTAAATAAAATCAGCAAGTATAAAAAAAATTAATCAATTCTTAGAAATGTTCCAAGTTTTAACATTAGGAATCCTCACTTCACCTTAGGATCCATTCCTTAAGAATATGATTATATATTAGGTTTGATTTCATTCATTAAATAATGGGGTTATTCAATGAATAAATTCTTGGTTCTATTAGTTTCTCAATTTTACAACTTATTTGGATTATTTTATCTTTCAACGTTAGATTTAGGATAGGAGATTCATCATATTAAGTTTGATTTGCTTAATAGAATTTATCTCAATCATTAGTTCACATTTAGATTTAACCTAGATCTTAAGTCTTACCCTTGGGATTATATGATTAAGCACAATCTCATGGTATTTAATCCATAATCTCTAGCTTGGTAGATTTTGGACAAGCTTTTAGTTTAGAATGTCTAAACTCATAAACTAGGTTGTGATGATTTCTTATAGTCGACATTGATTTAATCATATTATGACCTAGCTAGACCTAATATTTTGTAACCTATAAGGACATACTTTTAAGTTACACTTGACAGTAAGAATTGGAGATCCTGAACTTGTGTAACTTGGAATAGTTATAACATTTAAATTAGACAATAAATGATATCACCATATTTAGTAGAGTCCCTTGCCTACTACTTGTAACAACCCTAGGTTATTACCCTAGCTAAAACTAGATTAATTAAGCAAAACCAAGGTTTGATTTTGATTCCATTGGATTCAATGGGTCATTTAAACCTAAACCTAGAAGTTTGAAATCAATTGGAGCTAAATTAGAGAAGTTGGTATTTTTAGCTATTTTTAAACCCTGAAAAAATACTTAAATTATTTTGATCTCTAAATTGAAATCTAATTTCATTTTTGAATTCCTCATACCCAAATTAGCTAAGGGTGAATTTTTGAGCATTTTTGGAGCTCATTTGATCCTAAATTGAATTTGGGAAATTTTAGAATAATTAAGAATTAATTAAATAGTTTTAATTAATTAAAATTAAATTTTATTTTAATTTTTAATTCTTTGGGATTTGCTATCGGGACCGCGGCAGATCCGCTGCGGGGTCCCGATAGCGGCGCACGGTTTCGAGCCAATGGGATCTCTAGCACGTATCTCAGCGTAGGATCCAAGAGCTCGCATCGCTCTGCCCCATGATCGAATCTCAGTGGTGCGATCGGTATATTAAATCTAATGTCCAGGATTTAATCTGCGCGGCCATTACTTAAAATCTCCATCAGGCCGTCCAAATGCAACGGATTCGCAGATCAGACGGCTCTGAGCCCCCAGTCACTATTCATCTTCGTCCCCAGAGGATCTCGTCCCGACAAGAAAATCCGCGGAAATGCGCCATGTAATCCCTGTTTGCCACTCCTTTCGCCAGGTCAGGTCAACCGTTGGCGCCTTCCCGGAAGTGGCCGAGCCTAGCCGGCTGAGCCAGGAGGCCTGGATCATCCCAATTTTGGGAATTCTGGAAGTAGCGTCGGGCTGAGACATTTTCCGGGCCCGAGCCCCGTCCTCCATACCTAAGTCCTCCTAAGCCTATAAGTACCCCCATTAACCACTCAGTGAGCTCCTTTGCTCACTGTGAAGCTCACCTTGCTCTCTCCCTTAATTCCCGATGCTCCCAGATCTCCCGGCGACTGGACTTGCTGCTTCAGCTGATAGTGGGTGTGCGTCTGACGTTTAGACCCCTAGCTTGTTCCCATGATCACCTAGAGTCCCAGAGTGGTCTGCATTGTCCTCGTCACAGTAAACTGAGGTACAGCCTCTCCCATTTTCATTAGAGATGGTTTGCAGTTCATTTCGCTCTCAATTAAGCTTAGGTGCTGTGCTAGGACCCTTCCTTAGCTCCTAGCTGTTGTTCTGGACCTCTAG
Source organism: Gastrodia elata (assembly GCA_016760335.1). Lineage (NCBI taxonomy): Eukaryota > Viridiplantae > Streptophyta > Magnoliopsida > Asparagales > Orchidaceae > Gastrodia > Gastrodia elata. Next base: position 2,607,245 of record CM028677.1, on the reverse strand, counting down.
TAAGCCTTGGCAGTGCGCCAGATGGCCTAAGCATCATCTGAGAATGCACTACCAGTCGAGCTAATTTACGCGAATGCGGCGTCCCCATCGAGCAATTAGGCCTCCATTTAGCATCGATACCCCTCGGCAATGATTGTAAGTGGGTATCGATGGTTGGGTTTCACCAGATCGATCGATTCGACCGGAATCGATAGATCCAGTCACGGGTCTAGACGGCAAAAAACACCGAGTAGCACCCCGACGATCTAGACCACTTCAGAATCTCTCGTTGCGCCCTATCGCTGCCTATTCGATCCCTGAACGTGTAGGGATCGAGGTATTGGTGACTCGTGGACACTGTGAGGAGAATTATCTCCTCACAGGTGCGCCAATTGAAGGCTCTCAGCCGTGTAGGCATCCAGCGATCCGGAGCTTCCCAGTTAGGGCTTCTGGGTTTAATCGACGCGTCTAAGGCCAAGGAGCGTGTAACCATCGAGATCAGGGCCTGGCGTGGCCTGTGCGCGGTGAATTTTGCGATGGAAGGTAACCCTAGGGTTCAGGCTGCGAGCGCACGCGGGAGGAAGAAGATGGCGATTTTGGGCCGGGCCGGGCCCCGACCCGCGCGGTTTGGAATTTGGGCCGCGTTTATTGAATAATATTAGGAATGCATTTTTAATGATTCCGAATTTAATTAATTAAATCCTATGATTCTAATTTAAATAAAAATACAGATTAAATTAATTAAATAACTTTAGTTATATAGATCCAAATGGTATGATCCAATATACCATTTGAATTAGAAAAATTCTAGGAATCTGAATATAAAATAAAATTTCAGATCCAATAGTTGGATTTAAAAATATCGGCTAAGACTTCTCTGCTCTTAAATAAATCATATAAAATCATCTAAATATCCAATCGATGAGTTTAAGGGCTCTGATTGCTCCTTGTACCCTAAGGAACAATTTGAGACCCTTAAAATTAATTTTGGATAATTAATTTTCTTAATCACTCCTTAATCACCCTAATCAAGGGTTGGTAAATTAAACCCTAATTAAGCCTCTAATGTGGGTGAGGATGGTTTCTAATATCATATTAAACCTAGTAAAACCTAAGTGTAAGGTTGGATTGCCCTAAAGTGCCTTAAATTTACTAATCACTCTAAGTGCCTTAATTAGGTGATTAGTGCTAATCAAGATCATTTAAGTCATCAAAACCTAAGATATGGGTGTTTTCCATTTCATTTAGTCATATGAAATGCTTTAAAACAGATTAGAACAAATTTGGACAATAAAACCCTAAAACCCCAATTTTTGCCTTAAGAGGGGCATTTTGGTCATTTTTGCCAGAATGTGATTTAGTGCTCTTTGAGTATTGAAAAATTTTAGTAAGCCACTATAACATAGATTGGAATTGTTCTCTAAAGTCCTAGAACAAGGATAGTGATAATGTGATCATTAATACATGAAATCTTCATTTAGTCCTTAAATAAGATACTTAAACCGTAAGCATTCCTTAAAAAGATCATTTAGCTTTAAACTTATTTAATTTAATAATGAAAATGGTCAATTATCTCATTAATAAGTTCAGTTGAAGTAAATTAGGAATTAAGGGTTAAAAGAAAAGTAATTGGAAAATAGCTAAGTAAAATCTTAACTTAAGATCTAAAGTGATCAAAACTCAGACCCTTAGATCTTAAGTAACCTAAGAAGGTCAAAATGGGTTTAATGTTAATCTAATACTTGGAATTGTCAAATTCTCAACCTTAATAAGCTCCTTATAGTTAATTATGAAATTTGATCTAAATAGAATCATAAATGAAAACCTTTGAGTCAAAACCCTAAGTAGAAGTCTAAAGTGATTAAACTTCAGATCTTTAGATCTTAGATCTTAGACTTAGATCTTCAATTTGAATCAAACCACTTCCAATTAAAATTCTTTAATGATTGATTGTTTAATCTTTTGAAACCTTCTATGTGGGTATAGGATTATTAAATCAATAAGATAATAAAAGTATCTTAAAGATTGAATATAGATCTTAGATTCTCAAGTTCTTAATTGATTATTTTATCTTATAATCAGTATAATAGCCTTTCACTAAGATCTTAGTTCCTGAATCTTTCAACTTATAGGATTCTTTACCTTCAAATTGGGTAATAAGTGAGAAACCTAGATCCTATTTAGAATATCACCTAGGATTTGGGATTTGAACTCAATATAGGGTTTAAGTTCTAAATTCTTAAAATCTTGATTTATTGATCAAGATTTGGGTAAGAGAGTAAAATATTCATAAAATCAGGTCGTTGATTTGCTTACTTAAACTATATAGTCGTCACATGATTTTTGGATTAGAACTTGTTAAGTTCTAAAATTTAACCTTAAGGACGTAAATCTGAGATTCTACTCGATAGCTGGATATTCGAGATCCTAAGCTTGTACCTTCTCAGAGTAGTTAGATTTGGTAATTTAGACAACAACAGATATCACATAAGTCTAGATTGAGTATCTTGCTTACTTTGACTAGATTGCTTTGCATACCTTGGATTTTGAGCTTTTGCCTTTGAGCATAATAGGACAAACTTAAGATGATACATCCTAAGCTAGTATTGAAATTATATATCATTCAGTTTTGTTTTATTTGCAGTTAGTAGAATATGACCTAGCTTAGTTTGCCTCTTCAGTAGTAGTATTATATAAACTGGACTTAGACCTAGTATATTTGGATGGCTAGGCTGGGGATTGATTGATTGATATTGGAGGCCCTGTATGGCCTATGGTATGGCAGTACTAGAACTTAGGCTTATTACTACTTTAGCTGAATTGTTTTGTTTCTGATTTGCTTTGCCACATGCTTCAGTGGCCTTATTTTCAATATTTGCTCGCTTTGCCACATGTCTCAGTGGTTTTATATTTCATATATTGCTTTGCTTTTGCCACATATCTCAATGGCCTTTCTTTTCATATTAATCTGCATGTTGTGTGTATATTTTATGGCTTAGATATATGTATAAATGGCATGTTTAGGATGCTAGAATTTTATAATATTCAGTACTTGTGTTCTTTTATACTCAGCATGATTTACTTCGATCATAATCATGTTAGGATCATATTTATTCAGCAATTGCAGTTATTTTTTACTTTTAGCCTTACCTTGCTTATTTAGTGTTTTGTATATTACTTCACATACATATTGCATACTATAAATAGATAGTTTATAGTATTCCATTTTTTTCATAGCTTGTTGCACCCTTACTGCTTGTATGTGTAGTTAAATGAAATATGATATCCTTTAATATTCAGTTCATTTAAATAGCCTAAAATGTACTTAGACAATTGTCTAACTGTAACCTTTTTATTTTGTTGGCTGGGGCCCTGGCATTTGTGATACCGACAAATGTCAGATTTAGACGTGTTCGTGGGCAGTGTCGCGGAGGAGGAGCCAGTACAGGAGGAGGACCTTCCAGCCGCTGTTTAGATAGTTTTGCATTATTTATTTCAGTGAGGACGAGAGTCTTTCATTTTCCAATTATTCATTTCGGTTTGTAATAAGTAACTTTCTGGATGTACTCTACTTTCTGCATTGTGATGAGTTACTTTATTGCATTTTCTTTCCCAACTATGTATGCTTGTGGATGTTACTTTATTATGTATTGCTTACGCCACTTTGATATTTATATTGATGGATGTTATATCACTTGGTGATAAGTCCTTGACTTAAGGCAGGTTGGGTTCGCCTAACTTTACTAAGTTGGAGATTTGCAACAGCTGGAGCACTGTACTTTCTTATTACCAGTACAGGGGCTCCGCACTACTTGATTTTGTGCTACGCATTCCTTGAACCTTGTGCTTATTTTTGTTTGAATATGTTATATAAGAAAAACATTATTGCATGAAAAAAATGAAAACTTAGAATATTAGTAAGATATTTACATTTGGGTTCAGTACATGGTGAATTATGGTACACATTTCTCCAATGGACAGGGGTAAGAAGAGATCGGGATGCTTAACATCACTCATTGAGGAGAGTGTATAAGCTTAGGACTTGTTCAGTCTTGCAGACGTGCTTGACTCTTCAAATATTTTTGAAATTGTCCACAGAAATAAAAGTAAAATAACTAAAATATATTTGCATAGTATTATCTGCTTCTTCAGTTATATTGTACTATATTGTGATATTATATTACAATTTTTTCAGCTTACTATTTATTATGTTGTTGATACATTTTATTTTGGTTAGATATATTTTTCCTATGTTACCTACTTACTTGAATAGATGCATATATAGGATGCTAGACTTTACTGCTTATTATATGTACTATTTTCAAATTTATGTTTTAAATTAACATATGTCATATGATCATGAACATATTTAGGTTAGACTTTTCTTTTCAGTATTTTTTCTTACTGTATTATATATGTATGCTCTACCTTGTTTAGTTTACTTGAGGTGTGCTTTTATCTTAATTCTTGCTTAGTTATAAATATTATATTTATAACTTATCCTCATCCCATCGTATGCTTACTTACTCCCATGCTAAATAGATTTTTTATTTGGTTTAGAATAAAATGGTGATATTAATGAGTGCTTAATAAATTACTTGCCTAAAATGTACTTAGACAATTTGTCTAATACAATTTTTTTTATTGGCTGGGGCCCTAGCATTGTGAAACTGACAATGTCAAATTTTGTTCAGTTTGAGGAGCCAGTACTTGAGGAGGAGCCTTATTTAGAGGAGGTGGAGCAGCCTAGTGCAGAAGACCTCTAGTTACCCTTTTCTTCATTATGAGGACAAGTAATATTATTATTTTTAGTCTTTTAAACTTTAATTAAATGATAAAATAATACAGGTACTCGTGAATGTGTTTACTTTCTGCACATTATTATTTTCTGAGCTATTTCATTTTATTTCATAGTTGATGTATGGTGAATGGATGTAATCCTTACTTCTTATTACTTCTGCACTCTGTATGAATATATAGATTTAGTGATTAATTTTCATAAATATTCTGTGCACATCCTTATCCTATTATTGGATTGTGGATCTTACCTAATCTAATGATAAGTGAAGAGATTTGCAAGAGTGACACTCCACTCCTTAGCCTAATGATTGCAGACTTAGGGAGTGGGGCGCCGCATGCTATGACTCAAATGCATGAAAATTGGCAAATAAGGGTTTCCATAATTGGGTATTCCATCGGGATGAGGGGTCGGGTACGAGGCCATTGTGCGGGTCGGGCCGACCCGTGATACACGCGGTGCGACGGGCCCAGGTCTCTCGGGCCCGGTCAACCCGTGCATTTTTTGTTTATGGGCCGAGCCCATTTAAAATAAATCTCATTAATTGTATTTATTTTCCTTAAGGAAAATACTTCAATTAATCCAATCATAGGGAATTTAATTGAAAAATGCACGATAAATTAGTTGAATAACATTTGATCCACTGATCCAAACCCTATGATATTATATACCAAATTGATCAAAAAATCATAAGGAATCAAAATATAAAATAATATTGCACTTTTAATAGTTGGATTTTCTTTGGATTAGCCTAATTATTATAGAACTTAATTAAGGTATATTAGCATGTAAACTTAGCCAAATTGCATGATTTAGGTGCCATTATGTTCCTTATGCCTTATAGATTGCGTGTGCTAGGTAGTTTAATTTTCTGATTTATGTATTTTTAATTATGCCCTAATCTTATAATTGTATGATTAGTAAAAATAGGGTTTATGATTATCCAAGCTTAGTAAACTTAATCTCTGATTGTTCATATGATTGTAAGGATTGTATTAGCCAAATTGTATAAAATTCTAATAGTTAGACTTGTAATTGGGTGCTAATCCTTTTATTTTGGATTAAGGTTTGATTAGCACTAATTACCTTTTGTTCCTCTAAATTTTTTTGTTACTATACATTATAACAGTAATGTGAATAAACTTAACTCATTTATGCTAATACACAATTGAGCTATTTAACAAACTTGAATTAATTTAAGTAAAATACTTAATTAACCTTAAGAAATCTTAAGATCTTGATCAAGTTATTAATGCTTGATCCCAATTTGAGAATGCCACTAATAATACATCAATAATCTATTGATTTGACATTTAATTTGTAAATCAACAATTAATCTTAACTGGGTAAGGATAGGGGTTAAACCCTAACCTGTTTAATTAGGATCTAAATCTTTAATTACTTAATCAAAAGACTTGATTGTAAGATAATTCCAATGACATTATTTCAATAATGCTTTTGATTTAGTATTGTTCTTAAATCATTGAATTATAAGTGCTAAGGTTAATATTGAATCTGTGTGATTGAATCATATAAATTTAAGCTTTAGATCTTTGATTTTCTCTTATGTAAGACTATTAGCAAAAGATGGATAATAAAATTGTAATGATTTATAAAATGATCTAACTCTAACAATATCTTTAATTTCATCCATTGAATGTAGAATAGAATGAGATCAGATTAATTTAATCATCTGAACTGATCACTTTAATCCAAGTTAATAAGTAAACCTTGAACATTAGCTTGAGTAATAGAAGAGTGAGATCTCAAGGATCTTGCTATAGGATCGTGCTTTAAAATGTTTAAAAGCCTAAAGGAATATTATACCTTGAGGTAGTAAGGACTTATTGTGACATATTGGGGTAGGAACTAAGATGATCCTCCCCAACCTTAAAAGTTGATCTTAAGCCGTGTGGTAGAATACACCTAAGATATTAGATTAAAATTTTTCCATGTAGTAATAACCCATATTGAGTGACCTCCTAGTCACATCCTTGGATCCTTGTGTTGGACTCACCCAATTAAAGTAAGGATTGACATTATTGGATAAATCCTTGGTGATTAAATAGAAATAGGCTAAGCTTGGTTTATTAGTTGATTATTATCATACATACCCATGGTACTTATTCACTTCAATAATATTCAGGCTTGGATGAGTCACTCCAATGTGGACTTCTGACCAAGTGCTTCCTGCGAGTTAAGTCAAATACAGTCTCACTAGAGTAAATTGTCCAAACTTAAGAAAGTGAGCTAGAATCTCAGTTTGGGTGAATAATAATTATGAAAGGGTTCTACCTCCTATCTTGTGTGCACCTTGATAAGTGCAATTATAAGCAAACTAATTGCTAAATTTACCTTCTTGAGAAAATACAACCATGTGTATACACCCATTCCAATTGATGACTCGAAGAAAAACTCCATAAACAAGAAGAAATAATTAGTGAAAGTAGAATCTAGGAGTGTGAATACTCTTTAGTAAGATTCGGCACAATAGAGACATTTGAGTAATAATCTGATTTTATGTATTTCTAGATTTCTGTTTTGATTTAACTCATGTAGTATAGAGGCATGAGCATGAGCATACGTGAACTGCATGAGTATCAATGTGATGCATGAATATCAGTGATAACTTATGAGTATCAATGTTGAATTATGAGTTGCAGAATGTTGCATAAATCAGTGGGGAAAATTTAGGATATTGAGACATCGCAGTAAGATTTCCCAATAGGATGTATATAGACATTGGACCGTACAACTCATAATAGTTTAGTGTTCGTTCAGTTGATATTAGTGACATACCATGTTGTTGCATATTCAAATGCATGATCCCAGTAGCATATAGCACAGTTTAGATGTTTTTACATCAGTTTCAAAGCATATGCTATTTTATTTGTTTTCAGCTTTCAGTGTACAGTCGACTTGTGTTATTCAATTTATGTTGTTTTTGCTATTCAGCTATCTTTATAGTTTTTCTATAGTTTGTTTACTTTACTATTTCATTACACCTATTTTAGAATTATTTAGTTTAGTTTGACATGTTAGACTTCTTGTCTAACATGAGGCACTTTTGGGATTTATAAATTTGCTAGATCCTGAGTAGCTTGTTGAGCTAGGCCAGGAAGACTCTCAGAAGATTCAGAAAGAGTTTGTGGAGCCTTAGTGGACCTTCCTCCAGCCTTGCTATTTTTTTTTGTTTTTATTTCAATATATTACTTAGACATTATTTCAGTATTATTTTAGTAAGCAGTTTGTAATAATTCTGGATGCACTTTTACTTTTCTTATTTGAGATAAATGTTTGCTACAGTTCTATGATGAATGTATTCTGGATGTCTTACTCTAGCATTTGCACTCTCTTATTATACTACCTATACTTAGTATTGTAATGTGATCAGCGTACTAAAAATACTGATATTTGAGAATATATACTAGATTCCTTACTTGCCTTTATAATCCAATATATGTATTAGTCTAATACTTAGGATAAGTATCTAACTCTTATCTTAAGTATTGACTGTCGACCCTCCTCTTGGTTGAGTCAACAGCCTTCAATGTGGCTAGTGTCCTTAGTTAGCCTATTCGAGAAGATGGGTTATGCCTTTCCGAGTAGCGCATAGCTCCACCGTCGAATTTAGTTTATTTTTGCGTGCGGTGGTGGGGCGGGGTGCTACATTTGGTATCACAGAACTATCATAAAGTATTAGATAAGGAGCTTATTACTATCTACATTTATATATTCTCTGTATCATATTAAGATCACTAGTTACTAAGTGTAGGAAAAGCAATATCCAAAAGTTCATTAAGCTATCTTAGGAATGAAAATTGGTTATATTTAGAATGAGACCATCCTAGAAAATTAAAAGAACATAATAAATTGATAAAATTAGTGAGCTGTTAAATGTAAATTGGACATCCTAGGATTTGAATGAACATCAAAGATAATAAGAAAATATGAATCAAGTACTTATAAGTTGAGTTACTTTTAGTAATGAAATACATGCAGTCAACATTCTAGTTCTACCATAGGAGATTTGAAGACTACTGGTTGGATGATCTTCGAGATGGCCACATATATAGTACAGTCATCGATAGAGTATCACCCCGAGGAGTGGAATTTTTGGACAAGATCCTTAACCATTAATTCTTTGGAGGTACCAGCTCCCAGCACTTGCTAGAGAGTGGTTGGATCGTACAACCACTGCCCTTCGAAAGATGACCTGTCCCAGTGAGCACCATCTTCAAATTATGGAGATATTACTTAGGGGATCAGTGAGTCGTTGGTAGTTTTATGTTTATAGGAGGTTAGCTCAGAGGAGTCATGTAGTCACTTATGATGATTTCTTTGCTACTTTTGGGTAGAATATTATAACTAGAGGCCCTTGAGTCTTTCATTTCATGAGTGATTTATGCATTTTATGGATCTATATAACTTCTCCTTTGAGAAAGTAATGAATTAAATGATAATGAAATTTTATTATTTGCTGAATTTATATCTACACTTACAACCATTTATCCCAGATCTCTTTCTTCTCGCACACTGATTAAGAACACAGTCTCGTCCTCAGGCATATCTGATGAAATGAATCCTATGGTGAATCTTATGAAAGCGTTGATCGAGAGTAATGCGCAATAGGCACCAGAGGCTCATGCCTTTATACTAAGCATTCACCAGCAATCTATTCCTCAAGTAGGAGCTCCATCTTTCTCTCAATTCACAGGAGATTGGCTTCTTCATAGTTTCCTGTGATTAAGGACACCTACCTTCAGTGGGGCTCTCAACCCCATGGACAATGTCAGTTGGTTTAAAATGACTAAGAAGAATTTAGCTAGCATAAAATGTCCAAATTCAGAATCTATTTGCTTAGGCACCCACCTGTTTTAGGAGGAAGCAGAGTACTAGTGGGAAAATGAGTAGAACAGTAAGTTTGCTGATTAGGAGATAGAAGATATCTCGTGGGATATGTTCTTAGAAGCATTTCGTGAAGCATTCATCCCCATATCAGCTCAAGACATTTTAGAGGATGAACTTCTCCACCTTACACAAGGGAATAGGTCTGTGTTTGATTATGAACAAGAGTTCTGAAGGCTAGCACATTTTGTTTTGAACTTGGTTAGAATGGAAGCAGCCAGATTCCATCGCTTATTGAAAGTTTTGATGGACTCTATAAAAGCGCATTTAATGTCCCACCAAATCAAGAACTTCACAGAGTTGATCGAGATGGCTCGCCTCCAAGAAGTATTTCAAGGACCAATGGATCATAAGCGTAAGGCAACATTTATACAGCTAAAAAGAGAACATTTTTGGTCATCACAAGGTGGCTAATATCTTCAATCTAGTAGCAGAGCAGTCCCAGTCTGAAGCTCCCAAGTGCAAGTGTGCTCATCCATACGGTAAATGCTATCACTTTGGCAACGTATGTTTCACCTGCGGCCAAGATAGTCACTGCTACTACCAGTGTGACTATAAGACAACTATTAATAGAGTTCTCATTGATCATTCTCATTGCAAGAAAGTGTTTCATCCACAGCCATTGAATAGTCGTGCTCCAGCCTTAGCAGTAATGCCAGCTCTAGTACCTGCAACCAAAAAGAACACAGCTGCTTCTGTGCTAAGGTCGACCTATAATTGCCAAAGCCAACGACCTCAGGGTTAGCAACCATCAGCTCATGTGAGAGTTTATACACTAACTCCTGCTTCGCCATCAGAAGGTAATGATGTCGTCTCAGGTGCTCCTTAAATTAATTTTTATTTATCTACTCCTGTATTCAGTTTCTCTCTGCTTCAGTATTTTTGAATAGCAAATCATTATCAGAACTATTGTAATCATAGGCACCTTAACGATAAATGATAAATCTTGCAATATTCTTTTTGAACGGGAGCAAATCATTTCTTCATATCAAAAAGCTGGGTTAAAACTCTTAAACTGCCAACCTATCGATTAGTAAATTCATTGAGCATCTGGTTACCTTCTAGAGCCCGTATGCAATCCCAGTAATTCTGTGTCATTGATATTCCTATTGAAGAACAAAAGTATGGGGCTAAATTAATTGTGTTGTCAGTCACAAATTTTGATGTAATTCTAGGTATGGACTGGCTAAGCAAACATGGTGCATCCATAATTGCCAAAAGAAGAAAATCACATTTGGCAGTAGAAGTAAGTCGCATTCCTTTATAGGTAGATTTAGTACCCAAGCATCATTGATTAATGCAATGAAAGAAAAAATATTAGTGAAAAAAGTCTGTGCTGTGTATCTCATAACAATGTTAGGAGATAAGAAAGAGGTCATTCCTATCACGGAGAATCGAATAGTTCATGAATTCCCCAACATCTTTCCTGAAGACCTACCTAGTCTTCCTCCAGTTAGAGAAGTAGAGCTTGCAATTGAGTTAATCCCTGGAACCTAGTCGCTATCGAAGGAACCATGCTTTTGAGAGTTTGTCTAATTGGCTGACTTTTATTCTATGGTGCCTATTGGAAAGGTGGAGGATGTGGTTGTAAGAGTTGGAGGTTTTAGATACTAGTTGATTTTATAGTTTGGCAAATTAATGCACCAAATGATGAAATATCTGTCATAATTGAGAGACCACTTTAATAATTATGCATGCAATAATAAATGTTGAGAAACAGACCATGCTTTTGAGAGTTCATGATAAGAGTGAAGAAATAGATTTATTAAGTGTGGTTATCTCTAAGCATAAAATTAAATTATTTGAGTTCAAATATAAAAAGATGAGTAGAGAGGTTGATTGAGAATAACTAAGCTATGATTATGTTGATAAGTAAATTAAGATTTTGAAAATAAATACAATTGGTGATAATGACATCTCTCAATCTTGTGTGGAAATTGAACACCCTTCAGTACGGAAGAAAAAAACTGTAGAGGGAAAAAGAAGAGCCAACTGAAGGCATTGGGTGAAAAATTTAAAATTATATATGATGAGAAGATATTGTTTGAAAAGAATCAAGGTGTTTTGATTCCCAAAACCAGCATAACCTATAGTTTGTAATATAAATGCAAATTGTGATAGTGGTCACCCCTTTGAAAAGTAAAAAATAAGGAAAGAAGTATTAAAAAGAACTATAAAATGATACATTCTATTTAGTCTGGTTGAGGACTTTAGATTGAGTGCTTTTACAAGGCAACCCAAGTTTTTTAGATTATTTAAGGATTTCAATTTAGTTTATAGTGTGTGTTTGCTATTTGCTTATAAAATTAGTGAGTGATAGAAGAAAAGCATGTGCTGAATTGAAGTAGAAGAGTAGATTCTTAATTTTAGCAGGGGTAAATTTTGGCAGTGTGCTTATGAGTGCTAAAGAGTTCCGTGCTCAGGCGCACTCTAGCAATCAAGCACTCCAACACGCGCAGATGCACAATTTGCTCATAACACTTAATTTGGAGCGCTCGGGCTCCTCTAGCACTAGTTGTCTAGTTAAACATTTTTACCAAGCTATTTTTGGAATTTGTGGGTTATTTAGGAAATCAATAAGAACCTTAACTCTTGCATGTGACCTTGGTCAAGCCTTGAGAAATAAATTGAACATTTACATCTCATTTTTACTAGCCAATATGATTAATCCAAGAGTAAATCATATTAAAATAGAGGATGGAAAGTTATATGGAGCATCTTTAAACCCATCTCTATATTAAGATATATCCCAATAGCCATCTCCCTCACAAAACCCTATGTTAATTCCCTTAAGAATTCCCCTTTGTGTTCTCTTCTCTCCTAGCATTTATAAGCAAGAAATGGCTACCAAGAGAAAGGAAGTAAGGAAGGTTCATCCATCCAAAACCTACGATGGCAGCATGTGGAGCCCCATCCCTTTCGAGGTCATGTTAACACACATATTAACATGATTATGATAGAGTCGTCACCGTGACAGATTCCCAATTATAGCTAGATTAGATTTTCTTCCTAATCTGCCAATAACTATAAGATATGCCACCTGCCCATAATTCAATCCCTAAATGTGCATACATAAATAGTAGTGTGCTGAAGCAATTTGTATAACATTCATATCCCTAATGCATAAGTAAGTGAACATAATTCAACTAAAAATAAAAGTGCAAAAAAGTAAACATATCAAGATCCTGGATTATTACAAATTATGAATAACAAGTAAACTGAAAAGTAAACACTCATCCTCACAAATACAAAGATTAAGAAACTGGCCAAGCATAAGCAACAACAAGAAGATTCTTCTCCTGGCCAATCTTCTCACTTGGTACAATCTACTCAAAAAGATCTGAATATGACATGTTGGCCTCAGCTAAGAAAAGAAAAAACATCACATGTTTAAGAAGATTGTCTAAATACATTTTAAGAAAATTTAATGAATTATACAATTTTCGAGATGTCATTTTTAACTTAAAACATAACAACATGCTATGGTAGCAATGAGCCACAAAAGGAAAGGAAAGCCATAAATAAAGCATTTATAACTTGTCAAAATGAGATAAATGAGGAAATATACCTCAAACCAAAAGCTGCAATTATGCTATGTAACTGAACATATAATGCTATAAAGTAACTAAAATGACTAAATAAACATCCTAACAGGAATATGACACATTTAAAAGTATGCTGAGTAAATAGTAAACAAAATTGAGCAGTAATACATATAAATAGACCAAGTCAAGTAACAATCAAGACTATCATCCTAACATGCATATAAATACAAGTAAATACTGTGTAAAAAGCTGAAGCAAAAGTAAAAATAGGCAATATTGAAAGTAAATAAGTAAGACTAGCATATCATAAACTTAGCAAATAAAGCCACTATAATAGTAATAGTACTATAATATATTATGCAACTCATTTAGCTATTCAAAGCTAAAGAAGAAACTAAATTGAACTGGAGAGGTAAAAACATGACACAAATTTATTTTAGTTCTTTTACTTTACTTCTATGGAAATGTTCAGAAGTTGAAGATGAGTCAAGCACATCTACATCCCTGAAGTGGGTTCTTGAACTGTACACAACTCTCCCAAATGAGTACGTATCAAGTATCCTTGTATATCCATACATTCTATGCATTGGTCGTAATGTGTATATACAACCATCCGTCCTCGTATGAACCTGATGCAAATGTTATCCTAAATTTTCTAACTTTTCTTTTTCATGCGTCAAATTGATCTTTATGAGACATGTTCAAGCTAAAAAGGCTCAAACAAGCAAAACAAAGCATTAACATCAAGTAATAACCAAGACTCTACTATGATAGACATGATATCCATTATAACTTTTATGATAGCTTATAAGCTTAGAATCTCCAATAGCCTACTATCAAGTAAATTCTCAGAATCGCAGCCTTATAAGGTTAAGATATTAGAATTAATTAAGTTCTAATTCAAAATCAGATAATATTGTCTATAAAGATAAATATAGATATATATATATATATATATATATATATATATCATTAACCCTATTTAATATATTTATTAGTACAAGGCCTATCTTGGTTCAATAAATTAAGATTTTAGGGATTAGAATCAAATTACAAATATGAGTTCAACAACTAAACCCAAGAAGTTAATATCTAAGGATCAAAGGTTTTATCACAATTCTATCATTTTAGAGGATTAGGAAAATCTTATAAATTCAAATTCAATAAGTTAAAACTTTCTATTCTTATAAAATAGACAAAAAACTAAAGTTAAAAGATAAAATAATCAGAATTTAACTGACAAGGTATAATGCTTAACTATAAGATTTCAGGGATTAAAATAAGTTTAGGCTATAGAGTGATGTGGAGACCACATAAGTACTATAAGGGGGAATGTGTTTTAATAATTATAAATGGATAATGTGAAATCCACTAAATATTGATAGCTTAGTTGCCCTAAAATATACTTAGAATTTTTAAGTCTAATCACTTATTTTAATTTTATTAGTTGAGCCCTACCGTACCAACTACCAAATACGATAGATCAGGAGCTTTGAGCGAACCATGCACTTGATACAGATCAAGCCTTATAGTTGAAGCTTGAAGACTTTACTTTTAGTATCATTTTCTTTACTTTAGTATCCTGAGAGGATCAGTATCATTATGTCAAATGTTTGTATAACTCTAATTAAACTCTAGATGCTTATTTTTACTATTATGTTATGTGTTTTTCTTTCTATTTCGGATGGCTGAAATGGCATATATCTATGTTATATTATGAATCTAATTTTCCCCTCTATTAATTCTCCCCTTCTTGTAGTGCTTAATAGTGGGTTAAAACATGCTAACCCAGTATTAAGTATTATAGTAACACTTAATGTTGAATTAGATTACTTAATGCAATATTGGGGCGTTACAAAAAGTAACCTGTAACAACCCAGGTTGTTACTAAGGTCAATTAGGACTAAAGCAGATCCTGATTATGATTCCAGTACCCTTAAGTAATTTGGATATCACCACTAAGACTTAGTCCAAATCAAGAATCAAATGGATCAAATCCTGATTTTAAGAATTTCTAGAAACCCTACAAAACGACCTCTTCAATTTGACCTCAAATCAAAAATCTGACTTTACCGTTGCGCTCATCACCCCCAAATTAGCTAGGAGTGATGTTCATGAGGACATTCGGAAGTCATTAGATTTTTAGCGAATATTTTAATAATTTAAATACCCAAAAAATTCGAATAATTAAATACCCGTCGAAACAAAAATTCATCTTTTTCGTTCTGTTCCACACTTTTGAAATTAGCTTAAGTAATAAAATTTGATTAATTTTTGGAATGCATCTGATTAATTAAATTTAAGTAATAAAATCTGTTAAAATAATTAAATAATAATATATTTAAATTAGCTTAATCGGCTCCATCAGCAATTAATCCACGCCATCTTCTTTCCCTAATGCCATTTAGTTTGGCGTGATGCCATCTAGAGCATCCAATCAGATCTGATCGGATGGCCACAGAGTCGTCTCCCACACCGTGCGTACGTGTGTCGAAGGTGAGCAACGCGCGATGCTCACTGCTCGCCTAGTGGTAGCCCTTCATCGCTTCGAAGCTCTTACGAGCATCCATTAATCCTCCTGAGAGCCATTAATATTCTGTTTTTCCCTCAGAGGAGCTAACCTATTTTGGAGTCAACTGTTCGTGTGTGTCATCAAAATCTTCAGAAAATCTAAGGTATCTCCAAACTTCCCTATGTTTTAATTAATCAACTCTATTTCATTTTGTAAAGTTATTTTCATAGTTTAGATTGTCAATCAAGTGTATATGATTGAATTATTTCAATCCTAATAATGCTAATTTGATAAAACATAAACAATAGGATCGTCCCCACCCTGTATACACAAACCTAGGTTTGATTATTTGGAAGATTCTAATGACTATGAGATCTAATCTATATAATTGATCAATAATTCTTGCTCGTGCCTTCCTTTTTGGTGTATAGTATGTCACCTAGACCTGCCTATGAAGTGAGTATTTTGTAACACTAGTTACTAGGGTTATGGTCCCCCATCAAGGATGATATGCAGTGACCAATCTAGACCGGTCTGGCTCTGTTCCATAGCGATCCGGTTCGAGTGCGCTAAACTGCACCTTTAGTGAGTTCCACGCATCTTGGCAGTGATTACGGTGGGTCCCCGTTGGGGCGCGTGTCAATCGCTGGGAGAGAATGGCGGGGACCACCTCATAAATCTTCATTCTATGGTGCTGACATGCGTGTTCAGTGGGTCCCGCTGTCTAATTCAAGTGACTTACCTACATAGAAGAAGAATTAAATTAAACTAAATTGATCTGAATAATTTAAATTAAATGATTTTTAGTTAAATCCTTAATTGCTCATATCTTTTAATCCACCCATCCAAATGTAGCAATGTTATATGTCATTTCAATCAGGAGAATATCAAGATCATTATGGCACTGTCAAATATTTTATAGGAGGTATATTTCATCTAGAGATATTTAAAACCCCCATAATTTACTTTAAATGCCCCTAAACTTCAATTAATCATAACTTTGCAAGCATAGCCAATATGCATCTTAATGTAATAAGGAGAATCTTGAGATTACTTTGATGGTGTAAATTTCTCTATTTAGGTTGTATTTTGCCTAATCACTTTTAGGACCTAACCTTAATTATCCTAATTAATACAAGAACTTCAATTGACCATAACTTGGTCAATTAAGCTCCAAATTAGGTCTTCCAATATATCATTTTGATCAAAAAGACTAAATAAATAGTAAACTATAAATATACTTAGGATTTGATGGCTAGATCTCTTAATCAACCCTAATCACCCTAAAACTTGATTAGTGAAGATTAGCATATTTAATCATCCAAATTGAGTGATTTTAGTTTTTGATAATTCCTAGAGTAGAATAAAATCTATTGGCGTGGTTGGTTTAGTGATTCTATGATTGATTTCACTAATCACTCACTAATCACCCTAAACCCTAATTAAGTCATAACTTGACCAAATGAAGTTCAAATTGGGTCTACTCCCAATTAAAGTACTTAGTGGGTCATAGGAAAGCTATTGCTACTGACTTTATTAAATTTGCACTTCAATTGGAAAAGTTAGATTTTTTGACCCACTTAAGAAACCCTAAATTATATTTTAGAGCCCTAATCTTATTTTGGCTATACCTTAGCCAATACATAACAAAATTCAAAAATTTTAGGTTATATAGAACCCTTTGATTGTAAGCTTTAATAAATTGATAGAATTTTTAGATTTCATTAAGATAAATTACCAATTGTCTCTTATGAGTCAATTTCCTTAATTTGATCGCATAAGGCTTAATAATTAACTAAATTTGATGTACTTACTGTTTATCTTCATGTTAAACAGTAAGTAAACATTTACCACTAAAAATTTCCAATTTAGAGCCCTAAATTAAAATGTAGATTTTAGACCCTTAAGTAGGGGCAAAATGATCTTTTTGCCCAAATTTAGGATTAAGTGCCTTTAAGCCTTAGATTCATAACTTAATCACTAAAATCAGTAAGGAAAGTGATTTAGAAGTTAATTTATATGATTAAAGTAGATTCCAAATCAAAACCCTAATTTTGATCTTAAACAAATTATAAGTAAAGGTGTTAGTTGTATGATGTGAGATTCATCTCACATCATACCCTTCTTTAACCTTTCTATTCCATCTCTTAAGTCCTAATAACATTAGTTAGAGTTTGTATCTGAGTGTTAATCTTAGTGCTTAAAAACTCTCTCATTAGAAATTAGGAATAAATCTTAGGTTAGAGTTCATCTATTGAGTAAATTGAGTTACTCAATAGTTGAAGCCTTGATTTTGATAGTTTATAGGGTTTCATAGTTTATTAATGATTATTTGATTTTTTATCTTTAGATTTATGAATAGAGTCCATCTTATTGAGTTCAACATCACTCAATAGGATTTGCCTTAAACTTTAATCCGTGAGATTGGGTTTAAGCCTTAGCCTTTAGGATCACCTTCGGATTAAGCAATTAAACCGCAACATTTAGAGTTTAATTCTTAATCCTTCCATCTTGATTAGTCTTAATCAAGATGGGCTTGGGTTGCTTAAATTATCAAAATAGGTCGATTGATTTATTTGTTTAAATTTGTAGTCGATATTGATTTATTTATAATTAGGACCTAGCTAGTCATAATTATTTTTATTCTATAAGGCCGTAAATCTAAGTTACATATATAAGAATTGATGATTCTGATCTTATGTAACTTAAAATAGATAGAATAAATAATTAGACAACAATAGATATCACTTGTGTGTTAGTAGAGTCTCATTGCTCACTTTGAATATTGATACTTTGTTTTCCTTAAAATTGAGCTTATTAGTACATATACGTTGGGAGTTTTGAAGAGTATCTCATGTCATACTTGATTTACATAAACAACATTGACATTTGTTTTTATCAATGCTTTGTTTTGGTAATTTTTGGTTATGTAGGGTGTAGCCTAATTAGTATGCCTTTTTAGTTCCATGTCTTTTCTTTAGTACAAACCAAACCTAGGCCTATGACCATGTAAGATGATATCTATCTGTCTATTGCAAGTCTAACCAAGCCTAAGCCTATGACCACCTAGGATGGTATCTATTAGACTCTATATTCAATTCCCTATAATGACAATACTAGTTTAGGTGCACTTCTACTCTTAAGCTTGATCCTTCTACCTTAGCCCATATGCTAAGTGAGATGTTATGCATATTTTTAGTTTGAATGACTTGTTTAGCCATAGCACTTTTCAATTTTATACTTATTATTCCATATCTTCTTACTATATGTTGGCATCTTCCTTAATAATTACTTTATAAGTATTTCAACTTATTTATATGTCATTTTCTTAGTTTAATGATAATCTTATTCATTATAGGATGTTAGACATGTATACTTGATCACATATAGGATGTTATTTTACTTTATGTGCATGTTTAGGATGTTAGTATTATTTAATTTAGGATGCTAGTTTTACTTTCTTTATACACATCAAGAATGGTAGCCTTACTCTTTTTATATTGGATGCTAAATGTAATTTGAATTGTTTTATTCGTATTTTATGATTTAATTGGGTTATATTAATTAACATAATTTTCCTTTGATCATAAGCATGTTTAGGATGAGTTTTCCTTTCAATTATTAGAATTATTCTTTATATTATGCATAACCTTATTGCAGCAAATCTTGGAGGTATGTGCTTACTTCCACTTTTGTTAAGTTATAAACTTATTGTTTATAGCTTCCTATTCCTTTCATATGTTTTCTTACTCCTATATATTGTTACTTATTTGTTAAGTTTAGGTTGATATCTAAATAACTTAATAATTGATTAGCCTAAAATGTACTTAGACATTTGTCTAATAAGATTGTTTACTTTTATTAGCTAGGGCTCTATCATTATGAAACCAATAATGATAGTTTCTGAGCTATTTGAAGTTGTGGAGCCTTCTAAAGACCGGATTCAAGAGGAGGATCGAGCTACTTAAGTTTCCCAGTTCTTTTACTTCTATTGCTTGTGAGGATGAGTGTTTATTTTATTTCGGCTTTTATCATTAAATATGTTGTAATAATACAGGTTTACTTTGTATTTTCTTTTACTACACTTATTCTGAGTTGTATATTTTCTTATACTGTATTGTGATGGAATGGATGTTATGTTTTTCTTCCACACTCTAATTTCTTATATTTATCATTTAGTGAAGTTCTATTGTAAATGACAATTTCCTTAATTATATTGGATTAGAAGGAATGTCTAATCTAGTTATAAGTTAAGAACTTGTCATTTGGTCACCACTTCACCGTAATCATGTTAACTTAAGAGTTGACAGGACCATGGTGGGGTTGGGGTACCACAATTAATATCAAAGAACTCCATAAGGTATCAGATTGGAATTTGCATTCCTCTCTACCTAATGGATTGTTCTTCTGTCAAATAATCACTAAATGAATACTTGAAATAACATCCATATTATTGTAATCAAACACTCAGAATAAAAGGCATTAAAATGAAAAATACTATAATAATTAGTAAGACTTAAGTAAGGACTAATTTAGAAAGTGATAAATAGTTTAATAACTTAGAATAAAATTCATAAAATCTCTAAGCTCAAAGGAACTAAATTGTTAAACCTTGACCTTTATACTAAAAGATTTGAGTTAACATTAGGGATTCTAATGTTAATTGATCAACGATATAGAAAATTTAAAATTGTGTGGTAGACAAACTCTTTAGCACACCATCTTATCTTAAGAAGACTAGATCTTACTCATTTGACTAAATAGTGGCATAAAGCGCGTATAACCTATCTTAGATATAATTAAGTATCCCGATCATGTGATTATTGAACTTGTAGCTTCTCTTCTAAAAAGTTGAAGTGAGAACCTGATGGAATGTTACTTCTTAGGAAATCCCCTAGAATGGCAGAGGAAATATTTTGGTGTTACAAACACTAACTTTAGTCTCTATCTAGTTACTTGATACATATGATAAAATCTTTATCAAATCAAGGTACTTTGTGATATTTAATATCTTTTCTATTGTAATAAATGAATAATGAGCATCCAAGAAGTGTTGTAGCTCTTCCTTTAAGACTAAAATTAATTGTATTAATTTTAGAATAAATCTTACAACTTCTTCCCTCAACACTGCCGATTCTTCAAATAGCAATGCCAATGAAGTCACTTCACTCAGAAATATGGTAATTGCCATGTTAGAAAACCAAATCCAACAAGCAGTGACCATCCAGAAGCTAGTAACTATTCTTATTACTGCAAATACTGGTACCTCTTTAGTATCTTCTACTTCTCATATCCTTCATACCTTTCATCAGTCTACTAATGAGTCATTTAGTAACTTCTTAAGACTAAGACTTATAATCTTTAATGGAAACTTATTCCCCACAGATACTGAGTCTCGGCATAAGACAATCTTGAAGGATTGAAAGCATAGGTCTTATCGAATGGGTACTAGTACATCAATAAGACCAAACCATGAGTGCACTAGACCACACCCTTACATGAAGTGATATCATTCTGGTCATCGCTGTTTTGTGTGTGGTTATCGGGGCGTATTTCAACAGTGCTTCACTGAAAAGACAGTGGATGGAGTTTTAATCAATCATTCTCATTGGAACAAAGCGTTCCATGACACTTCACTTGAAAGTACAGAATCAAGGATGATTCTAACATCACCATCACATGCAAAAGAGTATCCAGCTAACAAGGAGCAAATAGCTGCTCCAAAACCTCAAGTACAAAATCATTTGGGAGCAAAGGAAATTAATAACAATATTATCTTAGGTACACATATTAATTTCCAACAATGCTTTCAACCTTACAGTTTCATTATTACATACAATTTTGATTTGTAATGATTTAACTATGATTATTTTTTTAATTTGAATCTTACATATAAACATAATCTTATACTCAGGATGTATTATCCTTGATTAGATGATTGTCTTGTTCCTTAGCTTTATTAAATCAAACCTTAGATTCTTTTAGCAAAGTCATACTTTTGTGACTTATAGAAATAGTTCTTCTTCTGAGAAGTGACTTACCCAATTTGGGTGAATAATTTCTCATTCCTTAAGTTGGATTGACTCGGATTCTTAAACCTATTGGTTGAATAAGTCTCAATTATGACTTCAAATATTAATTTAGTTTATCCCTTAGATTCCAAGCATCTCATTCCTTTGGGATAAGTGTATCTATATCCCTTAGAATGGATAATTATAACCGTAGGACCGTAGTTAACTAAGTCATAATTATGACTCTTAGTAGTAACCTATGATTGTATCTTATCTTAATTAATAATCAATCCATTATCTTGATTTATTTTGTTCTCTTACAATTTCAATGTATCAAGTCATCTTATTTGACTAGATGCAATAAACTTCCCTCTTCCATTATGTTAAGTATTCAAGTGGGATAATCACTTTATTTATTTAAGCATCATTACTTAACCAAGGATGGATAACTGGTTAATAATAGAAGCCTTAGACTGAATTATCTTTCTGATTAGTTTACCCTATATTCCTTAACTTGAGGTTACATAATAGCTAGATTATTCTAACCTGTATGTGTACGCTTATAAGCTTAGCTATAGTGAACCCTGTTTCATTCTTAGTCTTAGCCTAATGATGATATTCTATCTAGTTTTAAACATAAAACCTAATTTTAGTCAAAGAATCTTTGTTCATTGAAGATTAAACCTTTCTTTAAGTTGCAAAGCATTTTGAATTTTAATTTTTGGATTATAATTTATAGTTATCCCTTGGAAACCCTTTTTAGTTAAGTTACTTGTGTTAACTTAATAAGTTGATCTTGTACATTCCCTTGTCCATCATGATTGGATGGGAATTATATTTCCTTTATTATAATCTTCATTAAGTGATGAATGTCACTTAAGTGAATAGCCTATTTATGGAAAGTTTTATTCCCTTTCCTTTCCCAAATAAGTTTAAGTTCAACCTTTAAATGTGTGCTTAGGTCGTGATATGACTTAAGCATTTTATGATCACTCGCATGAAATGAGCACTTCTTCAAGCTAAGTTAAGTTTAACTGTTAGATTCATAGTAATCTAAGACACATCTTGTGACTTAAATATTAGTAGCTAGTTCTAAAATCTTAGGCATAAGTCATAATATATGACTTATAGTTGTAGCTTTAGACCCTATTAAACATCGTAGTACTTATCCATATGAATAGGCATGTTTCTGACTGTAACCAAGTCAAAGCTTATAACTTGTGTTAATAGCCTTTCCTCCAAACTGTTGGTGTTAAGTCATCATGCGTGAGTTAATGTCTTAAGTTTTGCCTTAACCTTGAGGTTATATATTCTAAATGTATATTGATCCTTTTTGCCTTAATAAATCCCCTTAATAAGAGATGAATGTCTCTTTGTTATCTCAAACCTAGTGTGGACTAATTCATATAATTATTTCATCCCATCTTATTCCTTGAATTGCTTTAGCAATCAATCCCTTGGCTTTATTATTTGACTTAGCTTAGTAATGGCTCTTTAGTTAACTCTTAATCTTTGATTTTAATAAAATAAGTAGTCAAAGAACACTAGTTTTTTGATACTAAATCTTTGGATTCCAATTCATTGAATTAGAATCATTTGTATCTTTTAATCTTTGTTAAGTCATATAATGGCTTAACTAGTTGCCTAAGTTTTCTTAAATATTGAATATCACTTAAGTGTAAAACTTCTAGGATCTTGAATCCTAAAATTATCCTATGCTTAGTACGTGGTGTCACCTGCTAAGTAATAGTCTTATCTTATAGGGCTAAGTCATGTGTTATGACTTAAGAGTTAACCCTTAAACCTATGAAGTTAAATTCAACTTGGATGAATATTAGCTTCTCTTTCTTTTATTGATATTCTTATTAAGTGATGGTTATCACATAGTATGGTTAGTTTCCATAAGCTTAGAACCTTGGTTAAAATCCTAGCCTTATCTTGTAAGGTAGGATTATGAAGGTCCAATTTTAGACCTTAAGGCTGAGAATGGATTCTAAATAGAGAATCCTTGATGTCTTCGAATACCGAAGTCTTAACTTCTTTGGGTAGTTCTATATTATGAATTGATTTTTAAATTCATAACAGTTAAGGGAAGTCATCGCCAATCAGATCTTCAATTCCTAAAACAATGCAATCTGCTAAGAAATACATTGATTCATTAGTGGTGATGTACCTTGATTATTGTTCAATTCTTGTAAGACTTCATGTGCCTATAAATCTCTTCCATCTTTTCCTAATCCCCAAATAAGTGTGGATTAATATTCCTATAAAACTTATCATCTTATCTCCATTTTCGTTATGGGAATTCAATCACATCTATCATTCATGGTAAAGCCTAGTCAAATAAATTATGAGTAAAGATCAGAAACAATTTAATTATAGACCAATTCTTATGGTCCAAATCATTGGAAGAATCATCCTCCTGAAGAAAACCACTTGAAAGAAAAAGTATGTTATGCAATCAAAGTACCAACGGCCATTTGAAGAACTAGTACTTCCTTAACTCCTTTTTCGTCTAAACTCATCATCTTACTTTCTGCTTTATTCTTTCTACTTGAGTGATGTCGAGGACAACATTGTTCTTAAGTGGGGGAGTCCATAACAACCCAGGTTTCCACTTAGGTCAATTATGACTAAACCAGATCCTGATCAGGATTCTAGTATATTAATTAAGTCATTTGAAGCTCACCACTAAGACAATCCGAATCAGAAATCAGATGGATCAAATCCTGATTTTGAGAATTTCCAGAAACCCTAGAAAATGACCTCTTTAATATGACCTCAAATTAAAAATCTGAGTTCGCCATTGCACTCATCACCCCCAAATTAGCTAGGGGGATGTTCTAGAAGCATTCAGAAGTCATTAGATTTTTGGCGAATATTTTAATAATTTAAATACCCCTAAAATTTGAATAATTAATTACCCATCGAAACAAAAATCCGTCTTCGTCGTTGCGTTCCTCACTTCTCAAATAGCTAGGGGTGATTTATTGGGAACTTTTGGAGTACATCTGATGAATTAAATTTAAGTAATAAAATATGTTAAAATAATTAAATAATAATATATTTAAATTAACTTAACCAGCGTCGACCGTAATTAATCCACACCATCTCCTTTCCCTAACGTCGGCTAGTTCGGTGTGAGACAATCCAGAGCATTCGATCAGATTTGATCGGACGTCCACGAAGTCGTCTCCCTCACTATGCGTACGCGTATCGAAGGTGAGCAACGCACGATGCTTGCTGCTCGCCAGGTGGCAACCCTTCCTCGCTTGGAGGCACTTGCAAGCATCCATTAATCCTCCTGAGAGCAATTAATATTCCATTTTGCCCTCAGAGGAGCTAAACCTACTTTGGAGCCAGCTGTTCGTGCGAGTCGTCAAGATCTTCAAAAAATCTAAGGTACCTCCAAACTTCCCTCTATTTTAATTAATCAACTCTATTTCATTTTGTAAAGTTAATTTCATAGTATAGATTGCCAATCAAGTGTGTTGATTGAATTATTTTGATCCTAATAATGTGAATTTTATAAAACATAAACAATAGGATCATCCCCATCCCGTATACGTGAACCTAGGGTTAATGATTTGGAAAATTCTAATAACTATGAGATCTAATCTATATAATTAATCAAAAGTTATTGCTCATGCCTTCCTCTCTGGTATATAGTTTGTGACCTAGATCTGCCTGTGTCGTGAGTATTTTGTAACCCTAGTTACAAGGGTTACAGTCCCCTATCGGGGAAGATCTGTAGTGACAGGTCTAGACCAAACCAATCTGGCTCTGTTCCGTAGCAATCCGATTCGAGTGCGCAGAACTGCACCTTTAGTGCGTTCCATGCGTCCTCCTCATTGATTACGCTGGGTCCCGCTGGGGCGCGTGTTAATCGCTGGGAGTGAATGGCAAGGCCGACCTCCCATTTATTCATTCTGTGGCGTTGACGTGCATGTTCAGTGGGTCCCACTGTCCAATTCAAGTGATTTATGTACAAAGAAGAAGAATTCATTTAAATTAAATTGATCTGAATAGTTTAATTTAAATTATTTTTAATCAAAATCTTTAATTGCTCATATCTTTTAATCGACCCATCCAAGTATAGCAATGTTATATGTCATTTTAATCAGAAGAATATTAGGATCATTATGGCACTGTCAAATTTCTTATATGAGGTATATTTCACCTAGTGATATTTAAGATCCCCATAATTTGCCTTAAATGCCCCTAAACTTTAATTAGCCATAACTTTGCACACATTAATCCAAACATAGCTAATATGGGTCTTAAAGTAATCAGGAGAATCTTTAGATTACTTTAATGGTGTGAATTTTTCTATTTAGGTTGTGTTTTGCTTAATCACTTTCAGGACCTAACCCTAATTACCCTAATTGACCCTAAAACTTTAATTGACCATAACTTAGTCAATTGAGCTCCAAATTAGGTCTTCCAATATACCATTTTGATTAGGAAGACCTAATACATAGTAAACTATAAAAATAATTAGGATTTGATGGCTTGATCTTTTAATCAACTCTAATTACCTTAAATCTTGATTAGTAAAGATTAGTAAATTTAATGATCTAAATTGAGTGATTTCATTTTTGGATAACTACTAGAGTAGAATAGAACATAGTGGAATGGTTGGTTTAGTGATTCTGTGATTAATTTCACTAATCACTCACTAATTACCTAAACCTTAATTAGGTCATAACTTGACCAAATGAAATTCAAATTGGGTCTACTCCCAGTTAAAATACTTAGTGGGTCATAGGAAGCTATAGTCACTGACTTTATTGAATTTGAACTTCAATTCAAAAAATTAGGTTTTGACCCTCTTAAGAAACCCTAAATTACATTTTAGAACTCTAATCATGTTTTGGCTATACCTTAGCCAATACATATCAAAATTCAGAAATTTTAGGTTCTATATTACCCTTAGACAGTAAGATTTAATAAACTAACAAAAATTTAGATTTCATTAGGATAAATTACTAATTTGCCCTTATGAGTCAATTTCCTTAAGTTGATCTCATAAGGCTTATTAATTATCCAAATTTGATATACTTACTGTCTATCTTCATGTTAGATTGTAAGTAATCATATGCCACTAAAAATTTCCAATTTAGAGCCCTAAATCAAAAAGTAGATTGTATACCCTTAAGTAGGGGCAAAATAGTATTTTTGCCCAAATTTAGGATTAAATGCCTTTAAGCCTTAGATTCATAACTTAATCACTAAAATAAGTAAGGAAAGTGATTTAGAAATTAATTCCTATGATTAAAGTAGATTCCAAATCAAAACCCTAATTTGATCTTAATAAATTATAAGTAAAAGTGTTAGATGTATGATGTGAGATTCATCTCACATCATACCCTTCTTTGAACCTTCTATTCCCTCTCTTAAGTCCTAATAACATTAGTTAGGATTTGTGTTTGAGTGTTAATCTTAGTGCTTAAAAGCTCTTTCCTTAGAAATTAGGAATAGATCTTACGTTAGAGTTCATTTATTGAGTAAATTGGGATATTTAATAGATGAAGCCTTAATTTTGATAGTTTATAGATTTTCATAGTTTATTAATGATTATTTGATCTTTTAACTTTAGATTTAAGAATTGAGATCCACCTTATTGAGTTCAACTTTACTCAATAGAATTTGCCTTAAACTTTATTCCGTGAGGTTGGGTTTAAGCCTTAGCCTTTAGGATCACCTTCGAATTAAGCAATTAAACCCCAACATTTGGAGTTAAATTCTTAATCCTTCCATCTTAATTAATCTTAATCAAGATGGGCTTGGGTTGCTTAAATTTTCAAAAATGGGTTGATTGATTTATTTATTTAAATTTGTAGTTGACATTGATTTATTTATAATTAGGACCTAGCTAGTCCTAATTATTTTCAATCTATAAGGCCGTAAATCTAAGTTACATATAGTATAAGAATTGATGATTCTGATTATGTGTAACTTAGAATAGATTAAACAAATAATTAGACAATAATAGATATCACTTGTATCTTAGTAGAGTCTCTTAGTCACTTTGAGCATTGATGCTTTGTTTTCCTTAAAATTGAGTCTATTACCTTGTACATATACGTTGGGAGACTTGAAGAGTATCTCATGTCAAACTTGATTTACATAAATAACATTGACATTTGTTTTTATCAGTGCTTTGGTTTTGGTGGTTTTTGGTTAAGTGTAGTGTAGCATAATTAGTATGCCTTTTTAGTTCCATATCTTTGCTTTGGTATAGACAAAACCTAGGCCTATGACCGAGTAAGATGGAATCTGTCTGTTTATTCCAGGTCTAACCAAGCCTAGGCCTATGACCACCTAGGATGGTATCTATTAGACTCTATATTCAATTCCCTATTATCGCATACTAGTTTAGGTGCACTTCTACTCTTAAGCTTGATCCTTCTACCTTAGCCCATATGCTAAGCGAGATGTTATGCATATTTTCAATTTGAATGGCTTGTTTAGCCTTAGTAATTTTTAGTTTTATACTTATTATTCCATATCTTTTTACTATATGTTGGCATTTTCCTTAATAAGTACTTTATAAGTATTTCATCTTATTTATATGTCATTTTTCTTAGTTTAATGATAATCTTTTTCATTATAGGATTTTAGACATGTAAACTTGATCACATATAGGATGTTAGTTTTACTTTATGTGCATATTTAGGATGTTAGTATAATTTATTTTAGGATGCTAGTTTTACTTTCCTTATACATATCTAGAATGTTAGGCATACTGATTTTATATTAGTTGCTATATGTAATTTGAATAGATTTATTCGTATTTTATGATTTAATTGGGTTATATTAATTATCATAAGTTTTCTTTGATCATAAGCATGTTTAGGATGAGTTTTCCTTTAAGTTATTAGAATTATTCTTTATATTATGCCTAACCTTATTGCAACAGATTTTGGAAGTATGTGCTTACTTTTACTTTTGTAAATTTATAAACCTATTGTTCTATTCCTTTCATATATTTTCTTGCTCCTATATATTGTTATTTGGTTATTAAGTTTATGATGATATCTAAATAACTTAATAATTGATCAGCCTAAAATGTACTTAGACATTTGTCTAATAAGATTTTTTTCTTTTATTTGCTAGGGCCTTATCATTATGAAACCGATAATGATAGTTTCTGAGCTATTTGAAGTTGTGAAGCCTTTTGAAGATCAGATTCAGGAGGAGGATCGAGATGCTTAAGTTTCCTAGTTCTTTTACTTCTATTGCTTGTGAGGATGAGTGTTTATTTCATTTCTGCTTTTATCATTAAATGTGTTGTAATAATAAAGTTTTACTTTGTATTTTCTCTTACTATACTTATTCTGAGTTGTATATTTCTTTTTACTGTATTTTGATGGAATGGATGTTATGTTTTACTTCTGCACTCTGAATTCTTGTATTTATCATTTAGTGAAGTTCTCTTGTAAATGGCAATTTCCTTAATTTTATTGGATTATAAGGAATGTCTAATTTAGTTATAAGTGAGGAACTTGTCATTTAGTCATCACTTTATCGTAATCAAGTTAACTTAAGAGTTAACAGGACCACGATGGGGCTGGGGTGCCACATAACCATAGCACATTGAGGTTCAATAAAGACTACTCAACTTACTACCTTAAACTCTTTAATTAAATTAAATTATGCAAAGAAATTAAATTTAGGGGAGAACACGACTCATATGAGATAAATGAATGACTAGTGAAAATCAAGAATGTTATAGGGTTCTGTAGGACTTTATGAATGTAATGTATGAGAAAATGGGATGAAGAAAAATATCTTTCCCATAAAATACTAAGAAAAAATAAAGGGATGAAAATAAATCTATCCCAAAATTAAATGTATACATTACATTTCATAAGAAGAAGCACACAGGGTATAAAATTTTCCAAGTACATCACCATTCAAATATACTTAATAAAGAGCCTAAAATTCCCCAACATGTATTTCATATAACCATTAAAAGATATAAAGAAAAGAGTCAAGAATAATGGGAAAAGTAATTATCATTGAACCAAGACAATTATGGTTACACTCAACCAATTATATCATTGTTAAAACTACATTATTATACATAGAAAGTTTCAAAATCTTCATTGAAATAGAGCAAGGTTATTAAAAATAAACTACTCCAACAAGTTATATGCTGCTTAACGAGATTGAGCAAGAAGTTAAGTATGGGGGTGTGATGAACTAAATAGATATAAAGATATTCTTATTTATAATTTATGTTTTTATTAGGATTAGTTAAAATTTTAATGTATTTTTATGCCATTTCAGTCATGAATAGATAAAATTGCAACTAAGAAAGAAATTGTATGAAAATGTGCACTTCAACATGCTACAATGTGCCACAGTGCGCCTTGGTGCACCATAGCTCCTAACATCCATAAACAAAATTGCCATAGCACCCTACATCCAGAAAGAAAGGCGCCATAGCGCCCGTATTTTAGAGGAAAAGGTGCTACAGTGCTCCACAACACCAGACATCTAGGGATAAAGCTGCTATAACATGCCATAGCACTAGACTCTCAGAGGGAATGGGGCCACAATTTGCCATGGTACCAGACTCCCATAACAAAAGGCACCAAAGTGCCAAAATTCTATAAGAAAAAGCTCTACAGTGTGCCATAGCACAAGCCTCCGCAGTGTGCCAAAGCGCCAGACTCCCAGAGGAAAAGGTACTGTAGTGCGCCATAGCACCAGTCATACAGAGGAAAATGCACTACAATGAAGAACCTCGACAGTCTTCTAGAGGAAAAGGAGCTGTTGCATGCCATAGTGCTAGACTTCTAGAGGAAAAGGCACTACAGCATGCCAAGTGCTAAACTCCCAAAGGGAAAGGCACTACAGTGCCAGTCTTCTAGATGAAAAGATGCTGTAGCAAGCGATATTGCCAGACTCTCAGAGGAAAAGGTTCTATAGCATGGCATAGTGCCAAACATCCAGAGGGAAAGGTGCTAGAGTGCACCATAGTGCCAGGCAAGCTGAAAGCTTGGCACTACAGTGTGCCGTAGCGCATACTAGAATCCTAACATGGAAACCTGCTCTTAGTCGGCATTGGTAAAGCCCAAAAACATAAATTTCTCAATTTTCCACATTAAAAAGTAATTGCATGCATTAAATACTTTCAGTCCTAAGGAAAATAAATGAATAAAATTTATTCCTTTCAAGTTTTAAGAGATGGTTGTTTTGGATAAGCGAGGAGCTGTGGAGGAGATTATAAGAGATATAATGGAATGCTTAAAGAAGGTTCTCATTTTAAGTTTGGGAGATACATTCAAGATCAAACCTGAACCCTAAAGGAGGAAGTAACGACTGATGCTTCAGAAGAAGATAAGCATAGAAAGCAAGGAGGAAGGAGAAGATTGGAGAGAAGTGGAAACAAAGAGAATGCCTAAGGTTGTTCATGAGTATAATATTCACCCCATTTTTATTTCTATTTCTTTATAAGAGCAATATATATGCTCAGCATATCTTGTAGCTTTCTCCTTATATTTATTATAATGGATACTTAAATCCCCCATTAGGGGAGGGTTGGGCAAGAACATGTAGTAAGCCATGGCAAAGTGCATGCTAGAACTCTTTGTTTTAATGAGATGTCATTTAGAGAAGAAAGAATTTAAACGTGTTGTTATATGAAATGAATTGAAGAATGATGAATCTGTATTAATAAACATATTTAACTATACATCTAATGAAAACTTCATAGATCTTAATGATCTCTTAGTCAAAAAGTTGTGTACTTTTGAGCATTAACACCATGAATGAGTGTGACAACATTTGATGTATGAAAACAACTCATGCATAACTTTTGGACAAGAGCTTTATCATTTGAACCCAGAGAAAATATAAGAAATTCTCTGAGCTCTATAGCTTAGTTCATACCATTTGGAGGATACATGTTAGGTGATGGATGATGTGACATAGTCCACATAGGCCATTGCCAACTCCAAGTTAAGGTATAAACTTGATGCATGTGAGTCGAAACCCATTTGTAGAGCTCCATAGCTCACTCTCAATTTATGTGAGGAATTCAAGTGCGTCAATCTATAAATGATGTGATATAAGCTCGTTTAGCTTTGTAGCTCATTACCTTAGCTAAATTAAAGTAGAAGCATGCGAGCCATAGATGAAATTAATAACACATGATCATAAACTTAAAATGTCAATTGTATCACTTAGACGTAAGGGATGATTTTACCACTAAAAGATCATGTGGATATTTTTGTGTCGAGATTGAACCCTAGTGTGTTCATCTATGAGCACCAGAAAGGATTTAGTATATTTAATGATTCTATTAGACAATGCTAAATATCTTGATATTAAAATAAATATTAATTCAACTTACTTGACATGCAATTTATAAGAAATGTAACCATGCACAAAACCATGATGAACTGTATGTTAAACCCTAACTCTCCCCATCCCTAGTGACAGTTTCCAACATTCCTAGTTTTTTGATAATTTTGAAAATATCTAATTTATTTAGACCTTAGAATCAAAATTGGAGTCCTCCATTGGACTCACCACACCCAATTTTGCTAGGAGTGGTATTTTGGAATAGCTTGAAAATCGTCGAATTTTTCGAATATTTTATTAATATTTAAATACTCAAAAAATTAAAATAATTAAATTGACATCCAATCAAAAATCTGATTTTATTTTTATGTTTCCCACACCTCAATTAAGTATGGGTGAATTTTTGAGATTTTTTAGGAATACTTTTGAGCATTTAAATTTATGAAATTAAATATGATAGTTTAATAATTTAATATTCCACTTGATTTAATTTAATATTTGATAAACTTTTAATAAATCCTAACAGCCATTTATTAAAGGCGGAAATCCCATATCTGACGCCATACCCGAAACAACGCTATGTCCCAATCAAAACCGTTAATTCCTATTTAGTCAAGATCCGGCGGTGGGTATGCTCGATTTCAATCGAACCGTTGGATGGCCCTTTTGATCCAACGGCTTAGATAAAGGAACTGTACGTCCCTGCCGAAATTGCTCTGTTTTTCGCACGGGCCGTGCGTCCACTGCTGTAAAGTTTCATGGGACTCTCATATATCCTAATCTTCCCACTAGCTCTCTCTCCGGCACCTGATTTTTCTCTCGTAAACTTGAACGGCTGTTGGCGTGCTCGAAGCTGGGAGGTTCTGTGGAAGGGAATGATCGATCTGCTCATCTTCGACCTTCCGCGACTGCTAGGTGCTACTCCTACTCATTCCTTTCATATAGAAATCATTTGATAGATGAATCTCTCTAATCTAAGAGCCGTTTGAGCTCAAAATAAATTTTTAATGGCAGTTTTCTGCTTCATATGGATTAATATTTTTATATTCTGCAAATTGTTATGCTGCCTAAATAAAACTATTAATGATATAAATTATAACTGCGTTTCATTTATTAGAACTGATTGTAGCATAAACTAAGTTTAATTTCTTTTATTACCTCTACTAATTTTAACTGGTGAAGTACGAAAGAGGAGAAATCCAAACTTAAAGACTCATTTTATCACTAGATTCAAATCTATAAATTCTTTATTTGTATTTAAATACTAACCTAATTCTTGTTTCAATTAGAATAAGTAGATCTTTTATCTCATACAAATTAAGGTCTGCCATTATTATTTATTTTTATCTCAGTTTTTACATCCGCTCATGTGGTATTTAAAAAAGTGTATTCAATAGAATTTGAATATATTTCAATAGTGTATATTTATTTATATAAAAATAATATAAATATTATTTTTAAAATTTGTATTGAATGAACTTAAAAAATTTTATTGAATGAGCTTTTTTAAATTTTATTGAATGAATTTTTTTAAGTGCCACATTAATGAATCTAAACCGTTTGAATTTTATTTGATAATGGAAAATGAATAAATGTTAGTTGAAATATTATAGTTTAAATTAATAAATGATAATGCGTTTAAAAAAATGAGAAAATTAAATATATTTGAATGATAAATATTAATTAAATTTAATATTTACTTAATTCATAACTTACAAAATATTTACTCAAATGACACATTATTATATATCGTTTTGGTCCTAAGAATGTGTATATTAATAATATGCAATTTAATTTTTATTTTTATAAATGTTTTAATTAGTCAATATTTAAGATTTATTAATTAATTATAAATTAATTTAGTTATTTTATGTGATCTAATTTGATCTTTTAATATCCAAATTAAACGATCAAATAGTTCATTTCACTCATAAAAATGTGAGAAATATTAATACGAAATCAAATTTAACATTTGAACCATAATTCTTAACATCACTTTTTAACCTTAATTAGGAGTCCTAGAGACCCTAATTTTTCTAATATTATCCAAATTTGATCTACTTAGTGTCATTCTTCTCCCTATGTTATAAGGATTTCGAATATATGCATATTATTTCCATTGGACAACAATTAATGATTTTAAGTTGTTGACTCCTAATTAATGTTATTCTGATGAATATAGTTTTTCTTTAATTGCATGTTTTAATATCTTAAAATCTTAGGATAGTTAATATGTCACACTATTTTCTTCCCATATCAATTTAATTGCATGTGCTTGAGCTTAGTTCTCATATTTTAGATGCTTGAATCAATTATATAATGCTTGATTCACCTTTCAATCTTAAGGTAGGAACCCTAAGATTGATTTAAATATGAATTGTAGCTGATCCTTAGATATATTTATTACATCCATTAAGAGTAGTTAGCTTTAATGCCTTTATAATTATAGATTCTTAAATCAACTAGGACTAGCTTTTAATGATTATATTAGAGCCTAGTTTATTCATCCTAATCTTTAAAGCCTTCTCTTGAATATTTTAAAAGCTAGTAATAAGAATTTCTAATTTACTTAGAGCAGTTTAAGAATTCTATTGAATTCCTTCAATTTTAGTTATTAGGATACTTAGAACTTATAGTTCTTAAATCTCATGATTTATTTACTTTAAACCTTTCACTTTATTATAACCTAGTTAAATTAGTATTTACTTTTGGATAGAACCTGTAAACTATAACCTAGCTAGAGAGCGTTAGGGAGTTAAACATTAACTTCAAATTCCTTAATTTTGATAATTTCATAATCTTAATTCCTTCCTACTAGTCGCCTAAACCTTGATTTAGTTATTTCAATTGAATCATATAGTTTATGATTAGAATAAAACTAGTTTCTATTTGTATCAATTATACTTATAAATTATTTTATCATATCATAATAAATCAATTGAAACTATTATTTTCAAAATCTCAATTTCTACTATTAAGTACAATTAACTTGAGGATCAATATCTCAAAGTTAATTGGGAGCTCAGTTAGCTCCAATCATTAAGTAGATTATTAAAATTAGATAACATTAGATATCACTTAGTTGCAATTATTGAATTTTTCCTTGAGTGCTTTGCTTAGTTTTGAGCCTTATCCATTTGTATCATTCATATAAAATATTGTGCATGAATAAAACTTTCACATTAAATTAATTAGGGGTTGACAAGTGTTGTAGCCAATGGAAAGCTAAATTGAAGAGATAAGGAGACCTCATGTTTTCAGAGAGTGAATATGAGTGTTTGCTGTATTTGATATCCCGTTTTTCTTTACCAGTTAAGCAGACATGCTTAACTCCTCGCTTCATTCTGTAAGTCCCTACATAATGAGAAATTTCATAAAATAACTTCAATTAGATAATATATGAGCTCTCCTACAATCTTATTGATTGTGAAGACTCATCATAGCTTCTTAACTATATTACCTTATGTAGTCCTAGGCTATATGTATCTTAGACCAAGAGGATAAGATTTTTCTTTCAATTTCTCTACTATGCATTTTCGTGTTTAGTACTATACTTGTTTAAAATTCTTTTAGAATTACATTGAATGTCGTTATAATTTCACTTTAAGTACTTCACTATTTCTCTTATTTACTTAGCTTAAATTCATTGAATATATACATGCTATATTTCCTTAACTTTAATATGCACATTTATTCTTTTCTAGCCTATCTAGAATGCTTTTACCCTTGTTTGAATTGCAGGCTAGAATGTATTTTAAGTGAGTAACCTTACTCCTTTTTACTTTCCTTTCTTACTTTTCCTCCTTTTACTTATATGCTTAGTTGTGCACCCTAGCTTACGCTTATGTTATAATTAATGGTGATATCCAATTATAATTGTTAAATTGTTCAGCCTAATCTTAAAATATACTTAGATTGTTTAGTCTAACCATATTTTCTCTTCTTGGCTTTGCCCTATCACATTTAAATACCAAAATGTGATAGATTAGGTGCATTTGGAGGCTAGTGGAGCTAGACCAAGTGCATAAGCTTAAAGTGCTTCTGCTTATAAAATAATAAAAATTTAGCTTAATATTTCTTCAAGTATGAAATTTTACTTTCCTTATTTCCTTTAATTACTTTTGGTTTATAATAATTAAAGTCATTTACTTTACATTTATTATGCTTGTGTTGGAATTTAATTATATACGTAAATGCTTGTAATGTGATGAATGGATGAATGTAATTGAATGTTAAATAAATCATTAGTTGCATAACCATCTTGGATAATTACTTGGCATATTAAACTAGAGTTTAGTTGTATATTCACTTGTATGTTAAATTAGAAATTAGTCTTATACTTAATTGTATATAGAAATGGAAAGTAATTATATTTTTAAGTTCAGATTTATTCTTCATCCTTTTGTATGTAGTAAGTTATGTGAATTATGCATACTTTAGGATAGATAACTGTTTCATATGCATTACTTTCATTTCAAACTATTAGAATTGGAAATAAACAATCCCATATAATAGATTAACTTTATACTAGACTTAGAAATAAGCAATCCCATGTAATGGATTGGCTTTATATTCAAAATGAAACCAAACAATCCTATGTAATGGATTAATTTCATGATAGTTTTAGATTGTTATCTTTTCAATTAAATCTTCCATTAGAATGGAAGACTTGTATGTTGAATTGTGCAGGTGTACTTTTAGCCAAATACAGTAGAAGTTATGCTAAAATTTTTAAGATTTAAATGACTTTGACTTATATTGCATATTGTACACTCATATTTCATATGTTATATCTTTAGAATTTTCACATCTAAATTTGCAAGTATTCATATCATATGCTCTTAAATTACATTCTCATATATATTTCATGTTTTATTTTCATAAAATTCCTTCCACCTTTACTCAAGACTCTCTTCTAAATCCTTGGCCCAACACAGTATCTAATGATTTGGATTAGTTTCCATCTAATCTAGTATTAGATATTCTGGTGGCGTATCAATATTGAGTTTAGTGATTCTTAATATTGTGGTCGTCACAATGTACACCTGCAGCAAGTATATAGACTACGTAATTTTTGTCTGTCAGATATACCCAAAGATTGAGGTACAAGTGAGATGCCAAGAAAATTAATGTGTTTTTGTTAGTTGGGGTTTGGATAAGTTTGGTTACAAATTTTATGATTATAAATGATGATAAGAAGTAATGATATTATATTTATGGAGGATCAAGACATCCATAATATTAAAAGGGTTGAGAAAGTGGTTCAATCAAAAGGATATTTTAATTTGGTACTTTTTTTGAGTTGATAAGTTGTAGTTATTGGATGACAAGAATGCATTTCTTCATAATGACTTACAGTATGAGATTTACATGTAGTGACAAAATAAATTCATTATCAAAAATAATGATGAGTTATTTTGTGAACTATAAATAAACTTGCACAAACTAAAATAAGCTTCAATGTGGTGGTATAAAAGGTTTGATTCAATCATACATAATGTGGGGTACACTATAAGAAAATTAGATCACCACAAGCTAATTAAGAGATGCTCTATTTTAAGTTTAATTTCTTACTTTTATAAGTAGACAACAAGTTGGTTATATGTTATAAAGTATGATGAATCAACTACCTAAACAAAACTAGCCGAATTCTTTGGTTTGAAAGACTTGGGCCCTTTAAAAAAATATTTTAGGTATAAAGCTTATATGGGATAGGAGCATAAAGAAGCTATAGTTCATATATTGAACAGTGCCATAGTATTAAGAATGCCCTTGGATGTACTTTGAAAGTTAATGATATCACAATGTCCTTTAAGTGAAGGAGAGATGATAGCTATGGAACGCATTTTATATGCTTTACTTTTTGATAGTCTAATGCATAACACACATCATTGCAATAGTGAGAAGATTTTCTCTAGTTACAGAAGAGATAAATGAACCCCAAATATATATATATATATATATATATATATATTCTTTGTAAGAATAAGTGGTTTTAGTAAGATCAGTTGTTATTTTAGTGTGTTTTACATGTTAATACATCTCAAATGATCAGTTCATGCAAAGATGAATTTTTATGAAGAAAGGTACCACAACATGATGCAACACGAGTCAAATTGCAAGAATAATGCAATGACGCACTGCTACGCCAAAGATCATAAATCAATTCCTATGGTGCACCATAGCGCAAGACCAGAAAATATTGACGGATGTTGTGTCCCGCAACACGCTAAACACCGAAATTTCCACGCTGCAGCGCACTACTGCGAAATTGATCATCAAAGTTTTTACTAGTAGAATGGAACCTCATCGTACCACAACGTAAAGCAATCGTAATTACAATGCCACAGCATGCCACGACGTGAACTTAGGCAATTAGATTTACATATGGTGAAGTGCCATAGTGTGCCGTAGTAGGAATAATTGTAAAACCGACGCTGGGATGCCAAATGGAATTTCAAGAGCACAGGTGCAGAAAAATGCAAAGGGTTGGGAATTCAAGTAAATTAATTCATTTATTCCTTCAACTCCCAAGGTTGTTCTAAGAGAAAAATAACTTATTCAAACTCCCAAAGCAGAATTAAAGGAAAATATTTCATGGATTGCAATTACAACTTTAGGTTCCAAGATGGAAAATTTAAGGAAGATTAATTTTGAATTTAGCAATTGTGTATGGCGAAGCTCTGATATTAAAGGAAATATGCCATGAACAAGATGGATCTTTTGAACCCATAAAAAGAAAAGAAACCCTAGCCACCAAAGGGAAATCAAGAGGAGTTCCTAAGGAGGAGTGTTGCAGCCAATGCATGTAACGACAATATCAGATAGGAGTTTAATTTAACAAAGGGATGTTACCTTAGCATCTAATACGCAATTAGAAGAAAACTAATCAAATACTAGATGTTAAGTGGCTAAGTCACTTTATGAGTTGTAGCGCCCCGTCCCATCGCCGTGCGCAAAATACGAGTATAATCCATAGTTTGATGGCGGAACGGCGCGCTACTCGGGAACTATGGGCCATACAAGTAAAACCCATCGTCCCGAATAGGCTAAGGAGACAGAGCCATACTGAAGGCCGCTGACTCGAGCCCTAAGAGTAGGCTCGAGAGCCAATATCTAAGATAAGAATGGAATACTTATCTTAGGTATTAGACTTAGTACGTACATAAGGTGCAAGGGAGTGAAGAAGAACCCATGTACATTATAAAATATATCAGCGTTTCCAGTACGTCGATCGCATCATAATACTATGTATAGCATAATAACAGAGTGTGGAAGCTAAAAGCCAAACATCCAGAATACATTCGTCTCAAGCAGTAGTAAATATCCATCTCAGAAAAAAAAGTAAAAATACATCCAGAGTTTTATTACAAACCATAAAAATGCAGAACTAAAAAGAGTCTAGCCAGAATACTGGGAAGAACTAGAAAGTAAAAGTAGGTGCTCAATCCCCTACAGCTCCAAGTGCTCCTCCTGAGTCCCTGGGGCGTCCTCCTGACTTGCCTCCAAAACTGCTCGGGATCTAGTAAATTGCCGAATCCCAAAAGTACCCCGTGTTAGACAATAAGTTTAACACATCGAAGCTAGCTATACAAGCTAAACTAAACATAATAAATATGCAAGAACGTAAAGTAAAAGTGTAGGAAAAACTGTAAAGACATCAAATAACTGAGCTATAAGAACTAATCAAAGTAAAACTGCATCAAAGCTAAATACTGAAAGAAAATGAAAATGACAGATGCTCATAAACCAAGGTGAAAGGAATGTCAGATGCTGAGAAGGATGCTATAGGCTGCCCTATATGCCACTGAAACAATGTTCACAAATATGTCATACCACGGTATATCACAGAACTATCACTGAAAGTTTATGAGTTGTACGGTCCAATGTAAGCACAATAGTTAGGAAATCAGTATGGTGACGCAGATGCACCCTTAAATTCCCCAGTCTGTGTATATAAAATTTTGTATCTCATACTGTATCACTGATAACCATGTATCACACAAAAGGAATAAGGTCAACTCATGTTTATGCTTATGCTTATGCCATTATATGGTATGAATGGAAAATCCCGAAATCCATGAAGAATATAGTAAGAAACAAAAAATAAATCCTAAGTCTCCACTGTGCAGAATCCTGCTAAAAGGATTCTGACTCCAAATCTCTAGATCGATATTTAGTTAAAGTTGCTTATTTACTCAAAAATCACTGGGCAGGGTGATTGTATACACATATTAAATATGCTGCAAAGATAGGACACAACGTTTAGTTTGACTACGCTACTCTAATAAAGCGATCTTCATTAGGAGGCACCATCCGATGATGATTTGTATCTCAAACTAAGCATTTAGTCACTAAACTCACAATCATACTTAGCGTCTTAAGGAAGGTAATTCCCCCTTTACTTAGTTTTATTTAAGCCATACCTATTGAAGCGATCTTCACCAGGAGGCATTGCCCGATGGCAACTGTCCTTCAATAAAAACTAAGGAATGGGTACCCATTTAATACACTCTTAGGATTGATTGATTTATTCTAAGCGAGGTTTGTCCGCCTAAGCCCGCAGGATAGCAACAAAGACAAATCTTACTTAGAGTGACTCAACCAATCCAGATTATTACTGGGGACCAGTAATATGGGTATACTATACTACACTTACCCAACAATTGTGGTTTAATCAAATCTATTTAATAGAGCAAGGATTTATCAAGACTACAAGTCTTAGACTAGTAGGTAAGTCCTATACAAGGTTTCACAAATCTAATGTGATCAGGGATCACTTAATATGGATTCTGCCACAAGGAGATATATCCCTTCTAGTGTCTTAATGGATTACTACCACGAGGAGAATTGATCAAACTCTAAGGTGAAGGGATATTCTATACTTCTACCTCAAGGATTCATACAAGGCCTCCTACCTCATGATATAAAAATTTAGGTCTTTTAGATAATTTAAGATGATCTTATGAAGAGAGCATCAAGGTCTCTTCTTCAGATGTTGATATTAGACTATCAGGTTCTGGTTCATTATTAGATTTAGAATGACTAGATCAGATGATGAAATCATCTGATCATACTTAGACTAAGATTATGGGGTGTAAGTCAAACATATTGTTGTGGATTTGATCACTTGTTAAATCAACATAGTATTAATGATCTTGTTATGCAGGTTTATTACTTAAGAGAAAATCGAGGATCTTAAGGTTCGATTCAAATTGTGAAATCCTAAGGATTATTATCATCCTTACTATGTCTAATTCAAATGTTTAGAATCAATAGTAAATCTGATGTATTATTGGAAAATGTTCAATTCGCAATCTTGTAATCAATATAGTTGAGTTAGGGTTGTTATGGTTTTAGATTTGCCTTAAGTAGATTAGGGCTTGACTCCTTCTCAAATCTTAAGTCAAATCAAGTGTATATTTAAAGATCAATGTCAAATCAGTAGATTAATTTTGTATTATTGGTGGCAATCCTAGATCTAGATTAAGTCTTAAAAGCTTGATCCAAATCTTAGGATTTCTTAAGTTAATTAAGATATTTAAGATTCTATAATTTTAAATTGATTCAAGTATACTTAATAAGTTTATAAAAGGTGATTTTATTTCATTTAGTTTATTATTATAAGCCAAAATAATGATTAAAGTTTAATAAACAGTGTTTAGTTAATGTTAACCAACCCTAATTCCAAGCACAAAGGATAAGTACATAAATAAAAATCCAACCATTCAGATTACATGAAATTTGGCATGCAAGTCCTAATTAATCATACAAGTAATCAGAGATTGAGTTTGCTATGACCCAAGGTATATAAACCCTAAAATTCACTAATTATGGTTTGACATGATTAGGGCATAACTACATTTACAAGACTCAGAAAAATGTTATACTTGGCACATGCAATCTACTTAACATCAGTGAACTAATGGCACCCTGAACATGCAATTTGGAAAAGTAATTTTACTAATCTACCCTAATTAAGATTCACTATAATTAGGTCATAATTAAAGATCTAACCATTAGATGTGTGATTTTATTTTATATTTAAGTTCTTGAGATTTTTCTGAACATTTTCATATATGATTTTATAAAATTTTAACCAGTGGATTAAAAGTTATTAAGAAAATACATTATGTATTTTTCTATTTTATTTTTTCTAATTTCCTTAAGGAAAATAATTAATAAAATCTTTATTAATTATTTTAAAACGGCGCCATCCCGATTTATATCACGCAGGTCAATCGGGCCTGAAGGCCCGTTACTGTTCAACAGCGCGGGTCACGGGTCGACCTGACCCGCACTGTCATCTTCTTCCCCGCGCCTGGCCCCGACTGAGAGCGATTAGGGCGAACCCAAATCGCCAAAATTCTCAGTCGTCGAGCCATGCCGGGGCATAAGGACGACGGCTACACATTCCTGGGACCGAGACCAACCCTTATAACCCTAAATTGCTAAGTGGGATGGTCTAATTCCTCTGGACCCTATTTCTCCATTTCACATGAAAGGAGCTCATTGTGAGGAGAAATCCTCCTCACAGGGGGCTTGCCAGGGCTAGGGCTTGATCCGTTCACCATCAGGGCGTAAGTACGGATCGAAGCCCTATCTAGACGGGTCCTAAGAGACTCTGGACCTCTAGGACCTGGCTCAGTCCCGAATGCAAAAGGGACGGATGGCTTGTTCGATCGATACGATCGAACGGCCTTCCTTAACCCCTCAATTGGCTTACAATTAATATGCCAAAGCTAAAGGAACTCAGTGATCAAAATTAAAGAGGAGCTGAGCCTAAATGGCTCATTCCAGATTGGGGGTACCTGGTTTTACTGGACGAAGCTCAGTTAGGAGACAGAGGGTGATATGCTGCAGCAGAGAGGCTCTTAGGGGTCCTGAACTCCAGGAGCAACCCTCTATCAGTTGTACGCAAGGTTGGGAGAGACTGGAGGTAGCCTGGCAGAGCAGCAATGGCGATCGGAGGAGGAATTTGAATTTAGCTCAACTCAACAGCAAGGAGATCCTGAGATGAGGTCTGGGGCTATCTATAGCCTCAGGGAAGTGTTGAGAGGGAGTGCTGGGGCTGGGCTCGGCTTGGCTTGACCCGAGAGCTTGGGCCAAGAAGAGCTCTCAGAGCTCCCAAAATTGGGGGTACCGGGCTGGAGAGCCTGACTCAGAGGCCTCACTGGAATAAGGAACCTCCAACGGCTAATGCTGAGCTGGCGGGGGAGTGGGGGACAGGCTTTGCCTGTCGGGGATTTGTTTTTCCCTGTCGGGGATTCTGGCGAAGCGAGGAAGATGATGAACAGCGCTGGGAGCTGCGGCAGCCGTCTGATGGATCGTTCATTGGGACGGAACAGTCCAGATCCTTGGCCATCTAATGGCCGATCGCGGGGTGCAGATCGTCCGTTGGATTCAGATCGCTAGATCTGACGGATCGCAGCGCTACTTACGTCAGATGGTAGAATACCGTCTGATCCTTCAATCGGACTGCGGAACGGTCTGGATTGACAGATCCCGATCTAAAACACAGGCCGCATGATCTGGCCCAAGGAATGGACGGTTCAAATCGCGCCCGTTGTTTTAAAAACGGCAGAAGGTATAAATGCAATTTTATATTGTATGGAGCCCTTAAATGCAATTGCACCTTTTAAATTAAATTGAATTATTGCCCAAATGAACTCCAAATTGCACCAAAATTTCACCCTTAGCTAATTTGGGGGTGAGGAATTCAAAAATGCAATCTGATTTTCATTCTAAGATCAAAATATTTTTGGTCTAGGCTAGGGCATCTAGTCTGATCAAATTGTAATTTTTGACTTAGAGAAATCCAATGGACTTCAAATTTTCCAGATAGGCTTATCTTAATATTCTAAAAATAATGATGCTAGAAAAATTGAATCAATCCATATTCATTTTGCATGGTAACAACCTAGGGTTGTTACATGAGTAGTTGTCAATTTAAAATAGTTGTAATAAAAGTAATTTAAGGAGATATGAAACAATGCAAGTATAGACAATACAAGCAATAATTACCCACTCATTCAATCCAAGCAATTTCAAAATAAGTAAATAATGCACATAATATGGGTAAAAATATCTCAAATAGTTTTAAGTTTACTTATTACAAGTCCATTTGAAATGTAAGAGTCAAAGAAAATAAGTCACTCTCTCACTTTTAATAAAAATGCAAATAAATTTAATATTTGTAAGCTAATTAAAAAAATGCAATAATTGTAAACTATGTGATATCCCGAGTTGTCTAATTTTAATGATCTACTTAAGGATTAAGCAAATTGAGTTCCTCATTGACTTGTAGATAATGATCTTCAAGTCAATTGTAGATAATAGTAGACATGAGAGAAGTTTTGAAAATAGTATTTTTATGTAGTTAAAGAAATGAGAAAGTAATTCAAAACT
The DNA here is from genome assembly GCA_016760335.1 of Gastrodia elata. NCBI lineage: Eukaryota > Viridiplantae > Streptophyta > Magnoliopsida > Asparagales > Orchidaceae > Gastrodia > Gastrodia elata. The sequence continues at coordinate 2,562,767 of CM028677.1, read as the reverse complement.
ACAATCAACCTATTCAGAACTTGTTTATTACTAGTCCCAAACTAATCAAATCAATTAGATTAATGATTAGAGTTTAGGGAATTAGTAAAGGAAGAGTAAAATTGAAGTTTCATAAAGCTAAGAGAAGTAGATGTCTAAGAATTGAAAGGTTTCATTAAACTAACTTTATCATAATAGCTTATGAATGGAAAGGTTTCATAGCAAGCTAATCACTAACTAAATTACGATCAATTGATAGGAAGTGTTTAAATGAAATAAGGAAGTAAGATTAGTAATCTACCACTCTAGGCTTACTAAGGTTTATAGATTGAAGAATCTTTATAAGATGTCTTAGATCATGCTAAACGACTAAGGATTTCTCAATTCAAATATTAGAGAACTTAAAAGAATATTAAAAATTTAAGGACTAAGGAGAACTAGTTATTTAATTCTAATGAAATTGGACATTAGTTCTACAAAACTCTCTAAATGAAATTAAATGTAATGTTAACATACTATTTGTCAATTTCCTAGAAGATAATATGAAATAACTAGTATTAAAGAACTAATACTAAGGTCAAGTAAATCATATGATAATAGTTCAATTTGAAATTAATACATGAAAAGGATACATGTAATATGTGAGCTAACATCATGAAATAAATTGACTAAGATTTAAATGACAATTTATTTAAACTAAGAATCTAAATTCCTTGATATAAAATCAGTACATGAACATTAAATTAAGAAGGATACTAAGATTAACATTAATAGATTTTATAATAATTTTATCACATACTTACATGTTCTATTAAGATAAACTTGAAATTAACCTTGTCTTAAAGATCTCAAAAAGTAAATACATTTCATTTAGAATCAGCATTTGATTCAATTTTCTATGGGACATCAACATTTAATTCAAAATTACAAAGGACAACAATATTTGATTCAACAGTATTTGGTGCAGCAATTATATAAGAACATGAGTAATTTTAATTAACAATGTAAGGGACAGCATTATGTGATTCAACATTACAAAGAACAATATCATATAGTTCAACAATTAAAAGGACAACAAAAATTTGGAAGTAGCATCACAAAGGACAATAATATTACATTCAGTATTTCATAGTATTGCAACATTGATTTAGCATTGTAAGGTGCAGCAATATTGATTCAGCATTGTAAAGTATTGCAATATTGATTCAGTTTTGTAAAGTATTACAACATTGATTCAGCATTGTAAAGTATTGCAATATTCATTCATCATTGTAAGGTACAACAATATTCATTAAGCATTGTAAATTATTGCAATCATTCAATTCATCATTATAATGTATAGTAACATTCATTCAGCATTGTAAAGTATTGTAATATTCATTCAGCATTGTAAAGTATTGCAATCATTCAATTCAGCATTGTAAGGTATAGCAATATTCATTCAGCATTGTAAAGTATTGCAATCATTTAATTTAGTATTGTAAGGTATAACAATTTATGAATGTTCCCATCATAATATTCCTCAATCGCTAAAGGTTAAAAATTGGAGATGGAATTTGCAGAGTGTTCCCTCTCAAGGAGGTATCGTAGTTCAATCATCCATATGATTAGAAGGTAAATTAACTTAGAAAGCAATGATCGTCCAGGGTTCCTGTGACGGCCCAACCTCGTCGTGGTCCTGTTAACTCTTAAGTTAACATGTACGGTGGAGGGGTCATCTAAATTACAAGGCCCTTGCTTATGAATAGGTTAGTGACTAATACTAACCCATTATAATCAAATACTTTGTCATTTCTCATAAGATATTATCACTAAATAAAAATAAAAGACAAGCAAAGTGCGGAAGCATACATACAACATTCATCCATCATATAAATACAATAGTACAGAATAAGTAAAGAGCTGAAAGAAAAGTTTGACCCTGTATTATTATAACATTTAAACAATTTTAAAAGACTGAAATAGAACCCTCATCCTCACAAATATATAAAGAAACTAAGGATCTTCGGGTACACGCTCCTCCTCCACAGGCATATCTCCTGAAGGCTCTATAACTCCAAATAGCTCAGAATCTACCATTGTCGGTTTTATAATGATAGGGCCCCAGCTAACAAAAGAAAAATCTTAGTTAGACAAAATGTCTAAATACATTTTAGGGTAATCAATTTAATTAAGTTCATTAGATATCACCATAACAAGTAAGCACAAAAGTATAAAAATAGGTGCATAAACGTGATAGAAAGAAACATGTAAAGCTATAAATAATTTATTTATAACTTAAACAACTAGGAAGTAAACACATACCTCCTCCATAACAACTACAACAAGGTTAGGTAAGTATAAAATAAGTGACTAGAAATAAAATACATCCTAAATATGCTTATGATCAATCCCATACTATGCTAATTGACATATAAATACATGAACATATAAAATTACTAAGTGACTAAAGTGAAACTAACATCCTATAAATATAAACAAGAAGCAAAACTAGCATCCTATAAGAATAAGTAAAACTAGTAAATGCTGAAGAATAGTAAGTAAGACAATATTGAAATGTAAACAGAAATAGTAAGTATGAACTGAATTCATTATGACTGAAATAAGTTAAACAATTTAAAGTAGAAATGTACATAAATTAGTAATACCAACAAAGGTACTAAAGTATGTAAGGCATGAAGTTTATAGTCTAATGTATACTATCCTAGCCAATTTTTAGGCCTAGGACATGGTTAGACTCACTTTAGATAGACATATACCACCCTAGCTTGACATAGGTCTAGGTTTGGCCTATACTAAAGTCTAGGTACAGGAAAAATGCATACTAATTAGGCTACATTCTAATAATCAAATGTTAAACTTAACAATGATGATGACATATGTAAATGTTATTATGTAAAATAAGGTTGACATGAAACACTTATTAAATGTTCTATGCTTAATATATGTGAACAAGGTACAAAGGATCAAAACAAGGTAAGCATAAGCATCAAAATCAAAGTGAGCAAGGGACTCTACTAGGACACATGTGATATCTATTTATTATCTAATTTAATCATTCTATTTACTCTAAGTTACACAAGTTCAGGATCTCCAGCTCCTACTATCGAGTGTAACTCAGATTTATGACCTTATAAGTTGGAAAAGAATTAGAACTGATCAGGTTCTAATCTTATTAAATCAATGTCGACTACACAAGTTAAATAATAAATAAAACATTCTATTTTAATGTTTTATCATAACCCCAACCCATCTTGATTGATCAAATTAAGATGAAAGGACTAAGAATTAAACTCTAAATATGGGGTTTAATCATTTATCCTAAGGATATATCTAAGGATCTAAGGTTTAATACACATACTCATAGATTTAGATTAAGGTAAGTCCTAATGAAAAATCAACTCATTAGGATAGATCTCTATCCTTAATTCTAAATTTAGAGATCAATTTATCATTTAATAAACTAGGAAAAATTTATAAACTATTAAACTCAAGGCTCCACCTATTGAGTAACCCAATTTACTCAATAGATGAACTATAGCCTAAGATCTATTCTTAATCCTAAGAATTAAGGCTCTTAATTATTAAGAGTATCTCTCATACACACATCCTAACTAATGCTATTAGGACCTATGGAAAGATCTAAGGAGATTAAGGAATAAAGGAACACTCAAATTTTACTTAGAATTTCTTAAGGACTTAAGATTGGAGTTTTGATTCAAATCAATTTAATACTTAAACTCACATAATTTATGATCTAAATCATTTTATTTACTGATTAAATCATTTAGAAAGTGATTTCAGGGTTTTGAAATACTAAACCTAAGTTTGGGAAAAATGGCCATTTTGCCCCTACTTAAGGGTTAAAAAAATTATATTTTGATCTAGAGTTCCAAATCTGAATTTTCTTGTGGGAAAGTGTTTCTTACTGTCTAATATAAGATTAGATAGTAATTACACCAATTTTTGGTGATTATTAAGCCTTATGAGATCAAATAAATAAATTTAACTCATAAGGGCATTTTGGTAATATAGCTACATAAAATCTAAATTGTCTTTTAGTTTAGTATTATTTACTGTCTAAGGTTTCTATAGAACCTACAATTTCTAAATTATTATAAGTATTGGCTAAGTTATAGCCAATACAAGCTTAAGGGGTAGAATGGTAATTATGGGTTTCTTAATTATAAAAATCCTAATTTTGTCCATTGGTGTCCAAATTGAGTGAAATATGTGGCTATAGGTTACAAATGATTCAATGATTATAATGACAAGTGGTAGGCTTAGTTTGGACTCTAATTGACTAAGTTATGGCCTAATTAGGGTCTAGGGTGATTAGTGAGTGATTAGTGAAATTAATCACCAAATCACAAATCCAACCATACCATTAGGTTCTAATAAATTCTAAGAGTTCTCTAATACTTAATTGTTCAATTTGTATCATTAGATTTGCTAATATTCACTAATTAAGTTTTAGAGTAATTACAGTTGATTAACAAATTTAACCATTGGATCTAAAATATTTTATAGATTACTGTAAATTAGGTTTTTTTTATCTAAATTGATATTTGGATCACCTAATTTGGAGTTCAATTGACCAACTTATGGTCAATTGAAGTTCTAGGGTTAATTGACCTAATTAGGGTTAGGTCCTAAAAGTGATTAGGCTAATACTGATCCAAATTGCAAAATAAACACTACTAAACTAATCCTTAAGGTTTGTTGATCATTTTGAGACCTATATTGAGTATGTTTGGATTAATAGGTATCAAGTTATAGCAATTTAAATATTTGTAATATTTTTGAATTTAATTAAAACCCTTAAATATCACTATGTGGTGTACTACTCCAAATGAAAATTTGATAGTTCCAATAAATTCCTTGTATTTATTTGATGAATTTGATATATTTGATTACATAATTTGGACTCTTATTTATTAAGATATGGCTATCTGAATATTTATATTTAATGATTTTAATTAATCTAATTATTATTTAATTTAGAATTATTTAATTCTTAGTTTGACGGTTAAATAAAGCGGCGGGTACCACAAATTAAACGACGGCCACGTGGAAGCCATTCGCTTGGGCTGCTGAATCGGGTCAAGAAGACCCGTAAGGAGAATGGGCTTCTCCTTCTTCTCCAAAGGCGCGGACGAAAGGGAATTACGGCATCAGCAGGCTCGAAATGCCGAGCACTATGGGATGTAGACTGTGCGCCATTAGGAAGCCTACACTCGCACCTTTCTACTGAGCTTAAGAATTCCTCCCTATCTCCCTTCTATCACTCGCCAGCCCGATGCCCTAAATTTCTAGAGTCGAGGCGAATGACAGCTATGGTGGCGAATAAGTAATATCCTGATTGAAATCTAATACATTAAATCAAAATTAAGGATATGCAAAGCATTACAATAATTGATAGAAACTAAGGTAAAATTAATAGAGGTTAAGTACGTGTGGATTGATTAGGCAAAATACTGAAAAAATTGAGAAATTGATATGTTGGCAAAGACGGGAATTGAAAACTTTAAATTCATATTATAAGTTAATTCGTACTAATGAAATTATTGAAGCAGCATTGATTAGGTATAAACTGGAGGGTTGAGTACAGGTCAATACCTTAATGAAATTATGAAGGAGGAGAGTGGATTCGCTTCAAGCCCTAACCTGTTGCCGAAAACTGAAAAGGTTGGACGCTTTAGAAATGCGTAGGGTTTAAAGTCATGGCTCTAATGGCGGTGGACAACACCACGCGTGCGGCAGGAACAGCCACGACCTGCTTTGTGCGACACGCGGAGGTCGAACGGGATCCATTGGGAACGACGGCCTCAAACCGTTCGATCTCGATTCGAGATTGAATTAGATGACGCAGAAATTGCGCCGTCAATTCAAACGGTGCAGCTGACGGGATAAACGACAAGCAACTGAACTGTTAGATGGATTTATAAATAATGTTATTTAATTAACTATAATCAATTTTGTTAATTAAAATTAATAATTAAACTTCTTCTTAAAAATTTCAATAATTCACCTCTAGCAATTTGAGAGATGAGGAACATAACGGTGCGATCAGATTTTTGATTTGACGAGTATTTATTTATTTGATTTTTTGGGGTATTTAAATAATATTAAAATATTTGCCAAAAATTTAATGACTTCCAAATGCATCTAAAACTTCACCCCTGTCTAATTTGGGGGTGGTGAACGCAATGGTGAAGTCAGATTTTTGATTTGAAATAAAAATAAAAAGTCAAGTTCTAAGGTTTTTGAAGTTTCCAAAAATCTAGAATGGATCCAATTGATTTTTGATTTGTCCTAAGTATTAGAAATAAGTTCTAAATGACTTAGCTAAGATACTAGAACCATAATTATGTCTTAAATTAGTCCTAATTGACTTAAGCAACAACTTGGGTTGTTACAGTTCTAGCAAAGAAGGGAATAAACAATAATATCAAAATGTAGAAATGGGGATTTGAAATTCATCTTCTCTGTGAAGGATTCGGTTGTAGGTCCTAAAGAATGTAGCTCCTAATTTTATTTAATCTAGTAGCAAATGTTAAAAATCAACATTATTAAAATTTCTACATAATATTTGTATCCCTAAATTTGGAAGATAACATTCAAACTTAATTGTCCTATCTTTAATATAAGACCGGTCGATTAGATCGAAAATTCGTAGCCAAGATGAAATAATAGTAGGGATTAAATGATTGCATGAGATCTTAAATATAAATGAATACTTAGAACCAATATATCATCATTTTAAGACTCATGATATGAAATCGAATATAGGGTATCGTTAAGTAAGAAATTTAGATTGAACTTTATAAATTTTAAATAAGCATGTTCAGTTTGTTCTATATTAATTGACTATAAAAGCATTCAATCCAAGTATGTATAATTGCACAATAAACAAAAAGGTAACGGGTAAATGCAGTTGACGATATTCCTAACCAAATAATTGAACTATATAAAATTTCGATTAAGTTTAATAGAACTAGTCAATCGGACTAGGGATGAATACAATATTAATATGAAATATAATCAGAATAAGGAAAGTAGTACCTATGTCTTCAAAGCTACAACCTTGGGTTAGGGTTCTTGTAGGCCGAAAATCTTCACCGACGAGAGTAGTTCTTCAGCACCTTCTCAGCTCATGATAGTTCGAGAAAATAAAGAAATAAGGGAAAAGATTGCCCAAAGGGAGAGTTGAGGAGTGTAAGGAGGATAAGGCCAAAATAGGAGCAGCTGGCGCGCATACATCCTCTAGACCGATTGCAGAGCACGATCGATGCTTTTCTCAAAGACGTACAGAGATTTAAATCAAAGTTGCCAGATCTCTTCTACGATGTGACGATCTCTACACGTTTAATGACATCCGCTATTGATTACAATAAGTAGGAAGGAGTGGTTTGGATTACTTTGTTCCATTGTTCCTTGTTTCAAAATCCACAATGGATTTTTGTCATATGAGTTTGCCCATTGGATTAAAATTTTATAAGTATATATATATATATATATATATTATTTTAATTCAATGGATTATTTAATTAATATGATTTCTTTATTTTATTTCTTAAATTTAAATGTCCAAGCACACTTTGAAAAATCCCATGTTTTCACCCTTATTTAATTGAAGGGTGAGGAACTCAAAAATATAATCGGATTTATTATCAGAGGTGTATTTAATTACCCTAATTTTCTAGGCATTTAAATAATATTAAAATATTCATGAAATTTTTGACGACTTCCAAACACTTACAAAATACCACCCCTAGCTAATTTAGGTGTGGTGAGTACAATGACAAACTCTATTTTCAATTTTGAGGTCTAATTAAATTAGGTATTTTTAGAATTATTAGAAAACTAAGAAATATTAGAAATTATCAAACAGTCTCCAAACCACATAAAATTTGAGGTGGACTCTTAACACTATTATAAGAGTAATAAAAGAAGATTATAGTCAATTAGGTCCCTATTTGATAGGTAACAACACTAGGGTTGTTACAACGCAAGAAAAATAAATGGCTAAGGAAATAGTGCAAAGCATATAGTGAATAGAATACAAAGAGAAAGCTAAAAGCAGTTCCTGTATTTTATCATCTTACTTTTGCTATTTTTTATCTTATTACTTATAAAATATAATCTATGCCTTTATATACTCATGTATTTTTCTTGTTGTGTTCCTTGGATGGAAGCTTAAATCCCCTTCTGTGGAGGGTTTGGTGTAAAACATGTAAGACATAGTAAATCTTATGTATGAAAGTTAATTATATTCTTATGAAAGCATTATGAGTTTGAGTTTAATGACTTTTATATTTCAGTGAATGAATAATTGTTGATTATTCAAAAATAGTAATATTAATAAAAGTTATTTTATTTTCACAAAAACCTTATTATGCCCTTTAATCACCATGGCTTAAATAATATGCACCTAAAGTGTCTACTTTGTGAACAATGTGACATAAATTTGTAGAATGTGACTACTTGTGCATAGACTAGAAAACAAAGACTTGATCATTGAGCCAATGAGAGTAATCTAAGAGCTCAATTTATAACACATAGAGATAGCATGTAACGTAATGGATGATGTGACATAAGTTTACGTAGGCCATTGCTTATCTTTATGTTAAGTTATGTATTTGATGCATGTGATCTAAAACCCATCTAACTTGTTGCGCTCTAAGACATGAGCGCAATAAATCATGAGCAATGTAATAGAAAATCATTGAGCCTTGTAGCTCATTGTCTTGGCTAGGTCAATAATAGAAATGTGTGAGCCATAGATGGAATAAAGGCTTTGTGATCATAAGATACTATATAAATTTTGTCACTTAAACTTATGGATAATTTTCATTTATAAAAAGATCCCAAAGATGTCTATGTGCTTGATTTGAACCATTGAGTGTTATTGATAACACTAGATAGGATTGAAATGGAATCAATGTCGAAATTATTTTAAAATACCTATTGATAATCTAATTCATAAATATTATGAGAGAATAGTAAACTAAATATTAAGAAAAGAATTATTATGCATGGATCAATAATAATTTGCATGTTTGAAACCAAACTCTCCCCATTTTTATCCAACTAATCAAAAACTCAATTTATAGGATAATCTAACATAAATATATGATGAAAATCAAAATATTCACTAGCTTAAGAATAATTGAAAGGAAGTATACTTTAATAGAAAATACACACCATTCTTAGAGGATAATAAATCTAGGGATCTCACCATCCCTTATTACTTCAAACCATGTACACTTGCGTGTAAGTGCAGATAACTCATCTTAGGTCTGTCAAAGACCATTCGAGAAGTTGAAATGTATTCTACACTATTTGAGAGGCACATGTATTATGGAGATCTATATTGGATATAAAGATTCAGTACTTGTTGGAATCTCAAACATAATTGGGGACATGAACACTATGAAGTTAATATTTGGCTTCTTAACCACCTTTTTAGGGGAACACTATCAAGGAAGTCTAAGTTGATGAAGTGTGTTAACTTATCCACTACATAGGTTGAGCATATTATAATGGCATTGGTTGTAAGGAGATGTTGTGGTTCAAGCTTTTGCTAGAGGCATTGGGCCTACAATAATATAAAAACATGATATAAAGTGACAATTAGAGCTTTGTATATTTATTGAAGAGCATTACAGTTTACTCCATATAAAAACAAATTAAAGTCATGTACCATTGAATATATAATGTGTTATGATTGAAATCAGTGCGGCTGGACATAATACACACTAACTAGTCTTATGTATTGACCAAGACTCGACTCATGTAGAAATTGAACGACAATAAGAGGACAAGAGGGATAATAATTACTTTTGGGTGTGCAAAAACTGAGATTTGTTAAGTCCAACTCACCTAGTTTGAATTGATGCATCTAAGAGTGAGTGTGAAATGGACTTAAGTGGGTGAAAAAGGCATGGGCATAGTGCTTTGAGCACCCTAGTGGCTAAGTCACCATTGTGCCTAAGGAGTGGGCACATGGGCATGCTCTGTCATTAGACTAAGTGAGAGACAACCAGGGTACACTTAAGTACAAATTAAGATTCACAGAGGCATATAGATAATAAAATACTTTTTGAACAAAGCGTATGTGTTACTCGATTATTTAGCAGCAAATATGTGCACCAAGACGTTTGAAGGCATACTAAAGCATGACCTAGAAAATATCCATTGAAAAATCATTTAGAAGATGAAGCATGACAAATTAAAGTGCCTACAGACATGCGTACATTGACAAATTGGATGCAGTCGCATGCAACAATTTATGGCATTATAACTATTGTGCAGTCTAGTACACCCAAACTTGTTCCTAAGTGTGTGCGGTGAGATTAATTACTATGTTGATCTCATGTACAACTGATTTGATTGTTAGAAGGTGTACGTGTGTGTGTGTGTGTGTATGGATTTCATTTAGGTTATTGAAATGGGTGTGAAAATCATAATGTCAATAATACTTCTCTTGTTAGTATAATGAATAACATTTGTTGGTTTTTCATTGATTTAGGGTTTCCACGTATGAAATTCGTGTCTTTGTGCCGTGCGACAATTTTTTTTCCTAATTTATATTTGCTATGATGACTTTGATCCTCAAGTTATTAATTGTAGGGCAGTATTTTGAATATGATTTGCAAGGTTAGGCATTCATTTTTGATTTCACATAGGCCTATATTAAAATTTAAATGAAAAAATAATTGTATATTACAAATTAATTTGCAAATACACGAACTGAATACTATGGATGAACATATACTATAAATATCAATTTTTCTTAGTTCATTTCACTGTGTTATTTATTAATTGCACTAAAACCTAGACAAATATTATAATAACTGCTAAATTTCTATCAATCCTTTAATTGATCATATGGGGATCTTAGATAACATGATGTGATCAGCAAAAGTACTTAGAGTCTAGCTTGTAGTGGAATTTATCACCAAAACTGGTGCCTATCACATGCTATATAAATCTCAAGACGATGGACAAAAAATACTAATAAATCTCATCATGATGGACCAAAAATTAAGATATCTATTTTTAATATTCAAAAATGATATCTCTCATATATATTTATAGTCGATGTAAAATAACAATAGATATCCAAATTATATATTTTGTAAATGCAAAGTAAAATCTACAAAAAGCTTACTATTATTCTTATATTTGAGTATCCTTGAGGATAATTCATGTAACACCATACAAATACACATTATTTTGTAGGATTTATAAAAATTAGAGGCACACTATTTAAGATTTAATGATTTATCCGGTTAGGAACAACATAACAAGATAAATTTGAAATATGATATATATATATATATATATATATATATATATATATATATATATATATATATATATTCAAAGATTTAAAATAATGATATGACATTTAAGCAAAAAATATAGAGAAACCATTTGATTAACAAGACGAATTTAAAGAAACATTTTGTAAATGTTAGATTCACACCATATATTCATAATTTGGGAGAGCACTGGCAAAGAATTCATTAAATCTGAAAACACGCAACTAACATTGAATCTATAATTCCAATACCTTCTTGAAGCCTTCCTCAAATTCTTACAAGAGTTCTCATTAGGGTTTATGAGGAAGAAAGGATGGAAGGAATAACGAGTTGATTTTTAAGGCTTTTATCAGGTATTCTTAGAGGTGGTTGCTGGGTTATTAAGTATTTAAATGGCTCACTCAACTAATGCAAATTGGATAGTTTTATTAGGTAGTGTTTAAGTTGCAAGAATTTAAACTTGTTTTTTAATTATAACATGGTAAGCTTGCACTTTCATGCTATTATTCCAAACGTCCAGCATATTTATGTTCACATGTGAAGTTCAGTTGTGAGTTATGCTCAGTACTTTTTTGATTTTGATCACGTTTTCTCAATCACATAGCAAGGATTCAGAAGTGTAGAGAAAATACAAAAATGTTTAGAAAGCATTTTGTGTGAATTCAATTTTGCTCTTATTTACTGGAACTTATATTTGTCGTTGCCGGATGCTCACTAGACTAAATCTCTGATTTACATTTAAATTTGCTAATTAGCCCCTCTATGAGACAAAATTGTAAATGGAAACAACTAAACTAAGTCTTAGAAGATTAGATTCTCACAACCAAAATTGATCTAAAATTTAATGGACTAATTAATGATCAAAAAGTGCATTAATATTTTTATAGAATTATGGTACACGTCTCATAATTTTTTTATTTTGGGATGATTATTAGAAAAGCAAGGTATAATTTTTTATTTGAAAAATACTATTTAAACTCGCTGACATAACACCCAGAAAATAATTTTCAAACTTCATTAATTGGTTTATCTAGGTGGGTACCACCACGTGAGCCCGAAATTATTTTGATTGAGCCGTACAATGCTCAATTATAATGACAGGAAAGTATCACGGATTTGCATTTATATGTGCTAACCCTAACTTTCGCCTGTCAAAATTGACCGTTCACTAAAGAAGCGTACTCTTCTATTGGAGACAGCCAATTTAATCTAAGAAGATTATCACCAGAAAATTAATGGCCCGTACGAATCAAAAGATGCATGAACCCATAATAATAATAATAATAATAATAATAATAATAATAATAATAATAAAATTTTATTTAGATTTTTTTGATAAGGTAATTAAAATAATTTATCTAATAAAATTTAAATATTTTTTATTTATTTATTTATATTAAAATAATGTTTAAATTTTATTAATAAATTTTTTTTAAGTACTATGCTAACAAGTCTCCTAAAATATCTCAATGATTGTCCTTTTCCTGTCCCACCCCCACCGTTAATATTTTAAATTTAATGTTTAACAAATAATTATTGAGATTTATTATTCGAACTCTTGATTTTAAACGCATCAACTTTAATAAATTATTTAGAGAAAAGAAAATATTGTAATTAGCTAAAATTCAAAAAATAAATATATACAATAAAAACCCAAAGTTTTTTATTTTTGAAGAAATATGAGAGTAGCCGAATTGTATTACAGGTATGGTTAGAATTACTAAGCATCCATCATTGTTTGAACACATAATTCTCGATGAAGGCAATCAAAAATAGTTTACAAAAAAGCCCTAACAATTCATGAATTATTAACCTATTTGCACTGAAAAGCCATAAGAATTCAAAAAAAGCACAGAAAAAACAATGGGGCACTGAAAGCTTAGTAATATAAGGACTTTAAGAGCAGATTTTGAAGCTCCCATATTAACCGACCTAATCAAGCACTGTATATACACCATTGAATCAGAGTAAAGTCCCAACAAATAGGAGAAATTCATAAAGCATACCAAGGACACAAATAGAAGACATATTATATACAAAAATAAAGCTGTCAATTAGTGACAATAGGAGAAATCCAATTAGTTCTAATGAATGGGAAGAATCTAATAATAATTTGCATTCTATAGCACATCAACAAATAAGCATGAAATGGACTAAACATGATTTAGGGAAAAGAGAGATAATTTCTATCTATTTTGCTTCAAAAATATTTCAAATTTTTATGACTCCAAGATTCACGCATTTTCATCTATTCTCAATTGATTTGAGGCACTTAAACTGATTTCCAAATATACGAGAATTCCATCCTCTCAATAGTATAATTCATCAATGCCAAAAGAAATAAATAGCACATTTGCATCCCTTTGCTCATGTATGTATCTCTGCATGATTTAACGCTTGAGAATATTTTGGGCGGAATAGAAAGAAACCCTTTTTTTGCCACTTTGGTAGGAATAATATGAAACTATATGTGCAAGAGAAAAAAGAGATGCGTATGAGTTTCATTGTCCCCATGGCAGAGAACGCATTCTTCATTGTTGACAAGATCTCCAGAGTTTAGAGTATCTGTTATTTTAAATCTATTGCGGATCACAAACTAAGGAAGTGAGAGTTTTTCAGTTTGTGCTTTTTTGCCAATGGAGCTTGCCCCATGAAACCAAATGGACAATACTGAGAACAAGCTTTTGAGCCTCTTAAAAAAATAACTGTTTTTACATATTAAACATACATTCCCATCGTCAAAGATAAGATGAAGTTTAATAATACTTGTATTATGCATGAGTTTCTTTCAATCAAGTTATCTGCTTTCCACCCTTCCACTAATTTAAAATTATAGCAACAAATATGCTTGTTTTGAGTCAATTTGGAGAGCATGAGTAAAATATTTAGAGGTATTAAATCAATTCCTCCTATATGTTTCAATGTAACAATCGATTTTCTTCTTCAACTAATAATAATGTTTCTCTCATTTGCCTAAAGCTCTTTAAATTTTGGTATAGCATCTTTAACAGGATGTTTGCTAAGTGAATGATGCCCATAATGTGATAGTAAATATATGGAGAGATAATTCTCAAAAAATGGTGAAGGAGGCTTTATCCGACAGGAGGAAAAGGAATATGCAGCTCAGAATATGAAAAAGCATCACATATTTCTATTGTCAGAGGTGCATTTAAATCAGGTGTGGTTGAGTTAGATTTATGCTCGTCAGATGATTGAGAAATAAGTCGAGAACTTAACATGTATTCATAAAGGAGTTAAGATTTCATCAGAGATGCTAGCTAAATATAATCAAAGATTATAACTAAGTAGTTCAGCACCGTCCAAGATTACCTAAGGTCATTGTGAATGCGCTTTATCACAAGGTGTCAAGTGCCTTTAGCTCATTCACTAGCAAGTAGTCCTTGATTTGAGAATTTGCTAATATCTATCTTTGCACAGTGTTCCCCTCATTTGCATAAAAAGCTAAGTCTAAAGATGGCTAAGTTGAACCATGAGGCTTGCATTTGATTAGCATAAAAGAATGATGATAAGATTCTATTCTTACTTCAAGCCATCCAAGGTAGTAATTATGTAGAGATCTTAGTTAAGGGTGATGTATCTTTCATTGGGAAAGATTATGGGCACCCCACTGTGATGATTTAAGATGACACATCCTAATTGAGTCACACCACTCTAGCTATAATATACATCATGGGAGCACCAAAATGTATCAGGATCTCAAATCCATTTTTTGTTACTATACCTCAAGAAGGAAGTAAGATGACTTGTATTCCAATGCATGATTGTTTCCTCATAAAGGCCGACCATCAAAGATTGGGCGATCTACCCTGACCACTACAAAACTCAAGTGGAAGTGAACCAGCATAACCATAAACTTCATTATAGGTTTTCCTCGTGGTTGGTCTAGCTCAACTCTAACTGGGTCATCATTGATAGGCTGCCAAAGCTATCTCCCATTATGGTTATCAGACAAACTAATTTGGTAGAGAAGTTAGCACAAATCTAAATATATGAAATAATTTCTTTACATGTTCTTACCAAAATGATAGTCCAATCATGATAAGCAATTTGCCACCATATCTTAGAAGGCATTACAATCCAATATAGGCCTTACCTAGGTGGCCAAACTTTTAAAAAATCTAAGCATTATTTATAAATTCCAAGTATTGTCACTTTGAAGATGTCATATAGATCCATTCATGAAAGTGTCTATACCTGGGGAAACACTTCAACTCAATTCGATGTAAATGGAGGATCTTAAGTGTATTTTAGAGCATGAATAATGCTAGCTTCATAGTAAGTTGATTATAATGGTCCTAGTTCAATATAAAGGTCAAATTATTTAAGTAATGACATAATGACTTATCATTTTTCCATGCCTAGCCACCATGATAGTCCATTATAATGATTCCAAGTATTGTCCAAGTTCCAAAGTACTTGTCACTTTCCATGCCTAGCCACCTTTCCAAACTACCTCTTATGGTGGTTGGAATGTGACACATGCCTCCAAGATCTAGCTAGAGCTCTGATTGAACCGAGCATAACACATGCTCTCATATTAACCAGAGAAGTTAAACTAGCCAAAACTTGATTCTTCAGTTTTTAAAGTCCTCCCCATTTACTGTTGAACCTTTGCTTACTTTGTGGTGAGCTTTTAATCACTCCTAACTTCCATAAAATATTTTAATTTTCATAAATCATCATTTATCTCTTGATGGACAACTATGAATGCGAGAGCTACGTGCTTGTGAACTAGTGGCTAATCATGCTTACTAAAACGTTCTGAAGCTTTATAAGACCATACGAAAGAACCCAACATGCATTAGAAGCTCAAGATGGCTTAATTAGACCAATGCTTTTATTCGACCATCAGGCTAAGGTGTGATCCTTTTGGACTAATTTACCTCTGTTAATTAATGATATTCACATCTTATGCCATTGCTTAACCATTTTAAATTGATCATATGAAATTCTCTTACCTTTAATGATTGAATTAAGCTAAACTAGGACTATCCAAGCTCAAGAAATTGGTAGGATTTAGCATATCAGCCATTAGGCAAAGGAAACATCAATCAAGTAACACAGAATCCCATTGGCTTGCTAATTCCATATGAATTTTATCTCATTAGATGTGGGGTTGATTGTCAAAATAGTTTAGCCTTGAATCACCCAAATTTGCCTTTGATAGGGTTGTGTTATACAATAATCCACACTAAAGGCAACATAAATAAGCTCCCATTAATCCTAAGTGATAACCATGGGGCATTTATTTTAAACCCTATTATCTTGTTGTCATGAAGATGAATGAAGTGAAATTATGGCAAGAGAGGTTTGGATATTAAGAATTTAGATATGAAAATTCACCTGAGATTGGTTTTATGATGATATACATCAAACCCTAATATTGATTGATCAGAGGATCCCAACAACCTCAAATGTAATTTCAGGGTCCCTTTAAACCATCATAGTGCTATATTTGCATTATGGATTGAATTGAGCTCTACAATAAAACATATAAGAATATGTTAGCCTACACCGTAAACCCTATTAACTGAGTTTTGGTGGAATAGGGTACCGACATTCCTAACAGTCAATCAAAGTAAATTTGGCACAAACACAACTACCATGATGAGAGGTGTATTTTGGTATCTAAACTAAAGACTAAGGTGCTCGAATGAGGGAGAGTAATGAGTCAGAGAAGGAGTTGAACGGAGTGAGACAAGTCAACCCAGTGCATGTAGTTTTGAAAACTTCTGAATATTCATAAAACCTGTTGGGTCCTAATCGTCCCGCCGAACCATGATTAAGAAAAGTAATTATTTCATAGAATTATTAAATTTCTAAAAATTCATATTTAAATAGAACCACAAGAAAATAAATTTAGAATGTACTTTTGAAATAATTTAAGAAATATAAATCCAAATAAAGATAGCCAAAAGTTATAACATTTTAACCATATTTTATATTTGTTTTTGTATGAATACATGCTATTCAAGTGATTTGTGAACTATTTTATGGTTGTTCAGGTACTCAGTGTGATTATATTGATTACAAAATGTTTTGATTAAGAAAAAAAATCCACAGTCACTACAACGCATCCTGTTGCATCTTGGGGTACCCTAGTGAACCCCAAGACTAATGTTTTGGTGTTCCCAAGACCCAAGTGTGCCCAAGCGCACCCGATAGCAATGGCAAGGGTGCCCAAGAGCGCTTTAGCGCCCGCCAAATAGAGGCACAAGTGCCTAGGTGCTCAAGGCAAACTCAATGATGTAAATAGACGCCCCTTTTCACCCAAAGGGCAGATCTCGTGGTTTAAAATAAATATTGAAGCTCTAAAATAAAGGAGGATAATTGGAAGATAATAAGTTTTCTTAATAGTGAAAATATCAACTACCACAAGAGAGAATAAAAAAAGAAAAGAAAAAACCCTAAATCTACCATTGGAGAGCTATTGGAGGAATAAGATGAAGGCTGAGATAATGGAAACCTGTTGGGACATTAATTTAGTAACCCCTTCCTTTTTTCTAAACTCACTTTTTCATTTTATTGTTGTAAGAAATCACATTTTTGTTGACCACAATAACCTTTTGTGCTTGTAATTCCTTTTTAAAGGAAACCTAAACCCCCCTTTCAGGGAGGGTTAGGTTTGACCTATATAGTAGATATTTATATGTGAATGCTGAGTAAGGATTTATGAATGTTGTGATAAATGCATGTGCATTGATAAATTCAATAAATAAAGTGGATTTCTTGTTAGAATTTATCTTTTTTTTAGGATTACTTATTATTTTAGTCTATTTCTATGCCATATTAGGTGAGAAGAGATCAAAAGGCAAAAGAAAAGGAAATTGAGTGAAAAGGATGCCAAAGCATGCTACAGTGTACTCTGGCATGCCATAGCATCTGGATTTCTGAGAGCAATGTGCCACAGCGCACAATAGCGCATGGATTCCCAAGAGCAAGGCGCCGCATCGAGCCATAGCGCTTGGATTCTAGAGACCAAGGTGCTTTAGCACTCCACATTCACATAGAACAAGGCGCTATAGCACGCCACAAGACTATATCCTTAGAGAACAAGGTGCTATAGCACCCCATAACGCCACATTCATAAATAACAAGGTGCTCTAGCAGCCACACCACCAGGACTCCAGAGAAAAAGGCATTATAGTGTACCATAGTGCCACATCCATATAGTAAAAGGTTCTACAATGCTCCACAATGCCAGGACTCTAGAGAACAAGGCGCTATATTGCATCATAGCGCCAAAAATTACAGAAACTTTGGTGCTCTGGCGCACCATAGTGCCGGACGGGCCGAAAGCTTGGAGCTATAGCTATAACAATCCCTTACTCTGTTAAAATTATAGCCTAAGTAGTCATTATTTTGATCCCATTACTTTTAGAACATCAAATGAAACTATTCTAAAAAGTTGAAGTCCATTGGACTTCTCAAAGTCCAAAATGATAATTTGATCATTCTATATGCCCTAGTGTAGACCCAAAATATTTTGGTCTCAAAACTAAAATTTGATAGTATTTTTAAATTCCTAACCCCCAAATTAGCTAAGGGTGAAAGTTTAGTGCAATTTGGAAATCATTTGGACTATAATTCAATTTAAATTAAAATGGTCTAATTGCACTTAAGAGTTTCTAACATTTCATAATTGCATAAATACCCATTAAACTGAATTAACAGCCGACATCCGCTGTGCAGACCATGGGTGATCCGCTACGGAGCCCGGGTCGCACGACAGCGGTATCCCGCAAATCTAACTGTCGCGCCTTTTGATCAACAGTTGAGATGTGATTCCGCAAAACCATGGATCGACTATTGGATCTACCCGACAGATCCTACGTCCCGGATCGCTCCCACGATCGGCCGTTAGGATCCGAGCGATCCGAGCTGTTCCGCCATATGATCGATAGATCAGACGGCATCCAAAGGTCCCATGACTGTGGACCTTCGTCTTCCTCTCGCCCGTGCCTGACAGAAGGAATCTAGCGGATTCCAAATAGCCAGGTCATGTCCCCCACTCTCGCATCCACCTCAGCATGCCGTTAGGACCCCTCCCGTAATAGATTGGAGCCCCGATCGGGCCTTGTGACCTAGCTGAGCTCAATTTTACAAATTTGAGAGCTCGGCCATGGCCTGATCTCTCAGGTCTCCCCAGCCCAAGCCAATGGCTCTGGAAGCTTCCCCATTCAATGCTAAAGCTATAGATAGCCTCAGTATTTCACCATATGATCCTTTGCTGATCAATTGGAATCGAGCTACCTTCCGCCATTTCCAAGCTGCCATTACTGTCAGATAGAGGTTCCCAGGCAATCTCGGCGTGCGTACCGCTGATAGGAGAGTCTCCCAGTATTTGGGAACTCTCAAAGGAAGCTCAGCAAGCTCGACATTGCCCCTGCGATGTCTGCAACCCCTCGGCAAAACCAGGTACCCCAGTTGTTGGTTTTGAGCCACTGAGGCTTGAACCTCTTTCCATTTGATTCGTATGCCTGTGTATTGTCAATTCGAACCCAATGTGATCACAGCTAGGACTTAAACTAGCCCCGATCGATCGATATAATCTATCGGACAAAGTCACTTAAGGATTGTCTTAAGCGAGTAAGGACCTGACGATCCAGACCATCCCAGACCCCCAGACCAGAGGGCTTCGATCCACCTCACCTCCCTGATGGTGTAGGGATTGAGCCCGAGGTCTGGTGTGGCCTCTGTTGAGAGAATTGCTTCCCCACAGTATCTCCATTAGATGAGCGCTCAGGTGAGTAAGGTCCGGCCGATCTAGACCATCTCACAGGGGGCTCTGGGTCCCATTTGATGTGTCCGACCACGGTGAACATGTAACGATCAATCGCCGATCGTGCCATGGTCCGGATGCACCGGAACTGACCGATTAGGTTTTTCCTAATCGGGCGACTCCATCGGGACGAAGGGCAGGGACGAAGACCCTGTGCGGGTCGGGTCTGCCCGTGACCCGCGCTGTGCGACAGTCCCGGGACTTCGGGCCCCGGTCGACCCGCACGGTTCGGCTATTGGCCGAGCCCATTTATATTAAATCCGATTAATTAGAATTATTTTCCTTAAGGAAAATAATTCAATTAATTCAATCATAGAAAAATTAAATCAGAAAAAATATAGAATGTATTATTTGAATAACTTTTAATCCACTGGTCCAAATCCTTTGATATCATATATGAAAATGATCATAAAATCATTAAGGATCTGAATATAATATAAAATTGCATATTTGATGGTTAGATTTTAAATTGTTGCCTAATTATTACAGATCTTAATTAGGGTGGATTAATAATTATACTTAACTAAATTGCATGTTTAGGGTGCCATTAGTTTGCTTATGATGAGTAGAATGTATGTGCTAAGTAAATTAATTTTCTAATCTCTGTATTTTAAATTATGCCCTAATTTTATTAAACCATGATTAGTGAATATTAGGGTTTGCAATCACTGGATCTTAGCAAACTTAGCTCTAATTGATTGTATGGTAATGTAGAACTTATATGCCAAGTTATATGGAATTCTGATGGTTAGATTTAGAGTTATGTGCTAATCGCTTTTGATTGAATTAGAGTTTGATTAACACTAAGTGTCCTCTGTTTTTTGAAAATTTCTTATTAATTGGATGCATAACAGCAAGCTAGATATATTGAAATCAATTATGCAAACTTATGATATGTAAATTGAACAAATTAAAGAAATGAGAACTTAACCCTCATAATCAATCTTAAGAAATCTTAAGACTTTGATCAAGCTTTTAAGAGTTGATCTAGGTCTCAGATTGCCACCAATAACACACTCTTAACTCACTGATTTGACATTGATCATTAATCAAACACATGATCTTAATTGAATAAGAATAGGGGTCAAACCCTAATATACATAATTAAGGTCCAAACCCTTAAGAACCTTAACTAAAGTGGTTTGATTATAAGACAATTAACTTGACATTTCTCCAATGATACTTCTAATTTGGTATTGACCTTAAACATTTGAATTAGACATGTTAAGGTTAATAATAAATCTATGTGATTGCTTGATCTGAATATAAACTTTAGATCCTTGATTTTCTCCTAAATAAGACTATTAGCATATAAGATTAATAAAATCATATGGATTGAATAAGTGATCCAAAACTTTAATAACATTCTTGATTTAAATCCTATAATCTTAGATTAAGTTGTGATCAGATGACTTAATCATCTAATCTGATCATTCTACACCTAACTATGAAGTAAAACCTAAAATGTTAGAAATCAAAATTTAGAATGGGAGATATTAAGCATCTCTTCATAAGATCATATTGAAATATTTAAAAGACTTAAATTACATATACCTTGTGGTAGGAGAACTTGTATGACTCATTGAGGTAGAAGCTTAGATGATCCCTTAACCTTAGAAACTGATCTTAACCCCTCGTGGTAGGAATCACTTAAGACACTAGAATGATACTTCTCCTTATGGTATAATCCATGTTGAGTGATCTTTGATCACATTTTTGTGAAACCTTGTATAGGACTTCCATATGTAGTATAGGCCTTTATAGTCTTAATCATTCCTTGATTCATTAAGTAGACTTGTTTGAACCCTGATTATTGGACAGTGTAATATAGTATACCCATATTACTGGTTCTCCAATAGTATTTAGGATTGGTTGATTCAATCTAATGAGGACTTATGAGCAGGTGCTATCCTGCGGGATTAGACAAATCTAGTCCCATTAGAATAAATCACTCAAACCTAAGAGTGTATTGAATGAGTATTCATTCCTTAGTTTGATTAAAATACAAATTGCCAACGGCCTAATGCCTCCTAGCAAAGACCGCTTCAATACTTGTGGCTCAAACAAACTAAGTAATGAGATTCACCTTCTTTAAGACACTAAGTATGGTGGTGAGTAAGTGATGAGAATCACTTTTCTTCCAAACATGCTGAATATGTGTATACGATCATCCCATCTAGTGATCTTTAATTAAATCTGTAACTTTAATCAATTATCATTCTAGAAGTTAGGAGACAGAATCCTTTTAGTAGGATTTTGCATAGTGGAGACTTAGAATTCATTATCTGCATTTCAAATTTCATGGATTTCTGGATTTTACTCCTTAGAATAGAAGCATAGGCATAAGCATGAGCATAAACTTGAAGCATCATTTTAGCAGTGATGCATGAGTATCAATGATAAAGTATGGGTTACGGAATGTTGCATGCATAGACTGGGGAATTTTAGGGTGCATCTGCATCACCGTACTGTCTTCTCAACTAGGTGTATGTATACATTGGATCGTACTACTCATAGTCATTCAGTGATGATTCTGTGACATATCTGTGGCATACCATACTATGGCATACTTGAGTGCATCATTCCAGTGACTTACAACGCCGCATTTGACTTTCCTTTCACATAGCTTTCTGAGCATTTGATAGTTTCCTTTACTTTCAGTATGTAGTTTTGATGCAAATTTACTTTGCATAGCCTTTACAGTTTTAGTTACTTAGTGTTTCTCTCAGCTTTTCTTCACTTCTCTTTACTTTACTATTTACTGCATTTACTTTAGTATTGCATAGTTAATTTCAATGTGTTAGACTTCTTGTATAACACTGGGTACTTTTGGGATCTGACAATTTGCTAGATCCCGAGCAGCTTGTGGAGACAAGATAGGAGGACTTGCAGGAGATCCCGGAGGAGTACGTGGAGACCTAGAGGATCTGGCTGCCTCTTTTTCTTACTTTTTTTTGCTTTATTTCAGTAGACTTTACTTTTCATATGTTAAATCAGTTTGTAATAACTCTGGATGTACTTTTCTTTTCTTATCTGAGATGAATGTTTACATACTGCTCTGTGGTGAATGTATTCTAGATGATATGCTTTTATCTTCCGCACTTTATTATACTACTATACTTAGTATTGTGATGAGATCAGTATATTGGAAATGCTGATTTATTAATAACGTATATTGGATCCTTACTTGTTTCCTTAAAATCCAATATACATATTAGCCTAATACTTAAGATAAGTATTCCACTCTTATCTTAAGTATTGGCTCATGATCCTACTCTTAAGTTTGAGTCAGCAGCCTTCAGTATGGCTCAGTCTTTTAGATTTGCCTATTTGGGAAGATGGGTTCTGCTTGTATACTCGCCCTCCCGAGTAGCGCACCGCTCCGCTGCTGAATATGTATATATTACTTATCTTCTTGCGCACAGGGCGCTACAATAGGGCTCCATAGCGCACAAGGGGTTGAAAATTTGCATCACTAGCGCGATGTAGCGCGTGACAGACTAAAAGCCTGGCACTGCAGCGCGCCGTAGCGTGCGCCATAATACTGTCTAGAAAACTACTCCAAGTCAGCATTGGAAAGACCAAGAGACTTAATTCTCTTCATTTTCAAGCATTAAAATCTATCATAAGGGACTAAAGATTAATTAAACTCCAAGTTCCAAGGAGGCAATTTTTTGTAAGAGAGAAGAGCTGAGGAGAGATTATAAAAGGAAGAAAGAAAATATTGTTCAAGGTTCTCAAATTCAATTTGAAAAATAGAATTAAGGGAAAACCTTAACCCTAAAAGGAGGAATAAAAGGCTACAACATCATAAGAATATAAGCACAAAGAGCAAGTAGGAAGAGAAAGATTTGAGAGAAGTGGAATGAAGAGAACGCAAGGGTTGTTCCTGCATATGGTAATCTCACTCATTTTCTCTTTCTATTTCCTTGTAAGAGCTATGTATATGCTCATAATATTTTGTTTTTTTCTTTTTGTATCTATTGTAAGGGTAGCCTAAACCCCCATTTGAGAATTGTTAGGCAAGAATATGTAGTAAGTCATGGTTCAATGTATGTAAAACTTTTATTTTGAATGAAATGTCTTAGAGCTAAAGGCATACTAATGTATTATTTTATGAATTGAGTTGAGGAATGATGAATGATGTAGA
Organism: Gastrodia elata; assembly: GCA_016760335.1. NCBI lineage: Eukaryota > Viridiplantae > Streptophyta > Magnoliopsida > Asparagales > Orchidaceae > Gastrodia > Gastrodia elata. The sequence continues at coordinate 2,538,505 of CM028677.1, read as the reverse complement.
CATTTTTTAGATTAAACTCCTTATGGAAAACATCATAGAGCTTAATGATTACTTTGTCAAAAAGCTGTGTAGCTTGTGCATTAATGCTATGAATGAATGTGACATCATTTGATGAGAAATTAGCTAAAAGCTTAATCATTTGAGCCATAAGGATACACAGGAAATTCTCTGAGCTTTATAGCTCAGTTCATACCACTTAGAGGAGGCATGTTAGGTAGTGGATGATGTGGCATAGTTCACGTAACCCATTATCAACTCCAAGTTATGGTATGAACTTGATGCATGTGAGCTGAGAAGCACTTATAGAGCTCCATAGCTCACTCTTGATTTATGCAAAGAATTCAAGCGCATCAAGCAATGAGCGATGTGACATAAGCTCATCTAGCTTCGTAGTTCATTTCTTTATCTAAATTAAGAGTAGAAGCATGTGAGATATAGTTGAAATCAAGATTATATGATTCTTAACTAAAAATGTAGATTTTATCACTTAGATATAAGGGATGAATTACTCACTAAATGATCACTTGGATAACCTATACACCGAGATTGAACCTTAGTATGTTCATTTCAAAGCACTAGATAGAATTTATTACATGTAATGATTATATTTGAGAATGCTAAATCCCTTGATAACAAAGTAAATATTAATTTAACTTACTTGACATGGAAATTATAAGAATTGTAACCATGCACAAAACCATTATGAACAGCATGTTAAACCCTAACTCTGCTTAATTTTTCCAAATTGATTCTAAACCAAAGTAATTTATTATTGATAATCTAAGAACAAAAATCCAAACAAATAATTACTTAAATATTATTGAAAGTGGATAAACTCTAGTAACAAATCACTATCATTCTCAAAGGATGATAAATTTCTAGATCGCACCATCCTATATTACTTAGGATTACGTGCACTTGTGTGCAAGTGCAGATAGCGTATTTTAGGTCTGGCATGCATTATTGTGTATATCTTCTCTGTTGAATGTTAAGAAATTAATATATCTTAAAAAGAGACATTCTCATACTGCACTGCATCTTTGATCAAACAATAAGTTCTAATCAAGATTTATGTGAATGTGATTCCACATCTTTAGAGTAGCACTAAAGCCTTGATTTGAGCAAAGCTCCAAATTGAGAATTTATGTGCACTTGATCATTTCAAGTATTTTGTGCTCCACTTATTAAGTGGTGTTTCACTTAGATATAGTGTTAGATCGAGTAAATAGTTGTGTGATTATAAAGATCAACATGCTTCCCTTTGAACATGGAAATGTCAACGTGCATATGAGAACCAAGGTGGAAATATAGTTCTATTTGCACTAGCTATGGAATGCAAATATAAATTATGGAAACCATCAGTTAGATGTTATGCTCTAAAGTCAAGTGATCTCGTATGATATCAGGAGGTCTTACGTTTTAGTGGTTAGTGACCAAAGTGTGTGAGAGATCACTAGTAGCTTTAACTATCTGTAACCCTATGAAATATAAAATTAGATTCTCATGAGATAATCAATTCAAAATTGGCATAAACTAAATTTATTGAATCATAGTTGATAGGCCTAACTCTTCCTGATCTTTTAAACTTGATTAGATCCTTATTAAATTAGGATTATTCATTTGCATGCAAAAATATAGTTTAGCAAACAAAAATCAATATTTTAATCTTTGTGTGTAACAAAAGTCACATTATTTTGTGGCATGCACCAAACATAATAAAATTATATATCAAGATAACCATATAATTAGAGAAACAATAATATGGCAAAAATATTTACTTTTGTTCGGTAAACTTACTAATCACCTTTACTAATGATAAAGAGTGATGTGTTAGTATTAAACCATATGAACATCTACTTTTCACAAATAAGGTGCCAACGAATTTATTGTGGCGTGTATGCTCATAATATGGTAACATTTCTAAGTTTATCCCTTAATTTGTAAGGAAAATTTTAGTGTAATAAAATACTAGTATTTAAAAATTAAAATTATGGAAATTATATAAAATTGGTATTTGACATTAAAAGTGACAAAGAAGAATGGTTTTAGTACTCTTAATCAAAGAACATAAGTAATAAATATAGTGCAGTTATGTAGGCTTGAATTTAGGATTGGGATTATAATTAGACATTGATTCTCCTAGTGGATATAAGTCTGCATTGGATCTTAGTCAACTCTGTTTATAATGATAATCTTTAAAAGGAGGAATTACTATTAATGGAGGCTTCCTAAATATATGCATATGTGAATATTAAGGAAAAATTATAGATTAGTTTAAGAACTAGTTGTACTAAGGCCTTGCCTAAAATTTGATTCAATTTAATCTTGGATGCTTTGTACTTAGGATTTCAAATTGAAGTCCAGTAGATTTCATAAAATATGAATGTAAATAAAGACTTGGTATTTGAAACATGGGTTGGTAAAAAGATCAAAATTTGCAAGTCTTAGTTCGACTTTTAGTAATTTTTATCAGAGATATAAGACACAAGTGTATCATGTCAATAACTATATGAAACATAATATCTCAATAATATAAATCAAATTGGATCAATCATTCAGATTCAAACACTGGATGTTTTTTTAGTATATTAAGATTCAGTCAGTTTGTAAAATGTGAATCAAGATACTGAATAATTCCTATTTTTTTGTTATTTTAAGAATAATAAATAAATATTTGCAAAAAAAAAATTCAGATTCATTTGAAAACTAAAGTATATATAGTAAAAAACAAGTGCATTCACAATTATAATTAATATTGAAATTTCTTTATTATTGTATTACGTTTGAGCTTATAACCTTGAATATGTATAAAGTTCTTGACATATTAAGAAAATAAACTCAATTGTTTCATCATGTTGATCTAGTTTGTACAGACATGTATATATGGCTAGTGCAAGTCTTTTGGACAAAAAAGGAGAGCACACTCAGTCTTGAGGGAAAAAGTGTAATTGCTTAGGGATTTCAACATTTAAGATGGTCGAGCAGATGTGTTTGGCTTCTTTCTTTCTTTAATTCTTACAAACAAAATATTATATATAATATAAAAAAAATCCATGACATTACATTAATAACTCTATATACTACTATTAGTAATTGTAGGTTATTTATTATGAATACTTCTTTCATTATATGCAAGCTCATAGCTCAACACAATCCTTAGAGATTGATTCATATGCAGTACAGTGTAATGCCCTGTTCTGTCTCCGTGATCAACCGAAGTGTTGAAGACAAAACTGTTGGTGGCAGAATGACGTGTTACTTGGGAAGGACTAATCTTTACCCAAGGTAGAACTAAGGACTAATCCTTAAGATAAGTTTAATATTCTTATTGTGAGTATTAGATAAGGTGCTTACATATATTGGATTTATGAGGTGGTTTTAATAAGAATCCAATGTATATGAGTATTTGCATATCTTTCATCCAGATCATATCACAATACCAAGTATAAGTACTAATATTAATAGAGTGTAGAAGCTATAGCATTGATTCATATCATTCATCACAGAAGCTAAGTAAAAGCATTCATCTCAGAAAAAAAAAAGAGAATATACATCTAGAGTTAAAGTTATTACATACCATTGCTTAATAAAAGATAATAAATATCTCTCAACTCATAGCAAAAATAACTAAAATAGCAAGTAGAAGTTGAGCTAGCTAGTGCTCTAAGAACTAATCCTGAATCTCTTGGGAAGCCTCCAAATCCTGCTTCTCGAATTGCTCCGGATCTGACAAATTGTCGAATGCCCAAATACTAGTTTCCTGGACAAAAGAAAAAAAGAAAAGTACCTCATGTTAGACAATAAGTATAACACATCAAAAGCTACAACATACCTTATTATAGTTTAAAAAGATTAACATTTTAAATAAAATAGAGCACTACCATAGAAAATAATTGAAAGATATAAAGTTGTACATAACTAAAAGTAAAGTAAAACAATATCTAAAAGATAAGATACTGAAAATAACAATTTTTAAAGAGAATAAAATTGAGTAAAATATTGAAATAAAACTGTGTTGTATGCCACTATATGTATATATATATATATATATATATATATATATATATATCTGAATATACCACAACATATTATACCTCAAATATGTATAACCATGATGTCACATGACATCCCACAGAAGCTATGTGAGTAGAACCTTTCCGCTAACAATCCTAGGTGAGCACAATGCTCTACTAACAGGTCCTAGGTGAGCACAATGCTCTGCTAATGCAATGATATGCAATTGCAATTCATGATATGCCAAGGTGTTAATAATTGAATGCTTTCAAATCATTTAAAACCAAAAAATAGACAAAAACTAAGTAATTATTTATTTGCATCCACAAATCATGAGTTTAATTGTATATACTATATCAATCTATTCTAATTCTACTAAATTGCACATTTATTCCATATCAAGATTTTATAACATTATAATTCATCACATGTTAAGAGTACATATGTTTGACCAGTATGTTCTAGGAAGAGTGACTTTATACACTTAGTTTGTTTAACTAACTTACCAATGCGAACAAGGGTAAGGGACATAATCCTTTTATAAGTTATTCTCTCAAACTAAGCTGTTAAATTCCCAACCTATAACACACCTTGTATTTGGGATGTTTACCCTGGACTTAACTGTACTTATCTAATTACCTAAGATAAGTCTGAAACTCTACAATTCTATTTAGAGTAACTCAACTAATTTCATATTCTACAGAATAACCCAGTTCTATAGATATGCACTACAATCTCCATATGATAATACTAAAGTTCTCATTATAACAGTATATTTAATATATGAGGATTTACAAGCTAATAAATCCTTTCCCCATTATGGCGAGTCCTACACAAAAGGCTCTTAGGAGGTGACATATAAGCCACTCAACTTAGGATGCTACCATACGGGATAATCTCAATTTAAGTTTCTTTTAGTTTTTCTATCACAAGGTCAATGGGACAATTATTTATGGTTGTTAAGGTCCATCTAAGGCCCTACATCAAAATGCGACAAATAATGTATTATCCTACCTAAAAGTAACCTTATTAAAAGTATAGCATTTACTGAAGATAAAACTATCTCTGTACCTTTAGGATTTATTGTGGTGAATCCTAAACAAATGTCTCCAAGGAAGTGACATATAAGTCATTCAATTTTGGATAAATACCACAAAAGATAATCTCAATTAAAGTCTCTTTAGGTTTTCCTACCACAAGGCATGAGAAGAATCATCAAAGATTGCTAATGTCCATCTAAGATCCTACCTCAAAATGAGATAAATAAGGCATTTTTTTACCTCAAAATAGCCCTATTTAAGATAGAACATTTACTTAAGCTTAGAATTATTCTTATACCTTAAAGATCTAAAGTTTCTAATCATCAAAGTTAAATCATAAGGTAATTATAAGAAATCATGATGATGATACCTCATGTAGGTTTATGAATTTAATTATTAGGTCAAAATGTAAAATTAGGCTTGTTAATCTTCTAAATTATTTCTTAACCAAAGCACATAGGACTAATTTAAAGTTTGAACTAGAAGACATACTTAGTTAGAGATTTAACCAGCAAAATTTGAAATGCACAATAAACATTAAGTTACTCATTCATCATCAAAGCTAGAATCAATAATAATTCTTATTTCAATTAATTCAAGCACTTAATTAAGCTAATTAGGGTGTTATATGATTAGCAACTAAGTAAGAAGATTAGCCATAAGAATTGAAATCAGACTTTGCAATTAAGTTTAAAATATTAAAATGAAAACATGTCATTTGGATAAGCAAACTTGTGAGTAACCATGCCATTTGGATAAGAAATGAATTTCATATTTGATGTTACCTCTACATTTACATAATTATGCTAGTTGTTTTAGTATATTTTTGCACTATTAGGGTTTCAGAGTCAATAGAATACAAAAATACAAAGTTTGTGCTAAATAGGGGAGCTAGGCGCTACGGTGTGATATTTGAGCTTACAAATGGAAAGGAGAGCTCCAGCTAGTTTTCTTTAGGAGTTTGGGAGGAAAATGTTTTAGCTGCCAACAAATAGAGGGGAGGGACCATTGGAGCAATTGATATAGAATGGAGGAGGCATGGATTTGGACAGGGCAGCAAGTCCTCTCCCATTAGGTTGGGAGGGAGAGAAGGGTATACGCTAGCATGAGGAGAGGAGATGGCGTATGCGGGAGGAAAGGGGGGTGGGGCTTAGTGTAGGGAAGAAGGGAGAAATTAAATTTTAAATTAGTTATTCTAATTTTTTAATTAACAAGTTTCAATAAATAAAATTAGATGGATAAATATGCTCCAAAAAATTCAAAAAATTCACCCTAGCTAATTCGTGGTGAGGAATTCAACGACAAAGTTAAATTTTAATTTGAAGATCAATTTAATTATCCAAATTTTTGGGGTATTTAAATATATTTAAATATTTGGGAAAATCTGACGGCTTCCAAATACTTCCAAAATATCACCCATTGCTAATTTGGGGGTGATGAGAGGAATGGCAAAGTTGTATTTTTGATTTGAGGTCAAATTATTTATCTAAATTTTTTAATTATTTAAATATATTAAATCAATCATAATATTTGATTAAGCTCTGAATTGCTCTGAATTTTTAAGGTTTGGTATAAGCCCCATATGGAGACTGAAGGAAATGATTATGAGTTGATTTTATTGATGAATACTAATTAATAACCTTTGGGTTATTATAGACTCTCCCACTTAAAAATGATGTCATCCTTGACATCATTAATTAGTAAGAAAATGTATAGCATAAAATAAAAGACAAAAAATTATGGAAATAGAGAAGTAAAAGAAAAAGAGTACCTGGGTTCACAATAATGCTTGGATACTTCTTCTACATATTGACCTCTTTCTCCCAAGTGGCTTCTTCAGGAGAATGATTCTTCAACTGAACTTTAACCATAGGGATTGAATGACTTATGAGTGGCATTTGATCTTTATTCAGAATTTTGACATGTTCTTTGATGAATGTTAGATCTAGACGAATTTCTACTTGAGGGATTGAAATAAGACGATTAGGTTCCATTAATCAATTCCTGAGTGATGAAACATGGAACACATTGTACACCGCAGAGAAATCATCAGGCAATTCCAACTTGTATGTAGACAATCCAACCTTTGATAGAATTTTGAAAGGTCCAACGTATCTTTGACTAAGCTTTAAGGAAATTCCAAAACACTAGATACCTTTTATCGGGCTTTCTTTCAAGTAGACAAGATCAGTTTCTTGAATTTAAAGAGGACAATGATGAGAGTCATGATATTTACTCTATTGGTCCTGGGCTGTCCAATTCTCTATTGCATTAGTCTGACTTTCTTATTAGTCTCTTCCACTAATTTAGTCTCATACAACTGGACATCTCTAGTTTTAGATCAAGATAATGGAGTAGAACTTTTTCTTCAATACAATGCTTCATATGGAGCCATTTTGATACTTGACTAAAAACTTTTGTTGTACGCAAACTCCACAAGTAGAATGTGATCCTTCCAAGAACCAGCAAAATCTAATACACAAAGCCTGAGTAAATTCTTAAGAACTTGATTTATTCTTTTAATCGAGCCATCAGTTTGAGGATGAAAGATTGTGCTCATAGCTAGGGTAGTACCCAGATCCTAATGCACTGTCTGTCAAAATTTAGAAGTAAATATACTATCTATATTAGAAATAATAAACTTGGAGATACCATGCAACCTAAAAATTTCATTAATATAGAGCTTGGCAAGCTTTTCAATAGAGTCAGTTAGATGGATCATGATGAAGTGTGCAGATTTGGCAAGACAATCTACGATAACCCAAATTTCATTCGCACCTAATTTTTTGCGAGGCAAACCCATCACAAAGTTCATTGAGATGTCAAACCACTTCCACTCTGAAATTTCTAGCAGTGCAAAAATCCACCATTCCTTTGATGTTTGGCCTTAACCAAATTATGAGCGTGACATTTTGCAATAAATTCAGCTAGGATTTTCTACATTCCTAGCCACCAGAAGGACTGCTTTAGATCTTGGCACATCTTTGTATACCCAGGATAAATATCATACCCAGAATTGTGACTTTCAACCAAAACCTCCTAATGTATGGATTTGAAAATATTGAGATGATTTCCTTGACAAATTATATTTCCATGCAACTGCATATCATGGAGACAGCCACCTTCAATTTTGGCCTTGAACTTCAGATAGTCTTCATCATTTATCTGAGAGATTGAGACCTCTTTGTGAAACATTGGTTCTACAGAACTTAGCTAAATTGGCTTAATAAGCATATCACCTCTAACGCTATCGATACGCAGCTTATGAAATTCATCCTTGATAGGACTTTTGGCAAAAAAGGCACATAAGGTAGCACGACGACTAAGTGCATCAGCCACAATGTTCTCCTTTCCAGGATGATACTGAATGTTTTGAACATAATCATTTATCAGTTCTAACCATCTTTGTTGCCGACAGTTAAGTTTGTGCTGAGTGAAAATATATTTTAATCTTTGATGATCGATAAAGAATGAGAACTGAACTCCAGAAAGATAGTGATGCCAAATATTTAGAGCAAAGACAATGACGTCAAGTTCGAGATCATGCACATGATAAATCTTTTCATGCGGCTTAAGTTGACAAGAAGCATATGCGATTACTTTACCTTCGTGCATTACCATGCATCCCAAACCTATTCCAGATGCATCTATGTAGACTTGGTAGTCTAGATCCTCTTTTGGTAAGACCAGCACTAGGGCAGAAGAGAGTGCATCTTTTAATGCTTGGAATGCTTCTTCACACTCGGGACTCCAAATAAATTGTACAACATTATGAGTTAGATTTGTTAACGGAGAGGCAATCTGAGAAGAGCCTTTAACAAACTTTATGTAGTACTCGACTAATCCCAAAAAGTTTCTAATGTTGGTCATAGACTTTAGTTGTGACCATTCTTGAACAGTACTGACCTTGTGTTGATCAGCTCTAATGCCTTGGGTATTGACGACATGACCCAGAAAGGCTACTATGTTAAGCCAAAACTAACACTTGAAGTACTTAGCATAAAGTTGATGGCTGCACAATTCTTCTGGAATGACTCTCAAGTGGTTTTCAAGTTCCACTTTATTCTCTGAATAGATCAAGATAAAGTCGATAAAGATGATTATGAATTTGTCTAAGAATGTCTTGAGTGTACGTTGCATTAAGTTCATAAAAATAAATGGTTTATTCATTTGACCGAAAGCCATTACCAAAAACTCATGACCATAACAAGTCCTGAATGATGTATTCTCGATATCTTCATCCTTCACTCACATCTGATGGTAACCGGACCGCAAGTCAATCTTGGAGAATACCATGGCTCCAGATAGTTGATCAAACATGTCATCAAGTTGCAGTAAAGGATATCTATTATTGATTGTAACTTTGTTAAGTTCTCAATAATTTATAGACATGTGCATGGAATCGTCTTTTATTAAACGAAGAGAACTGGCGCACTCCAATGAGACAAACTTGGCATATACAGCAAAAAACTAATGAGACATTTCTCCAGCAATTCATGGAGCTGTTTGTTTATTTATTGAAACTCCTTGGGTGCCACTCAATACTAAACTTAAGATATGGGTTGTATTCTAGAATCAACTAGATTGCAAAATCCACTTCTCTAATGTGCAGGAGACTGGGTAGGTCATTAAGAAAAGCACCAAGAAATTTGCATATGATGCGATTCTTACTGATAGGGACGTCCTTCTTTTTCTCATCTATCATTGTCACTGTGTAAGCATCACATCCCTTCTAGACTATCTTTTCATCCTTCATGGCATTAATAGTGAGGATTGGGTATTGAACCTATCGCTACATCGTGATACGGTGCCGTGGTGCACTGCGACGTGTTATGCTGCATCGGCGCGTTATGATGCCAAACATTCCGAGATGTGGGCGTTGTAGCATGCTGTAGTTCCCCCTGGCTGAGAACTAGGATCTATGATGCAATGTAGCATGAAATGGCAATGTGGTGTGCTATAGTGCTGCCTGCCTAATAGGCAAGTGCTACGGTGCACTATAGCCTGATATAACACAGTGACGTGCTTTAGTCCTCCTTGCTGAAAGCTAGGCTCCACTACATGTTGGAGCATTAGTCCTCCTGTGACTCGGGCGCTATGGCGAGCTGTAGTGCTCCCTGGCCGAGAGGAAGGTACTACGATGCGTGGTAGCACCCAACGAACATTTATGCATGGACGAAAGGTGGTAGTCTCCCCACCTAGGGCATCTAAATGCTCTCAATTCAGAGCACCTCAAGTACAGTGCAATATACCAAAGGAAAGGTCTTTCCATGACCTTTCCAATGATACCAAAATTGACATGAAAGGCCCACTTTAACACAGCAAACAATGATTTAGGCTCAACAATCAAACTTAATGCCATGCAAGATCTAGTCAAAATACCATTTTTCAAAGAAATTAATTAAATCAATGGGGAGAGGGGTACAAGGAGGGTACCTGAGCTTGCAAATGGAACGGAGAGCACTGCCACCTCATCGATCACTCCAAATGACAGCGAGTCTTCGATTTGTTCCAAAAGCCTACGATAGTCTGCCTAACACTGCCACCTCATCCTTCTAGTCAACGGCGTGAGACAGCCATTGTCCCCGCCCAAATTTTCCAAGACCACCTATCCGGTAACCATACAACGAATAGCCTGCTGGTCCTGCACGTGTTTATGCTCTTACCCTACTGAGGCAGCAAAAGATAATAATGTTGTATTAGGTACGCACCTCAGAACCAATTTACATTTTAGTATTACTTACTTAAAGTTGCTAGTAAATTATTGCATCTGTAATTAGGTACAATCTATGTAAATAATAAGCCCTGCAACATCTTATTTGATACTGGAGCTAGTCACTCCTTTATTTTTGAGAGCTAGACAAAATCTCTCAACTTACCACTATACCATCTAGCAATTCCTCTAAACATAAGACTACCATCCAGAGCTCAATTGCCAGCTCATTAGTTCTGCAAGATACAGAACCCTATTAGAGAAACAGAATTTGAAGGCAAGCTTGTAGTTTTGCCAATAGAAAACTTCGATGTTATCCTGGGAATGAATTGGCTAAGTCAGCATGACGTGACCATCAGTTGCCAAAAGAAAAAGATCACCTTGGGTGATGGTAGGCAAGCAAAGTCATTCATTGGGAACTTCATTACAAGAGATTCTTTGATCAATGCTATCAAAGCCAAGAGGTTATTAAGTAAACGTTACAGTGCCTTCCTAGTGATTATACTAGGAGAAAAGAAGGAAGACATTCCCTTATCCAAAAATCTTGTCATTTGCAAATGCATTGATGTCTTTTCCGAAGACCTATCTGGTCTTCCACCTACACGAGAAGTAGAATTTGTAATCGATATTGTCCTAGGAACCCAGCCAATCTCTAAAGCTCCTTATCGTATGGCACCCAAGGAATTACAGGAGCTAAATAAATAACTGCAGGAGTTATTAGAGAAAGGTCTTATTAGGCCTAGTTCATCCCCATGGGGAGCCTCGGTGCTATTTATAAAGAAGATGGGTTAATGTGAATATGCATTGATTTGAGAGAGTTAAATAAAGTGACCATAAAGAACAAGTACCCACTGCCCTGCATTGATGATTTATTCGATCAATTGGCTGGAGCAAAAGTGTTCATGAAGATTGATCTACGATCAGGATACCACCAGCTGCAGGTGAAAGATTATAACATAGCAAAGACTGCCTTTAGGACCAGATATGGCCATTATGAGTTTCTAGTGATGCCATTCGGATTGACAAATGTGCCTTCAATATTCATGGATTTAATGTAGTGTATCTTGAAGCCCTACCTCGACAAATTTGTCATCATCTTCATAGATGACATTCTTATATACTTTAAGATGAAGAGGGAACACGAATATCATCTCAGGGAAGTATTGGAAGAACTAAGAAGCTACCAGTTGTATACCAAGTACTCAAAATGTGAGTTTTGGCTTGAATCTGTTGCCTTCTTAGGCCACGTAGTAGATGTCCAGTGGAACAGAGTAGATCAGAACAAGGTTAGCGCCATCCAAGAATGCGTGCAACCTAATTTAGTGATAGAAATCAAAAGCATCTTAGGTTTGGCTAGCTATTATAGAAGGTTTGTGAAAGACTTTTTTCAAATAGCCTCTCCACTCACCAAGCTCACCTAGAAGGCTATACCATTTGAATGGTCGCTAGCATGTGAGGTAGCATTTCAAGCACTGAAGAATGTGCTCACCTCTGCCCCAGTCCTAGTTCTTTCTAAAGAAGGACTGAACTATCAAATCTACACTGATGCCTCAAGCATAGGCTTGGGAGCTATGTTAATACAGGAAGAAAAGGTTATCGCCTATGCTTCCCAGTCAGCAAAAAAACCACAAAAGAAACTACACCATCCATGGCCTCGAATTAGCTGCAGTAGTGTTCGCTCTAAAGATTTGGCGTCACTACCTATATGGAATTCAGTGCTCAATCTTCACTGATCACCAGAGCCTTAAGTAAATATTCACTCAGAGAGAGTTGAATTGCAGACAGAGAAGATGGTTAGAACTAATCAGTGCCTATGACCTTCACATTCAGTATCATCCTGGAAAGGAAAATATTGTGGCTGATGCTCTGAGCCATCGTACTACCTTTAATGCCTTTATCACTAAAAGTCCCTTGGAAGAAGAGTTCTGTAAAATGGACATTAAATCAGTGTGTGGTAACTTATTGAGTACAATGATCTCAATGAGTAATATGGAGCCCACTTTCCACAGAGATGTATCCATTTCACAAACCAAAGATGATGAGTATCTAAGCCTTAAACAAGCCATTAAGAGTGGTCACCATACTGATCTTTGCTTTCATAAGGGTGCTATATATCAATGGGATGTTTGTGGATTCCTAAATCTATGCATCATGAGGTGCTAATAGAAGGCCATAATTCAGGATATCAAGTGCACCCAGGAAGTCTGTCATTTTCATGCAATAATGTTTTCTTATATTACATGCTCAAGAAAAAATAATCACAAAATTCAAGGATTGCATAAGCAAGGGACTCTACTAAATATGGTGATATCATTTGTTGTCTAATTTAAACGTTCTAATAATTCCAAGTTACACAAGTTCAGGATGTCCAATTCCTACTATCAAGTGAAACCTAGAAGTACGTCATTATAGGTTACAAAATATTAGGACTAGCTAGGTCTTAATATGCTTAATCAATGTCGACTATAAGAAATGATTAGCTGACCAAAATCTACAAACTAGAGATTATGGATTTAATACTGTGAGATTGGGCTAAATCACATAATCCCAAAGGTAAGACTTAAGATCTAAGTTTTAATCTAAATGTGATCTAATGATTAAGGCAACTCCTATAAAGCAAATCAAACTTAATAGGATGAATTTCCTATCCTAAATCTAAGGCTGAAAGACAAAATAATCAAAATAAGTTATAAAATCTAGAAACTTATAAAACTAAAGATTCATTCATTGAATAACCCATATTTCTAACGAATGAAATCGAACTTATGAGCTAGTCATAGTCTTAGGAATAGTCCTAATGTGAAGTGAAAAGGTCCTAAATAAAGGATTTGGTGGAAAATTAAGGATTTTTTTTTCAATTTTGAAAACTATGAATATTAGGAAAATGTTTACATTTGGGTTTAGTTTATGGTGGATTATGATGCACATTACTCTAGTGGACATGGGTAAGGAGAGATTAGGATGCTTAGCATCACTCATTGAGGAGAGTGTGTTAAGCTTGGGACCCATTTAGTCTTGAAGGTGTGCTTGACTCCTCAGCTATTTCTGAAATTGTCCACAGAAACAAAAGTAAAATAATTAAAAGATATTTGTATAGTATTATCTGCCTCTTCAATTATATTGTATTATATTATAATATTATGTTCGCCCTAGCCCATAAACTCTACGGGAATATATTGGGTCGTATTGGCCAGTTCTTTCTGATATGGAAGTTATATGTTCTCTTTAGTTCAACTTACTATTTTTTATGTTGTTGATACATATTATTTCAGTTAGTTGTATTTTCCTTATTTTACTTGCTTACTTGAGTAGATGCATATATAGGATACTAGACTTTATTGCTTATTATATATACAAATTTCAGATTTATATTTTAAATTAGCATATATTATATGATTATCAGCATGTTTAGATTAGACTCTTATTTTTTCAAAATTTTTACTTACTACATTATATATGTATGCCATACCTTGTTTAGTTTACTTGAGGTGTGCTTTTTCCATAATTCTTATTTAGTTATAAATATTATATTTATAACTTACCCTCATTCCCTTATATGCTTACTTGCTCCCCTTCTAGATAGATGTTTCATTGGGTTTAAAGGAAAATAGTAATATTAATAAATGCTTAATAAATTACTTGCCTAAAATGTACTTAGACATTTTGTCTAATAAGATTTTCATTTTATTGGCTGGGGCCTTGGCATTGTGAAACTGACAATGTCAGATCTTGAGCAGTTTGAGGAGCCAGTGCCTGAGAAGGAGCCTTACATAGAGGTGGCGCAGCAGCTTGGAGCAGAGGATATTTTGCTGTCTTTTTATTCTTGTGAGGATGAGAATTATTCTTATACCACTTCTTAAACTTTAATTAAAATCTTGTAATAATACAGGTACTCGTGACTATGTTTACTTTCTGCACATTATTATTTGCTGAGTTATATTATTGTTTCTAACTCGATATATGGTAAATGGATGTAATGTTTATTTCTTTTTGCTTCCGCACTCTGTATGTTAGACTTATTGACTGATTTTCATAAATATTTTGTGCACATCCTTACCCTATTATTGGATTATGGATCTTACATAATCCAATGATAAGTGAGAGATTTGCCAGAGTGGCACACCACCTCTTGGGTCTATTCCTGCTAATCAGGGGGTGGGGCACTACATAGATACTCCATCAAAGCACACTTAGTATCTCGTCAGATTAAGAATCTGACTGAATTGATCTAAGCTACTCGTCTTCAAGAAGGATTCTAAGGTCAGTTAGACCGAAAGAGGAAGGTAATAGTTATGCAACCAAGAAATGAGCATTTTGTTCATCATAAGATACAAAAGTATATAACATGGAGACTAAACAATCCTAACCTCAGAACCTTTAGTGCAAATGATTGCATCTGTATGGAAAATGCTACCACTTTGGTGGTGTATGTTTTACTTGTGGTCGAAGCGGCCACCGTTATTTCGACTATAATGCTAAGAACACAATCGATGGAGTGCCCATCAATCACTCCCATCATAAGCAAGCATTCCGTGCACAATCAAGGAATAGTCGAGAGCCTGCTCTTGCTATAATGTCAGCTCCTACTTCAAACTCGAAAGTAGTCGTACTGGCACAAAAGCTAAACCATGATCATCAGGGTCAAAGGCCTCAGAACAAATGACCCTTGGCACCGGCAAGGGTATATATGTTAACTCCTACCTCTGCGCCTAAAGAAAATGATGTGGTTTCAAGTACGCCTTAAATTTATTCTTATCCAGTCATGTCTGTTTCTACATTCAATCTTTTCAGCTCTAGTAATAGGATCCTTATCATAACTATTATAATAGGCACTTTAATAATAGAAGGCAACTCTTTGAATATTCTTTTTGATACGGGAGCGAGTCATTCGTTCGTATCAAAAAGTTAGGTTAAAAATCTTAAGCTATTGTCATGCCGCCTAGCAAACTCATTAAGCATAGGATTACCTTCTGGAGCCCGAATGCAATCCCGGCAATTTTGCAGAATATATATTCCATTGGTAAACAAAAATATGAAGCCAAACTAATTATTTTGCCAATCACAAATTTTGATATAATACTGGGCATGAACAGGCTAAGCCAGCATGGTGTTTCAATCAATTACCAATACAAAAAATCATCTCGGGCAGTGGAAATCTGTCGCAATCTTTCATCAGCAAATTTAGTACTCAGGCATCATTAATTAACGCAATAAAGGCAGAAAGGTTGGTCAAAAAGGGCTGCAATGCATATCTCGTAACAATGTTTGGAACAAAGAAAGAAGTTGTGCCCCTGTCGGAGAATCGAATTGTTCGTGAATTTCCTAATGTTTTCCCTGAAGACCTACATGGTCTTTCTCCAGTTAGAGAAGTAGAGTTCACAATCAAAATAATTCCAAGAACCCAACCATTGTCTAAAGTTCCATATCGCATGGCGCCTAAGGAGCTTCAAGAATTGAACATGCAACTTTATGAACTGTTGGAGAAAGGTCTTATTCGTCCAAGTTTATCTCATTGGGGAGCACCAGTTTTATTTGTGAAGATGAAAGATGGATCGATGAGAATGTGCATCGATTATAGAGAACAAATTTTTTTTGCCTCGTATCGATGATCTATTCGATCAATTATCTGTAGCTAAAGTCTTCTCAAAGGTATACTAGTGATTTGGATATCACCAATTGCAAGTTAATAATTCAGACATCGAGAAACCTATGTTTAGAACCCGCTATGGACATTATGAATTCCTAGAAATGTCCTTTGGGCTAACAAATGTGCCCTCCATTTTTATGGATTTAATGCTGCAAGTTTTGAAGGCGTACTTAGATAAGTTCGTCATCATCTTTATCGACGATATCTTGATTTATTCAAAAAGTAAAGCTGAACACGAGAACCATCTGCAGTCAGTATTAGAAGAACTTTGGAGTCATGAGCTATATGCTAAGTATTCCAAATGTGAATTCTGGCTTTACTCAGTCACTTTATTGGGTCACATTGTAAACTCTCAAGGAATCAAAGTCGATCAAAATAAAGTAAGTGCAGTGCAAGATTGGTCACAACCAAAATCTGTTACTGATATTAGAAGTTTCCTGGGATTACCAGGTTACTATAGGAAATTTGTCAAGGGCTTCTTACAAATTGTGTCACCTCTCACAAGGTTGACGCAAAAAGAAGTAACTTTTATCTGGAGTCCAGAGTGTGAGAAAGCATTTTAATCGTTAAAAGATGCTCTTTCTTCTGTGCCAATTTTAGCTTTACCTAAAGAAGGTCTCAACTACAAAGTCTATACCGATGCATCTGGCATAGGTTTGGAATGTGTGCTGATGCAGGAAGGGAGAATTATAGCTTATGCATCTCGTCAATTAAAACCGCATGAAAAGAACTATCATGTCCATGATCTCAAACTAGCAGCTGTAGTTTTTGCTCTGAAAATCTGGCGACATTATCTTTATAGCATCCAGTGTTCCATATTCACTGATCATCAAAGCTTAAAGTACATCTTCACCCAGCATGATTTAAATTGTCATCAATGAAGATGGCTCGAGTTGATAAGCGATTATGATTTGAGCATCCAGTATCATCCAAGAATAGCGAATGTCATAGCAGATGCACTCAGTCATCATGCTACTCTATCTTCCATGATATCATCCAGTTCACTAAAGGAAGAATTCAAAAAGCTTGAAATCAGATCAGTATGTGGTACTACGCTAAACACACTGATATCCATGAGTTCAGTGGAACCAACATTTCATCGTGATGTCTCCACCTCCTAAATAAAGGATGAAGACTATCTGAAGTTTAAAGTAGAGATAGAAAGTGGTCATCACTTTGATCTTTAGCTTCGAGGTAAGGTAATCTATCAAGGAGATCACCTATGGATTCCCAAATCCATACATCAAGAGATTCTAATAGAATGTCACAATTTCGGTTACCAAGTACATCCTGGCAGTACCAAGGTGTATCAAGACCTAAAGAAATCATTCTGGTGGCCTGGAATAAAGAAAAGTGTGGCTGAATTTGTAGCAAAGTGTCATGCTTATAACTTAGTTAAAGTCAAACACCAAAAGCCCAGAGGACTTATTCATCCTCTAGCAAATCCTGAATGAAAGTGGTTTGATATTTCTATGGATTTTGTTATGGGCTTACCTAAATCAAGATCTGGTTCTGATTCCATTTGGCTCATTGTCGGTCAACTGACCAAGTCAGCACATTTTATCCCTTTATGTCAAACTGATTCCGTAGAGAAATTGGCAAAGCTTTATATCAAGGAAATAATCAGGCTCCATGGAATACTAAGATCCATCGTATCTAATCGAGATAGCAGTTTCACTTCTAAAATTTGGCAAGCATTTCCAAGACTTGGGGACTATTCTAGCCATGAGCACCGCTTTTTACCCTCAAACAGATGATCAAACAGAAAGAGTCAATCAAGTCTTGGAAGATCTTCTTCATCTCTGTAGTTTGGATTTTGGAGGCTTCTGGGAAGATCATATACCTCTCACGGAGTTCGCATACAATGACAGTTTTCAGGCGAGTATCGGCATGACTCCATATAAATCTTTGTATGGTAGGAAATGCAGTACTCCTTTAGCATGGTTTGAAATAGGTAGTATTTAATTATATAGCTCAGAATTAGTAGAAGAAACTAATTCAACCTCCAGCTGTATCTCTCTGGCTAGATCTTTCTTATGCAGAAGAACCAGTTAAGATCTTAGCTCATGATCAAAAGCAGCTGAGAAATCGCTCAATTTCAATGGTAAGGGTTCAGTGGATGTATCGCTCTTTAGAAGAATATACGTGAGAGAAAGAGGCAGATATGAGAAGAAAATATCCCAATCTATTTGAAAATCTAGGTATCCGTTAATTTTCTGAATTGTAAATCTATCCTTAGAATTCCTGCATATTGTCTCTCTTAAGATGATATTGAGAACATCATCATTCTTAAGTGGGGGAGCCCGTAACAACCTTAGGTTGTTACCCTACTAATCTATAGCTTAATTAATCCTTAATTTCAATACCATTGCTTTTAAAACATCAAGTTGAGCCTATCCTGAAAATTTGAAGTCCATTGGACTTTCTTAAGTTAGAGATGACATTTTGATCAATCTAGATGCCCTAGATTGGACCTAAAATATTTTGATCTCAAAATTAAAATCTGATTGCATTTTTATTTCCTCACCCCCAAAATAGCTAGGGGTGAAATTTTGGTGCAATATGGAGATCATTTAGCCCATAATTCACATTTAATTAAAACGGGTCAGTTGCATTTCATGGCTTCCAACAAATTGAATTTGCAAATATACCCAAACACGGTTAAATGACCAGGATCCGCAGTGCGGACTGCGAGCGATCCACTGTGGAGCTCGGGTCACGCGACAGTGGATTCCTGCTGATCTCAACATTGAGCACTTTAGATCCCATGACCCGGATTGAATCGCACAGGATAGCAGATCCAACATTTGATGAATTCGTGGATTCTAAAGCTAGGATCACTCCCACAATCGGCCGTTAGAATTCGAGAAATCCCTGCCGTAGCGCCATCTGATCAATATATCTGATGGCATCCGAAGCTCCCGCTACTGTGGACCTTCGGCTTACTCTCATCCGCGCATGACAAGGAAGATCTCCTGGTACTGCCAGCTACCGAGCCTGTCCCCCACTCCCGCATCAACTTCAGCAGGTTGTTACAACCTCCCCCATCTTCGCAAGGAGCCCCAAATGGGCCTCATGACCCGGTCGAGCTTGAATTGGAAAATCGAGAGCTCGGCCATAGCCCGATCCCTCGGGTCTCCTTGGCCTGAGGTTAAGCCTCTGAAACCTTCCCCATTCCCTTCTAAGGCTATAAATAGCCTTAGCATAGCTCCAATAAGTCCTTGCTGATTAATTGAACTCGATCCCTCTTCCGTCATTGCTGTCAGTTCGGAGCTTGCGTAGGCGCTTCCAGGAGCTCTCAAACTGCTGATAGTAGGCTCTCCTGGTGTTCACCGTCTAGAGTTTCCCAGATCGGCCTCTGCTGAGAGGAGTTGAGGCAGGGACGATGGTACTGTGTGGGTCGGGTCAGTCCGTGACCCGCGCTACGCGACAGTGCCATGTTCCTCGGGCCCCGGTGGACCCGCGCGATTCGGCTAATGGGCCGAGCCCGTTTTAATTAAATCTGATTAATTGGATTTATTTTACTTAAGGAAAATAATTCAATTAATCCAATCATAGGAAAATTTAATTGGAAAAATATAGAATACATTAATGTGATAACTTTCAATCTACTGATCCAAACCTTATGATATTATATATCCAATTAATAAAAAAATCATCAGGGATTTGAATATAAAATAATATTTAACTTTTAATGGCTAGATTTTCTATTTTTGCCAAATTATTGCACATCCTAATTATGGCTGATTATCAGTAAATACTTATTCAAATTGCATGTTTATGGTGTGATTAGTTTCCATATGATTAGTAGAATAAATGTGCTAAGTAATTTATTTTTTTGATTTCTGTATTTCAACTTATGCCCTAATCTTGTTAAATCATGATTAGTAAAAATTAGGGCATGTAATTATTGGATCTTAGCAAACTTAATCTCTGATTAATAGTATAATTCAATAAAACTTATGTGCTAAGTTGTATGAGATTCTGATGGTTAGATTTGTAATTAAGTGCTATTTCTTTTGAATTAGTTTAGGGTTTAATTAGCACTAATTACTTTCTGTTTTTCTGAATTTTTCTATTATTATGTTTCATAACAGTAAGGTAGATGTATCTAAACCATATATGCCAATTTATGATATATAAATTTAATAAACTTAATTTGAGCACTTAATTACCTTAACAAACCTTAAGAAATCTTAAGACTTTGATCAAGCTATAAAGACTTGATCTAGGTCTGAGATTGCCACCAATAATATATTTCTAATCCACTGATTTGATATTTGATCCATAAATAAACATTTGACCTTAATTAGATATGAGTAGGGGTTAAACCCTAATCTATTAAATTAAGATCCCAATTCTTACACTTAATTATGTTGACTTGATTATAAGATAATGCAACTAATATTATTCCAATAATGCACTTGATTTGGTATTGATCTTAAAGTATTGAACTAGAAATGATAAGGATAATAATCAAGCCATGTGATTGAATAATCTGAATCTAAGCTTTGGATCCTTGATTTTCTACTATATAAGACTACTAGCATAAGATGATTGATAAGAATATTATTGATTTAATAACTGATCTAACTCTAATAATATCCTTAATTTATCCCCATGATTGTAGAGTAGATTATGATTAGATGATTTAGGCATCTGATCTGATCACTTAAATCTAAGTTAATAAGTAACCCTTAAATGTTGGCTTAAGTAAAATAAGTGTGAGATCATAGGGATCTTACTTTAGATATCATCCTTGAAATATTTAAAGAACCAAAACTAATAACTCCTTAAGGTAGGAGAAATTTGTGTAACTCATTGAGGTAGAAACCTAGAAGATCCCATCAACCTTAGAAGTTGATCTTAACCCTCATGGTAGGAATCACCTAAGTTACTTAGAATGAAACCGTTTCTTTATGGTAGAATCTATATTGAGTGGTCTTTTGATCACGTCCTTGGAGCCTTGTGTAGGACTCACCTCTTAGAGTAAGGATTGATAGTCTTGATAAATTTTTGTGATTTTTAATAAAATTGCTAAGCCTAGATCATTGGTTGGGTATAGTAGAGTATACCCTTAGTATTATATTATTTCACTAATATTCAAGAATTGTTGAGTCACTCTAAGTGAGATTTATCTTTATACTATCCTGTGGGCTATGGCAGATATAACCTCGCTTAGAGTAAATCAGTCATCTTAAGAGCGTTGCAAATAAGGACTCATTCGTTAGTTTGATTAAAATACAAATCGCCAATGAGTGATGCCTCCTAGTGACATATAGTATAGCATTGGACATTTTTAGATTGGTTTCTGGGTATTTTATGTTTTCACATACTTTCAACATTCAGCTTTTAGTTTATTTGCACCTTGATTAGTCTTTACATTTTTAAATGATTCAGTGACCTTACTACTTTTCCTCAGTCTTATTTACTTTACTGCCTACTTGTATTTACTTTAGTACTGCTTAGCCTAATTGTGACATGTTATACTTGTTGTCTAACATGAGGTACTTTTGGGATCTGATAATTTGTTAGATCCCAAGTAGCTTGCTGAGACAGGGTAGGTGGACTTGTAGGAGATCTTGGAGGAGTACGTTGAGCCTTAGTGGAACCATTTTTTACCTTTTTCTTTACTATTTTTTCTTTCAGTACTTTAGACGCACCTTACTTCTGCATCCTTTTAAATCAGCTTGTAATAATTCTGGATGTATTTTTCTTTTCTTTTTTGAGATGAATACTTACCTCTACCCTGTGATGAATGTATTCTAGATTTTTGCTTTAGCTTTCTCACTCTGTTATACTACTACTATACTTAGTATTGTGATGTGATCAGCATACTAGAAATGCTGATATTTATGACATACCTTGGAATCCATATTTATTTTAATAATCCAATGTGTGTGTTAGTTTAATACTTAAGTTAAGTACTCTCTTCTTATCTTAAGTATTGACTCTCGATCCTACTCTTGGAATTGAGTGTGCAGCCCTTCAGTGTGGCTCACTTTGTGCCAATTATTCGGAAAGATGGAGTGTGCCCTTCTTTCCGAGTAGCGCAACCGCTCCACTGCCAAAATTATGATTCTCCTCTCTTTTACGCGCGGCGACGGGGCGTGGCGCTACATCTGATATATCTAAAAGTCTATCCTATGAAAATCATCTACCATTTTGGAGTTGTTGGGAAGTTTAGCCCAAGATACGTTGAGTTATTCAAGATCTTAAAGAGAATTGGGTCAGCAGCATACAAGTTAGAGCTGCCTAAAGATTTTGCTACTACACACAATGTATTCCATGTATCGTCTCTCAGAAAATTCCTAAGAGAGCCTCATCATCTAACCTCTATTCCTCCAATAGAGATTCAGCCAAATTTATCATTCATTAAAGAACCTATAAGAATTCTGGGAAGAGACTAAAAAAAGTTAAGGAGTCGTTCCATCCCAATGATCAAAGTTCAATGGAAGAATCGTTCTCGCAACGAAGCCACTTGGAAGAAAGAGTCATATATGAGAGCCAAATATCCTGGTCTATTTGAAAATCCAGGTACCCTTCTTAATTCCTTAACCTTTTAATTCAGTTCATTTTTCTTTATCTTATTTTTTTCTGTCCACTTGAGTGATATCGAGGATGACATCATTCTTAAGTGGGGAGCCTGTAATAATCTAAGTTATTACCCTAGTCATTTAGGATTAATCTCATTCTTAATCTTGATCTTGAGTGTTAATCAAGTCATTAGGAGTTATCCGCTAAGACTTAGTCCAAATGAGGAGTCAAATGGATTAAATTCTGATTCTTGGAAAATTCAGAAACCTTAAAATTTGACCTGTCTTAATTGACCTTAAATAAAAAAATAGATTTCTCCATTGCGCTCATTGCCTCCAAATTAGTTAGGGGTGATGATTTCGTGTCAATCGGAAGTCGTCAAAATGTCGATAAATATTTTAATAATATTTAAATACCCTAAAAATTAAGAAACTAAAAGACTCGTTGGATACAAAATCCAATCTCACCGTTGCATTCCTCACCCCTCAATTAATTAAGGGTGAATATTTAAAAATTTTTGGGATGCATATAATTATTCATTTTTATTTAATAAAAAAATCAGAATTTAATTAATTAATTAATTATATTATTTAAATTATTTAAATTATTTAATTTAATTCTGCGTGTGCCGTTAAGTAGTGACGCCGTCTGCCCTAAATGTCGCTCGTCATTTGGAATTCCGTCAGGATCAGACGGTCGATCATGACCATCTGATCAACGATCAGATGGCTCCGACGCTTTGCCCTCCTCGCTGAGCTCGTCCGCGTTGCTCCACCGCAGTCGCTGTCCTATCCGCGGGTCCTCTGCCTCGCAAACTCCGTCCAGTAGACACCATAAGACCATACTCGTGCCGTTAAGTAGTGATGCCGTCTACCCTAAATGTCGCGCATCGTTTGGATTTCCGTCAGGATCAAACGGTCGATCCTGACCGTCTGATCAACGATCAGATGACTTCGACACTTCACCATCCTCGCTGAGTTCGTCCACGACACGCATCGCTCCGCCGCAGTCGCCGTTCTATCCATGGGTCATCAGCCTCGCAAACTCCCTCCAGTAGCCACCTTAAGACCATGCTCATGCTTAGGGGTTAGGATTTGCATGTTTTGAGCTCGGAGCCGTCTGGACGTCTTCCTTTAACCCTAAGCCACACATTTCAAGTACCTCCAACTCCTATCTTACTTAATGCCAATCGCCTCTTTATTGATTCCAATGATTATTCCATGTCGTCGATTGTTGATTGAGTGAGTCCGATCGTCCAAAGGCTCGAGCGATCAATCCAATTTCTCGATCGATCCACAATCGTTTCCGTTACCCACAGCTGACCCGAACCCTAGTCCAAGGGTTTGGGTTTACGTCCGGGCCAAACCACCTCAGGTGGTGATTCACCCACCATCAGGTAGGTCCCAGTGAAGCTTACCCATTGCCGTGCGGGTCGAGCTCTGATATTGACCGGAGGGCAGGCATTTGTACTAACCTAGGTTGCTCGTCTCTAGGCGTGTCACGAGGAAGGTGAAAGGGTGCGGGCCAGGTCGGGTCGGCCAGGCCCTACCCACTCCCGAGTGGGTCCATCCGCATCAGCGGATGTGTGCCTCAGCGGGCCCCTCCCCGCCAATCACGCGTTGTCGCGGGTACTTTGCGGGGCCAGCCTCTGTGCTGCGGTCACCTCGACCGCAGCAGTGGGTCCCACCGTAGTGCTGCAGCCATTCACACGCTGCTGCGTGTCCCGTGGGGCCCGCCTCTTTTCCCGCTACCAATGCCCGGATGCCGGGTGACGCCTCTGGGACCCGCCGCATCATTAATCCTGAGGAATAAATTAGTAATATATATATATATACATATATATATATATATATATTAATGTATTTACATATACATATATAGGCAGAAACTTATGTATATACATATATATATATATATATATATATATATATATATATATATATATATATATATATAGTTATATATGTATATAAATATTTAGTGTTGGTTTAATTATGTTAAGTTAGGCAATTAATCATTGGTTAGTTAAATTATTTAGTTAATTAAACATTGAATTAGATTTAATAGCAGTTAAGTTAAATAAATTAAATATATTAGTTTAATGTATAAACATAATTTAATTAACCTAATTGATTAATTTAATTATGTGTTAAACATATATATATATATATATATATTAATTAATTTATTATAAGTAGTAAAGTAGCTTAATTAGTTAATCTTATTAAATAACTTAGTTAATTAACATAATTATTTAAGTTAATTTAAAAGTTAGCATATAATTTTAAAATAGTAAATTAAGATAAATTAATTTAATAATTAAATAAATTATTTAGAATAGTAATAATTTAGATTAATTAATATTATTTAATTAATTTGATTAAATAGTAAATTCATTTAAATTGTATTTTTGAATATTAAATTAATTAAAAAATATATTAAATTAGATAAAACTTAAGAGCCTAATAACTTTAAGAATATTCATCGAAACATAGAAAATATAATAAGTCTCATTTTACTTAGAAAAATAAAAGGAATCAAATGGCGTGAATCAAAAATTCAATCCGGGATATATTTAACCTATTGGTATTTTAGGTCTTAAACAAATACCTATAACTTTTAACATAGTTATCCAAATAAAGATAATATGGGTCTTAAAATACTCAAGAGGATAGCCACATTACTATAGTAGTATTAGTTTTTCTATTTGGAACTTAGTTTGAAAAGTGATATTTAGGACCATCACCCAAAAATGACCAAAATACCTTTGGACTTCAATTGATCATGACTTAGTCAATTCAACTCCAAATCTAGAAATTCAAATTTTTAACTAGCTTAGAATTTTAGTGCTAACAATAATTTGAAATAATATTTTGGTTTTAAATCCTAAAAAATCAAAAATGACCAAAATACCTATAATCCTAGTTAGGACATAACTTAATCAATTGAAGTCTAAATTAGGTCTACTCCTAGTTAAAGTATTCAATTTATTATAAGAAAGTTATAGAAACTAAGTTTGCTGAATTTGGACCTCGAATAAAAAAGTTTGGTTTTGCCCATTTGACCCTATGAAATTACTGAATTGCCCCTGAAAATTAAAACCTCCATAACTTAGCCATTTGATCTCAGAATTTAGTGTTATTGGATTCTATGGAATTCATGAGCAACAACCAACAGTAAACTACACAAAAATTTAGATTTCATTAAGTAAAAATTACTAAAATGCCCTTTAGATCAAAGTCTTTTGTTTGGACCTATAGGACCCATTTCTTACCCAAATTGAGTGTACTTACTATTTATCTTCATCTTAGATAGTAAGGAATCATTTGGCAATGATAAATTCTATATTGGAATCCTAATTTAAAAAATAGCTTTTTGGACCATTAAGTAAGATAAAATGGGTTTTTTGCCCAAAATTTAGGTTAAGTTTATTTAACTCCTAAATTATCTTTTAAATCAATAAAACCAATATTATAACAATATTAGAATCATTCTAAGTGATAAAATCATCAATTCAATCAAAATGGCCAAATCCTATAATTTTCCTTAAGTCTTTTCCTTTAAGATTGTTCACTCCACATTAGAACTATTCCTAAGACTATGACTAATCATAGGTTAGATTGCATTCATTGGATAATAGGGTTATTCAATAAATGAATCCTTAATTTTATTAGTTTCTAGATTTTCATAATTTCATTTTGATTATTTCATCTTTCAATTTTAGATTAAGAATAGGAGAATCATCCTATTAAGCTTGACTTTGTTTGATATGACTTAGCTCTATCAATAGTTCACTTAGAACTGAATCTTTAGACCCTTAGACTTTATCTTGGGATTATGTGATTAAGCCTAAGCTCGTGGTGTTTAATCCATAATCTATGGCTTAGTAGATCAGGATCAAATCTTAGTATAGAACATCTAAATTTATTAATTAGGTCGTATTGATTCATTATTTAACTTATAGTCAATTTTAATTGAACCAAATTAAAGCTTGATTAGTTCTAATTACTTTGAACTTATAAGGATGTATTGCTAAGTTACACTAGATTAGCGGTTAAAGTTCAAAAACTTCTCTACTGCGGCGCGGTGTAGTAGTTCAAGTTCAAAAACTTAGAATAATTAGGATAACAGTTGCCTTGGGTTCAGTTATATTATGGTAGGTTCTGGTGCATATTTACCCTAATGGATAGGGGTTAGGAGTAATAAGCATGCTTAACATTACTCATTGAGGAGTGTGTGTTAAGTTTGGAGCCTGTATAGTCTTGCAGACATGCTTAACTCCTCAGTTATTTCTATATGTGTCCACATAAACAAAAGTAAGATAACTAAGAAAATTTTGCATCTATATTTACTACATATTCAGTCCTGCTGCTTTATTCAATCTAACCTAGCCTAGAAAGGCTATGAGAATTTCTGTCTGTCCTAGCCCAAAAAGGCTTTGGAAATTTTTGTCTAAGCCCGATTGGCCAATTTTCTGATATGACAATTTTACATACCTGCTCCAATTTCAGTTTACTGTTTACTGCATTATTAATGCATGATTATTTTAGTTAGCTGTATTTCCTTACTTCCTACTCACTTGTACATATGTATAGAATGCTAGATTTTACTGCTTACTATATTTATCATTTTCAGACTTATTGTTTTTAAATCAACATATGTCATATGATCATCAACATGTCTAGGATTAGACCTTTCTTTCAGTACTTTTACTTACTGCATTAGATATATGTATACCTATTCCTTATTTAGTTGCTTGAGGTGTGCTTTTGCCTCACTTTCTGCCTAGTTAAAAATCTTATATTTATAACTCATCCTGTTCCTTGTATGCTTACTACTCATATGCTAGATAGTTTATTTATTTTTGTTTAAGTAATAAATGGTGACATTAATAATTCATGTAAAATATTCAGTCTAAAATGTACTTAGACAATTATCTAATAAGATTTTATTTTATTGACTAGGGCCATGACATTGTGAAACCGATAATATCAGATTCAAATAGATTTGAAGAGCTCAGTGTTGAAGAGGAGGAGCCATACATTGAAGAGGAGCATCAATTAGGAGAGCCAAAAGTTGCCTAGTTTTCTTTTAGCTTTTATGAGGATGAGAGACTCTTAGATTTATTTTCAATCTCTTAAAGTATTCTTTTTATACTATAATAATACAGGTACACTTGTAACTATGATTATTTTTCTGCATTATTATTCTTTGAGCTATGTTTCATTTTATTTCATATTTGATGCATGGTGAATTGGATGTAATGTTTATTCTATATGCTTCTACACTCTGTATTTATATTGATTTAGTGACTGATCTCTTGTATTTATTCTATGCACCTCCTTCCCTTATTAGTGGATTATGGATCTTACCTAATCTAATGATAAGTGAGTGGTTTGCCAGAGTGACACTCCACTCCATAGTCTAATGATTGTGGACTTAAGAGCGGGGTGCCATAAAATCACACTACCTCTGAAGTAGCCCCTACACCATACTAATCCTACCAACACCATGTGTAGTTTATAGATGGACTGTTACATAGTTTCCTTTATTTGAGACCCCCAACCTTCAATGGGAGCCTTTTCGCAATTGATACCGCCAGCTGGATTAAGATTGTGGAAAAGAACCTCACCAGTATTAAATGTCTAGATTCTGAGGTGATTCATCTTACCACCCACCTCCTTTAGGATGAAGCTGAGTATTGGTGAGATACCACCCGCAGCACTCAGTTCACCGATGTAGAGCTTGAAGATATCACATGGCATGAGTTCATTGAAGTATTCCAAGCACGGTACATCCCCTTGTCCGCCAAACACAATTTGTGGGACATGTTCTTGAAGCTGTAGTAGGGCAATTGTTTTGTATCCGCATATGAAGCTGAGTTCCAGCGCCTTATGAGGTTCTCCACTAACTTAGTTTCCACAGAATTAGATCACTGCCACCGATTCCAAAGTAGTCTGCGGGCTTCCATCTGAAGCCAAGTTGTTCCTCTCCGTTTATCAAACTTTGCCCAACTCTTGGAGTTCGCCAAAGTGGTGGAGCGGGACCAAGCAATGGAAGGACCCAAAAGGAGTCTTGGGTCAACTTTTTTCCAACATGATCATCCTAAGTGAGCTATGGTGTATCAGCTCAAAGTAGAGACTTCACCTGTCGACCTCTTTAATGGCTGCACGAGGCCTCATCCGTATGGTCGAAGCTACCATGGGAGTCATGCCTACTACTCCTTCTAGAGGCCAAGTTACAACTATCTACAATGTGCCACCAAAGAAACCATCGACAGTGACCAAATTGATCACTCCAAGCATCAGTAAGTATTTGACTTATTTAGAAAGACACCCAGCCTACAGCAGCACTACCTCCTTCTACAGCTCCATGGCATAAGACAACCATTGTCCCTTGCCCAAATGCTCCAAGGCCACCCCCACGATAGACCTACAACAACAGGCTTGCCGGCCCTGCTCGTGTTTATACCCTCACTCCAATTGAGGCTGCTGAGGATAACCATGTGGTGTTAGGTACACGCTTTTGAACCCCTCTATTTTTACAATTACTACTTGCTTAATATAGTTAGTAATTATTGCATCTGTAAATAGGTTCAATTTGTGTAAATGACAAACCTTGCAATATACTATTTGACACTGGAGCTAGTCATTCATTTGTTTTTGAAAATTGGGCAAAGTCACGCAACCTTCCTCTATATCGCCTAGCCAATCCTTTAAGCATCGGGTTACCTTCTGGAGCCTAAATACCAGCTCGCCAATTTTGTAAAATACTAATTCCCATTGAGGATGAAGAATTTGAAGCCAAGCTAATAGTCCTTCCTATCGCCAACTTTGACATGATATTAGGCATGAATTGGTTGAGCCAACATAACGCTACTATCAACTACATGAAGAAGAAAATCACCTTAGGTAGTGGTAGTCAGGCTAAATCCTTCGTCGGTAACCTTAGCACATGAGCTTCATTAATTAATTTTATAGAAGCAAAAAGGCAGTCAAGAAAGGTTGCAACACCTTCCTATTGACAATACTAGGTGAAAAGAAGGATATCTGATGTCTTTCCCAAAGGTCTACTCGGTCTTCCACCCACTCGGGAAGTGGAATTTGCAATAGACACAATTTCTAGAACCCAACCCATATCCAAAGCACCTTATCGTATGGCGCCCAAAGAATTGCAGGAGCTGAATAAACAGTTGCAAGAACTGCTAGAGAAGGGTCTCATTAGACCAAGCTCATCTCCTTAGGGAGCACTGGTACTGTTTGTAAATAAGAAAGATTGTTTGATGCGTATGTGTATCGAGTACCGTGAGCTGAATAAAGTCATAATCAAGAACAAGTATCTGTTGCCTCACATAGATGACTTATTCGATCAGCTGTCAGGAGCTAAGGTATTCTCAAAGATTGATCTGCAATATGGTTATCATCAATTGCAAGTCAAGGACTCTAATATTGAGAAGATAGGCTTTAGGACTCATTATGGATACAACAAGTTCTTAGTAATGTCATTTGGATTAACAAATGCACTATCAATATTCATGGATCTATTGCAGCACATCCTCAAACCCAACCTTGAAAAATTTGTTATTATCTTCATCAATGACTTTCGGATCTATTCCATGAACAAAAAGGAACATGAAGGTCACTTAAGAATAGTGCTAGAAGAATTATGTGACCATGAGTTTTATGCTAAATATTCCAAGTGTGAGTTATGGCTTGATTTAGTAGCTTTTTGGGGCATGTTGTAGATGCCAGGGTATTAGAGTCGATTAGAACAAGGTCAGCACTATCTAAGAATGGATTTAGCCCAAGTCAGTAATCGACACAAGGAGTTTCTTGGGCTTAGCCAGTTACTACAAAAAATTTGTGAAGGGCTTCTCCCAGATAGCCTCTCCACTAACCAAGTTAATCCAGAAGGTCATACCATTCGAATGGTCTCCATCATGTGAAGAGGCATTTAAGAATTGAAGAATGCACTATCCACTGCTCTAGTTCTAGTTCTTTCTAAAGAATGTGTGAACTACCAAGTCTATACTGATGCTTTTGGTATAAGCTTGGGTGCTATGCTAATGCAAGAAGGAAATGTCATTGCTTATGCTTCTAGCCAATTGAAGCCACATGAAAAGAACTATCCCGTCCATGATCTTTAACTTGCTGTAGTCATTTTTGCTTTGAAAATATGGCATCACTATCTATATGGAGTTCAATGCTCTAACTTCACTGATCACCAGAGTCTAAAGTATATATTCACTCAGAGAGAGTTGAATTTCTGACATAGAAGATGGCTAGAACTGATAAGCGATTATGACCTAGATATCTAGTATCATCTAGGAAAGGTGAATGTGGTAGCTGATGTGCTTAGCCATTATGCTGCTCTCAATTACATTAAAGACTACTTGAACTTTATGATCACAATCGAAAGTGGTCACCGCCCCAAGCTGAGCTGTAAGAAGGGTGTTATTTACTTAAATAATCATCTCTGGATCCCTAAATCAATGCACCATAAAATTCTAATTGAAGGTCATATCTCTGAATATTAAGTACATCCAAGAAGCTAAAAGATGTACCAAGACCTGAAATAATCTTTTTGGTGGCCATGAATGAAAAAAAGTGTAGCCGAGTTCGTTGAAAAGTGTCACGCATGCAATTTAGTTAAGGCAAAACATCAAAGTCCCAGTGGTCTGCTTTATCCGCTTGAGATTTCTGAATGGAAGTGGCTAGATATATTGATGGACTTCATTATGGGATTGCCTCGTGCAAAGTCTAGAGTCGATGATATTTGGGTCATAGTTGACTGATTGACAAAGTCCGCTCATTTCATCCCTATCCGACAAATAGACTCAGTCGAGAAACTCGTCAAGCTTTATATCAAACAGATAATCAGGCTGCATGGAATTCCCAAATCAATTGAATTTGATAGAGATAGTTGATTGACCTCCAAGCTTTGGCAGGCAGTACATCAGGACATGGGAACCACCCTATCAATGAGTACAGCTTTTCATCTACAAACTGATGGTCAGACAGAGCAAGTGAATTAGGTTCTTGAAGACTTACTTAGACTATGCATCCTTGATTTTGCTGGATCTTGGAAAGACCACCTCCTATTGGTGGAGTTTGCATATAACAATAGTTTTCAAGCCAACATAAAGATGGCTTCATATGAAGCCCTGTATGGCAAAAAATGTAGCACTGAATTGGCATGGTCAAAAATAGGCAGTGCTCAATTATATGGATTTGAATTAGTAGAATAAACTAATAAGAAGGTTCAGTTGATTCAGCAGCAGATTCGTGCAGCCCAAGATTATTAGAGTAAATACCACGACACTCATCACCATCCTCTAGAATTTAAAGTTGGAGATTTTGCTTAATTGAAGGTCAGTTTAATGAAAGGAGTCTTCAGATTCTGCATAGCAGGAAAGCTTAGCCCTCGTTATGTTGGTTCGTTTGAGGTAGTAGCCAAAGTAGGTTCTTCCACCTACATACTAAATCTTCCCGATGACTTTGCAGCCATGAACAAAGTGTTCCACATATTGTTATTGAAAAGATGTCTCAGGGATCCCTCTTATTTGATTCAATTTCTAGAAATTGAAATCCATCCCGACTTGTCCTATGCTGAAGAGCCAATCCAAATCTTAGCCCGTGATTAAAAATAACTAAGAAATAACTCCATCCCGATGGCTATAATTCAGTTGAAGAACCGCTTGTATGATGAAGCCACTTGGGAGAAGGAATTTGATATGCGGTCCAAGTATCTAAAGTTATTTTAAAATCTAGGTACTTCCTAAGCCCCTTGT
This sequence comes from Gastrodia elata, assembly GCA_016760335.1. Taxonomy (NCBI): domain Eukaryota; kingdom Viridiplantae; phylum Streptophyta; class Magnoliopsida; order Asparagales; family Orchidaceae; genus Gastrodia; species Gastrodia elata. The sequence goes on along the minus strand of CM028677.1, from coordinate 2,505,764 downwards.
CATTTCAATTCATATCCTTAAAATTTGCATTATTTTTTCCACTTGAGTGATATATTGGATAACATCATTCTTATTGGTGGAGTCTATAACAACCCTAGGTTATTGCTTAGCTTAATTTTAGCTTAATCGCATCCTAATTATCATTTCATCGAGTTCATCTAGTCATGAGAACCAATCTCCGGAAATTTGGAGCGATTCTGAGCTCAATCAAATAATTGGAATATTTAATAATATTTAATTAGTTAGAAAAATGAAATATTTAGTTTGACCTTGAAATCAAAATCTGAATTTGTCATTGCGCTCATCACCTCCAAATTAGCTAGGGGTGATGTTTTGGTTGTGTTTGGAAGTTGTCGGATTTTCACGAATATTTTAATGTAATTATATACCCAAAAATATAAAAGTTAAATACTTGTCGGAATTAATATCTGACTTCGCCGCTGCGAACCTCACCCTCGAATTAGCTAAGGGTGAAATTTTGGGATTTTTTGAAAGTTATCAAATTTTCTTGAATATTTTAATATATTTAATTAAATAGAAAATATAAAAAATAAATTGTCATCGAAATCAAATCCAATTTTGCCATTTCATTCCTCACCCCCAAATTAGCTTGAGGTGAATTTTTGAGATATTTCGGAGCATATTTATAAAATCTAATTTTTCTTAAGGATTAAATTAATTAAATAAAGTAATTTTAAAAATCAAGATTTTTAGCTTTTCCTCCATTCTTTTATGGCTGGGACCCACAGCTATCTCATCATCCCGACCAAGTTGAGCCTTTCCCCCTTGCTGTACTCAGCCTAGTTTGCCCCTCTACCTCCTGCCAGCCCCCCCCCCACCCTATCTCATAAAGTAGGATGGGACAATTTAGGCCCATCCCATCCCATTGTAGGCTTCCCCTCCATTAAAAGAGCCTTTAGCTCTTAGCTCCATTTCCCCCTTTTTTTTTTTCCCAACGGAATCCCCCCATTGTTGTGTTTACTGAAGTAAGGATCTCTCAAGCCTCTCAAGCTTCCTCCCTCAAGTCCATAGGGTCGTAGGACTCTATCTCCTCCAACCAAAGGTACCTCCCTTTCCTCCATTGAATGGATTTAATAGCTTCTTTATTTTGCTCTTATGCTTAGTTTGCATCCTTAGAAATATATAATTAGGATATGGAGTTCATTAGAGCTCATTAGACTTGTGATTTTAGGAAGTTGTAACAACTCTATTTTTCTTCCTTTCTGCATACCAAACTTTTAACTACATTGTCCGTATAGATAAAATAATCTCTTTGTGCCGATTTTGGTATCGATGGAAGGGTCTCAAAAATACCTTTCCATTGGTATATGGCACCGCACATGAAGTGCTCTAGATTGAGAGTATTTGAGCCAAAAAGATGACTCGTTGCTGTTTTTACATAGGCAAAATAACTGTTAAGCGCTGCAGCGCGCAGCTGCGCTCGAGGTTCGAAACCGAGTCCGTCGCAATGCGCTATGCGCGCTGCAGCGCGCTCCTAGCGTGCCACAGCACGACGTAGCGCCCGAGCTTCCAATTGAGTCTGCCATAATCTGCTGTAGTGCGCCACAGCATCGAAATCCGCTGCAGTGCGCCATAGTGTCGAAATCCGCTGCAGTGCACCACACGCCGAAATCTGCTGCAGCGCGCTCATGCATCGTAGTGCCTAGCTTTCACCTAGAAGGTGCTACAGCGTGTCGTAGCTCCAGAGCTGTCCGAATTGGTCCAGAATTGGCTGAAATGGTCAAAACTTCATAGTTTTCAAATTTTAAGGACCCTAGGATGCTAGTGGGGCCGAATTATATGAAATTGAGCACTGTATAAAATTCGATGTGATTTTTAAATATGAAAAATATTGGGTTTTGACCCCTTTTAAGAAAATAGAGCCCTAGATATTGATTGGACTATATCTTAGTCAATGAGACTCCAAATTAAGAAATTCAAGATGCTAACCAGGTTAGAAATTCAGTGCCAACAGTAAACTGAAATAAAATTTGGGTTTTGACTACTAAAAACCTAAATTAAATAAAATACCCCTAACCCTAATTAGGTCATAAATTGGCCAAATGAGGTCCAATTTGGGTCAACTCCTAATTAAAGTACTCAATATGATAAAGGGAAGCTATAGCCACTAAGTCTGCTAAATTTGGATCTCAAATAAAAAAGTTGGGTTTTTGACCCCTTTTAACTATAGAAATGACACATTTACCCTTAAACTTAGAAAACTCATAACTAATATAATAGACCTCAAAATTTAGTATTGTTGTACTCTATGAAATCTTTGAATAGCAAATAATAATAAATGGCACAAAAATTTAGATTTCTTTAAGTGAAAATCACTAAATTGCCCTTTAAGTCAAAAATCTTAGTTTGGACTTATAAGACCCATTTCTTATCCAAATTTGATGTGCTTACTATATATCTTCATGTTAGATAGTAAAGAGTCATTTAGCAATAAGAAAATCCAATTTAGAGCCTTGAATCAAAAAGTAGCTTTTTGGACCCTTGAGCAGGAGCATAATGGTCATTTTGCCCAAAATTTAGGTTAAGTGTTCTAAACCCTTACAATATATTTTAAATCATTAAAAATAGTAATATAACTAATTTAGGATCATTTTAAGTTTTAAATCCTATAATTTGAATAATTTGTCAAATATCCTAGTTTAGACTTGAAAAGCTCTAAGTAAGGATAATATGCCTTAGCCAAAATTCATTCTTAACTTCATTAATTAAATAAAAACAACAAATTAAGTTAAATTGAAATAATTTCAATCAATTCTTAGAAACTCTAAAAATCCTTTATTAGGAGCTTCTTAGGATCTACACTTCACTTTAGAATCTTTTCCTTAATGTTAGGAATAGATACAAGATTAAATTTTATTCATTAAATAAAGTGAGTTATTTAATAAATGAAACCTTAGTTTTATTAATTTCTAGATTTTCATATTTTAATTATGATTTTTTTATCTTTCAATTTTAAATTAAGACTAGAAGATTTATCTTATTAAGCTTGATTACACATAATAGGATTTGCCTTATTCTTTTGTTCACTTTTAGACTTAAAAACCTTAGATCTTATGTTTGACACTTAGATTATGTGATTAACTCCAATTATGGATTTATTATTTAAATCATCAATTAAGGACGTGATAATTTATTATTTAACATGTAGTCGATTCTGATTAAACTAAATTAGAACCTGATCAGTTCTAATTGCTTTTGACTTAAAGTTCATGCTTCTAAGTTACACTCAATAGTGGAAATTGGAGATCCTGAACTTGTATAACTTGGAATAGTTATTATGGTTTAATAGATAATAGCTAATTTATTATTTAACTTATTTAGTAGAGTCACTTGCTTACTATTGTTTTACTTGTTGCTTTCATATTCCTTGTATTTTGTGCCTTATTTCTTGAACATGACATACAAGATAACATTATTGCATGAAATAAAAACATATAATAGTAGGATAACATTTGCATTGGGTTAAATTACTTATTGATTGATGAATCCATAATTTATATCATCAATAAGGGGAAAATCTCATACAAATCCTTATTATAAATAGCACACCTTGATCAAATTCTGCTTATGTTCAGCTAAAATGTGAGCTCAGCAATTTTTGGGAGAATTTGGAGTATTCTTGCAATTTTTGAGAGAAAATTGTTGTAGCACACTATAGCATGCTCCAGCGCGCTGCAGCGCGCCACAGCACGCTTCGGCTACTGGCATGCATAAAGCACTAACCTAAGGGGATTTCTGAAAACTGGAGTGATTCCGCTACGGCGTGCCGCAGCACCATTTGGCACGCCATAGGGTGCTGCAACACGCCATAGCGCGCTGCAGCACGCTATACCATAGCGTGCTGCAGCGGGTAAGTTTCGAAACTGAATCGCTACAGTGTGCTACAGTGGGAGAGTTTTCAAAACTCAATCGCTACAGCGCACTACAGCGGGTGAATTTTTGAAACTGAATCACTACAGCGTGATACAGCAGGAGACTTTTCTAAACTCAATCGATATAGCACGCTGCAGTGGGAAAATTTTCAAACTTAAAACTGCTACAGCGTGCTGCAGCGAATGAGTTTTCAAAACTCAATCTCTACAGCGCGCTACAACAGGCAAGTTTTCAGAATTAAAACTACTATAGCGCGCTGCAGCGGGTAAGTTTTCGAAACTCAATTGCTGTACCATGCTGCAGTGTGCTATAGCGCGTTATAGCAGGGCGCCAAATTTCTATCTTCACGGGGCATTAATTGTGGTTGAGACATGACCTCCCAACCTGCTGCTGTCTCCCAGCTGCTATATTTTCTGTAGCATAATATTTTTTAAGAGGAAAAGGAAGGTTTTGAAATGATTATTAGATTTTAAAATGGAAAAGAAGATGTCATTTCAAGTCTCACGTGGGATGTGCACGCATGGCAGCTAAAGTATAGAGGGAATAGCTAGAATTTGGATGCAAGAGAGGAGATTAACTCCACTCTAAATATAGCTTCTTTTTATAAAAGGATGGTTCTCAATTTTCACTCAAAAAACTTAGCTTTTAGAAGGCTGCATAGAAGAAGAAGGAGACCTCTAGAGAAATAGGAAGAAGAGGAAGAAATCCAGAAAACCCCATTGAGGGCTGTTCTTAGTAACTTCTAAATTTTCCATTTTATTTCTATTTAGTGGATCATGAAAGGGTCTTCATTCTTATATGTTTTTCTTCTTATATCAGCTATAATGGAAAGCTAAATCCCCTTAGGGAGGGTTGGGTTGAATCTATTGTGATATTTATGAGACTTAAATGAATAGTGGAGAACTTTCTCAAGCATAGAATTAAAAATTTGTGTTGAATGACTTAATAAGATCACTAAAAATAATTCTATGGACTAAATGAAAAAATATGCAAAGTAATTATAACTATAAATATTAACACATTAATTAATGTCTTGTGCTCCATAGCGCATTGCTTAGTTTAGAGCTGGGTATGCCTGCATTAGTGCTTAGAACTACGTGAGAAGTTCTTGAGCCTAATCGCACTATGCTCAAAGCTCAACTAAGAGGTAGAAGCGTGTGAGCTAAGACCCACTAACTGAGCTCCATTGCTTAGCATACGTGAAAGGAAGAAGATGATTTATTATGAGCTCATGGATGATGTGATATAGTACATGGTGCCCAATGAAACCATTTCCTTATTTGAACTGCGCATGATGCTCGTTAGTGGAATCAATGCTTATGAGATCATTTAACTAAAACTGTTATTTTGGCAACCTAAATGTAGGTAAGCTGAGATGCCATAAGTGCTATCTCATGAGGATCTTTGTGCTGAAATTGAACCCTAGAGTGTTCATTTCATGCATAAGATTTGAACTTGTAAGAATTAGAGGAAAACTCTAAGAAATGCAATATGCACATAATTATTTAGCATGACCATGAAAGAATGAGAAGTGCTTGAGAAGTAATTCAACATGAGTCCCCATCAATTTACATGGAGGAAACCCAACACTCCTCTCTAAATCTAATCATTTCTTAAATCAAAATTATTGCTTTGTTAACGAAACCAACTCAAAATTGAAATAATACAATTTAAACATTATTGAATATAGATTACCTTAGTAACAAAACACACCGTTTCCTGAGGACGATAAATCTTGGAACTTACCTTCCAAATTATTACTTCAAACCACGTACACTTGCGTGCAAGCGCAGACGTGTATTCTACAGTCTGTCAAGTTCTAGGCGCCGTTTCTGGGGAATGGTAATTGTTTTGTATTAAGGAAAATCTACTAGTAAATAGTGATTTAAACAAATCTCTTTGCATATAGTTTTATTTTGTTCTTATATTTATTTATATACAAATTTATAGTTTAGATTGACCATTTTACTTTTCTTTCAATTGCTGAACTATTGAACAATACTGCTATACTTATTATTTATAGCTTAATTTCTAAATCTATATGAGTAGAAGAAATTATACTAAATATCTTTTCAATCTAGAAATTGAAAGAACCCATCTATGAGCTAGAAGAGAACAATCCATCTTAATTAACCAACAAGCTATTATGGAGAACTTTGATGAAATTCTTAGAGAGCCTTTAGGAGAACCACGGATAGAGCCCTTATGGGTTATGCACTGCCCACTGTGAGGGGCATTTCTCACACAATTGTTAGGCCAAACATTGAAGCAAATAATTTTGAGACCAAACCTTCTACACTCAGTATGGTTCAAAATAATTAATTTGGTGGGTTGGCCACGGTGGACCCTAACTCACACATTTCCAACTTTCTTGAAATATGTGATACCTTTAGGTTTAATGGTTTTTTTAAAGATGCCATTAAACTTAGGCTTTTCCCTTTTTCCCTAAGAGACAGAGCCAAGAGTTGGCTTAGCTCTCTCTCGAGTGATTATATCCGTACTTGGGATGACCTCACTAGAAATTCCTAGTGAAATACTTCCCTTCGATAAAAACTGCTCGGTTGAGAATTGAGATAACCAACTTCAATCAATTTGAAGGGGAGACACTATATGATGGGTGGGATCACTCTAAGGAATGCCTAAGGCGATGCCCACATCATGGGTTCCTTTTATGGATGCAAGTGCAAACCTTTTACAATAGTTTGAATGCTCCAACAAGGATACTCATAAATGCGGCAGCCGGTGGCTCAATTAGTAGCAAAACCCAAGAAGAGGCTTATGACCTCTTAGATGAAATGGCGACAAATGCCTATCAATGGCCTCTCCAAGGAAATGATCACATAGTTAAAAATGAATGTAACTCTCTAGAAAACTCGCAACAAATTCGTGGACTCTAGAATCAAATCTCTCAACTCAATAGAAAGTTAGAACGTGAGCAATTGAAATTGTTTTTTTAAGAGAAAGATTGCGAGTTAAGGAATGTTAATGTAATTATGAATCATGGCGGAAGTAGAGAAAGATTGGAGAACTCCCTTAAAGAATTCAGAACATCCATAAATGAATTTATAAATAAAACTGACACCATACTAAGCATACACAAACATACCCTTCTAAGGCAAGAGGAGTCAATAAAAAAAATTGAACAAAAATTAAAAGAAATGACAATTAGAGAAATCGGCTTTAGGAGGAGTCATTGGTGAGTATGAAAATATCTCAGGAAACTCTATAACCCTAAGAAGTTGGAAAATAACTAAGTCGACTGTGAATAAGGAGGATGAAAAGATAATCACAACAGCTAGAGAGGAATAAGAAGAATAAATAATGAGCATAAATGAGATGAATGAAGTAAGGGATTCAGAGAAGGTTCAATCTAATGACCAACTTAAGATCACCCCTAACATCCCCTACCCTCAGCGAATGGCTAAGGAGAAACTTGAGGCCCAATTTCACAAATTCTTAGATACTCTTAAAACTCTTCACATAAAGATTCATTTCGCGGAAGCATTAGAGCAAATGCTAAGTTATGCCAAGTTTATGAAAGATATCCTATCAAGGAAAAAAAGGATTAATGAGAAGGAAATCGTGGCATTAATAAAAGAATGTAGAGCAATCCTTCAGAAAAAGATTCCCATTAAAAAGAAGGAACCTAGTAGCTTCACTATCCTCTGCACTATTGGAAATCAAGCTTTCCAAAAAGCTCTTTGTGATCTGGGTGCAACCATAAATCTTATGCCAATTTATATATTCAAGAAGTTTGGAATTGATCACTTGAAGCCTACCTCTGTTCTCCTCTAATTTAATGATAGATCTGAAAAAACTCTTTTAGGAATCAAGGAAAATGTACTTGTAAAGGTTGATAAATTCATCTTCCCAGTTGATTTCATTATCTTAGACATAAAAGATGAAAACTAAGGAATTCCCATCATCTTGGGTAGACCATTTTTGGCTACAGGAAGAATATTGATTGATATTGATAAAGGGGAATTGTGAGTAAGATATGGAGATGAGGAGTGAAATTTCATGTAAATGATTCTATGAGGCACCCATCTAAGCCTAATGAGGATTGCTAGGGGATCAATTTAATTGAAGTAGCATTGTTATTGGGAGATGTGGAAGAAGAGAGGATACTATTAAGCGAGGTTGATGAGGATCTAATAGAAGATGGAGTGATTGAGGAATTGATTAAAGAAAGAAAAATAATTCAACCTTCCATAGTAGTCCCACCAGAATTAGAATCAAAACCTCTTCCTTCTCACTTAAAGTATACTTATCTAAGGGAGGAGACATCCCTTCCTATAATAATTTTTGCCTTATTAAATCAGCATCAAGAGAGGCTTTTATGTAAGTTTTTAAAGAATACAAGAGAGCAATTGGATGGAGTATAGCAGATTTGAAGAGAATTAGCCCAACTCTTTATATGCACCGTATCCTTTTCGAGGATAACTCTACTCCATTGATTGAACCTCAAAGGCATTTAAACCCTAACATAAAGGATGTAGTTCATAAAAAAATTATTAAACTCTTAGATGCTGGAATCATATTCCCCGTCTCGAATAGTCCTTGAGTGAGCCCTATTCACATGGTCCCAAAGAAGAGTGGGATGACCGTTGTGCTTAATGACAACAATGAATTGATGTCCACTATAATGGTGATCGGATGGAGTGTGCATTGATTATAGTAGGCTAAATAAAGCAACTCGGAAGGATCATTACCCTCTTCCATTCATAGACCAAATGCTCAATAGGTTGGCAGGGAATCCTTATTTCTATTTTCTTAATGGGTATTCTGGATACATTCAAATCCTGATTGCACCTGAAGACTAAGAGAAAATAACATTCACCTGTCCTTTTGGGACTTTTGCTTTTAGCAGAATGCCCTTTGGGTTATGCAATGCTCAAGCCACTTTCAAATGATGTATGATGGCTATTTTCTCAAACATGATAAGGGATTTTTTGGAAATCCTTATGGATGATTTTTCTGTTGTCAGAAGTTCTTTCGACCATTGTCTTGCTGATTTGGAAAGGTTTTAAAAAGGTGTGAAGAATTGAATTTGATCTTAAATTGGAAAAAATGTCATTTTATGGTCAAAGAGGTATTGTTCTTGGTCATTTAATCTCTATGAGGGGAGTCAAGTTGATAAAGCTAAGGTTGAGGTAATTGAAAAACTCCCCCCTCCTATCAATGTAAAAGGAATTAGAAGTTTCCTTGGGCATGCAGGATTTTACAGAAGATTTATCGAAGACTTCTCCAGCATAAGCCTGCCGCTTTGTAAATTACTAGGAAAATATGTCGAATTCAAATTTGACGAAAATTGCTTAAAAGGTTTTAATGCTATTAAAATCGCTCTGATCTTTACTCCCATAATTTCAACTCCAAATTGGGACACCCCTTTTGAGATTATGTGTGATTCGAGCGACCTTGCTTTTGGTGCTGTCCTTGAGCAACAGAAGGAATGAACTTTCTATTCAATTTACTATGCTAGTAAGCTCCTTGATGATGCCCAAAGAAACTATGCGACCACGGAGAAAGAATGCTTAGCTATCATTTTTGCATTCACTAAATTTAGGTCTTATCTCATTGGGTCTAAGACTATTGTTTACGCTAATCATGTTGCCATTAAGTATCTCCTTCTAAAGAAAGAAGTAAAATATTGCTTAATACGTTGGGTGCTGCTCTTACAAGAATTTGATCTAGAAATTCGGGATAAGAAGGGGAGTGAGAATGTGTTAGCTGACCCTCTATCTCGATGAACCCACCTCGAAAGTGATAGTTCAACCAATATTAGTGAATTGCTCCCTGATGAGAAGCTGTACACTATTTCATCAACAAAACCTCCTTAGTTTGCTAACTTTGCAAATTATCTTGCATGAGTAGTTATACCAAATGACCTGAACTTTTAACAAAGAAAGAAATTCTTTGCTGACATAAAAAATTACTTTTGGTATGATCCCTTCCTCTATAAATGTTGTAATGATCAACTCCTAAGGAGATGTGTGCCCGATTCAGAAATCAAGGACATTCTCTACCATTGGCACACATCCCCTTATGGAGGGCATCATGGAATTGATCGAACTGCAGCTAAGGTGCTTCAATCTGGGTTCTTTTGGCCTCATCTATTCAAAAATGTCGTTCAATATGTAAAAAGTTGTGATAAATTCCAAAGAATTGGAAACCTTAACAAAAGGGATGAGCTTCCTTTAAATGGAATCTTCAAAGTGGAGCTATTTGACGTATGGGGAATTGATTTCATGGGCCCATTTCCTTTATCCCAAACTAATATGTATATTATTATTGCTATTGAATTTCTTTTGAAGTGGGTAGAGGCGCTTGCATGTGTGAACAATGATTTTAAAACTGTTGCCAAATTTCTCAAGGAGCATGTGCTTACGAGATTTGGTACTCCTAGATGCCTCATAAGTGATGGGGGAAAGAATTTCTGAAATAGGCAGCTTGAGAGTTTACTGAGAAGCTATGGAGTAAACCATAAGGTGGGAACTGCCTAGCACCCTCAGACTAGTGAACAAGTCGAAGTCTCAAATTGGAAACTCAAACAGATCTTGGAGAAGACAGTGAATCAAAATAAAAAAGATTGGACTTGAAAACTTCAAGATGCCCTTTGGGCATATAGAACTACTTTTAAAACTCCCTTAGGAATGTCCCCATACAAGCTTGTATATGGTAAATCTTGCCACCTGCCCATGGAGTTGGAACATCATGCTTTTTGGGCTATCAAGAAATTGAACTTTGACTTCCAACAAGCAGGAGCAAGGAGAATGCTGCAATTGAATGATCTTGACAAATTCATATTGAATGCTTATGAAAGTGCCAAAATGTACAAAGAAATGGCATGATAAATTAATTAAACCAAGGCATTTTAAACTAGGATTGAAGGTACTCCTTTTTAATTCAAGATTGAGTTTATTTCTAGGGAAATTAAAGTCATGGTGGACGGGCCCATTTATAGTTACAAGGGTCTATCCTCATGGAGCCATAGATGTCACTTCAAGTGAAAAAACCTTCAAGGTACATGGGAATCGATTGAAGCCATATTTGGAAGAGAGTAACTAGTAGGAGAAAGGAGGATGAACCTTACAAGACCTTCCTATAGAAGGAATCACATAGGGGATTTTACTCGCCTCAGGCTGAGATGTTAAAACAAGCGCTTGGTGGGAGGCAACCCATGAATAAACTAGGTTGTATTTTTTCTTATTTTCATTTCTAGTTTTCTTCTTGTGTTTTGTTTTTATTGAAAGAAATAAACTATGGATTCTCATATTTTCAAAATCTTTCTATGATTTGCAAATAACAAATTTTTCTGAACTTTTCAAGATTATGAAAGTAACAAAAATATTAATGTAAAAATTAATTGTCAACCAAAGTTTGCTTAACGAAAGATGACTAAAATCATTGGTAGCACTAAATCATCAAAACAAAGGAATGATCTTATGTTGTATCTAGTCTCCAAAAATTTAACAAGATCAATGTTAAGGTCTAAGTGTGGGGGAAAAACTTAGAAACCAAAACTAATGATTAAAAGTAATTAAGTAAACTAAAGAGTGTGCTAGGCTCCTGTTGGACTTCATGATCACAAAGAATTGGAATTGGGATAAAGAAAAATATCTCTCCCTAAGGCTAAAAAAGAAAACAAATATAGGGATGAATAAAAATATCTCTCTCAAAGAAAAAAAAATGAAATAGGATGATGAAAAATATCTCTCCTAAATTATTAAGTCTCTTTATAGTTCATAAGAAGGAGAACGTATGGTACAAAACTCTTTGTTACTCACTACCTTACTACTTTGGTGAATTCTAGAAACCTCTCACATCATGTAGCATCAAGCATTAAGAAACTTAAAATTGGAGACTAGTTAATCAACCATGATTCATAACCGAAGTTAGATAGGTTTAATGGCGAAAAAATTTGATAGTCATTTCAATTAAGCAAAAGTTTTGAACTGCATTCAAATTTCACATTGACATTTCATCTTGCCTCTCATACCTTAAAAATTGAAAAATCTTTTTTGAGCTTACTCGAGGACGAGCAAGAATCTAAGTGTAGGGTGTGATGAATACATAATTTATATCATCAATACAGGAAATATCACATACAAATACTTATTATAAACAACCCACTTTGATCAAATTCTACTTATTTTCAGGAAAAATCTGAGCTCAGCAATTTCTGTGAGAATCTGGAGTATTTCTACAATTTCTAGTAGAAAACGGCTACAGCGCGCTATAGTGCGCTCCAGCGGGCTATAACGCGCTTTGGCTACTGGCATGCAGAAAGCACTAGCCTAAGGGGATTTCTGAAATCTGGAGCGATTTCGCTATGGCGTGCAGCAGAGCGCCATAGCGCACTGCAGCGGGTAAGTTTTCGAAACTGAATTGCTACAGCGCGCTACAGCGGGAGAGTCTTCAAAACTCAATTGCTACAGTGCGCTGCAGCGGGTGAGTTTTCTAAACTAAATCGCTACAGTGCACTACAGTGAGAGAGTTTTCAGAACTCAATCACTGCAGTGGGCAAGTTTCTAAACTTAAAATCGCTATAGCGCAGTGCAGTGGATGAGTTTTCAAAACTCAATCGCTATAACACGTTATAGCGGGAAGTTTTTGAACTTAAAACCGCTACAGCTGGGCATTTATTCAGCTCAGACATGACCTCCTAGCCTGCTACTGTCTCCCAGCTACCATATCTTTTGCAGCTAAATATTTTTTAAGAGGAAAAGGAAGGTTTTGAAATGATTATTAGATTCTAAAATGGAAAAGAAGATGTCATTTCAAGCCTCTAGTGGGCTGTGCACTTATGGCCGCTAAATTATGGAGGGAAGAGCAAAAATTTGGATGCAAGAGAAGAGATTGACTCCTTTATAAATACAGCTTCTTTTTATAAAAGGATGGTTCCCAATTTTCACTCAAAAATCCTAGCTTTTAGAAGCTTACCTAGAAGAAGAAGAATACCTCTCCAAGGGCGGTTGAAGGAATTATTGCTAGAGGAGAATGAAGTCAAGCTGCACTAGGGAGCTAATGGAAAGGAAAAGAGGAAGAAGAGGAAGAAATCCAGAGAACTCCATTGAGGGCTATTCCTAGTAACTTATAAATCTCACTTTTTATTTCTTTTTAGTGAATCATGAAAGGGTCTTTATCCTTGTACATTTTTTTTCTTATCTCAGCTGTAATGGAAAGCGAAACCCCCTTGGGGTTGGGCTGAATCTATTGTGATATGTAAGAGACTTAAATGAATGGTGGAGAACTTTCTCAAGCATTGAATTAAAAATCTATGTTGAATGACTTAGTAAGATCACTAAAAATAATGCTGTGGAGTAAATGAAAAAATATGTAAAGTAATTATAACTTTAAATATTAACACCTTAATTAATATCTTGTGCTCCATAAAGCTCATTGCTTAGTTTAGATCTGGGCATGCGTGCATTGGTGCTTAGAACTATGTGAGAAGTTCTTGAGCCTAAATGCACCATGCTCAAATCCTCAACTAAAAAGTAGAAGTGTATGAGCTAAGACCCACTAACTGAGCTCTGTTGCTCAGCATACGTGAAAGGAGGAAGATGATTTATTGAGAGCTCATGGATGATGTGACACAATCCATGGAGCCCAATGAAACCTTTTCCTTATTGGAATTGCTCATGATGCGTGTGATGCTCATTAGTGGAATTAATGCTCATGATATCATTTAACTAAAACTAATACCTTGGTAACCTAGACGTAGGTAAACTGAGATGCCTAAGTGCTATCTCATGAGGATCTTCATGCTGAAAGTGAACCCTAGAGTGTTCATTTCAAGCACAAGATTTGAACTTATAAAATTTGAGGAAAACTCTAAGGAATACAATGTGCACTTAATTATTTGTCATTACCATGAAAGAATGAGAAGTGCTTGAGAAGTAATTCAACATGAGTCCCCATCAATTCACATGGAGGAAGCCCAATGCTCCTCTCTAAATCTAACAGTTTCTTAAATCAAAATTATTGCTTTGTTAATGAAACCAACTCAAAATTAAAATCATATTGTTTAAATATTTTTGAATATAGATATACCTTAGTAACAAAACACACCATTTCCCGAGGACAAAAAATCTCAGAACTTACCTTCCAAATAATTACTTTAAACCGCGTACACTTGCGCGCAAGAGCACACATGTATTGTATAGTCTATCATTGATGTGACGCATTTTACCCTAATTGATAGGGGTAAGGAGAAATAAGGAGTACTTGGTGTTACTCATTGAGGAGTGTTGTACTAAGTTTAGAACTAGTATAGTCTTGTAGATGTGCTTGACTCCTCAATTACTTCTTGATATGTCCACAGAAGTAAAGTAAATAACTAAAACATTACTATATTTGTGATTACTGCCTCTTCATTTCAGTTTCTGTTCTACTATTCTGACCTAGCCTCAGATGACACTAGGAATATTTTGTCACCTTTGCCTCTGTGATGACGCTAAGAATCCTTTTGATATTAGCAGTCTAGATTAGCCCTCTTCTAATATGGCAGTACTTACATACTTGTTCACTATTTACAATTTACTGTTGACTATTTACTGTTCACTATTTCCTGTTTACCATCGTATTTGACTTTAGTCAACCTTGCTTTACCTATTTACTTGTATATTATAGAATGCTATACCTTTGTTATGTACTTATATGTACCACTATTGGATTAATTTTTTTTAAATCAGCATATGCCATATAATCATCAGTATGTTTAGGATTAGATTTTTCCTTTAGTACTTTCACTTACTATATTATACATGTATGCTAATTCTTGCTTTATTTATTTGAGGTGTGTCTTTTTTCCTTAAATCTTATTTAGTTATAAATGATGTATTTATAACTTATCCTTCTCTTGTATATGCTTGTTGCACCCTTACACTTTGCTTGTTTTTATAGTTTAAGTAAAATAGTGATACCATAAAACTTATGAATTATTAAAAGCCTAAAATGTACTTAGACAATATGTCTAATCAGATTTTTCTTTTCTTTGGCTGGGGCCCTATCATTGTGAAACCAACAATGATAGATTCTAAGTTATTTGAGGTAGTTGAGCCTTCTGAAGATCAGATTCAAGAGGAGGAGCGTGTTGCTGTTGAAGATCCTTAGCTTAGCTCCCTTTTATTTTGTGAGGATGAGAGCATTATTTTTTTCATTTAAACTTAATTAATGTTGTGATAATACATGTACTATCTGACTGTGTTTTCCTTTTTGTACTATTTATTATGAGTTGTATGCTGCATTTTTCTTTATTTATTGTGATAAATTAGATGAATGATTACTTTACCTTGATTCCACACTCTGATTCCGTATTAGCTTAGTGACTAATTATATAGCATGTATGCATTGGCTTATCTCTCCCTTACCAGTGGAATATGATTTACACCTAATCCAATGTTAAGTGAGGGGTTTGCTAAAGTGGCACACCACCCCTTAGCTTAATCTTATGGATTAAGGGGTGGGGTACCACACATAATCTTCTATGGGGTGTCCTACAGATTAATGCAAAGATGAGCATGTAAATGCTCAATCACGGCACTTTGATTTTCATGTGATCTTTAGTGATTTAATTCAACACTTACATCTAAGTTATTAATTTTACAATGAAGGTTTTCAATTACACGAGCTCGATTCCACTAATGGCTCACATGCCATCAATTTTAGGTTTAGCCAAATAGATGATTCTTTTGGCTACATGGGCTATATCAAATCATCTTGAGCACAAAATGCATCTTACTCTTTGCTTAAGCCTAAAATGAGCTATGGAGCTCAACTAGTGGCTCTCGGCATCACTTGCATCAACTTTCTCAGCTCAGCAGGACGTCATGTAGTAACTGTCGTTATGCACTAACTTCTCGCATAAGCTAATGGTGAGCCATGGAGCTAAGAGATTATTTAATATTCATGGCTCGATTAATCCAATTAGAACTAAGGGGTTGCACAGGCCATTATCGCACAACTAATATTATCACTGACAATAGCGACGAGGACACTCAAAAAGCAAACTCTTGGCTATTGGTGAATTAAGAGCTCAATGATTTTCAAATATCTAAATCCAGTTATTTATCGAGATATTTTCATATTAATATTTAATAATCCAGTTCATTCATCTCAGCATTTAAATCGAAGATAAAAATACATTCATTGATAATTTGAGAGTACAACACTTTCCATTTCTTAATTCGTTGCATGCCTAAACCCAACTCTCTCCAAGGAGGGTTCAAGATGCCATTAAATAGAAAACACAGAAAAGTATACAAGTACTAGAAAGCCATTGCATGGCTTTTATATGAAAAGAAATATAAGTTGGAAGATAATATGATGAAGGGGATTACTGTAGCATTCACCATCTTGTCTTCCCTTCTCATAGCTCTTCTTCCTCATGTCCAGTACTATGTCTTCTCTCTTTCAAAGCACATCTTTCTCCTTCCTTGGGGAAGGGTGGAACCCTCCTTCTCTATCTCTTGTCGGAGCTAGTATAAAATATTTATATTCTTAACCAAAATCAAGAACCCCCTTTTTTTAGACTTGAAACTGTGCTTTTATAGTCCTCCTAATATCTCTTCATTATTTAATCAGCCACCCTTTCGCATTCCTTGAGACTTGGATTTCATTAAGTTTTATTCAGTCATGCCTTTAGAAATGAGGAAGCTTTAATGTGTTTGTAATAATTTCTTGTTGTGGGAAGAGAAAAAATTAAATCTCCTCCTCTTCCTAATGCTGATTGAGTGCCTATTCCTGAACAGATTTATGGCAGGTACTACAGTGCCCTGTAGCGCACTATAGCACTTTACTTTTGAATTTGATTGTGCTGCAGTGCGCGGTGGCGACTGGCTTTCAATCTGGCATCCGCTGCAGCACATTGTGATGCCCAAAATTCTCCATTTTCATAAATTTCCATTTTTTTGTAATCTGATCACTTCTACGTTGCAATGGAAATAAAATATACATGAATAGTGATTGGTTTCAAAAAAATCATACATTTTAAATATGAATATGATTATAGATATGTGGCTCATTAATTATATTCCCATAATTTTAAGTTATTTACTTTGCATGTTTTGTACTAGTTTAGTAACAAAGCCAAGCATACATTTGGTTAGTGATTAGTAGAGAAACTAGTAGCTTCTAACCCTCACTAAATTCTAGAGGATGATAAATTTGGAACCATTATTATATTACTTCAACTAATGTGCACTTGCGTGTAAACAAAAGTCACACTAATTTGTGATATGTCAGGTTCTTAACACCATTGTCCGGGGATTAAAAACAAATGTTTTAGTGAAATTTTTGTGCTAAAGACTTAGATACTTTTTATTATTTTTATATTTTGCTTTTGTTTTTTTCATTTTTCTTGCATAATAAGTTTTTTATTTATTTATTTCTGCAATCATCATTTGTTGTTGAAGCCAACTCACTTTCACTACATCTTAAATCAGTATATGTGACATTTAGATGATCAAAATTTACTTTTGAATCCTGAAATAGACAAACCTATCATATACTTAGACGACGTTTATAACCCAACTTAGAAAATCAAACCATTGCTGAATCGAACTTAGGCGAGGTTCACAAAAACAACAACTATAATAATAACGTCTCTAGAGCCTTGTGAGAGTATGCACTATGCACTATGGGAGGAATACCCAATGCGACTATTATACCGAATTTATAAGAAAATAATTTTGAGATTAAACCAGTCACTATGCAGAAGGTGTAGAATAATCAATTTGGTGGATTCCCAACTAAAGGTCCAAATGTGCATATTACAATTTTTTTTGAAATTTGTGATACTCTTAGGTACAATAGTGTCATTGATGATGCCGTCAAACTGAGACTATTACCATTTTTACTCAAGGATAGGGCAAAAAGTTGGCTATTGTTTCTTCCATGTGATTCCATTACCACTTGGAATGACTTAGCATATAAATTCTAAGAAAAACATTTACCACCTGCCAAGACTGTGAGACTTTGAAATAAATCTCCAACTATATTCAACTTGATAGTGAAACACTCTATCATAGTTAGGAGCTTCAAGGAGCTCTTTAGATGTTGTCCCCACCATAGCTTGCCATTGTTGCTTCGAGTGCAAATATTCTACAATGGTTTGAATGCTATTATTCAAATGCTCATAGATACAGTAGCTAGTGGATTTCTACATAGTGTAGCCCAAGAAGAGACATATGATCTCTTATAAGAGATGGCCACTAACTCTTTCAAAGAGACCACCTCACCAAAGTAGGAAGCAAGTGCGCACATTAAGAAATAGTCAGGTTTCCCAATTGCAGATGGAAATTGCAGCCCTCATCAATAAACTCAATACCATGAGGGTACATGCAATACAAGAAGTCAAATATTAATTATGTGGTGGTGTACAATCTAGTTCAATTTGCAATTTGAATAACTATTCTTCACCTTCTAAGATAGTACAAATGAACTTTGTGCATAAAAACACTAATCAATTCAAACAACAAATCAGCCCTTGTTCGAATTCTTACAATGTGTGAAGGAAAATCACCCCAGCTTTTCTTGGATGAACAACCAAATGGATTCTCATCCACAATAAGAGCCATCGAGTCACCTTAGAAACTCTAGAAACCTTGGTCAATCAATCTCTCAGAGGTAAGCATCGATAATTGCCCCTGAAAATCCTTAAATTAATTTAAAGCAACTACACTACAGTTTATGCAAAGGATAGAAAACACATTAAACAGAGATGAAAGGTTCATCTAGTGAACTAAACTATTCATTAGAAATATCCATATATGAATGATAAATATGAACATATCCATTTATTTATCATTGAGCATATTTAATTATTCATCTTACTCGACGACGAGCAATAGATTAATTGTGGGGGTGTGATATGTCATGCATTTACACTAAATTAACCCCCGTTTTCATGTGTGTTTGTATTAGAATAATTTATTTTTAATCTACTTTAGTGTGTTTGTGTTTGTGTTTGTGAAATCTATAGAAATTTGAGCTTTTATTGAGCTACTATGGAAATTAAACAAGGAGATCGAGCACTAGACACTCTAACGCTCTCCAGCACCACATAGATATAGTGTTAGGTGCTCAGGCGCGCTCTAATGTTAAATAGATTGAGCACTATGCGCTTAGGAACACTCTAACACTGAACAACTCAATGGTTTGCGCTCAGTGCACCTATGCACCAAATAAATTTAGGCCATATCAAACACTATGCACTGCAGTGAACCTATGTGCCGAATGAATCGAAAGCTCAACGCTTAAGCATGCCGCAGCGCCAGGTGTGTTTGCGCAAAATCAAACACTAGGCGTTCAAGTGCACCTCAGGCCTGACAAATCGAGGGCTCAGCACCCACACATGCCAAGGCGCGTGACTCAAAAAAACCTATTTTGGAAACATGGAAAGTTGCGACCATTGTCATTCCTAAGGATAATTCCAGTGATGTATAAAATCAAGATTGAAACCCTAAGTCAAGGAGGACTATTTGGGGTATTATTAAGGGAAATAATTGGAGAATTTTTTGCCACCTCAAAAATCAATAGGGCAAAATTCTAAATTTGTTGTTGGAAAAGCTGCATGTGAGGGAGATGAATAAGGCAAAGAAGAAGATAACCCTACAAGATGTTCCTTTAATAACCTCTTTTTTTTCACTTTTCCTGTTTTTGCAATTTATTGTTGTAGAAATGATGTTATCGTTGATAGTTCAAACATTATTTTCTTGTGATTCCATTGTATGGCATCCTAAACCCTCCTTTCGGAGAGGGTTAACCTTGGCTTCTGTTGTACTGTTTTCATTTGGAATGCTAAGATTAGTTTGTTAAGATCTTCTGTTGTTATTTTAAAATCATTGAATGTTTCTTTTGCATGTTCACTATATTTTCTTGACACCATTTATGTTGCACCCTTACCTAAGAACGACTTCAATCCTTTGGGTCCATTGATTTCAATTAAATTGAATTAAGTAAGTTTTATCAAGCCAATTTGAATGCCCTAATTTAGAAGTTAGTATAACGACCCGATATATTTACTAGGCTAATTAAGATTAATTTCAACCCAATTAAGCAAAAATTTAAGATCCTCACAACTTCAAAATTTGGTCAAACCAAAAATACTATTAGATATAGTATATTTTTGTAATTATAATTCACAAGATTAGGAGCAATAAGGATAATTAATACACATAAATTAATTTCTTAATTATTTTAATTTTTAAATTTGAGAAAATAAAATATAAGTTCACATTCAAAATTTTTGTACTATTCAGATTAAGAATATAGAAAATATTGTTTAAAATTTCATCAAATTTGGAGCTTTGAGTTATCCTAAATTAATTTTTAAACTTTCAATACTCATAAATTAATATTAAGTGAAATATGTCTAAACTGAAAATTTCTTATGCATATGTTCATATGGTTGAGATGCACATCCGAGTCTAATTTTATTAATTTTGGAAATCAAATAAAAGAAAAATGCTCAATATTTAAATTGAAAAAAAATATTTAAAATTTTATATAATTTTTCTTTCTCCTTCTCTCCATCGTACTTAACCCCCTCGTACCTTAATCGTACAAGGGGCTGCCGTGCGACGCATGCCACCCAGCCCGCTTTTCCTTGACCCCTGGTTTCCAATAGGCCCCTCCGCAATAGCACCAACCAGCTCGACCAAGCCCAACCTTCCCTTCCTCCATTTTCTTCTATAAATACACTCCAATTCCCTCATCCTTTCCACAAATCTAACCCCATCTTCTTCAGCCAAGGCAAACCACCAACCACCAGGATTCCATCTATTCGCCGACCTCGCTACTACCACCTTCCTCCATTTGTTTCTCTACCTATGGAGCTAGAGAGAGAGAGATAGAGAAAGATTGTGAGCTTTTAATTTTAATTTTAATTTTAATTTTTTTATTTAATAAATTTTTATAATGATATTTATTATGTTATTATTATTATTATTATATCAAAATAAATAATACTAATAATAATAATAAATATTATTATTATTTATTATAATTATTATAATAATATTAATAATTATTATTATTATTATTATGTCAATTTTTCATTTATTTAATATTATTATTGTCATTATGAATTATTATTACTCTTATTATTATTCTTAAGTTAATTTTTATTGTTTTATTTGTAATATTAATATTATGTCAATTTTCAATTATTTTTTATTGATATTATTTTAATTTTCATTTATTATTTCAATTTTCTTTTATGCCATTTCCTTTTATTTAAATAATTTCTTTTGTTTATTATTATTATTATTATATTATATCATTCCCTTTATTTAATTATTATCTTACTTTCTTTTAAATTATTATTATTATTATTATTATTATTATTGTTTAGTCATTCCTTTTGTGTAATATTATTATTATCACATTTCCTTTATTTATTTATTTATTATGTTATTTTCTTAAATATTATTTTTATTGTTATTATACTTTTTTTTTTTGTCTTTTTTCTTAAGTACGGGCAGAAAACTTAGCCCCTCGAAACGATGAGTCAACGGGTTGAAGCAGATCGAGGAGGGCTCGATGGGCTACATGAAAAAGTAGATCGATGTTTGGCCGGTGACGGGAGTCGCTGAAAATTCAAAAAATTAAAAAATAATTGGAAAAATAAGGCAGAAAGCTTTTAATGAATAGAATACTATTTCCTTCTGCACTAAAGTGTGAGAACTAGCTCTCATTGCTATGATTTGTTAGGATTCTTTAACACTCTTTAGGGTTCGTAGTTTGAGCAATATCGATAGATTATGAGAACATACAATGGAAAAATAAAAAACAGGAGATCACAAGCAAACGAACATAGAAGAAATTTATGTGGAAAATCCAAAACCTGAGAAAAATCATGACTACACAACCAAAAATATCCACTATGACGATTACAGCATTATACAGAGTGGTTGAGAAGCCCTAACACTTGGAAGAAGAAGAAGAGCTTCCTATTTCTTCTATGTCCATCCCTTGGCTCTCAACTCAAACACTAGCCGTCATAAGATTTCTTCTCCCGAATTCTCCTCTTAACTTCTAACACATCAAAACAATTATTTAGGCTTTTAAATAGGCTTTAACCCAAGCCCTAAAACACCCTAAATATGCTGTTGGAATCCCAAAAATCATGACATTTGGAGGTGGAACGTTCCGAATTTTGAGCAGCACCACTGTACGTTGTGGCACCAAGCTCTAGAATCAGAAGCGACGGGGCGTGCTGCAGCGCTGCGTTGTTGATTCGTCAGGCGTTGCGGCACGCTGGAGCGTCCTGCTATTAATTTTCCAGACGCTGTAGCGTGCTATAGTGTCCCGTTGTCAATTCCTCAAGAGTTGGGGTGCGATGTGGTGCCCCGCTTCATAATCTCTGCCGCTATGGCATGCCATGGTGCACGCCAGACCAGCTACCAGCCCTGTGCTACCTTTGCTCTGAGACCATCCGATTCGCACCATAATTATATTGGCACCTCATGTATTGACTAAATCAACCTTCACATTCCAACGTTGATACCAAAAATGGTGGCACAAAGTTGACAAAAAAGATTACGTCTGTATAAGTGACCGTTCAACATCAGAAAGTCATTTGGTAGGTAAATGAAATCGGAATTGGACAAAACTCTATGAGGATGTTTACTGGGATATTAGAGATCTAAGAAATATTTTTATGGAGTTTTTGGAGGCTAATTGAGGGAGTTACGGACAACAATGTAGGTGGGCATCGAAGTTTGCGTATGTTTCGTTGGAGAGGTGTTTGATGGTAGAAACATAAGTAAATTTTGGCAAAATAAAACAGAGAAGATAACCACTTGAGCATTAAGAAATTCATCAAACTAATAAAAGAAATATATTTTTGATCAAGTTTATTGACACCTTGATCTCTCATAATTATACACACCCTAAAGCTCATTGATTATGCACACCGATGAAGTTTCGGTTATCCTCACTAAAACCAAGAACTCTTAAGCTAAACTTCTATAAGAAAACTTTATTCAATTGTCAGTCGAAATAAGAGATTTAAAACATTATTTGTAGTCATATAAGGAATGTCAAATTATAATAAAAACCATAAATGTACCATAAATCTGCCTATCATAGGGACTAAAATGTCTTGCACCATATAAGACAAATTCAACTCTTACTTATCACCTGTATGCTCATTGCATGTAATCTTACCAAGCTCTCATGGATGAAAAAAACAAAAATTCAACAAAAGGTAAATAAATAGAGAGTTAACATATCCTTAAGTCATTAAGCTCATAGTATAGGCATGTATCATTACTTATGGACATCCAACTGGTGGTCATGCAGCATCACTAAATTTGGCTCCAGTAACCTCGATAAAAGCACCGGCAATAATGACACCCTTTAATAATATAACCGGTAGACTACTGGAAGCCATATTATTGCCCTTACAAACATGGGAAATTCTTCAACTTCAATGCTCACGCCAGAACTTCATCTGAAGCTAAGACGCATGATGGTTGATGCCCTACAAGAATTCTTAAAGTTGGGTCTGCCATATTTTGACAGCTTAGCCAGCCCTTGGACGCAAAATATTGAATTCAAACAGTGGAAAGCAAGCATGATAGCTTGAAGTGCTCAACCTCTGAGATGGTATGGTTTGCAAAATATTTACTGACAAGTGAAGCTAAAAGATAGTGGAGAGTCGCGTATGAAACAACTTTTGGAACATGGGTTTGAGAATATCCAATGGGAATAATTCACCAAAGAATTTCAAGGTTTCCCTTAAATGGATACTGAAGAGTCTATTAGCAAATGTAATCCAAGGAAATAAGTTAGTGGCATCCCTTAAATCTGAATTTAAAAAGTTCTCTATATATGCAATTAAATTGGTAAATATAGGAGCATTCAGGTGTAAGCAATTCCTAGGACTAAAAGGTAATTTTGCACTAGCTTGATCCCCTTGAAGCACACTAATTTTGTCAAAATACTAGATTGTAAGATAATGCTAGAACATAACAAAAATATAATTGCCCAAAGAAAATACAAATGAAAGATTCATCCTACCAGGAATCAAGAACTACTCGAGAGGCCATGATATCCACCACCAATAAGAGTGAATTAATTTGCGACCAAAGCTCCTATACCACATAGAGATGGGAAGTGTAAGAAACCTCAACCCACAGAAGGATGTTATCATAATGGGACCCAATACTTCATGTGTGGTTGATCTAGCCATAGTTTTTGTTTTTATCATACCATTATGGTGATACTATTCCAGGGATAGGAGAAGTCTATTACCAAATTCCATTACCTACACTAACCCCATCTATTGCTCCTAGCCTAAGAAGAGGGTCTTCATTGAGACAAGCAATAGCCACAAGGTCCTAATGCCAGTAACAATAATTGCACCTACTCAAAGATAGAATCTCACTACTAGGCGCATTGCTCATGCAAGAATGTATTCCCTCACACCCTTACTAGCACCAAAAGGTAACAAGATGGTATAATATACTACACCCCCTGCTCCTCTTTTTTCCTTATAATACTAATTAGTTCCTCAAAAATTAACTTTTTACCACAACTTCAAGGAACTGTATATTTTCATAATTGAAGTGCAGGAGGCCAAGCATTCTGTCCGCTAAATGTCCTGGACTAGGAGCCTTGATTTCCTTTTCATTTCTTGCTTGAGTTATCATGTGATGTCCAATTTGTAGCTAGAGCAAGTCACTTCTTCATTTCAAAAAAATGTGCGAGAGAACTAAACTTAAATACTACAAAATATCAAAGGAGCTTAATGTAAGGTTACTGTAAGGGGTGAACATGAATGCCCAAAAGTCTAGTGACTGCAACATCCCCATCAATAACAAAGTATTCGTAGATACTTAGAAGGTTATCTCAATAATAGACTTTGAAATCATTCTAGTCATATATTAGTTATGTAGGCAAAGTTGCCTTTGACTATTTAAGAATGAAGATCATCTATCATTAGTAGAATTTGCTTACTATAATAGTTATCATAGTTACATATGAATGGCTCCCTATGAAACAATATATAGGTGAAAGTTCAACACTCCATGGGCATAAACAAAAGTTGGAGATGTGCAAATCTATGGTTCTGAACTTATTGAAGAAACAACTAAGAAAGTTATATTGATAAGAAGTATGATTGTTTCTATGCAAGATAGACAAAAGAGATATCCTGATGTCAGTTATGGAAAAATGGAATTTCAGGTCAGTGATTTTGCTTACTTATAAGTTCAATGAAAGGAATATATCTCTTCAGGGTGGTAGATAAATTAAGTCCATGATATCTAGGATCTTTTGAAGTGATAGCTTAGGTAGGATACTCTGCATATAGATTAAGGCTACCATAAGAATTTGTAGCAGTGCATAATGTTTATCATGCATGTACACTTCATAAATGCTTGCATGAGCCTTCACAAAAATTACCCAAATCTGGTTTTAAAATTCAACTTGATACACTGATGCTGATGAACCTCTTCAAATTCTAGGAAAACATAATCAATAGTTAAGAAGTTGAATGATACTCATGGTCAAGGTTCAATGGCGGAATCATACAATAATAAAAGCCACCTTTGAAAAAGAGGAAGGCATGCAAGATAATTATTATAGATTTTTCAATAATTGTGGAACTTTCAATTCCCAAGTCTTAGACACATCAGGTTAGCTATGTTGTTGAGGAAGATATTATTTTAAATAGGGTATTTATAATGACCCTAATTCATCACTATGCTAATTAGAATTGAACCTACAGAGCTCCGCCTCAATTACAGTCATGTTAACACATATATTAATATTATTATGATTGAGTAGTGACAGACGGAAATACACGTCTGTGTTTGCACGCAAGGGTACGTGGTCTGAAGTAATAAGTAGAAAATTTAGTTTTCGGGATTTATCGAACCTCAGGGAATGGTTGTTCTGATACCAAGTTGTATTTTCTTTCACTAATGTTTAGATGACAAATTTGGTTGATTTATGTTGGTTCCTAATTAGCAATACACAAGACTTTGAGTAAAGATATGATTTGATTAAAAAGGATAGAGTTGAGATTATGTTGAAATATATGCAAGGGTTGGTTACATAACTTCATTGTTTGAATGTAGACGTTTAATTTATTTGCTTTATTAAATCAAGTGAATACCATTGGAATTAGAGTACCCTCCAAATACATTGGGTTCAAGTTTAGTGCACAAAGAGAACTCTTTTTAAGTTCTCCCTTAGTACATAAGCTCTTATGAGATAATGATCGATTAGTTAGATTTTGATTCCCTATGTCTAGGTTACCAAAGATATCTTGCAGTTATGATGGTTTCACAAGAAAGATTCTATTTACCATGGCATCATGCACTTCACACGTAGTATAGCTAGATAAGATGATTCATTGGGTCAATGGATTATGTCACATCATCGATTGAAGTTCCAATATCCTCTCATCCCTTCTACTTTGCTGAGCAACAAAGAAAGATTAATGGAGGGCTTGGTTCTCAAGCATGTATCTTTGGGAGAGCAATTAAGGGAGGGTGCAAGTGAGCCTTGAGAATTCTGTCACATAATTCTTAGCTCTACTCGCACTATCTTCTTTGCTCTTACCCATTTGAAGAGCATTGGAATACAAGCTCTTTTAATTTAAAATAATTTAGAATTCAGTTCATCTAAACATTCATTTTAATATTAAATTTAACAACATAAACAATTTTTCATTACATTTAAACAATGTCATCATACACCAATCATATAACAACCCAAGGTTGTTATTCTGTCAATTTAACCTGAATTTGATCAAATTAAGTTGAAATATAGATCCTGATTTAAGTTGATAAAAAATTAAATAAAAATATTCACAAGTAAAGCATATAGATGAGATCCTTTTACCAAAATTTGAGTGCAATCGGGATCCCGAATCGTCTTAAATAAATTCAGAAAATTTAAACTTCCGGAATTGATAATTGATAAAATATAAGTTTGAATTTAAATTTTTTTTTTATATTTAAGTTAAGCATTATATAAGGATGTTGTGTTTTGAGTTTTACAAATTTTTTAGCTCTGGATAAATCGCAGCAAATTCTTTTAGGTTTTCCTTTAAAAATTAATATAAAATAAAATACTTGTCCATGTTTGCGTTCGTCTCGTCGAGATGCTCATTTCAGTACCAAATTTGTAATTTTTGGAGTTCATTTGGTTATTGATCTGGGCTCGAGAATTTTTAGCCACCATATTTAAATCAAATGGCTGATTTTGATTAGAGTTGCCTTAAATAAATCCCTAAATACCAAAACCTAAACCTACTCCTTTTCCTCCCAACTGAAATCTGCTCCTCTCCATCTCTCCACCTCTCCATCTCTCCACCTTTCCACCTCTCCATCTCCTAGGCTGAACCCCATCCAGCCGAGAGCAGCCATCTCATTCCCTTTCGACTTGGCTGAGAGCTCCTTCCAGCGCCATCAAGCTGGCTCTCTCGATCGAGGCGGGCGGCTCTCCTTTTTCTCATCCCAACCGAACCTCCCTCCAAGCATCTTCTTCCACGAACGTCATCGGCGAGGTACTCCACTGTCCACCTTCTTCTTTTTTCAACTTAAACTAATATCTCTAGCATGCTTAAGTACCCCATAATCGATTTTTTTTTAGTAATCCCTATCAATAGAGTCACCATTATGAATTATCAGTTTAGTTCTTCTGTATGTTATTTTGATTTTTTATGAGTGATCTATTGAGTCGATTTCACACACACACAAACACACACACACACACACACACACACACACACACACACACATATATATATATATATATATATTCTTTTCCTCGTAATATTCGTAAGTCCTTTTGGCGTTACTTTAAAATGAAGATTTAGGACTTCAATCTTTATGAAATTAAGATCATATATAAATAATATTTCTAAGTTCTTTTGCACGATTTAACTATGAGCCGCACGTAGAGAATTAATAAATTATAATTATGTCCTTAATTTATGAAACTTTTTTATTAGAGCCGTATTAAATTCTGTATTAAAATTGACAGCTAATAATTATGGAAAATGGTCATTAATTAAACTTAATGAATTAATAATATTAAGTTTAATTGTTAAAATTTTCATTTGATAATAACTTAAAAAAAATACTTAGCTTAACTGAATCATACCATATAATATGCCATAATTATCTGCAGAAAAATATTATAATAAAATTTATATATAAATATATATATATATATATATATATATATATATATAAATATATATATATATATATGTATATATATTATACATTAATATATACATATGTAATCATGTATATATATATATATATATATATATATATATATATATATATATATATATAAATGTATGTACGTTAACGTTAAGTGCTGTTAGCAGAAATTAACTAAATAATAATCCTACAGAAATGATTATATATATTGGCATGCATTAAATATATATATATATATATATATATATATATATATATATATGCTACTTAAATATATATATATATGTAGAGGTTAATTAACAGTTAAAAATATGCGTGTATATATGAGATAATTAAGTAGTTTGTGGATTGAACTTAAATCAATTATAAAACAGTAACTAAATTTAGGTTAATTAATATTATTTAATTAATGAAAATAGCTAATTATAAATACATAGGTATATGAATAGATATGTATATATACACTAATAATTAAGAACTATTTACCTAATTGATAAATAAGTTAATTAGCATAATTAACAAAGATAGCAAATAAATATTAGCTTAATTAATTATTTAGTTAATTAAAATACTAATAATTAGTTAATTGATTAATAATTAATTAGTATAAATTAGCAATGTATGAGCACTAGTTAATTAGGATTAATTAATATTAATCCTAAGTCTAATAAATGCCCTTAGAATTCAATTGATCATAACATGGTCAATTCAACTACGAATTTGAAAATTCAAGATGCTAACTAATTTAGAATTTCAATATTATCAATAAAATAAAATAATATTTAGGATCTGAACCCTAGAAACTCAAAAAAGACTAAAATACCACTGGCCTCATTTTGGTCATAACTTAATCGTTTGAAGTCCAAATTGGGCGTACTTACTGTCTATCTACAAGTTAGACAGTAAGAAATCATTTGGAACAAAGAAAATTCAATTCTGACCCTTAAGTCAAAAGTTGACTTTTAGACCCTTGAGTAGGAGCAAATTAGTCATTTTGCCCAAAATTTAAGTTAAGTACCCATAACCTCTAATTAGCCTTTTAAATCACTATAACCAATATTAAAGCTATATTAGTGATATTTAAATAAGTAAAATTAACTATTAGGTCAGATCCTAGGATTTTTCTTAATTTTTAACATTATACCTTGAGGACCCTTCTTGAGACTAGGACTATATCATAAGTTAGATTTCTTTCATTGGGTAAATGGGTTACTCAATAGATTAACCTTAGTTTTACTAGTTTCTAGACTTTTCTTTTCTTTTACAACTTATTCTGATTATTTTGTCTTTTAACCTTAGGTTTAAGTTAAGAGATTCATTTTATTAAGTTTGATTTGCATAATAGGATTTGCCTTAACTAGTAGATCACTATTAAAATAAAAAACTATATCTTAAGTCTTGTCCTTTGGATTATGTGATTAACCCCAATCTCATAGTGTTTAATCCATAATCTATAGTCTAGAAGATCTTGATCAGATCTTAGAGTGTCTAAATTCACAAAATTAGGACGTATAATTTATTAATTTAACTCATAGTTATCGATCTGATTAAACTAGATTAGAACCTGATTAGTTCTAATCCTTTTAACTTATAAGGATGAGTTTCTAAGTTACACTCGATAGTAGGAAAATGGTGAATATGAACTTGTGTAACTTGGAATTTCTAGAATGGTTAATTAGAAAACAAATAATATCACCATATAGTAGAGTTCCTTGCTTACTTTTGATATTTTGTTGCTTACATATTCCTTGTATATTTGTGCCCTAATTCTTTGAGCATATCATATAAGATTTTTGATGCATAAATAAAATATTAAGAAAATATGGAGACTCCTTAGATTCCATATGAAAATATTAAATAAACTGATTGAAGATAATAATTGTGTGTGTTAGAGCTACTTCTCAGTTATGGCTTCTTTGCCTAGTCTCAGATGATGCTAGGAGAAGACTTTGCTTATATCTTCTTTGCTTAGTCTCAGATGACACTAAGAGAAGATTTGTTGTATTTCCTTGCCCAGTCTCAGATGACACTAAGAGAAAACCCTATATACTTTACCTAGTCTCAGATGACACTAGGAGTACATAGTTTTGTGCCTAAGCCTCCGTATTGGCGCTAAGATCCTTAATATTCAGTGGGCTTGATTAGTTCTTTTCTGTATGTCAGTTAGTACATAGATATTCACACACACACACACACACACACACACACACACACACACATATATATATATATATATATATAGTTTTGATGTTTTGTTTACCTTGTAGTATTTTTATTCAGTCAACTATTCCTTTGTCCTGCTTATATATATATTTTAGGATGTTAGAACTTCGCTGTTATTATATGTATCATTGTTGAGTTATATTATTTAATTTGCATATTTCCTTTGATCACCAGGTTTTGGATGTAGTATTTTCTTTCAGCACTTGTCTAGTTATTTATATATGCCTTGCCTTATTTAGTTTGCATGTGAGGCATGACTTAGCCTCCCTTTTGCTTAAGTTATAAATGGTTGTTTATAGCTTTTCCCTTTCTTATTGTATTGCTAGCTGCTCTCTAGTTTTGATACAGTTGTTGCTTAGAGAATGTAAAATGGTGATATGACAAAATACATAAAATGTATCAGCTTAAAATGTACTTAGATAATTATCTAACACAAGATTTTCTTTTTTTGGATGGGACCCTACATTATGAAATCTATAATGGCAGACCCTCTTCACTTAGATAATCAGGAGTTAGGAGGGGAGCCTTATCTAGAGGAGGAGCCTTTGGAAGAAGTAGCTATCTAGTTTCTTATTTATAAGTGAGGATAAGCATATTTTACTTTTATTTGATGTAATAATATAGGTACCCTTCACTGTGTGTTTGGATTACTATACTTTTATTTTGAGTTATTTTCTGCTATTTATACTGTGATGCTTTGATGTTTCTCATTTGTAAATTACTTCCACACTCTGTATATTTTTAGTAGATAGTGACTAACTATATTGATTCTATGCTTACTCCTTCCCTTATTAGGTGAATTATGGATTTCATCCTAATCCAATGATAAGTGAAGGGTTAGCCAGAGTGACATACCACCCCTTAGCTTAATCTTGTAGATTAAGGGGTGCGGCTCCACAAATCATCCCTTACATAATTTTATAACTACATCTCAACTCCCTCAAAGGGGTTTTTAGCCTTCCATTACTAAGAAAGAAAGAACATACATGCAAAGAAAAGTGAACATCACCATCAGTTCACGACAAGAAACTAATCAAGGGAGTTTAGGAGAAATACAAGGAATCATCCGGAGGTTTTCTGGGGTTCTCTCTAGTTTTCCTGTACTATCCTCTTAAAGCTCCACCCTTTGTTCATACTATCTTCCTTTCTTCCTGTTATTGGTCCTCTTTTCCCCTTGGAGAGTTCTCCTTCTTTGTCTACCTACAGCCTTTCTCTTTGGTCTTTGAATAACAAAAGTTGGAGCCCTTTCAAGGTCTGAGATTGGCCCTTAAATATGGATGCACTCAGCCTCAAAAGCTTTCAAAGTGTGACCTTTCCTCTTCCTTGACTTAATTCCCATCTCTTTTAATGTTTTCATCTGTTTAAAACTATTAGGATTCATCAGAGATTTAATTTATCTATTTTAAGAGGCTAGGGAGACCAAAGGTCACATTTTTGTGGTCTTCCCCATGCTCCTTAATTACTATTTCTGGAAATTCTAGGCCATCCGCTGCAGCGTACTATGGCATGCGGTAGCGTGGTGTGGCACGCTGCGGCAGCAGTGTTTCAAATACTGTTCCGCGGTGGCGCGCTGCGGCAACCTGCATTTCAAATCTTGTTCTGTTGCGGTGCGTTGTAGCAGCAGTTCTCCAATCACTATCCTGCATGAAAGTTAATATCTTTTTCGTTCGATCGCTGTAGCGTATGCTATGGCGCGCTGCGGCGCACTACAGCGGATAAGTTGCGAGATCACTGTTGAATTAGCTTAACTATAGTTTTATAAAATGAAAATTTACCCGGTGTGGCGTGCTGTGGCATGCTGTAGCAAATAAATTTTACAGGATCACTGTTCAATTAGTTCAAATATTGTTTGATAAAATAGAAATTCACCCGCTGGAGCGCGCTGCAGCGGAGAAAGTTGCGTGACACTCTTCAATTACTTATTTATAAGGTTTTAATAAATCTTCGAGAAATGATGCTATAGCACGCGGTGGCATGCCGTGGTGCACTGCGGTGTGCAAACTTGCATATTACTGTTCAATTACTCATTTATATGGTATTAATTTATCCTTATCGGTATGACGCTATGAGGCACTATGGCGGGCCATGGCGCGCTACAACGGTCTTGCTCTAAGTCTACAGTTCTGCTTCTAGGTAAGACGTTTTTAATGGGCTGCCATGGTGCGCTGTAGTGCGCCGTAGCGCGCTGCGGTAGTTTTTGTCCCATAATTGGGAATATCAGCCCATGTAGTCTGTTTTCTTTATTTTCTTAAAAAAACATCATTTTTTACTTAAAGTATAGAAAAATATTTTGTGATGTGAATGTTTAAACAGTATTTTTTACTACAAATTCTGGCTATATCAAGTAGTGACCGTGATAAATCCTTAATTATTGCCAGATTAGGTCTCTCTCTAATTTGTCAATAATTATAGAATTTTCCACTTGTTTATAATTCAATCGCTAAATGAGCATGTGTATATTAATAGAGTGCAAATGCAAATAAAAAACATCCATATCCATATTCAAAATGAAAGTAACATGAGTTAGCTCTAAATGGAAATGTAGAAAAAGAAAAACACACAAGTCTTAAATTATTACATTTTAAGGATAAAAAGTTCAACTGAAAATAAAATGCTCATCCTCTCAAAAATTAAAAATGAAAAGAGTAAGCAGTAGAAACATGATCATCCTCCTTGCCAAGCTCCTCACTTAGTGCAATCTCCTCAAAAAGCTCCAAATCTAATGTGTCTGTTTCACATGCCAGGGCTCCAGCCAAAAAAAGAAAAATATCTTGTGTTAACCAATTATTTAAGTACATTTTAGGCTGTTTAATGATTTCAACAAATTTTAGGATATCACATTTTACTTAAAGCAATAACATAGCTATAAGGGCAATAAAGCCACAAGTAAAATAAGAAAGCTATAAATAAAACACTTACAACTTAACAAATTGAGGTATGTAAGGGAGCATGCCTCAAGTCTAATAATTACAATAAGGTTAGACAATAATACATATAATACAAAAGTATCTATGTTATGACTGAACTAAACATCCTAAAAGGAATATGATCAATGATAAATATGCTTAGTTAACAATAAACATAAATAAACAGTAATATATATAAATAGACCAAGTTAAATAAAAATCAATATTAACATTCTAACATGTATATAAGCACTAATAGATCTACAAAATAAACTAAAACTAAAGTAAGCCATGCAAAAACTAAAAGTAAGAGAAGTAAGACTGTCATATCAAAATCTAGTTAATAAAGCCTATGTAACTAAAACTAATCTGTAACATATCATGTAAAATCATCTAGCTACTCAGAGCTAGAATTGAACTAAATTAAACTAAACTAAGGAGACAAAAATACGAATGCAAGTTTTATTTTTGTTATTTTACTTTGCTTCTTGTGGGGTCGTACACAAGTAGCTGAGGAGTAAGCGTGTTTGCAAGACTGAGGTAGGTTATACAACTATACACAACTCTCTCTATTGAGTGCATGTCAAGCATCCTTACTTCTCCTTATAGCCTTCCCATTAGGCCATATTGTGTATATGATAGATAGAAATACACATCTGCGTTTGCACGCAAGTGTACGTGATCTGAAAAAAAAATTGGAAGTTTTAATTTCCAGGATTTATCGTCCTCATGGAATGGTGGTTCTGATACCAAGTTATATTTTCTTTTGATAATGTTTAGATGTCAAATTTTGGTTGATTTTTGGTTTCTAGTTTAGTGATACAAATGACCTTAAGTTAAGATATGATTTTTTTAAAAAGGAGAGAGTTGAGATTTCATTATAATAGTTGCAAGGGTTAGTGATATAACTTCATTAATGAATATATACTTTCAGTTTACTTGCTTTATTAAACCAAGTTAACACCATTGGAATCAGAGTACCTTCCAATTACATTAGGCTTAAGTTTAGTGCATTAAGAAAACTCCTTTTGGGTTCTTCTTAGCACTTATACTCTCATGAAATCATGTTCCATTAATTAGATTTTTGATCCCCTGCATCTATGTTCCCAAAAGATATTTTTTATTTCTGATGATCTCACAAACAAGACTTCCATTAACCATGAATCATGTGTGTCACAAAGAGTTTAGCTAGAAGGGAGGATGTGTTGGGTCAATGGATTATGTCACATCATCCAATGAGTTTTCCCAACATGCTCTCATCCCTTCTACTTTGCTGGGTAGCAGAAGCAAGGTTAATGGAGAATTTGGTTCACAAGCATTAATCTCTTGGTAGAGCCATTATGGAAATGCGTGAATGAGCTTAAAAATTTTGTCACATAATTCTCAGCTCTAATTGCATTACCTTCCTTGCTCTTACCCAATTGATGAGCTTGGAACACAAGTACTTTTAAATAAAATAATTTAGATTTTAGTTCATCCAAGCATTCATTTCAACATAAAATTTAAATGATGAAAGCACTTTTTTCATACATATAAACAAATTCATCATACACCATCATACCCTTACATATTCTTACAAATATATTTCAACCCTCTCCAAACTAGTTTTAGCCTTCCATTACTAAATAAGCATAAGCATACAAACAAGGAAAAGTGAACATCGCCTTCAGTTCACAGCAGAAATAAATCAAGGGAGTTTAGGAAAAAAAATTAGGAATCACCCGAAGGTTTTCTGGGGTTCTCTTGGAGTCTTCCTATCCTTCCTCTTGAAGTTTCACCCTTTTGCCCTTGTTGTATTCTTCGTCTTATTGTTCTTGGTCAGCCTTCTTCCCATTGGAGAGTTCTTCTTTCTCCTCTGGCTGCAGCTTTTCCTATAGGGGACTTGAATGTCAAAAGTTGGAACCCTTTTTTAATTTTCAAGTCTCCCTTTTATAGACTTCCTTTCACCTATTTAAAATTTAATTTAGCAAATAAATCCCATTTAAAAATTTATGCTTTGATTAAATGATTATTCATTTATTTCCTTGGTAATAAAGGAATTTAGGGTGCTTGTATTTATGTTTGATTGAGTAAAATAAATAAATTAACCTTTTGCTCTTTCCCATGAGGGCTTAAACATGTGTTCTTTATAATAATTTCTATAATACAGATTCCTCAGTTTTTATTGCATCCACCCCTTCCATCTTCCAAATATTTTTAATTTATTTCCTTATAGATTATTTCTTGAGAATGAGAAGTTTAAATTAATTTGGTATTAATTTTAGCTATGGGAAGAGGAAGAATTCAATTCTTTGGCCTTCCTTATGCTGCCTTAAATGCATATTTTTGGCAAAAATTGCGTTGGGCGCTACGGTGCGCTGTAGAAACTGTGTTCCAAATACTATTCCGCTGTGGCACGCTGCAGCGGAGAAACTTTCAATAGGCTATTCAATTTCTCCTTGTATGATTTTAATTTTCCTTCAAGATATGACGCCAAGGCGCGTCGCGGCGCGCTGGGGCGTGCTGCGGCAGTTTTCTCCCAAAATGCATATTTAAGCCAAATTTTAATTTTCTCATTTCTTATCCTGAAAAGCACCGAAAGCACATCAAAATATATAATTTTAATTAAAAAGTGCTTACTTTTATTAACCTATTTTACTATAAATCTTGGAGTTATTAGCATACATAATCAATTATATTGATATGAAACCAATACAATTATTATCCTAATTTTTACTAAGCTTCCATTTTCAGGTAGCAAATTCAACTTATATGGCATGCTCCAGGCAACATAGCTTAGAACAAGGAAGAAAATCAAGCAACAAAATCAAGGAATAAGCAAGACACACTACTAACCCTTGTGATATCTATTATTATCTAAGTTATTCATTCTAACTATTTTGAGAAATACAAGCTCAAAATCTCCAACATCCTACTATCTAGTAAATTATCAGATTCACGATCCTACAATTAAAAGTCTCAGAATTAATAGTAGTTCTAACTTTAATTAGATATAATCATCTACTGAAGTTAAAGTTCTCAATTCAATCATCCTAATTTTTGTTTTCCTTAACTAAGCACAACTTAATAAATATATGAGTTGAAATCATGGGTTTGAGACTCTTTAACTTAAAAGATTCAGGGGTCTAAAGACTAAGCTTCTCAAAGATAAACTTAGATAAGATATTAATCTAAAAAGAATGCATTGAGTTTAATTGAACTAAATAAGGATAACTGGCACTAAGAATACTTAGATTTAGGGTTTATAACTAATGTTATAGATTTAAACATTTATGCAATAGATTATGAAGATTAGATTATATTATATTAGGTTTAACTTAGAATGGAATTTTAAGCACTATAATTGAGTCAGATTACTCTCAATGGAGCTAAGCATATATTCACTATCTAATAACATAAAATAGAATATTACTAATTTATCAACAATCATTCTTATGGTTTAAGAATATCAAATTAAGCAATATAATGTTCAAACTAAATCTCTTAAGAGTTAGCTAGGGTTTGAATTTTCAAGTTTGTTAATTACTATCCTTTTGCCGGTCAATTTCATAGATGTGCTGGGGATCGATATGTCGGAATATTTGTTGATCAAGCTGAGGCTTACTTATCAAATAATTGATATCCAGATGAATTTTTGTTATGTGCTAATTTGGTGGCGACATAAGGATAATAAGTGTCTTATTGTAATTATTTGTAAGTTGTGCCAATTTTTGTCTTTACATGCAAGTTGTGTAGGCTCTTTATGGAAATGGGCTTGCCATATGTCTGATCACAAGTTTTCAAGGAATGTTATGTTGGGTTTGGTGTCTCCTGTGAGCTCTACGTGTTGGACTAATATGCAATGTGCTGCTTTTTTATGAGTCATCAGGTTGTTTGGTGTTCCTTTATTTGGAGTGCTTATCTTTTGGTGTTGGCAAATCGATTTTGTGTGCTGGCTGGAACTTTTGGAAGGTTGGTTTGGATGGACAACCATAGTATTCTATTTAAGATTTTTTGCTGTTGGGTTATGGATTGTTGGGTTTCGTTCTGCTATCTTGCTATTTTGCTCGATAGCTTTGGCTTCTTAATTTATAGTTTTTGTTATTTAAAATTTTTTATATTTTCCTTTTGAAATAACCTTTTAGGCTACTGATAAATCTAAGATTTATAGTAAATTAAGTTAATAAATATAAACTTTTTTTACTAGGATTTGTATACTTTGATATGCTTTTGCTGATTTTCAGGACAAAGAAGAGCTGAATTCAATCATGTAGATAGAACCAAAAAATTTGGAAGAATCACGCAACAGCGTGCCATAACCCACCACATCGTGTTGTGGTGAAAATAAATTCAAGATTGTCGCGCTACCGCACGCCATAGTGAACCTATTACCGAAGTTCAGACGCTACCACACTCTATAGCAGTTACTATTTTAAGAGTTTGGCACTACCGCACGCAACAACAGATTTGAGATATTACTTGACATTTCACATCAATGCAATCATTCAAAAGTATTGCGCTATCGCTCTCCGCAGCAGTACCTAATTTGAAAGTGCCATGCTATCGTACATAGCAGCAGTATTAAGACCAAAACTCTGGCGCTACCGTGCGCCGCAGTAGTATATAATTCAAAAGTCTCACATTATTGCGCACTGCTGCAGTCTCAAGACCAAAACTCTGGCACTACCACGTGCCGTAGTGCAACATAATTCGAAACTCTTGTGCTACCATGCGCCGTAGCACCCTCAAAATTGATACTTTGGAGCTATGGCGTGCCGTAGCGCCCGTCGTAAATTCTACCAGGTAAAAGCTTTTAAAACATCATAGGGAAAGCCAAATATCATAACTCCTCCACTTCCCACAGCTAGGAATTATTTCAAATTCAATAAAGTTCCTCTTTCCTAGAGCATGACAGAAGAAAAACTTAATGGAATTTCAATTCTCAATGAATGGGAAAGGGTGGCTGAATAAATGCTGAAGGATTATTTGGAAGGCTATAAAATAAAGCTTAAAGACTAAAGAAGGGTTCTTTTTTTGATAATCAAAGTCCATTGGAGATTGAGGCTACTGAGCATTAGGAAGGAGAGTCCCCTTTGCCCAAGGAAAGAGAAGCTTTGCACTGAAGGAGAAAGTTTCAAGCTTAAAAAACTGAAAGGAGAAAAAGCTTTGAGAAAGAGAGAAGGTCCGGTGAATGCGAAAGTAGTTCCTAGTACTGTATTTAAATCTCATGCATTTTCTTTCCTGTATGATCCATGCAAAGACTCTCAATTCTTAGTTGATATCCTAATATATATTTTTTAATGGAAGCCTAAACTTTCCATGAGGAGGGTTGGGCACATGAACATGATGAATTAAGAGATAAAATGTGTTTGTACTCTAAAATTATTAATGAATATCTTCTTTAGTCATTTATTTTGATTAAATGATGTGGAGAATGCTTGGATGAATTATTTGTCATTAACATATTATAACCATGTGAATGATTTAAACAAGTAAAACCATCAAGTTAGTTGTTCTATTGAAACTAAAGGTATGCATGTTGACAGACTATAAATACATGTTTGCGCTCACACGCAAGTGCACGTGGTCTGAAGTAATAAGTGGAAAGTGTTAATTTCTGAGAATTTATCGATCCTCAGAGAATTGGTTGAATTTTCACTAAGGTGTATCTATTCTCACTAATGTTTAAGCTACGATGTATTTGGATGAGTTCGTCTAAAAATTAGCACAATAATCACTAAGCAAAAAGAGCAAGATGAGAGAAAGAGGAGAGTTGGGACCATCCCACATGGCATGATATAACAATTATGTATATTAATTTCTCAAGCTTTATCATTCATTTTAATTAAAATCAAGTGCACATTATTTTCCTTGAGTTTAACTTAAGGTCTTACAAGTTCAAATCTTGTGCACAAAATGAACTCACATTCGGTTCTACTTTGGCACAAAGATTCTTGTAAGATTCTTTGGATTTAAATTTTAATCTTATTCTCTTGATCAAGGAGAGCTTGATTATTAAATCTTAGGATCTTACAAGCATTAATTTCTACTACGAGCATCACTCGCATCTCACATAGTTGAGATAAGGAATTCATATGTTGGGCTCAACGACTATGTCACTTAGTTCATGAGCACTCAACACTTCCTTCCTCTACCTCAATTTATGTTGAGCTAAGTAGCTCATTTAGTGGGTCTTAGCATCACTTGCATCAACACTTTGGTTGAGCTTAGATTGAGGTGCATTGAGCTCAAGAACTATGTCACATAGTTCCAAGCTTTCATGCACTCAAAACCTAGCATCCAACCTAAGGTGAGCTAAGGAGCACAAGATGATTAGTTCTTGAACCTTTTT
This sequence comes from Gastrodia elata, assembly GCA_016760335.1. Classification (NCBI taxonomy): domain Eukaryota; kingdom Viridiplantae; phylum Streptophyta; class Magnoliopsida; order Asparagales; family Orchidaceae; genus Gastrodia; species Gastrodia elata. Next base: position 2,466,213 of record CM028677.1, on the reverse strand, counting down.
TATTTCTTACTCTTATTCCACATTCAAGACTAAATTAGATAAAATATTTCTTAGCAAGACATTAAGATCACAAAATAAATTATGCTTGAGGAAAAATATTTATACATGAATATTACATCATGCACATGGGACTTCACCCCAACCCTCCATAAGGGAGTTTAATTACTCATTATAAAAGAAAAGAAGAAAAACACATACATGGATAAAGACCCTTTCATGATCAACTAAAAAGAAAATACAAGAATAGAGTTTAGAAGATACCAGGAACGCTCCTTTGGAAGTTCTCCGGAATCCTTCTTCTCCTTCTCAATGTTCCCTTGTTAGGTCGCTAGTGCTGCCTTCTTCCTTCTCCTCTAAAGCAAGAGCTTGCTTTGCCACCCTTGGGGAGTTCTACTCTTCCTTGGCACTCCTTCTTACTTAGTGGATTTTTGGCTAAAATTGTGAACCCTCCTCTATTCAAGAGGAGGTGTATTTATAGGAGAGGGGCTGCATTCTCCTTCATCCTCTCCATAACCAGCATTTCAAATGGAAAAATCTGAGCAATGATGGCAAAAATCCCATTGATTGTGAATTGACAAATATCTCTATTTGTTTAGCCAAGACATCACCTCAAAATCTTCCTTTTCATTAAAAAAAATGGAGCTACTGCAAAAATATAATGGCTGGGGACAAAATGTAGGTTGGGGGTCTTGTCCCAGCCGCAATAAATGCTCCAGACCGGCAAAAAATGCAGCGGCCACGACAGCGCTCTATAGTGCGCTGCGGTGCACTGTGGCGCTCAATGGAGCAAGCAAAATAAGCTAAGTCTCTCGCTACCACGCGTTGCCGCGTCTACATTTTGCAAAATTATCCACTCCAGCGCATTATAGCGGTTTCTTTTTGCTGGTCGTACCGCTGCAGCACGCTGCAGCGAGAGCATTTTGTAAAATGCTCCACTGCAGTGCGCGGTAGCGGTTCAATTTGCAAAACGTACCGCTGTAGCGCGCTACCGCGCCCGCTGTTCGCAAATGGACCCATTGCAGCGCGCTATCACGCCCGCGGTTTGCAAATGGATCCACTACAGCGTGCTCCCGCACCCGCAGTTTGCAAATGGACCCGCTGCAGCACGCAATAGCATCCCCATTTGCAAAAAGATCCGCTGCGCGCGGCAGCGGATTCCTTTGAAAATTTTTGGAATTTGGTAAAAATTGTCACAAAACTCCTTTGGATGCCATTTTCCTGAAAAAGATAGATAAAACTTGTTTTATGAGCACTTTAAAGGCCAGAATGAATGGTTTTCCTTTATTTTAGATATAATTTATGGATTCATCACATGTTGAGCATCTTTGCTGCGAATGCCCATGACAGCATTCGCTATGCGAAGATTACCAATGTAAATCCTTAGGTTTGAGATAATGAACATAGGGATGGAATAATAAATAATCTTTGTGCCTCACTGCTCACCATTATCTTATGCAAGGAACATGTGCATGATTTCCTTGTGCCGTATGACAAGCTCTATGAGCATCATAGCATAGTTCCTTTAGCTAAGCTGAGATGTTGATGTGTGTGAGCCAAGAGCCACAGGTTGAGACCCATAGCTCATGATAAGTTTATGCGAGGATTAAGATGCATTGCATGCTTGTGGGTAATGTGACATATCCCACTTAGCCCAATAGCTCTCTTCCTTAGCTAAACCTTGAACTGATTCATGTGAACCATTGGTGGAATCAAGCTCATGTGATGCACAACTAAAACTGTATATTTGATAACTTAGACATAAGAATTGAATTCAACCCATATTGGTCACATGAGGGTCTATGTGCCGACATTGAACCTTCTTGTGCTCATCTCCGAGCACTAGGAAAAACTTAGTCCACACCCTAGAGAAGACTATGTATCTTGATTATAATTAAAACATCTAATTTGTTTAACACTAAAAGTTGATAAAGAAGAGTACTTACACAAATTATTAATGAATTGCATGCTAAACCCAACTCTCCCTACTTTTGCAACAAGTAGTTTCTTATCATGGAAACTCTGATTTAGTAAATTAGAACCAGGATCATTTAATTAATCATCATTCAAACATTAGTAAACTCAAATATACTTTAGTAACGAAACACACCATTCTCAGTGGATGATAAATCTCGGGATCTCACCATCCAAATTATCATTTCAGACCACGTGCACTTGCGTGTAAGTGCAGACGTACAATTTCAACATGTCAAGTTTTTGGCGCCGTTGTCGGGGAACGGTAAACTATTTTGTAATAAAGGTAATTTGTAAATTACTGGTGATTTGAAATTTTATTTACTGCATATAGTTTCATATTTTTTGTGATAAAATTGCGAATAATTTTTGTGTGTGTATTTTTAGCTTTATTTATTTTCTCTAAATTTCTTCTATTATTGTATCAATTGCTGTGAATTGCCATTTATTAGTCGTAATCTAGGCTGCATGCGAAGAAGAGACTGTACCAACTTTCTCTTCGATCTTGAAATAGATAGAACCTATTTAAGAGCAACAAGAGAACAACAATTAACAAATCAACCCCAACTAGAAATGGAAAATTAAGGTAGAAATTAAGGGGAAGTGCTAAAAAACCATAGAGGTTGGTCCCTTAGGGATTACACTCTACCAATTGTTAGGGGAGTTCCTCATGCTATTATTAGACTACCTATCAATGCCAATAATTTTGAAATCAAACATTCTACATTTCATATGGTTCAGAATAACCAATTTAGCGAATTTGCTACAGAAGATCCCAATTTGCATATTTCCAATTTTTGGAAATATGCAATACCTTCATATTTAATAGTATCTCACACGATGCCATTAGATTATGACTTTTTCCATTCTCATTGAGAGATAGAGCTAAAAATTGGCTCAGCTCTCTGCCTAGCGATTCTATTCACACATGGGATGACTTGGCTAGGAAATTCTTAGGCAAGTATTTCCCACCTACGAAGACTACCAAGCTAATAAATGATATCTCTAATTTCTCTCAGCAGAATGGGGAAAGTCAATATGACGATTGGGAGTGCATTAAGGAATGCATAAGGTGATGTCCTCGTCATGGGTCTCTGTTGTGGATGCAAGTGCAAACGTTCTACAATGGACTGAATGCACCTACCTAGATACTTATCTATGAAGTTGCTAGTGAATCCTTAAGTAGAAAAACCCAAGAAGAGGCTTTTGACCTCCTAGAGGAAATGATAATTAATGCTTATCATTGGCCTACTAAGGGGCTCAACTCTAATAAGAATGATTGCAGTTTTATATCAGAATCTCAAAAAATTATTGAGCTTCAAAATCAAATTGCCCAACTTAATAGAATGGTAGAGAGGATGCAAGGTAGTGCAAATCAACACAATGGGTGTGACATAATGAATGTAAATTTAATCTGTAACTATGGCAACAATCTTGATAGTAATAAAGGACACATGGAGCAAACATAATGAATTTAAGGTGTAAATAATGGATTTCATAATCAAAACAGACTCAACACTTAATAGACATAAAAACACCCTATTTGGACAGGCAAATTAATTAAAAAGAATCGAACATCAATTAAAATATATCATTAATCAACTAAAAAAACCTATTTTAGTAGGAGCGATAAGTAGGAGTGAAAAGGAACAAGGGAATGCAATAACCCTTAGGAATGGGAAGATAAAAACACCCCCAACTCCTATAGGATTTTTAACAAGTTCAAACAATAGAGGAATGCAGAAGGAGGAAGAGAAAAATGAAAGTCAACCCATAAAAAAAAAGTGAACCAATTGAACCCAATGTGCAAACAGTACAACCACAAATTAGTCAATCTTTACCTTTTATGCAATGCATGTCTAGGGAAAAATTGGATGTGCAATTCCAGAAGTTCCTAAAAACTTTTCAAACATTGCATATAAGACGTACCATTTGCTGAAGCACTCGAACAAATGCCAAGTTATGCTAAATTTATGAAAGAGATCCTCTCCAAGAAGAGGAAAATAAACAAAAAATAAACTATAGCTTTGACTAAAGAGTGTAGTACAATTTTGCAATAGAAAATTCCAACAAAAAGAAAAGATCTGGGAAGCTTTAAAGTACCCTGTACTATTGATAATCGTATGTTTCCAAAGGTTCTATGCAATCTAGGTGCCTCAATAAATCTTATGTCATATTATATCTTTAGAGAATTAGGGATTGACAGCTTAAAACTTACCTTGGTTCTGTTACAGTTAGTTAACTAATCTGTGAAAACTTTTTTGGGAATCTTTGAAGATGTTTTGGTAAGAGCTGATAAACTTATCATCCTAGTTGATTTAATTATCATGGACATGGAAGATAAAAATCAAGAGGTTCCCATAAACCATGAAGACCTTTTCTAGCTTCTAGGAAAATTATAATGGATGTTGATAAAGGTGAGTTAAGTCTGCACTGTGAAGGGAGGAAATTAAGTTCAATATTAAGGACAGTATGAATCACCCACGTGAAAGTAGAGAGAGTTGTTGAAGAGCAGATTCAATTGAAAACTTGGAAATGATTGGGGATGTTGAGGAAAAAGAATTTAATTATGATAATAATGAAGACCTTGGAATGGAGGGAGAAATTGAAGAATAGATTAAAGTAAATAAAAAGATTTTGCTCTCAATTGAGGAACCACCTAATTTGGAGTAGAAGCCTCTCCGAAGCCATCTCAAATATATGTATTTAGGTGCAGAAAACTCCCTTCCTATCATAATTTCTGCTTTACTTAATTTTGATCAAGAAACCAAATTACTTGAAGTTCTGAATAATCATATAAAGGCCATTGGACAGAGCATATGTGACATTATGGGGATTAGTCTGGCAGTGTACATGCATTGGATTTTAATGGAAGATAACCTTCAACCAACAATATAACCTCAAATATGCTTAAATCCTAATATCAAAGAAGTCGTGCACAAAGAAATCGTTAAACTTCTAGATGCATGAATAATTTTTGCCATATTTGATAGCCCTTGGGTGAGTCCAATTCATATTGTGCCTAAGAAAAGTAGGATAACTAATGTGTTGAATGATAACAATGAGCTCATTCCTACTAGTAAGATGACTGGGTGGAGAGTTTGTATTGACCATAGAAATTTGAATAAAGCCACTTGTAAGGACCATTACCCTTTACCTTTTATTGATCAAATGCTTGATAAATTAGCTGAAAAACCCTATTATTGTTTCTTGGATAGTTATTCTGGGTACAACCAAATTTTGATAGCTCCAAAAGAATAAGAAAAAATCACATTCACTTGTCCCTATGGAACATTTGCTTTCTAACTCATGCCATTCGGATTATGTAATGCTCCTACTACCTTCCAATGTTGCATGATGACAACATTTTTAGATATGGTAGAAGACTTTTAGGAAATATTCATGGATGACTTTTTGGTAATGGGATCCTCCTTCGAAGATTGCTTAATGAATTTGGAACGGGTCCTTAAAAGATGTGAGAATACCAATTTAGTTTTAAATTGGGAGAAATGTCATTTCATGGTTATGGAGGGAATTGTGATAGGACACCTAATATTTGGTAGGGGGATAAAAGTGGATAGGGTGAAAATTAATGATATTGGAAAACTACTTCCTCTTTTAAATGTAAAGGGGATAAGTAGCTTTCTTGGGCATGCGGGATTGTATAGAATATTTATCAAAGATTGTTCAAGGATTAGTCTCCCCCTTTGTAAGCCTTTGGTAAAAGATGTGGAATTTTGTCTTTAACAATGATTGCAGAAATAGTTTCAACGCAATCAAAATTGCTCTTATTTATGTTCCAATAATCTCAACTCCAAATTGGAAGCATCCCTTTGTGATTATGTGTGATGCAAGTGATTTAGCGGTAGGGGCTATGATGGGACAAAGAAAAGAAAGAATTTTCCACTCGATTTAATATGCTAGCAAGATCCTCAATGATGCCCAGAAAAATTACACTACAATTAAAAAGGAGCTTTTTGATATATCCAAAATTTATAGCAAAAATATAGTGTTAAACTTTTAAATCATCATACACATCCATATACTTTGAGTTAAAATTACACTTTTTCAGGAAAAATGACAAAAATAGGAAGCATAAGCTCAATCACTGAATTCTGGGTGAAACACACTGTGGCGCGCCATAGCGCGCCATGGCAGTCCATCAAATTCCCTCTTCAAGGAATGACCTAAAGACCTGGAAGGAAGACCGCTGCCGCGCGCCCCAACGGGCGGCACCGTCATTTCTCAGGAGCAAACTCAGAACCTTATAAGGAATAATTGAACAGTGACAATCTGCTTTCCTGAAAGTTTATCTGCCGCAGCCCGTTCCAAGCATGCTATGCCTCATAAAGATTAATGCTAACTTGGAACAGAACTGCCACAACCCTCCGCAGTGAGCCGCAGCGCGCCACGCTGGCATATTTAATTAATCATTTGAAACTTTATGTGAACTAATAGAGTAAATATTCCGCGTTCACGAAAGTTAAACCACCACAGCATGCCATAGCGCACTGCGGTGGAATTTCTAATTATTTTTGCAAACTATATAAGATTTAATGGAACAATTACTATTCTGCCTTTTCGAAAGTTCAACCGCCGTAGCGCGTCTTCAATGCGCCACAGCAGATCGGTGGAAACCTCAAGGAAATCATAAAAATATACAGCATAATAGTATTTGAACTTCAGTTGCTGCAGCGCACCATGGTGGAACAGTGTTTGGATCAATACCGCTACTGTGCGTTGCAGTGCCCGCTATAGAAAATTCCAGAAATGCCATTAAATGCAGCATGGGAAACAACACAAAATAAAACCTTTGGTTCCCCCTTCCCCTTGAAAATAGAATGAACTTTAAAACTAATAAAACTAAGGAGACTTGGCTGGATAAATTAAAAGTCTTGCATTGAAGTGGAAGAAAAATTCCCCTATTTAATGGCTAATTTCAGGCTAAATAAGAGTTCCAAATTCTGATATTCAAAAATCTAAAAGAGAGGCTATAACAAAGAAAAGGAGGACAACTCTCCAAGTGGCCAACAGTGATTTGTGAAGAGTGAAGAGAAGTAGACAATAAGGGAGAAGGAGGAGAAGTCAAGCATAAGTGGAGGAGGAAATTCAAGAAAACCCTAGAAAACCTCTGGGTTCTTCCTAGTAATTTTTCTAAGCTTTCTTTTGATTATTTTCTGCTATAAACTGATGTCAAGGCTTACTTCCTTTAGCATGTATGCTCATATTTATCTTGTAATGGAAAGCTAAACCCTCTTTGGGAGGGTTGGGATATAGTTGTAGGAAAATGTAAGGATCTTATGGTGTTGTAATAGAAATATTTGAATGAATGAAAATGATTTTTATTTAAACTGTTTAAAATTAATAATGTGAATGGAATGCTTGGATGAACTCCTACTAATTTATTTTGCTAAAACTAAAACTGAAATGAATTATTAATTAAAGAACTTGAGTTCTGAGCTCATCATATAGACAAGAGCAAGGAAGGTAGTGTAGGTAGAGCTGAGAACTATGTGACAAGTTCTCAAAACTCCCTTGCACATTTTCCTTAAGAGCTCTATCAAGAGATTTGATGCTTGTGAGTCGAGTTCCCATCAACTCATGTTCTATGGCTCAGCAAATTATAAGGGATGAGAGGAGGTTGGGGAACCCAATGGATGATGTGACATAGTCCATTGGATCCAATGCATCCTCTCATCTAGCTAAACTGCGTGTGTAAGCGCATGACGCATTGTTGATGGAAATCATGTTTGTAAGATCTAACAAGTAAAAGAAGACATTGGATAACCCAGACGTAGGAAATCAAAGGTAAATCAAACCACGATCTCATAAAGGCTTAAGTGCTGAGGTAGAACCCCAAAGGGAGTTCTCTTTAATGCACTAAATCTGAACCTATTGTAATTGGAGGATTACTCCAAGTCTAACAGTGATCACATGATTTAATTAGGCATAAATAAATCAATTTATACAATTAAACAAAGAAGTGACAACACCAAATCCTTACAATTGCAACAGTGAAACCCCAAATCTCTCTCTTTGAAGAAATTGTATCTTATCTTAAGGACAATTACATTGATGATTTAGGAACCAAATCAAACCAAAAAATTAATCTTCTAAACATTATTGAAAGAAGATATAACTTAGTATCAAAACCACCATTTCCAAAGAACGATAAATCTATTAACTTCCACTTTGTACTTCAGACCACGTGCACTTGCATGCAAGCACAGACATGTATTTTACATCTGTCAAGTTTTTGGCACCGTTGCTAGGGAACAGTTCTATGTTGTATTAAGTACAACTTCTTAGTAATTAGTGATTTAGAACTTTATTTTCTATGTATACATTTTATGTTAGCTGTAATTATATTTCAATTGATTTGTAGGATTAACTAGGGTGGAATTTAGTTGTCATAATTTCTGAAACTATATCACAAAATTCTGTAAATGCTCAGAATTGTGTGATCTTAATTGTTGAACTGTCTTTATTATTTGTGAATTTACCTTGCTAAATTCTATGAGATACTGTTTACTATACTACTATAATTACTTATATCTTAGGATAGTTTTGATTGGCTTAAATGGTGTATTGGAATATCATGGACATGTACTATAATAATCAAAATTATTGTATATGGTGTGGGGGAACACATATAAGTTATAATTGTAATACAAACAACCCATTTGCACCTTCAAAAACAAAACCTATCAATGACATTAGGTATGATAATAATTTGCAACTCTATGACACTCACTCTGATATGAACGTTAATAACATAAATTGGATGTGTATGCAATCTTACTTAGAAGAATTGGTGGACAATTATAGTAGCAATGAGATCAATGTTATGTATGAAACTGAACTAACCATGGTTTGGAACGGATTTAATCTAGAAGATTAAGAGCATCTATGTGAATCAATTGAGGCTAAGTTAGAATTTATATTGCAACAATTAGCTAACCCTGCACAAGAAGTTGTTATAATTGAGAAAATAAAGGAACAAGCTGAAGAAGTGTTGATTTGTAGGGAAGAAACTTTAACTCAAACAAACAATACAAATGTGAAAGAGTTGGAGTATCAATTCAATTAAGATCATTTTGAAATGCAACATAAAGTTCCAACATGTAGTGAAGAAACTTTAACTCAAAAAAAATAGTAAAAATGAGAGAGAAGTGGAGTATCAACTTGAACTGGACATTTTGAAAATGCAACAAGAGTTTCAAACTGAAAATTTTGACCAAGAGCAATCCAAATTTTATGTTCCATACACACCTCAAGTGCTTTCAACTGAATGCTCATCAATAGGTGACCCACCATGTGAAAATAACCAAGATGAACTGATTGAAAATAATTGGACCAATAAACTAAGTGAATCTTGGGGTAGTGAAAGTAAAAAAATTATTATCTCTGACTCGACCATCAACAAACACCTTAGCAATATCGATAGTATTTGTGTGCAATTTGAATTTGTAGAGAATCACCTTAAGTGTAGTCCTGATAGAATGGAGCTTTACACATTCTTACAAAATGATATAGAGGATGACAATAAGGAAAAGTATGAAGAGTTTGATAATAACCATAAAGGAAGAAATGAATGAAATGAAAAGACAAATAGAAATAAAACCTATTATAAGAGTGAGGAATTGATTGGGCTTATAAGAAGAAAAATGGTAGAGCTGGTGCTCATGATGACCCAATTATTAAACTAGCTCGTACTCATCCTAAATAGTTAATAAAAATTGGGAAAGAAATTTTGAAGGGATATAAACTTTTTTTGTTCAGGCTGAGGACCTTAAACTAAGCGATGGTTGGGAAGCAACCCAACAAATAATTTTTTATATTTTTTTGTCTATTTTAGATTCTAAGTAGTACTTGTGGGTGTCAAAAAAGGAGGAGGAGCAATCTTGAGCATGATTGCAGCAATGATAATTTGTCATTATTTATATCAGGTTGTTTTATTTCTTACTACTCCTAGTAACGTATGTTCATTTTGCTTTCAATTTTGTGCTTTTTGTCTTTATTCAAATGAATCTTAGTGAATTATTATCCCCCAATTTTTGTGCTAATAGAATTTCATTAACTAGGCAATTTTCCTTAAAAATTCAATGGGCTGAATTCAATTGTAATGAGTATGTGAAGATTTTCTTTATTCTAATTTCCTTAACAAGAGGTGATCAAGCAAAACATATAGTTCTAATATTTTTCATGCTAAATCATTTTACATGCATTTTACTATAAGTCTCCAATATTAGAAATGTATGATGCTCTAAATCTAAGTGTGGGGGTGGGATCAAGGAACTTAATGTAGAGAAGTGAGAAATGGTGAAATATGAATGTGCTAGGCTTCTGTAGGACTTACTGAACGCAATGAAAATAGATGGGGATGAAGAAAAATGTATCTCCCTTGAACTGAATGCAAAAAGAAAATCCAATGATGAAGAGAAATATCTCTCCCAAAGTAAACAATTGAGAAAAATAGGAAGAAGAAAATTATCTCTCTTGATAAGAAATATTCTTTGCGATTTAGAAGAAGAAGCACAAATGGCACCAGATTCTTACACACTGAATCTAACTTTCTTAAGTTAAGCAATCCTAGAAACCCCCCCAGGAATTATGAGTTCAGTATCATACATTTAGAAATTGGAAACTCAAATCAAAAGAAAAGAAAACACTAGTATGAGACTTATTAGAATTTGAATCCTTCTAATCACCTTTGTAAAGTAATGCATTAAATGGAAAAAATACTACACATATTCAATTGCATTTTGCAAATAAAGAAAATCAGAAAAAAAAAATTTTGAGCTTACTCGAGGACGAGCAAGAATTTAAGTGTGGGGGTGTGATATATTCGAAATTTATATCAAAAATGTAGTGTTATACTTTCAAATCATCATATATATCCATATACTTTGAGTGGATATTACACTTTTTCAGGAAAAATGACAAAAATGGGAAGCATGAGCTGAATCACTAAATTTTGGGTGATAACTGTTGTCACGCGCCGCGCCACAGTGAGCCATGGAGGTCCATCAAATTCCTTCACCTGGGAATGAACCTGAATACCTGGAAGGAAGACCGCTGTCATGCGCTACAGCGCGCCCCAGCGGGCCGTAGAGTCATTTCTCAAGAGCAAATTCAGAACCTTATAAGGAATAATTGAACAGTGCCAATCTGCTTTCCCAAAAGTTTGTCCGCTACAGTGTGCTCCAAGCATGCTACAGCGCGCTATGCCTCATAAGGATTATACTAACTTTGAACATAATCGCCACAGCCCACCGCAGCGCGCCACAGCGACATATTTAATTAATCATTTGAAAATTTATGTGAACTAATTAAACAGTCAATATTCTGCGTTCATGAAAGTTTAACCGCCGCAGCACGCCACAGCACGCTACGGTGGAATTTCTGATTATTTATGCAAACTATATGTGATTTAATGGAACATTTACTATTCCGCCTTTTCAAAAGTTCAACCATCGTAGCGCATCTTCAGCACGCCACAGCGGATGGGTGGCGACTTCAAGGAAATCATCAAAATATACAGCGGAACAGTATTTGAACTTCAGCTGCTGTAGCGCGCCACAACGGAACAATGTTTGGATCATAACCGCTACAGCATGCCGCAGCGCGCTGTGGCGAGCCGCAACCTCCTGCAATAAAAAATTCCAAAAATGCCATTAAATGCAGCAAGGGAAAAGCCACAAAATAAAACCTTTAGTTCCCCCCTACCCCTTGAAAATAGAATGGACATAAAAACTGAGAAAACCAAGGAGACTTGGCTGGATAAATTAAAAGTTTGTATTGAAGTGGAAGAAAATGAAGAGTTATATGTTATTAATGCTTGGGGTTGAAAAATTCCCCTATTTAAAGGCCAATTTGAGGCTAAACAAGGGTTCCAAATTCTGATATTCAAAAGTCTAAAAGAGAGGCTGCAACAAGGAAAAGGAGGAGAACTCTCCAAGGGGCCAACAGTGATCCGTGAAGAGTGAAGAGAAGTAGATAACAAGGGAAAAGGAAGAGAAGTCAAGCAAAAGTTTAGGAGGAAATTTAAGAGAACCCTAGAAAACCTCTGGGTGCTTCCTAGTACTTTTTCTAAACTTTCTTTGGATTTTATTTTTGCTGTAAACTGATGTCAAAGTTTACTTCCTTTGGCATATAAGCTCGTATTTATCTTGTAATGGAAAGCTTAACCCTCTTGAGGAGGGTTGGGATGTAGTTGTAGGAAAATGTAAGGATATTATGGTATTATAATGGAAACATTAGAATGAATGAAATTGATTTCTATTTAAACTGTCTACAATTATTAATGTGAATAGAATTCCTAGATGAACTCCTGTCAATTTTTTCTAAAACTAAAATTGAAATGAATTATTAATTAAGGAACTTGAGTTCTGAGCTCATCAATTGGACAAGAGCAACTAAGGTAGTGCAGGTAGAGCAGAGAACTATGTGACATGTTCTCAAAACTCCCTTGCACATTTTCCTTAAGAGCTCTACCAAGAGATTTGATGCTTGTGAACCAAGTTTCCATCAACTCATGCTATGTGGCTTAGCAGAGTAGAAGGGATGAGAGGATGTTGGGTACCCAATGGATGATGTGATATAGTCCATTGGATCTAATGCATCATCTCATCTAGCTAAATTGTGTTTGTATGTGCATGGTGCATTATTGATGGAAATCATGTTTGTGAGATATAATCAGTAAGAGAAGATATTTGGTAACCTAGATGTAGGAAATCAAAGGTAAATCAAACCACGATCTCATAAAGGTTCAAATGCTGAGGTAGAACCCCAAAGGGGGTTCTCCTTGTTGCACTAAATCTGAACCTGTTGTAATAGGAGCATCGCCCTAATTCTAACAGTGATCACATGATTTAATTAGGCATAAATAAATCAATTTATACATTTAAACATAGAAGTGACAACACCAAATCCTTACAAGTACTACAATGAAACCCTGACTCTCGCTCTTTGAACAAATTGTATCTTATCTTATGGTCAATTACATTGATAATTTATGAACCAAATCAAACCAAATACTAATCTTCTAAACATTATTGAAAATAGATATGACTTAGTATCAAAACAACTGTTCCCAAAGGACGATAAATCTCAGAATTAACTTCCACTTATTACTTCAGACAATGTACACTTGCGTACAAGCGCAGACGTGTATTTTATGTCTATCACTTTTAGCAATCATTTTTGCATTTTTATTTGATTAGCTCAAAAACTGTTGTTTATACAGATCATGCAGCCATCAAGTACTTGTTGCATAAGAAGGATGCCAAGCCTCGACTGATAAGATGGATATTACTTATCCAAGGGTTTGATTTAGAAATTAGAGACAAAAAGTGGAGCTACAGTGTTATGGCAGACTATGCTAATTTTCTTGTATAAGGGATCAAACCAAAAGAATTTTCTTATTAACAAAAGAAAAAATTCATGTCTAATATAAAACACAAATTTTGGTATGACCGTATCCTTTATAAATGTTGCCCATATCAGTTAATACATAAATGTGTTCCAAAATTTCAAGTAGGAAAAAGCCTCTTCATTATCACACATCACCTTATGGTGGGCATCATTGCATTAAGCAAACTGTAGCTAAGGTTCTTCAATCTGGATTCTTTTGGCATAATATATTTAAAGATGCTGCTAATTATGTTAAAAGTTGCGATAAATGCCAAAGAACAGGAAATATTGGTAGAAGAGATGAGTTTCCCTTAAATGGAATCTTTGAAGTTGAACTTTTGGATATTTGGGAAATAGATTTCATGTGGCCTTTCCCAATGTCTAAATCAAACAGTTACATTCCGGTGGTGGTCGAATATGTATCAAAATGGGTGGAGGCAATTTTCTGTGCTAGCATTGATTCAAAAATTGTAATTAAATTTCTAAAGGAAAATGTGTTGTCTAGATTTGGCACCCCTAGAATTTTGATAAATGATAGTGGGATGCCTTTATGTAATAAACATCTTGAAACTTTACTAAGGAACTATGGGGTAAAATATACATTAGGGACTGCATATCATCCCCAAACAAGTGGTCAAGTTGAGGTGTCAAACAGAGAGCTAAAATAGATCCTTGAAAAAATATAAGTCAAAATATAGAAGTCTGGACTTCAAAATTACACGATGAAATGTGGGCTTATAGACAACTTTCAAATCTCCATTAGGAATGTTGCCATACAAGTTTCAGTATAGAAAATCCTGTCATTTACCTGTTAAACTTAAACATCGGGCTTTTTGGGCCATTAAGAAATTAAATTTTGATATGAAGCAAGTAGGCAAGCGAAGAATGTTGCAACTAAGTGAACTTGATGAAATTAGGCTAAATGTGTATGAGAGTGCAAGAATCTGCAAGGATAAAGCAAAAAAATGGCACGACAAATTGGTAAAATCAAAATACTTTGGACCGAAAATGAAGTGCTTTTATTTAACTCTAGGCTAAAATTATTCCCAGGAAAGCTGAAATCAAGGTGCTTCAGACCTTCCACCATTGTTAAGACTCTTCCCCATGGCGCCATAGAAGTGGTATCAAAAGACAGTACATTTAAAGTAAATGGTCAACGACTCAAACCTAACTTTGAGGAAGAGAACTTGTAGGAAAAAGAAGAATAGAGATTGCAAAAACTTTCAATGGAAGGAATCACATAGTTAATGTCATAAATGGCAGGCTGTCAATGTTAAAGCAAGCGCTGCATGGGAGGCAATCCACAAATGAACAGGTTGGCATTTTCTTTTGTTATTTTTTTTTTTTTTTTTTTTTTTGATAAATCTTAGTAAAAAATCATTCCCCCATAGTCATGTGCTACTGCAATTTTGATTTTATTATTCTAATTTCTAGAAAATTTTTATTGCACAAATATTTATTAGCAATGGTATATGTGAAAACTATCTAAAATTTGAATTACTTAACCAATTATAAATTTTGAAATTTGTTGATTCTCAAGTATTTATGTTACTATAAGATTACTCTCAAATTACTATAGTACCCTCTACCAAAAATTTATATTGCTAAAATCTAAGTGTGGGGAGGGGGGGGGGGGGGCGGGGGAAATTGAGGAGGTTTAATGAGAGGAGCAAGAAATGATGAAATCAAGAACGTGCTAGGCTTCTCGGGGGAATTGAGGAGGTTTAACGAGAGGAGCAAGAAATGATGAAATCAAGAATGTGGTAGGCTTCTTTAAGACTTGCTGAACACAATGAATGATTAAAAAAGGGGATGAAGAAAAATGTCTCTCATTTGAAAAGAAAGCAAAAAGAAAATAAAGGGATTAAGAAAAATATCTCTCCTAAAGAAAATTGAGAAAAGCAGGATGAAGAAAAATATCACTCTGGGAAATTGACATTCATTGAAATTCACAAGAAGAAACACATATAGCACGAAAACAAATATTTGAAAACACTGAATCTTGTTTCTTCTCAACCAAAAAAAGTCTATAAATCCCCCCATGAACATTTAAGAGGGAGGGAAAATAGTATAGTGAAAAGAGTCAAAACTTTTGGGCTAGCTACAATTATAAAATCATATTTCATTGATCACTATATAAAGTAAATCTCAAAATGAATAAAAATTTCACTACCACCCTTAAAATTGTGCAACTAAAGAATTCAAAAAATTCATTTAAATGTTTACTTGAGGACGAGCACGAAGCTAGCGTGGGGGTGCAAAAAATCTAAGATTTATACAAAATTAGGTTAATAAAAATAAACACTTTTTATTAGGATTTGTATGCTTTGATATACTTTTGCTAGTTTTTAGGATAAAGGAGGGTTGAATTCAATTCTGTAGACAAAACCAAAAAATCTGGAAGAATAATGCTACGGGGCACCGCAGCGCTCCCTAGAGCGCTGTGGCAGAAATAAATTTGGGACTGCATGCTATCGCACACCATTGCAGACCTATGATCAAAGGTATAATTCAAAAGTCCGGTGCTAATTCAAAAGTCTAGCGCTACCACGTGCTACAGTGAACCTGAGATATTACCCGGTGTTTCATATCAATACAATTATTCATAAGTATCGCGCTACCACGTGCCGTAGCGGTATCTAATTCGAAAGTGCCGTGCCATCGCCTACTGTAGTAGTATTAAGACCTAAACTCTGGCGCTATCATACACTGCAGCGATACATAATTCAAAGTCTCACGCTACTGCGCGCTGCAGTGATCTCAAGATCAAAACTCTAGGGCTATCGCGCGCCGCAGCACAACATAATTCAAAACTCTCACGCTACTGTGCACCATAGCTCCTTCAAAACTGAAACTCTGGAGCTATGGCGCACCGCCCTGCCCGCAATAAATTCTACCAGGTAAAAGCATTTAAGATAGCATAGAGAAAGCCAAAGATCATATCTCCTCCTCTTCCCACAGTAAGAAATTTTTTCAAATGCAATAAAGTTCCACATTCTAAGAGCATAACAGAATAAAAAATTAATGGAATTTCAATTCTCAAGGAATGGGAAAGGGTGGCTGATTAAATGCTGAAGGATAATTTGGAGGGCTATAAAAGCACTGCTTCAAGTCTAAAGAAGGGTTCCAGTTTTTGATAATCAAAGTTCATTTGAAATTGAGGCTGCTGAGCATTAGGAAGGAGAATCCCCCTGCCCAAAGAAGGAGAAGGATCGCACTGAAGGAGAAAGGATCAAGCACAAGAAATGGAAGCGAGAAAAAGTTGAAAGATAGAGAGAAGGTATGATGAACGCGACAGCAGTTCCTAGTATTGTATCTCAATTTCACTAATTTATTTTCTATAAAAGCCATGCAAAGGCTCTCAATTCTTAGTTTCTATCCTTGTATTTCCTTTTTAATGGAAGCCTAAAGCCTCTTTGGGGAGGGTTGGGCACATGCATATAATGAGTTAAGGGATAAAATTTGTTTCTACTCTAGAATTATTAATGGATATCTTTTATAGTAATAACTTTTGATTAAATGATGTGGAGAAAGCTTGGATGAATTATTTGTTATGAATATATTTTAAGCATATGAATGATTTAAACTAGGAAAATGATTAAGCTAGTTGATCTATTAGAACTAATAGTTTGCATGCTAAGCATCCTCTCCACGAATGCCCATGACATCATTCGTTGTGCGAAGACGGCCAATGCAAATCGTTAGGTTCGAGATAATGAATAGAGCGATGGAAAAATAAATAATATTTAAGCCCCACTATTCATTATTAGCTTATGCAAGGAACAAGTGCATGATTGCCTATAGCCTTGTGACAAAATCTAAGAGAATTGTAACATAGCTCCTTTAACGTAGCTGAGAAGTTAATGCGTGTGAGCTAAGAGTGTAACAACCCAAGGTTGTTACTCAGCTTAATTTAAGTCTAATTATATCTTAATTATCATTCTGTTAATTCGATCTATCTATTAGAATCAATCCCTAAAAATTTGGCGTGATTCGGAGCTAAATCCAATATTTGAATTATTTTAATACTTAATTAATTAGAAAATTGAGGTATTTATTTTGACCTCAAAATCAAAATCCAACTTCGCCATTGTGATCGTCACCCCCAAATTAGCTAGGGGTGATGTTTTGGACACGTTTGGAAGTCCTCAAATTTTCGCAAATTTTTAATATAATTATATGCACCGGAAAATGGAATAATTAAATAATTATCAGAATTGAATTTCAACTTCACCGTTGAATTTCTCACCCCCAAATTAGCTAGGGGTGAAGGTTTGGGATATTTCGGAACACGTTTATTTAATCAAAATTTTTAATAAAAATTAAAAGTTAGGAATAATAATTAATTATTCCTTTTTTTTTTCTCTTTCCTAACTCTCCTAAATTTTAGCTGGCCATCTCCCTTCATTCGATTGATCCCTTATCTCCCTATTGCACATTTAAAGCTGAGGCCATCCCTCTCCTCCCCCTTCTTAATTGCAATGCTTGATGGCTAAGGCCATCCCCCTCCCCTTACCTCATAACTCCCTAGCTTATGGCCTTCCCCT
The DNA here is from genome assembly GCA_016760335.1 of Gastrodia elata. Classification (NCBI taxonomy): domain Eukaryota; kingdom Viridiplantae; phylum Streptophyta; class Magnoliopsida; order Asparagales; family Orchidaceae; genus Gastrodia; species Gastrodia elata. The sequence goes on along the minus strand of CM028677.1, from coordinate 2,448,280 downwards.
TCCTTCTTCTTCTTTAAAGAGAAACCTCAGCCCTCCTTATTTTTTTTGCTGCCAAGCTAAAAGCTTCCTCTCTATTTATCCCATTATTGAGCTTGGTGCTAACGAAGGAGCTTCCCTCCCTCAAAGGTCTTGAGGAAAACAAAGGTTCCTTCTTCCTCTCCCAAAGGCTAAGGTACCCTTTTGTTTACTCTCCTTGTACCCATTTGTTCTTCTTCCTTGGTCATTTAATTCTTCTATTATGATTATTTGCATATTTAGACATCCATGATTAAGTATGGAAGCCATTATAGTTCTTCAAAGTAATATACCTCATGCTCTATTTTTCGTCCATTCTGCATACCCCTGCCTTTATCACCATTGTTCATATAGCTAGGATGATCCGTTCATGCCGATTTTGGTATCAATGTAAAGGTATCAGAAAAACCTTTCCATTTATATATGGCAATGCTCATGGAATACTCTAGATTGAGAGTATTTGATCTTGAAATGTGACCCTTCACGATTTTCGCACAGGTGAAATCACCGTCGGGCGCTACAGCGCGCCGTAGCGTCCAGAAAATTCATTTGACCATATCTTAGTCATTTATACTCTAAATCCAAAAATTTAAAGTGCAAGATAGCTTAGAATTTTAGTTCAAATAATAATCTCAAATAATATTTTTGTTTTGAACACTAGAAAAATTAGAAAATGATCAAAATATCCCTAATCTTAATTAGGTCATAACTTGACCTATTGAAGTCCAATTTGGGTCTACTCCTTGTTAAAGTACTCAGTGTGAGATAGGAAAGCTATAGCCACTAAGTTTTCTGAATTTGGACATCAAATGAAAAAGTTAGCTTTTTGACCCCTTAGCTTAGAAAGTTACCAAATTGCCCTTAGAAATTGAAATGGCTATAACTAATTTATTAGACTTTAGAATTTAGTGTTCTTAGACTCTGTAGAATCCTTGAATAGTAACCAATAGTAAATTGTATAAAAATTTAGATTTCATTAAGTGTAATTTACTAAAATGCCCCTTAGGTTAAAAACCTTAGTTTAGACCCATAGGACTCATTTCTTATCCAAATTGCATGATTAGGGTGCAATTAGTTTCCTTATACAGAGTAGAATAAATATGCTAAGTGATTTATTTTTCTAATCTCTATATTTCAATTTATGCCCTAATTTTATTAAATCGTGATTAGTGAAAATTAGGATTTGTAATTATTAGATTTTAGCAAACTTAGTCTCTGATTAATTATATGATAAGATAGATCTTATGAGCCAAATTGTATGAATTTTTGATGGTTAAAATTGTAGTTATGGGCTAATCCTTTTGGATTGATTTATGGTTTGATTAACACTATTTACATTTTGGTTTCTGAAAATTGTCTATGAACATGATTCATAACAATAAGGAAGATGTATTGAAATCACATATGCAAATTTAGGATGTATAAATTGAATTAATAAAAAATGGAGAACTTAATCATCACAATTAACTTAAGAAGTCTTAAGATTTTGATCAAGCAATTAAGACTTAATATAGGTCTAAGATGGCCACCAATAATACATCCCAAATTCACTAATTTAACATTTGATTTATAAATAAACATTTGATCTTAATTTGGCATGATTAAGGGGTCAAACCCTAATCTAGTTGATTAAGATCCAAGCTCTTAAATCCTTAATTAACTTGACTTGATTACAAGATAAGGGAATTGACATTATTCCAATAATGCATCTGATTTGGTATTCATCTTAAACATTTAAATTACACATGTTAAGATTATTGATAAATCTATATGATTGATTAATTTGAATCTAAACTTTAGATCCTTGATTTTCTCCTAAATAAGACTACTAGCATAAAAAGATAATAGAACTAAATTGATTTAATAATTGATCTGACTCTAATAACATCCTTGATTTAAATTCCATAATCTTTGAATAGGATATGATCAGATGACTTAATCATCTGATCTGATCACTCTAAACCTAACTATTAAATGGAACATAATATGTTAGCTTTAGAATTAAGGGTATGATATCTTAAGTATCTCAGCAGATGATGGCCTCTGAAATATTTTAAAGACCTAAATTTAAATATACATTGAGGTAGGGGAATATTGTATAACTCATTGAGGTAGAAGCTTAGATGATCCCTTAACCCTAGAAGTTGATCTTATCCCCTCATAGTAAGAATCACTTAAGATACTAGAATAATACTTTTTCTTATAGTAGAACCCATATTTAGTGATCCTTGATCACCCTCTTCTTGGAGCCTTGTATAAGACTTACCTATTTAGCATAGGAATTAATAGTCATGATAGATCCTTGTTAATTAAATAAAATTATTTGAACCTAGGTTATTAGTTGGTGTAGTAGAGTATACCCATAGTACTGGATTATTTTAGTAATATTCAGGATTGGTTGATTCACTCTAATGTGGACTTATGACCAGGTGCTATCCCGAGGGATTAGATGAATATAGTCCCATTAAAGTAAATCTTCCAAGACTAAACTACGACCGGGTTCTGCCTCCTATCATAGTGCACTTCGATAAGTGTAGTTTAAGCAAACTAAGTATCTTAAGTCACTTTGCGTAGGCCACTAAGTATGCTTGTAATTAGGTCATTTAACGACTTAGCTTGATATATAAACTGTGACCGTGTTCTGCCTCCTATCATAGTGCGCTTCGATAAGTGCAGTTTTAAATAAGCTAAGGGTTAAATCCACATCTCTTGGAAACATACAATCATGTGAATACAACCATTCCAACTAATGATTTTAAGTATACTCTCAACTTTAACCAAATATCAAACTAGAACCTAAGAGTCATAATTCTTTTAGCAGGATTCTGCACAATGGAGACATTAAATTCATTATCAGATTTTTAGGTATTTTTTGGATTTTTTTTGGATTTCCCTCAGGTAATTTAGAAGCATGAGCATGAGCATAAGAATGATGTGTGAGTATCAGAATGATGTATGTGTATCAGTAATGATTTATGTGTTATGAAATGTTGCATATATTGATTGGGGAATTTCAGGATGCATCAGCATCAAAGTAAATGGTATTTCTAACTGGATGTATGTATACATTGGACCATACTACTCATAGCAGTTCAGTAATATTTTGGTTGCATATCAGTAGCATACAGTATTGTGGTATATTCAGATGCACAGTTTCAGTAACATACAATATAGTTTTACATATCATTACTCAATTTTCATATCCATTACTATTTTTGGTCTACTTTCAGTATTCCGTTTACAGTTCAGTTTTAATTTGTTTTATTTCAATTTGTATTATTTTATACAGTTTTATACTTTTAGCTAACTTTATAGTATTACTATAGATTTAATTACATTGTGTAAATGTTAAATGAATAATTAGAATTGCTTAGATTAGTCTTGATGTGTTAGACTTATTGTCTAACACGAAGTACTTTTGGGATCCGATAATTTGCTAGATCTTGAGCAGTATATTGAGCCAGGTCAGGAGGACACCTAGGAGATTCAGGAGGATCCAGTGGAGCATTAGTGGACTCTTCTTCAGCTTTACCTTTCACTTCGTTCAGTTCAGTACTAGCTTTTGTGTCCATTTCAGTAAAATGTTCTAATAATTCTAAATGTATCTTCTTTTCTTTTCTGAGATGAATGTTTTCATACAACTTCTGTGATGAATGTTTCTGGATGTTTGCTTAGCTTCCGTACTCTATTATATACTACTTATACTTAGTATTGTGATATGATCAGTATACTAGAAATGCTGATATCTTATGCATACATTAGATTTCTTATGTATGTTTCAAATCCAATGTATGTATCAGTCTAATACTTAGGATAAGGATACTACTGTTATCTTAAGTATTAGCTCTAAGCCTTCCTTGAGGTTGAGTCAGCAGCCCTTCAGAGGGGTTTTGTCTTAGCTATTCGGGGAGACGGGATATTCCTCCCCGAGTGGCGCACTGCTCCGCCACCGATCTGATTATACCTATCTTTTGCATGCGGTGATGGGGCGGGGCACTACAAAAGGCCACAGGCTGAGCCCCATAGCTCGTGCTAAGTTTATGCATGGATTAAGATGCATTGTTTACTTATGGGTCACGTGACATAACCCACTTAGCCCCATAACTCTCTTCCTTAGCTAAACTTATAATTGATGCATGTTAGTTATCGGTGAAATCAAACTCATGTGTTGCACAACTAAAATTGTAGATTTGATAACTTATTAGTAAGCATCGAGTTCAACCCATATTGGTAACATGAGGGTCTATGTGCTGAGTTTGAACCTTCTTATGTTCATCTTTGAGCACTAGGCAAAACTTAGTACATTTGGAGGACACTCTAGAGAAGACTTTGTTTCTTGGTTATAATTAAAACATCTAAGTCATTTGACACTAAAAGTTGATAAATAAAAGTACTTACACAAACCTTAATGAATTGCATGCTAAATCCAACTCTGCTTACTTTCTCAACAAGTAGTTTCTTATCCGAGAAACTCTGATTTGGTAAATTAGAACTAGCATCAACCAATTAATCAAAATTCAAACATCGGTAAACTCAAATATACTTTAGTAACGAAACACACCATTCTCAATACATGATAAATCTCAGTATCTTACCATCCCAATTATTACTTTCGATAACGTGCACTTGCATGTAAGTGCAGATACAAAATTTCAATTTGTCAGCTATACATTAGTTCATTTCTTTTGAGGTTAGTTTGAGCCTTTTAATTTTATATGCTTTGTTACCTCCCAAATACTTTTGTATCTTTATTTAGTTTATTAATTAAACTTACAGGTTACTATTAATATATATATATATATATATATATATATATATATATATGTATATTATAATAAGAAGAGAGAGAAATAGAAATAGGGAAAAAGAACTAGAGAGAGAGATATATATTATTACCCTAACAAGAAAGAAAGATAGTGTGACAAAGAGAGAAGGAAGCATGATAATATATGGAAGGCAAAGAGAGAAGGAGAGAGTTAGCTTATTTTTCATTAAAGGAAAAAGGGGGAAAAATATAGATTGAGACAAGAATAGGTTAAATTCATATTATAATCATAATGATGTTTATGATTTAGAGTTTTAGGGTTTAGGATTTAGGGTTTAAGGTCAAGCATAATTTTTAAAATACAAAATTTTGAAATATTGTTCATCATTTGATGTGCTCTTTTGATACAATGGAAACAATTTCAATCAAAAATTTCAATTGGCTAATTAGGATTTTTTATATTTAAACTTTAAATGTAAAATAAAGTAATTCAATTAAGAACTTAATAATTTAATTTTTTATCAATTTGTGTTCAAAGCCATTAAACTTTGCTTAATGAGAAAGAAAATTGTGGGAAATCCAAAAAAATAACTATTTTTTAATTTTGATAAATACATTATTTTATATTAGCTTATAAAAATTAAGAGTTTAAAATTTATCAAAATTAAAAATATACGAATTTTTGCAAATAATATATATAAATTGACTCTTTATTTATTAACTATTAATTTAAGAAAATTTAAATTTTTTTCGTAAATATTTTAAGAAATTGATTTTCCTTAATTAATTGAATTACTAATTTTTTTTAAATTTAGTGTTTTCTAACAACCAAAGGTTGTTAGAGCTAGCCTATTATGCTATGGTGCTTGTCTTACCTTAAATTGGAACTCTAATCCATATAGTTAGACCCTTGCATAAATCAATTAGAGAGCACTCACCCTTATTATTGATATAATCTTTCTTACCTTTTTTGCAATCTATTTATCCATCCATTTCTTCTAAATCACAAATTTTAAAGCACTACATTCTTGCATTTGTGGTGGGGACTCAAACTTATATAGAGTAATCATCAGTAAATGAGCATTAATTTAATTGGTCAAATGCTACCTCTTTGTTTGACCTCATAAACTAGTGTATAAATAATTATTATCTCTTTGGTATTGTGGATGGTAGCACATATGAATACATGTGTTCTTTCCAAATATGTAGTGCTTACAAAATATGAGATTATATGTATTTATTATTGTTCATTAATAAGCCCATATTTCATCAAAGATTTTAATGAGGTCTCTTCTGCTATGTTAAACTCATGTGCCCATAAGGTTGTAATACTTAAAGGTTCATTAGCAATAAAAACTTAATCTATCATTGTACTTCATTGGAAAATGTATAGCTTATGATGCAAAACTTCTTTCATACTTGCCATAACTCCAAAACTCATCATTAAAACTCCTACCTCATAAACCTCCTTATAAACTTTGGCTTCTAGGAACCCAACTAAAAGTAATTTGCCAAGAATGTAAGGAATACCTCATAATAATTTATGCCTGCTTCATGTGTAAGAAAAAGCTTCTAATTTTCCTAGTATAATAGGCTTGCTTACTACTATGAAACTCACTTATGTATATTTAAGCAAAAACCTTGCATATCAAGGCACCATTTGAGTTAGTGGTAGAGTTTCTTATAAGAAAGCTAAAATGAAGCATGCTAGAGAAAGAGAACTTCTAGTATGGATACACTCCATGGAAGATTTCTTTTGTGGTATACATTGTGTGGTTATTATGGTTAAAGCACACAACAAGTTGGTGCAAAACATTTGAGCAATTATAAATAATTTCAGATGGGAGCTAAGTAACATGCTTACAAAATTCCAACCATGATAGCCATATCTTAAATATGTGATGGAAGAAAGTGTTAAATGGTTAGAATCAACTTACAAGCATTTAGAGACCATCTCTAGTCTTGTCAACTCATTGGATGATTCTTGAACTTTTTTGTGGACACATATAAGGATGTGTGCAACTTAAGTTGTGGAGATTGAGAAATCCACATATGTATAGTTAATAAAAACTCTTAAACATTAATGCATCATATAAGGTAATGGTGAAGTTTATGATTACAAATTCAATGTCAAGCTTGCTTAGGTTAGAGCACAGGCTAAAGTTGAACTTGATAATATTTTGGTACACAAGAGCTTAGAATATAATAATTGCTCAATATTACAACACCACCACTATGTATTTTGTACATCTAAAACTTGTTTTTTTGTTAATTATATGATAAATACTTTGAGTATCCATAATCTAGCTTGCATTATATGTGCATAAGCATTGAGGCATTACAAAAATTGAATCTTGAATATTCAGCATTAAATGTCTCCAAGGTAACATGGGCTTTTGCATCTACTTTATCCACCTTATTTATGTTTCTTAACTTGGGACAATCTTTTATATTATTGCTTATCTCTAGGCAAAATGTGCATAGATTTTTCCCAACACTTTGTCCTCTAAGTTTTTATTGGCTCCCAACATTATTGTTTTTATTCTTCTAATATTTCTTCTTCTTAAATCATCCAAGATAAATGGTAAGTGATTTAGAAATCACCATCTTAGTGAACTTCATCACTCTAATGAATTTATGGTTCAACCAACACCTTCATCTCATTTTTATAATTCAAGGCCTTCTTTTAAAGAAAAAGCATAAATTGAAGTTACTATACTCATCCAAGAGAGACTTCAAATAGAGCAGCATGTTGTCATTATCCTCAACTTATTTTATGCAAATTTACTAGATTCATTAATAGTTTAGTAAAATCATTAATATGATCACAAATAGAGATACTATTCTCATATAAGATATATTAAAACCTTATTTGAACATCATATTGTAAATTTATTCATATCTAGAGTAGTCGTTAATAAAATAGAAAAAATGAAATTGTCTATCAAATAATATTGTATCATTGGACCTATTAAAAGAGTGTGCACATAATTAAGCACCCCTTTGGAATTGTGAATGGTGGAACTAAGGGAAAGGTTCATATGCTTTTTAAACATCATGTTTTTAGCCTACAAATATAGCTCATCTAATCATCCTTTCTTTCATTAGTACTTGTAATGAGGGCCCTATTGTGCATGCTTGTCTAATATTTCATAAGAATGTGGTAACTAAAGGTTATTTAACACATATAGCATTGTGTGAAATTTTACTTCCCTAGATTTAATATAAGTTGTAATTCCTAACTCCTCTCGTGCATGTCGTCACTCCTTGACTAATACTCAAAATTTTGCCTTAATAACCACCATGTAACCCTTGAACCTTAAAAACCTGACGGATGACAAGTTCATACATAATGTTAGAAACATGTCGCACCTATTTTAACTCAAAAGTTTCCGCATTATGTATGCAATCCAAAGTGCTTCATGTCCCTACATAATGTCAGGCTTAATTATTATCCTAAAACAAACTAAACTATAATTATGTAAAACTATTGAACATCATAACACATTTTAATATAACTATTGAATTTTCTATAGAATACCAAAATTATGTGCTCAGAAAGTAAAGCTCTTAGGATGGGGGTACGCTTGGAAAACAAAGTTCTGAGAATAAATTTATAAGGTTGTTATAGTTAACGCAAATAATAGTTGTGTGCACAACAAGATTTGGGGTATTACAAAGGGTTTCAAAGCAAGAAATTGGGTGTTGAATATAAGATAAATTCCATGAAGAGCAAAGTGGCATGCCATGAAATCCACCTCTTAAACCTAATATGGGATGAAGTGTCATAAGGTTGTAAGCACCTCTCAAGCTTATAAGGGCAGCTCGAGTCCTATCTATTCAACGGATGGCTGTTAAATCTTGGTGTGGATACTGATGAATATACTTATTACTGATGTATCCAGAAATTATATTTAAATTATAAGGAAATTTCATTTATTTCTGATCTTAAACAACTCAATCAAATTTTATCTAACTTTTCAGAAAAAATGGATATCCAAAAAATTCTGAACCATTGGTGCAAATTCCCATTTTTTTAAGGAGACCACTGCAGCGCGCTGCTGCGGGTCATTTTGCAAAATCGAGCACTGACGCGTGCTGCAGCGGGTCCGTTTATGAACCACGGGAGCGATCGCGTGCTGCAGCGGTTTAGTTTGCAAACCGCGGGCGCGATCGCGCCCTGCAGCGGTTCAGTTTGCGAACCATGGGCGTGATCGCACGCTGCAGCGTGTTATCTTGCAACCCGCGGACACGATAGCGTTCTGCCATGGGTCATCTTGCAAACTGCGGTGCTATCGCCGCAGCGGTCTAAGTTGCGAACTGCGGGCGCTAGCGCATGTTGCAGCGGATATGTTTGCAAATACTGGAGCTACCGCACGCTGTAGTGGAGCATTTTGCGGAATGCTGCCACCACAACGCACTGCAGCAGTGCTATTTGCAAAACGCTAGCGCGGTCACGCGCTGCAGTGGATCACTTTGTAAAAAATGAATGCGATAGCACGAGGTAGCGGGACACTTAGCGGAATTAGCTTGCGCCATTGCACGCCGCAACGCGCCGTAGCACGCCGCAACGCGCCGTAGCACGCTACAGCGGCCCGCCGCAATTTCCTCTGGCAAAAGCATTTAATGCGGCTGGGACAAGACCCCCAACCAGCATCTTATCCTCAGCCTACATTTCCTCTATAACTGCTATGCTTTTAAATAGAAAGGAGGCTTATGAGGTGATGTATTGGCTAAACAAATGAAGATATTGGTTATCTCACCATTAATTGGGATTTTTGCCATCATTGCTCAGAATTTTCAATAGGAATTGCTAGTTTGGATCATACGTGTGATGAATGCAGCCCCTCTCCTATAAATATCACTCCTCTTAACTAGAGGAGGATTCAAATTTTTGCTCAATTCACTTAAGTATGGAGGAGGGTTGCATAGTGGAAGAGAGGAACTTCCTAAGGGTGGAAGAGCCAATTTACCAAGGAGAAGAAGAAGGAAAGCAGCACTAGCGACCTAAGAGAGGCACTTCAAGAAGGAGAAAAAGGATCCAGAGAACTTCTAAGGAACATTCCTAGTATTTTCTAAACTCTTCTTTTGTAATTTCTTTTCTTAGTTGATTATGAAATGGTCTTTATCCATATATGTGTTCTTTTCATCTCTTTTGTAATGGATAGCTAAATTTCTCTTGGGGAGGGTTGGGGTAATCCCATATATTTGATAGTTACTTTTATTTGTATGAAGTTTTCCACAAGCATTAATAAAAGTTATGAACTCAATGCCTTGCTCAAGAAATGCTTAATATTACTATAGTTTTGATTGTGAATTAAAGGAAAATGGACTAATGAACTCAAAAACTAAAATGTCTTGTGCTCCATAGCTCACCTTGAGTTAAATGCTAGATCTATGAGTGCATGAGAGCTTAGAAATATGTGAGAAAGTTCTTGAGCTTAGTGCACCTTAATCTAAGATTAACTAAAGTGCTGATGCATGTGATGCTAAGACCCACTAATTGAGCCCCTTAGCTCCACATAATTGAGGGAGGGAATGAAATAGTTGTGTGCTCATGAACGAGGTGACATAATCATTGAGCCCAATATATTAAATCCCTCATTTCAACTATGTGCGATGCGGGTGATGCTCTTAGTGGAATCAATGCTTATAAGATCTTAAAATTTTAATAATCCTCATCTCCTTAATCAAGAAATAAGATGAAAATTACAAACCTAAATTCTTATAAGAATCTTTGTGCTGAAATAGAACTGACTACATGTTCATTTTGTGCACAAGATTTGAACTTGTGAAACCTTGATATAAAACTCAAGGAAGGTCAATATGCGCTTGATTTAATTTAAAGTAAATGAAAGATAATGCTTGAGGAATTATCATGCATTAGTAACTTATCATGACATACGAGATGAACCCAACTCTCCTCTTCCTTTTATCTGACTTAATTTTCACATTGTGATTATTGTGCATAGTTTAGAACCAACTCAAACCCATTACTCAAAGCTTAAACATTAGTGAGAATAGATAAACCTTAGTAACAAAACAACCAATTCTCTGTATTTTGATAAATCCTAGAAACTAACATTTTTCACTTATTACTTCAGACCACGTACACTCTGTGCAAACGTAGACGTGTATTTACATTCTGTCAAGTTTTTGGCGCCGTTGCCGGGGAATTAGAATTTGTTTTGTATTAAGGATAATCTATAAGTAACTTAGTGATTTATGTATTTCCTTGTATATACTCTTAGTTTTTGATTTTGTAATTATAGGAACTAATAACTTATTTATTTTTGTTTCCTTTCTGTTTCATTTATTTTTGTTGAATTTCTAAACATTATTGTTAAATTTATTCTTGGTAGCCTAATTATTGTAGTGTATGAATAGAAGGGTTTGCATGAATTATCTGTTTGACCCAAAAATTGAAAGAACCTACTTGCAGGTTATGAGAGAACAAAACCTTTCGAACCAACAAGCTGTTATGGATAATGATAATGAAAATCTTGTAGAGCCATTAGGAGTGCCATTGGGAGTGGCTAGGGGAAGAGCACTAAGAGATTATGCACTACCCACTGTTAGGCGAATCCCCCATACAGTTATTAGGCTAAATATAGAAGCCAATAATTTTGAGATCAAACCTTCCACTCTAAGCATGGTTCAGAATAATCAGTTTGGGGGATTAGCTATTGAAGATTCGAATTCACATATTTCAACTTTTCTTGAAATATGTGACACCTTCAGGTTTAATGGCGTCTCTGAAGACGCAGTTAAATTATGGGTTTTCCCATTTTCTTTACGAGACAGAGCCAAGAGTTGGCTCAGCTCTCTTTCAAGCGATTCCATCCGGACGTGGGACGGTTTGGCTAAGAAATTCTTAGCCAAATATTTCTCTCTAGCGAAAACTGCTTGGTTGAGAATTGAGATAACCAACTTTACTCAGTTGGAAGGGGAGACACTCTATGATGGATGGGACCAATTTAAAGAATGCCTAAGGCATTGCCTACATCATGGGTTTCCTTTGTGGATGCAAGTGCAAACCTTTTACAATAGTTTGAATGCTCCTACAAGGACACTCATTGATGCAGCTGCCGGCAGCTCTATTAGCGGTAAAACCTAAGAGGAAGCTTACGACCTCTTGGAAGAAATGGCTAACAATGCTTAACAATGGCCTTTTGAAAGGCTAAAAAAGGAAACTATAAAGATAAACGAGTCCAACCAAATAACAGCATTATAGCAAGAGATACACGCCTTGAATGAGAAAATTGAAAGAATGAATGTTAATGTTGTTTCGGAGGTACATTATTAGTTGTGCGGGGGTAGGCATAACAGTGAAAGCTATAACTTAAATAACCCTTTTGTACAAACAAATACTGAACAAGTCAATTATCTAAGAAACAACAACTCAATGAACAACCCTTACTCCAATACCTACAATCCAAGGTGGAAAAACCACCCTAATTGCTCTTGGAGTAACAATAATAATAATGGAAATTAATATGGGTGAGGTTCATTAAATCAACAAGGCATAAATAATAGAAATAACAATAACAATCATCACCCAAACTTAGAAGGAGCTTTCAACTCCTTCAAGGCTGAAATGATCCAATTTATGCGCCACACCGAAGCCACTATCACGCGCCACGATGCCTCTATACAAGGGATAGAAGCTTCCCTTAGGACTATAGAAACCCAACTGGGGCAAATCTCCAAGCAGCTGACCACTCGGCAGCAAGGGGCTCTACCCAATTCCACCGAGTAAACCCTAGGGAGTTGGTTAGCGTTATTCATTCGGAAGAGGTGTTTGGGGGAACTAATACTAAAAAAATGAGTGCAACCGATTATGAGCTAGAGGCATGGGAAGGAGAAAGGGGTAACGAATGTGAGAAGCTCGCAACTCCAAAATGTGAAGACCCCGGGAGGTTGAGCATTCTATGCATAATTAGAAATGAAGTATTTTTAGATCTTTTATGTGAACTTGGTGCTTCAATCAACATTATGCCTTACCATATTTACTAACAACTGAAGGTAGGATAAATGGAATACACCTCCATGATTTTAGAGTTTGCCTATCTTGAATCCCTTGCCCCTCTTGGTATGGTAAGTAATGTTGCAATCGAATTGGGTAGTCTTATTATTCCTACCAATTTTGTGGTATGTGAGTGGGATCGATGGAATTAGAATTCCATGATCATTTTTAGGTGACCCTTCCTGATGAGTGTAAAAGCTGTTATTGATATAGGCCACGAGGTTATGAGTGTAAATGTCAAGGGAAAAACTGAATTAATTGACCTCAAACCAACCATCTTTAAATGAAGAGAAATAGAAAAAGAAGTAAGGAAGAAATTAAGAGAAGAAAGATTATGGGTAGATGATGTTCTTGAAGATCTAATGTTAGAAGATAAGAATTCTGATAATAGCTCGACTCCATCCTCAAAAAAGGGGAGCAAGGAAGGAGTAATAAAAAGAAAAATAAGAAGAGGAAAAAGAAAGAAGAAGACTCCCCCTAAACTTGAACTCGAAGGAGTAGATCCGCTGAGGGATGTAAGAGATGGTGAGGGTTTGAGTCACCCTGAGGGTTGTGCTCACTCTAGCATCTTTAGGTTATAGAAGAAGAAACCTCTAGATTCGATTAGTTGATCATTCACGGGTCTAGCTAAAGAAATTAAATTAAGCGCTTATTGGGAGGCAACCCAATTCAAAAAAAAAAAAAATTGTAGCTCTACAACGTGCTGCAGCGGGTATACTGCGCCTCTACAGAAATCCCGCAACAGCGCGCTGTAGTAGAAATTTCGCTACAGTGCCCTGTAGTAGAAATTTCGCTACAGTGCCCCGTAGCAGAAATCCTACGTTAGCGTATTGCAGCGGTTTGCTCCAATTGCAGAAAATTTTTCTTAGTATTGGGAACCATTTAGTCAAAAAGTTATGAAATTTGGGTTCCCCATATAGTCAAAAAGTGGGGCTAGAAAAGTTTCCCCCCCTTCACATGGATTACCATATTTATGGCATGGGTAAGTCCCATTGACCGTACTCTCTTGCCTAGGATTTCCCTGGCTATATAAGGGAAGAAATGGGGGGGGGGGGGTTATCCTTGCACCATTCTTAGCTCTCTTACTTCCTCACAACTCTGGCTCTCTCTAGCTCTCATCTAATACTTTTATCATGTCTTCCGGGAAGAAAGCAATTCCTAGAAAGGAGGCTGAAGCCTCTTCTTACGGGGGAATCTTTAATAAAATAATATTCTCTTCCGCTGAAGCTGAGCAATGATTTTATTCAATATCTTCTCAGTGGAAATTAATTCCGGAGAGGAGTTTCAGCAGCACCTTGCCCATTTCGGTAGAACAAATCAACCCTCGAGGATGGAGGGAGATGGTGACTAAGAGATCTCCTACGTACCCTGCTATTGTCCAGGAGATATATGTAAATGCTGTCGATGCGACCGGACAGCTGGTCTTTTGCCGAGGTAAGGGTGTCACCCTTGGGATTGCTCAAATCGAGCAATTATATGGGCTCGAGAAGGTAAGTTCTTGCTCTTACATTGAACTCTTGGAGTCTCGCCAAGACCCCCTTGATCTCGTGTCAGAACTCGTCCACAAAAATACTGACTGGGAAGGAGGATTAGCCAACATTCCTCATTCTGAATTAATGGATAAGAGTAGTGCTTGACTAGTCTTCATTTCTAGCTTTGTCATGCATATGAATCACTTGAATGAAGTGACCCGTGCCAGAGCACTCTTGTGCTCATTGGTTAGGCTGGGCAAGATCTGCATCTCGAATATTATTTTTGAGTAGCTTTGGAAAGCTCTCAAGGGTCCCTGCACTGCATTGGCCTTTGGGTCTTTGATATTAGGGCTTTGTGAAACCCAAGGGGTCAAAATCCTCTCCTCCGACACCATCGTTCCCCCCGGCTACGCCCTTAATCCCTTAAATCTGAATGCCCGGACAAGTGAGTAGAAGCAGCCCAAGAAAAGAAGGGGCGTACAAGGGGAAACATCAGCTCTGTCCAGCCAAAACCTCACCAACAAGCTGTTGCTGCATCTCCACAACCAGCAGGCCGATCTTAGCAAGGCCTTGGCCACTGACATGTGATTCTTTAAACAAGAACTCGTTCAGCAGTGCCAGTTTTAGTCCAAGTTTCATGAAGCCCTCGGGCTGATATTCGAAGATTGGAGCTTGCAAAGTGGTCCGGACCCTTCCGTTTTGCCAAGACCACCCGTTGGTGCCCCCATTCCGGACATGCGCTACCCTTGCAAAACTGCGTACGTGGAAGAAGTTGAGGAAACTGAAAATTAAATAAGTTGTATTTTTCTTTTTATTTTTTTGTATTAGTTGTTTTTCTATGCACATTTCATTTTGTGTGTTTTATTTCTGAGATATTAATTTATGAATTCTCATCTTCCTTAATTTTTCTAGTATTCAAAAAAAAAAAATGAAATGACAAAATTTTCTAAGTTTTTAAAGAAGTGAAAGTCACAAAATTTCGATAAAGACAAGGACATGAAGTAAAAGGGTGCTTAACAAAAAGTGATCAAATGCATTGATAGCATTAAAACCTTTTAACCAAGCAATGAATTAAGGTTAAGCTAATCTCCAAAAGTTTAAATTATGCTATGAACGAAGTGTGGGGGAAAGCTTGGACTATGACTAGAGATTTTGGTGAGTACTCTAAAAGAGTGTGCTAGGCTCCTGTAGGACTTCATAATCACAAAGAAGTGAATTAGGGATAAAGAAAAGTATCTCTCCCTAAAATTGAAAAAAAAGAGAAAAACATAAAAAAGAGATGATGAAAAATATCTCTCCCAATTAAAAGAAATGAAAAAGGATGATGAAAAGTATCTCTCCTTTAATCTATTCATCTTTGTGATTCATAAGAAGGGGCACATGGCACAATACTCTCCAGCATTTCACTACCTCTCTAATCTAAGTTTTCCATGGAATCCTCCTCATTACCTAGTATCAAGCATAAAAATCAAATACTTGGAGATTAATTGATTAACCTTACTTCATATCCAAGGTTGGAACATCTCAATGCCAAATGACTTGAAGGGGCACATATGGTTACTTCATTGCTCAGAATTTTCAATAGGAATTGCTGGTTTGGATCTTAAGTGTGACGAATGCAGCCCCTCACCTATAAATATCACTCCTCTTGACTAGAGGAGGATTCTAATTTTTGCTCAAATCACTTAAGTAAGGAGGAGGGTTGCATAGTGGAAGAGAGGAACTCCCCAAGGGTGGAAGAGCCAATTTATGAAGGGGAAGAAGAAGGAAGGCAGCACTAGCGACCTAAGAGAGGCACTTCAAGAAGGAGAAGAAGGATCCATAGAACTTCTAAGGAACTTTCCTAGTATCTTCTAAACAATTATTTTGTAATTTTTTTTCTTAGTTGATTATGAAAGGGTCTTTATCCATGTATGGGTTCTTTTTTATCTCTTTTGTAATGGATAGCTAAATCTCCCTTGGGAAGGGTTGGGGTAATCTCATATGTTTGATAGTTACTATTATTTATATGAAGTTTTCATCAAGTATTAACAAAAGTTATGTACTCCATGCTTTTCTCAAGAAATGCTTAATATTACTATAGTCTTAATTGTGAATTAAAAGAAAATGGACTAATGAACTCAAGACCTAAAATGTCTTGTGCTCCATTGCTCACCTTGAGTTAAATGCTAGATCTAAGAGTGCATGATAGCTTAGAACTATGTGAGAAAGTTCTTGAGCTTAGTGCACCTTAATCTAAGATCAACTAAAGTGTTAATGCATGTGATGCTAAGACCCACTTATTGAGCCCCTTAGCTCCACATAATTGAGGTAGGGAATGAAATAGTTGTGTGCTCATGAACGAGTCACATAGTTATTGAGCCCAATATATTAAATCCCTTATTTCAACTATGTGCGATGCAAGTGATGCTCTTAGTGGAATCAATGCTTATAAGATCTTAAAAATTTAATAATCCTCATCTCCTTGATCAAAAGATAAGATGAAAATTACAAACCTAAATTCTTATAAGAATCTTTGTGCCGAAATAGAACTGAATGTGTGTTCATTTCGTGCACAAGATCTGAACTTGTGAAACCTTGAGATAAAACTCAAGGAAGGACATTGTGCACTTTATTTTATTTAAAGTAAATGAAAGACAACTCTTGAGGAATCATCATGCATTAGTAACTTATCATGACATATGGGATGAACCCAACTCTCCTCTTCCTTTTATCTGACTTAACAGTCTGTCAATTACTTTTGAAAGAGAAATTTTAAAACTCATTTTTGTGGAATTAAGCAAACTCTTAAATATCAAAGCATTAATTAAGATAACAATGGTATTTTTGATAGAAATACTAAAATAAGGCAATCTTAGGTGGGAGCATTTTTGGGATGAGTGACCACATAGAACATTACATTTTATTAAGAAAATAACAAAGTTAATAAGGTTAAAGAAAGCAATACTTTATTACTTATGTGGTTAGGCTATTATAATTCCTCATTAATAAAGCACCAGTATTGATTGTTCAATACATTTTAAATAAGTTTTTTCATGGATAGTTATATCTAAAATCCATCATGTATTATAAGTTTAGAAGCATTGGGCCATCATTAAGATATGATTTAAGGCATCCTATAATAGTATCTCACATCAAATCTCTCATGAGTAATGTCAGTTCCACCATTCTATTATTCTTTAGCTTAAGATAATCTTCCTTCTAATTACATTTATATGAGCAAAATATGCATTGATTGTGCCCAAATACTTTGGCTTCTTAACTTATCTTATTTGTCTCCTTTTTTCATCCAATCCTTCTTCTTATTTAATCTTTCATATTAGTTGTTAACTGCTTTGGCCATCTCTAACATAGTGAATTGCTTATTCCTATGATAAGACTACATGGTTCAATAATATCATTGTCCCCTCATCGTACTTCAATGCTTCTTTACAAGAAAGATTTCATACATGTACACAAGTGTAACAACCTTATGTTGTTACCTAGCTTAATATTAGCTTAATCATGCATAAATTTGAGATCCATTGTATCTAAAATACCAATTTAATAAAACCCTGAAAGTTTGAGGTCAATCGAACCTCTTTATGGGAAATTTGTCATTTCATCAGTCTAGATGCCCTAATTTTGACCTAAAATATTTTGATCTCATAATTAAAATCTGATTGCATTTTTGAATTTCTCACTCCCAAATTAGCTAGGGATGAGAATTTAGAAATTTTTAGAGGTCCTTTGGACCATAATTCAATTTAAATTAAATTGGGATAATTAGACATAAGGGATCCCAACTTTTCATATTTGGATACCTATGCTTAAAACTATTTTAACTGTCTAGATCTGCTGTGTGGATCGTGGGCGATCCACTATGGAGCCTGAGTAACACAACAACGGAGCCCCCTGCTCATCTCACCGTCGCGCTATTTAATCTTACGACTAGGATTTAATTTTGTGGGATCGCGGATCCGTCATTGGATCCATTCTTCATATTCCATAGCTCGGATCAAATCGGATCTGGTTGTTAGGATTCAAAAGATCAGGACCGTAGCGCCTTCTCCCTCGATTGATCAGATGGCATCCGAAGGTCCCGACACTGTGGACCTTTGTCCCAATCGCATCCGTCCCCGACATGGAATATCTCTCATACGCTAGCTGCCCTCTTTATCCCCCCACTTTTCCCTCTTACTCAACAAGGTCATTAGGACCTCCCTCATTTTGGTATGAAGCCTTGAGTGGGCCTCGTGACCCGGCCGAGCTCAATTTGGAAAATTGAGAGCTCGACCATGGCCCGATCTCTCAGGCCTCCTTGACCTGAGCCCTTGTCTCTCAAACTTTCCCATTCCCTCCCTGAGGTTATAAATACCCTCAGGTTTGCTCCTAGGATTGTCTTGCTGATCAATTAAGCTCAATTGGAGTCTTCTCCCCCTATGCCATTGCTGGTCTGCTCGAGCTCTCCTAGGAGTCCCAATATCTTGCATACTGCTAATAGAGGGTTCTTCTGGTATTCAAGATCCTTAAGAGCATCTTTGCAACTCAGCCCAACTTCAATTCATCCCCAACTAGTCTATCTGAACCCCTTCGTCAAACTAGATACCCCCCTTTGCAAGCTTTGAGTCAATAGGCTCAGGCTCCCTCCATTTTATTTGTGATGGATGGTATTGTAAAAATGAACTGAATGCTCATGTAATTGTGCCTTAAGTGAGCCCTGATCGATCAAAATCAATCGATCGGACTAAGTCCCATAAGAGGGCTGTACGAGTAAGGACACATTGATCTAAGCCACCCCAAACCCAGCCATCTTAGAGGTTCAATCCATCTCACTCCCTGAAGGTGTAGGGATCAAACACAAGGTGAATCATGCCCTCAGTGGGGAGAATTAACTCCCACAGTAGCCCCATAGAAAAGGTTCTCAAGTGAGTAATGTCCATGCGATCCAGACCACCTCACTTGGGAATTTGGGTCTCTAGCGGCGCGTCTGGTCATGGTGAACGTGTAGCAACCTATGGTCAGTCGTGCCATGGTTTGGATGCTCGGGAATTTTACAATTAGGGTTTTTCTAATTGGCCTAAGGTCGGGACAAGGGAGCGGTGATGATGCCACTGTGCGGGTTCGGTCCTCATGTGACCCACGTTGTTTGACAGTCCCGGGTCTCTAGTCCCCGGCCGACCCACGTGTCCATGGATTATTAATTATATTTATTTTCCTTAAGGAAAATAGTCTAATTAATTGAATCATAGCAAAATTTAATTAGAAAAATGTAGAATAAATTAATTAAATATCTTTTGATCCACTGGACCAAACCCTATGATATTATATATCAAATTATTCAGAAATCCATAATGAACAAGAATATAAAATAATATTGCACTTTTAAGGGTAGGAGTTTTTGATTTAGTCTAATTTTGCAGAGCCTAAGTAAGGTTCATTAGCAAGTATACATAGCAAAATTGCATGATTAAAGTGTCATTATGTTTCTATTACCTTATAGAATGCATGTGCTATGTGAATTAATTTTTTGATTTATATTTTCTTAATTATGCCCTAAACTTGTAAAAGCATGATTAGTGAAGATTAGGGTTTATACTTAGCCAATACCTTCATTTATTATCTTTGATTGCTTGTATTGTTTTAGTAGAACACTCTTGCCAACTTTCATGAAATTTAATGGTTGGATATTTAATTAAGTGTTAATCCATGTTTCTTGATTTTGGGTTCGATTAGCCTTAATTACCTTTCTGTTTTATAAAACTTTTGTTCTTATGCCTTCATATCACTAAATTGAATGTTAAGAAACCATTAAGTGAACTTGAACACCTTAATGGATTGAAATGGGCATAATTAAATATTTAGCATAAAAACTGTAAGAAGTGATTAAGCAGTTAATGCTTAGTCTTAAATCTTGAATTTAAATATCAATAATACACTAATAATTCATTTATTTATCATTGATTTTAAATTAAATAAGTGATCTTGATTTGGTTAAGTGGGGGGTTAAATCCTAGCTTCCTTGATTAAGGTCTAAAATACTTATTCACCTTTAGTAAAATAGTTAGATTTAAAGATAAATCAATTTGCATAATTTCAATAATGTTCCCAATTTGACATTGATCTTAACTTAATAACTTAGACCTATTACAATCTTTAATAAGCTATCTGATTGGTCAATCTAAACATTTATCTTTAAATCCTTGATTTCCTCTTAAATAAGACTACTAGTATATGAAACCTATAAAATGTAATGGATTTATAAACCAATCATTCCTAAATAATTTATGAGATTTAATCTCATTATTTTAGCATAGGTGCTAATCAGATGGGTGTACCTATCTAATCTGGTCAAATCAAAGAATAAGGAAATAAGAGCTGTAGAATTAATGCGAAGTTTAGAACTTAGGCATTCTTTTAAGTTAGAGGTACAAGATTGTGATGATGTTGACTTAGCATGAATAAATCAGTAATTATAAGCCATAATTGATTGATCAATTGAAGTAGGAAGAGCTTATTATCTATATTTTGAGGTAGGAACTTAAATGCTCCTTACTAGCCTTAGAACCTTGATCTTAGATCCTTGTGGTAAGATTTCCTTTGAACTTAGTATAACATTCTTCCATATGGTAGTAACTTTAATTTGAGTAACCTTAGGGTTACATCCTTGGAACCTTGTGTCGTACCATTCTAGTGGAGTAAAGGTTCATTAGTCTGATAATCCTTATTGTTTAAATAGACTTGAGGAAATCAATAGATTATCAATATAATGTGAAAGTGTATATCTATAGTGCTGAAATATTTTAGTAAAATTTTTTAAGATTGGATAATTCACTTCAAAGTGAGATGGTTGAGTCTTGGTCTTAACCTATGTGATTGGATAAGTATAGTCCAGCTTAGAGTAAATTTTCCAAGCCTAAGTGTTTCATAATTGGGTAAACTTGGATGCTTAGTTTTAGAGAATAAACTGTAATCGGGTCATGCCTCTTATTATCGTGCACTTCGATAAGTGCAATTAAACAAACTAAAAATCTCAAGTTATCCTTTTAGAGCACACAATATAATTGTAATTAAGGAATTTAACAGCTTAGTTTAAGAGAATAAATTATAACTGGGTCATGCCACTTATTGTCATGTGCTTCGATAAGTGTAGTTAAACAAACTAAGTGTTAAATCCCCTTTCTTGGAAACTTATCAACTATGTGTATTCAATCCTTCAAGTTGATAGTTATATATGATCTTAATCTAAATAACTTCATAAATTAGACTCAAGAGTCTAAATTCACTTGGAAGAATTCTACACAATGGAGATAAATGGAATGAGTTCTTGATATTGAATTAACTTTGAGATTTGTTGACTATTTAAAGCATATCAATATTAAAACCTTGGCACATCATAATGCATAAGTCATGTCAGCATTAGAGAGCAATTTGGCTCATCTTAGGACTCTGTTAGTGGAGTGTTTACTCACCTAGGAAATCAGTGGTGTGTCCATGAGACACCCAGTCTGCATATCAGTGGCATACAGTTCTGTGGCTTATTCAGATGCATAATTATAAATTTAGTTGCATACATCATAGTTTTATAGTATTATTTACATAGATTCATATTTCATACTATTTTATACATATTTCATAAGTGTCATTTTAGATTTATTTACTATTTTAAGTTTACAGCTCGGTTTATGGTTTTAGTTTATAGTTTCTATTTACAGTTTCAGATTTTAGTTTCAGTTACTTTATTTTCAAATTTCTACTATGTTGATTTTCTAGCTATTTTACTGCCTTTTTCTACAGTTTTGTTAGGCTATTTAAATGTTAAATGGCAGATAATTGTAAATTGTTATCATAGCTTAATTGCGTTAGACTTCTTGTCTAACATGTGGTACTCTTGGGATCTGGCAATTTGCTAGATTCTGAGCAGTTTATGGAGCCAATTCAGGTGGACACTCAGGAGATCCAGTAGGATTTTGAGGTGCATTAGTGGACTCTTCTCTAGCCTTTATTTTCTGTTCAATCTTTCAGTTCAGTGCTTGGACTTTATTTTTGTATTTGTTAAAATTGTTGCAATAATCATGGATATTTTTTTTCCTATTTTTGAGACGAATGTTTATTTCAATTTCAGTGATAAATATTTTTGGATGTATTCTTAGCTTCCACACTCTATCTTTTATTACTTATACTTAATATTGTGATGTGATCTAGATATTAATAAAATTCTAGTATTTGGGTAACTTGGATTGTATTTGTATTCATAATCCAATATACATGAGTACCTTACCTAATACTTACAACAAGGATATTACACTTATCTTAAGGATTAGTGCTCAACCCTCTTCTCCTGGGGTTGAGTATAGCAGGACTTGTATAGCAGCTATTTTAGTAGTTATTCGGGGAGGCCATGTTTGGTTCCTTCTCGAGTAACACACTGTTTTGCCACCAATTTGTTGCCCCTTAAATAAATTGTGCATGGCGATGGAATGGGGCGTTACAACTGGTATCAAAGAGGTATCATAAAGTGTAAGATAAGGAAAGTGGTCCCATCTACTTTATGATTCGTTCTCAGGAACAGTTATGATCACAATCACTAAGTGTAAGCAAAAGCAGCATCCACAACTTCATCAAGTTAAATCTCAACAATGGAAAACTAAGAATTTTTAGAAAGGACACCTTAGGAATTAAACGAATATTAAGAGATAAATAAAAGAAAAATACAAATAATAAATGACATCTTATGAACTAAACGGACTATAAAGTAGTAAAATATACAAGTAAAGTATGTATCAGTAAAACAAGCATAAAACCAGAACTAATAACTAAATAAAATTTTAGGAAATGGATTATCTGCAGTTCGAGTACTACCAATATCTTAGGTTATTCGATGAGTATTCGACGCATGACTTCCAAAATGGCAAAGTTTATAGAAGAATTGTGGAAGGAGTATCTCCTCATGGCGTAGAAGTGCTAGACAAGATATTAGTTCGCTCTACCTTCAAAGGACCTAGTCTCATTGCCCTTACAAAGGAGTGGTTGGATCGAGTGGCTACTACTTTTAGAGAGACTGCATGTCCAGAGGACTACTGCATTCAGATTTTGGGTACTCTACTTGGAGGCTTAGCTGACAAATGGTGGTGTTGGACTTACTGAAGACTCTCAAGGAGGCATTGCATGGTCTTATTCGTTGATTTCTATATTTCCTTTAGGGTAGAGTATTGTAGTTAAGGTTCTTAAGTCATCCTTTGTATCTTTCTTTTGCATTAGCTATCAGTTTATATATCACTGTAACTTCTCATTTGAGAAAGTAATTGAAAGAAATATTAGATTTTAATTCTTACTAAATTTGTATTTTGGGTATTGCAGTCATGAATCCTGGATCCCCTTCAACTCCTACCCCTATTAAAAACACGATCTCTTCCTCGGGCAGACTAGATGATCTGAACTCTCTTGCTAGTCTAATGAAGGAATTTATTGAGAGCAATGCCCAATAACCACAAGAAACTCGCGCCTTAATACTGAATACTCAAAACCAATTCTTCCCTCAAAGAGGAGCCTCTTTTGCACCCCACTTCACTAGAGATGGAATTCTCCATAGCTTTCTTCACATGGGAACACCCACTTTCAATGGGGCATTGAACCCCATGGATACCATCAAGTGGATGAAAGTAGCTGAATAGAATTTGGCAAGCATCAAATTCCTGAACTTCTAAGAAATTTATTTGGCTACTCACCTATTCCAGGATGAAGCCAAGTATTGGTGGGAAAATGAGAGTAACACCAAGTATTCTGACTATTAAACAGAAGACATCTCTTGGGACCAATTCGTTGAGGCTTTTAAAGAAGCCTTCATTCCAGTGCCTGCACAGGACATAATAGAAGATGTGTTGCTCCATTTGATGCAAGGTGGATGATTATTGCAGACTACCAATTAGAATTCCATCATTTATGTTGTAACGACCTTAGATTATTACTTAGCCTATTCCTAGCTTAATGGCAATCTAATTATCTTTTTATTAGGCTCATCTACTCATCAGAGCCAATCCTGGAAATTTTAGAGCGATTCGGAGTCCAATCGAATAATTAGAATATTTTAATCTTTAATTAATTAAAAACTTGAGATATTTAATTTCACCTCAAAATCAAAATCCAACTTCACCATTACGATTGTCACCCCCAAATTAGCTAGGGGTGATGTTTTGGACGTGTTTGGTAGTCGTTGGATTTTCGCAAATATTTTATATAATTAAATACCTCGAAAATTAACATAATTACATAATATTCAGAATCAAAATCTGATTTCACCATTAAATTTGTCACCCCCAAATTAGCTAAGGGTAAATTTTTGAGATTTTTTAGAGCGCATTTATCAAATATGAATTTTTAATAAATTAAAAATAAGAAATAAAATATTATTAATTCATTTAAATCCATTTATATTTCTACTTTTTCCCTCTATGCATGGGACCCTCCTCCTCTCCCTATTCGATGCCTCCCTACCCTATTCGCATGCAAGGGGCTAAAATCCCATCCCCTTCTCCATTTCTCTTTTTGCTCAAGTCTTCCTCCATGCCTTAAATGGGATAACTCCTTTCCATCCCATCCAAAGCCTTACCCTCTTCTCCTCCTTTAAGAAGGAAACTCAGCCCCTCCTTCCTCTCCATTTGCTCAAGTTGGAAGCTCCTCCCTCATCTCAAGCTCCATTCCAAGCCATGGAAGAAGTATCTCCCTTCCTCCAAGCTCCTGAAGAGAAGCAGAGTTCTTCTTCCATCCCAAGGCCAAGGTACCCATTGCTATACTCTTCCTTGTGCTATTCTCTTCATTTGATTTAGCAAAGTGTTGTGAATGATATTTCCAATAGCTATAGGTTCTATGAGTGATCATCGAACCTCAATTTCACACAAAAGAGAGTCTGATCGTAGCTCATTTTTGCATTAAAAAATGTTGCCAAAAATGGTATGATATATGTATACCCATAGCTAGAGCTCTATTTTCATATCATTAAAATAATCTGTTCTTACTAATTTTGAAATCAATGGAAAGGTCTCAGAGAGACCTTTCCATCGGTATATGGAACCACTCGCGAGGTGCCTAAAATTGGGAGTATTTGGGTGCAAAATATGACCCATCACAGTTTTCACACAGGCAAAATCACCGCCGGGCGCTGCCACCTGCCGCAGCGCCCGAAGTTTCAAAATGAAATTCATCATGGCATGCTGTAGCGCGCCGCAGCAGCATATAAATATGATGAAACGAAACTAAATGCGCCGCAATATTAAAATCCACCGCATCATGCTGCAGTGCCTGAAAGCACTGCGGCTCGCCATTGCGCTGAAATCCGCTGCAGCACCTGAAAGCGCTGCAGCGCGCCGTAGTGCCTGGCGTTCGGCCAGAAGGCTCTACGGCATGCCGTAGCATCCAAAAATGTCATAAAGTGCCCGGAACTATACGGAATTGCCTGAATTTGTAATTTTTCGCATTTTAATGACCCTAGGACCATCATGGGGCCAAAATATATCAAGTCAAAATTAAGCATTGTATGAATGTGTAGGTGAATTTCAATAGGAAATCTAGTATTTTACCATGAATAGAATGTTTTAAATCTCCTAAATATTTGCTTGAACATTTTGTGCCAAATAGTAATTAGTGTAATTGCCTTGATTATTTGATGCTTTAATCAATATTATGCTTATATGTTTCATTAATAATAGTTGTATGTTAGAGAACCTTAACTTGATTTGGACACCTTGATTTACTTAATTTGATGTTAAACTAAAATTGAACATAAGAATCCTAATAACTTGATTAAGTAAATAATAATTAATATAAATTTGAAATTTGCCATCAATAACACACCAATAATGCATTGATTGGTCATTAATCTATAAATCAACAAATTGGTCTTAATTGGGTAAGGATAGGGGTTAAACCCTAGTCTGTTTGATTAAGACTTGAACCCTTAATCACTTAATCAATTAACTTGATGGAAAGATGATTCAACTGACATTATTCCAATAATGCATTTGATTTACTATTGACCTTAAATCATTAAAGCAGAAGTGCTAAGGATAATAATGAACTTATGTGATTGAAACATCTGAATCTAAGCTTAAGATATCTGATTTTCTCTTATATAAACTGTTAGCATAAAAATGATAATAAAACTATATTGATTTATGGAATGATCTAATACTAATAATATTCTTAATTTTATCCCATGATTGTAGAATAGGATGTGACTAGATGGTTCTAACCATTTGATATGATCAATTTAATCCAATCCCAAAAAGTGAACCTTATGAATTTAGTTTAAATGTTATAAGTGTAAGATCATGATGATCTTGCTGTAAGAGTGTTTTGAAATGTCTAAATGGCCTAATTAATGCTAATACATTGAGTTAGGAAAAGCTTATTGTGATATATTGAGGTAAGAACTTAGGGGATCCTCCTTAACCTTAGAAGTTGATCTTAAACCTTGTGGTAGAATTCATTTAAAACACTAGAATGAGATTTATCCCATGTGGTAGTAACCCATATTGAGTCACCTTTTGGTCACATTCATGGAGCCTTGAGTAGGAATCACCCAATTAGAGTAAGGATATATAGTTTTGATAAATCCTTAGTTATTAAGCAGAATTGAATGAGCTCAAATTATTGGTTGGTTATGATCATGGATACCCATGATGCTGAGTCACTTCAATAACATTCAGGTTTGGAAGAGTCACTCTAATGTGGACTTATGACCAGGTGCTTTTACGATGGATAAGTCGGATACAATTCTTCTAGAGGAAATCCTCCAAACTAAAGAGTGTGAACTAGAATCTTAGTTTGAGAGAATAATAACTGCAATAATATTTTGCCTCTTATCTTGTGTGCACCATGATAAGTGCAGTTATAAGCAAACTAAGTGTTAAAATCACCCTCTTGGGAATGTACAACCATGTGTATACAACCTTTCTAATTAATTATCTCAAGCAAAAACCTTAAATAAGAAAAACTAATTATTGAAATTAGAATCTAAGAATCATAATCCTCTTAACAGGACTCTGCACCATGGAAATTTTTGAGTCATAATCTGATTTTATGGAATTTCTGGATTTTTTGGATTTTTTAATCATGTAGTGTAGAGGCATGAGCATGAGCATAAGCAAGATATACGAGTATCAATAATGATTTATGAGTTACAGAATGTTGAATACATCAATAGGGAAACTCAGGATGTTCAGACATCACAATAAATTGTATTTTCTAACATGATGTATGTAGACATTAGGCCGTATAGCTCATAACAGTTCAGTGATAGTTCAATTGCATATCAGGGGCGTATAGTATTGTGGCATATTCAGATGTATAATTTTAGTAGAATACATCATAGTATTACATGCTATTTTCTTAGTTTTAGATCAGATACTATTTTAGTTTTTTTTAGTATTCAGTATATAGTTAGCTTTCCTTTACACAATTTTATACAGTTTTAATTATTTAGTTACTCTTACAATCTTTCTACAGCTTTGTTTATTTTACTGTTAAATGTAAATAACTAGAACTATTTAGATTAGTTTTGCTGTGTTAGACTTATTGTCTAACACATGAATTTTTGGGATTTGGCAATTTGCTAGATCTTGAACAGTGTATTGAGCTAGGTCAAGAAGACTCTCACAAAATTTAGGAGTTCATGGAACCTCTCCTTTAGCTTTACTGTTTCCTTCTTTTTTTAGTTCAGTTCAGTAGTTAGACTTTATTTCAAGACTATTTCAGTAAATTTTCTATTCTGAGATAAATGTACCAATTCAGTTCTATGATGAATATTCTGGATATATGCTTAGCTTTCGCACTCTATTTATATACTACTTATACTTAGTATTATGATGTCATCAGCATACTAGAAATACTAGTATTTTATACATATATTAGATTCCCCATGTTGTATATTAAATCTAATGTATATATTTGTCTACTACTTAGGATAAAAATATGACTCTTATCTTAAATATTAGCTCTCGACCCTCCTTTAGGGTTGAGTCAGCATCCCTTTAGTGTTAGTTTTGAGCTATTCAGGGAAATTGGTTATGCCTTCATAAGTAGCGCACCACTTTGCCACCAAAATTGATTATGTTATCTCTTTTGCATACGGTGACGGGGCGGGGTGCTTCAATCGCGTTTCACCCCTGAGTTAGTGAAGGAGGAAGCTTTGCATTGCCACCGATTCTTGAAAGGGCTTAGAGATTCTATCAAAGCCCACCTAATCTCCTAGTATATTAGGAATTTCTCCGAACCAGTAGAAGCTGCTTGCCTGCAGGAAAGCTTCCAAGGGCAAATGGATATAAAAAGGAAGGTGAGCCTCGTGCAGCCTAGAAGAGAGAGCTTTGGTCAGCGGAAGATGGCTAAACTATATAACATAGTTGCCGAGCCAGCCTCGATAGAAGATACATAATGCAAGTACTGCCACCAATATGGGAAATATTTCCACAAGGGTAACATATGCTATACATGTGGCTGATATATCCAGAATTTATAGCAAAAATATAGTGCTTAAACATTCATATCATCATATTTATCATTATACTTTGAGTAGAAAATGCTTTTTCAGGAAAATAAAGAAATAAGATTACATGGGCTGAATTAATAAATTCTGGGCAAAACTGCTACAGCGCGCCATGCTAGCACACTAAAAATTCTTCACCTAGAGGAACTGCAGACCTGGATCAAAGGCTGCTATAGCACACAACATCGTCATGTTGCTGAAGTTAAATTAAAACCATACAGATGAGTAATATAAATATTTTCTTAAGTTTGTCCGCTACAGCACGCCACATCGTCATTTCTCGAGTAATTATTAAAACTTTATAAATGAGAAATTGAACAGTATTACGAAACCTTCTCAGCTACAGCGCACCGCAGCAGGTAAATTTTAATTTAATAAAACTATAGATGAACTAATTGAACAGTTAATCAGAAAGTTTATCCACTGTAGCACACTGCAGCATGCCACAACGGACGTTGCAGCGACCATGCGGAAAAGATACTAAATTTCATGCAGGAACAGCTTTAGGAGGACTACTGCTACAGCGTGCCACAG
Organism: Gastrodia elata; assembly: GCA_016760335.1. Lineage (NCBI taxonomy): Eukaryota > Viridiplantae > Streptophyta > Magnoliopsida > Asparagales > Orchidaceae > Gastrodia > Gastrodia elata. Next base: position 2,418,950 of record CM028677.1, on the reverse strand, counting down.
TTAAACAGAGTTTGGAATGCTGTTTCCACGGAGCGACATAGCAAAATAGTATATGGAACACTTTTGCTGCAGTGCGCCGTAGCGGACGGTCCATAAATTCCAGAACAGCAATTAAGGCAGCATGGGGAAGGCCACAAAAATGTGACCTTTAGCCTTCCCCAGCCTCTTAAAAACTGAAGACTTTATCTCTGCTGAATTCCAATAGATTTTAATAAATGGAACATTAAAAAGGATAGGATTAAAGTCAAAGAAGAGGAAGAGTCACACCATTTAAAGTTTTGAGGCTGAGTGTATCCCTTTTTAAGGGCCAATCTCAGACCTTGAAATGGTTTAAACTTTTGATATTCAAAGACCAATAAGGAAAGGCTATAGGAGGATGAAAAAGGAGAACTCCCCAAGCGAAAGAGGGTGACCAAGAACAAGAAGAAAAGGAAAACAACAAGGGAAAAAGGGTGGAGCTTCAAGAGGGCAGTGCAGCAAGAATCCAAAAGTACACAGAAAAACCTCTAGGTGAATCCTAGTATTTCTTCCTAAACTCCATAGATTTATTTTGCTGTTAACTGATGGTGAGGTTCACATTTCCTTGTTTGTATGCTTATTCTTACTTAGTAATGGAAGGCTAAAATCCCCTTGGAGAGGGTTAAGAAATAGTTGTAAGAATATGTAAGGGATAAATGGTGTATGATGATATTATTTGAATATAATGCTTGAATATTTTTATCATTTATATTTAATGTAGGAATGAATGAACAAAAATTCTGAATTATTTTATTTAAGAGAGTTTGTGTTCCAATGCTCATCAATTGGGCAAGAGAAAGGAAGGCAGTGTAAGTAGAGCAGAGAATTATGTGACAAAATTCTTTAGCTCACTTGCACCCTTCCTTAAAAACTCTACCAAGAGATTAATGCTTGTGAACCAATCTTTCCATTAACCTTGCTCTGCTACTCAGCAAAGTAGAAGGGATGAGAGGACATTGGTAAACTCAATAGATGATGTGACATAAGCCATTGACCCAATGCATCTTACTGTCTAGCTAAACTGCGTGTGAAGCGCATGATGCATAATTAATGGAAGTCTTGCTTGTGAGACCATCATAATTAAAAGATATCCTTTGGTAACCTAAATATAGGGGATCAAAATCTAATTAATGGATCATGATCTCATGAGAGTTTATGTGCTAAGGAAGAACCCATAGGAAGTTCTCTTTGTGCACTAAACTTGAACCTAATGTAATTGTAGGGTACTCTGATTCCAATGGAGTTCACTTGATTTAATAAAGCAAGTAAAATGAAAGTTTACAATCAATAATGAAGCTATATCACCAACCTTTACAACTATTACAATGAAATCTCAACTCTCTCCTATTTAATCAAATCGTATCTTAACTTAAGGTCATTTGTATCATTAAACTAGGAACCAAAAATCAACCAAAATTTGACATCTAAAGATTAGTAAAAGAAAAAATAACTTTGTAACAGAACCAATGTTCCCTGAGGATCGATAAATCCTAGAAATTAATACTTTTCACTTATTACTTCAGACCACGTACACTTACGTGCAAATGCAGACGAGTATTTTACATCTGTCAAGTTTTTGGCGCCGTTGCCGTGGAATGGTTTTGTTTTGTACCAAGTACAATTTTCTAGTAATTAGTGAATTAGATCTTTACATTTTGTATATATTTTTTGTTAACTATAATTATATTTAATCTGACTTGTAGCACTAACTAGGGTGGAGTTTAGTTGCTGTAATTTCTGAAACTGTATCACAAAATCTTGTGAATGCTGAAAATTGTGAGATCATAATTATTGAACTGTCTTTACTATTGTGAATTTACCTTGTGGAATTCTGTGAGATCTTGTCTACTATAATCCTGTAATCACTTATATCTTAGGATAGTTTTGATTGGCTAAATGGGGTACTGGAATATCATTGACATGTACTACAATAATCAAAATTATTGTATATGGTGTGGTGATCACATTTAAGTTCTAATTATAATACAAACAACCCGTTTGCACCTTCAAAAACAAAATCGATCAATGACTTTAAGTATGACAATAATTTGTAACACTATGACACTCACTCTGACATGAACATTAATAACATAAATTGGGTGTGTGAGCAAACTTACTTAGAAGAATTGGTGGATGATTATAGTAGCAATGAGATCAATAATCTGTAGGAAACTGAACCAACCTTGTTTAAGACTGAATTTAACATTGAATATCATAAGCGTCTATGTAAATCAATTGAGGTTAAGTCAGAATTTATATTCCAACAATTAGCTAACCCCATCCAAAAGTTGCTTTAATTGAGCAAATAAAGGAACAAGCTGAAAAAGTGTTGACTTGTAGAGAAGAATCTTTAACTCAAACAAATAGTAAAAATGAGAGAGAGGTGGAGTATCAACTTGAATTGGACAATTTGCAAATGCAACAAGAGTTTCAAACTGAAAAATTTGACCAAGAGCAATTCAAAATTTATGTCCCATACACACCTTAAGTGCTTTCAGCTGAATGCTCAGCAATAGGTGACTCATCATATGAAAACAACCAAGATGAACTGATTGAAAATAATAGGAGGATTAATAAACTAAGTGAATCTCAGGGTAGCGAAAGTAAAGAAATTATTATCTCTGACATCTCGGCCATCAACTAACCCCTTAGCAATATTGATTGTATTTGTGTGCAATTTGAATTTGTAGAGAATCACCTTAAGAGTAGTCCTGAAAGAACTGAGCTTTATGCATTCTTACAAAATGAAATGGAAGATGATAACAAGGAAAAGTATGAAGAGTTTGACAATAAGTATAAATGCAGAAATGAAAGGAATGAAAGACAAATAGAAATAAAACATTTTATAAGATTTAGGATACTGATTGGGCTTATAAAAAGAAAAATAGTAGAGCTGGTGTTCATGATGACCCAATTATTAAATTAGTTCGTACTCATTCTTAGGAGTTAATGAAAATTTGGAAAGAAATTCTGAAATGATATAAACTCTTTTTGGTTAGGCTGAGGACCTTAAATTAAGTGTTGGTTGGGAGGCAACCCAACAAATAATTTTATATTTTTTATCTATTTCAGATTCTAAGTAGTACTTGTGGGTGTCAATAAAGGAGCATGAGGAATCTCGATCATGATTGCTGCGATGACAACTTGTCATTATTTATATCCGGTTGTTTCATTCCTTATTCAAGTTTGTGCTTTTCATTTTTGTTTAAGTAAATCTTAGTGAATTACTATCCCCCAATTTTTGTGCTAATAGAATGTCATTAACTAAGAAATTTTATTGAAAAGTTCAATGGGCTGAATTCAATAGTAATGAGCATGTGAAGATTTTATTTATTTTTATTTCCTTAACAAGAGGTGATCAAGCAAAATGTACAGTTCTAAGATCTTTCATGCTAAATTGTTTTACTCTCATTTTACTATAAGTCTCTAATATCAAAAATGTATGATGCTCTAAATCTAACTGTGGAGGTGGGGTCAAGGAACTTAATGTTGAGAAGTGAAAAATGGTGAAACAAGATTGTGCTAGGCTTCTGTAGGACTCACTGAATGCAATGAAAAATATATGGAGATGAAGAAAAATGTCTCTTCGTTGAACTGAATGCAAAAGAAAATCCAGGGATAAAGAGAAATATCTCTCCCAAAGTAAGAAATTAAGAAAAGCAGAATGAAGAAATATATCTCTCCCGAAAAAAAATATTCATTGCAATTTAGAAGAAGCACAAATGGCATGAAATTCTTACACACTGAATCAAACTTTTCTAAGTAAGCAATCCTAGAAACACCCCCAGGAATTATGAGTTAAGTAACACACATTTAGAATTTGAAAACCTAAAAAGTCAAAAGAAAAGAAAACACTTGTATGAGACTTGTTAGAATTTGAATCCTTCTAATCACCCTTGTTAAGTTATACATGAAATGACAAAAATGCTTCACACATATCCTATTCAATTTTGCAATATATAAAATCAAAAAAGTTTATTTTGACCTTACTCGAGGACGAGCAAGAAATAAAGTGTGGGGTTGTGATATATCTGGAATTTATAGAAACAATATAGTGCTTTAATATTCATATCATCATATATATCCCTATACTTTGAGTAGAAAATGGTGCTCTTGGAGGAAAATGAAGAAAATAGATTGCATGGTCTGAATTACCAAATTCTGGGTTAAAACCGTCACAGTGCGCCATGGCCTGCCACCTTTTTTATTACTATAATTAAAAATTTTGGCGGCACATTAAAAATTATTCACTTGGAAGCTGAACTGCAGACCTGGACGAAAGGCCGCTACAGTGCGCCACAGCGCGCTGCAACACACCACAGCGTCATGTTGCTGAAGTTAGGTTAAAACCATACAGATGAGTAATAGAAATATTTTTGAAAGTCTGTCCACTGCTGCGTGCCGCAGTGCGCACAATGTCAATTCTCGAGGAATTATTAAAACTTTATAAATGAGAAATTGAACAGTATTATGAAACTTTCTCCACTGCAGCGCACCGTAGTGGGCAAATTTTCATTATATATAACTATAGATGAACTAATTGAACAGTTAATCTGAAAGTTTATCCTCTGTAGCGCACCGCAGCATGCCACAATGGATGCTGCAGTGACCGAGTGGAAAAGATACTAAATTTCATGCAAGAACAGTGTTAGGAGCACTACTGCTACAGCACGCCACAGTGGAACAGGGTTTGGAACACTGTTGCCGTAGCGCACCATAGCAAAACAGTATAAGGAACGTTGCTGCCGTAGCACGCCGTAGCGAACGGTCCAGAAATTCCAGAACAATAATTAAGGCAGCATGCGAAAGGTCACAAAAATATGAACCTTAGCCTTCCCCACCTCTTAGAAATATAAGTATTTATCTCTGTAGAATCCCCACAGATTTTAATAAATGGAACATAAAAAGGGATAGGATTAAAGTTAAGGAACAGGAAGAGTCACATCACTTAAAGTTTTGCGGCTGAGTGTATCCCTTAGGGCCAGTCTCAGACCTTGAAATGGTTCCAACTTTTAATATTCAAAGACCAATAAGGAAAGGCTACAAGAGGAGGAAAAAGGAGAACTCCCCAAGGGATAGAGGGTGAACAAGAACAGGAAGAAAAGGAAGACAATAAGGGAAAAAGAGTGGAGCTTCAAGAGGACAGCACAGCAAGAATCCAAAAGTACCTTAGAAAACCTCTAGGTGAATCCTAGTACTTCTTCCTAGACTCCCTAGATTTATTTCTGCTATTAACTGATGGCGAGGTTCACTTTTTCTTGTTTGTATGCTCATTCTTACTTAGTAATAAAAGGTAAAATCCCCTTAGAGAGGGTTGAGATATAGTTGTAAGAAAATGTAAGGGATAAATAGTATATGATGGCATTATTTGAATGTAATGATTGAATGATTTTATCATTTATATTTAAATGTTGGAATGGATGCTTTGAATGAACAAAAATTCTAAATTATTTTATTTAAAAGAATTTGTGTTCCAATGCTCATGAATTCGGTAAGAGCAAGGAAGGCAGTGTAAGTAGAGCGGAGAATTATGTGACAAAATTCTCAAGCCCACTTGCACCCTTCCTGAAAAGCTCTACCAAGAGATTAATGCTTGTGAACCAATCTCTCAATTAATCTTGCTCTGTTGCAAAGTAGAAGGGATGAGAGTACATTGGGAAACTCAATAGATGATGTGACATAATCCATTGACCCAATGCATCTTCCCATCTAGCTAAACTGTGTGTGAAGTGCATGATGCATAGTTAATGGAAGTCTTGCTTGTGAGACCATCAGAATTAAAAGATATCCTTTGGTAACCTAGATATAGGGGATCAAAATCAAATTAATGGATCATGATCTCATGAGAGTTTATGTGCTAAGGAAGAACCCATAAGAAGTTCTCTTTGTGTACTAAATATGAACCTAATGTATATGGAGGGTACTCTGATCCCAAAAGATTTCTCTTGATTTAATAAAGCAAGTAAAATGAAAGTATTCAATCAATAATGAAGCTATATCACCAATTTTTATAACTATTACAATGAAATATCAACTCTCTCCTTTTTAATCAAATCATATCTTAACTTAAGGTCATTTGTATCGCTAAACTAGGAACCAAAAATCAACCAAAATTTAACATCTAAACATTAGTAAGAGAATATATAACTTTGTAACAGAACAACCGTTCCCTGAGGATCGATAAATCCTAGAAATTAACACTTTCCACTTATTACTTCAGGCCACCTACACTTGCGTGCAAACGTAGACGAGTATTTTACGTCTGTCAAGTTTTTGGTGCCGTTGCCAGGGAACGGTTTTGTTTTGTATCAAGTATAATTTTCTAGTAACTAGTGATTTTGATCTTTATCTTTTGTATACATTTTTTGTTAACTATAGTTATATTTAATCTGACTTGTAGGACTAACTAGGGTGGAGTTTAGTTGTTATAATTTCTGAAATTGTATCGCAAAATCTTGTGAATGCTGAAAATTGTGTGATCTTAATTACTGAACTCTCTTTACTATTTGTGAATTTACCTTGCTGAATTATGTGAGATCTTGTCTGCTATACTGCTGTAATTGCTTTTATCTTTGGATAGTTTTGATTGGCTAAATGGGGTATTGGAATATCATCAAAATGTACTGCAATAATCAAAATTGTTGTATGTGGTATGGGGAACACATTTAAGTTCTAATTGTAATATAAACAACCTGTTTGCACCTTGAAAAACAAAATTGATCAATGATTTTGAGTATGATAATAATTTGCAACACTATGACACTCACTCTGACATGAACATTAATAAATAGAAGAATTGGTGGACTATTATAGTAGAAATGAGATCAATAATCTGTAGAAAATTGAACCAACCTTGGTTAAGAATGAATTTAACCTAGAAGATCATAAGCGTTTATGTAAATCAATTGAGGCTAAGTTAGAATTTATATTGCAACAATTAGTTAACCCCATCCAAGATGTTGCTTTAATTGAGAAAATAAAGGAACAAGTGAAAAAAGTGTTGACTTGTAAGTTTAACTCAAACAAATAGTAAAAATGAGAGAGAGGTGGAGTATCAACTTGAATTGGACAATTTGCAAATGCAACAAGAGCTTCAAACTGAAAAATTTGACCAAGAGCAATTCAATATTTATGTCCCATACACCCCTCAAGTGCTTTCAACTAAATGCTCAGCAATGGGTGACCCACCATGTGAAAATATTCAAGATGAACTGATTGAAAGTAGGAGGATTAATAAACTAAGTGAATCTCTGGGTAGTGAAAGTAAAGAAATTATTATCTCTGTCATCTCGACCATCAACAAACCCCATAGCAATTTCTAAATATTTCTGGAAGAAATTCACTGCAACGGACCAACTTGCGGGATTTTGGCACCATAGCACACTGCAGCAGACCAACTTGTGAAGGTTTGGTGCTATAGCGCGCTACAGCAGATCAACTTGCTAAATGCTGGCACTATAGCGCGTTGCAGCGGATCAACTTGCGAATCTCTAGCGCTATAGCGCGCTGCAGCGGACCAACTTGCGAGATTCTGGAGCCATAACACGCTGCAGCGGACCAACCTGCGCAGCTCTGGTGCTATAGCGTGCTGCAGCGGATTAACTTGTGAAGTTCTAGCACTATAGCATGTTGCAGCGGATAAGCTGGCAAAATTCTAGCGCTATAGCGTGCTATAGTGCACTACAATTCAGCTGTAGTGGCCCATCAATGTACAAACCAGAACGCCACAATGCGCCACAGCGGACCATTTCACAAAATCTAACTGCTATAGCATGCCACAGTGCGCTGCAGCGGCGCGCCAAAATTTTGTCTGAACAGGTGCATTAAATTAGGCTCGGACAAGACCCCCAACATGCCCCTTATCTCCCAGCCATCATTCCTTCTACAACAGAATTATTTTTAATGGAAAATTGAAATTTTGAAGTGATGTAAAGACTAAAGAATGGAAAAGTAGAGGTCACTTCACCCCTCAAGTTGCATTTGAAATGATGACAGTAGAATTTTTAAGAAGGAAATGCAGAATTTGAAAAGAAAGGAAGAGGAAGATAGCTCCTCTTTAAATTTAGCTCTTCTTCACTTAAGAAGGGTTCCCAACTTGGCTCACTAACAACCTATGTAAGGAGAGGGCTGCATAGAAGAGTAGGAGAACTCTCCAAGGGCGGAAGAACTCCTCTTGCTAAAGAGAAGAAGGAAGAAAGGCAGCACTACATACCTAGGAGAAGCAACCACGAGCAAGAAGAGGAGAAGTACGGAGAACTTCATCATAGGAACGTTCCTAGAATTCTCTAAGCTCATGTCTTGTGTTTTTCATAGTTGATTATGAAAGGGTCTTTATCCATGTATGTGTTATTCTTCATGTCTTGTGTAATGGAGAGCTAAACCTCCCTTAGGGAGGGTTGGGGCAATCCTACATGAATTGAAAGATACTATAATGTATGAAAATTTCATCAAGCTTTAGTAAAACTTATGAATTAAATGACTTGTTAAAGAAATGCAAAAGACTATTGTGGACTTCAATTTGGACCAAATGACAAGGGACTAAATGTCATCAAGACTAAAAAGTCTTGTGCTCCATAACTCATCTTTAGTTTGGAGCTAGACTCATGAGTGCATGAGAGCTTAGAACTATATGAGAAATTTCTTGAATCTACTACACCTTGATCTATGCTCAACTAAAGAATTGAAGTGTGTTAGCCAAGACCCACTAAATACGCTCCATTGCTCAGCACACGTGAAGGGATGGAGTGGAATCTTTGAGTGCTTATGAACGAGGTGACATAGTCATTGAGCCCAAATGAAATCACTGTATTATCTAAACTGTGCATGATGCTCGTGATGCTCTTAGTGGAAATAATGCTTGTAAGATATTAAATGTACAACCCTCATTTTTATAATCAATAATTTATAATCTTATAAGGATCTTTGTGCTAAAATAGAACTGATTGTGTGTTCATTCCAAGCACAAGATTTGAACTTATAAATCTTGGAGTTAAACTCTAAGAAGGACAATGTGCACTTGATTAAAAGTAAAGAAAAGTAAAATGCTTGAGGAATCATCATATGTAATTCATCTAGCAATTTATGTGGGAGAGACCCAACTCTCCTCTCCTTTTATCATAGTTATCTACTACTAAAAATTATTGTGCTTGTTCAGGAACCAATTCAACAAGATACGCATAGTTTTAACAATTTTGAACGTAGATATACCTTAGTAACAAAACACCAAAATCCCCGAGGACGATAAATTTCAGAACTCACATTCCAAATTTTTACTTCAGATCACGTACACTTGCGTGCAAGCACAGACATATTTACAGTCTATCAAGTTTTTGGTGTCGTTGCTAGGGAATTGGTACTAGTTTCGTATTAAGGAGAATTTATCAGTAATTGGTGATATAAGCAAATCCTTACATATAATTTAAATTTTTGATTTTGTAATTATATGTGCTAACCATTTACTTTTCTGTCTTTTTTTTAATTTGCTGAATCTTTAAACATTATTTTTATATTTGTTCTTGATACCTTAATTTTTGTAGTGCATGAATATAAGAGTTTGCACTAAATATCTTTTTGAACCAGAAATTAAGAGAACCTATTTGCAGACTAGAAAAGAACAAAACATTTTGCGAACTCAACAAGCCGCTATGAAAAATTATAATGAAAATCTTAGAGAGCCTTTAGGAGAGCCGAGGGGAAGAACACTGAGAGACTATGCACTACCCACTGTTAGGGGAATCCCCCATGCTATTGTAAGGCCTAACATTAAAGCTAACGACTTTGAGATCAAACCTTCCACGCTGAGTATGGTTCAAAACAACCAGTTTGGAGGATTAGCCACTGAAAATCCTAACTCACACATTTCAACCTTCCTTGAAATTTATGGCAGCTTCAAATTTAATGGCGTCTCTGAAGATGCGGTTAAATTAAGGCTTTTTCCATTCTCATTAAGAGATAGAGCCAAACGTTGGCTTAGCTCTCTTCCGAGCGACTCGATTCGGACTCGGGACAATTTGGCTGAGAAATTCTTAGCTAAATATTTCCCTTTGGCAAAAACCACTCAATTGAGAATGAGATAACCAACTTCACTCAATTAGAAGGTGAGACACTTTACGATGGATGGAATTGTTTTAAGGAGTGCTTAAGGCGATGCCCACATCATGGGTTTCCTTTATAGATGCAAGTTCAAACCTTTTACAATGGTTTGAACTCTCAAACAAGGACTCTCATCGATGCAGTCGCCGGAGGCTCGATTAGCAGTAAAACCCAAGACGAGTCTTACGACCTCTTAGAAGAAATGGCGAACAATGCTTGCTACTGGCCTTCTGAAAGGCTGAAAAAGGAATCTATTAAAATAAATGAATCAAATCAAATAATGACACTGTAACAAGAAATCCTTGCCTTAAATGAAAGAATTGAGAAAATGAATGTTAACGTTGTTCAAGAAATACAATGTGAGTTATGCGGGGGGAGACACAATAGTAAATAATGCAACTTGAATAATCCTTTTGTGCAATTGAATACAGAACAAGTTAACTATTTAAGAAACAATAACACTATGAACAACGCCTACTCCAATACTTAGAACCAAGGTGGTAAAACCACCCAAAATTCTTGTGGAGTAACAACAATAATAATGAAACTCATAATGGGGGGAGTTCATCTAATTAACAGAGCCTTAATAATGGAAACAATCATAACCATCACCTTCAAATTTGAAAGGAGCCTTTAACTCCTTTAAAGCTGAAACAATTCAATTCATGCACCACACTAAAGCTGCAATCACCCACCATGATGCCTCCATCCATGGAATAGAAGCATCCCTTAGAAATATTGAGACCCAACTGGGGCAGATCTCCAAGCAGCTAACCATTCGGTAGTAAGGAGCTCTACCTAGTTCTACTGAAGTAAGTCCAAGGGAGTTAGTAAGTGTGATTCCTTCTGAAGGGGTATATGGGGGAGGAACAATTGAGAATTTTAGTGTTGTAGAAGAAGAGCTAGATGCTAGAGAAGGGCTGAGAGGAACCAAATGTGAGAAGCTCACAGCTTCAAAATGTGATGACCCTGGAAGGCTGTGTATTCCTTGCATAATAAGAAATGAAGTACTTTTAGATCCCTTGTGTGATCTTGGTGCTTCAGTCAATATTATGCCCTATCATATATATGAACATCTAAAGATAAAAGGAAGGGAGTACACCTCCATGTTTTTAGAATTTGTAAATATTAAATCCCTGACCCCTCTAGGAATTATTAAGGATGTTGTTGTAGGATTGGGGAATTTTATTGTTCCAACTGAATTTGTTGTGTGTGAGTGGGATGGATGGAACAAAAACTCCACTATTATATTTGGGCGACCCTTTCTTATGAGCACTAAGGCTATTATAGATGTCGGCCACAGGATGATAAGTGTTAAGATTAAAGGGAGATCAGAGCTGATTGATTTTAAACCCACCTGTTTTAAACAAAGAAAGATGGAGGATGAGGTGAGGAGAAGAGTTAGAGAAGAAAGAATTAAGATTGATCATGATTTCGAAAATCTAACTCTAGCAGAAAAGAATTCAGAAAATAGCTCCAACTCTTCCTCGGAGAAGGGGAGTAAGGATGGTGTGAGAAGAAGAATAACTAGAAGGGGAAAAAGGAAAAAGAAGACCCCCCAAGAGTTAGAGCTTGGAAGGATTGATTCCATGAGGGAAAGCAGAGAGGACAACGGTTCGAGCACACTTAAGGAGTATGCTCACCTGAGTGCCTTAAGGTTGTGGAAAGAAAAACCTCTAGACCCCAATATCTGATCTTTAATGAGTCTAGCTAAAGACGTTAAACTAAGCGCTTCTTGGGAGGCAATTCAAGATAAAAAAAAAATTTTGCTACTGCACGCTACAGTGAATGAGCATGAAACTCAATCGCTACAGCGCAATGCAGTGGTTAAATTTCAAAACTCAAACTGGTATAGCGCACTGCAGTGACAGAATTTCAGAAGTTCGACCGCTACAGCGCACTGCAGCAATCTGGTCTAGCTATGGCTGTTTCGACCACCAAGGATTTCATGCAGTCAAAAAAAGTAATTTCATTGGGTTTCCATGCAATCAAAAAGGTATATGCTATAAAAGCTACCCCCTCTTCACTTGGATTATCATATTTATGACATGGGGAAGACCCCTTAATCATGATTCTCTTGCCTTTGATTGCTTAGGCTATTAGAGGTAAGGGGGGGGTGATTCTTTGCACCTCCTGATTTTCTTGCTTCAAAATTTCTGCTCTCTTTTCAAACCTCCATCATGTCTTTTAAAAAGAAGTCTATCCCAAGGAGGGAGATTGAGGCATCCACATCTGGTGGAACCTTCAACAAAAAGAGGTTCTCCTCCGCTGAAGCCGAGCACTATTTCTTCTCCACTACCTCTCAGCGAAAGTTAATCCTCGAAAAGAGCTTTGGGCATTACTTGCCCATCCCGGTTGAGCAAGTCGACCCTAGGGGATGGAGGGAGTTGGTAACAAAAAAATCTCCCACCTACCCAACTATTGTCCAGGAAGTGTACGCCAATGCCATAAATGCGGCCGGACGGACGGTCTTCGTTAGAGGTAAAGGAGTAACCTTTGGGATTGCTCAAATCGAGCAATTCTATGGGTTAGTGGAGGTGAATGCTTGCTCTTACTTAGAACTCTTAGAATCTCGTTATGATCCTTATGATCTTGTTATGGAGCTTATCCATGAAAACACAAACTGGGAGGGAGGCCTAGCCAACATTCCTCATTCCAAATTGATAAACACGAGTAGTGCATGGTTGGTTTTCATTTCGAGCTATGTCATGCCTTCAGGTCACTTGACTGAAGTAACCTACACCAGAGTGCTCCTCATATGCTCATTGGTCAGGCCAGAAGAGATTCGTATTTTGAGCATCATTTTTGAGCAGCTCTAGAAGGCTCTCCAGGGACCCTGTGCTGCATTGGCCTTCGAATCTTTGATCTCCGGGATATGCGAGGCCCAAGGGGTAAAAATCCTCTCCTATGACTCCTTCATTTCCCCCAGCACCGCTCTTGCTCATTCAAATATGAACATCCATTCTAGTGAGCGGAAGCCACCCAAGAAAAGGAGGGGTGAGCAAGAGGAAACGTTTGCTCCGTCCGGCCATACTCTCACAGATAAGTTGTTGCTACAGATTCACAAGCAACAAACTGATCATGGCACGACATTGGCAACTGACATGCAGTTCTTCAAAAAGGAACTCGCCTAGTAGCACAAATTCCAGTCTGAATTCCATGAAGCTCTAGGACTAATGTTTGAGGAGTGGAGTTTGCAAGGAGGACCGCATGCCTTTGTACTACCTCGATCGCTTGTCAGTACCCCCATTCCAAACACTCGCTATCCATTCGACTTTGCCTACGACATGGGAGAAGAGGAGGATGATGATGACCAAGAATAGATAGGTTGTATTTTTTATTTTGCACTATTATTTTGTGTGTTTTTCTTTTGTTATTTTTATCTTTATTTTGAGGAATTAAATTATGGATTATCATAGTCCCAAAATCCTTTTATAATTTGCAAATGAAAAATTTTCCTAAATTTTTCAAGTATGAAAGTCACAAAAATATCAATGAAGAAACTGATATTCAGCCAAGGGTTGTTTAACAAAAATTGACTAACTCTTTGACACCATTAAATCATCTAAGCAAGGGAATGATTTCAAGTTGAGTCTAATCTCCAAAATTTAAATCAATGTTAAGGACTAAGTGTGGGGGAGGGCTTTTGAATAAAAACTAGTGATTAAGGTGAGTAATCTAAAAGCATGTGCTAGGCTCTCGTAGGACTTCATGATCACAAGAATTGGAAATTGGGATGAAGAAAAATATCTCTCCCTAAGAATAAAAAAGAAAAAAAAAAGGAATGAAGAAAAATATCTCTCCCAAAGAAAAGAATTGAAAAAGGATGATAAAAATATCTCTCCTAAAAATTAAACATCTTTGTGATTTATAAGAAGGAGCACATATAGCACAAAACTCTTGATTATTCACTTCCTCCCTAGTTTAGTTAGTCCAAGGAACCTTCCCCATTTCTGAGCACCAAGCAAAACTACTTATGAATTGAAGATTAGTCTATTAACCTCTGTTCATAACCCAACTTAGAAAAATTTAAATGATGCCAATTGCTCGTATCATTTTAGTTAAGCATGAGCTTTGAAATAGTAATCAAACCCTCATTGATATTACTTATTGACTCTCATACCTAAGAAACAGAAAAATATCATTTTAAGTTTACTTGAGAACGAGCAAGAAATTAAGAGTGGGGGTGTGATAAATCCATAATTTATATTCTAAATAAAGGAAAATTTCTTTCATATTTATATTGAAACTGCTTCCTTAATCAAATTTGCCTACTTTTTAGGAAAAAATGCTTACCTAGCAAAGTCTGGACAATTTTGGACAATTTCTAAATGTTTCTAGAAGAAATCCGCTGCAGCGGACCAACTTGCCGGATTCTGGCACCATAGTGCATTGCAACGGGCCAACTTGCGAAACTCTAGCGCTATAGCGCGTTGCAGCGGATCAACTTACTAAACACTGGAACTATAGCGCACTGCAGCGGATCAACTTGTGAAGCTCTGGCACTATAGGGCGCTGCAGTGGACCAACTTGCAGGATTCTGGCACCATAACGCACTGCAGCGGACCAACTTGTGAAGCTCTAGCTCTATAGCACACTGCAGCAGATCAATTTGCGAAGCTCTGTCCCTATAGCGTGCTGCAGCGAATCAACTGGCGAAATTCTAGCGCTATAGCGCGCTACAACGCCCTATAGCGCGCTGTAGAGTTCCATCAATGTACAAACTAGAATGCCATAGCGGACCATTTCACAAAATTCAACCGCTCTAGTGCGCCACAACGTGCTGCAGCGGCATGCCGAAATTTTGTCTGAACAGGTGCATTAAATGAGGCTGGGACAAGACCCCCAACATGTCCATTGTCTCCCAGCCATCATTCCTTCTATAGCAGAATTATTTTTAATGGAGAATTGATATTTTGAAGTGATATAAAGAAGAAAGAATGGAAAAGTAGAGGTCACTTCACCCCTCAAGTTGCATTTGAAATTATGACATCAAATTTTTTAAGAAGGAAATTCAAAATTTGAAAAGAAAAGAAGAGAAAGGCAGCCCCTCTTTAAATTCAGCTCTTCTTCACTTAAGAAGGGTTCCCAACTTGGCTCACTAATATCCTAAGTAAGGAGAGGGCTACATAGAAGAGAAGGAGAACTCTTCAAGGGTGGAAGAACTCCTCTTGCTAAGGAGAAGAAGGATGAAAGGCAGCACTACAGGCCTAGGAGAAGCAACCACGAGTAAGAAGACGAAAAGTACGGAGAACTTCATCAAAGGAATGTTCCTAGTATTCTCTAAACTCTTGTCTTGTGTTTTTCTTAGTTGATCATGAAAGGGACTTTATCCATGTATGTGTTCTTCTTCATCTCTTGTGTAGTGGAGAGCTAAACCTCCCTTAGGGAGGGTTGGGGCAATCCTATATGAATTGAAAGATACTATGATGTATGAAAATTTCCTCAAGCTTTAATAAAATTTGTGAATTAAATGACTTGTTAAAAAAATGCAAAGGACTATTGTAGACTTGAATGTGGACCAATTTACAAGGGACTAAATGTCATCAAGACTATAAAGTCTTGTGCTCCATAGCTCATCTTTAGTTTGGAGCTAGACTCATGAGTACATGAGAGCTTAGAACTATGTGAGATAGTTCTTGAGTCTAGTGCACCTTAATCTATGCTGAACTAAAGAATTGAAGCGTGTGTGCCAAGACCCACTAAATATGCTCCATAGTCATTGAGCCCAAATGAAATCACTCCATTATCTAAACTGTGCATGACATGCATGAAGCTCTTAGTGGAATCAATGCTTGTAAGATATTAAATAAACAACCCTTATTTTTATAATCAATAATCTAAAATCTTATAAGGGTCTTTGTGTTTAGATAGAGTCAACTTTGTGTTCATTTCAAGCATGAGATTTGAACTTGTAATTCTTGGAGTTAAACTCTAAGAAGGCCAATGTGCACTTGATTAAAAAGTAAAGAAAAGTGAAATGTTGAGGAATCATCATACGTAAGTCATCTAGCATATCATGTGGGAGAGACCCAACTCTCCTCTCCTTTTATCATAGTTATCTTCTACTAAGAATTGTTGTGCTTGTTTAGGAACCAATTCAACAGAATACGCATAGTTTAAACATTTTTGAACGTAGATATACCTTAGTAACAAAACACCCAATTCTATGAGGATGATAAATCTCAGAACTCAAATTCCAAATTATTACTTCAAACCAAGTACACTTGCGTGCAAGCGTAGGCGTATTTACAGTCTATCAAAAACCATACAGATGAGTAACAGAAATATTTTTGAAAGTCTGTTCGCTGTTGCGCATTGCGCGCGCCGCAGTGCATCATAGCGTCATTTATCGAGGAATTATTAAAACTTTATAAACAAGAAATTGATTAGTATTACAAAACTTTCTCCGCTGCAGCGCACCGCAGTTGGTAATTTTTCATTTTATATAACTTTAGATGAACTAATTGAACAATAAATCAAAAAGTTTAACCACTGTAGCATGCCGCAGCACACCATACAAGATGCTGTAGCAATCAAGCAGAAAAGATACTAAATTTTATACAGGAACAGAATTTGGAGCACTGCTGCTACAGCGCACCGCAGTGAAAAAGGGTTTGGAATGCTATTATCTCAGCGCGCTGCAGAAGAATAGCTTATGGAACGCTGTTGTTGTAGCACGCCACAGCGGAACAGTATATGGAAGCTACTGTAGCAGTGCACCCCAGTGGACGGTCCAAAAATTCCAGAACATCAATTAAGGCAACATGGCGAAGGCCACAAAAATGTGACCTTTGGCCTTCCCCAGTCCATTCAAAATAAAAGACTTTATCTCTGCTGAATCCCAATAGATTTTAATGTATTGAACATAAAAAAGAATAGGATTAAAGTCAAGGAAGAGGATGAGCCACACCATTTAAAGTTTTGAGGTTGAGTGTATCCCTTTATAAGGGCCAATCTCAGACCTTGAAATGGTTCCAACTTTTGATATTCAAAGACCAATAAGGAAAGGCTATAGGAGGAGGAAAAAAGAGAACTCTCCAAGAAAAGAGGGTGACCAAGAATAAGAAAAAAAGGAAGATAGCAAGGGAAAATGGGTGGAGCTTCAAGAAGACAGCATAGCAAGAATCCAAGAGAACCCAAAAAAATCGGGTGATTCTTATTATTTCTTCCTAAACTCTCTTGATTTATTTCTACTGTGAACTAATGCTGAGGTTCACTTTTCCTTGTTTGTATACTTATTCTTACTTAGTAATGGAAGGCTAAAATTGCCCTAGAGAGGGTTGAGATATAGTTGTAAGAATATATAAGGAATAAATGTTGTTTCATGATATTATTTGAATGTAATGAATGAATGTTTTTATCATTTATATTTAAATATTGGAATGAATGCTTTGAATGAACAAAAATTCTGAATTATTTTATTTAAAAGAATTTGTGTTCCAATGCTCATCAATTGGGTAAGAGCAAGGAAGGTAGTGCAAGTAGAGAGGAGATTTATGTGACAAAATTCTCAAGCTCACTTGCACCCTTCTTTAAAAGCTCAACCAAGAGATAGATGCTTGTGAACTATTCTCTCTAGTAACCTTGCTCTACTGCTCAACAAAGTAGAAGGGATGAGTGAATGTTGGGAAACTCATGGATGATGTGACATAATCCATTTACCCAACGCATCTTCCCATCTAGATAAACCGCGTGTGAAGCACATGATGCATAGTTAATGGAAGTCTTACTTGTGAAACCATTGGAATTAAAAGATATCCTTTTGTAACCTAGATATAGGGGATCAAAATCTAATTAATGGATCATATCTCATGAGAGCTTATGTGCTAAGGAAGAACCTATAGGAAGTTCTCTTTGTGCACTAAACTAGAACCTAATGTAATTTGAGGGCACTCCAATTCCAATGGAGTTCACTTGATTTAATAAAGCAAGTAAAATGAAAGTATACATTTAACAATGAAGCTATATCACCAACCTTTGCAACTATTACAATGAAATCTCAACTCTTTGCTTTTTAATCAAATTGTATCTTAACTTAAGGTCATTTGTATCGCTAAACTAGGAACTAAAAATCAACCAAAATTTGACATCTAAACACTAGTAAAAGAAAATATAACTTGGTAATAGAACCATCGTTCCCTAAGAATCGATAAATCCCAGAAATTAACACTTTCCACTTATTACTTCAGACCACGTACACTTGCGTGCAAACAAAGATGTGTATTTTACGTCTATTAGTGGCCATCAAGGCAACCATTTTTATCACTGCAATACTAAAGTAACCATCGACAGAGTGCGGATCACACATACACATCGTGATCAAACTTTATGTCCACAACCTTTGAATAGCCGGGCCGCTGCCTTGGCTTTGATTCCAACTTCCACTCCGTCTGCGAACCCTAAGGCAGTAGCTTTTACTTCTAGGTCAGCCTATAATCATCAAGGCCAATGACCCCAAAACAAGCACCCAACAACTCCTGCTCAAGTTTATATGTTATCTTCTACTTCAGCATCTGAGGATAACGATGTTGTCTCAGGTATGTTTTAAATTAATTTTAATTTAAATCATTTCCAGCACAGCTTTTTTAAATATTTTATATAGCTGTAATCATAGGCACCTTAATGAAAAGCAAAAAGCCCTTTAATTTTCTGTTTGATACTAGAGCAAGTCATTCTTTTGTATCTCAAAATTGGGCTAAATCCCTTGGTATACCGTCATATCGATTAGCTAGCTCATTAAGCATCAGGTTACCATCTGGAGCCCATATGCAATCGCATCAATTTTGTAACTTAGAAATACCTATCGTAAACTAGAAGTTCAAAGCCACATTAATAATACTGTTGATTGCCAATTTTGACATAGTTCTAGGCATGAATTGGTTAAGTAAACACAGTGTTTTTATAAAATTCCTAAAGAGGAAACTTACCCTTGACAGTAGAAGCTAGTCAGAAAAGGATGTGATGCGTATTTAGTAATAATGTTAGGAGAAAAGAAGGGAAATATTCCTATCTCAGAAAATCATATAGTATGTGAATCCCTGATGTGTTCCATGAAGACCTACCTCATCTTCCTCCTGTTCGCATGGTGGACTTTGCAATAGAGTTAAATCTGGGAACTCGGCCATTATCAAAGGTTCCTTATCATATGAAACCTAAGGAGCTTCAAGAATTGAACACACAGCTTCAAGAGGTGCTTGAAAAATGTCTATCTAACCAAGTTCATCTCCTTGGGGAGTACCAATATTGTTTGTGAAGAAGTAAGATGGGGTGATGCGCATGTGTATCGATTATCGTAAGCTAAATAATATGACCATTAAGAATAAAGACCCATTACCGTGAATCAATGTCCTATTCGATCAGCTATCCAAAGCTAAAGTATTTTCCAAGATTGATCAGGGATCAGGTTACCATCAGTTGAGAGTTAAAGATGCGGATATAGAAATAACAGCTTTTAGAACTTGTTATGGTCGTTATGAATTTTTGGCAATGCCTTTTATTTTAACTAATGCACCATCCATCTTTATGGACTTAATACAGTATGTGCTAAAAATATATTTGGATAAATTTGTCATCGTCTTCATCAACAATATTTTAATCTATTCTAAAAGCAAAGCATATCTTGAGAAACACTTAAGAATGGTGTTAAAAGAACTTAGAAACTATGAACTTTATGCCATGTATTCTAAGTGAATATTATGGCTTGACTCAATTGCTTTTCAGAGGCATGTCATAGATGCTCAGGGAATTAGAGTAGATCAGAATAAGGTTAGCACTATTCAAAATTAGTCACAGCCAAAGTCTGTGACTAATATCAAAAGATTTATGGGTCTAGCAAGTTATTATATGAAGTTTCTTAAAGGCTTTTCTCAGATAGCATCTCCTTTTGCAAAGTTGTCTCAGAAGGCAATGCCATTTATTTGGAGTCCTGAATATGAGAATGCATTACAAATGCTAAAAGATGCCCTCTCTTCTGCCCTAGTACTTGCCTTACCTAAGGAAGGTCTCAATTACTAAGTATATACCGATACTTCTGGTAGGTTTAAGATGTGTACTGATGCATGAAGGAAGGGTCATTTCTTATGAATCTTATCAACTAAAATCGCATGAAAAGAATCATCCTGTCCATGATCTAGAATTGGCTGTTGTAGTTTTTGCCCTGAAAATTTGGCGTCATTACCTTTATGGCGTCCAATGCTCTATTTTCACAGATCATCAAAGTATAAAGTATATATTCACTCAGCGTGAACTCAACTATCGTCAATGAAGATTGCTTGAATTAATCAATGATTACAATTAAGTATTCAGTGTCACCCCGACAAAGCAAATGTAGCTGTTGATCACTTAGTCGCCATGCTACACTATCCACTATTATAGCTTCTAGTTCCTTTGCTGAAGAATTTCATAAGCTAGATATCAAGCCTGTCCAAGGTACTATAATAAGTGATCTAATATCCATGAGTTTCGTAGAACCCACCTCTTATCACAATGTCTCTATCTCATAAACATAAGATGAATACTATATAAAGTTCAAAATGGAGATCGAAAGTAGTCACCATTTCAATCTGCTCTTGTGATGGTATGTAATATATCAATGTGATCGGTTATGGATTCTGAAATCCATGCATCAGAAAAATCTTATTTGAAACCAACAACTCTGGGTACCAAGTCCATCCCAACTATACCAAAATGTATCAAGATTTGTAGAAGTCATTCTGGTCATCTAGAATGAAGAAGAGAGTGGCAGAATTTGTTGCAAAATGCCATGCTTGTAATCTAATTAAAGTAGAACACTAGAGGCCCTTTGGTATTATCCGTCCTCTAGAAATTCCCTGAATGGAAATCATTTGACATTTCCATGGACTTTGTAATGGGCTTACCCAAGCCAAGGTCCGGTGCTAATTCAATTTGGGTCATAATCGATTGACTGACCAAATCACCATGTTTCATTCCAATGCATTAGACTAATTCAGTAGAAAAATTGGTGAAGTTGTACATCAAGAAAATTGTCAAGCATCATGGGATTCCAAGGTCAATGGTATCTGATCGTGATAGCAGATTCACTTCTAAATTTTGGTAGGCTGTGCATCAAGACTTGGAGACTACCCTAGCCATGAGCACCACTTTTCACCCACAAATGAATGGTCAAACTAAGAGATTTAACTAAGTTCTAGAAGATCTCCTGCATCTTTGTATTCTGGACTTTGGAGGTTTCTGGGAAGATCATATTCACTTAGTATAACTTGCATATAATAACAATCTTTAATCGAGTATTGGCATGGCTCTATATGAAGCCTTATATGTTAGAAAATGCAGTACTTTTTTTAGCGTGGTCTGATATAGGCAAGGTGCAGTTATATGGTTCAGACTTAGTAGAAGAAATAAATATGAATGTGCAACTGATTCAATAGTGAATTAAAGCAGATTAGGATCGTCATAGTAAATATCATGATGCCCATCATCATTCTCTGTAGTTGAATGTTGGGAATTTTGCGTACCTCAAGGTAAGCCTTATGAAGAGAGAATATCGTGTTGGTGTAGCTGAAAAATTTAGTCCTCGCTTCGTTGGACCATTTGAAATATTAGAGAAAATAGGATCTGCAGCCTATATATTCAAGCTTCATGAGGATTTCTCTGTAGTCCACAATGTATTTCATAATTCTTTGATGCAGAGATGCCTTTGTAATTTATCCCATTTAATTCAACTCCCAGTGGTATCTCTCCAGCCTGGTCTTTCTTATGTGGAGGAGCCCATTAAAAACTCAGGATCAAAAGCAGCTGAGAAATTGCTCCATCCCTATGGTGAAGGTTTAGTGGAGTAATCTATCTCTTGAAGAAGCTACTAAGGAAGAAGAGGCCGATATGCAAAGAAAGTATCCAAGTCTATTTGCAAATCCAAGTACCCTTTAAAAATGAATCGTGTTCTTATGTTTTACATTTTCTTTTCTCTTCTTAGGATGATGTTGAGGACTACATCATTCTTAAGTGTGGGATTCTGTAACAACCCTATGTTGTTATGTAGCTTAATATCAGTTTAATCATGCAAAAATTATAATTCCATTGTATCTAAAATATTAATTTTAGCTAATCCAGAAAGTTTGAGGTCAATCGGACCTGCCTAGGCAAATTTTGCCATTTGATTAGTATATATGCCCTAAATTAGACCTAAAAAATTTTGATCTCAGTATTTTAATCTAATTGTATTTTTTAATTCCACGCCCCCAAATTAGCTAGGGTGAAAATTTGGAAATTTTTGGAGGTCATTTGGATCATAATTCAATTTAAATTAAATTGGGATAAGTGCACATAAGGGATCCAAACTTTTCATATTTGCAAACCTACCCTTAAAACTAATTTAACTGTCATGATCCGCTATGCGCATCGCGGGTGATCCATTATGGAGCCTAGGTCACGCGACCATGGATTCCCCACTCATATCAACATCGCACTATTTCATCATACAGCTGGGATTTAATCTCATGGGATCGTGGATTTGTCATTGGATCCATCCTTTGGATCCCACGACTCGGATCAAATCAGATCTAACCATTACAATTTGGATGATCGGGACTATAGCGCCTTCTTCCTCTATCGATCAGACGGCATCCAAAGGTCTCGACACTGTGGACCTTCATCCTATTCGCGCCTGCCACCAACAGGGAATATCTCTCATATGCCCGCTGCCCTCCCTGTCCCACACTCACGCCTCCAGCTCAATAAGGTCGTTAGGATCTCCCCCGTCTCGGTATGAAGCCTCGATCGGGCCTCCTAACCGACTGAGCTCAACTTGGAAAGTTAAGAGCTCGGCCATGGCTCAATCTCTTACCTCCCCAGTCCGAGCCCTTGCCTTTAGAACCTTCCCATTCTTGGTCCTAGGATTGGCTTGCTGATCAATTAAGCTCAATTGGAGTCTTCTTGTCCTCTGCCATTGCTGGTCTGCTCGAGATCTCCCAGGTGTCCCAGCTGCTTGCATAGCATTAATAGAGGATTCTCCATGAGTTCAGGATCCCTAAGAGATTCTCTACAGCTCAGCCCAGCTTCAATTCCTCTTTAGTTAGTCTGTCCAAACCCCTCCGTCAAACCAAGTACCCCCATTTGCAAGCTCTGAGTCAATGAAGCTCAAGCTCCTTTCATTTAATTTGTGATGAATAGTAATGAAAAATGAACTCAATGATCATGTAATAGCGCCTTAAGCCAGCCCCGATCCATCGAAATCGATCGATCGGGCTAGGTCTCGTAATAGGGCTAGGTCTGAGTAAGGACCCAGTGACCTAGACCACCCCAGACCCATCGACCTTAGAGGTTCGATCCATCTCACCTCCTTGAAGGTGAAGGAATCGAACCCGGGGTGAGTTGTTTTCTCTGTGGGGAGAATTGACTCCCAGAGTAGCCCCATATCAAAGGTTCATAGGTGAGTAAGGTTCGAGCAATCCAGACCACCTCACTTTGTGCTTTGGTCTCTACCTGTGCGTATGGTCATGGTAAACATGTAGCAACTTTCGGTTGGTCGTGCCATGGTCTGGATGCTCAAAAATTTTGATATTAGGGTTTTCCTAATTGGCCTAAGGTTGGGACTAGGGAGCGGGGATGATGCCACTGTATGGGTCGAGGTGTCCCGTGACCCGCACTATATGACAGTCGAGGGTCTCCGAGTCCTCACCAACCCACGTGTTTTGGAGATGGGCCGAGTCCGTGGATTATTAATTATATTAATTATATTTATTTACCTTAAAGAAAATATTCCAATTAATTGAATCATAGGGAAATTTAATTGGAAAAATGTAGAGTAAATTAATTAAATAACTTTTGATCCACTACCCTAGCCTTATGATCTTGTATATTAAATCATTCAGAAACTCATAAGGAATAAGAATATAAAATTATATTGCACTTTTAATTGTTAGATTTTCATATTTAGCTTAATTATTTATGAACCTAAATAGGGTTGATTAGCATCTATACTTAGCCAAATTAGATGATTGAAGTGCCATTATGTTTCTATTACCTTGTAGAATGCATGTACTTGGCAAAGTAATTTTTAAATATACATATTTTCTTAATTATGCCCTAAACTTGTAAAAGCATGATTAGTAAAGATTAGGGATTGTACTTAGCAAAAACCTTCATTTATAGTCTCTGATTGTTTGTATTATTTATTAGAACACTCACGCAAAGTTTCATGAAATTTTAATGGTTGGATTTATAATTAAGTGCAAATTCATATTTCTTGATTTAGGATTTGATTAGCCTTAATTACCTTTCGGTTTTATGTAAATTTTGTTCTTATACTTTCATATCAATAAATTGAATGTTAAGAAACCATTAAGTGAACTTGAACACCTTAATGAATTGAAATTGGCATAATTAAATATTTAACCTATAAACCTTAAGAAGTGATTAAGCAATTAATGCTTTGTCTTAAATTTTGAATTTAAACATCAATAGTACACTAATAACTAATTGATTTGTCATTGATTCTAAATTAAATAAGTGATCTTGATTTGGTTAAGTTGGGGGTTAAATACTAGCCTACCTTGATTAAGGTCAAAAATCCTTAATCAACTTAAGTAAAATGGTTTGATTTAAAGATAAATCTATTTGCATAATTCTAATAAGGCACCTTATTTAACATTGATTTTAACTTAATAACTTTGGCTTATTAAGATCTTTAATAAGTATGTGATTTGTCAATTCGGACACTTACCCTTAAATCCATGATTTCCTCTTAAATAAGACTACCGGCATAATAAAACCTTTAAAATGGAATGGATTTATAACCCAATCATTCCTTAATAATTTATGAGATTTAATCGCATAATTTTAGCATAAGTGTTGATCAGATGGGTTTACCCATCTAATCTGGCTAAATAAAACATTAAGGAAATAAGAGTTGTAGATTTAATGCAAAGTTTAGGACTTAGACTTTTGTTTCAAGTTAGAAGTGCAAGATTGTGATGATCTTGCCTTAGCCTGAATAAATTAGTAATTGTAAGCCATAATCAATTAATCTATTGAGGTAGGAAGAGCCTATTATCTAGATTCTGAGGTAGGAACTTAGATGCTCCTTACCAGCCTTAGAAGCTTGATCTTAGATCCTTGTGGTAAGATTTCTGATATAGTCAGTTTGTAGCAAAAATATAGTGTTTAAATATTTAAATCACCATATATTTCCCTATACTTTGAGTAGAAAATGATATTTTTTTTAGGAAAATGAAGAAAACAGACTGCATGGGCTGATTTATCAAATTCTAGGATAAAACCCGCCGTAGCGTGTAGCGATCGAACAAAAAAGATACTAACTTATATGCTGGAAAAGCGTTTCGAGCATTACTGCTACATTGTGCCACAGTGGAACAGGATTTGAAATGTGTTGCCGAGTGCGCCGTAGCAGAACAATATTTGAGAAGCTGCTACCACAGCATGCCACAGCGCACTGCAGCGGATGGCCCAAAATTCCTAGAAATAAGAATTAAGGAGCATGGGGAAGGCCACAAAAATGTGACCTTTGGCCACCCCTAGCCTCTTAAAAATAGATAAATTAAATCTTTGATGAATCCCAACAGGTTTAAATAGATAGAAATATTAAAAGAGATGGGAATTAAGCTAAGAAAGAGAAAAGGTCACACAATGAAAGCTTTTGAGGCTGAGTGCATCCCTATTTAAGTGCCAATCTAAGACATTGAAAGGGTTCCAACTTTTGCTATTCAAATGACCAAGGAGAAAGGCTACTGGAAGAGAAAGAAGGAGAACTCTCCAAGGGGAATAGAGGACTAAGAATAGGAAGAAGTAAAGACAACAAGGAATGAACGATGGAGCTTAAAGAGGACAGTGTAGGAAAAGTAGAGAGAACCCAAGAAAAACTCCGGCTGATTATTTGTATTTCTCCTAAACTCCCTTGATTAATTTTTGCCGTGAACTGATGGCGATGTTCACTTTTTCTTGCATGTATGTTCTTTCTTGCTTAGTAATGGAAAGCTAAAAAACCCTTAGAGAGGGTTGAGATGTAGTTGTAAAAATATGTAAGGGTTTGTTGGTGTATGATGACACTGTTTAAATGAAATCAAAAATTATTTGTGTTGTTAAATTTAATATTGAATTGAATGCTTGGATGAACTGAATTCTAAATAATTTTAATTAAAAGAGCTTGTGTTCCAATGCTCATCAATTAGGTAAGAGCAAGGAATGTAGTGCGAGTAGAGCGAGAATTACATGATAGAATTCTCAAAGCTCACTTGCACCCTCCCTTAATAGCTCTCCCAAAAGAGTGACGCTTGAGAACTGATGAATCCATAAATTGAACAGTGTTTTTCGCGGAATTCACTGCTACTGCGCGCGGTCGCGCGCTGCAGCGGTTTATAGCGAAAATTGCTTAACTTTATAAATCGGGCCGCCCAACTAATTGAACAGTGTTTTTCACGCAATTCACCGCTGCAGCGCACGATCGCACTCTGCAGCAGGTTTATAGCGGAAATACTTGACGGGCCGCCCAACTAATTGAACAGTATTTTTGCAGAATTCACTGCTATAGCGCGCGGTCGCACGTTGCAGCATTCTGCAGCGAAAATACTTTACTATAAAATGGGCAGCCAAATTAATTGAACAGTGTTTTTCGCGGAATCGACCGCTACAGCACGCGGTTGCGCGCTGTAGCGGTCTACAGCGGGGAACTTAGCTAATATGCTAGGGACCAGGGTATGCTAAAGCACGCCGCAGCGCGCTACAGCGGCCCGCCAAATTTTTTCTCAGACACTGCATTTAATGTAGCTAAAGACATGACCTCTATCCTGAATTTTGTTTCCAGCCATGATTTCCTGCAGCAGCCATTTTTATGTTAAAAAGGGAAGCTTTGAGGTGATGTTTTAGGTAAAGAAATGAGATTATTGTCACCTCACCATTAATGGAAAAATATTGCAATGATGAATTCAAAATTCCTTATGAAAATTTGGTTGCAAATGAAGAGGAGAATTCAGCCTCCCCCCCCAATCAATACCCCTCCTCTTGACTATAGGAGGGTTCACAATTTTAGCAAAAATCCACTAAGTAATGAGGAGAGCAAAAGGAAGAGAGAACTCCCCAAGGGTGGCAAGGCAAACTTTTGCAAAGGAAGAAGAGGAAGTAGGCAGCACTAGCGACCTAAGGAGAGGATAATTAGAAGGAGAAGAAGAATTCCAGAGAACTTCTACGGAGCGTTCCTAGTATCTTCTAAACTCAACCTTGTATTTTCTCTTTAGTTGACCATGAAAGGGTCTTTATCCATGTATGTGTCTTCCTTATTTTCTTATGTAATGAGTAGCTAAACTCCCCTTGGGGAGGGTTGGGATGAAGTCCCATTTTGCATGATGTAATATTGATGTATGAATGTTTTCCCTCAAGCATATTGTATTTGTAATTTTAATGTCTTACTAAGAAATTTTCATCTAATTAGTCTTGATATGTTTATGAGAAAAGAACTAAAAAATCTAAGATCTAATTATCTTGTGCTCCTTAGCTCACCTTAGGTTGGATGCTAGATTTTGAGTGTATGAAAGCTTAGAACCATGTGAGAAGGTTCTTGAGCTCAATGCACCTCAATCTAAGCTCAACCAAAGAGTTGATGCAAGTGATGCTAAGACCCACTAAATGAGCTCCTCAGCTCAACATAATTGAGATTGAGTAATGAAGTGTTGAGTACTCATGATCTAAGTGACATAGTCGTTGAGCCCAACATGTGATTCCCTCATCTCAACTATGTGAGATGCAAGTGATGCTCGTAGTGGAAATCAATGCTTATGAGATCCTAAGATTTAAGAAAATTTAAACTCTTCTTGAATAAAGAGAAAATGAATTAACTTTAAATCTCAAGAATCTTACTAGAATCTTTGTGCTAAAGTAGAACAGAATGTGATTTCATTTTGTGCATGAGATTTGAACTTGTAAGCCTTTGAGCTAGACTAAAGGACAACAATGTGCGCTTGATTTCAATTAAATTAAATGATAAAGCTTGAGAAAACAAATCTACATGAGTATTATATCATTGCATGTCGGATGGTCCCAACTCTCCTCTTTCTTTAATCTTGCTATTTTACTTAGTGAATATTTGTGCTAGTTTTAGACCAACCAACCAATACATACTATAGCTTAAATAATAGTGAGAATAGATATACTTTAGTGCCAAATCAACCAATTCTCTGTGGTTCAATAAATTCCCGGAAAGTCACTCTTTCACTTATTACTTCAGACCATGTACACTTGCGTGTAAGCACAGACGTGTATTTACAGTCTGTCAAGAACCAAGTTCTCCATTAACCTTGCTCTGCTGCTCAGCAAAGTTGAAGGGATGAGAGGACATTGGGAACTTTAATAGATTATGTGACATATTCCATTGACCCAATGCATCCTCCCATCTAGCTAAACTTCATGTGAAGTGCATGATGCATTATAAATATAATCTTGCTTGTGAGGCCATCATAATTAAGAGATATCCTTGGTAACCTTGATGTAGGGAATCAAAATTTAACTAATTGATCATTATCTCATAAGATTTTATGTGCTAAGGGAGAACCCAAAAGGAGTTCTCTTTGTGCACTAAACATGAACCCAATGTAATTGGAGGATACTCCAATTCTAATGGTGTTCACTTGATTTAATAAAGTAAACAAATTAAACATCTACATTCAAATAATGAAGTTATATAACCAACCTTTGCATATATTACAACGAAATATCGACTCTTTACTTTTTAATCAAATCATATATTTACTCAAAGTCTTGTGTATTGCTAATAAAGAACTAACAAAAATCAACCAAATTTGTCATCTAGACATTAGTAAAAGAAAATACAACTTGGTATCAAAACAATCGTTCCCTGAGGTTTGATAAATCCCAGAAACTAAACTTTCAACTTATTACTTTAGGCCGCGTACACTTTCGTGCAAACGCAGACGTGTATTTCCGTTTGTTAAGTTTTTGGCGCTGTTGCCGGGAACGATTTTTGTTTTGTATCAAGTATAATTTTCTAGTAACTTGTGATTTAGAACTAATTAATTTGTGCATATTTTCTTACATAGTTGTAATTATTTTCTTTATTTAGTTACTTTTGAGAAATATTAAAAAAATTAAAAAAAAAAAAAAATTTGTGCTGAAAGTTATTGCATATTATCATTATTGAAATTTGAATTTGTTAGCCAATTATTGGTGAAAGTTATTGCCAAACTATCTTTGTTGTTTGTGAATTTACCTTGCTGAATTCTATGAGATCTTGTCTGCTATACTGCTGTAATTGTTTATATTTTAGGATAGTTTTGATTAGCTAAATGGGGTACTAGAATATCATGGACATGTACTACAATAATTAAAATTGTTGTATGTGGTTCAGGGGAACACATTTAAGTTCTAATTGTAATACAAACAACCCATTTGCACCTTCAAAAACAAAACCGATCAATGACTTTAAGTATGATAATAATTTGCAACACTATGACTCTCACTCTGACATGAACGTTAATAACATAAATTGGGTGTGTGAGCAATCTTACTTAGAAGAATTGGTGGATGATTATAGTAGCAATAAGATCAATAATTTGCAGGAAATTGAACTAACCTTGGTTAGGAATGAATTTAATCTAGAAGATCATAAGCATTTATGTAAATCAATTG
This sequence comes from Gastrodia elata, assembly GCA_016760335.1. NCBI lineage: Eukaryota > Viridiplantae > Streptophyta > Magnoliopsida > Asparagales > Orchidaceae > Gastrodia > Gastrodia elata. Next base: position 2,389,205 of record CM028677.1, on the reverse strand, counting down.
AGGCTAAGTGGGAATTTATATTGCAACAATTAGCTAACTCTGTCCAAGAAGTTGTTATAATTGAGCAAATAAAGGAACAAGCTGAAGAAGTGTTGACTTGTAGGGAAGAAAATTTAACTCAAAAAAATAGTAAAACTGAGAGAGAGGTGGAGTATCAACTTGAATTGGACAATTTGAAAATGCAACAAGAGTTTCAAGCTGAAAAAATTGTCCAAGGAATTTGAAATTTATGTCCCATACACACCTCAAGTGCTTTCAACTGAATGCTCAGTAATAGGTGACCCACCATGCAAAAATAACCAAGTTGAACTAATTAAAAATAATAGGAGGACCAATAAACTAAGTGAATCTTGGGGTAGTGAAAGTAAAGAAATTATAATCTTTGATATCTCAAACCTCAACAAACCTCTTAGTAATATTGATGATTATTGTGTGCGATTTGAATTTGTTGAGAAATGCTTTGATTTTACTCCTAAGAAAATTGAATTTTTTGCCTTTTTACAAAATGAAATGAAAATGATGAATTTGATGATAAACATAAGGCATGAAGTAGGAAGAATAAAAAGAAGAATAAAGAGAAGAAAAATTATAAGTTAGAAGACACAAGCTGGGATTGGAAAGAAAAAGATAGTAGAGCTATCATTCATAATGATTCAATTGTTAAACTAGCTCATACTCATCCTAAGGAGTTATTGAAAATATGGAAATAAATTTTGAAAGGATATAAACTCTTTTTGGTCAGGCTGACGACATTAAATAGAGCATTTGTTTGGAGGCAACCCAATCCAATTTTCTATTTTTACCTTAAATACTGTTTTAGGAGTAGAAGAAATTTAATCACAACCAAAAATTATTTTCTCTGGAAGTCAATCTTAATTTTTAAATATTTTCTCCTTGAAAACAACCGCAGCGCACCGCAACGGATTTTGCCGCTACAGCGCGTCACAGCGGATTTTGTCGCTACAGTGCGCCACAGCGGATTTTGTCGCTCCAGTGCGTCACAATGGATTTTATTGCTACAGCGCGCTGCAACGGACTAGCTTAGCACAATTATTTCAAGGGTGCCATAGTGCACTGCGGCGTAAAAAGCCCAGTTGAAGCAAAAATTAACTGCCTTGAACTCCCATTGCAGTTAATGACGCTACAGCGCGCCTTGGAACTCCCAAAATGCCAAATGTGCTAGAAGAGCTGAAAATTTTCATCTTCTTTTAGCAAAAATCAAGTCACACTTATTGCATGCATTGAATCCACCTTTGACCAAGTCTTAATGTGCCATTAGTAGGCTCAACTAAAACCTTCCAAAATTTTCTTCAATCCTCTATAAAAAGGCTTAGAGGGGGGGGGGGGGGGGGCTGAAGGTGCACTCCATTGAAAACATGAACTCTTCAGCTCTAAACCCCTTCAATAATTCTAAAAAAATTAATTCTCTCAATCTATCATTTTTATTATCTAGAGAAATATGTCTTCTGAAAGAAAACTATTGCTAGCAAGGGAGCTTTAACCTCCACAGCTGGTGGAGTGTTCAACAAAAATGGTTTTCTTAGGATGAAGCAGAACAACTCTTTAATCAAGTAGTTATCAAAAAGAAGCTGATTCCTAAGCGTGTATTCAGGCTCCCTAACCCTGTAAACTCGGGCCAAATTTTGAACCGGGGATGGACCCACTTTGTGAGTCCCACAAACTCCACATACCACTATATAGTGCAGGAAGTGTATGCCAACGCGATCAATGCAGTGGGGGATAAAATATTTGTGAGGGGTAAGGCTGTGGAGTTTGGGCTCAAGGCCATCAAAGGTTTGTATATTTTGGGTGACGTGGAGAGCTGCATTTATTTTGATCTGCTGAGCTCCCAATATGACCCGGCCACAATAGCAAGCGAGATTAGCCACTATAATTCTGGCTAGAGAGGGAACTTAGCCAACATTCCTTGAGCACTCATCACGAAGTTGAGCAATGCTTGGCATGTGTTCTTCTCCAATTTTATGATGCCATCTGGGGATCTTAGCGAAGTAACCAAGTCGAGGGTGCTGCTCTTTATTCACTACAAAAGGAGGGAGATACCCTCAACTCCAGTGTTATAAAGGAGCAACTCTAGAATGCCTTGATCGGGTCGTGTGCTGCTATTGCTTTTGGGTCACTGATTTTAAGAATCTGTGAAGCCCAATGGGGTGAAACTCCTCTTGACCGATGTGGCAATTCCACCCTGCGCACCTCTAGAATTGACAAACTTGAGCACTCGCACCCAAGAGAGGGCACGAGCTAAGAAGTGGAGGGGAGAAGAAGGCGAAGCTTCCACATCAGCTGGTTGAACGTCGACCAACAGGATGTTGACACGCATGCATGCGCATCAGCGAGATCTGGTCGTCTTTTTGGCACGTGACATGCGCTTCATCAAGGGAGAAGTAGCCCGATAATGCGAATTCCAAATGTAATTTCACAAAGCTCTCGGAACAATGTTCCAAGACTGGAGCTTGCATGGAGGACCGGATGGGTCAAAATTGCAATGCCCTTCTGCAGGAGCACCATTTCCAAAATATGATTGGCTGATGGATTATTCATATCGCAATGAGGGAGAGGAAGATGAGACTGAGGATTAATAAGGTTGTGCTATTTTTTATTTTTGTATTTTAATTTTTCAGTTTTTTATTTTTTAGTTTTGATTTCAGTCAATAAAACAAATTCCGTATTTTGCACACCCTCATTTTTGCTAAAATTGAACATGAAGAAGAATTTTCTGAAGGGGATCAAGTTCTGGATTCAATGTCAAAAATTTATGGTGTAGAATTAAGATGCAAGCATGTTTGAGATAAGGATAAAAATGAACTCAAGTTACACACCCCTTATTAAGTTCATGAGTCTGTTAAGCTTAGTTTCCAGGACTTAAAATGAAATGTGCTTAAATTTAAGTGTGGGGGGGAAATTTTGTGAATTAAACCAAGGTGGTAAGAGGTGAGTGATAATTTGAAGTGCTAGGCTCCTGTAGAACTTAGTGATCACGAGGACTATATCAAGGGATGAAGAAAAATGGCTCCCCCTTTAAAAGTAATTTCAAAAAGAAAATCAATATATAAAGGGATGATGAAAAATATCTCTCCCAAGTTAAACAAGTGATCATTTAGGATGAAGAAAAATGTTAGAATTTTAGGATCACCTCCTCATATTAAAATATTAAGCATGACATTTTGATTAGAAACCAACTGAAGTATAGAAATATGAACTTTATTTGAGGGGTAGTAGAAACTCAGAGACATGAAGTAATCTTGACTAAAGCAAGCTTTATAACTAAAATCATGATACATTAGCTTAACATATTGAATCCTTAGACAAAGACAAATTAAAAAAAACACAATTTTTTGAGCTTACTCGAGGACGAGCAAGAATTTAAGTGTGGGAGTGTGATATAGCCAGAATTTGTAGTAAAAATATTCATATCACCATATATTTCTCTATACTTTGAGTAGAAATTGATGAATTTTTAGGAAAACGAAGAAAACAGACTGCATAGGCTGATTCACAAAATTCTGGGACAAAAATTGCCACAGCACGCCACATTAAAAATATCATATCTAAAAGCAGAACTGCAGACCTGGAGCAAGCCTGCTGCAGCGCGCGACGGCTCGCCACAACGCGCCACAACGTCAAATCGATAAGGATAAAATAAAACCATATAAATGAGTAATTGAACAGTAATATGCAAGTTTGCACGCCGCAGCATGCCACGGCGCACCGCAGCATCATTTCTCGAGGATTTATTAAAACCTTATAAACAACTAATTGAACAGTGTCACACAACTTTATCCACCGCAATGGGTGAATATTTATTTTATCAAATTATAGTTGAACTAATTGAACAATAACCCTACAAAATTTATCTATTGTAGTGCACCGTAGTATGCCATAGCGGGTGAATTTTTATTTTATCAAACTATAGTTGAACTAATTGAACAGTGATCCTGCAAAATTTATTCGATGTAGTGCGCCGCAGCGCGCCACAGCGGGTAAATGTTTTTTTTATATAACTATAGTTAAACTAATTCAACAGTGATCCCACAAATTTATTTGTCGTAGCATGCCGCGGTGTGCCACAGCGAACGCTGCAGCTATCGAACAAAAAAGATACTAACTTACATGCAGAGAAAGGGTTTGAAGTACTGTTGTTACAGTGTGCCGCAGCGGAACAAGATTTGAAACGCGTTGCCGCATTGCGCCGCAGCAAAACAGTATTTGAAACGTTGCTGCTACAGCAGATGGCCCAGAATTCCCAAGAACAGCAATTAAAGAGCATGGAGAAGGCCATAAAAATGTGACCTTTGGCCTCCCCCAGCCTCTTAAAAATAGATAAATTGAATCTCTGATGAATCCCAATAGGTTTAAACAGATGAAAACATTAAAAGATTGAGTGCATCTCTATTTAAGGGCCAATCTCAGACCTTAAAAGAGTTCCAACTTTTGCTATTCAAAAGACTAAGGAGAAAGGCTACAGAAAGAGAAAGAAGGAGAACTCTCCAAGGGAAAGAGAGGACCAGGAACAGGAATAAAGGAAAGATAGCAAAGAACGAATGGTGGAGCTTCAAGAGGACAGGTTGACGTGAAAAGTAGAGAGAACCCTAGAAAACCTCCAGGTGATTCTTTGTATTTCTCTTAAACTCCCTTGATTAATTTCTTGTCGTGAGCTGATGTCTATGTTCACTTTTTCTTTGCATGTATACTCTTTCTTGCTTAGTAATGGAAGGCTAAAAACCCCTTGGAGAGGGTTGAGATGTAGTTGTAAGAATATGTAAGGGTATGTTGGGGTATGATGACATTGTTTAAATGAAATGAAAAACTATTTGTGTTGTTAAATTTAATATTGAAATGAATGCTTGAATGAACTGAATTCTAAATTATTTTAATTAAAAGAGCTTGTGTTCCAATGCTCATCAATTGGGCAAGAGATAGAAAGGTAGTGCGGGTAGAGCTGAGAATTACATGACATAATTCTCAAAGCTCACTTGCACCCTCCCTTAATAGCTCTCCCAATAGATTAACGCATGAGAACCAAGTTCTCCATTAACCTTGCTCTGCTGCTCAGCAAAGTAGAAGGGAAGATAGGACAATGGGAACTTCAATGGATGATGTGACATAATCCATTGACCCAATGCATCCTCCCATCTAGCTAAAATGCGTGTAAAGCGCATGACGCATGGCAAATGGAATCTTGCTTGTGAGACCATCATAATTAAAAGATATCTTTGGTATCCTAGATGTAGGGATCAAAATCTAACTAATCGATCATTATCTCATAAGAGTTTATGTGCTCAGGGAGAACCCAAAAGAAGTTCTCTTTATGCACTAAACTTGAACCCAATGTAAATGGAAGATACTCCAATTACAATGGTGTTCACTTGATTTAATAAAGCAAATAAATTGAATGTCTACATTCAAATAATGAAGTTATATAACCAACCCTTGCATATATTACAACGAAATCTCAACTCTTTTTAGTCAAATCGTATCTTTACTCAAAGTCTTGTGTATTGCTAATTTGGAACCAGCAAAAATCAACCAAATTTGTCATCTATACATTAGTGAAAGAAAATACAACTTGGTATCAAAACAACCATTCCCTGAGGTTTGATAAATCCCGGAAACTAAACTTTATGCTTATTATTTCAAATATTGTACACTTGCGTGCAAACACAGACGTGTATTTCCATCTGTGAATTTCCTAAGAACTTAGTATGAGATTCTTCCATGTGGTAGTAACCTAAATTTGAGTGACCTTAGGGTCACATCCTTGGAACCTTGTATAGTACCATTCCAATGGAGTAAAGGTTCATTAGTCTGATAATCCTTATTATTTAAATATGCTTGTGAAATTAGTAGATTATCATTAGAATGTGAAAGTGTATATCCATAGTGCTGAATCATTTAAGTAAAAATTTCTGGGATTAGATAAGTCACTCTAAGTGAGATGGTAGAGTCTTGGCCTTATTCTATGTGATTGGATAAGTACAGTCCAGCTTAGAGTAAATTTTCCAGGCCCATGTATTTCATAATTGGATATACTTGGATGCTTAGTTTGAGAGAATAAACTGTAGCTGTGTCATGCCTCTTATCATCGTGTGCTTTGATAAGTATAGTTAAACAAACTAAATATCTCAAGTTATCCTTTTAGAGAACACCATATGATTGTAATTAAGGTATTTAATGGCTTAGTCTGAGAGAATAAATCGTAACCAAGTCATGCCTCTCTTATCATCATGCACTTTGATACATGCAGTTAAGCAAACTAAGTATTAAATCCCCTTTCTAGGAAACATATAAACTATGTGTATTCAATCCTTCCAGGTGATAGTTATATATGATCATAATCAAAATAACTCAATAAATTAGACTCAAGAGTTAGAATTCACTTGGGTGAATTATGCATTATGAAGATAAATGGAATCATTACATGATATTGAATTAATTTCAGGATTTGTCGATGATTTAAGGCATAACAACATTAAAACCTTAGCATATCATAATGCATAAGTCATGACAGAATTAGCGAAGTGATTTGGCTCATCTAAGGACTTTGTTAGTGGAGCATTCACTCACATAGGAAATCAGTTATGTGTCCATGAGATACCCAATCAGCATATCAGTGGCATATAGTTCTGCGGTATATTCAAATGCATAAATATAAATTCAGTGGCCAACAACACAATTTTATAGTAGCATTTACTCAGATTCAAGTTTCATAGAATTTTATACATATTTAAGCAATTATTTGAAGTTTCAAATTTATTTAATGTTTTCAATTTACAGCTCGGTACACAGTTTTCAGCTTTCAATTTCATTCTATAGTTTCAGATCCCAGTTTTAGTTACTTTATTTTCAGATTTATACTATTTTGAGTTTCCAGGTCTTTTACTGCCTTTTTCTACAATTTTGTTAAGCTATATATATGTTAAATGGTCGATAATTGTAAATTGTTAACATATTTTCATTGTGTTAGTCTTCTTGTCTAACACGTGGTACTTTTGGGATTCAAAAATTTGCAAGATCCTGAGCAGTTCATGGAGCGAATCCAGGTGGACACTTAGGAGATCCAGGAGGATTTTAAGGAGAGTTAGTGGACTCTTCTTCAGAATTTACTTTCTATTTAGTTTTTCTATTCAGTACTTTGACTTTATTTTTGTATTTGTTAAAAGCGTTATATTAACTTTGGATGTATTTTTTTTCTATTTTTGAGATGATTGTTTATTTTAGTTTCTATGATAAATGTTTCTAGATGTATGCTTAGCTTCCGCACTATGTCTTTTTACTGCTTACACTTACTATTGTGATGTGATCTCGATATTCATAAAATCATAGTATTCGGGTAACTTGGATCATATTTTTTTCCTAATCCAATATACACGAGTACCTTACCAAATATAGTAGAATTTGTCTAATGTAGTACTGTCTAAAGTAATAACCTGCCTAAGGTAATATTTTTTTTTATTCCCGACTTGGGACCCATATTAAATATAATAAACCTTCCTAAAGTGATACTTGATAGCCAAAGGTTAGTCCAAAAAATTTTCTAAAGTAATATTTACTATATAATAAGGAATAGATGACTGCCAAAAATCCACGTGGCTGCATATTTACTTATAAATTGAGTACAAAATAGTTACTGTGCCTTGGGAAAGAATTCTGAAATGGACAACTGCACCAGTTGGTTGGTCTTGATCTTCTAATTTTGTCCTTCATCTTCTAGAGACTTAGCAAAAAGTCCTGGTTCAGGTTTGGCTACTACAACCAGAAGTTTTCGAGAGTCTGTGTGATCTTGAATGCTGGAGTTCACATAACATGAGGAAGCTCTTTTGTGTCATCTTCTTGTTCCTCCACTTGATGAGATCAAAGGTGTTCCGCAATGATCACTTCTTCATCTGAAGTGTAGGCGACCTCCTCCTCAGTAAGGTAGTCAAGAAGAACTCTAATGACCAATGGGTTCTGGTACCGGAGCTAGCGGATTTGCGCTCGCAGATCTTTGACGACCTCATTGTCGACCAGATGCTGGTCAAAAACTTTAAGAGTTCCCAGAGCAACCGAGTGAATGTTGCAATGAAGAAAGAAATTAGAGATAGTTTCGGGCTTGACATCCGAGTTCCAGGCTCCAACTGCCATCTGAACGACCTGGAGAACATCAGTCTCCTTAGGATCTTTCACATTTTGCTCGAGACATTGAAGGAGCAAGCAATTGAAGCTTCTGTGATAATAGGCCTTCAGATTCCTGATTATGCCTGCGTCGCACGGTTGGAGTTTTGAATTCATAATTGGTGGAAGGTAAAAAATCGTGGTGTTGCGCAACTGGAGAACTATCGAAAGTTGGGCAAGCGGGATATGCTGCTTTCTCTTTGATGAGATCTTTGTTCACATTAATGCGTCCTGATGGCTGAGAAACAACTTGATGAGAGTAGATTCCATTTGAGGATACTTAGCAGTCCTTTGATGCTTTCCATCAAGGTTGGTATTGTCGGCCTTCGCAAGGATCTCGACTTCCTCTTGAGAAGGCCCGAGATTGTAGGTTGACTGACTTTCATATTGTGTGTCTATTTTACCCACTAGATGAGCTCCTTTTAGCTGAGCTTGGTATTCTCATGATGGTGCTCACACAAAACAATGCAGACCTTTCCAATCATTGTTGTATACTGTGTGCCCTTCACCAACTTGAAAAGCTCTTCCCTCTAGGAAAGAGAGCAGAAGGTTCAATAAAAGTAAAGAAAACCACAGAATTTCTCGATCTGCAGGAGAGGAAAATCAAGCAAGCAAAGCCAGCCAGTAAGGCGATGCGAGCTTCAAGAGGGAATGCACGAGTGAAGACAAAAACAAGCAAAAGTATGAAAGGAATCATAATTTGTTTAGCGCTTCTTTTCTACTTTCATGGCTTGGTTGAAGCTCGGAAATGAAATGAGAAGCAAATCAGACATCACTTTTTTTTACGAAAAAGAGATAGGAAACGCTTCAATCCCTTCCATAGAAAAAGCGGAGCTTTTTGCGGGAAATTGAGGAGAGCTCTTTAATCAGAATTTTTGTAATATTTTTTTCATAGAAACAGTGTACTGTATTACTTTAAGGAGGAAACATTTTTTCTATAGAAAAAGGGTAATGTTACTTTAAGGAGGAAATGTTTTTGCCATAGAAAAAGGGTATTGTATTACTTTAAAAATGAAACACTTTTTTCCATAAAAAAGTAGAGCTTTTTATAATATTTTTGTAGTAAAACTTGCCTAATGTAATAACCTACTTAAGGTAATATCCTGCCTCAGTCCCCATGATAATACATTTGAGAGGTCTTACTATACTTAAGATAAGGATTTTACATTTATCTTAAGGATTAGTGCTCAGCCCTCTTCTCTTGGTGTTGAGTATTAGCAGGCATTATGCAGCAGCTATTTTAATAGTTATTCGAGGAGGTCATGCTTGGCTCCTTCCTGAGTAATGCACCATTTTGCCGTCAATTTATTACCCCTTAAATAAATTGTACATGGCGATGAGACAGGGTGTTACTATTTGTACAGAGAGGTATCATAAAGTGTCAGATAAAAAAAGTATTCCTAACTACTTTATGATCCATTCTTTGGAACAGTTATGATCATAATCACTAAGTGTAAGCAAAATAAACATCCATAACTTCATCAAGTTAAATCTCAGAAATGGAAAATTAAGAATATCTAAAAAGGACACCTTAAGAATTGAATGAACATTAAGAGATATTTGAAAGAAAAATACAAATAATAAATGACATCCTAGGATCTGAACGAACTATAAAGAAAAGTAAAATATGCAAGTAAAGTATGTATCAGAGAAACAAACATAAAATTGGAATTAATAACTAAATGAAATTTTAGGAAATGGATTATCAGCAGTTCGAGTACTACCACTACCTTAGGTTATTCGATGAGTATTGGGCAGATGACTTCCATGATGGAAAAGTCTATGGAAGAATCGCAGAAGGAGTATCTTCTCGTGGAGTAGAAGTGCTGGACCAGATATTACTTCACTCTACCTTTAGAGGAACTAGTCTCCTTGCCCTTCCAAAGGAGTGGTTGGATTGAGTGGCTACTGCCTTCAGAGAGACTGCATGTTCAGATGACTACCGCATTCAGATTTTGGGTACTCTACTTGGAGGATCCGCTGACAGAAGGAGTATCTTCTCATTCGAATATCTATTTGTTGCCTTTAGGGCAAATTAATGTAGTTAATGTTCCTGAGTCATCCCCTATATCTTTCTTTCACATTAGCTATCTATTTATCTATCACTGTAACTTTTCATTTGAGAAAGAAATTGAAAAAAATAGTAGATTTTCATTATTGCTGAATTTGTATTCTAGGTATTGCAGTCATGAATCCTGGTTCTCCTTCAGCTCCTACCCCTATTAAAAACACAGTCTCACCCTCGAGAGGACCAGATGAATTGAACTCTCTTGCAAGTCTGTTGAAGGCACTTATTGAGATCAATGCCTAACAATCACAAGAAACTCGCACTTTAATACTGAATACCCGACACCAGTCCTTCCCTCAAGGAGGAGCCTCTTCTGCACCCCACTTCACTGGTGATGGAATTCTCTATAATTTTCTGCGTCTGCGAACACCCACTTTTAATAGGGCATTGAACCCCATGGATACCATCAGCTAGTTGAAAGTAGTTGAAAAGTTTTGGCAAGCATTAAATGCTTGAACTCCGAAGTGATTCATCTGGCTACTTACCTATTCCAGGACAAAGCGAGTATTGGTGGGAAAATGAGCATAACACAAAGGTTGTGGACTATGAAATAGAAGACATCTCTTGGGACCAATTTTTTGAGGCTTTTAAAGAAGCCTTCATTCCAGTGCCTACACAAGCAGTACTAGAAGATGAGCTACTCCATCTGATGCAAGGTGGATGATCTGTTGTAGACTATAAAATGGAATTTTGTCGTTTATTGCGTTTCACCCTTGAGTTAGTGAACACTGAGGCTTCGTGTTGCCACCGATTCCTGAAAATGCTAAGAGATTCTACCAAAGCCCACTTGATTTCCTAGCAGATTAAGGATTTCTCAAAACTAGTAGAAGCTGCCCGCCTACAGGAAGGCTTCCAAGGGAAAATGGAAAGAAAGAGGAAGGCAAGCTTCATACAGCCTAGAAGAGAGAGCTTTGGTCAGCGGAAGGTGGCCAACGTATATAACATGGATGCTGAGCCACCCCCATAGAAGATATAGGTTGCAACTGCCACCACCCATATGGGAAATGTTACCACAAGGGTCACGTATGCTATACTTGTGGCCGTCAAGGCCACCATTTCTATCACTATGATTATAAAGTCACCATCGATGGAGTGCAGATCACACATACCCATCGTGATCAAACTTTCCATCTGCAGCCTTTGAACTGCCGGGTTCTTGCCATGGCTGTGATACCAGCTTCCACTTTGTCTGCAAACCCTAAGGCAGTAGCTCCTGCACCCTGGTCATCCTATAATCATTAAGGCCAGTGATCCCAAAACATGCAGAAAATAGCTCCTGCCCAAGTATATATATTAACTCTTATTTCAGCGCTTGAGGATAACAATGTTGTCTCAGGTATGTTTTAAATTTATTTTAATTTCAATCATTTCTAGTTCAGCTTTTCAAAGTATTTTATATAATAATATCTTATTATTGTGGTAATCATAGGCACCTTAATGATTAGCAATAAACTCTATAATATTATCTTTTATACCGAAGCAATTCCCTGAAGACCTACCTAATCTTCCTCCTATTCGTGAGGTGGAATTTGTAATAGTGTTAATTTTGAGAACGCAGCCATTATCAAAGTTTCCTTATCGTATGGTGCCTAAGGAGCTTCAAGAATTGAACAATCAGCTTCATTAGTTTCTCAAAAAAGGTCTCATCCAACTAAGTTCATCTTCTTGGGGAGCTCCAGTATTGTTCATGAAAAAGAATGATGGGTTTATGCACATGTGTATCGATTATTGTGAGTTGAATAAGGTGACCATTAAGAATAAATACCCACTGCCATGAATTGATGACCTAATATTAGCTATCTGGAGCTAAGTATTTTCCAAGATTGATCTCTAACCAGGTTACCATCAGTTGAGAGTTAAAAATGCAGATATAGAAAACACAACTTTCAGAACTTCGTATGGGCATTATGAATTTCTGGTAATATCTTTTGGTTTAACTAATGCATCATCCATCTTTATGGTTAATGCAGTGTGTCCTGAAAATATATTTGGATAAATTCATCATCATCTTCATCGACGATATTTTGATCTACTCCATGAGAAAAGCAGATCATCAGAAACACTAAAGGATGGTGTTAGAAGAACTTAAAAACCATGAACTTTATGCCAAGTATTCCAAGTGCACATTCTGACTTGACTCATTCGCTTTTCTGGGTCATGTCGTAGATGCTCAAGGAATCATAGTAGATCAGAATGAGATTAGTGTCATTCAAAATTAGTCAAAGCCAAAGTTTGTGACTGATATAAGAAGCTTTCTGGGACTAGCAAGTTATTATAGAAGGTTTGTTAAAGGCTTTTCTCAAATAGAATCTCCTTTAATGAAGTTGACTCAGAAGGCAATGCCATTTATATGGAGTCCTAAATGTGAGAATACAATTCAAATGCTAAAAGATGCCCTCTCTTCTATCCCAGTACTTGCCTTACCTAAGGATTTGGAAGTCATTGAATTTTTGTCAAATATTTTAATATATTTTGAACATCCCAAAAAAAATAGTAAAATACTCATCAAAATCAAAATCTAGCTTTGCCATTGTATTCATCACCCTTCAATTTGCAAAGGTTGAATTATTATAAATATTTAGAAGCCATTTAATTATTTAAATTTAATTGAGAAATTATGAATTAAATTAATATATTAAGATATTAATTTGGTTCCTTAATGGTGCCATCCCAAACCCCCCTCAGTGTTGTCTTCTTATCGAACGACACTATCTAATCAGACTACGCATCCGTCCAACTGTCCGATCAACGTGCAGGCTGGATCAGACTAACCAAGCTCCACGTGCTGCAGAGACGTGGCACATGGCCAATCGCCACATGCAATCGCCCTTGGAGGCTCCAACAAGCTCCATCAAGCTCCCCACCACAGTCATAGCTAAGTTTGCACAATCAAGGAATCCAATTGGAGCTTTCAGGACCCCTTTGGCTACTACCTATGTTTTGGTAGTTAATCCTAGATACGCTTGACTCTCCCTTTTTACTCACACAATCTAAATCACCTTATTTCATATGCCTATTTCATGTCTTTGATTAGCATATGATTTTGTCTGATTGAACTCTAACGAGTTCGATCGCTGAAATTATACAAATTGCGAATAAGGCCACATAGTGTTATCCCACTTGCATTCGCATATTGCCTCCTAGGGTTCACCATCTTCGATGGCACGGTCATCCTTCGGTGATGTTCTCGAGCTCAATCGGAAGGTTTGACCACGAGCTAACCATCGGCATGTAGTTCGAGTTCGGAGGAGCTTTGAGTGGCGAGCTAGGTGATTCCTTAGCTTAGCAACTTCGTCAGCTTGTCGAGAAGGTGATGGGTCTTCGAACCAGCATTGTCGCCAAGGCGCGGGACCCGCCATCAGTGCTGTTGGCCATTCTAGCCGACGCGTGGCAAGTCCCAATCGCGTATTTCGGGTTGGTTCTGCTTCTTCTCATTCACTGTGCCGTGTTGTGGAGCCTGCAAGTCTTCCCTGCTCTGAAGTGGGTCCCACTGCCTTTGCAAGTCGTTAACCCTATTTTAAATTATGAATAGCTAAATTAGATTAAGTTTAATTAATTTGGAAAATTGCAGAACTTTAATCTTGCATAACTTTTAATCCATTAATCCAATAATAGCAAATATATATATCATTTTAATCAGAGAATTATGAGGAATATTATGGAGGTATAAATTGTTGTGTTTGATGTCTATTTCTGCTAGTGACATTTAGGACCCTTAACTAATAACCTAATTAACCCTACTCTTCTAACACTCATAACTTTGCACCCCTAGCTCCAAAGATAGTCAAGTTATATCTCCTTTTGCTCAGGAGTGTGCCAAGAACCATTTGGTAGCATCAAACTTATTATTTGGTGTATGAATTGACTAATGACTCTTAGGACAGACTCTTAATTATACCCTTAAACCCAAGAAATTTAATTATCCATAACTAGATCATTTGGACTCCAAATTAGGTCATCAAATATACCATTTTGATTAAGAGAATGTGTAGATCAATAAACAGTAAAAATATTTAAGATTTGGTAATTAGATTTCCTAATTTGCCCTAATCACCTAAATAGTGATTAGTGAATATTAGCATAATTAGTGATCCAAATTTAGAAATTTTAGGTGTTGTAATCTCCTAAGGTAGAGTACAGCACCTTAGTGAAATTAATTTTTCAATTCTAAGATTGATTTTACTAATTACTCACTAATCATGCAAAGCATTAATTAGGGCATAGGTTAAGCAAATGAAGTCCAAATTAGGTATACACCCAGTCATAGTACTCAGTGTATTATAGAAAAGCTATCGCCACTGAGTTTGTAGAATTTGGCCATTATTTAAAAAAGTTGGGTTGTTAGACCTTTCCTAAAACTCAGTAATTACTCTTTTAGACCCCAATATTATTTTGGCCATAACATGGCCAAATGATATCAGAATTTAGTGATCTTAGACTCTATAAAATCCTTAAATAATAAATAACATAAGGAATTGATCTTTTTAGGTACCCACCCATTTGCAAGTTTAAATCTGATTAATTGAATTTATTTTCCTTAAGGAAAATAATCCAATTAATCAAATCATAGGAGAATTTAATTAGAAAAACACAACTTAATTAATGTGATAACTTTTGATCCACTAGTACAAACCCTTTAATATTGTATACCAAATTGATCAGAAAATCCTAAGGAATCAGAATATAAAATAATATTGAACTTTTAATGGTTAGAATTTTGGGATTAGCCTAATTATTGCATAACTTAATTAGGGTTGATTAGCATGTATACTTAGCCAAATTACATGATTTAGATGCCATTGTTTTCCTTATGCCTTATAAAATGCATGTGCTAGGTGGTTTAAGTTTTTTGATTTATGTATTCTTATTTATGCCTTAATCTTGTAATTATATGATTAATGAAAATTAGGGTTTCTGGTTATCCAAATTTAGTAAACTTAGTCTCTGATTGTTCACATGATTGTATGGATTGTATCTGCCAAGCTGTATGAAATTCTAATGGTTAGGTTTGCAGTTGGATGCTAATCCTTTTATTTTGGATTAATGTTTGATTAGCACTAATTACCTTTTGTTTCTTTGAATTTTTCTATTAATATGCTTATAACAGTAATTTGAATAAACTTAACTCATTTATGCTAATTCACAATTGATCTTTTTAAGAAACTGGAATTAAGTAATTGAAATTTTTAATTAACCTTCAGAAATCATAAGATCTTGCTCAAGTTATTAATACTGATCCCAATCTAAGATTGCCACCAATAATACATCACTAATATACTGATTTAACATTTGATTTATAAAATAACAATTGGTCTTAGTTGGATAAGAATTGGGGTTAAACCCTAACTTGTTTGATTAAGATCTAAATCCTTAGTCACTTAATCAAATGACTTGATTGTAAGATAATCCATTTGACATTATTCCAATAATGCATTTGATTTAGTATTGTTCTTAAATCATTAAATTAGAAATGCTAAGATTAATATTGAATATGTGTGATTGAATCATCTGAATTTAAGATTTAGATCTTTGATTTTCTCTTATATAAGACTATTAGCATACGATGGATAATAAAATTATAATGATTTATAAAATGATCTAACTCTAAAAATATCTTTAATTTCATCCCATGATTATGGAATAGAATGGGATCAGATTGATTTAATCATCTTATCTGATCACTTTAATCCAAGTTAATAAATAAACCTTGAATTTTAGCTTGAGTAGTAGAAGAGTGTGATCTCAAGGATCTTGCTATAAGATCATTCTTGAAAGGTTTAAAACACCTTTAATATTGATACATTGAGGTAAGAAGAACTTTTGTAACTTAGTGAGGTAGAATCTTAGATGATCCTTCCTAACCTTAGAAGTTGATCTTAACACCTCGTGGTAGGAATCACCTAAAGCACTTAAACTGAAACTTATCCCTTACGGTAGAAATCTATATTGAGTGATCATTTGATAACAACCTTAGAGCCTTGTGCAAGACTCACCTAATTACAGTAAAGATTGATAGCTTTGATAAATCCTTGTTAAATAAATAGAATCATCTGAACCTAGATTATTGGCTGGGCACAGTAGAGTATGCCCATGGTGATGTATTATTTCACTAGTATTCAGGATTGGTTAATCCATCTTAATGTAGGAATATGTCAGTGTTCTATCCTATGAGTTTAGTTGGATATATTACTTAGAATAAATCATTCAATCTTAAGAGTGTTATGATTCGAGACTTGGACGATTAGTTTGTTTGAATAAAATTCACAATCAGGTGATGACTCATATTGAAGATCGCTTCCATAGGTGTGCTTCAAGCAAACTATGTGATTCAAGTCACCCTCTTAGAACACTAAGGATGCTTGTAATTTGGGTATTTAAATGGCTTAGATGGAGATACAAATTACCTTCGGGTGATGCCTCCTATCGAAGATTGCTTTGTTAGGTGTGGATTAATCAAACTAAGTGTTAAAAACCACCCATCTTAGAAACATACTAAACATTTGTACACAACCTTCCCATATAATGTCTTATAAGTAAGAATCTCAGCTTTAGCCAATTATCAAAACTAAAATTTAGGAGTCATAATCATATTAGCAGGATTCTGTACAATGGAGACCTTGAATTCATTTTTGGATTTCAAAGTATTTCAGGATTTATGGATTTAACTTATGTAGCTTAGAATCATGAGTATGAGCATAAAAATGATGTATGAGTATTAGTGATGATGGATGAGTATTAATAATGATTCATGGGTTACAGAATATTACATACATTGACTGAGGAATTTTGGAATGCATCAGCATCACATTAAGTTATATTCCCAACTGGATGAATGTGTACATTGGACCGTACGACTCATAGGAGTTATGTTGCATATCTGTGGCATACGGTATTGTGGCATATTCATATGCATGATTCCAGTGGCATTTAGCATAGTGTTGGGTGTGCTTACATCAATTTCAGATTATTTGTTATTTTTTGTTATTTTCAGTATTATGTTTATAGTTCAGTTTTACTTTACTTAGATATGCATAGTTTTAGTTATTTAGTTACATTTACAATTTTTCTGCAGTTTTATTTACTTTACCGTTATATTGTAAATATTTTAGAACTGTTTAGTTTAGTTTTGATGTGTTAGAATTCTTGTCTAACATGGGATACTTTTGGGATCTGGCAATTTGCTAGATCCTGAGCAGTTTGTTGAGCCAGGACAGGAGTCCTCGCAGGAGATTAAGGAGGAGTTCGTGGAGCCTTAGTGAACCCTCCTCCAGTCTTGTCACTTTTTTGCTTTTATTTCAGTACCTTAGTTGAACTTTATCTCTGTATTATTCCGTAATCAGTTTGTAATAATCCTGGATGCATTTTACTTTTCTTTTCTGAGATGAATGCTTACTACTATTCTGTGAAGAATATATTTTGGATATTTTGCTTTAGCTTCCGCACTATATTATTTTGTTATAATACTCAGTATTGTGAGGTGATCAGCATACTAGAAATGCTAATATTTGTGAACATATATTGGATTCATTACTTGCTTGTATAGTCTAATGTATGTACTAGTCTAATACATAGGATAAGTATCTTACTCTTATCTTAAGTATTGACTCTCGACTCTCCTCTTGGGTTGAGTCAACAGCCTTCAGTGTGGCCAGTTTCTTTAATTAGCCTATTAGGGGAGATGGGTTATGTCTTCCCAAGTAGCGCGTCGCTCCGATGCCAAATTTAGTTAATTTTGTGCGCGGTGATGGGGAGGGGCGCTACACATATAATATCATAGGTTTTGCCTTTGTTTGCAGCACGGCCATCCTCCGACGGAGTTCTCAAGCTAAAACGGAAGGTCCGGCCATGAGCTATCCATGAGCATGCTGTTCAAGCACAGAGGAGCTTTGAGTGCCGAGCAAGGTGATGCCCTAGCTCAACGACTCCATCGGCTCATTGAAAAGGTGATGGGTCTTCAGGTCGGGCAAGGCCCGACCCGTGCTGCTTCGAGCCAGCGCTGTTGCCAAGGCATATGACCCGCCATGCAGCGCAGTCAGTCATTCGGGCCAATATGAGGCAGGTCCCGATCGCATAGTTCAGGTGCGTCTTGCTTCCTCCCATCCGTCGTGTAGTGCTGTGGGGCCCGCAGATCTTCTCAGCTCTGAATTGGGTTCCGCCGCCTGTACAAGTCATTAACCCTATTTTAAATTAAGGATAGTTAAATTAGATTTAGTTTAATTAATTTGGATAATTCCTATACATTAATCTTGCATAACTTTTAATCCATTAATCCAATAATATCAAATAAATATCTTATTTTAATCAGAGAATTATGAGGAATGTTATGGCAGTATCAATTATCATGTTTGATGTCTATTTTTGCCAATGACATTTAGGACCCTTAACTAATGACGTAATTAACCCTAATCTTCCAACACTCATAACTTTGCACCCTAGCTCCAAACATAGTCAAGTTATATCCCATTTTGCTTAAGAGAGTGCAAAGAACATTCTGGTAGTGTCAAACTTGTTGTTTGGAGTATGATTTGACTAATGACTTTTAGGACCAATTCTTAATTACACCCTTAGATTCAAGAAATTTAATTAGCCATAACTTGATCATTTGGACTCTAAATTAGGTTATCTAATATACCATTCAGATTAAGGGAATGTATAGAACAATAAACTACAAAAATATTTAAGATTTGGTGATTAGATTTCCTAATTTGCCCTAGTCACTCTAGGCCGTAATTAGTAAATATTAGCATAATTAGTTATCCAAATTTAGAAATTTAAGCTATTCTAGACTCTTAGAGTAGAGTAGAACACCTTAGTGAAGTTAATTTTTTTATTTTAGGATTGATTTTACTAATTACTCACTAATCATGCTAAACTCTAATTAGGGCATAGGTTAAGCAAATGAAATCCAAATTGGGTATACACCCCATTCATAGTACTCAGTGTGTCATAGGGAATTTATAGCCATTGAGTTTGTAGAGTTTGGACATCATCTGAAAAGTTAGGTTTTTGGACCTTTCCTTAAAACTCATTAGTTACCCTTTTAGACCACAATATTGTTTTGGCCATAACTTGGCTAAATGATATGATTTTAGACTCTATGTAATTCTTAAATAATAAGAAACATAAGTATAACTGAATTTTAATATTTACCTAATTACTAAACCACCCCTAAAGAGCTAAAATACTAATTTGAGCTCACAGGCTTAATCCTTGTCCAATTTGAGTGTACTTACTATCAATTTTTATATTAGATACTGAGTAACCATTTGGCATTTAAAATTTTCAATTTGGAACCCTAAATTTAAAAGTTTTATTTATAGACTCTTAAGTAGTGGTAAAATAGTAATTTTACCTAAAATTAGGTTTAAGCATTCTTAAGTCATAGAAGCTTGAATAAGTTAGTAAAATTAGTAATATAAGTGATTTAGAATCAACATTAATTCATTTAAGCTCATTTAAACTTAGTTCCATTATATATCATAATTCTTCCTAGGTTAGGTTTCTTCCTAAACAAATTTAAGAACCTTCCTTAGGATTTAGGTGTAGATCTAAGTTAGAGTTCATACATTGAGTAAATGGGTTACTTAATGGATGAAACCTTAGTTTTATTAGTTTCTAGATTTTATCTCTTACTTTGATTATCTTGTATTTAAACTTTAGTCTAAGTTTTGAGATTAATCTTATTAAGCTTGACTTTGCTTTATAAGATAGCCTAACTATAGTACATGAGAGTTGGGATTTTTCTCTTACCCTTAGTCAATATAACCTATTGGGTTATAAGGCTAAACTCCAATATTTAGAGTTTAACTCTTAATCCCTCAATCTTGATTTAACCTAATCAAGTTTGGCTTCGGTTATTTAAAAATCACTAATTAGGACATTTAATTTATTACTCAACTTAAGTAAGCATCATTGATTGAATTATATTTGAACTTAGTTAGTACTAATTGCTTTAAACTATTTAGTATCATAGTTTTGAGTTTATAATAGATAGTTGGATATAGGAGATCCTAATCTTGTAAAATCTTAGATTAGCTAGAACAAATTAAATTTGAAAATCAGTGATATCACAGATTGTTGTGTAGTGCTATTTATACCTTCTTTTGTAGCTTTACTTCCTTATATTGAGTATTTGGCATTAGATACTCAGTAACCATTTGAGCTAGCACCCATGGAGGAGTAGTTCCAAGCGAAAGAGCTCCTTGGAGCTGAGGAGCCTTTGTAACTCACCATCTATCGCCGCGTGGAAAAGAGTTAATAATTGGTGGCGGAACTGTGAGATACTCGGGAAGGGCTGCTGAACCTCCCTGAATAAACTTGATCGCTGAATACAAAGCTGCTGAGACTTAACCTTAAAAGGAAAGACAGGTTGAGTAATAATCCTTAAGATAAGTGTAAAGTTCTTATCTTAAGTATTAGGCAATATATGTATAATAACATTTTCAGTATACTGATCACATTATAATATTATGTATAAGTAGTAAGAAGTACAGAGTACAGAAGCTAAAGCATACCTCTAGAATATTCATTATAATAGTTAATTAAAACATTTATCAGAGAAAAGAAAAGAAAATACATCCAGAGTTATTACAAATAGTATACTTAATAAAATTTATAAAATGTTCTAAATATTGAACTGAAAAGTAAACTAAAGCAGGGAAAAATAAATTTAGAAGAAGAGTCCTCTGGTACTCCACAAACTCCTTCTAAAGCTTCTATGTATCCACCTAATCTTGCTCCACGAGCTGCTCTTAGTTTAGCAAATTGCTGAATCCCAAAAGTACCACGTGTTAGATAATAAGTCTAACACATTATAAGGTATTCTAAGCAATTATAGTTATCTAATATTTAACATTAAAATAGTTTAAATAAGAATGTAAGAATAAGATAGTAAAATAACTAAAAACTTAAAACAATACAAATTTGAAAGTAAAGTAAAGTATAGACTAAGAGCTGAATATTGAAAGTAGAGAAATCAGTAAAGAGGCTAAAATTGAGTAAATGTGACTTTAAATAGTGATGTATATCACTGAGTTTATATTTATGCATCTGAATATGCCACAAAACTGCATACCATTGATAAGCTGACTCGATATCGCATAACACCCCACAGATTTTAGGTAAGCAAACACTCTGCTAACAAAGTCCTTAGGTGAGCCAAATTGCTCTGCTAATGTTAACATAACTTATACAATTATGATATGCCAATGCTTTAATGATTATATGCTTTAAATCATCAAAATCTAGAATCGATTAAAATCCAGTAATGATTCCATTTATCTCCATTGTGCAGAATTCACCTAAATTAATTATGACTCCTATTTCTAATCCATTGAATGATAGTAGTTAAGATTATACCTGAACTTATCAAATATAGAGATTTTATATATATAGTTGGTATATATCTAAGAAGGGTGTTCTTAACACTTAGTTTGTTTAACAACACTTAACAAAATGCATAATGATAAGGGACAGAATCCTTTCATAGTTTATTCTCTCAAAATAAGCCATTAAATACCCTATTTATAAGCATACATATAGTTTCCAAAGAAAGGTAACTTGAAACACTTTGTTTGTTTAATTGCACTTATCAAAATGCATGACGATAAGAGACAGAATCCTTTCACAATTTATTCTCTCAAAATAAGTTGTCCAATCTCCTACGTATATCACTCTTGAACTTAGGATGTTTATCTTGAATGGAATTGTACTTATCTACCTACCTAAGATAAGACTGAAACTCTACAATTCTATCCAGGGTAAATCAACCAATTCTGCTTTATACTAAAATAAATTAGTTCTATGGATTTACACTATCACCTTTCACAGATATTATAATTATATATATATATATATACATATATATATATATATATATATATATATATAAACCAAGGAATTCAAGGTGCTAATAAATCCACACTCCATTATGGTGAGTCCTACACAAAGGCTCCAAGGATGTGATATAAAAATCACTCAAATTAAGATACTACCATAAGGAAGAATTTCTTTCTATCATCCTTGGGTGATTCTACCACAAGGTGCTAAGATCAGCCTAAGGATGATAAGGGTTCATCTAAGCTTCTACCTCAAAGTTAGACAATAAGCTCTTCCTACCTCAATAATTTTCCTATGAAGGAATCTAAATCATAATTAATTTAACCACTACTTTTATGTTCTTAAGATCTAAGTATTAAAAGGTATAAACATTGAAGTTATAAATCTAGTTTATACATATTTATTTGAACTTATGGTGCTTAAAGTATTCACTTGGATTATACAAATCAGATGAGGAAACTCATTTGATCATGACCTAAACTATAATCAAGGGATATAATCATATAAATTATTGAGAATTGATTGAGTTTACTAATTCATTTCATCTTATAATTTATCTTATGCTAAGTGTCTTACTTAAGAGAAAATCAAGGATCTAAAGATTATATTCAGATGATCAATCATATGAGTTGGTTATAAACCTTAATACTTCTAAATTAATAATTTAAGGTTAATGAAAAATTAGTAATGATTATTTGAAATTATGCAAGTTCTTATTGTCCAAATCAGGTGTCTATATCAAGTTGATTAGGTTTAAGGTTTAATCAAATTAAATTGGAGTTTAATACCAAACTTGACCAAATTAAGTTTGTTTGCATTTTTGATGACCAACAATAAAATCAGTGAATTATTAATATATTATTGATGTTCATTTTAAGATCTAATCCTTTATTGCTTAGCTTAAACATTCCTTAAGATTCTTAGGGTTTAATTGATTAATGCTAAATCAAGGGCTTAGATGTCCATATTAGAATTTAAGTTTTCTAACATGCATTTTGCTGTTATTAAAGCATAAAAATATTTTATTGATAGAAATATAAAGTAATTAAGGCTAATCAAACCCTAAATTAAGCCAAAAAAGATTAGCGCTTAATTACAAATCTAACCATCCTGAATTCATGAAACTTGATATTTAAGTTCTACCTATCCATATGAACAATCAAAGACTAAATTTACTAGATTTGATTAAGTATAAATGCTAATTTTCACTAATCATACATTTCTAAGATTTTGGCATAACGGACAGACTATAAATCAAAAAATTATTTCACTTAGCACATGCATTTTACAAGGTATAAAGAATATAATGAAACTTTAATCAAGCAATTTAGCTAAGTTTACATGCAAATAAACCCTAATTAAGTTTTGGAGTAAATAGGAATAATTAATAGGGTTTAGATAAGTAGATAACAAGTTATTGCATTAATTTAGTTTCCTTTTTCTATTAAATATTTTAATTTTTTGAATTATTTTCCTTCAGGAAAATAATTCCAAAAATCCTTTTTAATTTTATTAACAGGCCCAGCCCAAACTTCAAACCACACTGGTGGATTGGGCCCGATGACCCAATATTTCTAGACAACACTGGTCACAGGTCGACCCGACCCACGCTATCGCCTTCTTCCTCGCTTGGCCTCCCGATGACAAGCGATTAAGGTTAACCTTAATTGCTAAATTCACCATCATCATGCCATGCCGATGCCTTCGATTGATCGACACACGATGCTTGGGCCAAGACGGATCGATTAAGACACTATGCCCCAACTGAAATTACTTGGATCACCGGGGTCTATTATCCCAAAAAATGGCTAAATCCTTAATTGGGATCTCTCTATGAGGAGAAATTCTCCTTACATAGTGTAACAACCCTAGTGTTATTACCCGTCAATTAGTGACCTAATTAACTCTAATCCTTTTCCATTAGTCTTATAATAGTTTTAGGAGCCTCCATTTCAATTTTTGTGCGATTTAGAGATTATTTGGTAATTTCCAATATTTTTTGGTTTCCTAATAATTCTAAGAATGCCTAATTTATTTAGACCTCAGAATCAAAAATGGAGTCCACTATTGGACTCACCACACCCAGATTAGCTTGGGGTGATATTTTGGAAGTGTTTGGAAGTCATCGAATTTTCCCTGAATATTTTAATAATAATTAAATACCCAGAAAAAATAAAATAATTAAATTGACATCCGATCAAAAATCCGATAGATTATTTGAGTTCCCCACACCTTAATTAGGCAAGGGTGAATTTTTTGGATTTTTTGGAGTGCATTTGGTTATTAAATATTGAGTATTAGATTGTATATAATTAATTATTTAAATAATATATTTAATTTAAAAATATATGCATTAAATCATATATTTCGATCAATCGTTCGGCTGGAAATTTTTTTCTTATGGTCATTCATCCATGTTATATATGGTTCAATCTAATTTGCATCGGAGGTAAGCTTATGTTCGATTCACATGTCATTTGATAGCCCTCCTTATTCTCTATCCGACGGCACACGGGTCGAATCTGCTGGTAGATGATTTTTCCCTCTCCTGTCAAACCCTAGATGTATCGCACGGGACCTCTGAGGAAGATGCAGCCTGAACCGTGTGTTTAATGATTCCGGATTGTTTATCGAACCGGCCGGGTTCAGCCAACTTTACCTTAATTGCGCCATGGGTCCTCCTTAAACATGCGTCGTCATATAGAGATGACGCGTGTCAAGGCTGTTTCCTGCATTTCCGCGCCGCATCCTCTTTCATGTCGGCGCTGTTTTCTGTGTTGCACCGACTGTCGTGCCCTAAATTTTTGTGTTCTTTTAATTTCTGTGCTGAACTTTGTTTTAATAATTAGATTAAGTTATTTAATGATTGTTTTTAATTAAGTTTAATTTGTATAGATTTTTATATTAATCATAACTCCAAAAAATACTCAACTAAAGCATATAATATTATATACTATTTTGATCACAAAAATAAGTAGATTAATAATATGCAATTTAATTTTTGTTTTGATAAATATTTTAATTAGTTAATATTTAAGATTAATTAATTAATTATAAATTAATTTCATCATTTCATGTGACATAATTTGATCATTTAATGTCTAAATTAAATGATCAAATAGTCTATTTCACTCACAAAAATATGAGAAACAATAATATGAATTCAAATTTAATATTTGAATACTAATTTTCATAATCAATTTTTAGCCCTAGTTAGGTAGGAGTCACAAAAACTCTAATTTTCCAAGGTTGTTCAAAATTGACATACTTAGTGTCATTTTTCTCCTTACGATATAAGAATTTCAATAATATGTAAATCATTTCCATTGGACAACAATTAGTGATTTTAGGTTGTTGACTCTTAATTAGACAT
Source organism: Gastrodia elata (assembly GCA_016760335.1). Taxonomy (NCBI): domain Eukaryota; kingdom Viridiplantae; phylum Streptophyta; class Magnoliopsida; order Asparagales; family Orchidaceae; genus Gastrodia; species Gastrodia elata. The sequence continues at coordinate 2,363,757 of CM028677.1, read as the reverse complement.
TATTATGATAATTCTAATTTCGTAGATGGCATGTTTTAAGTATTACAAAACCCTAGGATATATAACATGTCATACTTATTATCTCCCATGTCAAGTCATATTACATTATGTTTGAGTTCAGTTCTCATTTTCTAGATATGTGAATCAATTGTAAATTGCTTGATTCACCTTTTGACCCTAAGGTAGAAACCTTAGGATTAATTTAAACATAAATTGTAATTGAACTTTAGAATCTATTAATTACACCCATTAAGAGTAGTTAGCCTTAATATCTTTGAAATTATAGATTATTGAATTAACTAGATCTAACCTTTAGTGACTAGATTAGAACTTAGTTCATTCATCCTAATCCCTAATCCTTCTCTTAAATCTTTTAAGAGCTAGTAATAGAAATTCCTATTTTTCTTAGAGTAGTTTAAGAATCTTATTGAATTCCTTAAACTTTAGCTATTATGATACTTAGAACTTGTAGTTCTTAAATCGTATCATTTGCTTACTTTAAACCTTCTATTTTATTATAACTAAGCTAGAATAGTACTTAATTTGATAGAATTTTTAAACTACAACCTAGCTAGTGAGCCTAGTAGATAAAACTTTAACTTCCTGTTTCTTAAATTTGATAACTCCTTAATCTCAATCTTTCCTACAAGTTACCTAAACCTGGATTTAATTATCTTAATTGAATCTTATGGTTTAGGATGTGAATAGAATTTGTTTTCATTTGTATTGATTATACTTATAAATTATTTTGCCACATCAAAAATAATTAAATTGAAACTACTATAATCCAAACCCCAACTACTATTATATTTACAATTAAATTGAGATCAATATCTCAAAGTTAATTGGGAGCTCAATTAGCTCCAATCATTGAGTATACCATTAAAATTAGATAACTTTGAATATCACTTAGTTGCAATTATTGAAATTCTCTTGAATAACTTTGATCCTTATTCATTTGAATCATTCATATAAAATATTGTGCATGAATACAAACTTTCACATTAAAAATTAATATGGGTTTATATTGCTGGATCAGCCAAGAGCAGGCTAAAAAGGAGTAATAAGGAGACCTCATATTCTCAAAGAGTGAATGTGAGTGCTATTTGTTTTGACCCCGCTTTTCTTCACTAGTTAAACTAGACGTGTTTAACTCCTCTTTTCATTCTGTATGTGCCCGTAGAATGAGTACTGTTTAAAATAACTTTAATCAATTAACATATGAGATCTTCTTCAATCTTATAGATTGTTAAGACTCATCGTAGCTTTTAGCTATGATACTTTTCATAGTTCTAGACTATGTGAATCTTAGACTAATAGTCTAAGATCTTCCTTCAATTTATATACTATGCATTTTTTATGATTTAGTATTATACTTTAATTGTTTATAATTTACTTAGATTATAGTGAATGTTGTTAAAATTACATTTAAATGCTTCACTGTCTCTTTTCCTTATTTAACATAATTTCTTTTGAACATATACATGTTTTACTTCATTTACTTTTATATGCACTTTAATTTCTTTCTAGCCTATTTAGGATACTTTTTCCCTTATTTTATTTGCAGGCTAGGATAAATATTTACGTGAGTATTCTAACTCACATTGTATTTTATTTACTTTGATTATTCCACACTTGTATGCTTACCTTTTTGCACCCATGCTTGTGCCTATATTATAACTAGTAGTGGTATCCAATTAAATAATAATATGTTTAGCCAATCTTAAATTATACTTAGACTGTTTATTCTAAATAGATTTTCTATTTCTTGGCTTTGCCCTATCACATTTAAATGCCAAAATGTGATAGATCAGGTGCATTTGGAGGCTAGTAGAGCTGGACCAAGTGCTAAAAGCTAGTTGCTTCTGCTTATAATATCATAAATATATAGCTTATAAATATTTGCAAGCAAGCTTTTGATTTCTTACTTTCATTTAATTTTACTATTTGTTTGTAATTAATGTCATTTACTTTACTTTCACTATACTTGTGTTGGAGATTAGTTTTACATTTAAATGCTTGAGATGTGATGAATGGATGGATGCAAATGAATGTTAACTAAGTCATTAGTTGTATATCTACTTTAAATATTAATTAAAATTAGTTGTATACTAAATTGCTTATAAAATTAGAAAATAGTTATATATCCAAGTTGAGAATCTCTCCTTATCTTCATGTATGTATTAAATATTGTGAATTGAGCATACCTTAGGGTAGATAATTGTTACACAAGTATTTTCTCACTTTAACCTTTTAGAATTGAAAATAAGCAATCTCATATAACGGATTGACTTTACTTTAGAATTGGAAATAAGCAATCCTATGTAACAGATTAATTTTATATTAGAATTGTAAATGAGCAAATTATATGTAATGGATTGGCTTTATATTAGAATTAGAAGTAATCAATCCTATGTAATGGATTGATTTCATGTTAGTTTTATGTTGTTTTTCTTTTAATTATATCTTTCATTGGAATGGAAGACTTGTATATCTACATTGCAGGTGTTTCTTTAGCCAAATTATAATAAAAATTCTACCAAAATTTTTAAGAATTTAAGGAATTAGAAATTGTATTGTAAGTTGTAGACTCATGTTTCACTTATTAAATATTTAGATTTTCATATCTAGAATTGCAAGTACTCACCATAAATTATTTTTAAATTACATTCTCACATGTTCTTGCATGAATTGCATCTTCATATGTATTACACATAACATTTTTCATAAAATTCCCTTCCATCTTAACTTAAGACCCTCTTTTAAATTTATGGCCAAACACAATATCTAATGATTTGGATTAGCTTTCTTCTAATCTAGTATTAGGTATTATTGTAACATATCAATGTTGAGTTAAGTGATTCTAAATATTGGTGTCGTCACACATATGCCAAGCTAAGGACACAACAAGATTCTACCCTACTTCATTAGATTAGGTGAGCCTCCAATCATTGCATTGATGATCCTTGTGTGTTGGTAAGAACTTGTCCAAATAGTGAGTCAACGCTGTGTAGACTGAGTTCAACAACCAACCAACATAGTAATTGGTGGTCCAGTATCCTTCTAATCGATCACAGAACCTATGCTAAGGATAATTGCAATGAAGGCAAGCTTACACGGCTTGACGAGAGAGGGAGGGTACCAGGTTTGAGTTGAACAACTGATTAGGAAGTGATTCTTGAAGCTTTAGACAACTGTTGGATCCTGAGAGTCTAATGGGAGCTTGAACGTCAAGCCTAGCCCACTGCGACGTCGATAGGGTGCCTGGGACTTGCGTGGAAGCTGGAAAACTGGGATTGAGCGGAGAGAAAAGGGTTCCCTGCTTGAAATCTTGTGGCTATTTATAGCCTCAGGAGTTGTTAGGGGCTGGGCATCGGGCTAGAGCTCGGGTTGGGTTGGCTACACCCGAGCTCCAATTATGTCAATAATGTCTAAAAGCTTACAGCATACAAAGTGCATCCATCTCATATCTCTGCATCCAAAAATAGTTATTCCCATTAAAATGATGACATTTAATATACAAGAATAAATCAAAATTTGATGTAACACCCATTCAATTGTTGTAGAAGTTGACGATACTTCACTTCCTTCAGAGGTGATGCCAACAAAAGAACCTCCATCGGACTTTAAGCTCCTCCAATCTTTGGCTCTGATTTTTTAATTTAATAAACTCGTACTTCTTTAATACAATTATTAGAAAAAAAGAATGAAAAAGGTTAAATTTTCTTGAAAGTATAACTAGTATTAGCTAAATTTGTATATAGTGATTTTATTTATTGTAAACCATAACTTTAATTTTGGGAGGGTATGCGTGAGAGGTCCACCATTTAAATATCTGCTTTTAGATGGCTGTGGAAGTACTGTTGTATGACACGGCTCTTTTGGCTGTGGGGCTTCGATTCACTATAAAAGGACACTAAACCTTCCTTTCTCAAAGCACTCACCCAAGCAAAGTACCACAGTTATTCCAATTAACCAACCAGCATCCATGGCCTCACCCGCAAGCTCTGCGGTAATCTTCTTGTTTGCAGTGGCAGCATTGATGAGTTTGCTAGCCATGCCGGCATTGGCTGCAAGCCAATTGAATGCCGGCCAGACACTAGGTACCGGGCAATCACTAGCACAAGGCCCCGACCAATTCGTAATACAAAATGATTGTAATCTAGTCTTGTATGATTCCAACAGAGTGGTCTGGGCATCAGGAACCAACGGAAAGGCCTCTGGCTGCGTGCTTAGGATGCAGCGTGATGGCAACCTCGTTATTTATAGCGGTAGCAGAGTAATATGGGCAAGCAACACCAATCGCCGGGACGATAACTACTATCTGCTCCTTCAGAGAGATCGTAACGTTGTCATATACGATTCTTCAAATAATGCGATTTGGGCAACCGGCACCAACGTTGGAAATGCTGCAATCACTGTTATCCCACACAGCAACGGCACAGCGGCGGCATCTGGCGCTGCACAGAACAAGGTTAACGAGTATTTGCGCCCCTAAAGAACACAAAGTTTGTGTATGCGCTATCCATGCATGCTATAGAATAAAGTGGCATTGGTGGTCGTGCTCAGCTATTCCCAACTGTTTGCTTTTGTTTGAGTATTTGCATTTAATAAAGTATTCTGTTTTTCAAAATTATCAAATAAAATTAACATATTTAAACAAACAATCATAAAATAAGCTCACAAATTAAACAGTAACTTCTGATAGATGTTGAGCATAATTTCCAGCATCACACCAGTGCAAAATATGAGCATTACACCTAGCCAACTAAAAAAAAAAAAGAAAGAGCCCATGGAACCAGAGCCCTATTATCGCTACACACATCATGATCACCATTAATAATTGGGAACCTCAAGCCAAGTTGTAGTTGAGAATTGGAATTATGTGCCTTAGAAAAATCATGACATAGCTAATAAGATATGAAATAAAATACCAAATTGAACTTGTTCCAATAGCAGTAACTACTACTGCAAAAAGAAGTCATCACTAATTGAATCCCCAGCATCATGAATCTAATAGTGTCAAAACCAATAGCAATCAAATAAACAAAAGCAGAAGCGGCGAAGGAACATAACATAACTAACGCCATCTAGCTAAGAAGAATAACAGCTCGCTTAGAGAATTTTAGATTTTTCATCATTAGCCAAGTGGAACAAAGAATTTATTTTAATGGTATATGTATTCCGCTTATATGTATTTTTCATCATTAGCCAATTTTAGATTTGTCAGATCCAAATTAGATGATCTCATTGGTTTCATTAGTTCTTATCGAAATTACCCATCTAGTGCATTTAATAAATTTTTTTGTTTTTCAAAATTATCAAATAAAATGAACCATGACCTAAACACATATTTTAAGATATATTAATTTAAAATATATAACTATAAGTTAATATGACTAATAAATAACAAAAACAAAGTATAAACATAAGAAAAAGAAAAAAGAATAGAAAGTACAAGCAACATTTAATCTGAAAGCAAAGATATTTGTAGTATCTGCATTTTGACAAAGATGAAAGCAGAAGCAATATTAAATATGAAAGCAAAGATATTTGTGATTAACATTCATTAAATTGGTAACACAAAGTTTCTTATGTTGTGATATCTTTTGGGACATAATATTGTACTCTAGCTTTCTCTTTTTGTAATAATCTTTTTCAAGTTAATAAAGTTTTTCCGCTAAATATTATATATATATATATATATAGATATGCTTTACCAAAAAAAAAAAAAAAAAAAAAAAAAAAAATACTAATAATAATAAAAATATATATACATATATATATACATATATATATATATATTATTTTTTTTTTTTTTGTAGTTATGTATTGTGGTCGGTGCGATTTGAATCCATGACCTGAAATAATAAATCATGAGCAATATCATTTTATTCATTAACCAATAAAATACAGCAAGAGACCAAAAGAATAATTAAATAAAGTCTAAAAAATGGAAAGCAAAAAAACTTTTTAAAATATGGGCACATCAAACATATATATATATATATATATATATATATATATATATATATATATATATATATATATATACTTTTTTTTTTTTTCGAAAAGCTATCACCACAAGAATTGCAAAAGAATAAGGAGGAACCTATCAAAACTGAAAGGCCAAAAGACAGAAGGACAGCATAAAACAGAACGAGAACACGTCCAAGCAGAAGAGATCTCGCAGGCAGCATCCAATGGGAACGTTGCGCAAATGCTGCAGCACAGAGCTCCAACACAGAATTATATCCTTCTCCCAAAAGAGGTCATCCCAAATCTGTAGCAACTGGCAGATGGTAGCAAAGCCAAACCACGCGGAGCAAGAATCACATTAAGAAGATCCTGCAAACACTCTCAAACTCGAACAGAGTTGCATGCCACATCTAGGAAAGAAGAACCATCCACACCAGAGACCAACCCCACTGCCAAACACACAACTGCAAGCACACAACTGCACCAAAACTGCATCACTGCAGCCACCATATATATATAAACCAAATTCAAGATAAAGAATGAAACGACCTGATAGAATAATGACATACTCTCATTACTACACTAATGGCAACATTACTATACTAAAGAAAACGAAGCAATAATTTTATAATGGCAACTTTACTACACTAAAGCAAAATAAAGAAAACTACACAACTAATCACTAATTTTGAAATGAATCACTAGGTGTAGTAAATGAATGAAACGACCTGATTGGATAATGGCATACTCCTGTTACTACAACTATACTCAAGATTCCTCATGCTCCATTGTTGACATACACACACATTCTTCATAAAACTTAAAACAATCAAGAAGTAAGAACATAAAATTATATGTTGGGTTGCCTCCCAACCAGTGCTGGTTTAACATCCTCAGCTCGACCAATATAAGTTTATATCCTCTTAGAATCTATTTCTGAATTTTCATTAAGGATTTTGAATGTGCATGAGCTTTCTTAACAACAAATCTTTATGAATATAAGTTGTGCTATCTTAACTTACTATAAATTTTCTTCTTATTCTTCTTTTTTCTCTTCTTACATCTCACCTTCCTAGTTCCAATCAACTTGTCAACATTATCATTAATCTTATTCTCAACTTCATCCTGAAAGAAAGCATGTAATTTATCTTTCTTAAGAGCATATTCCAAACACTTCTCCACAACTTCAACTTGCAAGAAATTGTCATCAATAATGCTAGCTGGTTTTATGGTATTAGAGATGCGAATAACGACTTATACACCTTCACAACATTGTATTAGTTTGCCAATTTCCACATAAATTAATGTTTTACCTATTACAAAATGTTGAGGGAATGGTGCTGGTGGCATGTAATGTAACAACCCAAGTTGTTATCCTAGCCAATTAGGACTAATTCATGTCTTGATTTTGACCTTAGTGCACTAATTAAGTGTAATGCCCCACCCCTTAATCCACAAGATTAAGCTAAGGGGTGGTGTGTTACTTGGGCAAATCCCTCACTTATCATTAAATTAAGGTGTAATTCCACAATCCACTAATAAGGGAAGGATGTGCCCTAGATAATGCAGCGAAATCATTTACTAAGTACATGCATTCATCAGAGTGAGGAAGCAGAGATAGTATAATATGCTACATCCAATCCACCACAATACAAGTAAAGAAGTAAACATGCAGTTCAGAATAAAATAGTACAGTAAAAGAACATACATAAATCTCTGAATTATTACAAACATTAAATTAAGTCTTAATGAAAATGATAAAGCTCTCATCCTAACAAAATAAAAGAGAGCTAAGCTAAGGATCTCCAGCGGCAGCACGCTCCTCCTCCTGAATCTGATCTTCAGAAGGCTCGACTACCTCGAATAACTCAGAATCTACCATTGTTGGTTTCACAACGATAGGGCCCCGCCAAAGAAAAGAAAATTTTGGTTAAGCATATTGTGTAAGTGCATTTTAAGATGTTTAAGTTCATCAGTTTTATGATATCACAATTTTACTTAGACTATAAAACAAACAAAGCGTAAGGGTGCAACAAGCATGCAAAGGAAAGAATAAGCTATAAATAAAGGAATTTATAACTAAGCAATATGTGAGGTAAGAGAATATACCTCAACTCCAAAGTTATAACAAGGTTAGGCATATAAGTATAAGTAAAGTAAAGAAAATACCAAAGGAAAAGACTCATCCTAAACATGCTTATGATCACTTAACATATGCAGGTTAAGAATAAATAATCTGACTGTGATATGTATAGTAAGCAGTAACAGAAAGTAGCATCCTATAAGTAAGTCAGCAAGCAGGTAAATTAAAGCTGACTAAAGTAAAGTACAACAGTAAACGGTAAACAATAAAAAGTAAACAGTGAATAGTGAACAATAAACATGTATATAATGATGGACATATCAGAAGAGGGCTAATTTAACCTATTGATATCAAAAGGATTCTTAGAGTTAATGCAGAGGCTAAGATGACAAAATATTCCTAGCAATATTTGAGGCTAGGCTGGGATAACAGAACCGAAACTGAACTGAAGAGGCAGTAATCACAAATGTAGTAATATTTTTGGTATTTACTTTACTTCTGTGGACATATCCAGAAGTAGCTGAGGAGTCAAGCACATCTGCAAGACTATGTAGGTTCCTAAATCAGCACAACACTCTTCAATGAGTAATGTTAAGTACTCTTTATTTCTCCTTACCCCTATCCATTAGGGTAAAATGCACAAAATCAACAAGTAACTGAACCTAATGCAAATGTTATCCTAATATTTTATATTTTCATTTCATGCAATAATGTTATCTTGTATGACATGTTCAAGGAATAAGCCACAAAATACAAGGAATGCAAAATCACAAGTAAGACAATAGTGAGCAAGGGACTCTACTACATAAGGTGACATCAGTTGTTATCTATTAAACCATTATAACTATTCTAAGTTACACAAGTTCAGGATCTCCAATTCTTACTATTGAGTGTAACTTAGAAGCATGACCTTATAAGTTAAAAGCAGTTAAAATTGATAATGTTCTAATTTAATTCAATCAATAATGATTATAAGTTAAATAAGAAATCATTACGTCCTAATTAATGAACTTGGACGTTCTAAACTAAGATCTGATCAAGATATACTAAAACTAAGAATTATGCATTAAACACTACAAATTAGGTTTAATCACATAATCCAAAGGGTAAGTCTTAAGCACTAAGGTATAAGTCTAAATGTAAACTAAAGGTTAAGGCAAATCCTATTAAGTGAAATCAAGCTTAATATGATGATTCTCCTATTCTTAATCTAAAATTAAGAGATAAGAAAATCATAATTAAAGTATAAAAATCAAGAAATTAATAAAACCAAGGTTTTATTCACTGAATAACCCATTTACTCAATGAATAAATTCTATCTTAGGATCTACTCTTAATTTTAAGGGAAAAGGTCTTAGGGTAAAAGTGAAGTTCCTAAAGAAGCCTCTAATGAAAAGACTTAGTGAGATTCTAAGAATTGTTTGAATTTATTTTAATTTAACTTAATTTGTTATTTATATTTAATTAGGAAAGTTAAGAATGAATTTTAGTTAAGTAAGGCACATTATCCTTAGAGTTTTTCAAGCCTAAATTAGGATGTTTGACAAATTATTCAAATTATAGGATTTAAGACTTAAATTGATCCTAAATCAATTTTATTATTGTTTTTAATGATTTAAAAGATATTTTAATGGTTAAGAACACTTAACCTAAATTTTGGGCAAAATAACCATTTTACCCTACTTAAGGTTCCAAAAAGCTACTTTTTGATTTAGGGCTCCAAAATAAATTTTCTTATTGCCAAATGATTTCTTACTGTCTAACATGAAGTTAGATAATAAGCACACCAAATTTGGGCGAGAAATGGGTCATATAGGTTCAAACTATAGATTTTGGCCTAAGGGGCAATTTAGTAATTTTCTTCTAATGGAATCTAAAACTTTATGTAATTTATTATTACTTGCTGTCCAAGGATTCCATAGTCCAGGAACACTAAATTCTGAGGTCTATTGAATTAATTAACGGTAAATATGTTATTTCTAGGGTTAAGAGCGGTCAAAAATCTAACTTTTCTATTTGAGATCCAAATTTAGTAAACTCAGTGGCTATAGCTTCTCTATATCACACATAGTACTTTAATTGGGAGTAGACCCAAATTGGACCTCATTTGGCCAAGTTATGACCAAATTAAAGATAGGGGTATTGTGGTAAACCTAAGGTTTTTAGGTGTAAAAACATAAATTTTATTTCGGTTTACTATTGGCACTGAATTTCTAACCTAGTTAGCACCTTTAATTTCTTAATTTGGAATAAAAATGAGCATGTTATGATCATTCAATATTAGGATTTTATTGTCTTAAAAGGAGTCAAAACCCATTCTTTCCATTTTTAAAAATCATTAGAATTTTATAAAGTGCTTAATTTGATATAATTTAACCCGATTAGGGTCCTAGGGTCTTTAAAATTCAAAAAACTGTGAAGTTTTGACCATTTCAGCCAGTTCTGGACCAATCCGGATAGTTCTGGGCGCTACAGCGATGTAGCGCCTTCTAGCCGAAAGCTAGGTGCTATAGTGTGCTGTAGCGTACTACGAGGCGCTGTAGCGCGCTACGACACGCTCTACCGTGCTACGGCGCACTCTAGCGCGCTGCAGCGGATTTCGCACTGTGGCGTGCTGTAGCGGGTTTTAGCCTTGTGGTGCGCTGCAGTGGATTATGGCAGACTCAACTCGAAGCTCAGGCACTGCGGTGCTCTGTGGCACACTGCATTGCATGGGAGCGTGCTATGGCGCGCTACTGTGAACCCGATTTCAAACCTCAGGCACTGTGGCACGCGGCAGCACCCGACGGTGATTTCTCATGTGCGAAAATCGCAATGAGTCATCTTTCGGGCTCAAATACTCTCAACCTAGAGAACTTCATGTGCACTTCCATATACCGATAGATAGGTATTTTTGAGACTTTTCTATTGATCTTAAAATTGGCATGAAACAATTATTCTAACTATGTAAACAATGGATTTAAAGGTCAGGGTATGCAAAAAGAAGGAAAACAGAGTATTTTATATACAATGAAATCTAATACCTTAATGAGCTCTAATGGATTCCACATTACAAATCATAGATTTCTAAGGATGCAAAATAAGTATAAGAGTAAAATGAAGTAGCCATTGAACCCATTCAATAGGAGAAAGGAGGTACCTTAGTTTTGAAATGGAAGAAGATGGAGGAAGAAGCTTTATTTTCTGCAAGAACTTGGGAGCTTGAGGGCTTCTTCAGCTGCACATCAATGGAGGAAGGAGGAGAGACTTGGGAAGAGGAGAAGAGATTTTAGCTTTGAGAGTAAAGGGAGAAAGGGGAGGGCTAAGAGCTTCCTTTAAAGGGGAGGGGAGCATGGACTTTAGGATGGGATGAGATTGACTCATCCCATTACAAGCATGGGAGGGATGGGTTGGAGAAATGGAGAGGGAGAGGGGCTGGCTTGCAGTAGAATGGAAGAAAAGGGGGGGTGCCAGCTAGGAGAGCGAAAAAAGGAAAAAGGAGAGAATAAAAATGGATTTTAAAATAATTAATTAATCTCTAAAATTCATATTTTATAAACAATCTTCAAAAAATCCCAAAAATTTACCTCTAGCTAATTTGGGGGCTATGAATGCAATGGTATAGTCAGAATTTGATTCCGACGAGTATTTAATTTTCCTTTTTTTCACGATATTTAATTATTTAAAATATTCGATAAAATCTAACGACTTCCAAATACGGCCAAAATATCACCCCAAGCTAATTTGGGGGTGACGATCATAATTGCGAAGTCAGATTTTGATTTTGAGGTCAAATTAAATATCTTAATTTTCCATTAATTAAATATTATAAAAATATTTGAGAAAATTTTGATGACTTCCGATTGCCACCAACACATCACCTCTAACTAATTTGGGGGCAATGAGCACCATGACGAAGTCCAATTTTGATTTGAGGTCAAAATAATTAGGTTAAATTTTAGGGTATTTTAAATTTTCAAAATTAGGGTTTGATCCATTAGACCTCTGATTTGTACTAGGTCTTGGTGGTGAATTACTAATGATTTAATTAGTGCACTAAGATCAAAATTTTAACTTGGATTACTCCTAATAGGCTAGGGTAACTACTTGGATTGTTACAGGCTCCACCACTTAAGAATGATGTCGTCCTCGACATTACTCTAGTTAAATGAACAATGTAGAAACTAAGAAATGAATTGAAAGAATTTAAGAGCTAAAGAAAGATACCTGAATTTTCAAATAACTTAGGGTACTTGGATCACATATCAGACTCTTTCTCCCAAGTGGCTTCAGCAGATAAGCGGTTCTTCCATTGAACCGTGACCATTGGGATTGAGCAGTTCCTTAACTTCTTATGATCTTTACCTAGAATTCTCACAGGCTCATCGAGGAATGAAAGATCTAGCTGAATTTCAGCTGGAATGAATGAGATTAGATGGTGGGGCTCTCTTAAGTATTTTCTGAGAGATGATACACGAAATACATTATGCACTGCAGCAAAGTCTTCGAGCAATTCTAACTTATAAGCTGATGACCCAATCCTTGCTAGGATCATGGAAGGTCCAATATTTCTTGGACTGAGCTTTCCAGCAACTCCAAAATGATTATATTCCTTTCATAGGACTAACCTTCAGATATAATAGATCACCTTCTTAGAATTCTAAAGAGTAGTGATGAGAGTCATGATACTTACTCTGTCAGTCCTGAGCTGTTTTAATTCTCTATTGGATAAGCTTGACCGTCATATTGGTTTCTTCTTCCAATTCTGAACCATATAACTGCACATCCCTTGTTTATGACTAAGATAATGGAGTAACACATTTCCTTCCATAAAGAGCTTCATAAGGTACAATCTTAATACTTACTTGGAAGCTATTACTGTACGCAAATTCTACAAAAGGAATATGATCTTCCAAGGAACCGGCAAAATCAAGAATATATAACCTAAGCAAATCTTCAAGTACTTGGTTTACTCTTTTGGTCTGACCATTCATTTGAGGATGAAAGGTCGTAATCATAGCTAGGGTAGTTCCTAGATCCTGATGTACTATCTTCCAGAACTTGGAAGTAAATCGACTGTCTCTGTCAGATATGATTGTTTTAGGAATACCGTGCAACCTAACTATCTCTTTAATATATAACTTGGCAAGTTTCTCTATAGAGTCAGTTTGATGAATAGAAATAAAGTGTGATGATTTTGTTAGACAGTCGACAATAACCCATATTGTGTTAGCAGCTGACCTTGTGCGAGGCAAACCCATGACAAAATCTATGGAGATATCTGACCATTTTAACTCTAAGATTTCTAAAGGATGCAGCAGACCACCTGGATTTTGATGTTCTGCCTAACCAAATAGCACGCATGGTACTTGTCCATAAAATCAGCAACACTTTTCTTCATTCCAGGCCACCAGAAGGACTGCTTCAAATCCTGATACATCTTTGAGCTTTCGAGGTGTACCTGATATCAAGAGTTATGACCTTCTGTAAGGACTTCTTGTTGCATAGACTTATTGATCCATAGACGATTACCCTAAAAAATAACTGTCCCATGCATCTACAATTCTTGAGGGCGGCCTCCTTTAATATCAATTTTAATCGTCAAATAGTCCTCATCTTTAGTTTGAGCAATGGAGACTTCTTAATAAAATGTGGGTTCCACGTTAATGTTAGCTAGCATTGGGCTTAGCATATCCTCATGCACGGAGGTGATTTCTAATTTGCAGAATTCCTCATCTAATGCCCTTGAAGTAATTATAGCGGATAAGATAGTGCGATGGTTAAGAGCATCGGCCACCACATTTGCTTTACTTGTGTAGTATTAGATATCTAAATCATAATCGATGATGAGTTCCAACCATCTTCTCTGGCAGCAGTTGAGCTCACGTTGAGTGATTATATATTTCAAACTCTGGAGGTTGGTGAAAATGGAACATTGGACTCCATACAAGTGGTGTCACCAAATCTTTAAGGCAAACAATACCACTGCAAGCTCGAGGTCATGAACAGGAAAGTTCTTTTCATGCAGATTCAGCTGGTGGGAAGCATAAGCAATAATCTTTCCTACTTGTATTAACGTAGCACCCAAGCCTATACCAGAAGCATCAATATATACTTGGTAGTTCACACCTTCTTTAAGAAGAACTAGAACTGGAGAAGTGGATAGTGCATCCTACAATGCTTAAAATGCTTCTTCTCATGCTGAAGACCATTCAAATGGTATGGCCTTCTGGGTTAACTTAGTTAGTGGAGCAGCTATCTGGGAAAAACCCTTTACAAACTTTCTATAATAACCAGCTAATCCTAGGAAACTCCTGATATCGGTTATTGACTTGGGCTGAATCCATTCATGGATTGCACTAAACTTGTTCTGATCAACTCTTATACCCTGGGCATCTACAACATGCCCCAGAAAAGCTATTGAATCAAGCCATAATTCACATTTGGAATACTTAACATAAAGCTCGTGGTCACGCAATTCTTTCAACACTATCCTTAAATGATCTTTGTGTTCCTTTTTGTTCTTGGAATATATCAGAATATCATCGATGAAGATGATAATGAATTTATCAAGGTAGGGTTTGAGAATGTGCTATATTAGATCCATGAATATTGAGGGTGCATTCGTCAACCCAAATGACATTACTAAGAATTCAAAGTGTCCATATCGAGTTCTAAATGCTGTCTTTTCAATGTCTGAGTCCTTAACTTGTAGTTGATGATAGTCGGATCACAGATCGATCTTTGAGAATACTTTAGCTCCTGACAGTTGATTGAATAAGTCATCTATGCAAGGCAACGGGCACTTATTCTTGATTATGACTTTTTTCAGCTCACGGTAGTCGATACACATACGCATCAAACCATCTTTCTTCCTTACAAACAGTACTGGTGCTCCCCAAGGAGACAAGTTTTGTCTAAAGAGACCCTTCTCTAGCTGTTCTTGCAACTATTTATTCAGCTCCTGTAATTCTTTTAGTGCCATACGATAAGGGGCTTTAGATATTGGTTAGGTTCCAAGAATTGTGTCTATTGCGAATTCTACTTCCCGAGTGGGTGGAAGACCGGGTAGATCTTCAGGGAAGACATCAAGAAATTCACAAATGATAAAGTTTTTGGTTATGGAAATGCTATCCTTCTTTTCACCTAGTATTGTCACTAGTTAGGCATCACAACCTTTCTTGACTAGCCTTTTTGCTTCTATAGCATTAATTAATGAAGCTCGTGTACTAAGATTACCGACGAAGGATTTGGCTTGACTGCCACTAGCTAGGGTGATATTCTTCTTCATGCAGTTGATAGTGGCGTTATGTTGGCTCAACCAGTTCATGCCTAAAATCACATCGAAGTTGGCTATAGCAAGGACTATTAGCTAGGCTTTTAATTCTTTATTCTCAATAGGAATTAGTATTTTACAGAATTGATGAGCTGGCATATGGGCCCCAGAAGGTAACTAAATGCTTAAAGGATTAGCTAGGTGATATAGAGGTAGGATGAGTGACTTTGCCCAATTTTCAGAAATAAAAGAGTGATTAGCTCCAGTGTCAAATAGTATATTACAAGGTTTTTCATTTACACAAATTGAACCTATTTAAATATATATAATTACTAACTATATTAAGTAAGTAGTAACTGTAAAATAGAAGGGCTCTATAGCGTGTACCTAACACCACGTGGTTAGCCTCAGCCACCTCAATTAGAGTGAGGGTATAAACATAAGCAGGGCCGGCATTCCTATTGTTGTAAGTCTACCGTGGTAGTGGCCTAGGAGCATTCAGGTGAGGGACAATGCCTGACTCATGCCATGGAGCTATAGAAGGAGGTAGTACTGCTGTAGGGAAGGAGGTCTTTCTAAATAGGTCAAAGACTTGTCGGCGCTTGGAGTGATCAATCTGATCACCGTTAATGGTTTCTTTGGAATCAAATTATAGATAGCTATGGCCTGACCTTCCATAAATGTAATGGGAGCTACTCCCATGGTAGCATCGACCATAAGGATGAGGCCTTGTGCAGCCATTGAAGAGGTCGGCGAGTCAAGTTTCTGCTTCGAGCAGAGACACCTTAGTTCACTTAGGGTGTTCATGTTGGAAAGAGGTTGACCCCAGACACATTTTGGGTCCTTCCATTGCTTGGTCCTACTCCACCACTTTGATCTCAGATCAAAAATCAGACTTTTTCATAGTGCTCATTGCCCCCAAATTAACTAGGATTGATATTTTGGAGGCAATCAAAAGTAATCAAATTTTTGTTAAATATTTTTATAAAATTTAATTAATGGAAAATTAAGATATTTAATTTGACATCAAAATCAAAATCCAACATTGCGATCATCACTCCCAAATTAGCTTGGGGTGATGTTTTGGACTCATTGGGAAGTAGTTGAATTTTATCGAATATTTTAATATAATTAAATACCCTAAAAAATACAAAATTTAAATACTCATCTGAATTGAAATCCGACTTTGTCATTGTATTCCTCACCCCCAAATTAGCTTGGGGTAAAATTTTGGGATTTTTCAGAGTATGTTTACAAAATCTAAGTTTTTAGCAAATAATAATTAAATAAAAGAATTAAAAATCTCTATTTTTTTGTCTTCTTCCTCCTTCCCTGGCTGGGACTCACAACCATTCTATCCTTGCTGCATTTCTGAGCTTCCTTTCCCTTCAGCCCCCCTGTGGGGCGCCCCACCCCCTAATTCACAAGATTAGACTTAAGAGGAGGTGTGCCACTCCAGCAAATCCCTCACTTATCATTGGATTAGGTAGGATTCACAATCTGCTAATAAAGGAAGGGTTTGCATAGAATGAATGCATACTATCAATCATTAAGTAAATATAAATTTGTAGAGTGCAGAAGCAAATACATTAAATAATACATCCACTTCACCATAATTTAACTGAGAAATAAAAATGAAAATGCTCAAAATTAATAGTGCAGTAGAGAAAACACGGTCACAAGAGTACCTATATTATTACAACATTTTATTAAAATTCTTTAAAAATAGAACAAAAGAATCACTCATCCTCATAATAATATCAAAGAAACTAAATGTGTCATGCTCCACCCTGCTATGCCTCCTCCAGATAGGGCTCCTCCTCAAGTACTAGATCTCCAAACTACTCAGATTCAGACGTTGTCGGTTTCACAATGCCAGGGCCCTAGTTAATAAAAAGAAATTCTTATTAGATAATTGCCTAGTACATTTTAGGCTGATGAATTTTTATACATTTATTAATATCATTATTTTTCTTGAACTAAAGTAAAAGAAAGTAAATTAGGAGCAGCAAGCATACAATAAAAAGGAAATAGCTATAAATAATAACATTTATAACTTAAGCAACAGTGAGGCAAAAGATATACCCCAAAAAAAGCTAAAATCAGACTAGGCATACATGTATAGATAAAGTAAATAAAATACTAAAAAGAAAGACTACATCTTAGACATGCTTATGATCATATGACATATGCATATTTAAAGAAAATCAATCCAACTATGGTACACATAAGTAAGCAACAAAAGATCTAGCATCCTATAATATACAAGTAATGTAAGTAAAATAGCTGACTAAAGTAAAATTAAACTAAAAAGTATAACTGAAATCAAGAATAATAATATAAATAGTGTGTCATGACTGCTATACAGATGAGGGCTAAAGCTAGCCTACTAAAATCAAAAGGATTCTTAGCGTCAACAAGGAGGCTAGGGCGACAAAATTTTCCTTGTGTCATAAGAGGCTAGGGCTACAAGGATCTTAGCAACATAAGTGGCTAAGGCGAATAGTTTTCCTAACGTCAACAAGGAAGTTAAGGCTATATAAATTACTAAACTGAGAGGTAGTATTAACATATGCAAATTCATATTTTAGTTATTTACTTTACTTCTGTGGACAATTTCAGAAGTAACTGAGGAGTCAAGCACATCTGCAAGAGTATTTAGGATCCAACTTAACAACATACTCCTCAATGAGTGAAGTTAAGTAATCCGTATCTCACATTCCCCATGCCCATTGGGGTACTATGTGCAAAAGTTAACCAACAACTGAATCCAATGCAAGGTTATCATAAATATTCTAAGTTTTTATTTTCATGCAACAATGTTCTTGTATGATATTTTCAAGGAATAAGGCACAATATTTAAGGAATGTGTAAGCAACAAAATTCAATAGCAAGCAATAGACTCTACTAAATATGGTGATATTATTTATTATCTAATTACACAAGTTCAGGATCTTCAGTTTCTACTATCGAGTATAACTTAAAAGCACGACCTTATAAGTTAAAAAGGATTAGAACTAATCAGGTTCTAATCTAATTCTATCAAGCACAACTATAGATTAAGTAATAAATCATAATGTCCTAATTGATGACTTTAGATGTTCTATGCTAAGATCTGATCAAGATCTTCCTAAGCTAGAGATTATAAATTAAATATCACGAGCTTGGGTTTAATCACATAATCCAAAGGTAAAGCGTAAGATCTAGATTTTAATCTAAATGTAAACTAACGATGATGGTCAATCCTATTAAGCAAACTTAAGCATAATAAGATGATTCTCCTATTCTTATCCTAAGGTTCGAAGAAAAAATAATCATAATTAAGTTATAAAATTTAAAAATTAATAAAACCAAGGTTTTATTTATTGAATAACCAACTTTATCTAATGAAGGAAATCTAACCTATGATCTAGTCCTAATCTTAGGAATAGTCATAACGTGAAGTGTTAATTCTTAGGAATAGGACTTAGAGAATTTATGAAATTTAACATAATTTGATTTACTAATTGATTTTATTCACTTAAAAGATTTTAATATAATTATAATACTGATTTTTGTAATTTGAATGATAATCTATAGTTTTAGGAGATTTAATCTAAATTTTGGGCAAAATAATTATTTTTTCCCTATTTAAGGGTCCAAAAGGCTACTTTTTGATTTAGGGTCTCAATTTGGATTTTCTTGACACCAAATGATTCCTTATTATCTAACATGAAGATAGACAGTAAGTACACTCAATTTGGATAAGAAATAGATCCTATAGGTCCAAATTAGGGTTTTCTACCTAAGAGGCAATTTAGTAATTTACACTTCATGGAATTTAAAATTTTATGTAGTTTATTTTTGGTTGCTATTCAAGGATTCCATAGAATCTAATAACTTAACTTTTCTATTTGATGTCCAAATTCAGTCAACTTAGTAACTACAACTTTTCTATATCACATTGAGTACTTTAACTTGGAGTAGACCTAGTTTGAACTTCATTTAGTCAAGTTATGACCTAACTAGGATTAAGAGTATTTTAGTCAACTTAGGGTTTTTAAGGTTCAAAATGTAAATTTTATTTTAGTTTACTGTTGGCACTAAAATTCTATGCTAGTTAGCACTTTGAATTTCTTGATTTGGTGTTCAATTGATCAAGTCTTGATCAATTGAAAATTAAGAACATTTTGGTCATTTGGGGGGATGTCCTACATGTGACTTTGTAAACTAATCACCAAATAGAAAAACTAATGCTACCACAGTGATGGGGCTGTTCTCCTGATTAATTTAAGACTCATATTGATTATATTTGGTTGACTAAGTAAAAAGTTATAAGTATTTGTATAGGTCCTAAAATGTCTCTACGTTAAATACTCCCCGGATGGAAATTCTGAATCACGCCATTTGATTCATTTTATTTTCTTGAGTAAAATAAGATATATATTTGCTATGTTTGGATCATTATTTTTAAGATTATAAAGCTTTAAAATTTCTTGTATTATTTGCATTTAATTTGAATTAAAAATAATTTAAATTACTGCTTTTAAATATAGATATTAAACTAACTTAAATAATTATGTTAAATAATTAAGTTAATTGACAAGATTTATTAATTAAACTACTGTACTGTTTACAATTAAGTAATTCATATTATATATATATATATATATATATATATATATATATATATATATATATATATATATATATGTTAAATGTTTAACACTTAACTAAATTAATCAATTAGATTAATTAAATTATGTTTATAATCAGATTGATTATATATATTAACCTAATATATTATATAATTTACTTAATTGCCGTTAAATCTAATTCAATATTTAATTAACTAATCAATTCAATTAAGTAATGATCATAATTAATTAACTAACTTAACATAAGTAATCTAACAATAAGTATTTATATATATATATATATATATATATATATATATATATATATAAATATATAAGTTTATGTTGTTATAACTATATATGTATATATATATATATATATCTTAGTATATATATATATATATCTTAGTACATATATATATATATATATATACATATAAATATATATATTTACTAATTATTCTTTAGGTTTAATGATGCGGCGGGACCCACTAGCTGACGTGGCAGCATCTAATTCGCCGGACAGAGACGGGCGGCCCCCCAACCGACCGCGGCTGATGGTGTGGGGCCCAGCGGAACGTGTGGCAATGCGCGATTCGCCAGGCTCGCTGCCGACGCACGCAGTCATTGACCCACGAAGCAACCGTAAGTGTGAACTGACCCGACAGGACATGCATCGGGTCGCCTTCCTCCGCCGAAGGTTCGCACTAGGGGGCCTAGTGTAGGGTTTTTGAGTTCAGAACGGCAGTGGGATGGCTCGGTTCTCATGCCATCATGTAGAACTCAACCTCCTCTACCCAACTAGGGGTGGATCAATGGCGGGGGTGCACCGAGACGACGGCAAGTTCAAGCCCTAGATCCTAAGGTTCGGCGAGGATTTGGTAACTGTATCAACTATATACCGTGCGCTGATATGTTTCAAATGGGTTCGATCGAACCCTGTCGAAACTGACGGATTTGCAATTAACAATAAGGAATAACTATATAAGCAATGATTGAAAGAATCGAAGGCTGGATGAGGGAGATCGGAGAGTACCTGGATGAGCAGCTGAGGGAAAATTAGAGCGGGTGCTTGAGCTCCAACCAGTCTCAGAAGGTTCTTTAAATGTGTAAAACGAGCTGGGCTGGCAGGTGGGTAATAATGGAGTTGGTGACAGAGCTTGTGAGGCGCTGGATGGGGCGCGACAACGGCGGACATGCTGCGTGTCGGCAACCGACACGCTGCGATGCAGTCGAGGAAGTAGAGGAGCTGGGACCGTCTGATCTCTTATCACACGGTTTAGATCAACCGTCTGATCTGACGCCGCCCAGACAGAAAGGGAGGACAACATTAAGGAGATAACGGTGCCATGGTTTAATTAATAAATAATTTATTGAATTAATTTTTAATAATAAAATCTATATAATTTATTTAAATCCAAAATATTAATTTGGATTTAGAAAATTTCCAAATATGCACTCCTAACTAATTGAGGGGTGAGTAACGCAACGAAGAGATTGTATTTTTGATTTGACGAGTATTTTATTTTATCATTTTTCGGGTATTTAAATATTATTAAAATATTCGACGAAATTTTGACGACTCCCGATTGCCTCCAAAACATCAACCATAACTAATTTGGGGCAATGAGCGCAATAGCGAAGTTCGATTTTCAATCCGAGGTCAAAATTATTATGTAAAATTCCAAGATTTTTGGATTTCTCAAAATCAAGATTTGATCTATTGACCCCTAATTTAGACTAGGTCTTGATAATGAACTCTTAATAACTTAATTAGAGCACTAAGATAAATATTAGGAATTGGGTTAGTCATAATTAGCTTGGGTAACAACTTGGGTTATTACACCCTACCATGCTCAGCTTCCATCTTCTTCACCTCCTACCACCCTCCTATATCCACAAGTGGGATGGGACAACTCAGGCCCATCCCATCCAATGGTAGGCTTCCCATCTCCTTAAAAGACCCCCTTTAGCTCTATTCCCCTTTTTTCTAGCTGAAACTACTGAAGGAACTCAAGCTCCCACCCCCCATTCTCCATTTTTGTTGTGCTAGTTCTCGAAGAGAAGCTCTCCAGCCTCTCAAGCTTTTAGGTTCCCAAGGATCTCTAGAAGGAACTTATATTTACAAGTATAAGGTACCACCCTTTCCCCCATTGAATGGATTCAAGGGCTACTTCATTTTGCACTTATGCTTATTTTGCATCCTTAGAAATCTGTGATTAAGATATGAAATCCATTAGAGCTCCTTAAGATAGAAAATTTTAGGGAAGAAAATTAGCTTTATTTTTTTTTTCCTACTTTCTGTATACCTGAACATTTTACCTCCTTGTATGTGTTATTAAATAAATCCTTATGTGCTAATTTTGGTATCAATAGAAAAGTCTTGGAAATACCTTTCCATCCGTATAAGGCACCGCACGTGATAAAATTGGAAGTATTTTAGTGCGAAAGAAGACCTGTCACGGTTTTTGCACAGATAAAATTACAGTTAGGCGTTACTAGCGCTCCATAGCGCCCGAGTCTGGGGTTGAATTCACCGTAGCGCGCTGCAGCGCGCCACAGCATGCCGTAGCGACATATAAATTTGATGAAATTAAGTTAAATGTGTCGCAGCTCTAAAATCCACCACAGCGCCTAAAAGCATTGCAGCGCACGGTAGTGCACTCTAGTGCGTCGTAGCGCCGAGCTCTCAACCAGGGAGCGCTACAGCACGCTGTAGCATCCAGCTCTTGGGAACTCTGGCACCGGAGCGCGCCGCTGCACCTGAAAGAGCTACAGCATGCCATAGCGCTGAGATCCGTTGCAGTGCGCCACAGCGCTGAAAATGCTGTTGCGCGCCTGACTTTCGGCCAGAAGGCGCTACTGCGCGCCGGAGCTCCCAGAACTGTCCAAAAAGCCCTTATAGGTTAAAATCCTTAAATTATTCCCATTGGACTTAATACTTGTCCAAATTTGATGTACATACTGTCTATCTTTATGTTAGATAGTATGGAATTATTTGACATCAACAAAATCCAATTTGGAGCCCATAATAAAAAAATAATATTTTAGACCCTTAAGTAGGGGGGCAAAGTAATATTTTGCTCAAAATTTAGGTTAAGTGCGCTTAACCTCTAAAATATCATTTAGGCCATTAAAATCATTAATAAAACTGATTTAAAATCAAATTTGACTCTTAATCTCATAAATTAAGTGAAATGTTGAAAATTCAATTTAAGGCTTGTAAAATTCTTAAGCAAAATTCAGTATCCCTCAACTTAGTTAAAACTCATCCTTAACTTTTTTAAATGAACAAAATCAACAAATGGTGGTAAATTAAAATAAATTCCATTAAATTCTAAAATTTCCTAAGTCATTTCATCAGGAGCCTATTAGGAATCTACACTCCACCTTAGGATCTCTTACTTAAGATTAGGAATATATACTAGGTTAGATTTCAATCATTGAATAAAGTCAGTTATCAAATTAATGAATCCTTAGATTTATTAGTTTCTAGATTTTCATGATTTAATTTTGATTATCTTATCTTTCAACTCTAGATTAAGAATAAGAGACTAATTCTTTTAAGCTTGGTTGTGCTTAATAAAATTTGTCTTGATTATTAGCTTACATTTAGACTTAAGATTTAGTCCTTATGCTTCACCCTTTGAGTTATATAATTAACTTCAATTCATGGTGTTAAAAGCATAATCCCTAGCCTTAGTAGATCTTGATCAGATCTTTGTGTAGAACATCTAAATTCATCAATTAGAATGTGATGATTTCTTATTTAACATATATTCATTATTAATTAAATTAAAGTAGAACCTAATCAATTCTAATTGCTTTTAACTTATAAGGATGTGCTTTTAAGTTGCACTCGATAATAGGAATTGATGATCCTGAACTTGTATAGTTTGGAATAGTTAGAATGTCTTAATAGATAATAACTAATGTTACCTTGTGAAGTAAAGTCCCTTGCTCACTATTGTTGTGCTTATGCTTTTGCATTCCTTGTATTATGTGCCTTATTACTTGAATATGCCATACAAGATATCATTATTGCATGAAATGAAAATATAGAATAATTAGGATAACATTTGCATAGGATTCAATTACTTGTTGATCTTGCACATTTTACCCTACTGGACAGGGGTAAGGTGAAATAAGGATTACTTAACATATCTTATTGAGGAGTGTTGTGTTAAGTTGGAACCCTTATGCTATGCTTATTTTATAGTCTAAGTAAAATGAGGTTATCCTAAAATTTATGAAATATAATAGCCTAAAATGTACTTAATATGTCTAACCAGAATTTTCTTTTCTTTGGCTTGGGCCATATCATTGTGAAATCAATAATGGTAGATTTTGAGTTATTCGAGGTAGTCAAGCTTTCTAAAGGTCAGATTCAGGAGGAGGAGTGTGCTACTGCTGAAGATCCTTAGCTTAGCTTCTCTTTTATTTTTATGAGGATGAGAGCTTTATCATTTTCATTAATACTTATTTAATATTTATAATAATTCATATATTTATGTATGTTCTTTTACTGTACTATTTTATACTGAGCTACATATTTACTTCTTACTTGTATTGTGGTGGATTGGACACATTTTATTATCTTTGATTTCGCACTCTGATGAATGTATTAACTTAGTGAATGATTCTGCTGCATTATTGAGTGCACATCATTCCCTTATTAGTGGATTGAGGATTACACCTTAATCTAATGATTAGTGAGAGATTTACCAAAGTAGCACACCTCTCCTTAGCCTTGTTGGTGGTTAAGGGGTGGGGCACCACCTGTAAGGTGCATATTTTTTAGGGGATGACTAGTTAGTTTTTCATATTGTCCATTTCCTAGTGGTGATACTATTTATTGGTCAGGATCCACTAATCCCTTATTATCACTTGGGTTGGAGGTAGTATTGAGAATTTTGCCACTTTGTAATATTACTGCTTGAATGTGCTCATGTCTTAAATCAATAACAATAGTAAGAGGGGCTGAATTACATTGTTACTGCATAATTGTCTCCAAATGCCCTTCAATCTTTTTCACATATTCTTACTGAGCTATAAGAGTTACTTCATGTCTAGTTATAGTGGCATCAATTTGTTGCATGACATTACTGGTGTAGCTCCTATATTCATCCATAGACTTCTCCAATAACAATTATCTATCTCTGAGCTTAGAATCATAGGGGTTTATGTAGAATTTATTTTGTTATTCAAAGTAATTATTATTTTCACATATGAAATTCATTTGTTATGTGTGGGAGTATGCATAGGGGCTATTTAAACTGTGTAAAACTAGAGTGCGCACCCTTGCATAACTTGCAACTAATTTTTTATGCCATGCTATAATTGGGCTACTTGATTTTATACTATCGTATGTGTTCGCTCTCTCCTATGATGAGGTATCCTTTTATTAGGCCATTGATATAAATTTGTGGCCATTCCTTTTATCTGGTCATATAATAACTCATGGTTCTTACTATTTAGCGACCCTCCAGACGCTATAAGCATTCAACTTATTGTATAAGTTTGTACAAGGAGCCATTGGGGAAAGCCTTGGCAGGGACACTTGTTAAGAGGTGGAGACCATTTAGACCATTGTGGAGGTGCAATTAGAGCTTTGGTGGGCTTTTGGGAGGTCCCAGAGTGTTCCAAGACAAGTTGGGGGAATTTCGATGCTCCAGCGTGCCCTGCTAAATTAGCTACCAAGGACCAGGCACCGTGACATGCCATGCCCTACTGTGGCATGCTGTTTTGGCTCCATGTGGGTGCCTTAGAATGCTCTGGTACCTTATGGTTTGAGCCTGGGTGCCGTAACACACTGCAGCACCCTGTGGTTTGAGACTGGGGTGCTATGATGTGTTGTAGCACCCGTCAGAGAACTACTTCAGATCTTCATGCTACCATAAGTGTTTTGGGAGCAGTTTAAGTCTTTTGGTGTTTAATTGAAACCTAGGTATAAAAGTAAACATGTTGAGATGTTTCCTAGGTGTGGAAAATGTGATATCAACCTTAAATCATGTTATTGTTGTTGGTGGTCTCTTCAACTTAGAGTGAGGATTAGAAATTCTTGGAGGAGAGATAGTAGATCAAGAGGTTATGTAAGCAGTAGATCCTTTTTGTTCATGTAAAGGTGAAGCTCACAGTAACTCTGTAATCATTTTGTTAATAGTGAATTTTTCTATGTGGTGTGGCTCCATTGTTTTTTCGTCATTAGGTTTTTCACATAAAATTTCCTATGTTTGGATGCTTATGGTTTATGCTGTGCTTGTGCTATGGTTTTATTCTCTTTTATGCTTGAATATTTTGTTTATTGTTTGGTAACAATTAATGGGAATCCCATTTGTAATGCTTTCGCACATGCTTTAACAACACTACCTTAATAGCCTCATAAATCGCTGTCAGCAATCATATAATAATGTATCACTATCATGATGATCTTTTTTTAAGTATTGTAGTATTTCCAGGGGATAATATTTGGCTAATAAATTTTGTGCTAGCTCATTCCATGTGGTAATGGAATTACTTGGAAGTGATAGGAGCCAACTTTTTGCCCTATCTTTTAGTGAAAATAGAAATATTCTAAGCTTTTTGTCATCGTTAATGACTTCATTATTGTAGATTTGAATCCTCAGTTGGTAACCCACTAAACTAACTATTTTAAAGCAATTGCAATGTGGTAGGTTCGATCTCAAACTTATTAGCTTGAATTCATGATCTAACTACTACATTTGGTATCCCTCCAACAGTTGGCAAAGAATAATATCTCAAGGCTCTTGCTATATTGCTGTTAATGTTAAGTCTATGCTAGATTCTATCCATCTCAGTATCAAAAAGCAAGTTTTGATCATCTATATGTCGCATACGCAGATTTAAGATTTAGCTAAAATGATATGGTTGTAGGTTACTACAACAACATAGAATGATTGTAAAACTAAATAAAATAAAAACTGAATATAAACAAAAAAAATGAAAATAACAAAGGCAAAATATAAATAGAAAAATGTATAATATAATAGTTCAAAAGTACCCTAATACCATAAATTTAAAAACTGACAATGGCGTCAATAACTAAACACACCTTAGATTATTGTCCTCAGGGAGCAATGCGTATTAGCTACTAGTTTTTCTTTTTCTCAATAATGTTTGAATGACTAAAATGTTTATTAGATTTATTTATCTATCAACTAAGAATGCTCTAAATTAGTGTGATCGGTTAGAGTTGATTAAGGAGTTTTAAGCCAAAAGAAATGGTAATTAAAATTTCATGCATGTAATTCATTTATCCAATTTTATGTGAGAAATTATCTTATTTATGTTTTTGTTTCATGGAGATAGAGTCATATAGATTCATTAGTGATATTGCACGCATGTGAGTCTCTCATCACATTCAACCTTGAGATTGTCTTTAGCTGATCTCACAAGAGACCTCTTGAATTTAAACCTCAGCATTGGTTGAGATGGTATTATGTGTGTATTGTGATGCACTACTTAGTTAACTTTTGAACTCATCATTGTTCTTAAGCAACACATAGGTATTTTTATTATCAAGGAGAGTCATGTAGATGGATCTGTTAAAGGCTCATCTTATGAAACATATTATTATGTCAAAGCAATAGATCTACTTATAGTTTACATTACGAAAAGATGAATTATTCATTGCTAACCTGCATCTAGTTTCTAGATTGAGGTCCAAAAATGAGCAAATGAAGCTCTATGATTTCACTTTACTAAATATTTCCTTTCAAAAATTATAATATTATATATATCTAAACAATAAACTTATATTAGCACAAACTGACTCAAAAACTTTATTTGTATTGCACATAATGTTACAGAACAATAGTTCTAAGTCTAACCCTCCCCAAAAAGGGGAGTTTTGACTGCCAATACAAATGAAAAGAACAAAGAAATAAAAACAACACATAGGACAGGTATTCTTTCCTTGCAAAAAATTAAAAAGATATTCAGAAAGAATACAATCCAATAAAAATTGCATTTCACGCATACCACTTTAGTTTCCCCCTTATTTCTTTTCTACTTTGAAGCTTCTTCTTCAGCATTGTAACAACCCTAGGTTATTACCATACAAAGTATAGGTTGCTTATATTTAATTTTTAGTATCATTGCCTTTAGACCATCAATCTAAGCCAATCTAGCAGATTTGAAGTTCATTGGACTTCTCTAAGTCAAAATTTGCAATTTGATCAGTCTAGATGCTTTAGTCTAGACCCAAATATTTTGATCTCAGAATTAAAATCTGATTGCATTTTTGAATTTCTCACCATCAAATTTGCTAAGGGTGAAATTTTGGTGCAATTTGAATTCATTTGGGCCATAATTGAATTTAAATTAAATTGGCTCAAATGCACATAAGGGTTCCAATTAATTCATATTTACAAATATATCCTTAAAACTAAAATAACGGCCGGGATCCGCGATGCAGACCGCGGGCGATCCACTGCAGAGCCCGGGGCACACGACAGCGGGATCCCGTGCATCTGACTGTTCCGCCTTTTTAATCTACGGTCAGGATTCGATCCCACGGAACCGCCGATCCGTCGTTGGATCTGTCCCATGGATCCTATGGCCAGGATATCTCCCGCGATCGGCCGTTAGGATCCGAGCGATCCCAACCATAGCACCATCTGATCGATAGATCAGATGACATCCGAGGCACCCGACACTGTGGATCTTCGTCTACCTCCCGATCACGCACCCGACATGGAGAATCCCTGTACTGCCAGCTACCCAGCTTGTCCCCCACTCCTTGCGCCACCTCAGCATGCTGTTGGGATCCCTCCCGTTATGGCAGGGAGCTGCCAATTGGGCCTAAGGACCCAGTCGAGCTCAAATTGGAAACTTGAGAGCTCGGCCAAGGCCCGACCTCTTGGGCCTCCCCAGCCCAAGCTAGTGGCTCCAGAAGCTTCCCTAAGCTCTGCCAAGGCTATAAATAGCCCCAGCTTCGCTTCAATTGACCCTTGCTGATCAATTGAATCCTCTGCAATTTGTCACCATTGCTGAACTCCCGAGCATCATCCAGGGGCTCCCGAGCTCACGTACCGCTGATAGAGGGTTGCTCCTGGATTTCATGACCCCTAAGAGCTTCTAGAGTCTCTGCGGTAGCGAACCACGCTCCGTCTTCCAGTCCCATCTTCGACCTGCAAAGCCAGGTACCCCAGTTGCAGGTTCTAAGCTAATATGGCTCAAACCTTAGTCCATTTGATGCACTCTTGTACGTATTATCGCTACGAACCCAATGCTATTGTAATTAGGATCTAGGTTAGCCCCGATCGATCGAATCAATCGATAGGGTTAAGTTCCTTCTGGATCACTTCGGTCGAGTAAGGACCCAGCGATCCAGACGACCCCAGACCCTCAGACCAGAGGGCTTCGATCCACCTTACCTCCCTGATGGTGTAGGGATCAAGCCCAGGGTATGGCATGGTTTCAATGGGGAGAATTATCTCCCCACAGTAGTTCAAATGGAGAAACTTGGGTGAGTAAGGTCTGGCTAATCCAGAATGTCTCAGATAGGGCTTCGAGTCCCAATCAATGCATCTGACCATGGTGATCGTGTATCGATCAAGTTCTGGCCGAGCCGTGGGCTGGATGCGCCGAAATTTGGCGATTAGGGTTTCCCTAATAGGTCCCCTCCTTCGGGACGACAGAGCGGGGACGACGGCACTGTGCGAACTGGGTTGACCCACGACCCGCGCTGTGCGACAGTGCCGGGTCACCCGGGCCCCGGTCGACTCGCGCATTTTGAATTCGGGCCGAGCCGTTTTAATTTAAACGAAATTTTGAATTATTTTCCTTAAGGAAAATAATTCAATTATTCAAATCATAGGATTTTGATTAAATAAAATATAGAATGTATTACTTAAATAACTTTTAATCCACTGGTCCAAATTCTATGATATTATACATGAAAATGATCAGAAAAATCTCAGAAATATAAATATAAAATAAAATAATGCATCTGATGGTTAGATCTTTAATTATTGCAGAATTACAGTGGATCTTGATTAGGGCAAAGTAGTAATTTTACTTACCCAAATTGCATGTTTAGGGTGCCATTAGTTCACTTGTGAGGACTATAATACATGTGCTAAGTAGATTATTTTTCTGAGCTCTGTAATTTTAGTTATGCCCTAATTTTGTTAAAACATGATTAGTAAATATTAGGGTTTATACTCATTGGATCTTAGCAAACCCAGGTTCTGATTTCTTGTATGATTAATTAGAACTTACATGCCAAATATCATATGAATTGAATGGTTGGATTAATACTTCTGTGCTAATCCTTTTTGATTAGAATTAGGGTTTAATTAGCACTAAGTAACCCTTATTTTAGAACTTGATTTATCAATCTGACTTATAACAGTAAGTTAAATGAAATTAATTTATCCTTATAAACTTATTGAGTATACTTGAATAAATCCAAATATTTGGAATCTTAAATATCCTAATTAACTTAAGAAATCTTAAGATTTGGATCAAGCTTCTAAGACTTGATCTAGGTCTGAGATTGCCACCAATAATACATAATTAATCCACTAATTTGAGATTGATCCTAAATACATAACTTGATTTTTCTTAAGGCATGAGAAGGGATCAAACCCTAATTACTTAAGGAGAATCCAAATCCATAAGAAACCTAACTTAATTGATTTGATTTTAAAATTATGAATTGAACATTCTCCAATAATGCATTTGATTTATTATTAATTCTAAATATTAGATTAGACAAATTAGGGTTAATAATAATTCTCCAATAATGCATCTGATCTAATCATCATCCTAAACCTAAATATGAAATAGAACCTCAGAGATTAATATCAAAACTTAGAAGAGAAATCTTGAATATCTCTTCATAAGATCGTCTTAAATTATTTAAAAGACTTAAATTCATATATCATGAGGTAGAAAGCCTTATATGATTCCTTGAGGTAGAAGTATAGAAGATCCCCTCACCTTAGAAATTGATCTACTCTCCTTGTGGTAGTAATCCATTAAGGCACTAGAATAGATACTTCTCCTTGTGGTAAAATCTATATTAAGTGATCCTTGATCATATTTGATTGGTGAACCCTTGTATAGGACTTGCCTATTAGTTCAGGACTTGTAGTTTTTGATAAATCCTTGTTCTATTAATTTGATTTGATTGAACCATGATTATTGGCTGGTGTAGTATAGTATACCCATATTACTGGTCCCCAATAATATTCGGGATTAGTTGAGTCACTCTAAGTAAGATTTATCTTTGTTGCTATCCTGCGGGCTTAGGTGGATATAACCTCACTTAGAGTAAATCAATCGATTCTAGGAGCGTATTAAATGGGTACCCATTCCTTAGCTTAATTGAAAGACAAGTTGCCATCGGGCAATGCCTCCTAGCAAAAATCACTTCAATAGGTATGGCTCAAATAAACTAAGTAATGGGATCCACCTTTCTTAAGACATTAGGTATGATTATGAGTTTAGTGACTTAATACTTAGCTTGAGATACAAAATCATCATCGGATGATGCCTCCTAATGGAGATTGCTTCGTTAGGGTGCCTTAATCAAACTAAGTGATAAGAACTCTATTCTTGCAACATATTTAATATGTGTATACAATCACCCTGTCTAGTGATCTTTAAGAAAATAAGCAACTTTAACCAACCATCGTTTTAGAGATTAGGAGTCAGAATCCTTTTAGCAGGATTATGCACATTGGAGACTTATAATTCATTATTGTTTCTTACTAAATTCTTCATGGATTTCAGGATTTTTCATTCATTCCATATAATGGCATAAGCATAAGCATAAACATGAGTTGAACTCATTCCTTCTGTCGTGACACATGGTTATCAGTGATACAGTATGAGATACAGAATGTTATATACACAAACTGGGGAATTTCAGGGTGCATCTACGTCACCATACTGACTTCCTAATTGTTGTGCTTACATTGGACCGTACTACTCATAAACCTTCAGTGATAGTTCTGTGATATACCGTGGTATAGCATATTTGTGAGCATTGTTTCTGTAGCATATAGTGCAGCTTATATCATCCTTTTCAACATAATGTTTATTTTACTTTCAGTTGTATTTGGTGACAGCTTCACATTTTCTAGCCCTTTTACTATTTTGTTTACTCAGTACTTACAGTTTTCCTCGCTTACATACTTTTATTCAGCTCTGTTATGGCTTTACTTCACTTGTATATTGTTATGGTTAGCTTAGCTTGGCATAGCTAGTTTCAATGTGTTAGACTTCTTATCTAACACAGGGTACTTTTGGGATCCGGCACTTTGCTAGATCATGAGCAGTTTTGGAGACAGGTCAGGGGAACGTGCTAGAAACTCAAGAGGAGCAC
Organism: Gastrodia elata; assembly: GCA_016760335.1. NCBI lineage: Eukaryota > Viridiplantae > Streptophyta > Magnoliopsida > Asparagales > Orchidaceae > Gastrodia > Gastrodia elata. The sequence goes on along the minus strand of CM028677.1, from coordinate 2,331,466 downwards.
TTCGAGCTGTAGTGGACCGAGCATCCACTTTTACTTACTAGTCCTTTTCAGCATTTTAGATAGACTCTTTATATTTTTGCTTTTAAATGGTTTGTAATAAACTCTGGATGTACTTTTACTTTTCTTTTCTGAGATGGATATTTACTATTGCTTGAGATGAATGTGTTCTGGATATTTTGCTTTCAGCTTCTGTACTCTGTTATACTGCTATACATAGTATTGTGATGTGATCGACGTACTGGAAACGCTGATATATTTTATAACGTACATGGGTTTTTCTCCACTCCCTTGCACCTTATGTACGTACTAGTCTAATACCTAAGATAAGTATTTCATTCTTATATTGGATATTGGCTCTCGAACCTACTCTTAGGGTTCGAGTCAGTGGCCTTCAGTATGGCTTCATCTCTCTAGCCTATTCGGGAAGATGGGTTTTGCTTGTATGGCCCACCGTTCTTGAGTAGCGCACCGTTCCGCCGCCGAAACATGTCTTACATTTGTCTTTTTGCGCACGGCGATGGGACGGGGCGTTACAAGCATCCTTGAACTTCATCTTTCTTTTGTTATTGTCTTTCCTTGAAAAAACTCAAGAAATATTTTCTTGGTCTCTCTTCAGAAGTTCTCCAATAAAGATCCTCTTTTACTTTCTTCTATTTCCCTAAATATTTCCCCCTTCAATCAGCCTATGGAGCTGAAGGGGCTAATTAATTAGATTATTTGAATTTTTCTCTATACATCAGCTTCGGGAGATAAAGGGGCTCACTTACAAAACTCCTCTTTTTTGGATATTGCATGAAATCTATTAAAAATCCCTCAATTATTAATTTAACTGTAGGATTACTGTTTGTTCAAAATAGCGGTCCCTAAGACTTGCATAGGTGCCTGTGGTTCTATCGACATTGAATGTTCTAGATTCTTATATTATGTGAAGTTACGCTATGCTGCATCAGAGCTTTTATGTATCAGGGGCGACGACATACCCTAACACCCATTCTAGAGCACCAGACGCTAAGGTGCGCCATGGTGCTCCCAAATTAGACGATACCGTGTGTTTAAGCACCCCATCCCTCAATGTAGGCGTTATGGCACACCGTGGCGCCAGACCAAGAAATCCATGCACTGTGGCTTGCCACATCATTCTGTCAAACAAAATGAGACATGAAGCATTCACTGTAGATAGAACAATGGGCGCCCTGGTGCGCCTCGATGGCATTTGTTCAGAAAGCATAGTAATACAAAACTTTTAGAAGTTGGAAATATTCAAGGGAACTAATTAATTAACCGCTTTAGCTTCTAAGGCTAATTAAAAGTGGGAATATTCAAGGAATTAATTAATTAAACCCTTCAGCTCTCAAGATTGATTAAAGGGGGGAATAATTAATGAATTAACAGCAATTAACTACTATAACCTGCAAGGCTAAAAAATAGAAGGGGATCTTTAAGGAAAAAGAAAAAAAGAAAAAACATCTTTTGGAGAATTTCAAAAGGGGGGAAACTCTAGCCACAAAAATAATATTCTAGGGATTTCTCAGAAAGGCAACCATAGATGAAAAGAGGAGTCTAGGGCATAAAGGAGGGAGATTCAAACTGAAGTAAAGAAGAGAATAACTATATGAAGAATACAATCTACAACCCTCTTCGTATTGTATTTTTTCCCTGCATTTGTTAAAGTTAATGTAAGAAAAGAATATATCTTATTTATGTTTTTATCATCTCTTTGTGTTTTTTAATTGTAATGGGAGCCTAATCCGCCCATGATGGTGAGGGTTGGAATTAGAACTATGGTTATGTCACTCTTATTATGCAATGCAAATATTTTCTTTATCTAATAAAAATTATGAGAGAAAACATGTTCTCAAATGATAAATTGTTTGGATGTGATACAAATTTTGATTTTTACAAAAGTAAAATTTATCAAAGCTTAAATCACAGATCTTCTTTTGCTCAATTTTTTGGACTGTAGTCTAGTCAAAAAAATCTTGATGAATGTTAGTTGTGATTGATTCATGATCTAGATATCTAAATTTAAAAGTAAATTGATTGCTTAGACATTAGAATAGGTTATATAGTAGAAGTTAGTGCACATCAGATTTCAAAACCCCTCTAAAGAGGGTGCAACGACTTCCTATGTGATGTTCTTGAGCCACAACTAATTCAAAATATAACTAACAAGGGAACTATAATAAAATATATAATACTCTTATAATTTAAGCTGAGATTTGAAGCCAAGAGGTCATGTAGGAGATCAGCTAAAGATGATCTCAATATTGAATATGATGAGAGATCCATGTGCTTGAGATATCAGTAATGAATCTACATGACTACAGTTCCATGAAAAGAAGAAAAAAGTCAATTATCTCTCACATCAATCTTGATTATAAATAACATGCACTAATTTTATAATCCATATCTTTTGGTGTAACACTCCCCAATCATCTACATCTGATCACAACAAAGTAGTGTAATCTTAGAAATTCGACAAAATCACAATTTCAGTCATTTGAACATACAGAGAAAGAAAGTATTTGGTAATTAATATAAACTAGTTCCAGAGGATGATAATCTTGACTATGTCTTATATTGATTCAGGTCTTGTGTGCTTGTGTGCTTACACAAACACAAATTGTAGGTATGTCAAGTCTTTTGTGCTAATGTTAGAGAATGGTTGATTAGCATTAAGGAATTTTTTTTGAGTGCTTTAATCATTTCTTATGCTTCTACTATTTTTAGTTTATTTATTTTTTTGATTTTTGTTAGCAATTGTTTCTTTAAAACATTACTCTGTAATACCATGTTGAAATACAACAGTGATGTTAGAGCTTTTGACATAACCTGTTTTGCTAAGTAGTGTTAGTGGAGTGTATGAGCAGTGGAGAATTAGAAAATTTGAGGGCATGATTCGTAAGTTTAGACAACAAATCAGTCTAAATATAATTAATAGACAAGTGGCTAACCAAAATTTAGGTGAAATCCACCATAATAAATAAGGTAGAGCTCTTAGGGACTATGCTTTACACATATAAGAGGAATACCCAATACTATTGTTAGACCTATCATACAAGCCAATAGTTTAAAAATCAAGCTAGCAACCATGTAAATGATCTAGAACTCCCAATTCTGTGGACTACCTACCAAAGACAAATATTCACATTTCAGTTCACTAGTGTTACTGTTGATACCATAACACTGCGATTGTTCCCTTTTTCATTGAAAGATAGAGCTAGAAATTGGTTAATTTCGCAACTGAGTGATTCAATTATAATGTGGGATGAATTAGCAAGAAACATCCTAGCTAAATATTTCCCACTAGCCAAAATTTCTTGGCTTAGTTATGAGATATCAAATTACACACATCATGATGGAGAGTCATTGTATGATAGTTGAGAGCACTTTTAAGAATTTCTTATACACTGTTCACATCATGGGTTTCTTCTATGTATGCAAGTTCAAATATTTTATGATAAAATGAATGCACCAATAAGGATACTAATTGATGCAACTTATGGAGGATCTTTAAATAGCAAAACTCAAGAAGAGGCATATGATTTTCTTGAAGAAATGGCTACAAATTCATATCAATGGCCTACTGAATGACTGCATCAAAGTAGGATAAAGCTTTTTGACTTGGTAGAAAACAACCAAATAACTAATTTGTAAAGTGAGATAGCTTTTGTAAATAAAAAATTAGAAACCATGAGTGTGAATGTTGTACAAGAGGTAGTTTGTGAATTATGTAGGGGAACACACCTGAATGTAAATTGTGATCTAAGCAACTCATCTGCACCATCAAGCACCGACCAAGTAATCTTCCGGAGAAATAATAGTAACTTCCAGCAAACCCATAATAATCTTTATTCTAACACTTCAATTATGGTTAGAGAAACTATCAAAACTTCTCATGGAGTAACAACAACGGGTTAGCCGCATCCTAACATCAACATGGTTATTCTCAATCCAATTCCAAAGTAGGATAGTTTAATAGTTTAGGGTAGCAAAATTTAAAACACCTTGAGTTTCCCCTTGAAAATTCATTCAATACATATAAGGTAGAAGCACTGCAGTTCATGCATTGAACATAGGAAACTATGAATCATCATGAAGCCACAAAATAAAGAAGTGAGTCAACCTTGCATAAAATAGAACCATAGTTAAGAAAAATACCCGAACAATTAGAGAATATACCTCAAGGAACAGTTCCAAGTTTAACTAAGATAAATCTGAAATATATGGTGAGATTAATCTAATGTGAGCATTCAAAAAAAGAGAGGGAAGATTCAAAGAATGGAGGGTATAACATTGCTAAGCCTAATAGCAGCTGCTCAGGTTTGGTTCAGTTCACACTAAATGATTAAAAAATATGGAAGAAGAAAAATAGGAAGAATGAAACCTTTGAATACATCAGATTAAGTTTCCACTCAAGCATAAAGGACCTAGGAGGGGCTCACTATTCCATCCACCATAGGAGGTTTAGGATACTTAATCCATAGTGTGATACAAGAGTATCAATAAATATCATGTCTTACTAAATTTATAAACTAATTGGGTTGGAAGGGATGAAGAAAAAATCTACTAATTATTCAAATTACTGTTCACTCTTAATGACTCGTATATGAGTAGTGATAGATGTGCTTGTTAAGGTTGAGAGTCATAGAATTCAAATGAACTTTATCAGGTGTGAGCTTGACTCAAGGAGTAAAGGCATAAAAATTATATTTGGGAGAACTTTTATGGTAATTGTTTAAGCTTTAATGGATGTATAAAATGGAACCATGATTTTGAGAGTGCATGGTATGGAAAAAAACAAGATATATGATTGATATAATGTTACCCGCAAAAGTTGCAATTCCAAAAATTTGTACAAGAACATAAAGTAAGGGGAAAGAAAATAGAGAGAGTGATAACTATGGTGACAAAATGAGTTTAGGGAAGCAAGACGACATGAGATTAAGCAATATTTAAAATAATAAGAAAAGTGAGAACCAAGTAGGTGAAGTTAAGATGAAGAAAACTCTGTGAGGAAAGAAGAATATTAAATTACCCAACTCAACTGAAGGATCAATTTTCCATGTTAAGACACAAGGAGCAACAATAGAGCCCTATCAAAATAAGAAGATAGAGAAAACAAAACCAATACCATACAAAAAGAGATTGTAAGATAGGCTAGTGCTCATCTTAAGATGAAGAAAAGAATTTGGAAGGAAATTGTCAAAAAGAAGTATGATAACTAAATTTGATTTTGTCAGTGACAAGCCTTGCAAAAACATTAAAATCACCACAATTCTTATGCCAAATTTATGTTAGATCTCATTAACTTTAGTTAGAATTCATATACTTCACTTAAATTTACATTTTTGTAGGTTTAAAGAGTATTTTGGCTAAAATTACCTTTGGGTGAATAAGCGAGGATAGCTAGGTGCTCAAGCGCACCTGAGCGCCTCCCAATAGCAACAAAAAATCAAGGATTAGAGAACAAGGCGCTCTGGCGCACCATACTGTAAGTTTTTCCAAGGAATTGGCGCTTTGGCACCAACATAAAAAGCTAAGGACCGAGACCTAAAAGCTTAGGCACGCCTACGCATGAGTTGTCCAAAGAGTCAGGCACTCATGCGATCCCAAGCACTAGAAAAAATAACAATCCTGAGCCATGGGCACTTAAGGGCACCCTCGTGCCACCCATACCCAAGCCTGGGTGCTCAGTCGTGTTCAACCTCCAGATGTAAGAGTTAATATAGTGGGAAGTTATGCACACAAAAAAAAAAGCATCTCTTGGGCTACCATAGGGTGTCTTTTGGCAGAACTATATAAGATGAAAAAAAACCCTAGAGAAGGGTGGTTGTACAAAATTTTTTGAAGGATTAAAAAAGAGAGTTTGGAAATTAAAAGAGAGTTTGAATGTACTTTCAGCCACCAGCACTAACGACCGCCATCAGAGGAGGAAAGAGAAGAAGAGAATGAAGAAGTGAACAAAGAGAACTCTAGAGATTTTCTTATGATAACCTAATCTTTTTCTATCCTTGTTTTCCTTATGAATAGAAAGTTATAAGCAAATGTTGTCCTTAATTATTCAATATTTTTGTGCTTGAGTTTGTATGTTAATAGCAGCCTAAGTCCCCTTTCGGGGATGATTTGGCTTGTCCTATGTGGAGTTTATTTTATGAAATTATTGAGCTAGGTCTGCATGTTTACTTGTGAAGATTTGTGAATGGTAGTTTCTTATGATAAATTTTGTGTTAACCATGTTAATCTTTAATATATAAAATTTGTCTAGAGAAGTTTGTGATCATGCTACAAATTATCCTAGAACAGAGCACAAGTCATGTTTAAAATGAAATCATAAGTGAACACAACATTATTATGGAGCCATAATCCCCTTTGGATAAGAGAAAAAGTCTAAAATAAAGAGATTATGAGCGATGGACAGCAAACATATAAAAATAATATTTTAGTTATTTGCTTGATGATCGAACCAAAAATTATTATCAAGTTGTATGTCCTATGATTCGAAATATCATCTGAGTCGCATTAAAGTCTATTATCAGAGCAAAAGTACATATCAAAGACTTTGTGCGCACTCGGAATCTCAAGTATCTTGTGTCAACTCCTCATGTGGTCTCTCACTTAGAGTTGGTGTGAGACTTAGTAAAGGGTTGACAGAGTAGAGAGATCTACATGCTTCCCTTGAATATAGAATTATCTACATGCATTTGAGAACAAAGATGAAAATATAGTTCCATCTGCACTAGATACGAAATGCTAACGAAATCTCAAGAAACCACCAATTTAACGTTAAAGTCCAAAGTCATGAGGTCCTGTACAAGATCAGATAAAGTTGACCTTAGGGTTTATTAGTAAGTAACCCATGTGCGTGAGAGATCACTAGTGGATTTAACGATCAATAGCCCCATGATATGTAAGTTGAAATTATCATAAGTTAATAAGTTTGAGCTTAGTAATGTCTAGATAAACTAAAATATGAATTTTTCTCTTAGACATAAGGATGACTTTCATTCATAAAAGGATCATAAAGATATCTATGTGCTGAGATTAAACCTTAGAGTGTTCATCTAAAGCACAAGATAAAGTCATATCAATTTCAATGTCCAAATAGAAAAAACAATATCTCTTGATTATAAAATTAAATTATGATTATAAAAATATGATATGACATTAAAAGGAGAATATTTATTCACACTTATGTTATGAACATCATGTTTGAATTCAAGCTCTCCCCAATTTTCCTCAAATTGATTACAAAACCACTTTAATCTAATCAAGCTTAATTATTAGGATAAAAAATCTTTAAATAATTGCTTATGCATTGGTAAAAATAAATACACTTTAGTAACAACACACACACCATTCCTAGAGGATGATAAATTTCAAAATCTCACAATCCCATATTAATTCAGACTTTATACACTTGTGTGCAAGTGCATAATACGTAACTTTGATCAATCAAAGCTTCTATTAACATAATGCCTTATCATGTCTATGAGAGAATGGGAATTGTAGGGATGGGAGAGATGCACATTATTATGAAATTGGCTGACTAATCCTCTATGGTGCTTATTGGAAAGGTATATGATGTAATTATTAAAGTTGGAAGTTTTAGGATACTGGTTGATTTTATAGTTTGACCAATTGATGTACCAAATGATGAAATATCAATCATAATTGGGATACGATTTTTAGCAACCATTTGCGCTATAATAGAGGTTGGGAAAGAACTATGCTTTTGAGAGACCATATTAAGAGCGAAAAAATAGATGAAATAAACAGAGTTGGTAATATTGATGTCTGTCAATCTAATGTGGATATTGAACAACCTTCAGTATAGAAAATGAAGACCCGTAGAGGAAAAAAGAAAGCACGTTGAAGGTGTTGGGTGAAAATTTTGAAATTGTTATTGATGAGAAGATATTGGAGGAAAGAATCAAGGGGTTTTGATTCCCAAAAGAAACACATTGCCTATTATTTTTAAAGGATAAATGAAAATTGTGATATTGCTCACCAAAAAGAACTACGAAATAATGCACTCCTTATAGTAAGGTTGAGGATGTTAAACCAAGCGCTTCTGGAAGGCAATCCAAGCCTTTAGTTTGTTTAGGATTTCATTTTTAGCTTTTAGTGTGATAGTTTGTGCTATATTAATAAAATTTGTGAATGATGAGATGTTAATTGTGTATTTAATAGAAGTAGAAGGGAGCAAACTCTAAATTTTTGTTAGGGTAATTCCTGACTGTGTGGTCAAGAGCGCTGTGCTTAAGCAAGATCTAGGATGCGTAGGTACATTGTTGGCTAGCAGCATTGAATCTAGAGTGCTTAGTAGTGCTCTAGTGCTAGATGTCCAATCAAACAGTTTTCATAAGTTATTTTTGAAATTTGTGGGTCATCTAGGGAATCTTTATGAACTATTCTTGGGGATAAAATTCAACATTTACATGCCACTTTCACTAGCCAATAAGATTCATGTAAGAGTAAATTTCAATAAAGTTGAGCATGGCAAGTTACATGGAGCATTTTAAAATCCCACCTCTTTATTAAGCTATACTCCCACAGCCATCTCCCTCACCAAGCACTTAGTGACTCTTCAAAGTATTCTTCTTCAAGTTCTCATCTCTATTAGAACTTTTAAGCAAATAAATGGTGACCAAAGAAAGGAAGTAGGGAATGTTTGTCCATTTGAATCCTTCAATGGTAGAATGTTTCTCTTCATTCGATGCTACACAACTTTCTTATGTATCACATCATAATGAATAGTAATTTAAGACTAGGGATTCACCTCACCTTTTCTAGAGTAGATGACACATGGTCTTATTGGGGATTAGAAAAAGCAATGTGCTCACCCATAGCAATTTATCTACCTCTAGTTCAAGAGGCTTACGTAAATGCAATAAGAAACGTCTATCAATGCACACTACAACCTCTCAAACCTTTTTATTTGTATCTTTGAGGAATTTATGGCTAAGGACTTCAATCTCATTGAAGTAATAGATGCCCTCACTTCCTCAAATAATTTTTAGAAGGGTGAAACTTACAATTTTCCTATTTCCACTATGACTAAAAGTCTAAAGGGTGGCACATACTAATTTCCAATAAAATTATGCCCATATGGCATTTGAGTAATGTTACAAAGGTTAGAGCCAATTTACATTTTTCCATTCAAGTATTGGGGCCCATTTATGTGGGGAAAATAAGTTTTGCACAACTTTGGAAGCCTCTAATAGAGAATTGCCTTACATTTCCATTCAGCTCAACTTTGCTTGGAAGATGGTGTCAACATCAGTGACAGTGAACTATAGTTTCAACTAAGAGGAAGCTTTCACTGGAAGTAACATTCCCAAAACTACATCAGTAAGAAGCTATCCTAACTTAGAAGGGGGAGCATAATTGTCTACCGCAGCCGAACGAAGAGGAAAGCTGGATGATCTTCACTAGCAATTTGATCAGCTCATCAACCGACACATCATAATGGGAAGTGGATTGAAGCGCACATGTCTTACCTCATGGAGTCCATCACAAATCAACAATGCTTCTTGATTGAGTGTTTTTCCTTAAATTATAATCTCTAATTTAACTTTCTCTAGGACGAGCAAGAGTTTAAGTGTGAGGGGGTGACAAGCCTTGAAAATATACAAAAATACCACAATTTTGTGCTATTTCATATTAAAATATATTACTTTTAATTTTTGTTTGGTGTGTTTTATATCCATTTGTGCATTTTAGGTATTCAATAGAATAAATATGATTTTTGTTATATTATGCATCGAAATAGATATCCAGACATTCATGGCCCACTCAAGTGCTCGAGTTGTAGGGACTCTGGCACTCAAACACACTCAAGTGCCTGAGTGTCAAAGAGACCCATGCTCATGCATGCTCAACCACTCAATAGATAGAACCTTTAATTCTCAAATGTGCTCAAGCACCTGATAGGCAGAACCTTGCGTGCTTAGGCATGCACAGGTGCTCGACTGGTACTGCTTTGAAAAAGTCAAATTGGTGGATGAAAGGAGGTTTCCCTTAACCCTCAATGGGAAATTTTGGGTTAGTTTCAAGGCCTCATAAAAGCCATAAATAGTTAGAATACTGAAGAGGAATTAAAGAGAAGAAATACCTATAAAAAAATTTATGCTCCAAGAGGAGAACTATCCAGCCACCCTTAAGAGAAACCCTCAACAACCATTAGAGACTTAAAGAACCAAGAAGAAGTAGAAGGCAAAGCTGACGAGAGCTCCAGGGATGCTCCTTCAGCAAACTTTCTTACTTCCTAGTTCATTTCTTTTGTATTATCGTATGCAAAAAATCAGTATGCTCTCATTAACTTTTGTTATCTTTGCTTATGATCTATTTGTAATGTAAGCCTAAAACCCAACTCTTGGGGTATGTATTAGACCTTTCTTATGTAATGTTGAGTTCAATTCAAGTGATTTGTGAAGCATATCTGTGATATTTTCAATGTTTAATTTCTTACAAAACTATAATATAGTCACAAAAATCAAAGGAGTGCTCTCGCAAGCACTACACATTAGATTGATCCAAGAGTATTGATCAACGTGTATGTGTAAGTGAAGCATGAGTGTCAAGAAGCACTGAATTCCAAATCAGAGCAAAAGTCCAAATCAATAATTTATGAGCACTTGACATAACAGTGCACTAGAAACTTGAATGGAGCAAGAGCCCATATCAAGGATTTGTGTGCACTTTCATTTCTTGCCTTCCATGTTCAGCTCCTCAAGTGATCATATGCTTAGACATAAAGTAAGATAGAATATAGAATTGCTGGAGTAGAGAGATCTACATGCTTTCCTAAAAACATTGATATGTCTATGTGCAAGTGAGAATAGTTATGGAATTTTGGTTCCAATTGTATTAGGCAGGGAATGCTGATAAAAGTTAAAAAAGCCATCATTTCAATGTTAAGATCCAAAGTGAAGAGAACTAGAAGGAGAATGGTTGAGGAAAATCTTAGGGATTGGTAATGAGTGACCCATGAGCATGATAGATCATTAATGGGTTTAACTATCTGTAGCCCTAGAAATACAAATATGCATTTCACATTATTACCATTAAAAGACATAACAATTATTAAGAAGATTGAACCATAACCAATTATTCTAATTCTCCCAGATTTCTCAATATAATTTCATACTCGTATTTTAGATTTCTTATCTTGCATCATAGATTTAATTTAATTTAAAATATCATCAAATCTATTATTAAAGCATTATAAGATTGAAAAATAGATAGTATCCCTTTATTAATCTTTGAGGATAATAAATTTGGGACTCACCATCCCTATATTACTTTAGACCCATATACTTGTGTGTTTAAAAGTCACATTATTTCTTGGCTCGTTAGTAGAGATTGTGTTCACCTATTATATTCATAAGTAAGCAGCACTTATCATCAAGTTATTTACCATTTAGACGTATCTTGCTCAAATATTACAAGTGATGTGAACGTTGCTCATAATGAGGTAATAACAAAGAATACCTCCAATAGAATTGTAATAGCCGAGTTACCTTATCTCAACAACCAACAAGTTGTAAGATCAAATCGCTCATGCAAGGTATGATAACTACTTAGAACTCTTATTGAGTTCTAAATGAATTAAATATTATATTCTTTCTTAGCTTTATGTATAGTGCGTACTTCACTGGCATAACCTTAGTATCATTAGTTGTTATTTGCTACTTAAGGACCATATTATTAGGATGCATAAATTTCCTTGTAAAAGTCGGGAAGCAATGCTAATTAGTGATTATCATGGTTGTATTAACGTTTGTTAGTAGCTATAAAATTATGCAAACTCAAACTAAATTTTTGGTCTCAATGGGTAAAGCTAATCACCCCCAGATCTTATCAAACCTTAATAAGGTTATATTAGAACCTATACTTGTCTAAATTTGGTGTTCAAGGTGTAATTTATCTCCTTAGACAATGAGCTTTCTATAGAACAAGAAAAAATTCCCATTTGGATGCCTAAATATCTTAGTCAAATTTTGGACCCTAAAAAATTAACATTTTATTAGAAATAATAAAAAATCACTTAGGACTTGATTTTGAAACCCATGGTTTCCTTAGTAACCTCTAAATCTGTGATTGAGTAGGTTTGATTGCTATTAAGTCTAATTAGAGTCAATGGGATTTCATTTCGACAAATCCCTAATTTAAGTCAAGGTGTGAGAAACTTAGACTTAAGAAGCTTGGAAACCAAAATGAGAGACTTAAACCCTATGGATAGTGTTTAATCTTATAAATTTTAATCTTGATATATTGTATCAAGATTAATTCATGTGTGTTAAAACAAATACTAAGATGTTTTAATTCAAAAGTTAACTTTAGTACACATATCTTATTTCTTTGAGTTAGAACTATATCTAATTTTACCATTTTAATCTTAGGATCATAAATCTAGAACTGTACTAGATAGTAGGATTTTGGAGATTCAGACCTTATACTTTCTCAAAATATTTTGAATAAATAAATTAGACAACAATGGATATCACATGTTTCTTAGTTTTATATTTACTTGTTCCTTATTTTGCCTCTTTTTCCTGAAAGCGAATTCATTGCACTTGTCATACAAGATAATTTTGTTCATGAAATAACTTGGTAAAACTAGGAAAAATATTAAGTATTGAGTTCATATTAGGATGGGTGATTTTGTTTACACATTATGGCAAATGGGCAGGCTATAAGAAAAAATAAGGATACATTATGGCTAATGGGCAGGCTATAAGAAGAAATATGGATATTGGCACATATTCATTAGTCATAGTTGTGTCCAGTTCAGGAACCCATACTTAGTCTTATAGATGTGCTTGACTCCTTGGCTACTTCTATATATGGCCATATAAGTAAAGTAAAATAACTAAAATTCATTGCATTTGAATTTAAGCTATTACAGTTCAATTTAGTTTAATATAGTACATCTGTAACAATGAGTATCTCGATGATTCCATAGATTTCAATTATAATTACAGTTACAGTGGCTTCATTAGCCAATCTGATATGGCATCTTTAGATTAAGTTTTTTACTTTTAGTACTTGCATATTCTTTCCAGTTTTACTTTATGCAGTTAGTTCTGTATTCACTTTTAGAGTAGCCTTATTTTAGTTTTGATTAATGTTACTAACTTATTATTATTATATATTGGTATATTTTTATAGTGTAGTCTATTCATCATGTATGCTTTTGATAATATTCATGATAGTTTCTTTTTAGTGGCACAATGGATTATATATGTTATATATGCCTGACCTTGGTTGTAGCTACTGGATCCTAGGTATGTGTCTTTGATTTCTTCATTTTGCTTAAAATTTAAATTGATAGATTTATATATTTATCACTTCTTATTGTTTTCCCTTGTTACACATATAGTTTGTATGGTAAGTTAAATGTAATCTCTTAAATTTACTTAAAATCAATCAATGCTTAGGTTTTAAGAGTCTAACAAAAATTTTCATTTTTGGTTGTGCCCAATCAAATATGTACATATGAAAGGCCATGGTTAGGTCAGACCCAGCACTTGAGGACTAGGATCATGCAGAAGGAATGACTTAAAGTATTTGAAGAGCTAGAGAAATTGCATTTCATTTCATTTTAGCCTTGTATTAAAATGAATGTAACAAATATGTTTTTTTTTTCTATATTATATATGGATGGATGAATATGGATAAATGCTTCGATGTATTTTTTATTATTGCATTGCTATATTAAGCACTCGTTATGATCTTGAGGTTAGTTAGCATGTAATGTGGGTTTAGTTTGGCTCACCCAACATCAATGTGTTACAATTGGTATCAAAAAGATCCATAGGGTGTCAGATAATAGTTATGTTCTTATCTACTTAAGGCTTCATTCTTATATTGAGCCAGATTGGAGGAACATTAGTATTGTAGTGTATGAATCGACAATCCATTTAGTACAAATTAAAATGTTAGAATACTGAGAAACTCATCTTGAGAGAAAAATATAGAAACCCTAGAGGGTAAGAAAAAAAAGTCAAACTTAAGGATGTTAGGAAAATGACATGTGTGAACATTAACGTGACAACTGTATTAACCTACTTAAGTCGAGAAAATAGTAAAATGTGGAATAGGATTAGGAGTTTGAAATGTAAGTATTGATTCATCCCTAATCATGAGATCTTTATTCCACTACACCTAGTAAACCTAAAATTAATTAGATGAAAACATGTGAGCATTTTTAAGCTTGTTACTAAATTACCAATAATTGACAATAAATCGACAAATATAGAATCTGTAGATTTGTATGTAGACTAACTTACAGAAACTACATTTGTATCTGCTTCTTTGAAATTTAATTGTCAATCCAACAGAATGACCTTTCTGATTATTATGGCATGTGATTAAGCTAAATCTAAATTGATGTACTTAAATCCTATTTAAATTGTGCAAATAAAATTTATCCTTTATTTTCACTGTGCTAAATATTCTGTAAGCTAGTTGTTACCAACTGTAACGAAGAATCCATAGATATCATCCTAATGTATATTCAATTTCACCATAGCTAAATCTAGATTAAGACTTGAATTGTAACATCCCTAGTTTTGCTACCTTATTTTAGTTAGTATAATTATGTTAAAACATCACCATTAGTCTCCAAATATCAATTTGACCTAACCTTGGAATTTAGAGCCAAATTGGATGTCGTTTGATTTAATTGAATATTTTTTTCAATTTAGATAATTAGAAAAATATGAAAATTATTTTGATGTCAAATAAAAAATTTGATTGCATTTCTTAATTCCTCGCTCAAAAATTAGCTAGGGGTGAAATTTTGAAAATTCTTGGACATCATTTGACTATAAATATTTGATTAATATTATTAGTATTAATTATTAATTATTAATTGATTTATTAGAATTAAAGCTATTAATTTTCAATTTAATTTATCCAATGAGGGTGACCACTATTCTTTTCAGCTAACAGGACTTCTATATCGACTAATCTGAGCTATCCCGCATAAATTTAGATTCTGATATAAATGATCAAATTAGATCTGCGGTGGATCAAATCTCAGCCGCTATATCAGGTCCCAAATCCAATGGCTGAGGCTGTGCCTGAGGTTAATCTGATCTAAGAATTAGATCTCATCCTTCTGATTATGTGAGTAGCCAGGATGCAACAGAGCATGGTGCTCTATTGTTTTCTCAAGCTCACCCATGAATGTGATTCATCCTGTTGATCGTACCCCATGGCCGTCTTTTCCATTATCCAGCCCCATTTAGGCCCGATAATCCTCTCATTTCCTTCCACTAGTTTAACTTAAGCTATTGAGAAGGAGTGCAGGAACTAGGAGCTAACCATTCACCACCTAGAGCTCATCGAAGTTGCATCGTTGCAGAACTTAGGGACATCTTTCTAGTTGCCACCTTTATGTAATTATTTCATTTAACATTTCATTATTGCATTTCTAGTTGAACCCTATCATCGCATAAATTCAATTGAGCTCAAATGAGCCTATTCAAGGCTCAACGACTAAAGCATGTAGAGTTTTGTACAGTGCCGAGCTCCCTTATTCAGCTCCTGGTGCTCCTGACGGTCCCAGCCACCAACAATAGGTTACTTAGGTGGGCCTAGACCCAAGGATTTAATCAAGACTGTGAATTAGTTCGTTGGCTTACTATGGAGGGACAATTCTACCTCCATAGTGAACAATAGGTTGTAGGCCTATGAAATTACAATTAAACGACAGGGTTATTTCAAATTAAGGCTTTAAAGTCGAAGCAATAGGGCAAGAATGTAGGATCATTTTAAGCAGTTGGGCAGTTGGTGGTGGCTTGAGCTCCGAGGATTTCTGTTTTCTCTGAAAGCCAAGGTCGAACGACAAAGATCCACAGTGCTTGCAATTTGGCCACAAGACGCGTGGCACTGTGTGGTCAAAAACCAGTTTGACCGGTCCGCTGAGCAAACCACACATTTAGGATAAAGAATACTCAATGAAATATTCTAATTTTAATTGAATTAGCTATCTTCTGTTGAATTAATGCAATGCAAATTAACTTAATAAAATTTTAATTACTCTTCCAATCATAATGAAATTATATATGAAATTGATCAGAAAAATATGTATAATTTAAATATGACATCTAATTTTAACTTTGACTGCTAATTTTTTAATGACCTTCCTTGTCACCATTATGGGTAATTAGTGTTTAATTAAATCTATAATGCACCAAATTTACCCTAATACATGTCATTGTAATACTTATCCCATAATGACTGTAAATTTACTAATTTATATTAATTGAACATTCAAATCAAAATATAAACTTTAGGGCTTCAAATATTATTATTTTAAACCAAAATTTGGAATTTTCCTTATTAAATTGCTATAAATCCCTAGTAAACTTAGAATGAACTTTATTATGTTAGGATTGTACATTAGTATAGTAAGTAGTTTGGGAAATACAAAGGTCATGGATTTGAGTAGAACCATCTTAAATGAGCTAAGTGTAGAACTGAACCTATAGTTTCTAAAGATAGATCAATAGAATCTATGGATAATCTAGTGGATGGAAGCACAAAAACCATTGTAGTGAATATTGACGTTAAATTGAAAGTATAAGATTTAGGTCCTGCTAGGGTACAAATTATTGGAACTAAGGCTAAATCTATGTGAAAGTGAAACTAGGGCATGGAACTTTAATAGAAAGATAAATAGATGGATATCTATACTTGTAACCACATAAGGAAGACATGTTGAATTTAGTATAAAACCTATCATTCCTTAAGCCATAAAGAGTTGATTTAGTAACAATGTAGAGGCATTAATCTAGAAGGATAAATTAGGTTTGATAGAGTGAAAACCTTTTCAAAATTAGAGAGTGAAATATAGTGGAGATGTTAGATAGAAATCAAGAGTAGTGGACATTAAGCCTATTAGTAATTCATGATGATTAGAGGGCAATATGAGTTAGGACATTTAGTAGTTGAACCATAGATACTCCTTAATTTGAAATTAAAGTTATAAGGTCCCTTAGAATATTAAGATTAAGATCCATCATCAATTATGGATAGAAGCCTAACTTAGAGACTTAGAGTATTTTAGTTTCTAGATTTAGGATAGAACTTTAAGAGAAAAAAAAAAAAAAAAAAAAAAAATATATATATATATATATATATATATATATATATATATATACATATATATGGAAGTTTTAGCTGTGATTCTATATGGATGTAAAGTAGCACATAAAGTAGCACAATACTTTGCTCTCATAATTTGGGACCAAATGGAATTGTGGGTGTGAAGGTTCCAACACAGTATAAATAAAAAATTTGAAGGAATATTTATACGATTGTCCACCTTTAACAACCTTCCTTAAAAAGATAGGCAAGCTATTATCAGTTAGCCCAAATTATTTAGGCCTACCTTTACAAACATACAAGAATATAAAGAGGGTCTTATTAATGTTGTTGGACACCCACCTAGTAGGATTAGAAGTGTCCAACCAATGGATAAGAATGGAATAAGACTCTGATTGGATCAATATATATATATATATATATATATATATATATATATATATATATATATATATATATATATATATTGGAAACATAAAACTAATAGAAGGAATAAAATTAAGTTATAATTGGATCAAAATAAATCTACCACCATAAGATAAAAATTAAGCACCATTTGGAGTATATATTTAATTATTCATTCTCTATCAAGTAAAAAGGTTCCCTTGAAGGATTCTATAAATCTTATTGAGGCAAAGACAAGGAGATGTTGGTAATACTTTGAACTTTCTCCATCGAGAGTACACTGCAGCAAAAGCAGTTTAGGAGTGCAATCGATCGAAGACCGGGATTGCATTAACATTTGCCTAGCAAATAACAAAATCACAAATCCACAAGCTATAGATCACAGCACATACACATTCAATAGAATCACAGGCAAACAAACATCTAAACATAGAAATTTACGTGGAAATTCCAAGAATGGGAAAACCACGTAGCCACACCACATAGAAAATTCCACTATGTAAAATCAAAGAGTACAGAGTTACAAAGAGCTTAATGACAGATGTATAATACATGTCTATCCTTACACGCAAGTGTACGTGGTCTGAAGTGATAATTGGGAATATGAGTTTCGAGATTTATTGTCCTCATGGAATCGGGTGTTTTATTACTAAGGTATATCTACATTTAATAATGTTTAAACTATGAGTATTTTGTTGATTAGGTTCCTAAATAAGTACAATAAGTCTTGGTAGAAAGTAAATATGATAAAAGGAGAGGAGAGTTGGGTCTCTACCACATGAAATGTTAGAGACTCAAGTAGGATAATTCCTCAAGCATTACCCTTTTGATTTTTTTTTTACTTAGTTTTATGTAATTTAACCAAGTGCACATTATCCTCTTTAGAGTTTAACTCCAAGATTTACAAATTAAAATCTCATGTTTGAAATTAACACATGGTCAGTTCTATTTCAGCATGAAAACCCTCATAAGACTTTAGATCATTGGTTTATCTCTCATTTCTGGATTATTGAAATGATTGTTGTTTCTTTATTTAAGATCTTACAAGCATTGATTCCACTAAGAGCATCATGCACGTCATGAACAGTTCGGATAAGGAGATGACTAGTTTGGCTAAATGTGTTATGTCATGTCACACATGAGCTCTCAACAAGTTATCTTCCTCTCATCACGTATTCTGAGCTGTGGAGCTCATTTAGTGGATCTTAGCTCACACACATTAATACCTTAGTTGGGCATTGATCAAGGTGCACTAGGCTCAAGAACTTCCTCACATAGTTCCAAGCTCCTATGCACTCAGGATTCTAGCTCTTAACTAAGAGTGAGCTATGGAGCACAAGACTTTTAAGTCTTGATATCATTTAGTACCTTCATCATATGGTCCACATTTAAGTCCACAAATAGTCCCTTTTGTATTTCTTTAACACATCATTCATTTCACAAATTAGAAGCTTGAGGAAATTTTCATACATAATAGTCCCTTACATGACATATAGGATTGGCCCAACCCTCCCCAAGAGGGGGCTTAGCTCTCCATTACACTTGAGATAAAGAAGAATACATACATGGATAAAGACCCTTTCATGATCAACTAAGAAAAATACAAAGACAAGAGTTAGAGATTACTAAGAATGTTCCCTTGATGGAGTTCTCCGGATTTCTCCTCTTCTTGTTCTTGGTTGTTTCTCTTAGGTCCGTAGTACTGCCTTTCTCCTTTTTTCTCCTTAGCAATTGAAGTTCTTCCACCCTTGGAGAGTTCACCTTCTCTTTTATGTAGCCCTCTCCTCACTTAGAAGTTTTGTAAGCCAAATTTGGAACCACTCAAATGAATTCAAGAGCTAAATTTATAGGAGGGGTGCACATCCATTCTCAACCCTTTTGAAATCTGAAAAACTAAATCAAAATTTCTGCCATCGTTGCCAAACCAAGTGGAGCTTGAGGTGACAACTTCTTTTCCTTTTTTTTATTTTTTTATTTTGTTTCAAATCACTCCCTCCCAATTAAAGATCAAGCATTAGGACTGGAAAAATGGCTAGAAGACAGGATCTAGATTTTGCGTCAAATCTCAGCTGCATTTAATGCTCTAAGAAGACAGAAACTCGGCGCCCACTATAGCGTGCTGTAGTGTGCAGCAGCGCATTGTAGCGCGCTGCAGCGATCAAGTTTTATAAGATGGTCATCGGCGATGCAGTGTGGCATTCAAGCTCTTCTCTATTAGTTCGCTATAGCGCGCTATAGCGCATCGCGGCACACCATGGCGGCTAAAGTTTCGAGGATGCATAATCTATAGCGCGCTATCGCGGTCAGATTTCGATAGTGCATCCGCAATAGAGTGCTGCAGCGGTCCAAATTTTGAAAGCACATGCGCTAGAGCGCGCTGCAGCTATCAAGTTTTGAAAACCTGTTCACTATAGAGTGTTGTGGCGGCTGAAGTTTCGAAGATGCATTCTGCTACCATGCACTTTGGCGCACGGTAGCGTGCGGTAGCATTATAATGCTCTAGGTTAATGGTTTTTGCCATAACTCTTCCAAATAATGCCTAGACCATTGTGGCGCGCTGCAGCGCATGTCGTGAGCGACAGCGGACAATTTCCAGAATTTTGTAGATATGCTCAGATTTTTCCAAAAAATTGTCGGTCATTGTATTTTCCTTGAAATTACACAAAATTTATCAAAGTAGGCTGATTCAAACATAGATTGTTTATGAAAATTTTTCATATATGAAGTAAATAATGGATTCATCACACCCCCACACTTAGTTTCTTGCTCGTCCTCGAGTAAGCTCATGAATTATTTTTTATCTGAATTTTTAAAATATGAAAAGCTATTTAGGATATCAATTTTATTGTCTTTCAAAAACTCGCTTTAACTAGAATGATTCACCAATGTTTAGTTGCTAAAGAATTGTTTGACTTAGGATATAATCCTTGGTTGCTTGGTTTAGTCTCCAATTTTAAGTTTTGTTATGCGAACACCTTGTGTTGGTGAAATGCTTAGATATTACATACTAGTGAGATAGTGATTCTAATAACCCGAGTTATTACCATAGTGGATTAGGACTAACCCTAAGTCTTAAATATAATTATAAGCACTAATTAGGTCAATTGGAATCAACCTCTGAGACCTAGTCCAAATTAGGAGTCAAACGGATCGAATCCTGATTTCTAGAAATCTAGAAACCCTAGAAATTGACCTATTTAAATTGACCTCCGATCGAAAAATGGACACTGCCATTGCATTCCTTGACCCCCAATTTACTTGGGGTGAAGTTTTCGTGTCAATCAGAAGTCGTCGAAATTTCGACGAATATTTTAATAATAAAAATACCTCGAAAATCGAGGTATCAAAATATTTGTCGGATCGAAAATCTGACTTCGCCATTGAATTCCTTGACCCCAAATTAGCAAGAAAAAACATGTTCAAAAATTTTTGGAAATTAAAAAAGAAAATAATAATAATAATATTTAATTAATTACTTAACGGCCGCTGTTAAGTAATTAACTTTCCGTCCACTGTAGCTGACGGCGTCGTCTATCCAGACGGCGCCCTCTCAACCGTTGGATCGCGCCCGGATCCAACGGCTGCGGAGCCGTCGTCCTCGACGGCTCCGTCCGCGCGACGCGCGGCGTTACGCCGCCCCGTCTAGCCAGCCGGCGCCTTCCCCGACCCCGGCGAGGTCGCCTGAGGCCTTATAAGACCTCAGGCGAGCTCGGGGCTCCGGGTTTTGTGAAACCCGAGCCCCGGAACGATCAAACCGTCCGAACCCTCGCCGACCGTCCGCATCCAGGTACTCTGATCTCCCTCGTTTTGCATTCAATAATTGCAAATTAAGATTCGAAATGCTATTCCGCAATCCCGATTAACGATCCAACGGGTCTGATCTAGGCTAGCTCAACCGGATCGTCGGCAACTAGGTCTAGTGCTACAGTAGAAATCGTTAGGCCCGAACCCTAGAAATTAGGATTTAGGATTGCCGGCGATCCCGGCCACCTCCGGCGAAGGTCCTCCCACCGGCGTGTAGCCCCCGTCGAGGGCTACCGTCGGCCGTGCGGGCCGAGGTGGTCCGGCGCCGGGAAGGCCAGCGAAAGCCGTGCCCTAGCCCGGCGCCCGCGGGCCGTCTCCGCGAAGGAGACGAAGTCCGGGTCGGGCCGGGTCGCCCCGAGTCCGACCCGCCCGAGCCGGGTCCGCGTCAGCCGGGTGGGGCCCACCAATGCCACGTGGCACCTTCTAGGCCTGCCACGTGTCCAGTGGGACCCACCAGCTGAAGCCGCGACCCTTCGGCTTCGATCATGGGGCCCACAATGCCACGTGGCAGCCAGCCGGCACGCCACGTGTCACGTGGGGGCCCACCGCCCGAGCCCGCACGACGGTTCGACTCCCAGTGGGCCCACAGCGTCACGTGGCAAGTGGGACCCATGGCCCGGTCAACCGCGGTGGTTCGGCTTCCCGTGGGGCCCACAGTGCCACGTGGCTGCCTCTGGCAATGGCACGTGTCTAGTGGGGCCCACTATATATTAATTAAATTATTAATTTATTGGTAGTGTTAATTAATTACTATTAATGATTAATTAATTATAGTTAGTGGTTAATTAAATAAGGATTAGTGTTAATTACTTTTGAATAGTAACCTTAATTAATTAAGTATAATTAGAGATTAATTAGGGGTAATTAAAGGTTAATTAGACCTTAAATAGTAATTAGGATAATTAATTATTATTAAATAGTAAAGTATAATTAATTATTCTTAATTAGATATTAATAGGTAATTAAGACTAATTAAATAGTGATTAGTACTATTTACTTTACTACAGTAAAATAAATATAATTTAATAATAAATTAATTAATGTTAATTAATAATTAAGCCTAATTAATCACAGATTAATTAAGAATTCATAATTTCAGGAATCTTATATAAAAATCTTAGGAATGAATAGTAAAATAATTCAATTTGAATAAATGAACAATAAAATAATTCAAATTGTATTTTTTAATAGTAAATCTTAAAAGTTCAATAACTTTTTATAGGATGATCCAAATATAGCCAATATAGGTCTTAAAATACTCAAAAAAATGTAAGGAATCAAATAACATAATGTAAAAATTTATTTTGGGGTACGTATAACGAGGTAGCATTTTAGGACCTCTTTAGGATCCCATAACTTTTTACCTGGATATCGAACCATGGTCAATATGGGTCTTAAAATGCTCAGGAGAGCGGCACCATCACCGTAGTAGTATTAGTTTTTCTATTTGGGCATCAGAATAAAATGTCAACCTTAGAACTTAGAGTTGACTTTAGTGAAAAATGACCAAATTGCCCTTGGAATTCAAATGGCCATAACTTGGTCAAATCAACTATAAATTCAAAAATTCAAAAAGCTATCTAACCTAGAATTCCAATGTCATCAATATAATGAAATAATATTTAGGATCTGAACCCTAGAAATTTAGGTAAATGACCAAATTACCCTTAGCCTTATTTTAGTCACAACTTGGCCGTTTCTCGCCTAATTTAGGCGTACTTACTGTCTATCTTCAAGTTAGACAGTAAATAATCAATTGAAACTAAGAGAATTCAATTCTGACCCCTAAGTCAAAAGTTGACTTTTTGACCCTTAAAGTAGGGGCAAAATGGTCATTTGGCCCGAAGATTGGGTTAAGTGCCCTTACCCTTTGGATAACATTCCAGAATGCTAAGACTAATATTATAATCATCTTAGTAGCAATTAAGTGAGTGAAATCAACCCTTAAGTCAGATTCCAATAATTTTTATTCAGTCTTAAGCACTACACCTGAGGACTAGATCATAGGTTAGAGTTCACTCATTGGGTAAATTGGGTTACCCAATGGGTGAAGCCTTAGTTTTATTAGTTTCTAGACTTTCTTTTATTTTACAACTCATTCTGATTATTTTGTCTTTTAACCTTAGATTTAAGGTAGGAGATTCATCCTATTAAGTTTGGTTACTTAATAGGATTTGCCATAACTAGTAGATCACTAATAGAGTAAAACCTAGAACTTAGGCCTTAACCCCTTTGGATTATGTGATTAAACCTAAATCTCATAGTGTTTAATCCATAATCTATAGGTTTAGAAGATCTTGATCAGATCTTAGTTATAACGTCTAAATTCACAAAAATTAGGACGTATGATTTATTGATTTAACTCGTAGTCGTCTATCTGATTGAGCTAGATTAGAACCTGATCAGTTCTAATCCTTTTTAATTTATAAGGATGAATTTCTGAGTTACACTCGATAGTAGGAAAATGGTGATCCTGAACTTGTGTAACTTGGAACAGTTAGAATGGTTAAGTAGAAAACAAATGATATCACCAAGTTTAGTAGAGTCTCTTGCTTCTATTTGATATTTTGTTGCTACGCATTCCTTGATTTTTGTGCCATATTTCCTTAAGCATATCATATAAGACATTTGATGCATGAATAAAATATTAGAAATATATGGAGACTCCTTAGATTCCTTGTGAAAATATTAAAGTAATTAATGAGAAGATAATGATTTAATGTGTTTGAGTTGCCTCTCAGTGTTCTTTTGCTCATACCGATTGTTGCCCTAGCCGTATCATGCTAGGAACCGCCCTAGCCATACTGGTGCTATGATCTTTCAGGTATGACTGTGGGTGACCTAACCGTATCGTGCTAAGAACTGCCCTAGCTGTACTGTGTTAGGTCCTTTTTTGTTGACTGTTGTTGCCTTAGCTGTATTGTGCTAGGAACCACCCTAGCCGTACTGGTGCTAAGATCTTCAGCCCTTTTTGGTGAGCTAAGTAGCTCTTTTCTGTATGCCAGATTGTACACATATGGTTTTATATGCAGTTGTTGTTGTTTAACTTTCAGTATTCTTATTCAATCAGTTATTTCCTTGTACTACTTTTATATATATTTAGGATGTTAGAACCTTGTTGCTATTTATATGTACCACTACTGAGTTATTTATTTTAATTCGCATATTTTTTGTTGATCACCAGCATGTTTAGGATGTAGAACTTTTCTTACAACACTTGATAGTTATGTATATTTATACACCTTTCCTTATTTAGTTTGTATGTGAGGCATGTCTCAGCCTCTTTCCTTTTTCTTTGCTTAAGTTATAAATGATGGTTAATAGCTTTTCCTTTTCTCTTATATTGCCTGCTGCTCCTTTATAAATATATATGTTGCTTAGATGTTGTAAAATAGTGATATTACTTAACACATATAATAAATTATCAGTTTAAAATGTACTTAGACAATTGTCTAACCAGATTTTTCTTTTCTTTGGCTGGGGCCCTACATTGTGAAACCGATAATGGCAGATCCCCTTCAGTTAGATGAGCTGGAGTTAGGAGTGGAGCCATACCTAGAGGAGGAGCCCGTGGAAGAAGCTGCCATTTAGTTCCTTTATACTTTGAGTGAGGATGAGTGGTTTACATTCTATTCTACTTAAACATTTTAAATGATGTAATAATACAGGTACCATTGACTGTGTATTTGGATTGTATGCTTATATATTATAAGTTCTAATTTGATATTTATACTGTGATGCTTGGATGATTTGCGATTTCCTTAAATCGCTTCCGTACTCTATACATTTACTTATATAGTGAATATTAGATTGATTCTGTGTTAATCCTTTCCTAATCAGATGGATTGTGGAGTCTATCCTAATTCAATGGTAAGTGAGGGGTTAGCCAGAGTGACACCCCACCCTTAACCTAATCCTTTGGCAGATTAAGGGTGAGGGGCGCCACAGTGATTGACTAAGAGTTTATATTATATGTGCTCCTTCTTATGAATCACAAAGATACAAGATATTTTAGAAGAGATACTTTTCATCATCCTGATTCATTTTTTTCTTTTTCTAGGGAGAGATATTTTTCTTCATCCCTATTCTTTTCCTTTTTTTTTTTTTAATTTATTGGGAGAGACATTTTTCTTCATCCCAATTTTTGAATCTTTGTGATTATAAAGTCCCATAGGAGCCTAGCACACTCATTAGTTAACATTTGGTTCATCACTAGTTTGCTCAACCTTCTTTTTCCCCCACACTTAGAACTTTGCATAATTTTTATTAAATGTTTGGAGACTAGACACAACTTTAGACTATACCTTTGCTTAGAATTGCTTAGAGCATCCACTTAGTGTGTCATTTTTTGATTAAGTTATTGGTTTGATGATAAAATTCTTTTTTTTCTTTTTTTTTTGGTGTTTACATAACTTCTCATACTTTTTTAAATATTTAGATAAAATTCATTGTTTAACAAAAGCAATGAAGATAGGAGAATCCAAATTTACTTTATCAAAATACAAAAAGGAAATAAATGCACCAAAAGAAAAAATAAAGTACAACCTATTTATTCTTGGGTTGCCTCCTAATAAGTGCTTGATTTAACATCTCAGCCTGACACGTGTAAGATCTCTTATGTGATCCCTTCATCTGGAAGCTCTTGAAGGGTCCATTTTCCCTTCTCCTGTAAACTACTGTCTTCCAAGTAAAGCCAATTTATCTGGGAATAATCTTAATCTTGAGTTAAAAAATAGTACTTTCATCCCAGGTTGGAAATCTTTTGGCTTAATCAGCTTATCATGCTATTTTTTTGTTTTCTCTTTATATAATTTTGCGCTCTCAAAGGCATTAAATCTAAATTCATCATGCTCATTTAATTGCAATATTCTCCATGCACCTGCTTTTTGGAAGTCAAAGTTTAATTTTTTAATGGCCCAAAAGGCACGGTGCTCCAATTCTACTGGAAGATGATATGATTTTCCATAAAAGAGTTTGTAAGAAGACATTCCTAAAGGGGTTTTAAAGGCAGTTCAATATGCCCAAAGGGCATCTTGAAGCTTTGAAGTCCAATCCTTTCTATTTTGATTTACAGTTTTCTCTAAGTTTTGCTTAAGTTCCCTATTTGAGACTTCAACTTGCCCACTAGTTTGGGGGTGGTAAGCAGTTCCCACTTTATACCTTACCCTATAGCTTTTTAAAACACTCTCCAGCTACCTATTACAGAAGTATTTTCCCCCATCACTAATTAGGAATCTGGGTGTCCCAAATCTAGCTAGCACGTGCTCCTTGAGAAATTTGATAACAGTTTTAATGTCATTATTCACACATGCTAGCGCCTCAACCCATTTGGACACGTACTCCACCATAACAAGAATATACATATTGGTTTGGGATAAGGGAAATGGGCCCATGAAGTCAATTCCCCACACATCGAATAACTCCACCTTAAAAATTCCATTCAAAGGAAGCTCATCCCTTTTGCTTAAGTTTCCAGTTCTTTGGCACTTGTCACAATTTTTGCCATGATCAGTAGCATTTTTGAATAGGTGAGGCCAAAAGAACATGGATTGAAGCACCTTACCCGCTGTTCGATCAATCCCATGGTGTCCTCCATAACGAGATGTGTGGCAGTGATAGAGAATATCTCTGATTTTAGAGTCAGAAACACATCTTCTTAGGAGTTGATCATTGCAACATTTATACAAAAAGGGATCATACCAAAATACTTTTTAATATCAGCAAAGAATTTCTTTCTTTATTGAGAGTTCATGTATTTTGGTATGACTCCTCCTGTATGATAATTTGCAAAGTTTGCGAACCAAGGAGAGTGAGTTGAAGCAATAACATATAGCTTCTCATTAGGGAATGACTCATTTATCTCAGTCAGCTTATCAATTTTAAGGTGAGGCAGCCTAGAAAGGTGGCCAACTAATACATTCTCACTTCCCTTTTTATCCCGAATTTTAAGATCAAATTCTTGCAAGAGCAACACCCAACGAATCAAGTGGGGTTTTACTTCTTTTTTTTGTAGGAGATATTTAATGGTAGCATGATTAGTGTACACAATGGTTTTTGAGCCAATCAGATAAGGTCTGAATTTATTGAATGCAAATATAACTGCCAAGAGTTATTTTTCTATAGTGCCATAGTTCTGTTGGGCAACATCAAGAGCTTACTAGCATTATAAATTGAGTAGAAGGTATGCTCCTTTCGTTGCCCAAGACAGCACCAACTGCGAGATCACTTGCATCACACATAATTTCAAAAGGGATTTCCCAATTTGGAGTGGAAATTATGGTAGCTGATACCAAGGCGGATTTGATAGTATTGAAAATTTTTAGTCAATTTTCATCAAAATTAAAATCAGCATCCTTTCCTAATAATCTACACAATGGCATGCTTAAGTTGGAGAGATCTCTTATAAATCTTCTATAAAAACCAGCATGCCCAAGGAAACTTCTTATTCCTTTTATATTTATAGGTGGGGTAAGTTTTTCAATTACCTCAACCTTAGCCTTATCAACTTCTATCCCTTTTTAGAGATCAAGTGGCCAAGGATGATTCCTTTTTCAACCATAAAGTGACATTTCTCCCAGTTCAAGATCAAATTTGTTTCTTCACATCTCTTAAGCACCTTGCTCAAATTTGAAAGACAAATGTCAAAAGAATTACCAAACACCAAACAATCATCCATGAAGATTTCTAGAAATTCACCTATCATGTCAGAGAAAATGGCAATCATACAGTGTTGAAAGGTGGTAGGGGCATTACATAACCCAAAAGGCATCCTTCTAAAGGCGAAGGTTCCAAAGGGGCAAGTGAATGTTGTTTTCTCTTGGTCCTCTAGGGCGATAAGGATTTGATTGTACCCAGAGTAACCATCAAGGAAACAGAAGTAAGGGTTCCCTACTAACCTATCAAGCATTTGATCAATGAATAGAAGATCATAATGATCATTCCTACTTGCCTTATTCAACCTCCTATAATCAATGCACACCCTCCATCCAGTCACAGTTCTAGTGGGAATCAACTCATTGTTATCATTTAGCACTACAATTATCCCACTCTTCTTAGGAACTACATGGATTGGGCTAACCCAAGGACTATCAAAGATTGGAAATATAATTCCAGCATCCAGGAGTTTAATGATTTCCTTATGAATAACTTCCTTTATGTTAGGATTTAAATGCTTGTGAGGCTCAATAGAGGGAGTAGAATTATATTCCAAAATAATGCGGTGCATACAAATCATGGGGCTAATTCTCTTTAGATCAGCTATACTCCACCCGATCGCTCTTCTGTGTTTTTTCAAAACCTCATAGAGAAGCTTCTCCTGATGTTGGTTTAATAAGGCAGAAATTGTCACAGGCAAAGACGTCCTTTCCCCTAGATAAATGTAATTTTAATGAGATGGCAGAGGTTTTAATTTTAACTCTAGAGGGGCATCTATGGAGGGTTGGATTAATTTCCTTTCTCTAATTAATTCCACAACAGCACCCTCATTAGTTGGGTTCTCAACTTCCTCATCAAGTTGCATCCCTCGTCTTCAACATAACATAATATCATGGTTTCTTCAATTGAATTGATCTCCCTACAATCATGATTTGGTGCAAAAGGGTTCTTCATGGAATCATTCACATGAAATTTAACCTCTTCATCTCCATATCTTTATCTCAATTCCCCTTTATCAACATCAATCATCTTTCTCCCAGTTGCCAAAAAGGGTTCGCCCAAAATTATGGGAATTTCTTAGTTTTCATCTTCCATATCTAAGTTTATGAAATTAGCTGGGAAGATAAATTTATCAACCTTAACTAGAACATTTTTTAAGATTCCCAAAGGGTTCTTATAGATTTGTCAGCTAATTGGAGTAGAACAGAGGTAGGCTTCAATTGATCAATTCCTAACTTCTTAAATATATATAGAGGCATGATATTTATCGAAGCACCAAGATCACAAAGAGCCTTTTGAAATGATTGCTTTCCAATGGAGTAGGGGATAGTGAAGCTGCCAGGGTCCTTTCTCTTAATAGGGAATTTTCTCTGAAGAATTGCACTGTATTCCTTAGTTAAAGCTACAATTTCACTCTCATTAATTTTTCTTTTCTTAGATAGAATATCTTTCATAAATTTGGCATAACTTGGCATTTGCTCTAAAGCCTCAGCGAATGGAGTATTAATGCGGAGAGTTTTAAAGGTCTCTAAAAATTTATGGAATTGAGCATCAAGTTTCTCTCTAGCCATTCGTTGAGGGTAAGGGATGTTAGGGGTGTATTGAAGAGGGTCATTCATTTGAGTTTCTTCTAACTCCCCTAATTGACTTTTGTCATTAGTGTGCATCAATTCCTCCTCCATTGGTTCCTTATTAATAGTTGAGGGTGGAATTACAACCTCTTTATGCAACATAGGTGTCATTGTTTTCCCACTTCTTAAGATTATTGAGTTTCCAGATTCATTTTCACAATCCACAATCACCCCTACCAAGGCTGGTTTCTCTAACTGTCTTAGGATTTCCCTTAGTTTTAGTTTTATTCTTCTTACTGACTCTTCTTTCCTTAGAAGAGTGTGTTCATGTCTGTTCAGAGTGGTGTCAGTTTTGTTCATAAATTCAGTGGTAGATGTTCTGAATTTGTTAAATGAGCTTTCCATTCTCTGTCTGTCCCCCCCGTGATTCATAATCACATTTGCATTCCCCAATTTACAGCTTTCCTCTTGAACAAATTTTAAATGCATGAGTTTTAGTTTTTGTTGAGTTGAGA
This sequence comes from Gastrodia elata, assembly GCA_016760335.1. Taxonomy (NCBI): domain Eukaryota; kingdom Viridiplantae; phylum Streptophyta; class Magnoliopsida; order Asparagales; family Orchidaceae; genus Gastrodia; species Gastrodia elata. The sequence goes on along the minus strand of CM028677.1, from coordinate 2,301,396 downwards.
AATTTGATTTTTGAGATCAAGATTATGCTTTGAGTTCTCTAGAGAGTTGCATTCATTTTTAGTCAGTTGATCTCCTTTTTGGATAGGCCATTGATAGGCATTATTTACCATTTCCTCTAAGAGATCATAAGCTTCCTCCTGAGTTTTGTTATTGATTGACCCTCCAACAGCTGCATCAATGAGTGTCCTCGTCAGAGCGATCAAACTATTATAAAAGGTTTTAACCTGCATCCATAAAGGAAACACTTGATGCAAGCATCACCTTAAGCACTCCTTAAAGCGTTCCCGGCCATCATATAAAGATTCTCCCTCAAATTGATGGAAATTGGTTATTTCAATTCTCAGGCAAGCTGTCTTCACCGGAGGGAAATATTTGGCTAAGAATTTTATTGCCAAATCATCCCAAGAATAGATAGAATCGCTCGAAAGAGATCTGAGCCAACTCTTAGCCCTATCACTTAAAGAAAATGGGAAGAGCCTAAGTTTAACGACATCTTTAGAAACACCATTAAATCTAAAGGTATCGCAAATCTCGAGAAAATTCGAAATGTGGGAGTTGGGATCTTCAGTGGCTAAACCACCAAAATGTATTGTTCTATACCATACTCAAAGTTGCTAGTTTGATCTCAAAATCATTGGCTTCAATATCTGGTCTCACAATGGCATGGGGGATTTCCCTCACGGTGGGTAGCGCATAGTCACATAGTGCTCGTCCCCTCAGTTCTCCTCAAGGTTCTCTAGGAATATCATTAAGGTTTTCTATAATAGCTTGTTGATTTAGTAGATTGTTTTATTCTCTTCTAGTTTGTAAACATGTTCTTTCAAATTCTGGTACAAATAGAAATTCAGTATACCTTCTTTTACTCATACAAGATTGAAATTAAGCTATTATAACAATAATGATCAAAGATTCAGAAAGATAACAAAAAGAAAAATTAATAATCTAATTATAAGTAAGTTCATATAAATACAGAACAAAACTATATGCAAGGGTTTTATTTAAATAACTATTTATTGATAGATTTTCCTTAATACAAAACAATTACCTACTCCCCGGCAACGATGCCAAAAATTTAACAAACGTATAATACACGTCTGCGCTTACACGCAAGTGTACATGGTCTGAAGTAATAATTTGGAATGTGAGTTCTGAGATTTATCATCCTCAGGGAATCGGGTGTTTTGTTACTAAGGTATATCCACATTCAATAATATTTAAACTATGCATATTTTGTGACTCGTAAGGGATTGGTGCTGTATTTAATTCATTGTAATTCATAAAGTACTTGGATTACGCTAATCAAATCATGTGAACATAGCGTTCTTTAGATTAGTCCTCTAACTCAGACTAGTTCAAATCTAGTGTGCAAGGTGAACACACTAGAGTTCTTCCTGAGCACATAGACTTTTATGAGATCACATTAGATATATTTTAGAATTCCTACATCTAGGTTATCAAAATAATATTTAGTTGTGCGATCTCACAAGCATTGAATCCCACTAATCAGCTTAATGCGCATCATACGCAGTTCAGCTAAGGGAGAGGATTCACAGGACCACATGGACTATGTCACATCATCCATGGGTACGCGATGCTCTCTCCCTCCTTCAATGTCTGCTGAGCGGCAGAGCTTGATTGGAGTGTCTTAGCTCACATGCATCAATTGCTCGGCTGAGCTTTAAGGAATGGTGCCATTAGGCTAAAGAGCTTGTCACATAACTCTAAGCTCTAATTCACAAACTCTTAGCTCTAGCCAATTAGAGAGCTATGGAGCACAAGATTACTACTTTCATTTTACTAAATTATTCAACCATTCAAAATCAAAGGTGTTTTATACCGAGAATCCTCACTCAGCGACATCATGTCGTGATGAGCACCTTTATGTGCATTCCCTCTATATTTAAACTGTTTAGATAATCTAGTTTTATTCATTAAAAATTCAGTTTCTATAGTGATATATATCTCAAACATTCCACACATACATTCCAAGCAATTGGTTAAGATAAACATTCAGCACATTCTTTATTCATTGTAGAGTTTAAACTTTCAACCCATTCGTCCCACACTCATCACATGACTATGGCCCAACACTCTCCAAGGAGGGTCTAGCCGTCCATTAGAATCACAATACAAAAAGATGCATTTAAAGATAAGAAACTTGGCATCGGTTCAACTGTAATAGAAACAAGATAAAGTTGAGAGAAAATACTAGGAATAGCCTTGAATTTTGGGGTTCTCTAGATTTTTTCTTCTCCTTTCTCTTTCTTTTTCTAAGATCCTTGTACTTATCCTTTCTCTTCCTTCTTCCAAGCTCCTTGTTCTTCTCCATCCTCTTTATCTTGCAAAGGTACTCTGAAACTTTTCTTGGAGAGTTCTCCTTCTCTCCCAGCAACAATCCTTTCTTTCAGGTCTTATTTAGAATGTAAAAATTTGGAACCCTTGAAATGACACTGCGGCCCCCTGGGGCGCGCTATAGAGGATTCCTTCTAGGTTTGTGTTTTGATTCAGTGGAGCCTAGCGCACTTTGGAGCAATGGAGAGCATAAAAGTTCGAAAGTTATGATTTAATTACTCCCATATAGTTCAAAATAATATTCTGGAATTTTGTCATGGCCCGCTGTGGCGCGCCACAGCAGTTTTCCTTCCAGGCTTGCAGTTATGATTCCAAGTGACATAGTTTCACTCGACCACCATGGCCCGCTGTGGAGCGTTGTGGCGCACTACAACAGTTTTCTTCTAGAAATTCCCTTTTGCTCCAGATTTGTCTTTTCTCCTATTTTTTTAGTATGCACTTTCATGTGATGTTTTGTAAATTTTTTAATCCTTTATTTTACTATAAATCTTGGATTTATCAGGATCTTAAGCTTAGATCCAGATATTTAAATTACATAAGTTTTATATTAACCTCAATACTGCTAATTCAATGACTTAAGATCATGACAAAATTTGATGCATTATTGGAGTAATGTCACTTGAATTGCCTTTCAATCAAGTTAATTGTTTAGGTGATTAAGAGTTCATGTTTTAATCAAATAGGTTAGGATTGAACCCCTATCCTTACCCAATTAAGACTAATTATTGATTTATAGATCAATGACAAATCAAAGTATTATTAGTGTGTTATTGATGGAAAGATTTAGGTTGAGATCAAGTATTAATTAATTCAATCAAAACCTTAAAGATTTTAAGGTTAATTAGGGATTAATGTCACATTACATAATTGAAGGGTTCAAGGTACATGTGAAGGTTAATTATATTCATACTATTATTATGAAAGCATAATAACAGAAAATTGTATAAAATAGAGAGTAATTAGTGCTAATCAAGCCCTAAATCAAAATAAATGGATTAGCACCTAATTACAAATCAAACAATCAGAAATTTATGAAACTTGGCATTAGTTATCTACTTATCCATATGAACAATTAGAGATAGTTTACTGAATTTCATTAACTAAAAACCCTAATTTTCACTAATCATGAATTTACAAGATTAGGACATAATTAAGAAAACATTAATCAAAAAATTAATCCACCTAGTACATTCAATCTATAAGGCATAAGGAACACAATAGCACCTAAATATTAAGCATACATGCTAATCAACCTTAATTAAGTTCAACAAAAATTAGGCCAAATAAAATAATCTAATCATTAAAAGTGAAACATTATTTTATATTCTTGTTCCTCACATTTTTCTGATCAATTTGGTATAAATTATCATAGGGCTTGGATCAGTGGATTAAAAATTATTCAAATAATTTATTCTGCATTTTTCCAATTAAATTTCCTTATGATTTGATTAATTGGATTATTTTCCTTATGGAAAATAATTCTAATTAATATCCTTATTAATCCACAGGCTCGGCTTGTTTCCAAAACATGCGGGTTGGCCGGGGCCCGAGACACCCAGAACTGTCGCATTGTGTGGGTCAGGAGTCGGCCGGACCTGTACAGTGGCATCATCCCCGTTCCCTCATCCCAACCTTAGCTTGATTAGAAAAACCCAAATGGCCTAGTTTCCATGAAGCTAGACCATGGCACAACAAACAAAAAGTCTCTACACCTTCACCATGACTAGACGCACCGGTAGAGACCTGAAGCCTTAAGTGAGGTGGTCTGGATTAGCCGGACCTTACTCACCTAAGAGATTCCACTACAGAGCTATTATGGGGAGTTAATTCTCCCCACAGAGTGCATTATTTGTCTTGAGTTCGATCCCTTCACCTTCACGGAGGTGAGACGGATCGAACCCCTAAGGTGGCTGGGTTTCGGGTGGCCTAGATCGTTGGGTCCTTACTCGGACCCAACACCTTTTTTGGGACAATCAATCAATTCAATCGATTGAGGCTAGCTCAATACACAGTTATAAGTGAAATGGGTTCAATTTGAGAATGATGATCAATACAAATCAAATGAGGAAAGCCTGAGCCTCATGGGCTCAGAGATTGCAACTGAGGTACCTGGGATTATAGTGCGAGCTAGTTCGATTGGTAGAGAGAGATTCACTAGTAGCCAAACTTTTAGAATGCACAAGGAATCCTGAACATGAGGATTACCCACTATCAGTGGTTCGCAAAGCTCTGGAATTGCCTAGAGGAGCTCGACAGATTAACAATGGCAAAAGGGAAGCAGAGAAGAATTTGAACTCAGTTGATCAGCAAGCGATTCCATAGGGGATCCTCAGGGTGGAAAGGGGAAGGTTATGGAGGCTTAAGCAGGCCTAACATTGACCCGGGAGCTTGGGCCATGGAGGAGCTCCCAATTTCTATAATGGGAGCTACCGGTCCATGGGGCCCAATAGGGCTGCTATGCCATTGAGGGAAGATCCCCAACGGCATGCTAAGGTGGAGGCGAGAGTGAGGGACAACGCCTGCAGTCAAGTATGGTGAATTTTTCTTATCGGGCGCACGAGCGAAGTGGGGATAATGATCCATAGTCACGAACCCTTCGGATGCCGTCTAATTGATCGATCAGATGGCGAAATGGCTCGGATCGCTCAGATGTGAACGGCCAATCACGGAAGCGATCCAAGCCGTAGGATCAATCGGGTAGATCTAATGGCAGATCCGTGGATCCACGGATTTGGATCCTAGCCGTATGATCCATGGAAGGAATGACAAGATGGAGCGAGGCTCCGCTATCGCGCTACCCGGGCTCAACAGCAGATCGCCTGCGGTTCGCACAACGAATCCCGATGCGTAAATTAGTTTAGGATAAATTTGCAAGTTCAATTTATCGGGATCACTTATCTGCAATTTATCCCATATTAAATTTAATTTAATTATGGTCCAAATGACCTCCAAATATTACCAAACTTTCACCCCTAGCTAATTTGTGGGTGAAGAATTCAAAAATGCAATCAAATTTTAATTCTGAGATCAAAATATTTTTTGGTATAGATTAGGGCACCAAGACAGATGAAATGGCTAATTGACTTAGAGTGGTCCAATTGACCTCAAATTTTTAGAGTTAACTTAAATTGGTGTTTTAAATACAATGGGACTAAAATTAAGGCATGACTAAGCTTGGATTAAACTAGGTAACAACCTAAGTCTGTTAATAAAGCCTATCTAAGAGAATTTAAAGTTGAAAGGATCTTGTCTAATCAATCGCTAGACTACTTTAGAACATTCTTAGGAGAGGTCTAAGTGTATGGAAGAGGAAGGACTACGAACTACTAATTTTAGCTCACTAAAAGATGTAGGTTATTAAAACTTATTGGATATCTAGATCACTTTAGGGAGCTAATGGACACTAAAATTCAATTACTAGAGAACATAAATTATGGTTAAGAGTTAAAGGGAATGATTACTAAGATCAATTATAAGCGTTGGAAACTAGTCCTAATAGGTTCACATCCTATAAGGAGATAAGTACTAAAGTTAAATACACTAAATGAAAAGGTTAACTAGCTCTTAAGATCACAAGTAAATCAAGGCTATAAAATTAATCCTACAATAACTCTTCTAATGTTGGTTAAATTAATAATTTTACTAAGTATACAATCATCTAATCTTTACTAATTCAAGTTCAAACTCTCAAATGGAGTGATATAAAGGTAAGTAAGTTGTGAGACATATTTGCTATCCTAGTGTTTTAAAACCTAAAATATGCAATTTAAGAAGTTACAAAATTAAATAATTCCACTAATTAAGGAGCCAAATACCTAATTTAACTAATTATTGTCCAAATGAAATAATAATGGCAAATATGCAATCCTTATAGTATAAGGAGAAGAATGACACTAAGTAGGTCAAAATTGAACAACGTTGGAAATTATGTTTTTTGGGAGTACTAATTAGGGTTAAATAGTGATTATGAAAATTATGGTTCAAATCCTAAATTGAATTATACCAATATGTTTTTCTCATTTTTCTAATTAAAATGATATATAATTTATATAATTTGGATGTGTATTATTAAATTTATAAGAGAAATAAGATTTACATTTACTTAGAATTAATTAACATTAATTTAATTTAGGCATAACCGTCAGCCCTGAAGACAAGGCACGCAGAAATCTAGAGCAACTAATAGCATGGAAACTAATACATCCATCGGTGCAAACTTCAGAGCTATCAAACATGGTAGCTTGCACCAAAAATGAGGGCAACGAAACCCATGCGCACCAATCCCAGATCGGGCGACATGCGTCTTTCGGCGGGGTTTGAATAATCAAACCAGTCCAACCCAGAATGCACCTAGACTGAAGCAAACCTCAGCTTAAACATGTCTTCCCCAACATACATGCAGAGGGCTCCAAGCTAGGGTTCACGATCTCACCCATTTCTAGCCACTTCATGGGCCAGCTTGCACGTCCGCATGAAGCCGACGTGTCACTACTGAGTACTGTGGATAGCCCACATAAAATGATGCCCAAATAAAGTGATGCCCTAGGTCCAAGGGGATGACCCGGGTGATCACTACTGAGTACTGTGGATGGCCAGCGAATGGAGGTCAGTCCGAGCGTTCGTGAGCTCAATTGATCGCTTAGATCGAAGGCTCCAGGCTCGGAATAATGTTACAAAACCATATTAACGATAATTGCAAAGTAGGGTTCGAATTAAGGGCATATATTCCTTGTCTTCTTCAACCAGGTTAGAGTTAGAGTTCTCAATGATTGGGGATTGTGGCGGCAGCCCCTTCTAATCACAAAGCTTAAGGAGTGGTCATCACTAAGCACATCTTACACATAACATTAAGTTGGAATTTAAGACTCCAATCCAATCTTAAGATAAAATGTACTTTTCATAATAAGGTAAAGATTAACAATCACTTAATGAGTATCAGAGTGCGGAAGAAAAGAATCAACTGAAGTAAACATTCCTACTATAAAATAAAGACATCCAGCTCAGAATACATACAATACAAGAAAGTAAAGCACAATTTAGTCCTGTATTATTACAAATATTTAAAGTTTAAAGAACTGTAATATAAGATGCTCTCATCCTCACCAAGTAAAAGTAAAGTAAACTAGTAAGAAGACTAAGATCCCTCAGTAGTCTGGACCTCCTCCTGGACCGGCTCCTCAGTAGGCTCAATCTCCTCAAAAAGCTCAGAATCTACCATTATCAGTTTCATAATGGTAGGGTCCCAGCCAACAAAAGAAAAATCTTGTTAGACAAAATGTCTAAGTACATTTTAAGGTAATGAATTTTAATGTATTTTAATGACATCACAACTGAAATTAAGCAAAACATAGTGGTAAAGCATAAAGAAAGGAAAAACAAATTATGAGGTAGAAACATACCTCAACTCAGGCTGCAATACAAGATAAGTAAAGCACAAGCTAAATCTACTAAGTACAAAGAAAAGTCCTAAAGAATATGATCAAATTAACATACCAGTTATAGAATAAGTAAAAGTACTGTACTGAAAATATAAAGACTAGCATCCTAACATGCTTTCAAGAAAATAAAACGACTGACATACAAAAAATTTTGAAATGTAAAGGAACTGCAGAAAATAAAAAATATGAAAGAAAGAAAAGGGTACTAAAATGGTAAAGTAAAGTAAGTCTGAAGTGTAAAGAAAGTATGTAAAGTAACTATAAAGAGTCTGAAAAATAAATGTAAGTAATGTAGTTTAAAGTCTTGCACGTGTGACATACTCTTACTTAGTCTGCCAAAAAGTAAAGTCCATCTGGTAATCTAGGAGAAACATCCCAAATTCAAGTAAAGTTCATCAAAAGTGGCATCTAGGAGAAACATCCCAGATTAAAGTAAAGTTTATCAAAAGAGGCATTTAGGAGAAATATCCCAGATCCTAAAGTAAAATCCACAAAGTATCTAAAGGGCATATAGGAGAAACATCCCAATGCCAAAGTAAATTACCATAGGGGAAATTCCCTAGGTAAAAGCAGTCCTAAAGTAAAGTCATACTGAGTGGCAGGCTAAGTAAAATATAAACCACATGTATAATGTTGTTTATTTATGTTTCTTTTAAGATTATGCATATGATATGTGAATGAAATTCAAAGTATATTATAAAGTATGCATCAAGTATTTAAGTATGTCCAAAGGTGTATAAGGCTCAAATGACAAGAAAAGCATGGCAATTCAAATCAATGAAATAATTTAGCACTATATAAACTTTGTGATATCACCTATTTTCTAATTTAAACGTTCTATCTACTCTAAGTTACATAAGATTCAGAATCCTAAATTCATACACTATCTGTAACTTAGAATCATGAACCTACAGGTTGAACATAATTAGGATTAGCTACATCCTAATTATAAATGAATCAAATGTTGTCTATAAAGTTAAATAAGTAAATCAATCATCCTAATTTGTTATTTTATAAATCCCAAACTAATCTTGATTTAGCCAAATCAAGACTTAAATAATTAAGTATCAAACTTCAAAGAATGAAATTTAATTCTTAATCACAAGGCTATCCTAAAGGACTGAGGTTTAATCCCGTCTTACAGATTAAATGTTAAGGCAAATCCTATTGAATTAAGTCAAGTTCAATAGAATAGATTTCTAATCCTAATTCTAATGTTAAAAGATAAAATAATCAATTAATAAACTATGAAAATCTAATAAACTAGTAAGATCAAGGTTTCACCTTAATGAGTTACCCATTTTACCCATTAGATGAATTCTAACCTAAGATCTAATCCTAATCATAGGAATTAAGGCTCTTAAGTACTAAAAGTATCACTCAGACACACATCCTAACTAAAGTTATAAGATCTAAAGGATGATCTAAGAATTTTAAAAGAAATGAAAGATCTCTATTTTACTTAGGATTTTTGCTTAAGACTAAATTTAGGATATTCTTTGAATTTCTAATTTGAGACTTGGAATTATCTAAATTATAGTCTAAATCACTTTAATTACTATGTTTTATGATTTAGGAATGAATTTAGGACTTAAAAATATTAAACCCTAAATTTGGGCAAAATGACCATTTTGCCCCTACTTAAGGGTCTAAATTTCATCTTTATAAATTAGGGCTTAATTCTAAATTTTAATGATGTGGAATGATTACTTACTGTCTAATATGAGTTTAGACAGTAAGTTCATTAACTTTTGGTTAAGAATTAAGCCTTATAAGGTCAAATTAAGGAATTTGATCTATAAGAGCATTTTGGTAATTTTACTTTAAGGACACCTAATTTTTCTATTATTTTTCTATAGATTATGTTCTAAGGTTTTAATAGAACCTAAAATTATTGAATTCTGTTGTGTATTGGCTAAGTTATAGCCAAAATAAGTTTTAAGTGTTAAAGTGTAATTAAGGATTCTTAATTAAGGGTTAAAAATCCTAACTTTATCATTTGGTGTCCAAATTGAATAATTTTAGTGGCTGTATGTCACAATTGATCCACTGATTTTAATGACTAGTGGTAGGCTCAATTTGGACCTTAATTGGCTTAATTATGGCCTAATTAGGGTTTAGGGTGATTAGTGAGTGATTAGTGAAATTAATCACCTAATCATCAATCTAACCATACAGTTAGGTTCTAATAGGTTCTAGGAGCTCTCTGAAATTTGAATTGTCCAATTTGGATTATTAGATTTGCTAATATTCACTAATTAAGTTTTTAGGGTGATTAGGGGTGATTAGCAAATCTAACCATTAGATCCTAAATATTTTTGTAGATCTCAGTAGATTAGGTATTGCTGATCTAAATTAGTATTTGGATCACCTAATTTGGAGCTAAGATGACCAACTTATGGTTATTTGAATTTCTAGGTCAAATTAGGCTAATTATGGTTAGGTCCTAAATGTCATTAGGCTCAAATTAATCCAAATAGCAAGATTAACCCTACTAAAATGTTCCTTAGAGTTTTGTGAGTATTTTGAGACCATATTGGGTATGTTTGGAATAAAGGTTGCAAAGTTATAGTGATTTGAACATTTGTAACAAAATTTAAATTATTTAATAACCTAAATTGTCACTATGTCAAATACCTATCCAAATTCAATTTTGATAGTCTCAGATTTTTCCTTGATTTTTACTTATTAATCTAGCATATTTAATTATTTAACTAGGATGTGTATTTTATAAGTTATGGAAGTCTAAAGTTTAAAATTTAATTGATTAAATTACTTTAGATATTCTGATTTAATTACTTTTTATTTATCTAATTTATATCTATATATATATAAATTGGCGTTTTCTACAGGTTACAGACATCTGGCGAGTCCCACTTACACGTAGCGCAATGCCACTGGCCCTGACAACCCACGCGGGTCCCACTGCCGCTATCACTTGAGACATAGGCGGGCCCCACATCAAGTCAGACATAGGCCTCTACACACTCCACCTCACCTTGCGAGTCCCACCATCACAGACGATGCGATAAGGAACACGGGTTGGGCCTGGGTCGACCCGGCCCGACCCGAAATTCTCTCTCGGGCCTTCCGCGACAATTCCAGAGCTGGCGGCCGAAGGGTTGCCGGAGGGAGCTGGACCATACCTTTATCGAAAGGTCTTGAAGAGACCTTTGGTTAGGTATCGAGATCGTGGCCAGAGAAGATTCACTGCTCCGGCAAAGAATAACCCTAGCAACAGCTAACGGTCGATGCGAGTGATAACGGTTATCACTGTGGATCGAGTCTCAAATTCACTCGATCCAGATTGATCAAACTTGATCGAGCCGGACAATCCTATATCTATCCTACAGAATAAAGTTTCGAATTGCAAAAATTTAAATCAATTGAAAGGATTAGAAGATCGGGGTACCTTGAGTTGGACGGTAGAGGTTGCAAGAGACACCAGTGCGATTTGGTTCGTCCTTCGAATCCAAAGAGGTGAAACCGACGCTCAGAAAGGAGTGAGGATTTTAAAGAAGTCCTGAAGCGGTGGCTATAGGAGGTGGAGGCATACACGCGGCGAAGCAGCTGCCGCGTGTCGTCTTTGCGTGTCACGCAGACGCTGCGAGGAAGAAGAGAACTCGCTCACCGTTCGATTTGCGATCGATCGATCAGGATGAGCCGTCTGATTGGATGGAAATGGGGTGACGAAAGAGGAATGGAAGACGGCACCGTTAAGTGCTTTAAAAAAAAATTAATTTAAACTTAATCTCTTAATTAAAATTATATCATCAAATGAATCCAGAAAATTTTCAATAAATCACCCTTAGCTAAATGAAGGGTACTGAACAAAATGGCGTATTGGATTTTTGATCTATGAGTATTTAATTATTCAAATTTTCAGGTATTTAAATATTATTAAAATATTCGCCAAAAATTTAATGACTTCCAAATATATCCAAAACATCACCCCTAGCTAATTTGGGGGTGGTGAACGCAATGGCGACGTCAGATTTTTAATTAGAGGTTTAGAAAAAAAAGTCAATTTCTAGGGTTTGGGATTTTTCCAGAATTTCTGATTTTTGATCTAATTGACTCCTGGCTCGACCTAGGTTTTAGAGATGAGTTCTAAATTACTTAATTAGTGTATTAGAACCTTATTTAAGACTAAGATTTGTCCTAATTAATCTGAGTAACAACCTGGGTTGTTACAGGGATCTTGGCAACTCTTCGACACTTCACCAATTCGCAGTAGCTCAGAAGAGAGGAGCCATAGGAGGGATAAATGGGGAGGTCCTAGTCGCTAAGTAACATTAGAGGCGACGCAAGACACTAATGTACGCCCACCTGGTTGTGGTAGACGCATGATTACTTGCGAGGACGGAGGCATACAGGGAGCTAATCCTAGCAGTTGGTTTGACTGCGTGATCCAACAGCCAGGACAATTTGATCGGGATGGATCACTCCTCAGCTATTCGATCGGTTGAGGAAAAAGGTGCACGGTTGGGATCCTCCTGATCTGATGTCCGCTACTTTGGCTACCTTAGCGGATCCACGCGATTCTGAATTTAGCCGTTGGAAAATTTAATTTAATATATATATATATATATATATTAAATTAATTTAAATACATTATTTAATTAATTAAGATACTAATTTAATTACTCAAATTTAAATAATCAAACAGTCTCCAAAAAATCTCAAAAATTTATCCTTACCTAATTGAAATGTGAGGAACTCAAAAATGTAATTGAATTTTGATAGGAGGTCAATTTAATTACCCTAATTTTTTGAGTATTTAAATATTATTAAAATATTCAAAGAAAATTCGACAACTTATAAGAATTCCCAAAATACCACCCTTATCTAATTTGAGGGTGACGAGTTCAATGGTGAACTCCAATTTTGATTTTGAGATCAAAATAAAATAGGCATTCTCAAAGTTATCAGAAAAATCAAGAATGTTTGCAATCGCAATTTCTCTCTAAATTTGATGTGAATGCTCCTAATACTATTATAAGAGTACTAGAAGTGAATTGGAGCTGATTAGGCTTCTAATTAAAGGGTAACAACACTAGGTTTGTTACACTTTATTATTATAATCTGCCAAGATTAGGAGTTAAGATATTAAACTCCAAACATGGGATTTAAGTATTCTATCTTGAGATTCTAAGCATTCAGAGTCCAAGTTACTCAAATTCGGATAATATCAAAGTTTGGATCTATAGGATGTTTCATTGAGTCTATATTAAACTCAACAAAATATCTAAATTTAAATATTATTGATTTAAAGGTCTTGAGAGATATCATGGGTCACAAATCTATATTCTATGCATCTTACATTTTCCCCTTAAAATCTATTTATTTTAAGGGTCTAAAAGTTGAATTTAAGAATTAGGGCTCTAAATAGAAATCTTTTTGATTCGATAGTAAGGTTATTATCTAAGGATTATATTAGCTCCTTAAGCACATAATTTAAACATCTATAGATTATAATATTGACTAAATAATATTTAACCTAATTTAGGGGTAATTAGTAAAATTACTCATTAATATTTGAATATTAATTCATGTATGTAAATTATATAACTTCTAACAAGATGATAATACTACTGTAAAAATTCACTAAGTAGTATTACTTTTCGACATTTGCAAGGAATTTTATATGTCATAATGTCATGGTTTTATATAACAATACATCACTAGCGATACTAAGACCTATGCAAGTGATGTACGTGCGCTCACTTTACATAGAGCTCAAGAAAATAACATAATTTAATAAATTCAGAACTCAATAAATTTGTCAGCACTTAATGTACCTTGTATGAGTGTTTTGGACTTGAAGCTCATTGATTGGTTGGGATGAGGCATCATTCATAGCACTTGTATTATTTGGGCAAGATACAAATAACTATTTTGACAAGTGTTGTTTACTTATTAATATTCCAAACCACTAGAACTCTATTCAAATTACTAAACAACTAAAGATGGAAGACTGAAATTTATCATGCTAAGGAGGGATCTACAATAAAGCATATGAAATAATTTAATCAGAGTGATAACAATCATTCTTAAGAGGGATTTATAGATACACATTGAACATAATCATTTATAATTTAATTGAGATGAAGTCAAACCCATCACTAAGCTACATTCTTCATGCAAATATTAATGATAATTAAAATGAGAAATGACAAGTATAATTATGCAATATATTAATAAATCAATTCAGCTAGCATTATTATGATCTAATAGAAATTAAATATGAAGATCTTAAACTCCTTAAATTGCATGAACGTTAAATAAAGGATCTACAAGCCTACAACTTAACATAAACCATTCTTACATAATTAATAAGGGAAAAGGAGAGTTGCTTGCATGATAACAACTAACATTCTAATAGAAGTAATATACACCATTTTATAAGTAATTAATGGAATTATCCTCAAATTGAAAAAGAATTTGTACATTTGACACGAAATGGAAATAATCACACTACTAAATCTAACTCAAGCTTTGAATGAACAATTATGGGTAATGCTAAACCCAATTGAGGCATACTTGAAGTTGACATAATATATGCAGATGGGTTTAGATCAAAATGCTAATGAACAACTACTTATTCAAATAGATATTTAATAATAATTACAAGAAATAATCAAATTCAAAGGATTTAAATTTATAGTTATAATAACCCTAGGTTATTAATTAGCCTAATCTTAGCTTAATTATATTCTAATAATTATTCCATTAGATTCATTTAGTCATTAGAACCAATCCCCAAAGATTTGGAGCAATTCAGAGCTCAATCGAATATTTGGATTATTTTAATAATATTTAATTAATTAAAAAATTAATATATTTAATTTGACCTTAAAATCAAAATCTGATTTCACCATTGCACTCATCACCATCAAATTAGCTAGGGTTGATATTTTGGAAGTTTTAAGTCATTGGATTTTTGTGAATATTTTAATATATTTAAATACCTCAAAATTTTGGATAATTAAATTAATCTCCATATTAAAAGTTCAACTTCGTTATTGAGTTCCTCACTATCAAATTAGCTATTGGTGGATTTTTGGGATTTTTTGGAGCCCAGTTATCGATCAAATTTTAATTAGTAAAAGGCACTAACTAAAAAAAAATTGAAGTTAGAAAATACTAGTTAATTAAATTATTTAATTCTCTTTTCTTTTTCTCCCTGCATACACCAGCTCCATCATTTCCTCCCATTCTGGTGCATGCAAGATTCGCCCCTCTTCTCCTATGTTGTGGATGGAAAAGGTCCTACTCCCTCCATGCTTGAGCCTCACCTCTCTTCTCCTTGAAGCCACCTCCCTCAACTTACCATTCTCCATTTGTTGTCACCTAAAACTCCCTCCTCCCAAGCTAAAGAAGAAGCTCCTGCTTCCATAAGCACCACCCTAAGATGAAGAAGAAGAAGATCTTCCCTCTCAAGCCCTAAGGAAAAGTGAGGCTCTTCATCCATTTGCAAGCCAAGGTACCCATTTGTTGTAACTTTCCTTCTACCTCTTTCTTGCATGCTCCATGTGCTACTCTTTTTGTTAATTTAATAAAATAATTTGTGAAATAATATCTCAAGTAGCTACTGTATGAAGTTTAGGTTTGATTGTCAAGCCTTAATTAAACTCAAATGAGTCCGATCGAAGATTGATTCATCCATATAAATGCAGTCAAAAGCTGTAGAATTTTTGTATACCCGTATCTAGGGCAGCATTGTTTTTCTCATTATAATGATTCTTTCGTGCCAATTTTAGTACCAATGGAAAGGTATTAGAAAGACCTTTCCATCGGTATATGGCACTGCACGTGAGGTGTCCTAAATCAAGAATATTTGAGTGCAAAAGGGGACACGTTCCATTTTTCGCCAGGCAAAATCACTATCGAGCGCTATAGCGTGCCGTAGTGCCTGGCTCTTGGACAAGAGGCGTTCCAGCGTGCCGCAGCACTTGCGGCTCAAAAAATATGGCATCGTAGTGCACCCAGCACCTGAAAATACTAACGTGTGCCATAGCGCTCGCATTTTGAAAGTCTGGTACCGTAGCGCGCGACAAGCTTTCATGCGCTATAATGCACAGCAGCTGCCCGCGCCTTAGGTTGGCTGGCGTCATAGGGCTTGGCTCTCGGTCAGGATGTGTTCTAGCGCACTACAGTGCATTGTTGCATGCAGAATTGTCCAGTTTTTCCCAAATTTGTTATTTTGTGTATTTTAATGACTTCGGAACCTTAATAACATCAAAATATAACATAGTAAAAATTGGATTTAGAAAAAATAAGCATTTTGCAATTATCTAAGTGATTTTTGAATGTGGAACTTCATTTTGTAGCCAGTTGGCATTAATTAAGTTAATATTTTTGATATGGACATTTGATCCTAGAAATAGTAAAATAGAACTATTAGATCTTATGATTAATGCATTGAATCTTAAAGCTTATAAGTTAATATTAACTATAATTGATGTTTGAATGATTTAACCCACAATCTTCTCTTATGAGTTGTTTGATAATTTACTACTTGATAATTGCATAATAATTGCATAAGTGATTTGACCTTAATCAAGTGATTATATAATGAACTTGCATAACAATCTATGGATTGAACTCTATGGAAACTTTTGCTTGAATTTGTTGATCTTTAGACTATTATAAGTCTTATGCTTAGACAAGTTAAGATAAAGTCTTATGAATAAGACAAGATGACAAATATTCCTTAATTAGGAATAATTTTGAGGTAGGAATAACCTTCTTGATTATTTTGAGGTAGAAATCTTAAATGAACCATCAAACCTTAGATAAATGGAACTCCTATACTTGCGGTTAGTAAACCTATGAAAACTATAATGGAACATCTTGTGGTAGAATCCCCATTAATTGAGTGACTCTTAAAGTCGCATTCCTTGTGAGCCTTATTTAGAACCTCAAATGGAGAAAAGGATTCATCTAGTTTACAAATCCTTGGTTATTAAACTAGTCAATTTAGAATGATAGTATTAGCATATGGAATGGAGTGTTGGTCCATATGACTGATTTAATTCAGTAGGACTCAAAATTGGCTATTTTTGTCTTGAATAGGTTTGTAAAAGGGTTTCATCCCCTTATCTTTGTGTACATTGATAAGTGCATTTCAGTTTAGGATAAAACATCCCAACTCCATAGTATGTTATAATTAAGGTATTAAGCTTCTTAGCTTGAGAGAATAAACTATAAAAGAGTTTCGTCCCCTTATCTTTGTGCACATCAAAAAGTACAGTTAAGCAAACTAAGTGGTTTAGAATACTTTCTCTAGAACATATGAAAGTTATGTAATGATTAGGGTATTGAACATCTTAGTTTGGGAGAATAAATTGTAAAAGGGTTTCGTCCCTTATCTTTGTGCGCATCGATAAATGCAGTTAAGTAAACTAAGAGGTTCAGCCTACCCAAGTTAATAATTACCCCAAATGTAAATATACTCTACACAAGTGATAATTTAGGAATATATGATAAAATTGTGGTAGGTTCTAAATTCAACGGATACAAGCATAAGTGCTTGTTAGAATGATTATGAGAATCAAGAATTATGTTAAATGATTAATTTCTTGAAGTGGATTTCTACTTTTTGATTGTTTTACAAATCATATTGATTGATAGCATTTGACATGAATTACATAAGCATAAGCATCAAAAAGCATTATGAACTATGAGATGCAGCATGCATCAATTTGAGTATGAGTTACGGGATGCAGTAAGCATCATGGATATTAGGATTACTTAGGTTGCATGAGGCACCAAATGCATGATGGCAACATAAATTATTAGCATAATTATATGTATATTTAATGACATAAAGCATAGTTCTATTTTAGCTTTTATTTAGTTTCAGCTCCTTTACTATTTTTTGTTCAGTACTTGGTCTTTCAGCCAACATTTTGCCTCACGTTTCAACTTCGCATAGGTTCATACTTTTCAGCTACTTTAATAATTTTTTATAGTTTATTTAATTGCTTAAATGTTAAACCGTAGATGATTATAACTGCTTTGATTAGTTTTTGATATGTTAGACTCATTGTCTAACACGTGGTACTTATGGGATCTAACAATTTGCTAGATCTAGAACAGCCTGTGGAGCTAATTTGGGAGGTGTCACTGGAGATTTAGGAGTAGTTCATGGAGCAATAGAGGACACTATATCAGCAATTATCTTTTTTCATTATTTTACTGTCAGTTCAATCATTACACTATTTTCTGATAATTCATTTATTGTGAACTCTTTGTAATAAGTCTGGATGTATTTTCTTTTCTTTTCTTAAGATAAATAATTCACTTAGCTTCTGTGATGAATAATCTATATGTATGCTTTGGCTTCTGCACTCTATATTTACTACTACTTATGCTTAGTATTGTGATGTGATCAGCATATTGGAAAATACTGTTATACTTATATATATATATATATATATATATATATATATATATATATATGTGTATATATATATATATATATATTGGATTCCTCATATTCAACTAATAATCCAATGTATATTTTATATTGTCTAATACTTAAGATAAGGTTTTGTGCTTATCTTAAAGATTAGTCTAGCAGCTCATTATTTAGCAGTTATTCAGGGAGGTTCAGCTGTCCTTCCCGAGTAGCGCACTATTCTAACTGCCAACTGTCTTATTATTCCTTAAATAACCTCAGGGGTGCGCGGAAACTGGATGGGGTGTTACAGTAGTGGGTTAATTCCATAATGTTATCGACCAGAGTATTTGTAAAGTACAAGGGTTGCTATCATCGGCCAATGGAGAAGTTCAACGAGAAAAAGTTCTTCTATTTTCGGCCATGAAAGAGCAGGTTTAAGGAGGATCTTCACCTGACCAAGAGGGAAGAGTGTTTCTAATCAAGCAGAGTAGGTCGACAGCTGGGAGGCTTTGATAGTTCAAATAATGGAGATGGAGAGATTGGCACCCAGTCATGGACTGCTCATGGACAAAGAGGAAGGAGCTTAGATGTTGCTGATCTAGCTAAAGGAAGGATAAGAATGGCTATTGCTTGGCCTACAAAAGAAGAGTTGCAGTTGAAATAGAGGGAAGATTTAGTCACAAGCTCGGTGGCTGCTAGAGAGGGCTGCTCCCAGCCAATGATGTGGCTTGCTCTTGCCTTTTGTGGGGTGAAGAAGTGGAAGGAAAATGATTAGGAAGACTTGAGAGGAGCTCTACCTTGCAGATCTGATGTAAGGATAAGAAGAAATGGGTATCTCTAAGGCTTAACCATAAATAGAAAAGCTAAAGTTGGGTTTAGGATTAGAGTTGGGAGTGACTGAGCTTTCTATAAGCAACCCCATACATTTAGGAGCCTTTGATTTGAATCAAAGGTCTATGAATTACTTGAAACTTCCAAGCATTGATCGATCATCGATTGAACTCCAAAAGTTACAAAACCTAGCACGATTGATCATCTCTATGAGACGAATGCACATATCAATAAATTATTGAATTTGGATGAACATTTTATTTTATATAAATTTTTAAATGCTAGAACTTCAAAAATTCAACATGTTAAATCTGGAACTTGAAAATTGATGAAACTTAAAATATATTATACTCCTTTGATGCTGGACTTAAAATTACAAAAATTCATATACTCTGATTTGTATTTAATTTTATATCAATTTTAAAAGTTAAAACTTCATAAATTAATTTAGGATGATCCAAGATCTCAATGGTGCTTAAACTTTTATGTAATTTTGATTTGACTTAAATTGGTTCCTCATTTTTTTCTTAATCTGATCAGAATTAGGACTAATCTACTTAATAACAACTTCAAGATTTTATAAATTCCCCCACATAAGAATGATATCATCCTCGACATCATTGCTTGATTAATACATCCATAGTACAATTTGATATTAACGACTAGCTGAAGAAAGTTTCTAATTTCCTTATTAATATTAGAGAGTTTGGCAAAGAATGATAGGACCTACATGACCGATTTCATCGATGCTACTCACCATTAATGTAGCTCCAAAATTAATCATTAAATAAATATATTATACTCATTAACTATGCGATTAATAGCATATGAAAGTTGTCTTCATGAGACTAAAGTTGTCTTTCTTAGGTCCTTAAATGGAAACATAAGAAACTAGAACCAAACCTTCAGTGTTTCCCATGAGAGTGATATTAATCCAAATGCAAGTGCTTTCTAAATTGACACTAAATTTCAAGCTTGAGAATATGCAGGATAGGAATTTTGATAGAGAGGGAAAATTTAAGGAAAGTGTTGGAGAGCATAGCACCAACAACTAGGTTGAGTGGTGTAGTAGGGTATGCTACCACTACCCTTTTCTCTTATAATTTGAGAAAGAAACCAGCAATAAGCACTACTCACGCAAATGAGATATCACTGTGCTAAACTAAAATAAAACAAACCTGATGATGAAATATATATCAAGAAGAATAGGCACATACAAAAGAAAGATGATAGCTAGGAGAAATATAAAAAGAGATAAAGTAATAACAAAAACTAGAATTTTAAATACTATTAAAATCATCAAGAAGGCATTTTTCCTCAACATAAAAGGCATCAATAGAAGAGGGAAGTCAAAACCCAATAGTAGCATTAGTAATAGTGAGGTATAATGGTCTTCCCCTCTCAATTTCCCCCTTTTCTGGAAGTCTACATTCTTCTTTGGCCATTGCTTTTTCTTCTCTGGTCTTCCCCTCTGGAGTGTAAGTGCCTCTACCATATCATATTTGGTAGACTCCTTATCCCTTCTTTTAAACTCATGATTCACAATGTTGTAGTCACCTCCTCATACTTCAAAACCTCCTTCCCATAGATCAACTTCATGGTGAAGTGCTCGTACTCATCTGGCAACGAGTTCAACAATAATAGGGCCTTATTTTCATCCTCCATGGTCTCATCCAGATTTAACAAATCTGCCAATAGCTTTGTGAATTCATTTAGGTGCTCATCAATGGAAATTCCTCTTCTCATCTAAAATCTGTAGAGCCACTTTTTCATGTGGAGTATATTCTCCACGCTCTTTGTCAGGTACTTAGCCTCTACAAATTTCCATAATTTCCACGCCGATGTCTCCATCATAACTGCATACTTGATCTCCTGAGTCAAACAGTTCCGGATCAAGCTGCATGCACTGTCGTTCATCTTGATCCAGTCCCTCTCTGAAATTTCCTTTGGTTTTTCTTCACCATCCAGAGCATCTTCAAGATTTAGGGCACACAGTGCATCTGTGACCTTGCACAGCCACATCCCAAAGTTATTCTTCCCATCAAATTTGACCACATCATATTAAGTCGGATGCGTCACAACTTGGTGGAGAGTCCTCTCCACCACCGACGATGACGAAGGTCCAACCACCTCTTCTCCTCCTTCAGCCATGTTTATCTTCTTGCTTTAATAAAACTAAATCACTAATTAATAATTAGCTTAAGCAAAACCCTAGCATTAAAGAATGAATAAGGGAAATAAAACCTTTCTTTGAAACCATTTGTTGAGATCGAATTGGGTTTAAACCAAAAGTGGAACAAAAAAAACTTGAGCGAGCATTGAGAAACCAAAAATTAAAGCAAGAAAAATAAGCACCTAAAATAATCACAGCCACAAGATAGAAATTACGTGATTCGGTGATCACACCTACGTCCACGGGGAGGAGAGCAAAGTTTCACTAAAATCAGAGAGGAATACAAATGGTTTAATGTTAGAGAACCCTTACAAAACCTTCTCTTGGAGATCTTCTCTTGTAACTTATTTATTGAAACTCTTGTATATCAAGGCCTATTTATAAGCCATCCTTGATTCCCAAGAGTTAAAAATTCTAATCTCTCAATTAAGGACATAAAGAAAACTTTCAAATACATAATTCTTGAAATGGAAGTTATTAATGCAGCAGTTTCTTAATACTATAATTGAGAGATTTAATTATATATATATAGAAAATTAATTTCCTTTAATTTTTATTTAATTAAGGAAACTTAATATCCTATAATTTAGGAAAAATTAATTTTCTTTAATTTTCCTTCAATTAAGAAAAAATTAATTTTTCTTAATTTTCCTTTAATTCTCCACCTCAGGTCTCATGTGCTTCACACGAGAATTGAAACCTTATACTCTCGATCAATGCAACTGCACCAAGTTGGTTGCCTACGTATCCCCCTCCCAAGGGAATCAAGCCATCCATAGTTCCACCAAAGGACATGTATATTAACGCTTCTCCAAATTCACCAAAGATTTACAATAGGTGAATTTCTGAATAGTGAGCGCCTTTGTTATGATATTCACACGGCTGTCTTTGGTATCGACCTTCTCTAGTAAGATCACACCATCTTCGATAACATCTCGAACGAAATGATGTCGGACATCAATATGCTTTGTGCGGGCATGACAAACCGAATTAGTAGCCAAAAATATAGCGCTCTGGCTATCGCAAGCAATTTACTACTATCTCCTTTTGCTTCACACCCAGATCTTTTAGCAAGCCTTTCATCCAAATAGCTTCATTAAATGCCTCAGTAACTACCATATATTCAGCTTCCGTTGTTGACAGGGCAACTGTAGATTGAAGGGTTGACCTCCACCATACTGGACCTCCTGCAAGTGTGAATACATAAGCAATTGTTGACCTTCTTTGATCCAAATCTCCATCAAAGTCAGAGTCCACATATCCCACCCACAAATCAGCTATTGAGGATTGCTTCTGAAATAGTAATCCAACACCAGTTGTACCTTTCAACTACATGAAGATTCCCATCACTGCTTGCCAGTGATCCTTCCCCGAATTATGCATGTAGCGGCTCACAACTCCAATAGCTTGTGCCAAATCTGGTCTAGTGCAAACCATGACATACATCAAGCTCCCAACTGCACTAGCATATGGAACTGTCTACATTTCTTCTTTTTCAAAATCTGACTTCGGATGTTGCTCTGTAGATAGACTAAAATGAGGTGCTAGAGGTATACTTGTAGACTTTGTATTTTCTTCAATCCTAAACCTCCTTAGAACTTTCTCCAAATACCCTTTCTGGGTCAACCAAACCTTTCTTGCAATTTTGTCTATACAGATTTTCATTCCTAATATTTTCTTTGCTTCTCCCGACTTCTTCATTTCAAAGTTATTTGATAATTGATCCTTCATATGATCTATTTTTGACTGATCCAAAGTAGCTATCAACATGTCATCGACATACAATAACAAATAAATGAAGTTATCTTGAGGCAGCATCTTGAAATACACACAATGGTCAAATTGGCTTTTGCAGTACTCCTCTTTTTGCATAAATTGATCAAATTTTTTGTACCATTGCCTCAGTAATTACTTTAGCCCATATAGAGACTTGTTTAATTTACATACCAAATCCCCCTTTCCTGGCTCACTATACCCTGGGGCTGTGTCATATAGATCTCCTCCTTTAGTTCTCCGGCAAGAATGCTATCTTCACATCAAGCTACTCAAGCAGTAAGTCGAACCGTGCCACCAAATCTAAAAGCACACAGATCGAGGAGTGTTTCACAATAGGGGAAAACACCTCATCATAATCAACCCATTCCATCTGAGCAAAGCCCTTTGCCACAAGTCTATCTTTATAGTGCACATCAGCTTCTGAGGAACCTTCTTTCTTTGCATACACCCATTTATACCCAATAGCTTTGCTTCCTAAAGGGATTTTCTCCAGCCTCCATACCTTATTTTTGTGAAGAGACTCAATCTCTTCATTCATAGCCTGCTTCCATAAATTTTCTTCTGAGCCTGTCACCGCTTCTTTGAAGTGAGAGGGAACAGCTTCCTCCACTACAGATAATGCAAATGTGACATAGTCTCTAAGCCATGCTGGTTGTTGAGGTGCATTCCTTCTGGGTCTATTTCTAGCAATTGACTCTTGAGTTGGAGCCTCACCATAAATATCTATTTTCTCTTCATCATCACCAATGTGGTCTTCATCTATAGGAGTATCTTCAATGTGATATGAAGTTTCCTATTGAACAAATGGGGTGGCATCAAACCCCACTATCTGCCTTTCTATAAGAGTCTCAGTATTATCCTCCAACTGATGAGAACTCCTCTGTCTCAAGAAATACTCTTCATCAATGGTGACATCCTTGCTCACCACAATCCTCTTATCAATTGGATCATATAATTTGTAGCCCTTCACACTGCATCTAAAGCCCACAAAAATTGTTTTCCTAGCCTACGGTTCAAGCTTATCCTTCCTAACATGGTAGTAAGCTGGGCTGTTAAAGATCTTCAGCTGATCATAATATGTGGTAAGATGTCCTGACCACAACTCAATTGGAGTTTTCTTGTTAAGTGCGGTAGATGGCAGACGGTTCACCAAGTAGCAAGCATAGTCTAGGGCCTCCGCCCAATAGACTCTCTCTAACACAGCATTGGACAACATACACCACACCTTTTCCACCAAGGTACGGTTCATTTGCTCTGCTACCCCGTTCTGCTGCGATGTTTCTTTTACTGCGAAGTGGCGCTCAATCCCTAAATCTTGACATTCCTTTACAAAAGAATCGGATGCGAATTCTCCGTCATTGTCCGAACATATTATCTTGATACTTTTGCCCATTTGATTCTCTACCATCTTCTTCTAGTTTATGAATACCTCCAGTACATTTGCTTTGCTCTTCAAAGTGTACACCCATACAAATCTGGAGTAATCATCTATAAAAGAAACAAAATAGCTTTGACCACCGAATGATTTAGTCTGTGTTGGTCCCCAGACATCTGTGTGTATATATTCTAATATACCCTTGGTGTTGTGGAGGCCAACACCAAAGGGCTTGCATGTTTTCTTGCCAAAAATATAATGTTCACAAAATTATAATTTGCAAGAATTTACACCTTTGATAAGCCCCTCTTTCTCTAATGCCTTCAGTGATGGTTCCCCTACATGTGCTAGTCTGATATGCCACTGCATCATGGCATCTTCAGAGTCTTCAGCCATATCTACTGTACCTATCACTGTACTTTCTTACAAGTAGTAGAAGTTCTGTTGTCTGACTCCTCTTAAGTAAGTCATTGCACCTTTGCTGATCTTTAGAACTTCTGCCTCAATCATCATCTTAAGGCCCTTGGCTTCTAAGACCCCAATAGACAGTAGATTTTTCTTAATTTCTGGCACGTGTCTGACTTCCTTTAGTTCCTAAACTATTCTTGAATGTGTCCTTATCATCACACTACCAACTCATGTAATCCAGCAAGTTGCATCATTTCCCATTATGACAGTACCGCTGTCTGTTTCCCTATACGAATAGAACCAATCCTTCAGGGAGCAAATATGATACGTTGCACTGGTATCTAATATCAACTGGAGCTGTCTACTATTAGACCCATAGAAATGGTTACAAGAGATACATCAGAGTCTGAACCCTCCACCACATTTTGAATCATATTGGCCTGTAAAGATCCACTCACCCGCTGCTTGTCTTTCATCTTTGGGAAGTCCTTCTTCCAATGTTCTGTCTCTAAACAAAGTGCATGCTGATTATGTCCAATTCTTCGGCCTCTAGATTTCTACCTTTTCTAGAAGTCTGCATTCTTCTTTGCCATTGCTTCTTCTTCTCTGGTCTTCCCTTCTGGAGTGTAAGTGCCTTTGCCATAACATATTTGGTAGACTCATTATCCCTTCTTCTTGTAACAACCCAAGTTGTTACCATTGTCAATTAGGACTAATCTTAGTCTTAATCTTGATCCAAAGTGCTAATTAAGTCATTATGAGTGAACCACAAAGATCCAGTCCAAACCAGAGGTCAAACGAATCAAATCCTTATTTTGGGAATTTCAGGAACCTCGAAAATTGACCTATTTATTTTGACCTCTGATCGAAAAACGGACTTCGTCATTGCGCTCATTACCCCCAGATTAGCTAGGGGTGAAGTCTTGGTGGCAATTGGAAGTCGTCAAAATTTGACGAATACTTAATAATATTTAAATATTCGAAAAATGAGGAAATTAAAAACTCACCGGAATCGAAATCCGACTTCGCCGTTGCGTTCCTCACCCCTCAATTAACTAGGGGTGATTTTCTGGGAATTTTTGGAAAACATTAAAACTATGTATTTTTTTTTTGGGAAAAATTATGTTTTAAAATTTACTAAATATAATTAAATATATCTTTCTTTATATCATTTCTTTTTCTTTCTTTTTCTCTTCCTCCCGAATCCTGCCCTAAAACCTTCCGATCGCACGCACGACCCCCCCCCCCCTTTCGCGCCGCACACGATCGGCCGACGCCTCGCCCTTCCCCCTCGGCGCCACGTGTCTTCCTCTCCTAAGAGTCTCCGTCGCCTCACCGCCTCGCAACCTCCGCCTCGTCTCCTTATTAGCACAAGGGATGACTCGCGGGAGATGAAACGATCCGCCTCCCCTCCTCTGAAGTCGCACGCGTCCTCCTCGTCGGCCTCTCCTCGCCTCTCCACCTCCTTGACCGAGTCGATTCCAGGATGAGATGGGGCCGAGCATCCCTCTCCTCCCTTTCGGCAGCAAGGAGTCACCCGCCCCTTCCTTCACCCTTCTCAATC
Organism: Gastrodia elata; assembly: GCA_016760335.1. NCBI lineage: Eukaryota > Viridiplantae > Streptophyta > Magnoliopsida > Asparagales > Orchidaceae > Gastrodia > Gastrodia elata. The sequence goes on along the minus strand of CM028677.1, from coordinate 2,275,070 downwards.
CCCCATCCGACACAAGCAGGTACCCCCTCCAACCCTTAAATGTCTCTTAATCCTAAGATAGCGAATCGGGTATCTCAATGGATTATACAGCGTGCAGTGATTTTGTTGGTAACGTGTGATCAATTGAATATAGATCCAATTTTTTTTTTTTTTTTTAACTGATGCTATTACCTAAAGTTTGTATCAGAAGTCTAATTAAGTTTTGTACAAAGATTATTATAATTTACATTAATTGACTGCTGCTCCATAACGCCAACATATAGAATGCTTCTAACTCAGCAATTAAACGTCATAAACAAGCCATATTAAACAATTGGTCTCTCATTTACAGTTCTTTCCAGTAGAACACATTCTTATCACACGTATATTTACCCTCCTTTCACAGCACTTTTCCCTCTTTTGTCTAGTTAAAAATCCTTGTTATATGGAGTTGAACACCTATTTTATGGCTACGTTACATAAAGCTAATAAAGTGTCATAAACCTGATCACCAATCAACTGCGATCTCGATCCGCAAGCATGGGCTACTCACTATGAGTAATATTGATGGTTACTTCATTCGATCAATCAAGCATTTTTAGATGATTGAAAGATCTGTACTCCCCTCTCAGAGTACTCATTCTCATTTGACGATGAGTATTTATCCTAAGTATTGGCAAATTTGCTTGTGTAAAATTGAACCAAAAGTATTGCCAAACCAGCTTTTACTTTTGCTTTAGAAGACATTTCTTGCATACAACATAACACCTATATCTTTGTAGTCAATATATGCATATAGATTCACCACCACAATCCTAAAAGAGGCCCTTCCGGTAGGTTAACTTAATTAATTCGTTCAATCAATAAAAGTTCTCAGCATACCATGGTTTAGTTTAGGCTGTTTTGTTTGATTTAGGCTTGATAGCACTGCTGCTATCAAAACAACAATTGATGGTTGATGAAGTTAGATAGAGTGGGTGGCATGTGTGTTCCCGAACTTCACATTGAGATCATTCACTTTCTTCCCTTCTCAATGGATGTGCTTGATGTTCTTTATCATCTTTGAAATTGAACTTTTTTTTAGTTCTAGTTGAGCTTATTTACTTCAAACTTCTGTTGATCTAGTAAGCCACCAATTACCAATTTAGATCAATTTGAATTTCTGCTTCGCAGCCTCGGTTGAAAAAGCAGCATCATTCTCATAATTCAATTAATGAAATGGTATGGTTAGGACAACCTCGCTTAAACAAAAAATATTATGTCTTAAATATATATATATATATATATATATATATATATATATATATATATATATATATATATATATATATGAAAGGTTACTGTTTAGATTATCTATTAGGATGGTGGGATAATTAATATCACATATTTGATAAAGAATAAAATTAAATATTTAAATTAGTCATTCAATAGAAAATGATAATCATTTGATATTTTTTAATTTAAATTGTTAATTAACACGCAAACAATGAAATTTTTGTAGCAGAACAACAATATAAAATGAGTATATATTTAAATATCTAATACGCAAATTAAGACTTAGATAAGTATGTTTAGGATATATATATATATATATATATATATATATATATATGTGTGTCGTCAAGTTAATTAAATTCTTATCATTTATCTCAATGGAGTTAATTATAGTTGCTATATAGTTAATTAATAGATTACTAATATTAGTGAGTGATTATTATTAACCAAAGAAATTAATAGTCCGACCAAATAAACTTAGTTACATATATATAATAATACATAAGGGTTAATTTAATTGTTTGTACTTAATGTTTAAACAAATAATTAAGGATGCATTAAATTAATTAGTACACCCAGAGTCAAATTGATAAATGATATTTAGAACGCTAATATAATTAAAATAAGCAAAACATAATAATATTTATACATACATACGTACCTATACTTCATAATTATATATTAATGAGCAAGAACAAAAAAAAAGGGGTATTATCTAAACTTATATATGTAAATATATATATATATATATATATATATATATATATATATATATATATATATATAATACAATAACTGTAACATAGAATTAAATTATGAAAAATAAATAATATATAAAAACATTCATAAGGTTAGGCATCTAATTAATCTAATAATAAGCATCACATATAACTAATAATTAAGGCATCAAGACTAATAAATTGCGTGAATCAAAATAGCTAATAAAGCTTGGACTTAAAAACAAATAATTAAAATATAGTATACATGGATAATTATATACAACAAAGAATTAGCAAAACTTAAAATTAATTAATGATAAAATTAGTTAATAAAAGGGTGCAGTTAAAATGATTTGATAGCATTAAAGACTTCAATTAAGTTGACTAGATAATAGATTAAGTTCATGAATATATATATATATATATATATATATATATAAGCGATTATATGCAGCAAACAGAGGAATTAGCTACCAATATTTAACATTCAAGCAACAATATATATATATATATATATATAAATGGGGAGCATTAATAAAATATATATACATATGTGTATGTATAGAAATATATCCAAAACCAAGAAATCTTAAGTAATTAAATGATGAATCCGTGTATATGTACACCTAATTAAGGCTTAAAGTATCACTTAATTTATTAATAACTATGAAGCTATAGGTGCATAGATATATATATATATATATATATATATATACATATACATATATATACCTATGTATGTATTAGTAAAATAATGGTGCATAGAACTAATTAAATTACTTGATATTTTACTTAATTAAAAACAAGAAATTAAGTAAGTTTAATCGTGGTTAACTAGTGGTAAGTTCAGTTAAATGTTAAGGTATAATGATACTTAAAGCAGATTAGGTACTAAATTGATTTCTTCAGGAATTGAATCACCAATAACGTAGTCGATCGAACTCGGAATTCATTGTTCTTAGACTCTATGGAATCCTTAAACAATCACCAACAATGAACTGCATAAAAATTTAAGTTTCAATAGAGTGAAAATTTTTGAAATACCCTTAGGTCAAAAATCTTAGTTTGAACCTGTAGGATCCGTTTCTCGTCCAAATTGGACGTACTTACTGTCTATCTTCAAGTTAGGTGATAAGAAATCACATGGAAAAGAGAAACTTTAGTTTGGACCCTTAAGTCAAAGTTGATTTTTCGGACCCTTAAGTAGGGAAAAAATAGTCATTTTTGTCCCAAGATTGGATTAAGTACCCTTAACATTTAATTAACTTCTCTATTCTCAAAAACCAATATTATAATTGTATTAGTAATATTTAAGTGAGTAAATCAACCATTAGGTCAGATTCTAGAATTTCCCTAAGTTCTTAACACTGCACCTTAAAGACCCCTCCTAAGACTAGGACTAGATCATAGGTTAGAGTTCATTCATTGGGTAAATGGGTTACTCAATGGGTGAAACCTTGGTTTTATTAGTTTCTAAAATTTTTCAACTTATTTTGATTATTTTATCTTTTAACTTTAGTTTTAGGATAGGAGATTCATCCTATTAAGTCTGATTACTTAATAGGATTTGCCTAAATTATTAGATCACTATTAGAATAAAACCTAGAACTTAAGTCTTATCCTTTTTAAATTATGTGATTAAAACCTAAATCTCGTAGTATTTAATCCATAATCTATAGTTTTAGAAGATCTTGATCAGATCTTAGATAGAATGTCTAAATTCACAAAACTAGGACATATAATTCATTTATGTAACACATAGTTGTCATTTGATTGAACTAGATTAGAACTTGATCAGTTCTAATCCTTTTTAACTTATAAGAATGAATTTCTAAGTTACACTTGATATGTAGGAAAATGGTGATCCTGAACTTGTGTAACTTGGAATAGCTAAAACGAATAATTAAAAACAAATGATATCACCATATTAGTATAGTCCCTTACTTATTTTGGTACATTGTGCTACGCATTCCTTGTATATTTGAGCTTACTTCTTTAGACATTTCATATTAGAGAACTTTGTGCATGAAAATGAAAACTTAGAATAATTAGGATAACAGTTACCTCTGGGTTCAGTCTCTGGGAGGATTCTGGTGCACATTTACCCTATTGGACGGGGTAAGGAGTAATAAGGAGGCTTAACATTACTCATTGAGGAAAGTATGTTAAGTATGGAACCCACGTAGTCTTGTAGACGTGCTTGACTCCTCAGCTGTTTCTGAAATGTGTCCACAGAAACAAAGTAAAATAACTAAAAGAATTTGCATGTGTGATTACTGCCTCCTTAGTTCTGCTACTGGATTCCGTCTGCCCTAGCCCTGAAAGGCTATGGGAATTTCTGTCTGCTCAAGCCCTGAAAGGCTTGGGGTTTTTACCAGCCCAATGGCCAACTTTTTGATATGGCAGTCTTTACATACCCATTTTAATTTTTTTTAGTTTACTATGTATAGTATTCAGATGCATGTTTCAGATAGCTATTTTTCTTTACTTACCCGCTTACCTGTACATATTTATAGGGTGCTAGACTTTACTGCCTACTATACGTACCATGTTCAGATTTCTGTCATTTAATTTGCATATGTCGCATGATCATCAGCATGTCTAGGATTAGTCTTTACTTTCAGTACCTTTTACTTATTATATTATATGCCCATTCCTTGCTTAGCTATTGTGCTTTTGCCTCATTTGTTGTTTTGTCCCTGTTTCCTTGTACGCTTACTATACCTTCTGCTTAGTTACTTTTCTTATTCATAAGTTGTAAATGGTAATATTATAGAACACATGAAAATAACAGCCTAAAATGTACTTAGACAATTGTCTAACATAAGATTTTTCTTTTTTTTGGCTGGGGCCCTATATTGTGAAATCGACAATGGCAAATTCTCTTCAGTTGGACGATCAGGATCTTGGTGTGGAGCCATATCCGGAGGAGGAGCCTATGGAAGAAGCAGCAATTTAGTCTTTCCTTTATAAGTGAGGATGAGTGCACTTTATCTTAATTATTTGGAACTTAAATTAATATAATAATATAGGTACCTATAACTACATGTTTGGATTATTTTATGCTTGTATTCTGAATTATATTCCATATTTATTATATTGTGATGCTTGGATGTCATTTCTTAATTTTTCTTCCGCACTCTGTATGATTTATTAGATAGTGACTGTTAGATTGATTCTGTGTTAATTCTTTCATAATCAGGTGAATTGTGGGTTTTATCTTAATCCAATGGTAAGTGAGGGGTTAACCAGAGTGACACTCCACCCTTGACTTAATCCTTGTGGGTTAAGGGGTGGGGCGCCACAGTGGTATCAGAGAAACTCTTAAACATCGAGGCGCCTTTTCAGATAACAGTGGAGTTCCTGATAAGAACTTCAAAGTTAAGCATGCTTAGGTGGGAGCACTCCTAGGATGAGTGACCTACTGGGAAGTTATCTTCTGAGGGCAAACCGTGAGGCCTTTCTGGCCAAAGCGGACAAAACCTTGGTGCTTAAAAGTTTGGGCTGATACAAATGGTATCAGAGCAAACCATAAGGTGTCAGATAAGAGCTAAGTGCCATACAGGGCAAAGTACCACTTCATGTGAGTAGCCTCTTGAACCCATGATGGTTAAGGTGCTACATGGTTGTGGGTACCTCTTGCGCCTGTAGGGTCACCTCTAGTCCTATCTACCCAATGCATGGTTCTTGGATCTGTGTGTGGATACTGACGAGAACATCAGTTACTTAAGCTGGGGCGATTGTGATGACCCACTTAAGTAGTAATAAGTGAAACTCTTAAACATCGAGGCGCCTTTTCAGATAACGGTAGAGTTCCTGATAAGAACTCCAAAGTTAAGCATGCTCAGGTGGGAGCACTCCTAGGATGGGTGATCTACTGGGATATTATCTTCTGAGGGAAAAACTGTGAGGCCTTTCTGGCCAAAGCGAACAATACCTTGGTGCTTAAGAGTTTGGGCTGTTACACTTCTGAACTCATGATTCACAAGGGTTGTAGTCACTTTAAAACCTCTGTCCCATGGATCAATGTCATGGTGAAGTGCTCGTACTCATCTGGCAACGAGTTTAACAGTAACAGGGCCTTGCCTTCATCCTCCACGATCTCATCCAGATTTAGCAAATTCAGCCAATTGCTTTGTGAATTCATTCAAGTGCTCATCAATGGAAATCCCTCCTCTTATATGAAATCTATAGAGCCACCTTTTCATGTGGAGTCTATTCTCCACGCTCTTCGTCGGGTACTTAGCCTCTAGGACTTTCCATAATTTCCACGCCGATGTCTCCATCATAACTGCATACTTGATCTCCTGAGTCAAACAGTTCCGGATCAAGCCGCATGTACTGCGGTTCATCTTGATCCAGACCCTCTCTGAAATTTCCTTTGGTTTTTTTTCGACATCCAGAGCATCTTCAAGATTTATGGCACATAGTGCGTATGTCATCTCGCACAGTCAAATCCGAAAGTTGTTCTTCCCATCAAATTTGACCACATCTATTTTAGCCGGATGTGTCACAACTTGGTGGAGTGTCCTCTCTACCACCGACGACGACGAAGGTCCAACCACCTCTTCTCCTCTTCAGCCATGTTTATCTTCTTGCTTTAATAAAACTAAATCACTAATTAATAATTAGCTCAAGCAAAACCCTAGCATTAAATGATGAACAAGGGAAATGAAACTTTTCTCTGAAACCATTTGTTGAGATCGAATAGGGTTTAAACTAAAAGTGAAACAAAAAGAAACTTGAGCAAGCATTGAGAAATCAAAAATTTAAGCAAGAAAAATAAGCACATAAAATAATCACAGCCACAAGACAAAAATTATGTGATTCGGTGATCACACCTATGTCCACGGGGAGGAGAGCAAAGTTTTACTAAGATCAGAGAGGAATACAAATGATTTAAGGTTAGAGAACCGTTATTAAACCTTCTCTTAGAGATCTTCTCTTGTATCTTGTTTTTTGAAACTCTTGCATATCAAGGCCTATTTATAAGCCATCCTTGATTCCCAAGAGTTACAAATTCAATCTCTCAATTAAGGACATAAAGAAAACTTCCAAATCCATAATTTTCAAAAATAAAGTTATTAATGCAACAGTTTCTTAATACCATAATTGAGAGATTTAATCATATATATATAAAATTTATTTCCTTTAATTTTTCTTTAATTAAGGAAACTTAATTTCCTTTAATTTAGGAAAACTTAATTTCCTTTAATTTTCCTTCAATTAAGGAAAAATTAATTTTCCTTAATTTTCCTTCAGTATCCACAATATGAATTTAAAATCTTCAGATCTGAAATCATATTCCGTGCAGTTTAACCGAACCAAATAATGGAACAGGAACCAATTGTTAATTAATATGATATGAACTTAATTATGCATTTTAAAGCAATACTCAATTTAGCTTTCAACTTCAATAAGTAACTTTTATTAATTTGATTAATCAATTGAGCATCTTACAAATAGATTAAGATGGCCTAAATTTCTTGATAGAGGGTGCTACTCCCTTTCCACCATAAATGAAAATTGCTTTATGCTCACAAATACTAAGATTCTTAATTTAATGCTATTCTCATTTTATTTTCCTTAATTAATTAGCAAAGATAGTTATCATTAAGTAACATCATCAATGCTGAGTCCTTAAAGCTTAATTTACTCTAATGAACTTTTGTTTTCATTCAGTGTAATCAATGCACAAAATCAGAATATGGAATTCAGCCAAGCTAAGTGGACGCTAATTTATTCTAAAGACAAAAAAAAGCTGAATATTTGAAGTATTAGAAGCATTCAAACGCTACTACAATGATTTGATTAAAGGAATTAGAAGTATCCAAACAAATTAGAAGCAACTAATCTTGGAATCGAGTGAAAGAACAAAATTTTGACGTAGCTCTGAGTGAAGAAGACCTTAACAGTGAGGCAATAAAATTCAATTTATGCAACATTTTGTCAAAAAATCAATTCAGACTTGTCATGAGCTCAAACTTCTTATATGCATTAGAAAATTTTACTATCACATCGAATTACACTTTGGCCACTCCAGCAAGCTTAATACACTGGATAAAAATTTGGGAAAATCGCTGAAGAAATGATAGAGTCCATTAGCAATATTGGAAGGCTAAATTTCAGAAACTTTTAGGTTTATATTTGAAATTCTGCAGAATCCATCTTCCGCACATAGGTGCAAGGGCAACCTAATTCTAATTAACTTCATGCCATTTTATTCAACCCACTAAAAGCTTCTTGCCATATGCGATTACAGTTTAAGGTTGCCTCCATATATATACCCGCACTCCTCTGCTACGTATTGCGCATTGGCAAGCATCAAACGCCGAAGGTTTAAATAGATGATCGATAACATTGATACTCTGAATACCCATAATTAACAGCATGACTTTCGAAACAGCAAAAAAAATGAAAAGAAATTGCAATGAAATTTTTCTTGGTTTGATGATCTATTAATCCTGAGCTAGCTAGTGCTTCTAGACAAATTCACAATTAGAACCTCTCTGTAATATATTAGCAATCATTTTATTGACTGTAGATTACCAACCTTAAATTCTGCTACAAGAGCAGCTTCTATCATAGTTTCTATTGGATCCAACCTCGTCTTCCTTTACATTTAGGATTCTGATTAATGAGATGATTTAAGAATCAGATTTTTGGATCCAAATCCATCTGAATCAGCAACTTATTTATTCTACAACCATTAAATATTTAAACCAAACATTGCATGAACAAAATCAATACATCTGCATAGGACTGAAGAATCCAAATAAACAATTATAAAGGGCTTAGATGGCTAAATACCGTATAAATTGCAATTGATTTGGATGTAATTTCTTCCACTCCATACAAGATGTATTCTACAAGACTGACATTGCTCCTTAGTTATCCGGCACAAGTTCATTCAGAATAATTAATTTTGCAAAGGGATTTTTGAATAAATTCAAATTCATCTCTTTCTATAAATCTATAAATCATATTAATACAAGAATAGCCTAGAGTCCTAGCTAGACGTGTCCTATCTTAATCAATAAGTTAAATAAGGGGGTCGATTTAGTTTTATATTAGGAGCATGCAAAGAAGGAATCAACGATTTTAATTTGAATCCAATATTTCAGATTCTATGAATTCTAAGAGCAGAATAGAATAAGTTTATGTATCATGCAAGAAATCTAGAATAAGATTCCAAATATAGCTTGCTGCGATGTCAGCATCTTTGTTCTTGCAGAATTATAGTTACCGTTATTCTCTCGATTGAAGAATTCATCAAATAAACTTTGAACAACACTTTAAACCCAATTTAGTTATTTCACTTTCTAATGAATTCAAATATATTTCACACTTAAAACTTTGAGGGAGGTATAGTTTCATATCAGGCCTAAACAACATTAAATTCCTCCTAGAGTGATGGTGTCATTATTTTGAACACAACTGATTTCAAGACCATTACTATATGAGCAAGAACTTGAAGAGCTCATATGTTTCAATATGAATTGAGTACCGCTGAATTGACAAATATCTAAAATGGGAGGATGAATAAAATGACTTATACTTGATAGGATATTGAAAACATAATAAATGCAATTTCCTTAGGTTCTAATGGTGTTGTTGTATAGAAGAAAATGCATAATTACTAAATCTACGATGAAAATAGATTTGTTCTATATTTATAAATTTCATCCTAATTCAAGTTTTACAATTGCATTTCCAAGGATTCTAATAAGGAACTTCATTTAAAATAGAAATGTACTTAGCTTCATGTTGCAGATATGCGCAACTATATACATTATTAGGTTAGGCTTGCAAGTGCATCTAATGTGAAAATTCACATCAACCATTAGATTTACTTCAAGAAACTTGATTTTGATACATTTGGGGTCATCCATAATTTTCAATCTTGTTCTATGTGAATTGCTGAAATGAACTAACTGTGATTTTATCTTGCCTTCCTAATTATTACTAAAAGTATTCTAACTCTGTGTATGTATATATTAAGCTCTGTGAAAAGCTAAAGGGTAGAATTCATTTGTATAAATTCAACAGGGTCTAGATACAGTAATTATAATTTGACTAAAGATCAAATGACACATTGATTTTGAATGATAGTGTTACTGAATCACCAATTAATACAAAAGGTGCAATTCAAATGAAATTTTTGTAAGTTCATTAGCAACTAAATTTACAAATTTTGTTGTTATCGCTTTCTCCTATATTATTGGTAATTTATTTGCTAACATAGAAGTACTTTAATGTTTTTGTTTCATACATTGAGGGCAATGAAATAAGAAATTCCTATTTGTGGATCGAATTAACATTTATACTTCAACTTCATAGTGTTATTTTCTACATTTTAGTATTGTTTTCACAAGTTTAGTGCATTAATGAACTTGTCCTATTATTTTTCACACATGTCATGGTCCTAACACATTTAAGTTAACTTTTCTTCCTAATACTATATAATGAATTCTCTTATCATTCAAATATTTCAGTTTTGTACTAAATGTACTGCTGATTTATACACTATTATACTAATGATACCCAAATCTTGCTCAATATAAGGATGAGCCATTAGGTAGATAAGAGCATGGCTGCTATCTGACACCCTTTGGATCACTCTGATACCAAGTGTGAGTCCCACCTACTAGTCATTGTTAAGTTAGCACTAACTCACTATGATTATGTGGCGATCATCACTAGTATCATAGATATTATACAATTTATCCATGATACTAACTATGTTATAAGCAAGATCCTGTTAGAAATATATATATCGTAGTACTGTAGAAAATAAAGGAATGGCTTCCAGAAAAGTTTCACATTTATCCATCCACATACAATACAAAAACACAAAAGAATAAGAAAATATATTTATTGCATTTATTTTAAGGCAAAAAGAAATTTATGAGAAGAATTTTCTTCTACAAGCTGGATACTTTACTTTGGCTTTACTTTGCGAGTCTACTACTCAAGCGTTGGGCCTGACCAATGCTCCTGATCTCCCATATATGCATATAATAGGGCACAACCAAAAATTAAATATTTAATTAGACTTTAATAAGTCTAAGTACAAAAAAATTTTAATTAAATTTAATATGGCTCATTTAGAAACTTGAACATAGTTAAGGGTGCAACAAGCAACAAGAAACATGGAAAGTTATAAATAATGAATTTATGACTTATCAATCATGAGGTAAGGAAGAAACATTCCTCAAATCAAATAGTTGCAACAAGGATTAGGCAATAATATATTTATAACTACAATAACATACAAGATAAAGAAAATCCCTAACATATAGACTTAAAATAAATCTAGCATCCTAACTTGTATAAATATAGACACTAGAAAGTCCACAAACTAAAATGACTGAAAATATAATAATAACTTTAAATGCATGTGTTGTAATGAAAGTACCTAACAAAGACTGATAGCATGCAAATTTTCAAATAAGCACAAGTAAATCTACCATAATTGTAATTGACTAATAAAGCCTCAGAAAGAAAAGTCCCACATGTATCATCTAGCTAATCACAAGGCAAAATTAAATTTGAACTACATGATTATCGATGAATCATCCAACTAACTACATAACTAGATATGAGTTGATTAAAACAATAAGAACTGAGGAGGCAAAAATATAAGGACATATTGTATTAAATGTTTTAGTTGACTTAATCATATTTATTTAATGATACATTATAACTTCATCAAATGCACAATAATCCATCATGCATTCATTAAAAACACAATAACTTACCATGCATGACATGTTCAAGGCTTTCAAGCTCAAGTGCAAGGAAGCAAAGCAACAAAGTCAATGATGTAAGCAACGACTTCTATAATATGATATGTGATATCCATTATTGTCAAATTTATCTGTTCTAATTATTTTGAGAATATACAAGCTCATGATCTCCAATAATCAATTATCTAGTATAATCTCATATTCACAATTCTATAAGATTAAAATATTAGAACTCATTGAGTTCTAAATCAAATCAGACTGTATTCCTACTGAAGTTAAATGATTAAATAAATCTATATAATCTATATTTCTTATACTACAAACAAAAATTTGATGCAATCTATTAAGTTTTGAAGTTAAAATATTAAACTCCAAACATGGGGTTTAAGTTTCTTAGCTTATGTGGGTTTAAGTACGGTGCTCCAACTGTGGCAAACCCCCAACTTAAATAAAGTTAGGTAAATTCAACCTGCCTTAAGCCAAGGACTTGTCACCAAGTATTGTAACATTCATCAATATATATATGTAAATATCAAAGTGGCGGAAGCAATAGGCGAGTAGTAACATCCACAGGCATACATAGTGGAAAAGAGAAAACAATATAGTAACTCATCAAAATGCAGAAACGAAACACATCCAGAATTAATTATTATAAACTAAATTTTTTTAAAGAGAAGGAAAATGTCTCTCAATCTCACTGAAATAAATTGCAATATCTAACTAAATAGCAGCAGCACGATCCTCCTCCTGAACCTGCTCCTCTTCTGCGACACTGCCCATGAATATGTCTGAATCTGACATTTGTCGGTATCACAAATGCCAGGGCCCCAGCCAACAAAACAAAAAGGTTACAATTAGACAATTATCTAAGTACATTTTAGGCTATTATAATGAACTAAATATTTTAAAGATATCACATTTAAATTAGCTAAACATGCAACTAGTAATAGGTGCAACAAGCTATGGAGAAATAGTAACTATAAACTATCCATTTATAGCTAGCAACTAGTATGAAGAATGACATACAATGCAAAATAAATAAGGTGAGGCTAAAAGCTAAAAAGAAATAGCAACTACAATACAATTCTAAACCTAACATGCTTATGATCATATTAACACATGCTAGATATATAAAAGAAACACAAGTACTGAAAACATGTAATTCTAGCATCCTAAACATGTTAATATATATAAGTAAACCATATGAGTATACATACAACATGCTAATTAAGAAAAGGAAAAGGAAAGGCCACTGAGACATGTGGCAAAAGCAGAGCAATCTATGTAAAACCACTGAGACATTTGGCAAAGCGAGCAAGTACTGAAAATAAGGCCACTGAAGCATGTGGCAAAGCAAAACAAAAAATAATCTGAACAATTCAGCTAAAGAAGTAATAAGCCTAAGACATAGTACTGTCATACCAGCTAATAGGCCATATAGGTCCTCCAATATCAATCAATCAATCTCTAGCCTACCCATCCAAATATGCTAGGTCTGAGTCCAGTCTATACAATACTACTACTTAAGAGGCAGACTAAGCTAGGATGTATTCTACCTACTACAAACAAGGCAAAATTGAATGATATGCAATTCAAATACTAACTTAGGATGTATCATCCGTATCCTCAGTTCTCCTATTATGCTCAAGGAATAAGGCTCAATAACCAAGGTATGCCAAGCAAATCAAATCAAAGTAAGCAAGGGACTCAATCTAAACTCATGTGATATCTGATGTTATCTAATTACCAAATCTAGCTACTTTAAGAAGGTACAAGTTTAGGATCTCCAATATCCAGCTATTGAGTAGAATCTCAGATTTACGTCCTTAAAGTTAATATTAGAACTTAACAATTTCTAATCCAAAAATCATGTGACGACTATATAGTTTAAGTAAATAAATCAATGACCTAGTTTATTAATATTTTACTTTCTTACCCAAATCTTGATCAAGTAAATCAAGATTTAAGGATTCAGGACTTGAACTCCACTTTGGTGTTCAAAACCACAATCCAAGGAGGGTATCCTAATAAGAATCTAGGGTTCACACTCTATTCCAAAGTTAAGAATAAAGGATCCTATAAGCTGAAAGATCCAAGAACTACGAACTTAGTGAAGGGTTATTCTACTGATTATAAGATAAAATAATCAATTAAGAATTTGAGAATCTAAGATCTATATTCAATCTTTAAGATAATCTCATTATCCTGTAGATTGAATCACCCTATACCCACATGGAAGGTTTCAAAGGATTAAATAATGAATCATTTAAGGAATTTCAATTGGAGATGGTTCAATTCAAATTGAAGATCTAAGTCTAAGATCTAAGATCTAAGGATCTGATGTTTGATCACTTTAGACTTTAAACTAGATTTTAACTTAGGAGTTTCCATTTGTATTTCTTTTAGAATTTAAGTTTATAATCTAACTATATTGAACTCATTAAGGTGATAATTGACAATATTAGATATTTGGGTTAAGCATTAAACTAGGTGACCTCTTTTAGGTTACTTAAGATCTAAGTGTCTTAATTAGGGCTTAATTGAAGATTTCTTAAGTTTAAGGATCACATTAGCATTAATATTGGTATGAGAATTCAGAGAACATTTCTAATCTATGTTAGGGTAGATTACTTAAATTTTCAAGGTTTATAGGGCATTTAAGCATATTTGATCAAAATGAGGCCAAAATTGGAATTTTAGAGTTTAGTTGTCTAAATTACTCCTAATCTATTTTAATGTGTCCCATACTGTAAAATAAGGTGGGAAAAACACTTATGTTGGATTTTGATCACTTAATTAAGCTAATTAGCACTAATCACTTATTTAAGCCAAATTTTGGGGATTAGTAAATTTATGGCATCTTAGGGCAATCCAACCTTTCCAAATGGTTCTAGAATACTTAGGATAGCATTAGGAACAATCTCTATCAAGATTAGAGGTTTAATTAGGTTTAATTTTACTAATCCCTAATTTGGGTGATTAAGGAGTGATTAAGAGAAATTAATATCCAAAATTGGTTTTAAGGGTCAAAATTTGTTCTCTAGGGTTCAGGGAGCAATCAGAGCCCTTAATCTCATCATTTGGATATTTATTTAATTTAATATGATTTAAATAAGGACAACAAAGAGTTGGCAAATATTTTTAAATCCAACCATTAGATCTGTGATTTTATTTTATATTTAGATTCCTTGTATTTTCTTGATTGAAATGGTATATTGGATCAGTATAGCCAAAGTTATTTAAATAATTTATTCTGAATGTTTATTTAAATTAAAACTATAGGATTTAATTAATTAATCGCATAACCTTTGAAAATACATTCCTATAATTAATTAATTAGACGCGGCCCGAAATCAAAACCGCGCGGGCAGGGGTCGGCCCGGCCCGGACTTCATCTTCAACCTCTCGACGGGTCCGTCCCAAGCGAACTTCCTCGCTGAAATTCTCGGTGCTCAGGTGACGGCGGTGACTCAGCTTGATCCCTACACGTTCTTGGGGTCTAAACGCATCGATTGGACTAAGAACCCCCATCTGGATCCCTCTGGATCGACAGGGTGCTACTCACCCGAGACGCCTTCGATACGGGCCTTTAAGGCACACTGTGAGGAGACAATTCTCCTCACAGAGGCCATTATCTGGCTGGAGCTCGATACCTACACCATCAAGGAGGTGAGACGAGTTGATCCCCCAACATTTAATAACTTGGGGTGCAGCCAATCGCTGGGTCCTTACTCGGACTCAACTATTGGCTCGACCGCTGGCTCAATCGGTCAATACAATTGATTTGAGCTAGCTTAGCCCCAGGAGACAATTACACTGGGTTTCCTAGGTGGCCAGGGTTCTCTAGGCGACATCCAGAGCTTATCCAGAAGACAAAATTGAAGTTGAGATGAAGAAATTTTAATGGGGAAAGGCTGTACCTGAGGACGGGGTTGCAGGCTTCACCGAGGAGAATTGAAGTGTGCTGGAGCTTCCTAACCAGCGGACGAAGGCTTACAGGGGGTCTGAATACCAGACGGGCCCTCTATCAGCGGTTCAAGCCTTCGGGTCGACGGGAAATGCCGAGAGAGACGGGAGCTCCAGAGGCTTCAGCTGGAGAAATTAAGGAGTCACAGTGAGCAAAGGGACTCACTGAGAGGTACTAGGGGTATTTATAGGCAGCTGGGAGGTCCAGGGTGGCTGCTAAGGTCTGGAGTCATGGCTTAGGCTCAGCCCGAGGGTGCTCCCTCAATTTCCAGAATTGGAGTGGACCGGGCCTCAAGCTTGGCTGGGAGTGCTTGGGAGGCTAGGGCAAGGTCGCAATGGTCTTCCTGATGTGGCATGGGAGTGGCAGACCAGCTGGAGGATGTGGCTGTACGGGAAAATTTGGCTGTCGGGTGCGAGCTGGGGAGGAAGATGATCCACAGTCGCGGGGGTCGCCAGGGCCGTCTGATGGGTCGCTAGTTGACGTGGAACAGCTCTGATCTCCCGACATCTAACGTCCACGTGAGGAGGCTGGATCGACCGTCAGATTAGATCTGAGGATCGAACGGGCGATTGGGGATACTTAAGATGGAGACCCAGATGTCATCGGATCGAGATCTCAGAACCGCGTAACGGTCGCGATGAGACGGATCCAATCAAAGGCACAAGCCATTGGATTATGACTACGGAATAGACGACCCAGATGGCGCCCACGGTTTGGGAAGGAGCCGACTGTTGGAGGGATAATTTTGCAATTATGAATTGTTTAAAACCCTAATTTGCAATTAAACCAATCTAATTTAAATCCAAAATATGACTAAATGACCTCCAAAAATTTCCAAAATTTTAGCGTTAGCTAATTTTGGGGTGAGGAATTCAAAAATAAACTCAGATTTTGATTTGAAGATCAAATTATTTTAAGTATTTTCTAGGGCTCAAAAATAGCCAAAATACCAAAATTTCCAATTTAACTCCGATTGATTTTAAATTTCTAATGTTATGTTTAAATGACCTATTGAACCCAATGGAATCAAAATCAAAGCTTGTATTAGCTTAATTAATCTAAGTTTAGCTAAGTTAATAACTAGGGTTGTTACTGCTTAGGATTCAAAGTATTTAGACTCTAAGTTACTCAAATTTAGGCAATATCAATGTTTTAATCTAAATAAAGTTTCATTGAGTAAAATTTAAAATCAATAAAATATCTAAATTCCAATATTACTGATTCAAAGGTCATGGAAGAAATATGGGGTCTCAAATCTATATTCAACGCATCTTTCTTTTTGTAATGCCACGTGTTAATAGACAAATGATTAAGTTAACAGAGCCATTAATGATGAATGGATAACCCATACTACCCATCATCAACTCATACTAATGCTGAGATGAATAGATAGTAAAACTTATCTCTAATACCAACTGTAATGCCCACATCTCGTCAATATGAGTAACGAAATCTCATTAGTGGACGAATGGTTCATTAATTTGAAATAGAAGGGTCGCCTTCTGCTTAATGCTTCATCTTGAACAATACTAGTGAACCCAAACCATTAACGGCAGGAGGTAACTAAGAGCCGAGGAATTCCACCACTAATCAAGTTAAGCCTTTCATTAACATGATTAACAATGTGAGTCTACTAAACTGATCATCACATTATAATATATGTAGTATAGTATAACATAAAGTACAGTGTGCAGAACCTAAAGACATCGTCCATACATTCATTCGTCCAGAATAGTAAGTAGATACATGCATCTCAGAATATGTTAGCAAAATTTACATACATATATAATTTGCTTATTACATTCTTTAAGAAAAATGCAGAATGTAAACTTTCATTTCACTAAAATAGGAAAACCCTAAGGATGAAGACCACAATAAAGACTAAGGCTAGAGAACTTTTAACCACAATTCCAAGATTAAAAGGAAGCAAACCAAACTAAGTTTTAATCATCACTTAATAAGGAAGGCAACTAATGGAAAGGCACTAACATGCAACTAGGTTGAATGTAACCTTAAAGGATAAAAGGTTAAAGTCCTAAGTCAATACATGTTACTTAGCACTTAGATATTCTAAGGCTTAGGTAAACTACTATTTAGCACGTAACATCACATACTAAGTACAGGATTTGCTAAAGGTTTAGGTTTCACAAAGGTTCTACACTTAAGTGTAACGACCCCAATAATTGGATAGGAGATTAATCCAAATATTGGGATGTTACCTTAGCACCCAATACTCGATTAGAATAAAATAAATCAAGTATAGATGCTAAGTCACTTTGTGAGAAGTTGCTAAGTTAAAATAAGGTTGCATGTGAATGCAATAGAAGATACATGTTAAGGAAATACATGTTAACACAATATTGCAAGTATATACAATAAAAGCAATTAGTATAATCCACTCATTCATCCCAAGCAAATAAGTAATCATAACACAGATATATAAGAGTAGGTAAAAGTAGCTCAACTAAACTCAAGCAATTTACAATTTAATTATTACAAGCCTTTTAAAAGTAAGAGTAAAAGAAAGTAAGTAAGTCACTCGCTCACTTGCAATAAAATGCAAGTAAATATTTTTAATTAGGTGAAAGCAAAAATTTTTTATAAGCTCTTCAAGCGCTTAGACCTGCATTACCTGAATCAAAGAGCTCTTGATCTATCATATTTTTGTATTTAAATATGATAGGGCAAAGGCAATAAAAGAAAAAGTATAGTTAGACTAAACAGACTAAGCACATTTTAAGATTGGTTACATTTTAAATTAATAGGATATCACAAGCATTAATTTATAATTTAAACTAAGCAGTGGAGCTATAAAAGCTGTCAAGTATGGAAAAAGAAAATAAACATAACTATAATGGAGACAGTATGAAATAAGCTGAGTAAAAATACTCATTTATATATAATTCTTAACTTGCATCCTTAAATGGTAAGGAAAAGCATCCAAAAAGGCTAGAAACTATAATGTGCATTTAAAGTAAAATAAAATGAAAGTAATACATGTTCAATGAAATTTATGCTAAGTATGCAATGAAATGTAGTGAAGCATTAAATGAAATTAAGCAATATACATTGTATTTTAATTGAACTGTAAGTAAGCATTACACAATACTGGAAATAGAGAGTGTAAAGCATAGAAAATAAAGAAGTATCTTTAGACTTTGGGTCTAAGACATACAAAGTTTAGGATTATGAAAGTAAGCATAACTAGATATTTATAAAGAGATCTTATAATCATTAAGATTGTAAGATAATTCTTATATAATTAATTAAAGTTACATTTAGAAGCTATCTCATTCTACGAGAGTATTCAATGGAATGAGATAAGGAGTTAAGAAAGTCTGCCTAACTAGATACAGTTGGGGGTCGAACATTCACATTGAACCATACTAAAATGTGAAGTCCTTTTATAAGCGCTATCTTTCTTGTTGAAATTGCCATAAGGCATTCCCCATAAAGTCTTATGAAAGTTTTATTCATGCATAATAATCATGTATGAATGTTCAAGGAAAAGGGCTCAAAGCTAAGCAAGCATTTAATAAATTTCAATAATTGTGAACTGAGTGATATCCTTTTTTGTTATCTAAACATTATTGATCTACTTAATGATTAAAGCATAGCAGATGGCCCAAAATATCTAGAAATAGCAATTAAGAAGCATGGGGAAGGCCATAAAAATGTGATCTTTGGCCTCCCCCAGCCTCTTGATAACTGATAAATTAAATCCCTGCTGAATCCCAGCAAGTTTAAATAGATGAATACATTAAACAAAATTGGAATTAAGTTAAGGAAGAGGAAAGGTCACACATTAAAGGCTTTGAGGCTAAGTGCATCCCTATTAAAGGGCTAATCTCAGACCTTAAAAGAGTTCCCACCTTTGCTACTCAAAAGATTAAGAGAAAGGCTGCAGAAAGAAAAAGAAGGAGACCTCTCCAAGGGGAAGAGAGGAATAAGAATAGGAAGGAAGAAAAGACAGTAAAGAACAAAGGTTGGAGCTTCAAGAGGACATCATAAGAAAAGTAAAGGGAACTCTAGAAAACCTATGGGTGATTCCTTGTATTTCTCCTAAACTCCCTTGATTAATTTCGTGCCATGAACTGATGGCGATGTTCACTTTTCTTTGCATGTGTGTTCTTTTTTGCTTAGTAAATGGAAGTCTAAAAACCCCTTGGAGAGGGTTGAGATGTAGTTGTAGAATTATGTAAGGGAAATATTGGTGTATGATGATATTATTTAATTGTAATGAAAAATTATTTGTTGTATTGTTAATTTTAATATTGAATGAATGCTTGGATGAACTAAATTCTTATTTATTTTAATTAAAAGAGCTTGTGTTCTAATGCTCATCAATTGGGTAAGAGCAATGAAGGTAGTGCGAGTAGAGCTGAGAATTATGTGACAGAATTCTCAAAGCTCACTTGCACCCTCCCTTAGTGGCTTTCCCAAAAGATTGATACTTGAGAACTAAGTTCTCCATTAACCTTGGTCTACTGCTCAGCAAAGTAGAAGGGATGAGATGACATTGGTAACTTCAATGGATGATGTGACATAATCCAATGACCCAATGCATCCTCCCATCTAGCTAAATTGCATGTGAAGTGCATGACGCACGGTAAATGGAATCTTACTCGTGAGATCATTATAATTACAAGATGTTTTTGGTAACCTAGATGTAGGGAATCAAAATCTAGCAATCAAATCATCTCTCATAAGAGTTTATGTGCTATGGAGGAACCCAAAAGGAGTTCTCTTTGGGCACTAAACTTGAACCCAATGTAATTGGAGGATACTTCAATTCCAAATGATGTTCACTTTATTTATTTGTACATTCAAACAATGAAGTCATATAACCAACCCTTGCATATATTACAACAAAATCTCAACTCTCTCCTTTTTAATCAAATCATATCTTTACTCAAGTTTTGTGTATTGCTAATTAGGAACCAACAAAAATAAACCAAATTTATCATCTAGACATTAGTGAAAGAAAATATAACTTGGTATCAAAACAATTGTTCTCTGAGATTCGATAAATCCTGGAAACTAAACTTTTCACTTATTACTTCTGAACACATACACTTGCGTGCAACTGCAGACGTGTATTCCATCTGTCAAGTTTTTGGTGCCGTTGCCGGGGAACGGTTTTCGTTTTGTATCAAGTATAATTCTCTAGTAACTAGTGATTTAGAACTAACTTATACATAAATTTTACATAGCTATAATTAATTTCTTTATTTGCTTGACTTGAGAATAATTTGAAACAAAAATTTCTAAAAAGAACTTGTGCTGAACTATATTGTATATTATCTTATTGAAAATTTTGCTGTCATTTGTGGTGAATATTTATTGCTGAATATTGATTGCTGAAACTTGTTTTAGCTAGTGACACCTTAACTGCATGTGTAGGAGAAATCTTACCGAATTCTTTTACAATCCCAAAATCGATAGAACTTATTTGAGAGTTAGTAGAGAGCAAATCAATTGAAACCAACAAAATACACAAATGGAAGACTTAGATATAAACCCAGTAGAACTTTTGGTAAATGCTAGGAGAAGATTGCTTAGAGAATATGCACACCCCATGATAAAAGTAGTTCAAAATGCTGTTGTTAGACTTCTTATACAAGCAAGTAATTTTGAGATAAAACCATCCACTTTGAACATGATCCAAAACAATTAATTTAGTGGGATGGCATCGGATGACCCAAATGCACATATTTCAACTTTTCTAGAAATATGTGACACCTTCAGATTCAATGGGGCATCCGATGATGCCTTAAGATTGAGATTTTTCCCATTCTCACTGATAGATCGAGCTAAGGTTTGGCTCAGTTCTCTACCTAATGAATCTATAAGGACGTGGGATGACTTGGCAATGAAATTCCTAGCCAAGTCTTTTCCACCAACCAAGACTGCCAGGCTGAGAAATAAAATTTCAAACTTCTCTCAGCAGCATGGTGAGAACTTGTATGATGGCTGGGAACATTTTAAGGACTGCTTAAGGCATAAAACCCTTGAGGAGGCCTTTGACCTCCTCAAGGAAATAGCTAACAATGCATACCAATGGCCAACTAAGTAGCCAAATTTTAATAAAGTGGAGGTAGATTACCTGAATGAGTCAAATTAGATTGCTGAATTAAGAAACAAAATTGATATGTTGACTAAATAACTAGAGGGAGTGCAACAGATTTCCAATCATAAGGAAGAAACTGAGGGAATAATTTCTGTTCAAAACTATAGAACCCAATAAATTAAGGAGGGAAGAAGCTTAGAGTGTTTCCTAAAAGAGTTTATAATAGACACAACTAATTTTATGAACATAATGGATGCAACATTAAATTGACACGAACACACATTCTTGAATCAAGAAAAAGCTGTTCAAAGAATTGAGTTAAAAATAAAAGAAATTATGATGCAACTAAACCAACCCTTCTTGCTAGGAGCCATAGGGGACTATGGGAATGAATTAGGAAGTTCCATAACTTTAAGAAGTGGAAAAATTATAAAACTACTGGTACTTCAAAATTTTGAAAATATTTCTCAAAATTTGGGAGAGAGATCTATTGAGGAAAAAGAAATCGATAAGGACAAGGATAAAGAAATGAATGAGGAAACTAACATGCAGATGACTAAACCTTCTGACCACACTCCTCACATCCTCGATCCTCAAAGAATGGCAAGGTCGAAGCTAGACAACTTGTTCCAAAAATTCCTAGAAACTTTTAAGACTCTTCATATAAACATTCCCTTTGCTGAAGCTTTGGAACAGATGCCCAGTTATGCCAAAAATTCATGAAGGATATACTATCAAAGAAAAGAAAAATAAATGAAAAGGAAACTGTGGCCTTGACTAAGGAGTGTAGTGCCATTCTTCAGCAGAAAATCCCTCTTAAAAGAAAGGACCCAGGAAGTTTTACCATTCCTTGCACAATAGGAAATCATTCTTTTAAAAGTGCTTTATGTGATTTGGGTGCCTCAATAAATTTAATGCCATTTTATATATTTAAAAAGCTAGGAATTGATTCTTTAAAACCTACATCAGTCATCCTCCAACTAGTCGATAGATCTGTAAAAACCCCCATGGGGATCTTGGAGTAGTAAAGGTTGATAAATTTATCTTCCTCGCCAATTTTATTATATTGGAAATGGAAGATGAAAATCAGGAGATTCCTATATTTCTGGGGAGGCCATTCCTTGATATTGGAAAAACCATGATTAATGTTTATAAGGGTGAAATAAGTCTTTATTGTGAGGGGGAGGAAGTGAGTTTTAACATAAAGGATTCGATGAGGCATCCATTTAGGCCAAATGAGGAATGTTGGGAAGTACATGCAGTGGAAGAGGTGTTAATTTTTGGAAATATAGAGGAATCAAATTTAGAGGAAGAAGAAGAAGCTAGAATTGAAGAGGAAGAAAACAAAATTAATGAGTTGATTCATGAAAGAAAGAGAATGCACTATCTATAGATGAACCCCCTGAATTGGACTTGAAACATTTGCCCAAACACTTAAAACCTATTTATCTCAGGGAGAAAACATCCCTCCTGATAATAATTTCTACCATGTTGAGCCCAACCCAATAAACTAAATTGTGTGCGTTGTTAAGAGAGCATAAGAGGGCAATAGGATGGAGTATTGCCGATTTGAAGGGTATTAGTCCTACCTTATGCATGCACCGCATACTACTAGAAGACAACTCAAAACTTTCCATAGAATCTCAACAATGATTAAACCCGAATATAAAAGAGGTGGTGCATAAGGAAATCATTAAACATTTGGATGCTGGAATCATTTTCCCAATTTTAGATAGCCCTTGGGTAAGTCCTATTCATGTGATCCCTAAGAAAAGTGGGGTAACCATGAACTTGAGTAAAAATATAGAATTAATTCTTATAAGGAAGGTTACGGGGTGGAGAGTATGCATAGACTATAGAAGATTAAATAAAACAACTAGGAAAGATCACTATCCTCTCCCATTCATTGATCAGATGTTAGATAGGCTGGTAGGGAAACCTTACTTTTGTTTTTGGATGGTTACTCGGGGTACAATCATATTTTGATAGCCCTAGAAGACTAAGAAAAAAGAACCTTCACATGTCCCTATGAAACAT
Source organism: Gastrodia elata (assembly GCA_016760335.1). NCBI lineage: Eukaryota > Viridiplantae > Streptophyta > Magnoliopsida > Asparagales > Orchidaceae > Gastrodia > Gastrodia elata. The sequence continues at coordinate 2,251,274 of CM028677.1, read as the reverse complement.
TTGCTTTCAGGAGGATGCCCTTTGGTCTATGCAATGCACTTGCAACATTTCAAAGGTGTATGATGGCCATCTTTTTGAAATGATAGGAGATTTCCTATAAATCCTTATGGATGATTTTTACATCGTGAGAAAATCTTTTGAAGACTGTCTAACAAACTTGGGTAAGGTCCTAAGAAAATGTGAGGAAACTAATCTTATTCTCAATTGGGAAAAGTGTCACTTCATGGTGGAGGAAGCAATTGTCTTGGGTCACGTTATATCGATAAAAGGAATAGAGGTAGATAAGGCCAAATGAGGTTATTGAGAAATTGCCTCAACCCTCAAACATAAAGAGAGTTAGGAGTTTTCTTGGGCACGCTGGGTTTTATAGAAGGTTCATAAAAGATTTATCTAAAATTAGTTTACCTTTATGCCGGCTTCTAGCAAAGGATGTTGAATTTAAATTGATGAAAACTGCACAAGGGGATTCAATACCATAAAATATGCTCTCATTTCAGCTCCTATAATTTCCACTCCTAGTTGGGATCACCCCTTTGAAATCATGTGTGATGCTGTGATCTTGCAGTGGGAGTAGTTTTAGGACAACGAAAGGAAAAAATTTTCTATTCCATTTATTACACATGTCAGTTAATGGATGAGGCCCAAAGAAATTACACCACCACCGAGAAAGAACTTTTAGCGATTGTTTTTGCATTCAACAAATTCAGGGCATATCTTATTGGATTAAAAACAACTATTTACATGGATCATGCTGCAATCAAGTATCCTTTTCAAAAGAAAGAAGCAAAGCCACAACTCATATGTTGGGTTTTGTTGCTACAAGAATTTGACTTGGAAATCCGTGATAAAAAGGGGTGCGATAATGTGGTGGCTGATCACCTCTCTAGATTGACTCATGTAAAATATAAGAAGGGAGAAGAAATTTGTGAAACTTTTCCTGATGAATAGCTCTACTTAATTGCAGCAAGCAATCCTCCTTGGTTTGCTAGTTTTGCCAACTATCTTGTTGGATGGGTGATCCCAAAAGAATTTAACTATCGGCAAAGGAAAATTTTTTTGCTGATATTAAGATTTACTTTTGATATGATCCCTTCCTATACAAATGCTATCTCGATCAAATCCTAAGAAGATGTGTGCCTAAAATTGAAACACTTAATATCTTATATCATTGCCACACATCTCCTTATGGAGGGCATCATGGTATTGATCGAACAACGGCAAAGGTGCTGCAATCTAGATTTTATTGGCCCAAAATATTCAAGGATGCTGCTATTTTTGTGAAGAGATGTGATCAATGTCAGAGAATTAGAAATTTAGAAAAAATGGATGAGTAACCTCTTAATGAAATCTTTGAAGTTGAACTCTTTAATGTGTGGGGGATTGACTTTGTGGGCCAATTCCCCACCACTAATGCAAGTAACTACATATTAGTGAGAGCGAAATATGTTTTGAAATGGGTTGAAGCTATAGCATGTGCAAATAATAATGCCAAGACTGTGATCAAATTCTTGAAAGATCAGGTCCTATCTAGGTTTGGTACACCCTATGTCTTAATAAGTGATGGTGGAAAACATTTCTGTAATAAATAATTAGAAACTCTATTGGAGGGGTATGGGGGTGAAACATAAGGTAGGTACAGGCTACCATCCTCAAACCAGTGGCTAAGTGGAAGTGTCAAACTATGAATTAAAGCAAATCCTAGAGTAAACCGTTAACAAAAATAGGAAGGATTGGTCCATGAAATTAAATGATGCACCTTGGGCGTATAGAGCTGCATTCAAAACACCTTTGGGAATGTCCTCTTACAAGTTGGTTTATGGGAAATCTTGTTATTTGTCGATAGAGTTAGAACATCGAGCCTTTTGGGAAAATAAAAGGATGAATTTTGATTTCAAACTAGCAGGAGAAAAAAGGGTATTGCAATTGCATGAACTGGATGAATTCAGGTTGGGAGCATATGAGAATGCCAAGCTATACAAGGAGAGAACTAAGAAATGACATGATAAGCTAATAAGACCAAAACACCTAGAACCAGGAATGAAGGTATTGTTATTTAATTCTAGGTTGAGGCTCTTTCCAGGAAAGCTGAAATCAAGATGGACGGGCCCATTTATAATCACTTCATCGGCTGGGACAATTAAGGTGAATGGGCACCGTCTAAAACCTTACTTAGATGGATCTGAATTGCAAGAGAAAGAGAGTTGGTTATTGCAGGATCTCCTAAGATAAGGAGTCACATAGACGACCTAAATTGGCATCAGGTTGAGACGTAAAAACAAGTGTTCGATGGAAGGCAACCCACGATTAATAAGGTTGTGTTGTTTCCTATTTTTTGTGTTTTAATTTTTTTGTTTTCTGTTTTGTAGTTTTGATTTTAGTCAATAAAATAAATTCCATATTTCGCACACCCTACATTTTTGCTAAAATTGAGCTTGAAGGAGAATTTTCTGAATGTGATCAAGTTTTGGATTCAATGCCAAAAAAAAATAAAATTAAATTAAAGTATAGAATATATAATTAAGATGCAAGCATGTTTGAGATAAGATGAAAATGAATTCAAGTGACACACCCCTTATTTGGCACAACACTCAAAGACTCACCAATTGCATCATTAAGGTTATAATTTCAGGATCATCTTCCCATATTATAATATTAAGCATGATATTTTGATTTGCAGCCAAAGGAAGTGTAGAAATTTAAACTCGATCGGAGGGGTAGTTGAAATTTGGAGACATGAAGTAACCTTGACTAGAGTATGCTTGACAACTAAATTCATGATACCTTAGCTTAACGCATTGAATCCTTAGACAAAGACAAATTCAAAAAATCACATTTATTAAGCTTACTTGAGGATGAGCAAGAATTTAAGTGTGGGGGTTGATAGAACCGGAATTTGTAGCAAAAATATAGTGTTAAAACATTCATATCACCATATATTTCCCTATATTTTTAGTAGAAAATAATGATTTTTTAGGTAAATGAAGAAAACAGATTGTATAGGCCGATTCACAAAATTCTGGATAAAAACCTCCGCAGCGCGCCACAGCATCATTTCTTGAGAATTAATTAAAACCATATAAACAAGTAATTGAAGAGTATTCTGCAAAATTTATTCACTGTGGCGCGCCGCAGCGCGCGACAGCGGGCAAATTTTCATTTTATAGACCTATAGTTGAACTAATTGAATAGTGATCCTGCAAAATTTAAGCGCTGTAGCGCGCCACAGCGGGTAAATTTTCATTTTATAGAATTATATTTGAACTAATTGAATAGTAATTATGTAGAATTTATTCGCTATAGTGTGCCACGATGAGTAAGTTTTCATTTTATAAAACTATAGTTAAACTAATTGAACACTGATCCCATAAAATTATCCACTGTAGTGCGCCACACCGCACCACAGCATACGCCGTAGCAGTCGAACGAAAAAAGACTAACTTATATGCAAGAAAAGCCTTTGGAGCACTACTGCTACAACGCGCCACAGCAGAACAGGATTTGAAACACGGTTGCTGCAGCGCGCCTCAGCAGAATAGTATTTGAAATGCTGCTCCTGCAGCGCGCTGCAACGGACGGCCCAAAATTTCCAGAAATAGCAATTAAGAAGCATAGGGAAGGCCACAAAAATGTGACCTTTGGCCTCCCCTAGCCTCTTAAAAATTGATAAATTAAATCCCTGCTGAATCCCAACATATTTAAATAGATGAAAATATTAAAAGGAATTGAAATTAAGTTAAGGAAGAGGAAAGGTCACACATTAAAGGCATTGAGGCTGAGTGCATCCTTATTAAAGGGCTAATCTCAAACCTTGAAAGAGTTACAACCCTTACTACTCAAAAGACTAAGAGAAAGGCTGCAGAAAGAAAAAGAAGGAGAACTCTCCAAGGGGAAGAGAGGACTAAGAACAGGAAGGAAGAAAAGACAGCAAAGAACGAAGGTTGGAGCTTCAAGAGGACATCACAAGAAAAGTAAAGGGAACCCCAGAAACCCAGTAAAGGAGAACTCTCCCAAAAGATTGACGGTTGAGAACCAAGTTCTCCATTAACCTTGCTTTGCTGCTCAGCAAAGTAGAAGGGATGAGTGGACATTGGTAACTTCAATGGATGATGTGACATAATCTATTGACCCAATGCATCCTCCCTCTAGCTAAATTGCGTGTGAAGTACATGATGCACGGTAAATGGAATCTTGCTCATGAGATCATTATAATTAAAAGATGGTTTTGGTAACCTAGACGTAGGGAATAAAAATCTAACAATCGAATCATCTCTCATAAGAGTTTATTTGCTAAGGAGGAACCTAAAATGAGTTCTCTTTGTGCACTAAACCTGAACCTAATGTAATTGGAAGATACTTCAATTCCAAATAGTGTTCACTTGATTTAATTAAACAAATAAATTGAACGTATACATTCAAATAATGAAGTCATATAACCAACCCTTGCATATATTACAATGAAATCTCAACTCTCTCATTTTTAATCAAATCATATCTTTACTCAAGTCTTGTGTATTTCAAATTAGGAACCAACAAAAATCAACCAAATTTTTCATACAGATATTAGTGAAAGAAAATACAATTTGGTATCAAAATAATTATTCCCTAAGGTTTGATAAATCCTGGAAATTAAACTTTCTACTTATTACTTCAGACCATGTACACTTGCGTGCAAGCGCAGACGTGTATTTCCGTCTATCACATATGATTAGCATGATTCATTTGGAGGGGTCTTAATTAGACTTAAAATGTTAATATGAGATTTAGGTTTCAAAACCTATGTTTGATCTCATATTATTAATACTCACATTTTTATGAGTGAAATGGGGTATTCAAGTGTCTAATTTGAACTTTGTATGATCAAGTTATATCATAAATAATTTTGGTACTTAACTTGCAATTAATTAATTTAACCTAAAATAATGGTTAAATAAATAATTATCCAAACAAATTTTGAATGACATTTTATTAATCTACATATTGTCGCGATAGAAATGATATATAATATCGTATGATTTAGTTGAGTATTTTACAAATTATTAACAAATGAATTCCTAGCAATCAAATAATTAGAATTTAAGTACTTATTCATAATACGTCATTTACATCAATTGTTTTTAAAGGTCTCGTATCATGCGACGTTCGGCACCCCATTCAAATCCCTCAGCCGCTCCTATTTTCTGTTCTCAGCTCCAAATGAAAAAAAATATAGCATAAGGAGATGTTATATGGGGTTTTGAGAGGACGAGTAGGATAGGAGCTGGCACGCGTATGACTTTTGCATCGAGCACAGGCCATGATCACGAGCTAAAGGAGAAGATGTACATGATTCGAATCCTGGCCGTCCGTTCCATCTCTCGATCGAACGGTTAGATCAAAGTATGCGAATCAGATCTATTCTGAACCGTCTGATCTGCCTTATATTAGGCAGAATGGTCCAGATCGAGTCGAACGATTGATCCGTGCTTTGAAGAAAACAATAGATCCGCGCTGTTTTAAATAAAGATGTATGGTTTATTTTTATTAATTATTTTGAATGTATTATTTAATTAGTTAATTTAATCAATTTATTTAATCAAATTAAAATACTCAAACACACTCTTAAAAAAATTTCAAATTTTCACCCTTCCCTAATTGAGAGGTGAGGAACTCAAAAATGTAATCGAATTTTTGATCGGAGGTTAATTTAATTATCCTTTTTTTTAATAAAATATTCACGAAAAATTTTACGTCAAACACTTCCAAAATACCACCTCTAGCGAATTTGGGTGTGGTGAGTCCAATGGCGAGCTTTATTTTTTTTTCTGAGGTCTAAATAAATTAGGTATTTTTTGAATTATCAGAAAATCTGAAAATGTTGGAAATTATCAAACGGTCTCCAAATCGTACTAAATTTGAGATGGAGACTATTAGCACTATTGTAAGAGTAATGGAAGATGTTTGGGGTCAATTAGGTTACTAATTAATAGGTAACAATATTAGGATTATTACAGACTCCTCTCCTTAAAAATAGCAGCTATGACATAATGTATGGGCACATATACTTAGAAGTGTCTAATACTGGAGGTAAAGTACTTAATAAAATATTAAAGTACTATGTATTCAGGGAAGACTGCATCCCTCAATTAGCAAGAGAGTGACTTTTAAGGGTCTCCGATACCTTCACTACCATAGAGTGCCCTGATCATATATGTCTCCAAATGTTGGAGTTCTTCGACAGCTTTGCCCAAGATTGGTGGGATCATGCCCACAGCATCCTTTTCGAGCCAGTAAAGGCCTTCATCGTGTACCCCTTTATACTAACTTTGAATTTATGCTTTATAATAAATTTTGTAAATGAATAATTAGTTTTCCTTCAAGCAACTTTCATTGTAGTTTATACATTGTAGTTGCTCTTTCTCTTCTATCGTATGTACTTTTCTTGATGTATATCAAAATTTGAATATTAATGAAAAGTCTTTCTTTTTCTGCATGTTCTGAATTTTTATTTTTCATTATTTAATAGAATAAATCCAGATCAAGCAGATATTTCTTTCTCAATTATTAAGGATGCTGAACCAAGTAACCCATCTCTTCAAGAAGAGATGAGGCAAATCATAGGGTTATTCAAAACTATGATAGAGGCCTAGACAAGGGCTGCTAAAAGAAAAGCTTCCACAAGCAATCCTTCTCAGCCATCTCCTATTTCTCCTTTCCCATTTCCTATCCTACCACAATCTTCACAAGTCCTACTTCCTCCTTATCTTGCCTTACCAGAAACTCCTGCTCCTATTTCTAAGGCAGTTCCTGCACCACTACCACCTACCCCAGGCCCAGTAGTAGATGCATTTCTACTAGCTTTCCTACGCATAAGCCCTCCTACTTTTAATGGCCAAGCCTCACCAATGGAAGCGACCAATTGGTTTAGTGCGGTAGAGAAACTCTTGGGATGTATTAAGTGTTCATAGAGCGAAATTTTAAAATTAACCACTCAACTTTTTAAGGAAGAGGCTGAGTTTTGGTGGGATAGCGAGATGAAGGCTCGCTATTTTGATACATGCTTAGAAGTTATTCCTTGGGAGGAATTTGAACAAGTTTTTAAAGATGAGTTTATTCATCCTTCTGCCCAAATAATTATTGAAGACGATTTCATACAGCTGATGCAAGAAAATCATGCAGTTCATGAATACGAGGTAGAATTTAAAAAATACTCTCATTTTACACTAGAGATAGTTCGCACTGAAGTGGCAATGTGCAGTCATTTCTTGAAAGGGCTAAGAAACTTAATTAAGGGCCATTTAAAGTTCTTAAATCATGATAATTTCCCAAAGCTGCTAGAGGGTGCGAAATTGATCGAGCACCACCAAGCTCAATCTGAGTTGCAAAAATGACCTCATCCTTCACCATAACACCCAGACTCTTACAAAAGGAGTCATACTCAAGGTTTGAAAGCCTTCCAAATGCAAAAAGGTAAAAAGCAATAGAGAAGCTCATCAGCCAAGTACAATAGGCCACACCTGTATGGCAAGTGCTATCACATGGGAATAGGTGCTATATATGTGGTAGAACAAATCATTATTTTCAGAACTATTGTGCAGCTTTCACGGTTGAATGAATGAAGATAAATCATCATAAGCAAGTGTAAAATTCAACTCCTTATAGCACTAAGGCTCCGCTCCCTGCTCTTATGCCCCCTCCTACGGGTGGGAATATTCATGATAAGAATAAAGTTTATTCACAAGCCCAAAGGCATGGGCAAGTTAATCGTGTTGACAAGGACAAAGATGTTGTTCAATCATCACCCATGCCCAGAGTTTATGCTCTCTCTAGTTCCATCGCTAAATATGAAAGCGACGACATGACTAGTATGTTTTAAAATTTAAAGCTTTCAACTAATGCTTTTCATTTTCAATGCATTTATTTTCTTATACTACCTACTTTTAATTCCACGTGTAGTAGTTGAATTTTTGTTTCCTTCCTATTATAGGAACTCTGTTAATTAAGAATCAGCCATGTGAAACTCTATTTGATACGGGTGCTAGTCACTCCTTTATATCAAAGAATTATGCTTTTTCCCTAAACTTTCAACCTTTCAGCCTAGGTAATGCATTAAAAGTGCAGATGCCATCAGGTGCTGAGATGTCAGCAAGTAGATTCTGTTTGGTAGACATCCCAATCAGCAATCAATTATTTCCCTCCAAACTTATTATTATGTTGATTGCCAATTTCGACATAATTTTAGGAATGGATTGGCTAAAGAAATTCAATTCTATAATAGATTACTATAGAAAGATAGTTTTCCTATAAGTAGGGAGAAAACTAGAAGATTTTGTAAGCAAGCTTGGCCTAATGGCATCATTAATAGATGCACGTGAAGCCAAGCGCCTAATTAGTAAAGGTTGCTTTGCTATGCTAGTAACTTTAATTGGTGAAGTGGAAGAACAAAGAAATCTAATGGATACCCTTATTATAATAGAGTTCCTAGATGCTTTTCCAGATGAATTACCTGGGCTACCTCCAATGAGAGAGGTAGAGTTCTCAATTGAGCTAATTCTGAGAACTCAACCTAAATCCAAAGCTCCTTATAGAATGGCACCAAAAGAACTTCAAGAACTTCATGAATAGTTAAGAGAACTATTAGAAAAAGGCTTTGTGCACCCTAGCATGTCACCTCGAGGAGCTCCTGTCCTTTTTGTTAAGAAGAAGGATGGATCCATGAGAATGTGTATAGATTATAGAGAGCTCAATAAGGTGATATTAAAGAACAAGTTTCCTCTTCCTAAAATTGATGACTTGTTTGATAAATTAGCTGGAGCAAAAGTCTTTTCCAAAATTGACTTGAGAATAAGATATTATCAGATATGAGCTGAGGATAAAGATATTCCTAAGACTTCATTTAGGACCCGTTGTGGGCACTATGAGTTTCTTATCATGTCTTTTGGACTGACAAATTCCTCTTCTATTTTTATGGACCTAATGTAGCGCATTCTGAAGCCTTACCTCGATTAATTTATAATAGTCTGTATTGATGACATCCTAGTTTATTCCAAGTTAGTAGCAGATCATAAGAATCACTTCTGTGCTATCCTAATTCTATTAAGAGAATAAGTTATATGCTAAGTTTTCAAAATATGAATTTTGGCTCAATTCAGTGGTATTCTTAAGCCATGTAATAGATGCTGAAGGCATTAGAGTTGTCCAAAAGAAGATCCAAGCTGTACAAGATTAGATTCAACCCAAATATGTGATTGAAATTTGTAATTTTCTAGGAGTTGCAAGATATTATAGAAGATTTGTTCCTAGAATTTCCCAAATAGCATCTTCATTAACTCAGTTAACTTGTAAAAAAGTTCCCTTTGCATGGAACCCAGCTTGTGAAGAAGCATTTCAAAATTTGAAACAACTGTTAACTTTTGCACCAATCTTAATGTTACCTCAAGATGGCAAAGATTTTCAGGTTTATATTGATGCCTCTAAGGTAGGATTGGGATGTGTCTTAATACAAGATCAACATATCATAGCTTCTGCTTTAAGATAACTAAAGCCAAATGAATGAAACTATCTTGTGCATGACCTAGAGCTTGTAGGAGTAGTTTTTGCTCTTAAAATTTGGAGACACTACTTGTATGGAGATAAGTGCGAGATGTTTACTGATCATCAAAGTTGAAAGTACATCTTCACTCAAAAAGAACTTAACTGCCATCAGTGTAGTTGGTTAGAACTTATTTGTGAATATGACTTAGAAATAATTTATCATCCAGGTAAAACTAATCTAGTAGTTGATGCCCTAAGTCGTAAGGCAGATTTGTCTTCATTCTGTTGCAATGATTCTTTAGTCAAGAACTTTAAAAGATTAAATTTAGAGCTGATCAGATCTACTAATTTGTGCAATTTTTTATGCACTATTTAGTCTAAGTCATCTCTTCGATCAAGAATAATTGAAGCTCGGAAAGAAGATTCTTCATATTCTCAATCAGTTTCTGATATTAATAGTGGCAAGAGATCTGAATTACATCCTGATGTTGAAGGTGTGATTTTCTAGAAATCTATGTTGTGGATTTATAAGAGCTTACAATTACAAGTATTGTCTGAAACTCATACTTTTGGTTATACTGTACACCCTGGTAGTTGCAATATGTATCAGGATCTCAAGCATTCTTTTTGGTGGTCTGGCATCAAATGGGATATAGCCATTTTCATTTCCAAATGCCATCCCTATTCCTTAGTCAAGGTCGAGCACCAGAATCCTGGTGGACTTCTTAAACCTTAAACATTCTTGAATGGAAGTGGTCTGATATCTCCATGAACTTCATTACTTATTTGCCTAAGAGTAGATCTAGCTCTGACTGTATTTGGGTGATTATTGATAGACTTACTAAGTCAGCTCATTTCCTAGCTATTCATCAGACTGATCCTGTTGAGAAGTTAGCTAAGCTTTATCTTAAAGAGATCATCCATTTATATGGTATGCTGAAATTGTATAGTTTATGACAGAGACAGTAGATTCACTTCTAGATTTTGGTTTGCTGTTCAGTAAGGCATGGGGATGAATTTAGCGTTGAGTACTATTTTTCATCCCCAGATAGATGGTCAAACTGAACATGTTAATCAGATATTGGAAGATTTTTACTATTTTATCAAGTACTTTGACTCCAGCATTAGACACCTCCAAGTAGAGGTGCCCATACAATTAGCTAAAGATGTTGTTTTTAAGGAGGGGAGTCTGTAATAACTGTAATATTATTATATGTCAATTTGTAACCTAATTGATCCCAAACATCTTTCATTACTATTATAATAGTGTTAATAATCTCCACCTCAAATTTCATATGATTTGGAGACTGTTTGATAATTTCTAACATTTTTTAATTTTCGAATAATTTAAAAAATACCTAATTTATTTAAACCTCAGAATAAAAAACGGAGTCCAATATTGGACTCACCACACCTAAATTAGCTAGAGGTGGTATTTTGGAAGTGTTTGGAAGTCATCAAAATTTTTGTGAATATTTTATTAATATTTAAATAATAAAAAAATTAGGAAAATTAAATTGAACTTCGATCAAAAATTCGATTGCAATTTTGAGTTTCTCACCAATCAATTAGGTAAGGGTGAAAATTTGGAATTTTTTTAGCAGTGCGTTTGAGTATTTTAATTTGATTAAATAAATTGATTAAATTAATTAATTAAATAATACATTTCAAATAATTAATACAATAATTAATAAAAATAAACCATACAGCTTTTTTTAAAATAGCATGGATCCACTATTTTCTTCAAAGCACAGATCAATCTTTTGACTCGATCTGGACCGTTCCACCTAATATAAGGCAGATCAGACGGTCCAGAATCGACCCGATCCACATCCTTCGATCTAACCGTTCGATCGAACGATGGAACGGACGGCCAGGATTCGAATCCCGTACTTCTTCTCCTTTAGTTCGCGATCGTGGCCTGCGCTCGATGCAGAAGTCGTACACGTGCCAGCTCCCATCCTTCTCGGCCACTTTACGCCCCTTCTAACGTTTCCTTATGCTCTATTTTCTTTCATTTGGAGCTGAGAGCAGAAAGTAGGAGCGGCTGAGGGATTTGAAAGGGGTGCCGGATATCGCCTGATACGAGATTTTTAAAAATAGTTCATGTACCTCTTTACAATTATCTCCTTTTAGCGATTTGACATATACTCTCATTTACACATTATATTGACTTTGGATTTTTCTACATAATTCAAATAAATTCGTATGATCTGTAATAGATCTCTCCATTTAAGGTTAAAAAAATATATATCATAGAAAATGATATGGAATGTTTAGTATGCCATAAGATAACTTTTTCCCTTAGCATTGCTTTGATATTTGTTAATCTCTTAAAGTTCCTTCTATTTCTTCCCTATTTCTCAAACCTTACCTTTTAAGGGCTCGACCAACAATCGATCAGTCTGTGAGTGAAAAATAGAGAAGAAGAAGAAAAGGAATTGGGTCTGACGGGCTATAAAACTCAAAATCGTTACAAGTGTTGTTGGGCCGGTGCTCACGGCCCACCTAAGGATTTTGACTGCATCATTTCAAAGAGTTTGCGAGTTGTTTAAAATTAATACTTTTATTTCATAGATGGTGGGGCAACTTGTAGATTTATAAAATGCCATTTAACATCTGTTTGGATAATTATTTTAGGTTTAATTAATTAATTGTAAGTTAAATACCAAAATTATTTGTGATATAACTTGATCATATGAAGTCCAAATTGGACACTTAAATATCCCCTTTCACTCATAAAAAATGTGAGAATTAATAATATGAGATCAAACATAGGTTTTGAAACCTAAATCTCATATTGATATTTTAAGCCTAATTAAGACCCCTCCAAACCCTAGAAAATAAATGTTGTCCAAATTAATCGTAGTTAGTGTCATTTTACTCCTTAGGATATAAGGATCACATTGAAATATGTATCAAATCATTTGGACAACATTTGGACATTTTAGGTATTCTTCTCTTTAATTTAGAATATTGATGTCTTTTACAATGATTTCCTATTATTATAATGCCATGTGTTCAAAAGTTGTATTTATTATAACATTCTATTAAATGCTTGAATTATAATTCATATTATCCAAAATTTCTCATTTTAGTTCAATTTGCTATTACGATAAATGAATTATGAGTTTTAGATTAGCTATAATAATAAATGAATCATGGTAGTCATATGGAATTTCCATATTTCTTTGATTATTGTGTGCTACATATATGGTTGACATAAGAATGAATCAAATTGACTTTTTAGAAAACAAAGATTTAACCCCTTCCTTTTTCCATTTATAAGATTTATTGGAATTATTCAAATCAAATATTACCTCTTATTTTAAATGGAGAATTTGTATGTTTTCTACCCATGATAAATGTGAATGTTATATGTTTGATATTGGAATGTAATTTAAATTACCTATCTCTTACAATTTTGAATCAAATGTTAATATCTCTTATGATATAGAATTAAATGCTATTATCTATTGAAATGTTGGATCAAATGCTACTATTCTCTTTTGCTTACATGATTTACTTCTCCGTTAGTTGCATGTAATTCAACTAAGAATCTTTTAATTTTGTTAACCTTCCAATTTAGTTTAATATTTTTAATTGCTAAGCTAAAGTTCTTTAAAAGAACTAATAATAAGACTAGTGCTCAAATAATCTTTTAGATAATTAGCAATATCCCAACGGTCATAAATCTTTCAATTTTGTTCTCAATTGAGTTAAATTGAGAACAATAGCTCCTTTTTATGCTTTCTATAAGCTATAGATTTATAAATTCCTACAACTAAAAATGAATTATTACTTGTAGGATATAATCTACTTCTTTCCATACATTTAAATATTCAATATCAATTAATCATAGATAACTTTATGATTAAATTGATTTGATACTTTATGGTTTGTAAGTTAACTAGATGAAGCTAATAAAATATCATTTAGATTATACTTTCATTAGCTTAGCAAACTATAAATATTACTCTTCTTCACTAGTTTTCTTAAACTGTAATCATAAATCTTTTTGATTTGATTAGCTTAGGACTAGTATAGGATGGACTTCATTTACATAAAAATACTATTTTCTAAGCTTATCTTCCTTTTTACTATTAATTATAATTGACTTAAAGATCAATATCTATAAGTTAATTAGGAGCTTAATTAGCTCTAATCATTAAGTAGATCAATAAAATTTAGATAACAAAAAAGATATTGCCTAGTTTACAATTAATAAAATTTATTGAATGCTTGGTTAGCTTTGAGCCATTTTCCTTGAATATTCATACAATATTGTTGTGCATGCATAAAAGTTTCATAAAACTATATGGGGAATGCCTTATGGCAATTTCAACAAGAAAGATAGCGCTTATAAAAGGACTTCACATTTTTGAGAGGTTATTTTTAATGTTCGTCCCCCCAATTGTATCAAGTTAGGAAAGCTTGCTTAACTCCTCATCTCATTATGTTGAATACTCTCGTAGAATGAGATATCTTCTAAATATAACTTCAATTAAATATATAAGAGTTCTCTTATAATTTTAATGATTGTAAGTTCTCTTCATAACTGCTTAGCTATGCTTACTTTCATATTCCTAGGCTATGTATGTCTTAGACCTAAAGTCTAAAGATACTTCTTTATTTTCTATGCTTTACACTCTCTATTTCCAGTATTGTGTAATGCTTACTTACAGTTCAATTAAAATGCAATGTATGTTGCTTAATTTCATTTAATACTTTACTATATTTCGTTGCTTACTTAGTATAAATTTTATTAAACATGTATTACTTTCATTTTATTTTTCTTTAAATGCACATTGTAGTTTCTAGCCTTTTTGGATGTTTTTCCGTACCATTTTAGGATACAGGTTAGAACTTATATATCAGTGAGTTTTTTTACTCAGCTTATTTCATATTGTCTCCTTTATAGTTTTGTTTATTTTCTTTTTCCATACTTGATAGCTTTTATAGCTCTGCTACTTAGTTTAAATTATAAATTAATACTTGTGATATCCTATTAATTCAAAATGTAGCCATTCTAAAAATATGCTTAGACTATTTAGTCTAACTACACTTTTTCTTTTATTGCCTTTGCCCTATCATTTTTAAATACCAAAATATGATAGATCAAGAGCTCTTTGATTCAGGTAATGCAGGTTCAAGCGCTCGAAGAGCTCATAAAGAATTTTTGCTTCCACTTAATTAATAATGTTTACTTGCATTTTATTATAAGTGAGAGAGTGACTTACTTACTTTCTCTTACTCTTACTTATAAAAGGATTGTAATTATTAAATTATAAACTGCTTGAGCTTATTTGAGTTACTCTTACCTACTCTTATATATCTGTGTTATGATTACTTATTTGCTTGGGATGAATGAGTGGATTATACTAATTGCTCTTATTGTATAAACTTGCATTGTTGTGTTTACAAGTATCTCCTTAACATATATCTTCTATTGCATTCATTTGCAACCTTATTTTAACTTAACAACTACTCACAAAGTGACTTGGCCACTTAGCATCTATAGTTAATTTATTTTCTTTTAATCGAGTATTCTGTGCTAAGGTAACGTCCTAAAGTTTGGATTAATCTCCTATCCAATTATTGGTGTCGTTACACTTAAGTGTAGAACCTTTGTGAAACATAATCCTTTAGCATATCCTGTACTTAGTATGTGATGTTACATGCTAAATAGTAGTTTACCTAAGCCTTAGAATATCTAAGTGCTAAGTCACATGTATTGACTTAGGACTTTAACCTTTTATCCTTTAAGGTTACATTCAACCTAGTTGAATATTAGTGTCCTTCCATTAGTTACCTCCCTTATTAAGTAATGATTAAAACTTAGTTTGGTTTGCTTCCTTTTAAGCTTAGTATTGTGGTTAAAAGTTTTCTAGCTCTAGCCTTTAACATAAGTTGTGAAGGTTTAGCCATAAACCTTAAGTTTTATATTGGGATTCTATATTTAGAATCCTTGAGTCCTTGTAGTCTCCTTAAGCCTTGGCTCCTTGATTAGTTTAGAATCCTATGTTGGTTGATTAGAACCTAAGCTTAAACTAGTAGATGTCCTTAAAATCATATTATGGTAGCTCTAAGAGTATATTAACAAGAATTTATTATAGTTTTTATTTGATTTAGATACAACCTTAAGATATTAACCTTATTTAGTTGAATGACTGATTTAGTTGAATTGATGAGATAGATTGATTGATAAATCTAGTTAGACCAGTATGGATAAAGATTAAGGTGTTGATGAGATAAATGAGATAAAAGTGAATACTAAGTTGTTGATCAGATCTGTTAACTATATGTTTAGGCTAAGCATGCTTATGTCTTACATCACGAAAGGCCTTTAAGATTCAAGTTAAATTAATAATAAAAGAAATTTTGTTTTGTGCTTTCAATGATTTCAGTTTTGTTGTTTTTCAGTTTGTGTATAGCATTACAATACTTTTTGATGATTTCAGTCATACAATTTATGTATGTTTTGAATGACATATCATACATAACCATATTGTCGTCAATCAAGTGCCAAGTAGGCACAACTCTATTGAATTCAATGCGTTGGGCACAATTCTCTTAATCCGTTATCGGTGCGTTTGGCATAATTTTGGATATAATATATATATATATATATATATATATATATATATATATATATATATATATATATGGCGGAGTGTTGGGCTCTACCAATGGACTATTAATGGTGTGTTTGGCACACACACACACACATACACACACACACACACACACACACACATATATATATATATATATATATATATATATATATATATGTATATATATATATATATGTATGTATCGGTATATTGGGCATATATAGTTGAGCGTTGGGCTCAAACTAATAATTATTATCAGTATATTGGGCACACACACACACACATATATATATATATATATATATATATATATATATATATATATATTGGAGCATTGGGCTCATTCATTTTGGTTCAATGGGCACATTCTTGTTGATTCAAAGCATTGGGCACACTTATTTTGCGTATGTAATGTTGGGTACATTTCAGTTAGGTGTTGTTGATGCTCAGTTCAGTTACATATTGTAATATATGCAATTTAGATTGACATATGTTTGGAGTCCATATTGCATATTATGGTTTTTTTCAGTTTTGATGCATCTATTTTTAGTGTTTTTAGCAGTTTTAGTTACTTGCTTTACAATGGTATCAGGTCTTGCAATAATTTACTTACTATTTCTGTTAGCTTTATTATTATTTACTGCTTTAATTAAAATATCTCTGTAATTTAATGAATGCACTTTAGTAAGCCTAAAATATACATAGACTCATTATCTAAGTAAGATTTTCTCTTTTCTTTTTTTTGGCTAGAGCCCTAGCATTGCAAAATCAGTAATATCAGATTCAGATTGCTTGGAGCAGCCTTTGCTTGTGGAGCTGTAGAAGACTCAAGAGGAAGTGAAGCATGGTGTTGCTGAGTAGCTGTGGTGGTCTTCATCCTTAGGTATTTCCTATTTTAGTGAGATGAAAGTTTGTATTCTGCATTTTTCTTAAAGTCTGTAATAAGCAAATTATATCTGGATGTATATTTTGTTAACTTTTTCTGAGATGCATGTCTCTACTTACTATTCTGGATGAATGAATCTATGGACGATGTCTTTAGGTTATGCAATCTGTACTTTATCTTATACTATACTACATATATTATGATGTGATGATCAGTTTAGTAGACTCACATTGTTAATCATGTTAATGAATGGCTTAAGTTGATTAGTTATGGAGTTCCTCAGCTCTTAGTTACCTCCTGCCATTAATGGCTTAGGTTAACTAGTATTGTTCAATCTGGAGCATTAAGTAGAAGGCGACCCTTATATTTCAAATTATTGAATCATTCCTCTGCTAATGATATTATATTACTCAAATAATCTTTTAGATATTTAGCACATATCCCAATGGTCTTAAATCTTTCAATTTAGTTCTCAATTGATTTAAATTGAGAACAATAGCTCCCTTTTATACTTTTTATAAGCTATAAATTTCTAAATTCCTACAACTAAAAATGAATTATTACTTGTAGGATATAAATTGCTTCCTTCCTTATATTTAAATATTCAATATCAATTGATCTTAGGTAACTTCATGATTGAATTGATTTTACACTTTATAGTTTGTAAGTTAACTAGATGAAGCTAATAAAATATTATTTAGCTTATACTTTCATTAGCTTAGCAAACTATAAACATTACTCTTCCTTACTAATTTCTTTAAACTTTAATCATTAACCTTTTTGATTTGATTAGATTAGGACTAGTATAGGATGAACTTCATTTACATGAAAATACTATTTTCTAAGCTTATCATCTTTCTTACTATTAATTACAATTGAATTAAAGATCAATATCTACAAGTTAATTAGGAGCTCAATTTGCTACAATCGTTAAATAGATCATAAAAATTTAGATAATAAAAAAGAATATCACCTAGTTGATAATTATTGAAATTTATTGTATGCTTGCTTAGCTTTGAGACCTTTTCCTTGAACATTCACAAGATCATTGTGCATGAATAAAACTTTCATAAGACTTTATGGGGAATGCCTTATGGAAATTTGAACAAGAAAGATAGCGCTTATAAAAGGACTTCACATTTTAGAGAGGGTAAATGTGAATATTCGACCCCCCCAACTATACCTAGTTAGGAAGACGTGCTTAACTCATCATCTCATTCTGTTGAATTGTAACAACCCTAGGTTGTTACCCTAGCTAAAACTAGATTAGCTGAGCGAAACAAAGGTTTGATTTTGATTCCATTGAATTCAATGGGTCATTTAAACCTAAATCTAGAAGTTTGAAAATCAATTGGAGCTAATTTGGAGAATTTGATATATTTGGCTATTTTTAAGCCCTGAAAAATACCTAAATTATTTTGATCTCTAAATTAAAATTTGACTTCATTTTTGAATTCCTCATACCCAAATTTGCTAAGGGTGAATTTTTGAGAATTTTTGGAGCTCATTTGGTCCTAAATTGAATTTGGGAAATTATTAGCATAATTAATATTTATTTAAATGGATTTTAATTAATTAAATTAAATTATTTAAGAAATTAACTCTGTGGGTTTTGCTGTCGGGACCGCGGCAGATCCGCTGCGCAGTCCCGACAGCGGTGCACGGTGTTAAGCCAGCAGGATCTCTGGTGCGCATCACAGCGCAGGATCCAGCGGCCCGCGTCACTCCACCTTTGATTTGATCTTAGACGCTCGATCAGCATCTGGGATCCGACGTCTGAGATTCAATCCACGCGGTCATTACCCACGACTTCCATCAAGCCGTTGAATCCCAATGTCTTTGTGCATCAGACGACCCTTGATCTCCCGGTCGCTGTTCACCTTCATCCTTGAGAGATTCAGCCCGACCACGGAAAATTTTCCATACCCAGCCACGTCGACCTTGTTGGCCACCCTCCTGCCAGGTTAGCTGGACCGTTAGAGGTCTTTCCCGTTGTAGCCGAGCCGCAGGCATGGCTGAGCCATTCCCTGAGAGGGAATGACGAGTGACCCCCTCGGGCCGAGCCTAAGCCATGGCTCCAGACCTCGGCAGCCACCCTGGACCTCCCAGCAGCCTATAAATACCCCCATTAACCCCTCAATGAGCTCTTTGCTCACTGAGAGGCTCATCTTCCCCACTGCCCTCCGTTCGCAGCTCCCAGTTCTTCCAAGCTCTCCCGGTGATCGAACCCGCTGCATCTGCTGATTGAGGGTGAGGTCTGGAGTTCAGACCCCCTTGCGGAGCTCCTAAAACCTCTAAGTTCACTCGAGGTGGCCTGCATTCGCTGCGAATCTTCGAACCTAGGTACAGCTCCTTCCTCCTCTATGTCGAGCTGAATCCAGCTCGATTTGCCTCTCCTCAAGCCATAGATGCTGTGCTAGGACCCTTCCTTAGCTCCTAGCGGTCATCCTGGACCTCTAGTGAGCCTTGGCAGTGTGCCAGACGGCCTAAGCACCGTCTGAGAGCACACTGCTAGTCGGGCCAATCTGCGCGAATGCGGCGTGCTCCTGAGCCATTTAGCCCTCTGATTAGTATCTAAACCCTCATAGCAATAATTGTAAGCTGGTATCGAGGGTCAGGTTCGACCAGATCGATCCAGTCGAAGCTCGGAACGGCAAAAAACGTGGAGTAGCACTCCAACGATCCAGACCACCTCAGGATCTCTCGTTGCTCCCTATCGCTCTCTCCTCGATCCCTGAACGTGTAGGGATTCGAGATATTGGTGACTCGTGGACTCTGTGAGGAGAATTATCTCCTCACAGGTGCGCCAGCTGAGGGGTTTTGGCCGCATAGGCATCCCGCAATCTGGACCTTCCCAGTTAGGCTTTCGTGGTTTAATCGACGCGTCTAAGGCCAAGGAACGTGTAGCCATCGAGATCAGGGCCTGGCGTGGACTGTGCACGGCGAATTTGGCGATGGAAGGTAACCCTAGGGTTCGGGCTGCGAGCACTCGCGGGAGGAAGAAGACGAGGATTTTGGGCTGGGCCGAGCCCCGACCCGCGCGGTTTAGAATTTGGGCCGCAATTATTGAATATTTTAGGAATGCATTTTTAATGATTCTGAATTTAATTAATTAAACACTATAGTTTTAATTTAGATAAACATTCAGAATAAATTATTTAAATTACTTTAGATCCACACATCCAAATAGTATGATCCAATATACCATTTGAATCAGAAGAATTCTAGAAATCTGAATCTAAAATAAAATCCCAGATCCAATGGTTGGATTTAAAAATATTAACTAAAACTATTTTGTTCTTAAATAAATCACATAAAATTACCTAATTATCCAAATTGTGAGTTTAAGGGCTCTGATTGCTCCTTATGACCTAGGGAATAATTCTAGACCCTTAAAATCCATTTTAGGTAATCAATTTTCTTAATCACTCCTTAATCACCCTAATTAAGGATTAGTGAACTTAACCCTATTTAAGCCTCTGAATTGAGTGAGGGTTGTTCCTAACCTTATATTAAGTCAAGTAGAATCTAAGTGTAGAGTTGTATTGCCCCAAATTGCCTTAATTTCACTAATCACCCAAAGTGGCTTAATTAAGTGATTAGTGCTAATTAAGATCAATTAGGTCTTCAAAACCTAAATTTTGGGTGTTTCTCACTTTACTAAGTCATGTGAAACATATTAAAATACATTAGAACCAATTTGGGTAAGTAAACCCTAAAATCCCAATTTTAGCCTTAATAGGGGCATTTTGGTCATTTTGACCAAAATGTGGATTAATGTCCCTCAAGGATTGAAAATTTCAGTAATATACTTTAAATTAAATTGGAAATGTTCTCTTAAATCTTAGAATAATAATATTATTCATATGATCCTTAAATCATCAAATCTTCATATAATCCTTAAATAAGATGCTTAACTCTTAAGCATCTCCATTTAAGGATCATTTGACCTGAAAATTGAAATATAATAATGAGAATTGTCAATTATATCATTAATAAACTCAGATAAGATAACTTAAGGGCTTAGTATCAAAAGATAAGGAATTGGAAAAGTTTAAGTTAAGGATCCAGCTTAAGATCTAAAAGTGATCAAACTTCGACTCTTAGATCTTAAGTAATCTAAAGAGATTATTATGAGTTAATGGTTAACTTAATGTTTAGAACTATTAATCCTTATAGTAATAAGCCCAATATAGCTAGATGTTGAACCTAGTTGCTAAAGAAAATGCAATTGGAATCTCCTAAGCTAATATCTAGTTTTAATGTCTATAGTGATCAAATCTCAGATCTTTAGATCTTAGATCCTAGACTTAGATCTTCAATTTGAATCAAACCACCTCTAATTGAAATTCTTTAATGATTGATTGTTTAATCTTTTGAAACCTTCTATGCGGGTATAGGATGATTCAATCAATAAGATAATGAAATTATCTTAAGGATTCAATATAGATCTTAGATTCTCAAGTTCTTAATTAATTATTTTATCTTATAATTAATAGAATAGCCTTTCACTAAGATCGTAGTTCCTGGATCTTTCAACCTATAGAATCCTTTACCATTGGGATTAAGTGAGAAACCTAGATCCTATTTTAGTATCACCTTGGATTAAGAATTTGAACTCAACATAGAGTTTAAGTTCTAAATCCTTAAATCTTGATTTATTTGATCAAGATTTTGGTAAGAGAGTAAAATATTCATAAAATTAGGTCATTGATTTGCTTATTTAAACCATATAGTCATCACATGTTTTTTGATTAGAACTTGTTAAGTTCTAATATTTGACTTTAAGGACGTAAATCTGAGATTCTACTCGATAGCTGGATATCGGAGATCCTAAGCTTGTACTTTCTCAGAGTAGTTAGATTTGGAAATTAGACAACAACAGATATCACATAAGTCTAGATTGTGTCTCTTGCTTACTTTGATTTGATTACTTTGCATACCTTGGATTTTGAGCTTTAGCCCTTGAGCATAATAGGAGAACTTAGGATGATGTATCCTAAGCTAGTATTGAATTTACATATCATTCAGTTTTGTTTTATCACAGTTAGTAGAATATGACCTAGTTTAGTCTACCTCTTCAGTAGTAGTATTGTATAGATTGGACTCTGACCTAGCATATTTGGATGGCTAGGCTGGGGATTGACTGATTAATTGATATTGGGGGCCCTGTATGGCCTATTGGCTGGTATGGCAGTACTAGAATTTAGGCATATTACTACTTTACCTGTATTATATTGTTTTGACTTTTGGTTTGTTTTGCCACATGCTTCAGTGGCCTTATATTCAGTATTTGCTCGCTTTGCCACATGTCTCAGTGGCTTCACTTATTATATATTGCTTTTCTTTTCGCCACATGTCTGAGTGGCCTTTCTTTTCATATTAATCTGCATGTTGTATGTATATTTTATGGCTTAGATATATGTATAAATGGCATGTTTAGGATGCTAGAATTGTATTATATTCTGTACTCGTGTTCTTTTATACTCAGCATATTTTACTTCGATCATAATCATGTTAGGATCATGTTTATTCAGTAGTTGCAGTTATTTTTGCTCTTAGCCTTACCTTGCTTATTTTGAGTCTGTATGTTACTTTACATACATGTTGCATACTATAAATAGATAGTTTATAGTATCCCAGTTCTTTCATAGCTTATTGCACCCCTTTACTGCTGCATGTATAGTTAAATTTAAATGTGATATTCTTTAATATTCAGTTCACTTTAAATAGCCTAAAATGTACTTAGACAATTGTCTAACTGTAACCTTTTTATTTTGTTGGCTGGGGCCCTGGTATTTGTGATACCGACAAATGTCAGATTCAGACTTGTTCGTGGGTAGTGTCGCTGAGGAGGAGCCAGTTCAGGAGGAGGACCTTCCAGTTGCTGTCTAGCTAGCTTTGTCTTGTTATTCCAGTGAGGACGAGAGTCTTTCATTCTTCAGTTATTCATTTCAGTTTGTAATAATTAAACTTTCTGAATGTACTTTACTTTCTGCATTGTGATGAGTTATTATATTGTATTTTCTTTTCCTATTACGTATGCTTGTGGATGTTACTTTATGTTATATTGCTTTCGCCACTTTGATATCTATATTGATGAATGTTACAGTACTTGGTGACAAGTCCTTGCCTTAAGGTACGTTGGGTTCGCCTAACTTTACTTAAGTTGGGAATTTTCCACAGTTGGAGCACCGTACTTCCTTATTGTCAGTACGGGGGCCCCACAGTTGGTATCAGAGAACACCATAAGGTGTCAGAATGGGATCTATGATTCCTTTCTACTTAATGGATCATTCTTCTAAAATACACGCATCAATATAGGTGACATCCATAACATAGCAGTGCCAGTAACTCTATTCACAATGAAAGAGGAGAATACTCCCAACTCAATAAATTTATTAAATTAGGGTCTAACACAAATATAGTAAAATTCTGCTCCCAGAGTCCGATGGGATCTGAGGAGTTCGATATAGACTACTATCAGCGTATCTTCAGGAGTGCTTGGGACTGTAGCTTCAAATGGAGGCAGGAAAGCAACTGGCAAATCGAAGGAGTTTCATCAAGAGGAATTTTGGTCCTGGAAAAACTTCTACAACAAACTGTATATCGAGGGCTCAACTTTCCAGTGTATGCGCAAGAATGGCTGAGCCGAGTAGAGTCCCTTTTGTAGCACATAGAGTGTCCCGAGTCACTCTATGTAGATATGGTGACTGACCTGATGGTGGACTACGCCGGAGTTTGGTGGTACGAGACTATGGCCAAGCTCGAGAAGAAGCGTAATAGGAAGTGGCGAGAAGTCACCTTTGAGGACTTTTGTGTAGCCTTTAGGGCTGAGTACATTGATAAAGTCTAAATAATAGTTAGATTAAATGTTATTTTAATTTTAGGCAAACTTCATTTACAGTTTCACATTGTAATTTCAAAATTTTATAATTAATGAGAAATTTTGGTTTCCTTCCTTAGAGTAGATTCTGAGTTGTTCTTTTCCTAATTAAAACTAGAATGGATTCTGGATCACCACCCACTATTACTCCTATCAAGAACACTGTGGCATCCAGTAGTTCTAATGATGAGGTGGCTCATCTGCGAGCTATGGTGGCAACACTCTTAGAGAACCAAGCTCAACAGGCTCTAGTCATGCAAAAATTATTGAATGAGCGTGTAACCCCAGCAACTATCGCTGCTCCAACAGTCCATGCTCCACAAGCTGCTTCATCTTCACACCATACAGTAGATAATCTCCTCCATAATTTCCTGAGGTTAAGGCCTCCAACCTTTGGCGGGAACTTGTCCCCAATTGATACGGCCGATTGGCTGAAGGCCGTAGAAAAGGATCTAATTGGTCTGAAAATTCCAAACTCTGAAGCTGTCCGTCTAACCACTCATCTGTTTCATGCCGAGGCAGAATATTGGTGGGAAGGAGTCAGGAACACCCAGTTCATTGATTATGAATTAGACGACATTCCTTGGAATACATTTGTTGAAGCCTTCAAGACTGAGTTCATTCCCCCGTCCGCACAAAACATGATTACAGATACGATCATGAGGTTGACGCAAGGAAGTCGCTCAGTGGCGGAATACGAGAGAGAGTTCCGTAGATTAATCCGTTTTGCACCAGAAGTTACCCACTCTGAGTCAGCAAAGTGTCATCGCTTCCTTTGTGGACTCAGAAGTTCATTGAAGAATCAGATAGTGCCACTCTGTCTAACTAGTTTCTTCAAACTAGTGGAAACAGCTAAGGTGATTGAGCATCACCAATTCGAAGAAGATCATAAGCGAAAGGCGCAACCCAATCTGAACCAGCGAGGAAATTTCAAAAGGCACGGGTCTAACCCCGCGAAAGTATATCAGCTGGAAGCTGCACCTACAACTGAACAAATTCAGAACTGCGCCAAACCACATCCGTATGGCAAGTGTTATCACTTTGGCCAGAGATGTTTTAATTGTGGGCGCACAGGTCATCGATTTTATCAGTGCGACCACACAGAAACAATAGATGGAGTTCAAATGAAGCCGTATCACAAGAAGCAGGTGTTTCAGGCAACTCCATTGAATCGGAGGGAACCAAATCTAGCCATAATGCCAGCCCCTGCTCCTAAAGTGGCTCACACCCTGCCCCCAGCACCCAATTCTCAGAATTTCCAATGATGGCAAAATAACAATCGTCCTGCTGGACCTGCCCGAGTGTATGCTTTAACTCCTATGGAAGCCGCGGAAGATAACAACGTGGTTTCAGGTACACACTCTTAAACCTCGCTTGTCATATTGCCTTTCTGTATGTTACATCTGTTCAAGCTGTTAATGTAAAACTGTGTAATTTAGGCACACTTTATTTTAATAACCAACCTTGTAACATATTGTTCAATACGGGTGCCAGTCACTCATTCATCTCAGAACAATTTGCTAATAATCTTAAACTCCACACATGCAACCTAGCGCAAAGATTAAGTGTTGTACTTCCATCAGGAATCCAACTAAGTGCTCAGAAATTTTGCAATATCAAAGTCCCGATAAGCGATCAAGAATTTCAGGCTAAGCTAATCGTTTTACCGATAGTAAACTTTGACATCATCCTCGGGATGAATTGGCTTAGTGACAATAATGCTGTGATTAACTACCATAAAAAGAAAGTCACTCTCAACTCTCAGGGTAAGCCTGAAACATTTGTAGGAAAAACTAGCATGCAGTTATCTTTAATAAATGCCATTAAAGCAGAACAGTTGATTGTCAAAGGTAGTAGCGCCTACTTAGTCACCATGATGGGCGAAACAAAAGAAAATATCTCCCTTGCTGATTGTAAGGTAGTCAAAGAATTCGCCGA
This sequence comes from Gastrodia elata, assembly GCA_016760335.1. Lineage (NCBI taxonomy): Eukaryota > Viridiplantae > Streptophyta > Magnoliopsida > Asparagales > Orchidaceae > Gastrodia > Gastrodia elata. The sequence goes on along the minus strand of CM028677.1, from coordinate 2,225,437 downwards.
TGTATTCCCGGAAGATTTGCCTGGTGTACCTCCTTCCAGAGAAGTGGAATTCTCCATTGAATTGATTCCTGGTACACAGCCAATATCCAAAGCACCTTATAGAATGGCACCTAAAGAGCTTCAAGAACTCAATGAGCAGTTGCAAGAGCTCCTAAATAAAGGTTTTATTAGGCCAAGCATGTCTCCTTGGGGAGCGCCAGTTTTATTTGTGAAGAAGAAGGATGGATCTATGCGTATGTGTATAGACTATCGCGAACTAAATAAGGTCACCGTAAAGAACAAATAACCACTGCCTAGAATTGACGATCTGTTCGATCAATTATCCGGAGCCGTGATATTTTCTAAAATTGATCTAAGGTCTGGATACCATCAGTTGCGAGTAAAAGAAGACGACGTAAGGAAGACTGCGTTCCGTACTCGTTATGGACACTTTGAGTTTTTGGTAATGTCGTTCGGACTCACCAATGCACCGTCAATCTTTATGGATTTAATGTAGCGAGTGCTGAAACCATGTCTGGACAAATTCGTAATCATCTTTATTGACGATATCCTCATTTACTCCAAAACTCTAAAAGACCATGAAGAACATCTGAGGTTAGTGTTGGAAACCTTGCGTGAGCATCAACTTTATGCCAAGTTCTCCAAGTGCAAGTTCTGGCTTAACTCAATTGCATTTTTGGGGCACGTAGTCAATGCTCAGGGAATTCGAGTAGACCAGAGCAAAGTAAAGGCTATTCAGGATTGGGCTCAACCTAAGTCTGTCACCGATATTAGAAGTTTCCTGGGATTAGCAGGATACTACAGGAAGTTCGTTAAGGGCTTTTCCCAGATCGCTTCGCCGTTGACTAAACTAACCCAAAAGGCTGTCCCATTCATTTGGAACCCAGAATGCAAGAAAGCATTTCAAACCCTTAAGGATGCTCTATCTACCGCTCTAGTTCTTGTTCTACCAAAAGAAGGTTTGAATTATCAGGTATATACCGATGCTTCTGGAATCGGTCTAGGTTATGTTTTGATGCAAGAGGGTAAGGTAATTGCTTACGCCTCTCGTCAACTAAAACCCCACCAGAAGAACTATCCAGTTCATGACCTTGAACTTGCAGCCGTAATATTCGCCTTGAAAATATGGCGTCACTATTTGTATGGAGTATAATGTTCAATTTTCACTGACCATCAAAGTTTGAAGTACATCTTCACCCAGCGAGAGTTGAATTGCCGTCAAAGAAGATGGTTGGAACTTATCAGTGATTATGATCTCAGTATCCAGTATCATCTCGGAAAAGAAAACGTTGTGACCGATGCTCTTAGTCGTCGTGCTACTCTAACCTCTATGATTGCCTCCAGTTTCTTAGAACCTGAATTTTGTAAGCTCGAGGTTACTCCAGTTAATGGTGATATGCTGAATTCGCTATTAGCAAATATTAATGTGGAACCCACTTTCCACCGAGATGTCTCCATCTCGCAAACCAAAGATAATGAGTATCTGAAATTTAAAGCATATATCGAAGGTGGTCGTCATCAGGATTTGCAGTTGCAGAATGGTGTAGTTTATCAGGGCAATCAATTGTGGATACCTAAATCTATGCATCAAGAGGTTTTAGTTGAAGGCCATAATTCTGGGTATCATAGTCACCCAGGCGGTACTAAGATGTATCAAGATTTGAAGCAATCATTTTGGTGGCCAGGTATGAAGAAAGATGTAGCTCACTTTGTGGCCAAATTCCATGCCTGTAATCTAGTAAAGGTCAAACACCAAAGACCTAGTGGTCTTCTGCATCCGCTAGATATTCCTGAATGGAAATGGTTCGATATATCAATGGACTTTGTCATGGGATTGCCTCGTGCCAAATCTGGTGCCGATGCAATCTGGGTTATTGTTGATCGATTAACTAAATCAGCGCATTTCCTTCTTATTCGTCAAACTAATTCAGTAGAGAAGTTGGCAAAGCTCTACATCAAGGAGATTGTGAGATTGCATGGAATTCCAAAGTCAATTGTATTTGATAGAGATAGCAGATTTACTTCCAAGTTTTGGCAGGCTGTGCATCAAGACCTGGGAACGATTCTAGCCATGAGTACAGCTTTTCATCCTCAGACGGATGGTCAGACTGAGAGAGTAAATCAAGTTCTGGAAGACTTGCTTAGACTCTGTATCCTTGATTTTGCTGGTTCCTGGGAAGATCACATCCCGTTAGTGGAGTTCGCCTATAACAACAGTTTTCAAGCCAGTATTAAGATGGCTCCTTATGAAGCTTTGTATGGTAGAAAATGTAGTACTCTGCTAGACTGGTCTGAAACAGGAAGTGTTCAACTGTTTAGTTTAGAATTGGTAGAAGAAACCAGCAGCAAGATCAAGTTAATTCAACAGAGAATTTGTTCAGCTCAAGATCGTCAGAGTAAGTATCATGACTCTCACCACCATCTCTTAGAATTCAATGTGGGAGATTCTGCTTATCTGAAGGTCAGCCCAATGAAGGGTGTTTTCAGATTTGGTGTAGCTGGGAAACTCAATCCCCGCTATGTAGGACCTTTCAAAATCTTGGCCAAGTTAGGGTCATCTGCTTATCGGCTAGGCCTACCTGATGGCTTCGCAGCTGTTCATAATATATTTCATGTATCCTCATTGAGAAGATGTCTTCAAGACCCTTCTCATCTCGTTCAACTCCCAACAGTAGAAATTCAACCTGATCTTTCTTATGCCGAAGAACCTATCAGAATTTTAGCTCGTGATCAGAAACAGCTGAGGAATCGTTCAATTCCTATGGTCAAAATTCAGTGGAAGAACAGATCATTAGAAGAATCTACTTGGGAAAAAGAGGTGGATATGCGCAATAAATATCCCCAGCTCTTTACAAACTCACATACTATTCATTTCTTTTCCTTCAATTGCATCTAAAACTCATATTGTCGCAGTAGGACATTTCTTCACTTGGGTGATGTCAGGGATGACATCGTTCTCAAGAGGGTGAGTCTGTAACAACCCTAGGTTGTTACCCTAGCTAAAACTAGATTAGCTGAGCTAAACAAAGGTTTGATTTTGATTCCATTGAATTCAATGGGTCATTTAAACCTAAACCTAGAAGTTTGATAATCAATTGGAGCTAATTTGGAGAATTTGGTATTTTTGGCTATTTTTAAGCCCTGAAAAATACCTAAATTATTTTGATCTCCATATTAAAATTTGACTTCATTTTTGAATTCCTCATACCCAAATTTGTTAAGGGTGAATTTTTGGGAATTTTTGGAGCTCATTTGGTCCTAAATTAAATTTGGGAAATTATTGGAATAATTAATATTTATTTAAATAGATTTTAATTAATTAAATTAAATTATTTAAGAAATTAACTCTGTGGGATGTGCTGTCGGGACCGCGGCAGATCCGCTGCGGGGTCCTGACAACGGCGCACGGTGTTAAGCCAGCAGGATCTCTGGCGCGCATCACAGCGCAGGATCCAGCGGCCCGCGTCATTCCACCTGTGATTTGATCTTAGACACTCGATCAGCATCTGGGATCCGACGTCGGAGATTCAATCCACGCGGCCATTACCCAGGACTTCCATCAAGCCGTCGAATCCCAACGTCTCCGCGCATCAGACGGCCCTCAATCTCCCGATCGCTGTTCACCTTCGTCCCCGAGAGATTCAGCCCGACCACGGAAAATTTTCCGTACCTAGCCACGTCGACCTTGTCGGCCACCCTCCTGCCAGGTTAGCTGGACCGTTAGAGGTCTTTCCCATTATGGCCGACCCACAGGGATGGCTGAGCCATTCCCTGAGAGGGAATGGCGAGTGACCCCCTCGGGCCGAGCCTAAGCCATGGCTCCAGACCTCAGCAGCCACCCTGGACCTCCCAGCAGCCTATAAATACCCCCATTAACCCCTCAGTGAGCTCCTTTGCTCACTGAGAGGCTCATCTTCCCCACTGCCCTCTGTTCGCAGCTCCCAGTTCTTCCAAGCTCTCCCGGCGATCAAACCCGCTGCATCTGCTGATTGAGGGTGAGGTCTGGAGTTCAGACCCCCTTGCGGAGCTCCTGAAACCTCTAAGTTCACTCGAGGCGGCCTGCATTCGCTGCGAATCTTCGAACCTAGGTACAGTTCCTTCCTCCTCTCTGTTGAGCTGAATCCAGCTCGATTTGCCTCTCCTCAAGCCATAGATGCTGTGCTAGGACACTTCCTTAGCTCCTAGCGGTCATCCTAGACCTCTAGTGAGCCTTGGCAGTGCGCCAGACGGCCTAAGCACCGTCTGAGAGCACACTGCCAGTCGGGCCAATCCACACGAATGCGGCGTGCTCCTGAGCCATTTAGCCCTCTGATTAGTATCGAAACCCTTAGAGCAATAATTGTAAGCTGGTATCGAGGGTCAGGTTCGACCAGATCGATCAATTCGACTGAACTTGATCGATCCGGTCGAAGCTCTGAACGGTAAAAAATGTGGAGTAGCACTCCAACGATCCAGACCACCTCAGGATCTCTCTTTGCGCCCTATCGCTCTCTCCTCGATCCCTGAACGTGTAAGGATCGAGATATTGGCGACTCGTGGACTCTGTGAGGAGAATTATCTCCTCACAGGTGCGCTAGCTGAGGGGTTTTGGCCGAATAGGCATCCCACAATCTGGACCTTCCCAATTAGGGCTTCGTAGTTTAATCGATACGTCTAAGGCCAAGGAACGTGTAGCCATCGAGATCAGGTCCTGGCGTGGACTGTGCGCGGCGAATTTGGCGACGAAAGGTAACCCTAGGGTTCGGGCTGCGAGCACTCGCGGGAGGAAGAAGACGAGGATTTTGGGCCGGGCCGAACCCCGTCCCGCGCGATTTAGAATTTGGGCCGCAATTATTGTATAATTTTAGGAATGCATTTTTAGTGATTCTGAATTTCATTAATTAAACACTATAGCTTTAATTTAAATAAACATTCAGAATGAATTATTTAAATAACTTTAGATCCACATATCCAAATGGTATGATCCAATATACCATTTGAATCAGAAAAATTCTAAGAATCTGAATCTAAAATAAAATCCCAGATCCAATGGTTGGATTTAAAAATATTAACTGAAACTATTTTGTTCTTAAATAAATCACATAAAATCACCTAATTATCCAAATTGTGAGTTTAAGGGCTCTGATTGCTACTTATGACCTAAGGAATAATTCTAGACCCTTAAAATCCATTTTAGGTAATCAATTTTCTTAATCACTCCTTAATCACCCTAATTAAGGATTAGTGATCTTAACCCTATTTAAGCCTCTGAATTGAGTGAGGGTTGTTCCTAACCTTATATTAAGTCAAGTAGAATCTAAGTGTAGAGTTGTATTGCCCCAAATTGCCTTAATTTCACTAATCACCCAAAGTGGCTTAATTAAGTGATTAGTGCTAATTAAGATCAATTAGGTCTTCAAAACCTAAATTTTGGGTGTTTCTCACTTTACTAAGTCATGTGAAACATATTAAAATAGATTAGAACCAATTTGGGTAAGTAAACCCTAAAATCCCAATTTTAGCCTTAAGAGGGGCATTTTGGTCATTTTGACCAAAATGTGGATTAATGTCCCTCAAGGATTGAAAATTTCAGTAATATACTTTAAATTAAATTAGAAATGTTCTCTGAAATCTTAGAATAATAATATTATTCATATGATCCTTAAATCATCAAATCTTCATTTAATCCTTAAATAAGATGCTTAACTCTTAAGCATCACCATTTAAGGATCATTTGACCTGAAAATTGAAATATAATAATGAGAATTGTCAATTATATCATTAATAAACTCAGATAAGATAACTTAAGAGCTTAGTATCAAAAGATAAGGAATTGGAAAAGTTTAAGTTAAGGATCCAGCTTAAGATCTAAACGTGATCAAACTTCGACTCTTAGATCTTAAGTAATCTAAAGAGATTATTATGAATTAATGGTTAACTTAATGTTTAGAACTATTAATCCTTATAATAATAAGCCCAATATACCTAGATGTTGAACCTAGTTGCTAAAGAAAATGCAATTGGAATCTCCTAAGCTAATATCTAGTTTTAATGTCTATAGTGATCAAATCTCAGATCTTTAGATCTTAGATCCTAGACTTAGATCTTCAATTTGAATCAAACCACGTCCAATTGAAATTCTATAATGATTGATTGTTTAATCTTTTGAAACCTTCCATGCGGGTATAGGATGATTCAATCAATAAGATAAAGGATTGAATATAGATCTTAAATTCTTAAGTTCTTAACTGATTATTTTATCTTATAATTAATAGAATAGCCTTTCACTAAGATCGTAGTTCCTGGATCTTTCAACCTATAGGATCCTTTACCCTTAGGATTAAGTGAGAAACCTAGATCCTATTTTAGTATCACCTTGGATTAAGAATTTGAACTCAACATAGGGTTTAAGTTCTAAATCCTTAAATCTTGATTTATTTGATCAAGATTTGGGTAAGAGAGTAAAATATTCATAAAATTAGGTCATTGATTTGCTTATTTAAACCATATAATCATCACATGATTTTTGATTAGAACTTGTTAAGTTCTAATATTTGACTTTAAGGACGTAAATCTGAGATTCTACTCGATAGCTGGATATTGGAGATCCTAAGCTTGTACTTTGTCAGAGTAATTAGATCTGGAAATTAGACAACAATAGATATCATATAAGTCTAGATTGTGTCTCTTGCTTACTTTGATTTGATTGCTTTGCACACCTTGGATTTTGAGCTTTAGCCCTTTAGCATAATAGGAGAATTTAGGATGATGTATCCTAAGCTAGTATTGAATTTACATATCATTCAGTTTTGTTTTATCACAGTTAGTAGAATATGACCTAGTTTAGTCTGCCTCTTCAGTAGTAGTATTGTATAGACTGGACTCAGAGCTAACATATTTGGATGGCTAGGCTGGGGATTGACTGATTAATTGATATTGGGGGCCCTGTATGGCCTATTGGCTGGTATGGCAGTACTAGAACTTAGGCATATTACTACTTTACCTGTATTGTATTATTTTGACTTCTGGTTTGTTTTGCCACATGCTTCAGTGGCCTTATTTTTAGTATTTGCTCGCTTTGCCACATGTCTTAGTGGCTTCACTTATTATATATTGCTTTGCTTTTCGCCACATGTCTTAGTGGCCTTTCTTTTCATATTAATCTGCATGTTGTATGTATATTTTATGGCTTAGATATATGTATAAATGGCATGTTTAGGATGCTAGAATTTTATTATATTCTATACTCATGTTCTTTTATACTCAGCATATTTTACTTCGATCATAATCATGTTAGGATCATGTTTATTCAGTAGTTGCAGTTATTTTTGCTCTTAGCCTTACCTTGCTTATTTTGAGTCTGTATGTTACTTTACATACATGTTGCATGCTATAAATAGATAGTTTATAGTATCCCAGTTCTTTCATAGCTTATTGCACCCCTTTACTGCTGCATGTATAGTTAAATTTAAATGTGATATCCTTTAATATTCAGTTCACTTTAAATAGCCTAAAATGTACTTAGACAATTGTCTAACTGTAACCTTTTTATTTTGTTGGCTGGGGCCTTGGCATTTGTGATACCGACAAATGTCAGATTCAGACTTGTTCGTGGGCAGTGTCGCTGAGGAGGAGCCAGTTCAGGAGGAGGACCTTCCAGCTACTGTCTAGCTAGCTTTGTCTTGTTATTCCAGTGAGGACGAGAGTCTTTCATTCTTCAGTTATTCATTTCAGTTTGTAATAATTAAACTTTCTGAATGTACTTTACTTTCTGCATTGTGATGAGTTACTATATTGCATTTTCTTTTCCTACTACGTATGCTTGTGGATGTTACTCTATGTTATATTGCTTCCGCCACTTTGATATCTATATTGATGAATGTTACAGCACTTGGTGACAAGTCCTTGCCTTAAGGTACGTTGGGTTCGCCTAACTTTACTTAAGTTGGGGATTTGCCACAGTTGGAGCACCGTACTTCCTTATTGTCAGTACGGGGGCCCCACATGAATACTCCCGCAGAATTAGATAGCTTCTAAATATAACTTCAATTAATTAAATAAAAGTTATCTTACAAACTTATTGGTTATAAGATCTCTTCATAACTGTTTAGTTATGCTTACTTTCATAGTCCTAGGCTATGTATGTCTTAGACCAAAAGTCTAAAGACACTTCTTATTTTTTATGCTTTACACTCTTTATTTCCAGTATTGTGTAATGCTTAATTACAGCTCAATTAAAATACAATATATGTTGCTTAATTTTATTTAAATGCTTCACTGGATTTCATTGTACTTACCATAAATTTTATTGAACATGTATTAGTTTCATTTCTTTTTACTTTAAATGCACATTGTAATTTCTAGCCCTTTTGGATACCTTTCCTTACCATTTTAGATTGATGGCTAGGACTTATGTATAAGTGAGTATTTTTACTCAGCTTATTTCATATTGTCTCCTTTATAGTTATATTTATTTTCTTTTTCCATACTTGACAGCTTTTATAGCTCCACTGCTTAGCTTAAATTATAAATTAATGCTTGTGATATCCTAGTAATTTAAAATATAGCCAATCTTATAATGTGCTTAGATTGTTTAGTCTAACTATACTTTTTCTTTTATTGGATTTGCCATATCATATTTAAATACCAAAATATGATAGATTAAGAGCTCTTGATTCAGGTAATGTAGGTCCAAGCACTTGAAGAGCTTATAAAGAATATTTGCTTCCGCTTAATTAAAAATGTTTACTTGCATTTTATTACAGGATGAGAGAGTGACTTACTTTCTTTTACTCTTTCTTTTAAAAGGCTTGTTATAGTTAAATTATAAATAGCTTGAGTTTATTTGAGTTACTGATACCTACTCTTTTATAGTTGTGCTATGATTACTTATTTTCTTGGGATGAATGAGTGGATTATACTAATTACTTGTATTATATATACTTACAATGTTGTGTTTACATGTATCTCCTTAACATGTATCTTCTATTGCATTCATTTACAATGTTATTTTAACTTAACAACTACTCACAAAGTGACTTGGCCACTTAGCATCCATACTTATTTGTTTTCTTCTTATCGAGTATTGGGTGCTAAGATAACATCCCAATGTTTGGATTAATCTCCTATCCAATTATTAGAGTCATTACAGTTAGTATTAGAGTAGGCCATAGGGTGTTAGATAGGAGCTAAGTGCCATATTGGGCAAAGTACTACTTCATGTGAGCATCCTCTTGAACCCATGATGGTTTAGGTGCTACATGATTGTGGGTACCTCTTTAGCCTGTATGGGTCACCTCTAGTCCTATCTACCCAATAGATGGTTCTTAGATTTGTGTCTGGATACTAATGAGGATGTAAGTTACTTAAGTTGGGGAGATTGTAATGACCCACTTAAGTAGTAATAATTGAAACTCTTAAATATTGAGACGCCTTTTCAGATAACGGTGGAGTTCCTGATAAGTACTCCAAAGTTAAGTGTACTCAAGTGGGAGCAGTCCCAGGATGGATGAACTGCTTGCTGGGAAGTTATCTTCTAAGGGAAAATTGTGAGGCCTTTCAGGACAAAGTGAACAATACCATAGTACTTAAGATTTTGGGCTGTTACATTGAGTGGCATTCATCACTTAAGGAGGCTTATCCTAAAGGAAGGGAATTTCACCATCCAATAATATGGCAAAGGAGGTAAAGGCTAACTTGTTAAGTAACCACAAATGATTTGACCAAAACTAAAGGTTCAAAGATATATCTAACAATTCTAATCTAAAGGATTAGGATCCTAAATCTTAACAACTTAAGGTTAGGTTGACTTCAAAGAACAAAAGTTCTTTGACTACTTAGGCAATTAGGATCTAAGCTAGCTAAATTCCCATTATTAGATTATGTTTAATAATAAAGCCAAGGATTTACTACTAGCTCTATTCTTGAGTTTACACTTATATGTATGATCAATTTAACTAAGTGTAATCTCACACTAAAGAGAAAATAGAGTGAAATAACGATAGAGTTAATCCACCCTAAGGTTTCTGCCACCAAAGAGATAATCATCTATTGCTAAAGTATTCTCTTAAGGAAACAAGGGTATATATTCAATTTGGATACCTAACCTTAAAATCATGGGAAGACTAAAGTCACTTAATGTGACTTAACACCTTTAGGATCTTAAGGTTAACTATAAAACTATAGTCACAAGTCATAAATAATGACTTGATCAAGTAAGGTTCTATGGTTAATACTATCCAATTTATAAGGTAACACTCATCCCAAAAAGGATTACTAGACTAATGTCAAAGTCACAAAATGACCTAGCCAACAATAGATCAAAGGGTTAATATCAAACTATCATCTTATCCAAAATGGATATGCCTTAACACTAAAGAGGGATGCTACACTTAGTCCCAAAATGTGACTTAACCAAACAAGTGTCTCAGGTTTGGTTGACTAATCCAAAATGATATGCTATTATACAAGAAGTGAAAGATCACCTTTAACATCAGCATAGGATCACTAAAGGTACAAATAAGGGCTAAGCAAGGGCTAACCCTAATTAGGGATTTATCCTCCTAAACTAAGGTAGGGTTACCTACACATGCATCTAACTAGTGTTAAGTCAGATTGAATTAACACTAAGGCTTAAGAATGGCTTAGACATAAAAGGATGAAGCCTAAACCAAAGAATTTGATTAATAAAATTATAAGGGCAAAATGGTCATTTGGGGGACCTAAAAGCTAATTTGAATTAAATTGATTTAAGCAAAAAATCTAAGCACATAATTAGGTTCTATACATTTTAATGAAAGAATAAATAGTAAGAACATGAACTTTGGAGTAATCTAGCTCAATTACTTGACTAATCAACCTAAAATATGATTAAGGCAAGATTAATGAAATTAATTAGAGAATTTTGAAGTTTAACATGCATGATTGTTCTTTACTATCTAATGAGCAAAACACAACTAAGTTTAGCCAGTTTAGATGTCAAAATAGAAACTTATGCTCTAAATAAGGATTAAGCTAATTAGGCAGTAATTAACAAAACCAATCATTAAAAGCTAAATTTTATTGCATATTACTAATCTACATGTTCTCCTAATTAAAATGGTAAATAAATTTGATATGTTTCGATAAGTATTGACTAAGATAGTGCAAATTCTAGATTAATGCATTTTCTTATGATTTAAACATAGTGTTTAAGTAAACATTTAACTACATTAATCCAATTCCATTGTTTGGGTCCTATCGGGTTGACCATGACCCAACAAGCTGGCCCACTTAAGGACATGCTGGTTGATTGGGGACTGACTGGAACGTACTGTGGCACATCGCTGGCCCTAGATGACCCAACCCTTGGCTACAGCCCTTCATCATCGATGTGGCTGAGAGGGATAGAAGTGTAGATTTATGGTTTCGAAGAAACCCTAAATCCTCTCTCACCAAAGCGTTAAATAATGTGTTTAATGGCTCAAAATGCCTAGACAACGGAGCTCTACCGATTTAACATAAAAGCTGAAACCGAGGAAGACGAAATCAAATAATTCCTAATTTATTATTTCAATCCTAGAGTTTACGATGGAGGTGAAATCCTCCATCCATAGTTGGATCTATGGCCAACGACCCCCATCAGCATGCTTCTTGGATTTAGGATGACCCAAGGGGCATTCTAGCTCGATGGAAAGTGATAAGGATTGTCGGATGAGCTTTGGGGCTGGGGCACTGTACCCTATTGTACAGGTCAGAGCTCATAGCCATTCGGTAAGAATTGATCAATCTGGATAGATGCTACGATTCAAATGCAAGTATTAGGGATATCAATTAATATCTCCAATTGCACAAAAAGTCGATTAAGTACTCTGGTAGAGGAGTACCTGGAAGGTGTTTTAGCAATTTGCAAGGATCCCACAGATGTAGAGGTGGACAGGTGCAAACTGGATTGAGCCTAATTCCATGGGTGTTGATTGCACTCACTGTGTTCTTGAGGCTGGAGCTGCCAAGGAGAGGTCACCAAGTGAGTTGCCCAGGGAGATTTTGCCAGGTGAGTTGCTAGAGACACATGGTTCTTCGAGTTGAAGAATAAGAAATGGAGATGGAGAAGGAGGGACTCTAGAGGTTTCAATAACTTCTAATTTAAATTGATAGGAGCTTAAGAAGGAAGAGAATTCAATTAGGTGGCAGAGGGGAGTGGGGGACAAGCTGTCCAAAATCCACAAGCACTGGCAAAGGGAGTGGCATAAGCAGAGTGAAGCTAAGAGTAGACGGGGGACCATTCTCAATGGACAAGGGTGTGAAAGCACTGCTTGGATTCAGGTTGGGTTAGTAGGGAATAGGCCAGCTATTGTATTTGGCCTCGGATCCAATGCTTGAATCAGCTCAGACAGCAAGAGCCGTCAGATCCAATCCGAAGAATCGTGGGACATCCCTGATTGCTGGATTTAGCTATCCCACATTCTAGCCAGAGCAGTGGATCTGGTGCGCTCTGTTAAAATGGTTGGAGCAGTTAGAAAATATTAATTAAATAATATTTAAAAATTCAAAAAATTATATTTTCATTAAACAGACTCCAAAAAATCCCAAAAATTCACCACTAACTAATTTGAACTGCTAGGAATCTAAAAATGCAATCATATTTTTGATCCAAGGTCTAAATAAATTTTGTATTTATTTGAATAATAAAATACAATAAAATACTTGATAAAACACAAATGACTTCCTAAAATTCCCAAAATTTCACCCCTAGTTAACTTGGTATAGGAAATTCAATGGTGAAATCAAGTTTCGATTTGGAGCTCATAATAATGACCCTATTTTTTCTTAATTATTTAATTCACTGGAATTTAGGGTTTGGTCTGATTGATTCCAAATAGAACCAAAACCTTGGGGTTCACTCTTGATGACAATTAGAGACTATTAAATGCAATCTTAGACTGATTAGACTCGATATAGCCTAAGTAATAACCACTGATTGTTATAGTCTCCCCAACTTAAAAATAATGTCATTCTCAACATCATAGCTAATTAAGGAAAGCAGGGAGTTTGGAAAAGATATATTGAATTTTAAAATTGGAATATAAATTAAAAATTGAAATCTAAACAGAATTGATTAGGATGAAGTGATACCTAATGTCATTTTATTAGTTTCTGGAGTAGCGACAAGAGTCATCACATAGACTCTTGCCGGGGCTGAGGGTTGATTGTTGGATTTAGATCTTCCTTTCAAGTTCTAACTTGTTGTTCTCGGGACAACAATCTAAACTTGTTTTGAAATAGGAACAATGGGTTGTGGAGGCACTACTGCCACCACAAAAGTTTCTTGAATGATTACACAGGATTTAAAGTCTTGACTGTTAGCAGAATGAGTGATTGGCACTCCATCTATGGTTTCTTTCTGGACACACTAGTAGGCTTTATGTCTTGGCATTCCATAGGTGTATCACACATTACCCTGATGATAACACTTTCCATAGATATGTGGCCTCTTGCAATTCTAGATTTGAGAGGATTGAGGTTCAGCATTTATTTGATTGACTTCAGCTGAACAAAGCTTTTTGAATACTTCAATTTGTTTGGATTCAAATTGAGCTTTCCTTTTCTACTCCATCTGAAGCTGATGATGTTCTTGGATATGGGCTGCTTCAACAAATTCAACAAAGTCTTTATGAATATGAGATACCAGGTGCCCCTTGATCTCATCGTTCATAACTTTTAGGAACCTAATGCAGCGAACAGCTTCAAACCTTACTAGATCAGGTGTGAAGTGTGATAGCTTTTTGAATTCCATTTCATATTTAAAAATAGCTATGCTACCTTGGGAAAGAGACAACAATTCATCCTCCAAAATTATTTGGGCTGATTCAGGGATGAAAGTTCTTTTATAGGCTTCAATTAAAGATTCCCACGGGCTATCTTTGATCTCTAAATCAACAAACTTGGAACTACGCTCATTTTCCCACCAAAACTCTGCTTCATCTTGGAACAACTATGTGATTAATCGTATTGCTTCAGAATTACGACAGTTAATGGTGAGGAGATTCTTCTCTACCAATTTCAGCCATATGATGACGTCCATTATGGTTAAAGAACCATTGAATGAAGGTGTTTGTAGAGGAAGGAAGCTGTGACAGATTCCATCTGCTAAAGAATGAGGAATAGATGGGGCAGGAACATTGACAACTGGAGGATGAAGATTTTGTTCAATCAGCTACTGAAGAGACTAAGCTTGACACGCTTGGTTTTCAATTAATACTTTAATTAGATTGGTCATAGAGCTCACATCTTCTGCTGCACCACTGGAGGAAATAGGAGCCTTGATTTTATTGAACCAGAAGGTGATTTAGAATTCATGATTTATGTTCTAGAATTGGAGAGAGGTTTTCTGAATATAAGTCAAAGAAAGAATAATCAAAGAAAAGAAATTTTCCCTCTTTAGAAAAGAGTGAAACCAATCTAAGAAGTTAGACATTTTTTCAATAACTTATAAACTCAAGGATTTCTACTTAACTAAATTCTTACTACTCGCAATAATACTATTAATCGTGAAATTGTACATTTTAACCTTTACTTGTTAAGCTCATTCAGGGTCTTAGGATGACTTTGCTAGATAGTTCTTTCCATTTTTATTATGAGACCCTAGTAGAAATTGAATAATTGATGATACTGATGTTATACTCAATTAATCAAGATCATACAATTTTAGAGTATAAACCATTAGGATGACATGAACACAGTCTTTATTAGACACCTTGTGGTACTCTCTAATACCATTTGTAATGCCTAGTGTAAAATGTCGAACGATTAAGTTAGCACGGGACATTAATAGCGAAGAGATAACCCATACAACCCATCATCAACTCATCACTAATATTGAGTTAACAGATAGTGCAAGTTATCTCTGATACCAACTATAACTATCCAATCCCATCGCTATGCGTAATATAAAATCATTAGCAGTGGAACAATTTGTTAATCTAAAATATATGGGTCTCCTTTTGCTTAATGCTCTAGATTGAACTATACGTGTTAACCCAAACCATTAATGGCAGGAGGTAACTAAGAGCTGAGGAACTCCACCATTAATCAAGTTAAGTCTTTCATTAACTTGATTAATTATGTGAGTCTACTAAACTAATGATCACAAAATAATATATGTAGTATAGTATAACATAAAGAGCAGAGTGCATAAGCTAAATACATCATCCATACATTCATTCATCCAGAACAGTAAGTAAAGATAGACATCTCAAAAAATAAAAATAGTAAATACATCTAGATATGATTTACTTATTACAAACTTTAATAAAAATGCAGAAAGTAAGCTTTCATCTCAATAAAGCATGAAAACCCTAAGGGTGAAGACCACCACAGCTACTTAGCAATGCCATGCTTCACGTCCTCTTAAGTCTTCTGCACCTCCAAAAGCAAAGGCTCCTCCAAGCAATCTAAATATAAAATTGTTAGTTTCATAATGCCTGGACCCCTGCTAAAAAAAATAAAGAAAAAAAAGAAAATCTTACTTAAACATTGAGTTTAAGTACATTTTAGGCTAACTACAGTGCATTCATTAACTTACAGAGATTCTTAACTTAAAGCAATAAATAAAATAAAGCTAATAGAAATAGTTTACAAACCACTGCAAGCATTGATACCACTGTAAATTAAGTAAACAAATTATTGAAAACACTAAAAATTGATGCATTAGAACTGAAAACCATAATATGAAATATGTATTCCAAATATATGCCAATCCAAATTGCATAAGTTATAACATATAACTAAGTTGTGCTTAAACAACACCCAACTAAAATATACCCAACTGTACATATGCAAAACAAATTTGCTCAACGCACCAAAATCACAATACACCGAAATGAACGTGCCCAATGCACCGATATATATATATATATATAAATTAAATAGAGAAAACCCTAGATTAATGCATTTTCCAATGATTTAAACTTAGGGTTTATATAAAATTTTTATTACATTAATTTATTTTCATGGCTCGGGCCCTGTCGGGTCAACCGGGACCTGACAGGCTAGCCCACTTTGAAAATACTTGGTCAATCAGGGCTCACGAGTTAGCACAATCGCATAGCATGGGCTCAGTTTGGCCACACCCACAGCTCTTCGTCCCTTATGCGAACGAGAGGGATAGAAGAGGGATTTATGTTTTGATGAAACCCTAAATCTTCACACATAAAAGTGTTGAATAATGCATTTAATGGCTCAAAATGCTCAGAAAATAAAGCTCTACCAATTTAACATAAAAGACCTAACTGAGGATAATTAAATCAGTTAATCCTTAATTCCTTATATTGATCCTAGGGTTTACTGTGGAGTTGAAACCCTCCATCCACAATTGGATCTATGTCCAACGACCACCGTCAGCTTGCTTTTTGGGTGAGGCTGACCCAAGGGGCATCTTAGTTCCACGTGAAGTGATAGGAATTGCTAAATGAGCTTTGAGGGCTTAGGCACTATACTCCACTATATATGCATGAGCCTGTAGTCGTTCGATAAGGTTCGGTCGTACCCGATCAATGCTATGGTTTAAACGCAAGCATTAGGGATAGAACTTATTATCTCTAATTAAATAGAAAACTAATTAAGTACTCTGGTATAGGAGTACCTGGAGGGAGTTTCAATGATTCGTAAGGATCCCATAAATGTAGATGTAGACAGGTGTAGGTAGGAACAAACCTAATCCAACAGATGCTTGTTGCACTCGTTAGGTTCCTGAGGCTGGAGTCACCTAGGAGTGGTCGTCGGTAAGTTGTCGAGGAATAAATCGTTGATTCCAGAGGCTGGAGACATCGGGTTCTTTGAATAGAAGAAGAAGAAATTGGAGATGGATAAATAGGAACTCCAAAGGTTTCAACAGCCTTTAATGGAAATTGAGAGGTGCTTAAGAAGCAGAGGAATTTGGTTAGGAGGAAGAGGGGTGTAGCGGACAAGCCAGCAAACAGCCACAGGCACTGACAGGGAGAGTGGAGTAGGCAAAGTGGAGCAGAGCGCAGACCAAGGATCAGACACAATGGGCACGATCGCACGGGCGCAATTTGGGTATGAATTGGGTCGACGGGGAAGAGGCCAGCCATTAGATCTGGCCTTTGATCCAATGGCTGGATCGACTCGGACAGTAGGAGCCATTCGATTTAATCTTATGAATCACGGGACTGCCTTGATTGCTTTATGTGGTGGTCCCAAGTTCTGGCTAGACTTGCGGATCATGCACGATCCGTTAAAATGGTTGGAGCAGTTAGAAAGTATTAATTAAGTAATACTTAAATATTCAAAAATGCTATTATGATTAAACAAACTCTGAAATATCTCAAAATAATTTGGGTGCTAAGAATCCCAAAATTTAATCGGATTTTTAATGTGTTCTAAATAATTATTTAATATATTTGATTAATAAATTATAATAAAATATTTGATGAAATACAAACGACATTCAAAATTTCACAAAACTTCACCTATAGCTAATTTGGGGGTCGGAAATTTAACGGCGAAGTCTGATTTTGATTTGGAGCTCAAAATAATTATCCTTTTTCATAATTATTTAATTAACTAGAAATTAGGGTTTTGTCCAATTTATTCAAAATTGAACCAAAACTTTAGAATTCGCTATTAATGATGATTAGAGACATATAGAAGTTATTTAATACTGATTTGACTAGATTTAACCTAAGTAATAACCATGGGTTATTACACTTTTCCCCTTAGAATTATAAAATTTATAAAATTCTAAGGGTCTAATAGTTGAATTTAAGAATTAGGGTAATAAATTGAAATCTTTATGATTCTATGGCAAGGTTATTATCTAAGGAGTATATCAACTCCTTAAACACCTAATTTCAACATCTATAGGTCATAATATTGACTAAATAATATTTGACCTAAATAATGAGTAATTAGCAAAATTACTCATTGAAATCTGAATGTTAATTAATATTTGGATATTTTATAATTAATAATAAGATGATAATACTACACTGAAAATTCACTAAGTAGTATGCTCTCCTACATTCGCAAGGAATTTCCTACATCCTAATGTCATTGTTTCAAATGATAATCAATCACTAACAATAATAAGATCTATGAAAGTGATGTACACACTACACTATACATATAGCTTAAAAAAATAACATAATTTAATAAATTCAAAACTAAATAAAGGTCTAAGTACTTAACTTAACTCACATGAGTATTTTGAACTTGAAGCTCATTAATTGGATGAGATGAGACATCGTTCACATCACTTACAATATTTGGGCAAGATACAATTAAATGATAATTGCTTTGATAAGAGCAATTTATTTTAATATTCAAAAACATTAGAACTCTATTTAAATTATTGAACAACTAAGGATGGTGGACTAAAATTTAACATGCTCAGGAGGGATCTACACTATATCATATAAAATAGCTTGATAAGAGTGATAAAAATCATTCCTCTGAGGGATTTACGGATGCACATTAAATATAATTCCTTATAATTTGATTGTGATGAAGTCAAACCCATCAATAAGGTAATTCTTCATGCAACAATCAATGATAATTTAAATGACAAATGCCAAGTAAAAATTAGGCGATTGATTAATGATTCAAGTAAACTAGCCTTACTAAAATTTAATAAAAATTAAATATGAAGATATACAACTCCTTAAGTTGCCTGAACTAATTATCATATAGGACCTACAAGCCTACTAATAAACATAAACCATTCTTACATAATTAACAAGGGAAAAAGAGGGTTGTATGCATGATAAAAGCTAACATTCTAATAGAAGCAATAGAAACCATTTTATAAGTATTTAATGGAATTATCCCTAAATTGAACAAGAATTTGTACATATGACATGAAATGGAAACAATCAAACTACAAAAGATAACTCAAGATTTGAATGAACAAGATCATAGGTGATGCATAACCTACTTTAACCATACATGAAGTTGACATAATACATGCAAATAGGTTAAGATCATAGTGCTAATGAACCACTAATAATACAAATATACATTTGATAATAATTACAAGTAATAATTAGACCTAAAGGATTTAAGTTTATAGTGGTTAATATCGTGCTAGCATCGACTAAAGGATATGTTAAGAACAAGGGCTACTATCATCGACCAATGGAGGAGTTCGGTGAGGAGAAGTATAACGACCCCAATTTTGGATCAGGAATCCAATCCAACATTAGGTGTTACTGTAGTACTTAATATTGGATTAGTGAATCTTAACCCACAATTAAGCACTCCAGGAGCCAAGGGTCTTTAAAAAAGAAAACTAGATGTATAATACTAGGTAATATAAGACATTCCAGCCAACCAGAAAAGAAAGAAAAAACATAGCACATAGCAGTAAAGTAAAATATCTAGAGTTCATTAAATTTATACAAACATTTAGATGTAATTACACTCGTCCTCACGGGATGCATAAAGTAAGCAAAGAAAGACAACAGAAAGTAAATGTCTTTAATGCTGCAACTACTAAATTTGGTCTACCTCATGTACAAGATCCATTCCATGCTCCTGATCTACCATATTTGGTATTTAATACGGCAGGACATAGCCAATAAAAAAAAAGTGATTAGACTTAAGAAGTCTAAGTATATTTTAGGGAAACTAATCTATTTATATGTTAAGTGGATATCACATTTTGAAATTTACAATTGTTATTCAAGCAAAGCTCAATGTAGTAAAAATGGAAATAAACTAAGTAAAGTAAAGTAAAGTACAATAAAGTAAATGACTGCAAACAACAATCAAAAGGCTATAAAGCAATAAAAGAGGAAAAGCTGGTACAACCTATATCATATATATAAGTAAGAAAATAGGTATATTATACCAACAAGTGTGTAATAAAAAGAGTAAAGAAATATGTACAAATGGACATATGCTAAGTAACATAAGTGAAAGCAATATAAGTATAAATGTAAGTGATAACAACATACATTATAAGTAAGTAAGGGAGCTGTAAATACTCGTGAACATATAATATATGCAAGTAAAGTAAATCTCAATCATAAAGGACTCAATGTACAGTAAAAGCAGCCACAAATGACTGAGTAAGCACAGTTAAAAGACTATGATAAATTATCCATGATACCAAAGATTGAGAGAAAAGTAAGAACAACCATAATGGAATATAATATGTAAATTGTTTATCTTAATTTAAGTGTTTTGTTCTATGGGAAAAAAATACAGAACCAATGAGAAGCCAAGTATGTATGCCCAAAAAAGAAAAAAATACACACATTCCCCCTCATAGGATCTATGTAGTTTTCTGATCTGCCGATAGCTTGCACTGGCTCAGTAATAGTTGTACATCATTATCCAATGAAACCACAAAGTAAATGTTATAAGTTTATTTATACGCAATGTTTTTATATGTGTCCAAGGATTTAGTTTCAATGTGTTCCAACATTCAAAGATGTTCAAAGATAATTATAAACCATGTGATATCCGTTATTACCACTTTAGTTATCTATCTTATGGTTGGAGATATTCAAGGTCCTCAAATGACTTAGACTTTCTTCGAATGTCTTCATCAAATGATATTATAACAATATATTATTTAAAGTGAGGATTAAAAATAATGATTTGATTAAGGTCTTATTCATGTGATAAAATAATTTACATATATAATTAAATTATTACAAACAAACATCCTATCCTATTTCTAGCACTACATTCATTTAAGCTATCAAATAACCACTTCTACTCTAATGGGACATTCTAAACACATACTAAAGGATTTACTAGTATACTAATTAGATCGCGAGGTTTTTATGACTTAGAATACTAACAGGTCTAGCAATAGAATTCCTTAACCTTTTAGCTAGCATCACTTTACTTAGGATGAAGAGCTTCTAAGAAAAAATATCACATTTATATATCTAAGTTAACTTTCTTACATAGTAAATATATCATGCTAGCATATTAAGATTCTATGTATATCAAGGTTGCTCTATCTAAGCACTTAAGTTATCCTGCTCTTAGATATGTTATTAGTAGGACAATTTTAGTATAATCTTAGACTTATGGCATAATTAAATCTTCTAGTCTAATAAGGTAATAATAAAAGAGTGATATTACTTAAGTTGTTATTATCTAATTAAGACTCACATTAAGTTACAAATTTAACATATAAGTACCTCCAGTACTAAGTCCCATACATATATAAGTCCAAGGTTTCCAAGTCTTAGTGATTCTAGCCCACCAATACTGAGCATATAAGGGTTCTCAGTCCCATACATCTAAGGCAATATCTAGCCATAGCTCAAATACTAAATATTCTAAGAGATTTTAAGTCTAATTGATAAGAACACTAAAACTTCCAATTCTTATATTGATGGTTTTCACTTAAAAGGATTCTAAGACTTTTAGCTTTGACTTAGATGCTCAATAAAATATGGTTCTAACTTCCTTATTATTAAGTTCTCTTTTAATCTTAACTTATTCATATAGTATTTCTAAATGGATATTTAGCCTCACACTTACAATGACTAATTACAGTTCACTAGAGAAGATCTCGCTCAAATACTTATATAATTCTCTAAGTTGCATACTTAGCATGTTAAGGCTACTTATATATTTCTTAGTAGGTTGCACTTAGTCACTTAGATTATGGGCTAAGTTATGTGGAAGGCACTAGTCCTCCAAAAATGTCTCCATTTTAATTATCTTACAAATCCTCTCTTAGACACAATTGATATGCTAAGGATTTCCTAGTAATATTCTAAGTAGTTCAATAATATGATGATCTAAATATAGTCTCTAATTAACTATCGTACAAGTTAGGGCTACCTAAATAGCATTGAAGATGTCAGTAATAATCTAAGTTGAATTGGAAGCTTATCTCATTGCTAAGTTTCTAATTTTTTTTAGATACTAGCTTTAGCTTATTAAAAATATCCTTAGCTAGAAGAGTAACTTATGAGTTCTTATAACTTTAAGCTCATTAAGAAACCTTAGGGTTGGAAGATCCTAACCAACTACCAATTAAATTGACTAACCACAATCTAAAGCAGGATTATTAGTAAGGTGCTTAAGTGAAGGCATTCAAATAGATAAATAATAAGTTCATGTCAAGGCAGTAGGAATTATAGGGCTTAGCTAGCTTAGGCCACTAAAGTAAGTTAATGTATTTATGTTTCATAATGGGTTGATAAGAGTCAATCCTACACTTAGGGAATATGAGGAATAGGACAAAGTTCAATCTAGTTATTAAGGTCCTTACTAATGGTTCTTACAATCATTAGGATCTAATTAGTCCAATCCACCCAAGAGTTTAAGACTACTACAAACCTTAAGTACTAATTATGGCATTAGGACTATAGAAGATCAATTCATTTCCATGTTGAGGCTCTAGCTTAGTTTACTAGCACTAAACTAGGAGTAGGTTCAACAAATATTTTCCTACTCAAAATATCATCTAATGATGAATTATGTCGTACAATATGTTTTCTAAGGTATCCTAGCCTTTAGGAGGTCTAAACATGCAAAACCCCAATTTTGGAAATTTAATATTATGTTATGAATGGTCAAAAACTCATTTTTTTTTTGATGTCCAAATCATATAAGCATAGTGGCTATAACTTCCTTATAACATAACGAGTAAAATTTCACTAAGTAAGGTCAAATGGGACATCAAATTGTTAATCAAAGTTTTAATTATTCTTAATGACACTTAAATAATCATTAGCAAAATTAGTTGTCAAATTAGAAATTTTGACTTCATATTATTGTCCTATACACTTTTGTGATCGAAATGAACTATTGGATAATCAAATTTGGATGAGAAATGGCTATGATACAACATTTGTAAGATTTGGTTATTTGTTTGATTTATTAATTAATCAAAATAGTGATTAGTGAAATTAATCCAAAAATCAAATGTCATATTTTTTTGATTGCTTTGAGATACAACATCAATATATTTGGATGTGTATTTATAAAATTACAAGGCATTGAAAACAAGAATTTAAATAATTAATTAATTTAATTATTTAAATTTCCATTTGTCGCTAGGCCTATGCGCATGTGGTAGCACATGGATACGGACCTGGGATTGAATTACGCGAGTCGGGCCGAACCCAACTCGGATTGAAACATGTATCCCTTCTCATCGAGGCGATGACGTCAAAGGCTAGGGCATCGCCTCTCTCGAGCTTCCGACCACCACAGGGCATGATCCACAGCTCGGCATGAAGCCCTCACCGTGGACAACATGACTGACTCAAAAACCATACACCTAGCCGCTTGAGTTTCCCATAATTGCTAGTACTATGTCCAAAGGCAAAGGAAACTACTGTGGAGCACTATAGCATAATGACAAATTGGGCTCCAACAGAGTTCCATTAAGCTCGGTTGGGGCTCGATAATCCATCGTAGATAAATGAAATAGGCATATGGATGATTGTGTAACTAAAATAGTGAAGGAATTGATGGGTAAGGGAAGTACCACGATTCATCAATACGCCAATTAGAGTTAGGTTAATCAGAGAGATCAGCAGCACAAATGCTCTATGTCCATTTTGTTGCTTGGTTTTGAAAAAATGGCTTGAGTGACATCGGTTTGGGGAGCTTAAGCCACAAGAGAGGAGCTGGCAGGGTATGGGTGTCTGCACCCTGCCTCGCACAATTACGCAGGCTAGGGACGTACAGTGTTCGCGTGATCATTTTTTTATCAATCGTTCGATGGATCAAACTGATCTGATCCGATCAGACATGCCAACTGCCCGATCTCCAATCCCTCACACAATCAAATGGCCGACAGAGGGCGCGCTATATGATTTGAAAAAAGGATAATATTAATAATAATTAATAATATAAAAATACTTAAAAATTAATACATTTTTAAATAATCACAATTAATACATTGTTCTCATCCAATCAGGTAGACTGCGCTTGCCTTTCATGGGGTGAGGAAGTCGAAGACAACAATTAGGATGGAGAAGATTGGGAAGAGTTGTACCTTGCATGTCTGATGGAAATAGAAAGAGAAATAGTTACAACTATGGCTCAACCGTGAGTAGAAAATCTTAAGCTGGGTTTAGGATTAGGGCTGGGAGTGATTGTGCTTTATATAAGTAGCCACACACATTAAGGAGCCTTTGATTTCGATCGAATGACTATGAATTACCTGAAACTTCCAATCTTTGAGCGATCCTCGACTGAAGTCCAAAAATTACAAAACCTAGCACGATTGATCATCACGATGAGATGAATGCACACGTCTATGAATTATTGAATTTGAATGAGCATTTTATTATATATGAATTTTTAAATGCATAAACATCAAAAATTCAATATGTTAGATCTGGAGCTTGAAAATTGATAAAATTCATAAATTTTGATTTATATTGTTATTTTCAATCAATGTTTGAAGTTGAAACTTCAAAAAATAATTTAGGATGATCTAAGATCCCAATCATGCTCAAACTTTCATAGTAGGAACCCCCAAGTATGATCTATCTAAGGATAATTTTATATGATTTTTATTCAATTTAAATTGAAATCCTAATTTTCATTTTAATCTAATTAGGATTAGGTCTAATAGATCTAGTATTACTCTTAGGTTATTACAAATAGATCGAAGTTTAATGAAAATAGAGAAAATGAAATTTTAAGTTTTAGTATCTTCCAATCAAAATACCAACAGAAACTAAATAGCTACAATAAGATCATTTGCTCGCTCTTGCACCTCACCTAAAGAAGGCTCCACGAATAGTTTTAGATCTCACATGTCAGTTTTAAATGGTAGGGCCCCATCCATAAAAGAAAATCATATGCTATACAAATGTCTAAATACTTTTTAGATTGAATTTAATGAATTTTATAGCTTTTAGGAAATCATATTTACTGAACTTATGCGCAAATATAGGTACAGCAAAGCACAAAATATAAACGGGAAAGTTTTAATTAATGAATTTATAACTTATCAAAAAGAGGTAAATACGACACATTCCTCTAATCTAGTAGCTGCAACAAGGTTAAACAACAATGCATATAAAGCTAAAGTAATTATATTATGATTGAAATAAATCTTCTAACAAGACTAAGATCAAAAGGATATGTACTGAATAAAGTATAAAAGCAAGTAAGCAATGATACCTATAAGTAAACCAGATCAAGATTAACATTCTAGCATTTACATATAAGCATTAATAAGTCTGCATAAGTAAATAAATCTGGAATAATAAATATGTAAATACTGAAAGTAAGAGAATATAAATTTTTTCATATCAAAAGAATTTGATAATAAATTCAAATCAAGTTTATCTGAAATATATCATGTGTTTATATATCATCTAGCTACTCAGAACTAGAGTTAAAATGTACAGTATTGAATTAAAGAGGCAAAAATACAAAGGTAAATGCAATGTTTATTTTAGTTATTTTACTTTACTTCTGTGAGCACATGCAGAGGTAGCTAAGAAGTAAAGCACATCTACAAGATGGGTTTCTATATTAGATACACTCTCCCTAATGAGTATGTATCAGGTATCCTTATTTCTCTTTCTAGCCTACTCGTGTCTATTCATAACCACCCGTTATGATATGAAACCAAGCAAAATGTTTTCCTAGTCTTACTTTTTTTTTTTTATGCTGGAAGTACATCTTATATGACATGTTCAAGGTATAAATGGCTCAAATGTAAGGAAATAAGTAGCTCAAAATCAAGGATTTAAGCAAATCTATTATACAAACATATGTGATATCCATTATTTTTTAACTTACCTATATTATAACTATTCTAAGAAGATACAAACTCAGGATCTCTAATATCCTACTATCCAGAACAATCTTAGATTCACTGTACTATGGTTAAAATACTAGGACTCGTATAAAATTCTAATTCAAATTAGACAAGTTTGTATACTTAATATAATACTCAAATCAATCATCCAAAATTTTTATTTTCTTTACCACAAAAAAGACTTTGTATAATCTATCAAGATTAGAAGTTATGAGATTAAAATTTAAATTTAGGAATTAAGTCTCTTAACTTATTATTTTTAAGCTTATAGAGTTCAAGCTACTCAAATCAAACTTAACTAGGGTCTTACCTTAAGAGTTCTTATATAGTTTAATTACACTCAATAAGATTTAAAATTGCTAAAACTTCTAATTTTAAGAGGTTAGAAGAAAAATATGAATCTTACATCCATATTCAAACACCTAAGGCTCGATCTATCTAATTATAGAAGTTGTTAAAGGGTTATCTTATAGGCAATTACATAAAGTCAAATTAGTCTCAATAGAATCTAACAATAATCTACTATTGATATAAAACTTAAGGGAAGGAATGTGGGTCTTTAAACCAGATTCAACTAGGTAAGGGCTAAGCTACACTAGTAGGTCAACATTAGGGTTTAACATATAGTAGCAATTAATAAAACTAAAATGGATTCAAAATAGAATTAATTCATTATTACCATTGCTCTAAAGATTTAGGAGGATTTTGTGGATTTCAAAGCCATATCTTAAGCATTTTAGGGTTTAAATCTAACTTTCTTAAGGAATGATAAGGGTTTAACCTAACAAGATTTATAATGGTTCAATTTGAGTTAAATGAAGGTTCTAAGTATTCTGCTCATTAATTAAATATTTTAAGGATCAATTAAAGATCCAAAATTATGATCTTCAAGCAATTTGACTTTTATTATTAAATAAAAGGTTAAATAGTTAAAGTTTAAAATTAGAGTTTCAATTTGAATTTCATATATTCTAGTGGTTTCTTTACTGTCTATGGAGTAAATCAATACCTTAAACAAATAATTTGGCTAAGAAATCATGCTAATAATCACTAATCAATGTTTAAGCTAATTAGAGGGTGATTAACAAATTTACTTATACACAAATATATTTAATTACATAATAAGATTCTTCTCTATTTAAAGAAAACATCAATACCTTAAACACCATTTTTGGTTAAGTATTAAGCTTAATATGTACTAACCCAATTATAGCATAATTAGGGGATGACTAAAAAAACTAATCACATAAATCTAAATTTTATTCCATAATTAGATTCCTTATGATTTTGTGATTGAAATAATATATAATTTTGTTTTATTTGGACTTATATTGATCAATTAATTTCAATAATACAATTAAAATTAATTGGCATAAAATTTTAATTTTATGTTAAAATAATAGTCGAATTAATTGAATGGCCCAAATTCCTGATGCGCGGGTCGGGGTCAGGCCCAGCCCATTACAGTGCATCTTCCCCCTGCATTAAAATCCTCGACAATCACGAATTAGGGTTATGGTTTTTCCCAGATTCCCAATCAATTAGGTGAGTTGATGGCCAAAACTTAGTTCCAACATGACTAGTTCAAGGTGCATTCAATTCCCATATAAGCTCCATGAGAGGACTTTTAGATTACTAAGACCTTACACAACTCAAGTCCTAATTAGGGTATTACTTTAAGGAGCTAATTCTCTATATAGAGGCTAAGCCATAATGACATCTCGATTCTGGAATGATCAGCATCACCAGATAGAGCAAATGCCCACCTTAGCACAATAGATGGTTTGCTGGAATGACAGGACCCTATTCTAGCTCAGTACTATGGAGTACCGCTGCCATCCAAGCAGATCAAATGCCACTTGAGATGACCCGAGTGTCTAGACTTCTCAATGGGATGTCAATTACAAGTGAGGAGACAATTGGAATCATAGGCTAACAGCTCCATCTAGATAAGGTTCTTCACTATTTGAATCGTTGTCAATCCTGGTAGGTATAACAACCCAAGATTGTTATCAGGTCAATTTGACCTAAACCTGATCATATTTAGAAGAAAATCAAGCTCACAATTTAAGTCGAATAAAAATTTAATAAAATTATCCTTAAATAAACTGTATTGAAGGGATTTTACTGCTAAAGTTCAAGTATGATTGGAATCTTAGATCATTCTAAATTAATTTGTGAAGTTTAAATATCAAAAATTAAAAATAAATAAAATATAAATTATAATTCATAAATTTTTGTATTATTAGGTCAAGCATCCACTAAGGATGGTATGTTTTAAGTTTTAATATTTTTTGAGCTCTGGATTGATCGTAGTGAATTTTTAAACTTTTTTATTTAGAAATTCATATAAAATATAATATTTATCTAAATTTAATAATTCTTATACTCGTGCATTCATCTCATTGAGACACTCATTTTAGTACCCAGTTCTTAATTTTTAAAGTTCAATCAGCGGTCGATCAAATCTTAGAAGACCTAGATGATTCTTAGTCGCTCGATCTGGATCAAGGGGCTCTTAGCAACTTGACTGCCTTTATAATTAGCACCCTCTAATCTAAACATAATTCCCTGAACCTATTTTTCTTTCTCAGACAAAATCCTTCGCTAATTTTCCCTCTTCATTTGTCAAATGATCGGCCTCCCTCTTGAAAAATAGAAAATAAAATACTTGTCCAAAATTAATAATGTTTGAATGCGTGCGTTCATCTCATCAATACACTCATTTTGGTACCAAGTTTGTAATTTTTATAGTTCAATTGGTGGTCGATCAAATCTTAGAAGTTTAAGATGATTCTTTGCGACTCGATCTTGATCGAGGGGCACTCAGCAACTTGAATGCTTATATAATTAACACCTTCTATTCTAAACCTAATTTCCTGAACCTATTTTTTTTTCTCAACCATGATCCCTAGCCAATTTTTGCTCTTCATTTAGCAAAAATGATTGGCCTCCCTCTCGGATGAGACCCGAGAGTCGATCGTTCCTTTCCCTCTAGGCTAAGTTCCTAGAGCATCCTCTTTTTCTTGGCTAGAGACCAAGAGCCCCCATCAACCTCTCCCTCTCGAATGAAAGTCTAGATTCCCCATCGATCCTTCCTCTTGACCAGATGCTGATAGCCGCCAACATCAATCCTCTCGGCTCGGAGCTGAGTGCTCGACTCCTCTTCTTCCACCCAAATTGCAGCGCCCTCTCATCTCCACATTTTCTCCATTCGAAGGTTCAGCCCTTCCTCGAGTCGAGAGGATAGTTGTTGGCGGCTATCAGCCTCTAGTAAGATTAATTTTATGTATTAATCTTCCTGACTAATATGTATGCAATAAAGTAAACACATATAATCATATTCTTTAAAAGATAAACATTAAAAAGGATATCAGCTAATTGTTATTCTATGCAATGCTAAGAATAACTTAGGTGGTTTGAATGAATGACTATAAATATACATATAAAGTGCCAAGTAAGATTATGTGAATGGTTAATATAAATCAAATAAATTCTATTAGGTAAGTAAGTGAATAGCTGATTAATTTGGTATTGTTGCCACTATTTGGAATCCTTTTTTAGGGAAGCTTGGTTGGGCTATGATCATGTTATTTAGGATTTCATTGGTATCAAATAAATTTAATTAAGCACTTTATGTAATTAGCTTAATGAACTCATCATACACCCTTAATTGACTAATTGAGTTATATTTGTAGGTCAAAATTTGGATACAATAAATAATTTTAAAGCATATTATGCTATATTATATTAAACAAAGTTGCATAACCATAAGTTCTTAATATTACTAAGTTGTACAATAAGCACAAATTGATTAGGGATTATTATAAAGTAAGCTAAGCTAAATCAATTTAAGTGAAAAAAAACATCTATAGGTTTATATTTCTTTCACTAAACTGATTTACATAATGAAAATATTTACTAAATCCTCAAATCATAATTAGCATAAGAGTTTGCTCCTCATAATCTTCTGCTCTATTATGATAGATAATGGCACAATCAGCTCAACCTTCTGAATTAATCCAGTAATTTGTTTTCATTTCTCAATTAGAGAAACCTGTCCATATTCCATGCAATGTCGAAGGCTTAAGGCTCCTAAGCTATGTGTTTTAGAAGTTCAAAGTCACTCATGCCAGATACGTCACGTACTTATAACTTGTATTGAGATTTGAAAGATTAAATTATGTTACTTGAGTTCTATGTAGAGTGTGTACATCACTTGCATTGACACTATTGCTATTAATATGTTTTTATTTTCTTGAATCCTATACTAAAACTTAAGTTTTATTTTGTAAAATGTTTTCCAGAAAATATTATAAACTGCATGCTAGTGTTACCCTCCTATTAAAATGTGGGAGTTTAGGTAGAATTACCTTGACTATTGTTTCATACTTGCATTTATCAATATTGAATTAATTAATAACATGTACTTATTTGTTGAATTAAATTATGCATGTTAGATTATTAGGTCTTATAAATGATTAAGGTGATTTTATTTTTATCTTGAACTTAAGCTTACATCTTTTTGATTTTTCCTTAAATAAGAGAACAAGAATGAAATGAACTTTAATTAACTAATAAAAGATATTTGATTTATCAAACAACCAAATCCTAAGATTGTAATGACTTATCTCATGATTTGAATGTTTACTTTTAGAGATTTAGCATTAAGGAATTTACATCCTTGATTTGATTCTTTCAATCAATGATTTAACATGTGACCATGCATAGAATCATACTTGTCAAGAATTTAGTTTATTCTTTAGAAAGCATTATCAATAAGTTTGATCTTTAAGAGAGAAGTTAAGTAATATAATTAAGGTGATTAATATAACTATGGTTAGGGTAAGTCTGGAGATTGATCTTTTGTCCTTATGGTAGTGTTAACCTAATAAGCCTTAGATTGAACTCATATACTCATTGTAGTTAATCCAGTTCTTGAAAGTCATTTCCTTGGATCTTATTGATTATAACCTATTTCAACGGTGAATGGAATCATTAGTTTGAAAAGTCCTTGTATATCAAATTAATCAATTTTAGAATCAAGTGATGATAACATTATCATATAAAGATTATAGTGCATATACATAGAATTGACTTGATTTAGTATGATATGAAATTGGTTAATTCATCTTGAATGGAATTATGGAGTTCTACTCTTATCTTAGGTTAATAGATAAGTACAATTCAGGATAAAGTTTCCATTTCTAAGAGCATGTTATAAGTAGGGAATTGAATAGCTTATTTTTGAGAGAGAAAACGGTAAATAGATTTTGTCCCTTATATTTGTGCGCATGGATAAGTGTAGCTAAACAAATTAAGTGCTTCAAGTTACCTTTCTTAGAACATACTTAGTATGTATATGTACTCTTAGCATGTGATAATCTAGAATGTTATGGAAGTATAATTTTGAATTAAACACTGACTAAATTTAAATAATTCTAGATTAAGGTAAGGTATGTGATTAAGTGCTCTCATTTATATGACATTTTAAAGTAAAGGTGTACATTAGGGAAAACATGTTAAATAGTTAGATAACAATAAGGGATAATTACTTCTGTTTTCTAGTTTTTTAATGATTTAAAAGCATTTTAGCATAAATTGCATAAGCATAAGGCATCAAGAATCATTTATGAACTATGAGATGCAACATATATCAATATTGAGTAAGAATTATAGGATGTAATAGACATCAAGTGTAAATACCAAAAATTTCATTCTCAATTATTTATTGATATTTAAATAATTTTGACCTCATATTGAAAATCTAACTTCACCATTGCGTTCACCACCCCCAAATTAGCTAGGGGTGAAGTTTTGAACGCATTTGGAAGTCGTTAATTTTTAAACAAATATTTTAATATTATTTAAATACCTAAAAAATTCGAATAATTAAATACTCGTCGGATCAAAAATCCGAGTGCGCCATTGTGTTCAGAAGCCCTCAATTAGCTAGGATTGATATTTTTTTAAATTTTTGGAAAATATTTATAAAATTAAGTTTAATTAATTAAATTGATTAAAATAATTAATATTTAATTAATTCGAAACGGCACCGTCGCTTAAAGCTGTAACGCCATCATTTTTATATTTAATTTTCCGTTCGTTTGGACGGATTACTGCGCCGTCTGATCGCTCGATCAGACGGTTGAAGATCATCTTCTCCGCGATTAGGGCACGCGTCCCTCAGGCGCGACACGCGGTCGCCAGAATGCTTCCATCTGGCAATTTCACCGCTTATCCTGTCCTTAAATCCTCTTCTTCGATTCATATCATCTCATTCTTGCTTCCAAAGAATCCATTGAGTGTTAGATGTTCTAAAATCGGGCGTTTGAAAAGTCCTAAGAACCCTAAGGTACTCGTTTCTTCTACCTCCTTCGATTTGCTTGAGTGTTATTAACACTTTATCTAAATGAATGCATACACGTGTAAGCTCGATCGATCGAATCAAACTTCGATCGATCGTGCCGTCTGTCGTCCGATCGCGATTAGGGTTCGTCGGTATAAACGAAGGAGAAAGCGAAGAGACGAATGAATCAAACCGTCGATCAGAATTAATCTTGATCGTCCGATTAGAATTTGTTTAATCTTAAATAAATATTAGATTAATATTAATAGACCGGTTCATTTTTAGACCTGTCTAACCGGTCTAGCTGAACCAGCCGGCCGCTTATCTCTTCCATCACGGGACCCACGCCAGCTGCTGCACGAATAAGAAGATGCCACATGGCTCTTCTAGAAGACAGATGACTGTTGCATGGGGCCCACCTTCTGATCCTCGGCGAATGGTGGAGCGCCACGTGGCATGGGGCCCGCCAGACATCTTGTCCTACAGAAAAGAATTAAATAAAAATAATATAAATACATAAATTAGTAATTATTATTATATATATAAATAAATATAATAATCATAACATAAAATTTAATAAATATAATATTATTTTAATAAATAATATTTAAAATAATAATAATATATGCGTGTATATATATATATATATTACAAATAAAATAAAGTAAATACAAAAAAGTAATATTTTTATAGATAAAAATATTTAACAGAAAAGAAAATATAAATATAAAATATTAATAAATTATATAAATAAAAATATAAACAGATAAATTTATAATAAAACATAAAATTAAAATAATAAATAGAAAATATAATATTATTAGATAAAATTTTAATTAGTTAAATAAATATGATACAATAATTAATATATATGTTCATAAATAGAAAATAAGAATAATTAATTTTTAAATAAATTAATCATATTAAATAATAATAATAAATAATCAGAAAATATAATACAAATTAATTAAAAATAGATAAAATAAAATAAATAATAGAAAATAAATATTTCTAAATTAATTCATAAAATCCTAAAACTTTAAGAATCCATAACTCCTAAATTAATTAACCAAATTATATAAATTAAATATACCAAAATAACTAGAAAAATATAATGAATATTTTAGTAGTGTTAATTTTAGTATTGGAATTAAATTAAGACTAATCACAATTAGAACGTAACCCTAATTAAGCCTTTAAACATAGAAACTTCAAATAGCCATAAATTAGTCAATTTAACTCCAAATTAGATGATCCAAATATCTATTTAGATCAAAAGAACCTAAATTTTAGTAAACTGCAAAAATATTAAGGATCCAACGGTTAGATCTCCTAATTAAACCTAATAACTCTAAAACTTGATTAGTGAATATTAGCAATTATAATAATCCAAATTAAGTAATTTTAGTTTTAAATGATTTATAAAGTAAATTAGAACCTAAATATATTATTAGTTTAATAATTTTGTGACTAAAATCACTAATCACTCTCTAATTATAATAAACCCTAATTATAAAATCCTCCAAATTAGAATAATTATAACTTAATCAAATCATATCAGAATTTGATAAATTTGGACTCTATAGAAACCTTAGAACATAATCTTCAATAAACTAACATATAATTTGTATTATATTAAGGGTAAAATTACTAAAATGCCCTTATAAGGTCAAATTTTCAAATTTCCAATTTGACCTTATAAGGCATAAATAATTATATAATTTAATAATTCTAATAAAACAAAATAATGATTTTATAATCATAAAACCACAAATCATAATGAAAATATTAAATTAATAAATTTCATTATTTTGGCAGATCAAAGAAATTAAATTTGGTTGATTTATCAAAACAAGTCAGGTACGCAAATTTACTTATAAGTCTTATTTCAGTATTCTTATTTGAGCCATTTTTCCATTTGAGTATTATTTGCACTGCTTACCGCATTTTAATTTGCAAAAGAATTATATCAAAAAGCACGTAACAAAAAGAATTTATATATATTTTGTGGTGTTTGTCTTTGGAGGGTGGAATGCAAAACTAGAATCTGTACAGATTGGGCTAGCTAGCAAGCCCCTGGGAGTTATATGGAGGGATTTAGCCTCTTGTAGGAAGTAGGCAAATCCAGAGGAAAGACACACCATCAGTTCCTATTTTAAGTAAGCTACCGACGAGTGGCGAGATAAGCTTCCTACAAATTATGCCTATGGGTTCACCCATTTGGGCTTAGGGGTCTCCGGACTCGACTTATTGTTACATATGCTTTTGATAAAATTTATTTCATATATGTTGATATTCACAGCTATTTTGCCGGGCAAAAATTGCATTTGGAAATTGCTTACCTTACTTGCAGTTTTATTTTCAGTCATTTTCATATGTAATTCATACCTATTATAGGATGCTAGATTTATTCTTATAAGAACAATTTGCGTACTCCTACCTGACTGGTTAACTGAATTTTTTCAAGTTTTGATAATTAAAGAACTTAGAAGATCTGCCAAATTAAAAGAAGAAGAATTTAAAGAAGCAAGAAGAATGTAGATATTTTATTTCTTATTTTGTAAAAATTCAAGCTATTGTAACTTTTCATATATATTTTGGCTCTATGTATAAAAGGACTGTGAATTATTATTTTATTTTAATTATGTCCTTTCTAAATCATAAAAATATATATATATTTTCATTTGAGATGAATTGTTTCTTAAAGACTCTCGAACTTCGATCCCCGGTCGCCACAGAAATTGGTATCAGAGCCAAGTTTGAGACTATTTAAGAATAATTCATAAAAAGAGCCAACTATATGAATACAGTTACTAAATTATTAGAAGTTAGAATTTTAAGTTGGAGAGCCAACTAAGTATAGTTATTATTTTCCAGATTATGGATAGTCAAAATAACAACAATAACAATCAGGAGAAAAATGTTCCTCAAAACACTCCTAGTCACAACGAGACTGTTTCACCTAATGTTGAAGCAGTCTATCCCTTTGATCATAGTGGAGCAAATCAGATGCTCCAGTTCATGAATATGATGAGTCAATTCATGAACAGTCAACAAATCTAGAATCCTCATCCTATTTAGAGAAAAACAGTAAATGAAGACATACAAATATTTCTTAAACTTCAGCCACCCAGATTTAATGGTAAAGCAACTCCTTACCAAGCTGAGGAATGGATTCAAAGGATAGAAAAAGAGTTTAAATGTGCTAAGAGTTCAAAAGACCAGAAGGTATCTCTAGCTACTTACCTTCTGACAGAAGCTGCTGAGAACTGGTGGAAGACGACCAAGAATACCACATTCCAAAATAGAACAGAAGAAGTGATCCAATGGGAGGAATTTGTGAAAGCATTTTTGGGCAAATATGTGCCTCAATCTGCTAGGCAGACGATGAGAAAAGAGCTATTAAACCTAAAGTAAGGAAGTCATTCAGTAACTGAATATGAAGAGGAATTCACTCATCTAGCCAGCTTTGCCCCAGAAATGGTTACTACTGAAGAAGTCAGATGTCATTTATTCCTTAATGGATTAAGGAATAACTTTCAACATATTTTGACACCTCTTCAAATATTAAACTTTGCTCAACTAGTAGAGAAAGCCAAACTTATGGAAGCTCAAGAAGAGCAGTACTCTTCCAGAATGAAAAGACCAGCATTCTCCCCTCATTTTCAATCCAAGAGACAGCAATTCTCCATACCTCAAGGAAAAGTGTATAATATTCAAAGTAACTCAAGTAGACCTGCTCCAAGAACACCAAACACTTGCAGGTTTTGTGGAAGAATTCATAGTATAGATAAGTGCTTTACCGATGAGGGTCAATGCCACCGATGTGGAAGAACAAACCATTCTATAAAATTCTGTCGAGCCACCTATACAGTCAATGGGTATCAAATCCCAAATCAAGGAAAAGCAGTTATGAAGAATCAAGGAAGACCACCACTAAATTAACAAAATAATATTGCATCTTCCAGTAATCCAAGAAACAATCAAGCTCAAGCTAGAATATACAATCTATCTCAAGAAGAGGCAAAAGAAGAACATGATGTGGTCACAGGTACCATTTTATTATTTCAGTACCCATGTTCAATTCTTTTTGATTCTGGAGCCACGCATTCTTTTATTGCATCAAAATTAGTTCAACAATATTATTTACCAGTAGAACAACTTTCATCAGCCCTTAAAGTTAATCTACCATCAGGAGAGTTCTTAGAAACAAACATCTTCTGTAATTACAAAATTGATATAAATGGAAATTCTTGGGAAGCTAAACTCACTATCATCCCTATAACTAGTTTTGATATTATTCTTGGGATGGATTGGATGAGTCAGAATAAGGTATTGATTGATTGTGCAAAAAAAAAGGGTATATATTGATAATAAAAATAAGAGAGTAACCTTTATTGGTCAAAGAAGTGCAATTATTAGTCTTATCCCAGCAAACAAGATTGAGAAATTTATTAGAAAGAAGTACCCTATATTCCTAACATTACTCTCAAGTTCTAAAGTTAAAACTTCAACCTTAGAAGAAACTCCTGTAGTAAAAGAATATGCAGATGTATTTCCAGATGAACTTCCAGGTTTACCACCTCAAAGAGAAGTGGAGTTCAGCATTGATTTAAGTCAAGGAACGAACCCTTTATCTAAAGCTCCATATAGAATGGCACCCAAAGAGTTAGAAGAACTAAGAATCAACTTCAAGAGTTGACTGAAAAAGGATTTATAAGACCAAGTAATTCTCCTTGGGGAGCCCCAGTTCTATTTGTTAAGAAGAAAGATGGAAGTATGAGATTATGTATTAATTACTGGGAATTGAATAAGGTTACTATTAAGAACAAATACCCATTACCAAGGATAGATGATTTATTTGACCAGTTAGTTGGTGCTTCCATATTTTCTAAGATTGATTTAAGATCTGGTTATCACCAACTCCATATCAAAGATGAAGATATTCCTAAATCTGCATTCAGAACAAGATATGGGCATTATGAATTCTTGGTAATGCCATTTGGGTTAACAAATGCCCCATCTTATTTTATGGATCTAATGCAGCAAATAATGAAACCCTACTTAGATTCTTTTATTATCGTCTTTATAGATGATAATTAATCTATTCTAAGAATGCTAAGGAACATGAAGAGCATCTTAGAATCACCTTGAACTTGTTAAGACAACATCAACTGTATGCCAAGTTCTCAAAATGTGAATTTTGGCTTCACTCAGTCGCCTTCTTAGGCCATATAATTAGTAAAGAAGGAATATCAGTTGATCCCAGCAAGATAAGTGCAATTCAAGATTGGCCCCAACCTACTTCAGTAATAGAAATAAGAAGCTTCTTGGGTTTAGCTGGGTACTATCGCAAGTTTGTTAAGAACTTCTCTCAAATTGCAGTCCCTCTTACTCATCTTACTCAAAAAGATGTACCTTATGTTTGGGACTCATCTTGTGAATCAGCATTTAAGAAGTTAAAAGAATGTCTAACCTCAGCTCCTATTCTAGTTCTACCAGTTGAAGGAAAAGAATATCATATTTATTGTGATGCTTCTAGAATTGGATTAGGCTATGTTCTCATGCAAGAAGGAAAAGTAATAGCTTTTGCATCTAGACAACTTAAAATTCATGAGAAGAATTATCCTGTTCATGACCTGGAGTTAGCTGCAATAGTCTTTGCATTAAAGATCTGGAGACACTATTTGTATGGAGTAAAATGTGAAGTCTTCACAGATCATCAAAGTCTGAAGTATATTTTTACTTAGAAAGAGATCAATTTAAGACAGCAAAGATGGTTAGAATTAATTAAAGATTATGATTTATCAATTCAATATCATCCTGGCAAGGCAAATGTAGTAGCAGACGCACTAAGTCGAAAGGCAGTTTCACATTTGCATATTTTGACTTCTAATCCTATATTACTTAAGGAAATAGAGGATCTTCAGATTGAAGTCATATTACCAGCAAATGCTAAGTTATTTCAGATGACTGTAGGATGTTCATTAATGGATGAGATTAAAGAAGCTCAACACCTTGATGAAGAATATAACTCCTTATCTGCATCCATTCAATCAGGAAAGCACTTAGAATTGAATTTGGATTCAAATAAAAATATTTGGTGTGGATCCAGTATGGATACCAAATAAAGATGAGCTAAGAACTAAAATATTGAAAGAAGCTCATCAGTCTAGATATTCAATTCATCTTGGGAATAATAAGATGTATCAAGACTTGAAATCCCATTTTTGGTAGCCAAGAATGAAAAGAAGTATAGCTGAGTTCATACCAAAGTGTGAAGCCTGTAACCTGGTAAAAGCAGAACATTAGAAACCAAGAGGATTACTTCAACCTCTAGCTATACCTCAATGGAAATGGGAAGATATTTCCATGGATTTTATCACTGGATTTCCTCGTTCAAAATCCAATAATGATTCTATTTGGGTAATTGTGGATAGGCTTATGAAATCAGCACACTTTCTACCCATTAAGCAAATAGATTCAGTAGACAAATTGGCAAGAATTTATCTAAAAGAGATAGTAAGGTTACATGGTATTCCAAAAACCATTATTTCTGATAGAGATAGTAAATTCACTTCAAAATTCTAGAAAGCAGTTCATCAAGATCTTGGTTCACAGCTCTGTATGAGTACAGCATTTCATCCACAAACTGATGGACAAACTGAAAGAGTGAATCAAACTCTAGAAGATCTTCTTCACCTTTGTGTCTTAGATTTTGGAGGAAGTTGGGATGATCACCTTCAATTAATAGAGTTCTCTTATAATAATAGTTTTTAAGCAAGTATTGGAATGGCTCCTTATGAAGCCCTTTATGGAAGGAAATGTATCACTCCTTTATCCTGGAACAGTGTTAGAGAAAACAGGATATTAAAATCAAATTTGATTATTCAAGCAACAGAAAAGATAAAGATAATTCAACATCGAATGAAAGCAGCTCAAGATAGGCAGAAGCAGTATTTTGATGCTCATCATCGTCATATTGAATTTTCTGTTGGAGATTTTGTATATTTGAAAGTGAACCTATTCAGAGGAGTTTCCAGATTTGGAGTTTCTGGGAAATTAAGTCCAAGATTTATTGGACCTTTTGAAGTTTTGAAAAGAGTGGGCCAGGTGGCATATCAAATCAAACTACCACCTCATCTGAGCCCGATGCATGACGTGTTTCATATCTCCTCACTTAGAAAATGTCTATCTGAACCTTCAATAAGAGTAGAAGTAGAAGATATCAATTTGCAACCAAATCTCAGCTATGTGATTGAACCAGAAGAGATTCTTGATCGAGATGAGAGAAAATTAAGAAGTAAATCCATTCCCATGATAACGATCAAATGGAAGAACTATCGCAAAGAAGAAGCTACATGGGAAGAAGAATCAAGTATGAAGAAAGCATATCCTCACTTATTTCACTAGTAAGTGACTATAGATCTTGTAAATATCTTTAAATTTTAGAATGATGTCGAGGCAACATCTCTTTTAAGTTGGAGAGAATGTAAAATACCAAAATTTCATTCTCAATTATTTATTGATATTTAAATAATTTTGACCTCATATTGAAAATCTAACTTCACCATTACGTTCACCACCCCCAAATTAGCTAGGGGTGAAGTTTGGAACGCATTTGGAAGTCGTTAATTTTTAAATAAATATTTTAATATTATTTAAATACCTAAAAAATTCAAATAATTAAATACCCGTCGGATCAAAAATCCGAGTGCGCCATTGTGTTCAGAAGCCCTTAATTAGCTAGGATTTATATTTTTTAAAATTTTTGGAAAATATTTATTAAATTAAGTTTAATTAATTAAATTGATTAAAATAATTAATATTTAAATAATTCGAAACGGCGCCGTCGCTCAAAGCTGTAACGCCGTCATTTTTATATTTGATTTTCCGTTCGTTTGGACGGATTACCTGCGCCGTCTGATCGCTCGATCAGACGGCTGAAGATCATCTTCTCCGCGATTAGGGCACGCGTCCCTCAGGCGCGACACGCGGTCGCCAGAATGCTTCCATCTGGCAATTTCACCGCTTATCCTATCCCTAAATCCTCTTCTTCGATTCATATCATCTCATTCTTGCTTCCAAAGAATCCATTGAGTATTAGATGTTCTAAAATCGGGCGTTTGAAAAGTCCTAAGAACCCTAAGGTACTCGTTTCTTCTACCTCCTTCGATTTGCTTGAGCGTTATTAACACTTTATCTAAATGAATGCATAAACATGTAAGCTCGATCGATCGAATCAAACTTCGATCGATCGTGCCGTCTATCGTCCGATCGCGATTAGGGTTCGTCGGTATAAACGAAGGAGAAAGCGAAGAGACGAATGAATCAAACAGTCGATTAGAATTAATCTTGATCGTCCGATTAGAATTTGTTTAATCTTAAATAAATATTAGATTAATATTAATAGACTGGTTCATTTTTAGACCGGTTTAACTGGTCTAGCTGAACCAGCCGGCCGCTTACCTCTTCCATCGCGGGACCCACGCCAGCTGCTGCACGAATAAGAAGATGCCACATGGCTCTTCTAGAAGACAGATGACTGTTGCATGGGGCCCACCTTCTGATCCTCGGTGAATGGTAGAGCGCCACGTGGCATGGGGCCCGCCAGACATCTTGTCCTATAGAAAAGAATTAAATAAAAATAATATAAATACATAAATTAGTAATTATTATTATATATATAAATAAATATAATAATCATAACAGAAAATTTAGTAAATATAATATTATTTTAATAAATAATATTTAAAATAATAATAATATATACGTGTATATATATATATATATATTACAAATAAAATAAATTAAATACAAAAAAGTAATATTTTTATAGATAAAAATATTTAACAGAAAAAGAAAATATAAATATTAAATATTAATAAATTATATAAATAAAAATATAAATAGATAAATTTATAATATAACATAAAATTAAAATAATAAACAAAAAATATAATATTATTAGATAAAATTTTAATTAGTTAAATAAATATGATACAATAATTAATATATATGTTCATAAATCGAAAAATAAGAATAATTAATTTTTAAATAAATTAATCATATTAAATAATAATAATAAATAATCAGAAAATATAATACAAATTAATTAAAAACAGATAAAATAAAATAAATAATAGGAAATAAATATTTCTAAATTAATTCATAAAATCCTAAAACTTTAAGAATCCATAACTCCTAAATTATTTAACCAAATTATACAAATTAAATATACTAAAATAACCAGAAAAATATAAGGAATATTTTAGTAGTGTTAATTTTAGTATTGGAATTAAATTAAGACTAATCACAATTAGAACCTAACCCTAATTAAGCCTTTAAACTTAGAAACTTCAAATAGCCATAAGTTAGTCAATTTAACTCCAAATTAGATGATCCAAATATCTATTTAGATCAAAAGAACTTAAATTTTAGTAAACTGCAAAAATATTTAGGATCCAATGGTTAGATCTCCTAATTAAACCTAATAACTCTAAAACTTGATTAGTGAATATTAGCAATTATAATAATCCAAATTAAATAATTTTAGTTTTAAATGATTCATAAAGTAAATTAGAACCTAAATATATTATTAGTTTAATAATTTTGTGACTAAAATTACTAATCACTCTCTAATTATAATAAACCCTAATTATAAAATCCTCCAAATTAGAATAACTATAACTTAACCAAATCATATCAGAATTTGATAAATTTGGACTCTATAGAAACCTTAGAACATAATCTTTAATAAACTAATATAAAATTTGTATTATATTAAGGGTAAAATACTAAAATGCCCTTATAAGGTCAAATTCCCAATTTAACCATATAAGGCATAAATAGTTATATAATTTAATAATTCTAATAAAACAAAATAATCATTTTATAATCATAAAACCACAAATTATAATGAAAATATTTAATTAATAAATTTCATTATTTTGGCAAATCAAAGAAATTAAATTTGGTTGATTTTATCAAAACAAGTCAGGTACGCAAATTTACTTAAAAGTCTTATTTCAGTATTCTTATTTGAGCCATTTTTCCATTTGAGTATTATTTGCACTGCTTACCATATTTTAATCTGCAAAAGAATTATATCAAAAAGCATGTAACAAAAAGAATTTATATATATTTTGTGGTGTTTGTCTTTGGAGGGTGGAATGCAAAACTGGAATCTGTACATATTGGGCTAGCTAGCAAGCCCCTGGGAGTTATATGGAGGGATTTAGCCTCTTGTAGGAAGTAGGCAAATCCAGAGGAAAGACACACCATCAGTTCCTATTTTGAGTAAGCTACCGAGGGTGGCGAGATAAGCTTCCTACAGATTATGCCTATGGGTTCACCCATTTGGGCTTAGGGGTCTCCGGACTCGACTTATTGTTACATATGCTTTTGATAAAATTTATTTCATATATGTTGATGTTCACAGCTATTTTGCAGGGCAGAAATTGCATTTGGAAATTGCTTACTTTACTTGCAGATTTATTTTCAGTCATTTTCATATGTGATTCATACCTATTATAGGATGCTAGATTTATTCTTATAAGAACAATTTGCGTACTCCTACCTGACTGGTTAACTGAATTTTTTCAGGTTTTGACAATTAAAGAACTTAGAAGATCTGCCAAATTAAAAGAAGAAGAATTTAAAGAAGCAAGAAGAATGTAGATATTTTATTTCTTATTTTGTAAAAATTCAAGCTATTGTAACTTTTCATATATACTTTGGCTCTATGTATAAAAGGACTGTGAATTATTATTTTATTTTAATTATGTCCTTTTTGAATCATAAATATATATATATATTTTCCTTTGAGATGAATTGTTCCTTAAAGACTCTCGAACTTCGATCCCCGGTCGCCACATCAAGATTTCTAAAATTCCTTTGGATGTAATGAAGCTTCAACTACGTATTTGCAACATGATTTAGTGGTATATAGCACAATTCTATTTTCAATTTAATGTTTCTTTTTAGTTGATTTACTTTTTAGTGTTGTGTATAGTTATAGTTTTCTTAATTTTCAGTTTCAGTGTTTGGATTTACATTTAAAGTTTTCTTTTAATTTTTTGTAGTTTGATTTTAACTTTACTATTATGTTGAATAACATCCCTTAAATTTAAGAACATACTTTTTCAGCTTAAATTGTACTAACAATTTCTTAGTCTAACCAAATTATTCTCTTTTTGGCTTTGCCTTTTCATATATGTACATATGGCGGACTTAGGATATAGATCAGATCTAGAGCTTGAGGAATAAGCTTGTGATAGAAGATCAAAGTAAAGTATGTGGCTTGCAGAAGGAAAGTGCTGCATTAAATTTATTTATATTTGCATTTAATTAATTGTAATAAAAGAGTTCCTTTCTTATTATTCTGCATTTTCTGTATTGTATGTGAATGGTTAAATGTAGAAATTTGTCTGGATGCTTTTTTTTTTACTTACTACACTGCTATACTATATATGTTATGATAGAATCTTGCTCATATTTTGATTAGCATCATGGATAACTCGTCAATTATCTGTGATACTAATGATGACAACCACTTAATAATAGTTGAGTTAATGTTAACTCAGCGATCATTAGAAGTCAACCATTACAGCAGATGCCAAGATTAGTCACAAGCAATCTTAACATATTTTCCAAGCAATATAACAAAGAAATTGAAGCAAAAATTATAGAGACATAGTTGAATTATCTCAGAGGTGGGGAGGTACTTGGACAATAATTAAATAGATTAGCTGTTAAGGATTAGGTGCAATTAAGAGTCTCAACCCAATCTCGAAAGCTTCCTTAAGCTCTTAACAGTCAAATGAGATGCCTAATCCACTACACTGCTGAAGAAGATGAATGGATTCCATTGGTCTTGACTTGACAGCAGAGGCTATCATGATGTCTTGGAGCATCTAAGAAGGAATTGAGAGCCTTAAAGAGTGCAAAAGGACTCTTTGGGGTTCAATGAGGGATTTTATAGCCTATGAGTCCTTGAGGAGATCTAGGCATGGCTTCTCAATCGAATACTGAAGGTTTTTCTCCCAATAACTAATTGAGGGACTATCGGGCATCTTGGCCAACCAAGAAGTTCCTTCCTTTAATAGGAATCGGTGGTAACATCTTGGTGATATGAAGAGGGAGTGGGGAGTAGGCCATGGCAGTAGTTTGTATAGGGATCTTAACTATCGGGTGCGAGAGCGGCTGGGATAATGATAATTAAGAATTGGAGCTCAGGATGCTATATGATACTTTATCAGAAAAGGCAGAATAGTCCA
The DNA here is from genome assembly GCA_016760335.1 of Gastrodia elata. Taxonomy (NCBI): domain Eukaryota; kingdom Viridiplantae; phylum Streptophyta; class Magnoliopsida; order Asparagales; family Orchidaceae; genus Gastrodia; species Gastrodia elata. The sequence goes on along the minus strand of CM028677.1, from coordinate 2,181,069 downwards.
GATAGCCTAGATCATAACGGTCGATCGCTAGAGCGATCGTAGCCAATGGATATGAGGGGCCATTCAATGAGCTCCATTTAAACAAAATAGGTGATAACGAGCACGACCAATCAGAACTGTCTGATTAATTTCTGAAATATGGAACGACCTAGATCCTCTATATCTGGTTTTATGTGTTCAACCGAATGAGAGGTATTTTTGTGATTTCAGATAAAATGTCTTAAATGAATCTGAAAATTGATTTATTTAATTAAAATTATAAAGTCTAATTTACATAAAATTACATTTTAATTTTTGTAAATTACTTTCAAAATACAAGTCAAAAAATTATGAAACTTGCACCCTAACTTATTTTAATGTGAGATATTCAAATTTGCTTTCAATTTTTTTATTCGAAGTCAATTTAATTTAGCTAATTTTTTGGGTACTTAACTTGATTAAAATGATAAAATATTCAAACTTAATCCATTGGATCCCCAATTTCTTGGATTATGTTTTAATTCTAATTATAAACTAATGGCAACATGATTAAGGCTTAAATGAGACTGCGTTTAACATGGTAAGAATCTTGGCTTGTTACATACTCACCCACTAAAGAATGATATCTTCTTCAACTTCACCTAAGCAGGGGAGTCTGTAATTATATTTGAACTTATATTGATCAATTAATTCCAATAATATAATTTAAATTAATTGTCCTATAGTTCTAATCTTAGGTTAAAATACAATTAGCCAGATAAATTGAATGGCTCAATTCCAGACATGTAGATCAGAATTAGGCCCATTCCATCACTGTGCATCTTCTCCTATGCACTAAAATCTCTGACAATCATGAATTAGGGTTAGGATTTTATCCAAGTTCTAAATAACTTAGGTGAGATGACAACCTGAACTTGGTTTCTACATGATCACTAGGGCAAGACACATTGAATGCCCATAGAAGCACCATGAGAGAACTCTAAGATCACTAGCACCTTACTCAACTTGTGGCTTAATTAATGTTTTATTATAGGTAGATAGGTCTCTTTATATAGGATAAGCCATAATGACTTCTCGATTCAAGAATGATCAGCATCACCAGTTGGTATAAATATCCACCTTGGCCCATCAGATGCTTTGCTGGAACAATGAGTCCCTATTCAAACTCAGTACTGTGGAGTATTATTTTGATCTGAGTGGATTGAATGCCACTCAGGCTGAGTTGAGTTATCTAAGCCATATCAACTGATAAAGATTCAATTTACTGCAATTAGACACTTAAATTAAATGACAATTACTAGTGAGGAGTTGATTAGGCTCACAGGCTAACAACCCCATCCAAACATTGTTCTTCATTATTTGACACAAATATATGAATAAGCATCAAATAAATTTCATTTGGAAGCTAAATGTGACATACAGTTGAGTTTCGAGACACCTTTATCCAAATGTGTAATACCCATTGGCATAAGTTATGAAAGCTTATGTAACACCCAAATGTTATAATATGTATTTTAACATGTAATGACCCCAATATCGGATTAGGAACCCAATCCAACATTAAGCATTATTATGGTACCTAATACTAGATTAAAGAGTTTTAATCCACTATTAGGCACTATGGGGAGCCAAGGGTCTCTATAGAGGAAATTAGATACAACAGCCCAAACTTTTAAGTGCCAAGGTATTATCCATTTTGGTTTAAAAGGCCTCACAATTTTGCCCTCAGAAGATAACTTCCCAGTAGTTGAGTTTGGAAGCTAAATGTGACATACAGTTGAGTTTTAAGACCCCTTATCCAAATGTGTAATACCCATTGGCATTATTTATGGAAGCTTTTGTAACACTCATATATTATAATATGTATTTTAACATATAATGACCCCAAAATTAGATTAGGAACCCAATCCAACATTAAGCATTATTATAGTACCTAATACTAAATTAATGAGTTTTAATTCACTATTAGGCACTACAGGGAGCCAAGGGTCACTACAGAGGAAACTAGATGCAACATCCCAAACTCTTAAGCACCAAGGTATTGACCACTTTGGCTTGAAAGGCTTCAAAGTCTTACCCTCAGAAGATAACTTCCTGATAGGTCACCCATTCTAGGAGTGCTCCCACCTTAGCACACTTAACATTGGAGTTCTTGTCATGAACTCCACTGTTATCTAAAAAGGTACCTCAATATTTGAGAGTTTCACTTATTACAACTTAAGTGAGTCTTTACAATCTCCCAAACTTAAGTAACTAACATCCTCATCAGTATCCGTGCATAGTTTGAAGAACCATCCATTGGGTAGATTGTACTAGAGGTGGCCCATACAGGCTTAAGAGGTATCTGTAACCATATAGCACCTTAACCATCATAGGTTAAAGAGACTGCTCACATAAAGTGGTACTTTATCCTGTATAATACTTAGCTCCTATATGGTACCCTATGGCATGCTCCGATACCAGTTGTAATAGCTCAAACTCTTAAGCATCAAGGTATTATCCGCTTTGGCTTGAAAAGCCTCACAATTTTGCCTTCATAATATAATTTCCCAATAGGTCACCCATCTAGGAGTGCTCCCACCTGAGCATGCTTAACTTTGGAGTTCTTATCAGGAACTCTACCGTTATGTGAAAATATGCCTTGATATTTAAGAGTTTCACTTATTACTACTTAAGTGTGTCTTTACACTAGAAGCATAGACATTAATTAATTATAATACAATCCAGTAATTCTAGGGAAAAAAGAGGAAACACGATATAGAACAATAAAGAAAAATATTCAAAACTAATTAAATTATGCAAATATTTAGTCGTAATGACACTCATCCCCATGGGACACTCATCCTCACGGGATGCATAGAATAAAATAAACACCAGAAAGTAAAAGTCCTCTAAGTTGCAAATAATTAGATCTGATCTATCTCAAGTACAAGAACCAGTCCATGCACGACTATCCAGAAGATGCTCCTAATCAACCATTTTTTGGTTTTTAAATACTGTAGGACAACCAAAAAAGAGAAAACAAATGGCTAGACTTAAAAGGACTACATACATTTTAGGATTTGACGAAGTTTTAATTAAGGTTTAGTTGGATATCACATATGCCAATTTATAATTAAAGACTAACAACAGTGCATTTAAAGAGTCAAAGTAAGGGTAACATAATTGTAAAGAAAACAGTAAATAAAGAGCAAAAACTCACAAGTAAGTTTGCTCTAGCCTGCAATAACAAGTGAAAATAAGCATCTTAATAAGCTTAGAAACTACTAATGTGCATATGAAAGTGTACAATGAATATATGAATATTTTCAATAAATATTATGCTTAGTAAGAGAAGTTAAAGCAGTGAACCATAAAATATAAGTAAAGCAACATACACTGCATAAAGTAAGACTATAAGTAAAGTAAACTATAGTACAAAAAGTAAAATTGAACAGTAAAGTGATGTAAAGTAAAATGAAGCTTAGCCTCAAGGGCTGAAACATAGTCAAGGACTATGATAAGTAAGCATAGCCCAATGGCTACGACAACTTATCACAATCAATTAATATTGTGATAACCCAAATAGAATGCGTAGCTCAAAGGCTATGACAAGTTATCAGAATTGATTAAGATTGTGATAACCCAAAGTAGAAAGCATAGCTCCAAGCCTATGACAAATTATCACAATCAATCTAAATTGATTGTGCTTACCCAAAAGCTTTATTATTGAAGTTATTTGATTTTATGAATAATGTCTTATATGAATGTTCAATGTTGTAATCTCAAAGTAAAGTAGCATTTCAAGAAATTTAAGTACTTATAAATTATGTGATATATAATGTAGTCTAATATTTAGATAATCTAACTTAATGATTGGAGCAGATTAAGCTCCCTATTAGCTTAGAGATATTGTTCTTTAAGTCAATTGAATGTAATACTAAAAGTGGTCTAAGTTAGGAAAATAGTAAAATGATTTAGTTTTATGTAAGCAAGAAAATAATTTATATGTATAATGATGCAACATAAAGGTAATCCTACACTAATTCTAAGCCATACAATCTTTATTAGTTTCTAAACTTAAATCTTAGGGTGCTAATACAAATGGATTTAGATTGTAGGTTCTCTTCACATATATAAGCCAAACACTTAAGTTAATATTCTTTTCTAAGCATTCTATGTGATTTTCAACTTAATGACTCTATGCCTAAAAAGGTTCAATTAGCTAATTACTTTTAGTCTTAGAAGTGATACTAGTAGAGTAATACTAGTCTACTCTTAAGATTATGATCTATTAGAGCTTTTATCCTAATAATGTAATACTAATGTGGTGATTATCATTTAAGTTAATATTATCTAATGCCAATGCACATTAAGTTACTTATTCTAACATTAAGGTTATTCTCTTAACCCCAAGGTTACAAACTGTAGTATTACAATTACTAAGATCCTAAGATTAGTTTCAATACTAAGCACTTAAGGGATTCTATGCATTCTAACACTCAAGGCATTAAGTAATCTTAGCCATATCACTAAGTCATGATATGGGAGTCTAAGTTTAGTGATAAGCATACTTATTCTAATTCTCATATTGATGGTTTCACTTTAAAGGATTCTAATCTCTTAAATATGACTTGGATGCTACTCCACTTACATCCTTATTATTTGAGATCTCTTCTAATCTTAGCTTATAGATTTAATCTATCTAGATGATTTTAGGCATCTTACTTAGGATGGGATGAGTAACTAAAATATACTAAGAAGGTTGCACTCAACTACTTATATAAATCTCTAAGTTTTATATTTAGCATGCTAAGACTATTCATATAATCCTAAGTAAATTTTATTTAACCACTTAGGTTATTCTCTATAATAAAATGGAAGCCACTAGTCTCCCTAAATTTCATCATTTTAGTTATCCAATAAATCCTCTCTTGGATACAAAGGCTATATTAAGGATTACTTAATGTTATTCTAAATATTTCACATGATTTAAGTGTGACCAATATTTTCACCATTTTAATCTTAAGGATTTACTTGAAGTATTCTAATTGACTCTTAATGGGAATTAAGTGTTTGGCCTACAAATAACATCATTATTGCTATCAAACTACAAACCTTACATCAAGGCTAAAGTTCTATAATTAGGAAGATGGACTGTAAACTCACTATCTTTAAGCTTACTAAACAAACTAGATCTAAGTGGTTATAGTTCATAGGTTCACTAAACTAGCTAAATACTCACTTAGGAGGTACTACAAGCAAAGTTAAGGGAATGACAATAATTTAGAAGTCCTAGTCTTAAGTCAATATAGAAGGTAAAACATATTAATAAACTAAAAAGGTTAAGGAAATATTTGAGGTTGAATGGGAAGGTTTGACTAAGTATATTTTATGCTAGTAAATATTCCTAATAGGAGCACCTACCATAATTAAAGATAAACTATTAACTAAGTGCACCATACATAACTATATAAATGCCCATGACTAGGGATTTTCAAACTACACTATCTCTCCTAATGTTGAGGCTTAATTTACAAGTTTACTAAACTACACAAGGCTTCTAAATACACTAAACAAGACTTAATCTCACAATTAAAGTGACATGATGGTACAAATATATAGACATGCTTGTTGTCCTAAGGCATTAATGCCTATACATGCAAGTATTCAAAGTTAAAGAAATCATATTCCATGAAGATTTGAGTAGCCAAATACCCAATTTATCCAATTGTTGTCCAATCACAATAATAATAACATATATGCAGTCCTCAAATTACAAGGAGAAGAATGATACTAAATATGTCACATTTGGACAACATTAGAAAAATTAAGATTTTATGGACTCCCTAATATAATTAAAAAGTGATTTTAAAAATTAAGCATCTAATCCTAAATTTCATTATATTTTATTATCATATATATTTTTGTGATTGAAAATGACTATTGAATTGCCAAGTTTGGACAAGAATTAGCTAAGTTATAGCATTTGCAAAATTAGGCTATTTATTGATTAATTAATTAACTAAATACACCTTAGCAGGGATAAGTTCCATGCAAGTGAAATACACACTTGACATAGAACTCAAGCAAAATAGTTGAGCCCATAAGATTTAAATACAGGTTCTAAGTACTTAATGTACCTTTAAAGTGATTCTAACTTGAAGGTCGATAATTGAATAGAATGAGAGGACAATCACAACAACTTGCAATAATTAGGCTCAGTACATCTAAATTACACTCTTTTTGATAACTTTGTTTGGTCCTAGACAAATATGGAACCAAACCAATTAATTCTCTAATACATTAGATAGAAGACCAATAAGATAGAGATGGAATCTACAATATGAAACACAATAGCTTAATAAGATTGATAGTAATCATTTCGATAAAGGGTCAAGAGATTAATGTGTCGTTTAGAGAATATGAAAACAAATTTCTCTAATTAGAATCCTTTCTGCTAGACTATCTATTGAAATAGATATTTTACTACTACAAATTCCCAACAAAATGAGTAACTTGAAGATAAATAAATTAAGTTGAGACTTCTAAGCAATAATGGGGACACAAATGCAAAAACCTTGATGCATGGATTAACTAAGGCATATATATATTTTTATTTCATGAAATTTGCTAAAGTTAATATTTGTATATATATATATATATATATATATAAGGAAACAGATAAATTGCATTTATTTTGTATCTCTTATCACATTGATCTTATCATAAGAAAAAAGTTATTTCTATATCCAATCATCCTAAATTCTAACTATAAATTTAAACAATACAACATAAAATACTCATTAAGTATATGTCTAATGTGTAAATATTTCTATTTACATTAATACTACTACACTAACTTTTTTTAAGATTGCAATTGAGTAAGAGGCATTCTAACTTAATTGACTGAGCTTTTATAATAATTTGGCTTACAAAATAATTCTCCAATTTTGTGAGATTTAAACTGAAGGCTGTAGATTAAAAGAAAATAAATCAAAGTTTGGATTTCTTCTCTATGTTTCTTTATATATTCCAAAAACTAAAATCAAAACAATTTTGATAAGTAAACTTGAAAATAAATTAGATTCAGAGGGGATGCTTACAAAATTGGAAGGAGATGCGAGTGAAAATTGAGCTCGACAAAGGTCGAAGGTTCTGGACGTCTACTTGCTGTGTTGACTAAGGAGAATCAGGAAGCATAGGATGGATCAATCATTAGGTGCTGAGAGGGTCGCAACTTAGCCCAAGGTTGGAGGTGAAGCTTGGCTAAGAGAAGGAGGGTGGATCAACCGAAAATGTGTCATTAAACTCCAGTCTCATTCTCGAAAGAAATCCTATTCAGGACAATTTGGCCCGGTCCTGCTACATCTTGCGGCTGGGAGGCTGACTATTGGGTTTGGCTTGAAATCCATGGCTTGACCTTCATAAACCTTCAACTACTAGGTTAGTCCTAAAAAAGATTTAGGCCCCTATACTATTTCTTGAATTTCTCCCAAGCTCTTCCTTACTGCAACCAGTTAACTTGGAAAACTTGAGCTCTAATTCCTAGCACCGCAGTGGGTGGGATAGAATGTTAGAGTCCCCAAGTGATCATCATTGGCCTAAGGAAGCTCCAAACATCATCATTAGCTTCTAGATTGCCTCTGCATTCTGTAATTCTCTTTTACAGCATAAGTACACAATTTCTTAATTACTCAGCAGTCAATTTTATTTGGTAAGGCTTTGTTTCCATATTACAATCAATTCTAAGCTAATTGATATTATTGATCAGGTTGGATTGGACCCAATTGGTATGTTATTTGCTCGGGCCTGTACAGTAGGGTTCAATACCGGACCCTTAGTAGGGTTCAATCATTTTAGACCATCTCTTGCTCTATTGATGCATTCTTTCGATCGGCATTGACCCAAGAAACATATAAATTTTGTACTTAATCACTCACTAATTACCTCAAACTATGAATACTAAATATTAAACTCGTTTGTGGTCTAATTTCAGTAATTCAAAGGTCTAATAACTCATTTGATAATGTAGAACTTAAATTTAGTTTAACACTTAATTTTAGGATGTTTAATTTGCTAATCAATCTTAGCTAACTCAAAACCTTAATTAGCTATCACTAAGCTAACCTCTTAGTCAGTTTTAGTCTACTTATTGTATATGATTTACTTGGGGATTAAGGAGTTGCTTAGTATTGATAAATCTCATTTTTAAGCTCAATTTCATAGAATAAACTTTAGTGCCCTTAATGTGATCAATTAGATAGAAGAAAATAGATGACCAAATATTTGATTTTCTAATTAGTATATTTCTCCCAAAAATTTGTAAATTAGAGGCTTAAGACACCTTGAAGATTATTTGAAATTATTATCCATTCATGAAACAAATCTCAATTTTTATAAATGAAGTGTTAGAAATATCTAAAAAGGATAACTATTAATCCTTAAGGAGAGTGTAAAGAAGAGGATTTATATATTTGAATGTAACCTTTAGGTCAAGTTAGTGGACAGTATCTACAGTTGATTCAAAATATTTTAGGGATCATTATGATTGACTTTCAGTCTTAGAATTTATATTAACATTTGGAGAGATTAGAACCATGACAAAATTTCTATAATAGTCATTAACATGCTTAGGTTAAATGTTGCTAAGCACCATAGCTATGCTAAACCATCGAGGTAGGATGACTTACTGGTGATACTTAAAGGTAGAACCCTATACTTACCATGTGAACCCTAAAGTTTGAATCTGCTTCTTGTGGTAGCTACAATTAGGTGAAAGTAAGACTGAACCTATAATTTATTGTAGTGAATCCTACAATTTATGGTAGTGAATCCTACAATTTATGGTAGCGAATCCAAATGATGAATCTACTTGATTATTATTGACAATTTTTTTTTTATAAAAAATGTTAATTCAAGTCTCCTCTAACTTTGAAAGCCATTAATACTTAAATATATTATTTAGATCTTAACACATTAATGATATTATGATTATCATATAGGAATGCAGTGCATATCTATAACCTAAATTTGATTTACCATTTGACTTAACGATTGGTTGATTTGCCTTGTAAGGAACTACAGAAATTCTATCTTATATTGGGTAATTAAATAGTACATTTCATTTCAGGATAAAAATACCAATCCCAATCGGTTATTAGTTAAGGCTTGTACACCATTGTTTGGGAGAATAAACTGTGAAAGGATGTATGTCACTTATCCTTGTGCACGGGGATAAGTGCAGTTAAGTAATCTAAGTGTCCAATTTTACCTTATTTGAGACATTTTAGTTGTACATATGCAATCTTAACATATGATAAATTAGATTAGACTCATGATATGATAATGAAATTAGAGAAATAATGCTAAGTGTAATAAAGATCTGAAATAGGTATGAGTTTGAAAATTTCACAAGTAATTCTTGAATAATGTGGCATTGGAATAAATATGCATATTAGAAAGTATCAGGGTAAAATAATTAAACAAGGATAAGTTTTCTATTTTCTTAATTTTAGCTATATAATTTATAAAGTTTTGGTATATCATGAATCACATAAGCATAAGATTTCAATAGCAGTGTGATGCGTAGCAAAACTAGTTTCTAATATTGGTGTGATTCGGAGCACACCTAGGATTTGTGGGTTGCAGTTATGGCATCATAGTTATGCATACATATGGCATATTCAGTGGTGTACTTAGTGTCATATTCTATTTAACATGTATTATAGATCACTTTCAACTTCTTATACAATTATCATTTTACTTCTAGTTATTTTGTTTAAAGTACCTTTGCTCTATTTTTAATTATTATCAAGTTTCAATTGTGGTTTATTTCCTATAGTCTTGGTTTAAAATTACAACCTTCTTTATGCTTTTGTGATGTTTTACTTTAGTTCCATTATGTATTTTATTTAGGTTTATTAAGTTAAGTACTATCCTTTAATGGATAAGAAATCTTGTAGGAAGCCTAACATAAACTTAGACTACTGCAAACACAAGAATTCTCTTTTTTTAGCTAGGGCCCTGGCATATAAAACTGACATGTCAAGTCAAGTTCAGTTTGAGGTGCCTACTATTGAGGAGGTCTATGAACTTTAGGAGGAGGCAAAAGAGCCACAACCATTAATTTGTTGATTTTAGGGCTTAATTTTTGTAATAACCCTAGGTTGTTACTTAGCTTAATTTTAGCTTAATTGCATTCTAATTATCATTCATTGAGTTTATCTAGTCATTGGAACCAATCCCCGGAGATTTGGAGCGATTCAGAGCTCAATCAAATAATTGGAATATTTAATAATATTTAATTAATTAGAAAATTGATATATTGAGTTTGACCTCAAAATCAAAACCTGACTTCGCCATTGCGATCATCACCCCCAAATTAGCTTGTGGTGATGTTTTGGACGTATTTGTAAGTCGTTGAATTTTCACGAATATTTTATTGTAAATAAATATCCCAAAAATAGGAAAATTAAATACTTATCGGAATCAAAATCCGATTTTGCCGTTGAATTCCTCACCCCCAAATTAGCTAGGGTGAAATTTTAATATTTTTTGGAGATCATTTATAAAATATGATTTTAGAGATTAATAAATTTAATTTACTTAAAATCAATTTTTAATTTTTCCTTTCTTTTTCTACCTCCTTCTTCCTTGGCTGGGACCAACAACCCATCCCTGCTGCAATTCTAAGCTACCTTTCCCTTCTACCCCTCTGCCATGCTCAACCTCCCCTCTCTTCTCTACCTCCTTCCATCCCCTTATCTCCACAGTTGGGATGGGACAACTCAGGCCCATCCCATCCAAGGGCAAACTTCTTTTCTCTTTAAAAGAACCCCCATCAGCTACATTCCCCATTTTTTCTACTGAAGTTTTGAAGGAACTCAAGCTCTCCCCCCCATTCTCCATTTTTGCTATGCTAGCTGTTGAAGAGAAGCTCTCCAGCCTCTCAAACTCTTAGGTTCCCAAGGATCCCTAAAAGGAGCTTCCATTTACGAGTCTAAGGTACCTCCCTTTCCCCCATTGAATAGATTCAATGGCTACTTCATTTTGCTCTTATGCTTAGTTCGCATCCTTAAAAATTTATAATATGGATTTTGTTAGAGCTCATTAGTTTTGAGATTTTAAGAAGATAAAGTTGCTCTAATTTTCCTCATTTCTGCACACCTGAACCTTTAACTCCATTGTTTACATAGTTAAAATAATTATTTTGTGCCGATTTTGGTATCGATGGAAAGGTCTTGAAAATACCTTTCCATCGATATATGGTACCGCACATGAAGTGCTCTAGGTTGAGAGTATTTGAGTCTGAAAGATGACTTGTTGCAATTTTCGCATAGGCGAAATCACCGTCAGGCGCTGCCGCGCGTCGCAAAGCCCGAGTTTTGAAATTGGGTTTGTCGTAGCGCACCCTAGCGCTCTACCCTACGCCGCTGCACCCGAGCTTTGATTTGTATCTACCATAATCTGTTGCAGCGCGCCACAGCGCCGAAACCTGCTACAACACGCCACAACACCGAAATCCACTGCAGTGCGCCAAAGCGCGCCGTAGTGCCTGGCTTTCGGCCAAAAGGTGCTACAGTGCGATGTAGCGCCCATAACTATTCAGAACTGCCCATAACTGTCTAGAATTGTTAAAACTTCATATTTTTAACATTTTAATAACCCTAGGACCCTAATGGGGCCAAAATACTTTAAATTTGAACCTAGTTTTAGTAAAATTAAGCATTGTATAAAATTGTATGTGATCTTTTAAATGTAGAAAAGATTGGGTTTTGACCACTTTCAAGAAAATAGAATCCTAATATTGAGATGACCATAACTTGATCATTTATACTCCAAATTAAGAAATTCATGATGCTAACTAGGTTAGAAATTCAGTGCGAACAATAAACCAAAATAAAATTTGGGCTTTGACTACTGGAAACCCTAGGTTAACCAAAATACCCCTAACCTTAATTAGGTCATAACCTGGCCAAATAAAGTCTAATTTGGGTCTACTCCCAGTTAAAGTACTTAGTGTGATATAAGGAAGCTATAGCCACTGAGTTTGTTGAATTTGGATCTTAAATAGAAAAGTTAGGTTTTTGACCCTTTTAACCCTAGAAATAACACATTTACCCTTAAACTAAATACACTCATAACTAATCCAATAGCCCTCAAAATTTAGGGTTCTTAGACTCTATCGAATCCTTGAACTGCAAGCAACAATAAATTGCACAATTTTTTAGACTCCATTAGGAGAAAATTACTAAATCATCCCTTGGGTCAAATTTCTTAGTTTGGACCTATAGGACCCATTGCATGTCCAAATTTGGTGTACTTATTGTCTATCTTCATGCTAGACATTAAAGAATAATTTGGCAATAAGAAAATCCAATTTAGAGCCCTAAATCAAAAAGCAGCATTTTAGACCCTAGGGGCAAAATGGTCATTTTCCCAAAATTTAGGTTAAGTGCCCTTAACCTCCAAAATATCATTTAAATCATTTAGGCCAAGCCAGAGTACCCGCACGTTGTGGACGTGTGCGGCAGGGGATTTTGCATAGCAAATGATTTTAATAATTTAATTAATTAAATGAATTTAATTATTAATTAAATTATTCTAATTATTATTTAATTCACAACTTTTTTAGTAAAACTACAAATCTAGTAAAATTATGTCATTTTGACCAAAATATGAGGAGGAATAGTATGACATTAGATATTTTGTTTGAGATTTATTTTTGTTAATTACTATTTTGATTAATTCATTAATTAAGTAGCATAATTTTGCAAATTTCATACCTTAGCCAATTCTCATCCAAATTCGATGATCCAATAATCCATTTTGATCCCAAAAATGTGTAGGACAATAATGTGATGTCAAATTTCCAATTTAATAATTGATTTTGCTAATGACCTTTTAAGTGTCATTAAGAGCCATTAAAACCATGATTAACCATTGATGTCTGATTTGACCTTACTTAGTGTCATTTTACTCGTTATGCTATAAGGAAGTTATAGCCACTATGTTTATATGATTTGGACATCAAATGAAAAATGTGATTTTTCACTCGTGAATAAAATAATATTAAATTCCCAATTTTGAGATTTTGCATGTTTAGGCCTCCTAAAGGCTAGGGCACCTTAAAAAGCATGTCTTAAGTCATATTACAACATTAGATGACTTTTTGAGTAGCTAAATACCTTAAACATCATACTCCTAATTTAGTTCTAGTAAACTAGGCTAGAGCCTAAATATAGAATTGAATTGATCTTCTTTTATCCTAAGGCTTGATTTAGCACTTAAGAATTGTAGTAATCCCAAACCCTATGGTGGATTGGCCTAGTTACCTCCTTGGGTTAGTAAAAATCATTAGTGGAACTCCTAAATAGCAAGATTGTGCTTAACCTAATTTCTTGCACTTCTTTAGTATATGTTTGACCCTAGCTACCCTATTTAGTGGCATGGTCCTATTGTAGTGAGACTAACCTCTTAGTTGGCTCTAGAATTCTTAAGTTCTGTGAAGTGAGCCTAGATGTAACATTTATAATACTACCACTTAGGACTCCATTCACTAAGCATTTCTGCTTTAATCTTGTCTCATTCTCCACAAAAGCTAACCACTTTCTAAGCACATCAAACATATCAGATTTATGTCTTAGAAATTAAACCCATACCTTCCTAATATGATCATCAATGAAGGTGACAAAGAATGTACTCCATCTATGGAAGATATAGGAGTGGGTCCCCATACATTCATATGCACCACCTCCAATTTCTTGCTTTTCAGCTCCCTTCCAACTTTAGAGAATGTAACCTTCTTCAGTTTGCCCAGCACGCAGCCTTCATAGAAATATAAGTCCACTGACTTTAGTCCTATAGTTTCCCCTTGATTGTAGGGATTTCAACCCCCTCTCGCTCATATGGCCAAGCCTCTGGTACTATAGATCCGCATCTATCTCTTCTGCGGCTACAATAGTATCAGACACTTTATTGATCAAGTAAAGTGTACCTTCCATATTTCCCCCATACAATAATGAGTGCACCCTTGGTGACCTTCCATGAGTCTCCTGTGAAACAAGTTATGTATCTCTAACTGGCTCACTGAGATGAGATTTCTTCTTAGACATGGCACATGTCTAACATCCTTAAGCTTCTAAACTACGCTGCTTAGTAGCTTAATATCCACATCACCTCTACCAATGATGTTGCATGCCTTATCATCTCCAAGGTGCACTTTCCCCAAGTCACATTTGGTGTAACTCTTGAAGGTACTCCTCCACGAAGTTCACAACCCAGGACTCCATATTAACAAGTGAGAGGATCAAAGCATCCTGATCCTCCTTAACTGAAACATTTATAGTGTGGTTCAGTATCTTTACACCATCACTTGGCTTCTTCAGGGTAGGGCAGTCCTTCTTGAAGTCATCTGCCTTCTCACAGTTCCAGCAAACTAGCTTTGCCTTTCCGAGTCTTGATTTTCTTTGTCGATATATTGACCTATTTCTGTTATGTCTCCTTTTAGCATGCCTTCCTTTGCTCTCAGTATTCAGTGCTGAGGTAGATGCCTCTCCATGAGATTTCTTTGACAACTCCTCATTGAGCAGATGCCCAACAATATCGTCAAATTTCAATGATGCATTCCCTGATGAATAGCAGATGGCTGTAACCAACCCATCCCAACTGTTCGATAATGAAGAGAGGAGCAGCAAAACTTGGACCTTCTCATCAAAACTAATGCCCACCAAACTCAAATGGTTCATCATGGTGTTGAACCCATTGAGGTGTTCAGTCACTGAATAGCCATCAATAATCTCCATATTAAACATTCTCTTCATCAAAAAATCCTTATTTGAAGCTAAAGGCTTATCATACATCCTCATCAAGGCATTCATAAGATCTACAGTAGTTTTCTCATTAATAATGTTAAATTCAATAGAAGAAGACAATGATAAACAAATCAAATCTAGTGCAATTCTATCAAAAACTTCCATTCTTCATCAGTCATAGCTATAGGTTTCTTGTCAGCTCCTTTCAATAGAAGATATAACTTCTTCTAGTATAACAGATCCTCCATCTACATTTTCCAAAACGCAAAGTTCGTTTCACTGAATTTCTCAATATTGTGTCTCATCTCATCGGCCATTGCTCCCACTCAAACAAGCAAACCCTAGGACCACCAAGGTAAGACTTGCTCTGATACCACTTGTTGGTTAAAATTCCAGCAGACCTTATTCTATAGCAAAAGCAGTTTGTCAAAGAGCGCACACTTCAAATTCGAGGATTGGGGTTACATTGATAGTTACCAAGCAATCTCATAATCATAAAACTATAAGATTAAGGTCACATCACATGCATGCAAGTTCATAACACAAAGAAACATCCAAACACAAAGAAATACGTGGAAAACCCAAGAATGGAAAAAACCATGAAGCCACATCAAATAAAAATTCACTAGAACAACTTGAAGGTTACAGAGTTATAAAGAGCTTATCACCTTAGAACAAATGTTCTAGCACTTACTCTATAATGGAGAGGAGAGAAATCAGCCACCACATAGAGTGTCTTTTCCAACATGCAAGGGTTAACTTACATTAAAGCTTCCTTAGGGTTCAGCCTAAGGTTCTTCTCCTCACAGTAACGTCCAGCCTCCAATCTAAAATTGCTACATTATATTTCTCCTCCCAACATAATAGCATATGTACCAGGACCAAGCAGAATTTCGCAAGGCGCTACGGTGCACCGTAGTACCTGGCTCTCGGGTTGATACCCGCAGCAACGTGTTGTAGTGCCCGCATCTCAGGTTGAGACTCGATGTGGCGCCAGTTTCCGCTATGGCACACTGCAGTGACGATTTTCAATGCGGCACGCTGCAGAAGTGCTTCTCAGTTGCTGACTACTGAGACGCGTTGTAGAACCTCTACCTCTAGTTGGGGTTGTTTAGGCGCGCTGCGGTGTGCCCCAGCGCCTGTGCTTTTCTTGGACACTAAGAGGTATCCATAACACAACAGTTTTCTTCCTTAGAGACTCTTGGCTCCCCATTGTGCTTAATAATGAGTTAAAACTCACTAACCTAGTATTTAAGTACTACACTAACCCCTAATGTTGGATTGGGTTCCTGATCTAATATTGGGGTCATTACATCAAGGGTCACCTAGATATTTAGATGGAATTTTAACTTGTAGAATAGTGAAGTTCTAGATCATTATCTCATGAGTATTTAATGTAGTATTGGGCAACCCTTTGTATAGAAATTGTGATTAGGAGAAGACTTATAAGTTATTAAGATGGAATCACCTTATATGGATTAGTGTTTAAATAATGACATAGTAACTAACCTAAGTGACTAGGCACTACCCACTTAATATTGTATGATTAGCCATATCATGCTAAGTGTAAAACATTGAATTACATAGAATGAAACATTATTAATACTTAGAATCCCTTAAAGTCTTAGTTATTGAGCTAAGGTTTAGTGGTGCCTTAGGTGTTAAGAGGCTTTGAACTTTAAGATGCCTGTAAGATAGAAAAATTAAAGAATAGTGTTAACTTAAATGTTTGGATAGTGTAGGTCAAGAAAACCCTATGCCTTAAGTGTAATGAGACATTATGCTAGAGTGCCCTTTGGCAAGAATTCATGTATCCTAAGACATAGAAATCTAGTAAGAAAAGTAGTGTAGTAGTAAAACCTCTACTAAGAATGTCCCAATAGAGTAGGTGTATTATTGGATAGCTTAGTAATTGCAGTATTAGCACTAGGGTAGGATATTGTTTGTAATATTACAACTATACTAATAAATTATTTAGACACATAAGTAAAATCTTAATCAAATTATTATTTTAAAAACCTCATTTAAATTATATATTACTATTTATCAATTGATAGAGACATTTGATGAATGCCTAAGTTTATTATAGGGGCTTGATTAGTCCTAATCATAGGATAGATAACTAAAGTAGATAATAATGGATATCACATGATTTACAATTAGATTTCAATATCTTACAATGTAGCAATGCATTGAGACTAAAATCTTAAAAATATTCATTAAGAAAATTATGGATAACTTAAACATATAACATTTACTTTTGGGTTCTGTCTGAAGGATGTTGTATATCTATTACTGAGCCAGGACAGGTAGTGGAGTGATCAGGATGCCACACAAATCCTTCGAGGGGGAATGTGTGTATTTATGGGAAACCTCGCTTGACTCCTCATTTGTTATGTAACTTTGCCCGCAAAACAAAACACCTCTAAATCAAGATAAATAAATAACACTTTCATATCACAATCCTTTGTGATTGTATTTACAGTTATTTAGCCCTTGAGACTGAGATCTATTTACTTACTTATTTATTGTATACTTACATTTACAATTCTTTTACTTTCTTTCAGTAGTGTATTTCAGTTCAAATATTCATTTTCTTACACTACCTTACTTACTTAGCATATGTTCATTGTACATATTCTTACACACTTATATGTATATATGTGCCTACTTTTCTTACTTACACATTTGATACAGGTTGTGTATCAGCTTTTCAAATTTTACTGCTTTTACTTATGTATTTGTTACTTACAGTCACTTACTTTCCTTTCCCTTTTTACTACTTTCTACTCTGCCTATAACAATTGTAAAAGGCTAATGTGATATCCACTTAATCTAAAATAACTTAGTTGCCCTAAAATACACTTAGATTTTTAAGTCTAATCATTTATTTTATTTTATTAGTTATGCACTATCATATTAAATACTAAATATAGTAGACCTAGAGCTTGTTGTGGATCTTGAACCTTATGTAGATTAATTCCAGTACCTGTTGATGGAAGACCTTTACTTTCATTATCTTTTCTTTTACATTTGCATCCTATGAGGATGACTGTCATTACAATAATGTTTATATAACTCTAATTAAACTATAGATATTTTACTTTACTATTATGTGATGTTTTTTACTTTCTTTTCTAGATGACTGAAATGGTATATATTTATATTATATTATGCATCTAGTTTTTCTTTTTAGAGACCTTTGGCTCCTCGTAGTGCTTAATAGTGGGTTAGTACTCACTAATCTAGTATTAAGTACTATAGTAACACCTAATGTTGGATGGGGTTCCTGATCTAATATATAAGGTCATTACAAAGAGGGGGTTTTATAATTCAATTAGAGAAAAATAAAACTCAAGGGGAGAACCCTAATTCCATATATGATCCAAGTGGTTTTGAAGGAGGGAGGTTGCATCCAAGGCAACACTAAGCATAGCAGGAAGGAGAAGGATCAAAGGATAGACACATAAGAAGATGGAGAAAATGCCCATAACTGCTCCTGAGTATCATCTTCTTAACTTCATCTTGTATTTTCATTTCTTATTAGAACAATGTATGCATTCACAAATACTTATAGCTCTTTTGTTTCATTCATTGTAATGGCATTCTAAACCCCTCACCTTTGGGGAAAGTTTGGTAGAGAATGTGTAAAAGAGTTTTAGATGTTGTGTGTGTAGTTATTCTTTCCTAAATGAATTGTCATGTTTGAGCTAAAATATTATTTAATTTTTAATGACTGAAAAAAAAGTTACTGAATGGAAAATTATTTTGAACATTATTTAAATTATATTTACATAAAAAACCTTACACTACTTAATGAACGTCTTATTTTAGAACCTGTGCACCTAAAGCATTCACACTGCAGATGAATGTGACATCATTAATTGAGTGTAAGTTCTCATGCATGAGCTTTAGGCCAAGAGTTAACCATATGAGCCTTAAGTAAATTCTGGTAAAATCTTTGAGTTCCATAGCTTAATCTATAAACACTTTAAGAATGTATATTAGGTAGTGGACAAGGTGACATAGTTCACTTTGGCCATTGTCAATTCTTGGTTAAGGTATGGATCTGATGTATGTGAGCCAAGACCCATCTATAGAACTCCATTGCTCACTCTCAATTTATGTGAGATAATAGAGTGTGTTATGTGACAGACATAAATTTTATGTGACAGAAGTGTACATGGTTCAAAGTAATAATTTAGAATGGTAAGTTCCGTATTTATATCATCCACAGGGAACGACAGTTTTGTTACTAAGTTTTATCTACATTCAGTAATGTTAAGACAATTTGTATTTTGGTTTTTGTGTGGTTCATAATTTAACAAAGCAAAGATTAAATTGAATATACTATTTGATTTAAGAAGAGAGGGTTGGGGATTCATTATGTGACTTATAAGGACTCAGTGTTATAATCATATCATTGCAATTCATAAAGCAATTTTATTATGCCTAATCAATCAAGTGAACATTGCCTTCCATAAATTGGTCCTCTAATTCCAACAAGTTCAAATCTAGTGCTCAAGGAGAATACCCTAGGAGCTCTACTTCAGCACATAAATTCTTATGAGATAATAGCTAGGTTAATTTTGATTTCCTACATCTAGGTTACCAAAACATTCTTTTAGTTTAATGGATCTCACAAGCCTTGATTCATACTAATCAGCATCGTGCGCTAGACATGCGATTTAGCTAAGGAAAAGGATTCATTGAACCCAATTGACTATATCACATCATCCATGGGTGTTCGATGATCTCTCCCTCCTTCTACTTTGCTGAGCCGCAGAGCATGATTGGAGGGGGCCTGACTCACAAGCTTCAACTTCTCAGATGAGCTGAAGGAGTGGTGCTAATGGGCTTGAGAACTTGTCACGTAACTCTTAGCTTAATTGCACTCACTCCTTGCTCTAATCCAATCAGTGAGCATTAGAGCACAAGACTTTTAATGTCTTATACAAATATTTTCATTCCAGATTTAGTTTATTAAGGACTTACATTTGATAATCATTCCAGGCATTCGATAAAAATAAATAAAAATTCAGCTCAAATCTTTTTCATTGCAAATTCAACATACAACACCTCACACCTTACTAGGCACATATATACAGCCCAAATCTCTCCAAGAAGGGTTTAGCCTTCCATTATAATTTTAAGATAGCAAGAAATATAAAAGAACATGAACCTTGACATCAGTTCACAAATAAAAAAAAATAGGATAGGGATGAGAAATGGTACTAAGAACAGCCCTAAATTTTTGGGGTTCTCTTGGTTCTTTCTCCTTCCTTCTCTTCCATTCTCCAAGTTCTCCTACTTTTCTTCCCTCTTGAACTTGCAAAGTCATTCTAAAATTTCTTCCCTGGAGAGTCCTCCTTCTCTTTCCCACGGCAGCTTACAATGTGGATCAATGAATGTCAAAATTGTGAACCCTTGTTTAGTTTCAGAATGTGTTTATATAGTGATCCCCTCAGTATTGTGCATAAATTTAGTTTAACCTTTCATCTTCCTTAACTTCATGGTAACTAATCAATATTATTCCTTTATTCCTCTTGGATACAATAGGTTTTATTGCTTTTGCAGTTTCCAAATGGTCAGGGAAGGCCAATGGTTTAATTTTTTAGCCTTCCCTATGCTATCATTAATGCCTTGACCTGGCAAAATTTGTGTTGGGCACTGTGGCGCGCTACAGCGTGCTATGGTGCGCTACAACGCACTTTGATGCACTGCATCGGTTGCATTTCATTCATGCTGTGCAAGGCTCCATATATACTGTTTTACTGAGGATCCGCCGTAGCGCGCTGTGGCAACCTCATTCAAAACATTGTTCTGCTGCAGCGCGCTGTAGCAAGTCAAGTTAATTCAGATTCTCGTCACGGCACGCTGAGGCGGTTTGAGTTTCAAATCCTCTGTTCAATTAATTTATCTTCTAGATTTATATAGTATTTTCTGAAATGACACTCCAGCCCGTTGTAGTGCACTGTAGCGCGCTACAGTGGATTCCTTCTAGGCCTGCAGGTGCTCAAATGGATTCAATTCAAGATGTCAATGTGAAATTCTTATGTCACTAAATATTGTTATAGGTTCAGGAGATTTTCAAAATTCCAACCACTACTAGCTTCCTAATTCAGTTTCTAGGCGCTTGTTCTTTTCTAGTTTCCAATCTCAAAAAGCTGATGCTTATTCTTCATTAGATGGTGGGTAATTACCTTATGATTTTCAACTCTAACGAGGCATTGGGGAGTGACAAGAGTTTTGTGCCATAAGTGATCCTTCTTATTAATCATAATAAACAATAATATTTATAGGAGAGACATTTTTTCTTCCTCCTATTTCCTCATATTTTTCATTTTGGGAGAGATATTTTTCTTCATTCCTAATTTTGTTTTTGATTTCTATTTTTTCAGCTCAAGGGAAGACATTTTTCTTCATCCCCATTTCATTTCTTTGTGACCATTAAGTACTACAGGAGCTTAGCACACTCAAACATTTACTTAACTTTTGCCTATTTCTGCTTTTAATTCCTTAGCTTTCCCCACCCCTGCACTTGGAATTTAGCATATATTCATTTTAAATCCTTGGAAACTGAAATTCACTCAAGCATTTTACCTTATATTGGAAGCAAAGGGTTGTCATGTCAAATGATCACCTTAGGTTAAGCATAATTAGTGACTTAAGATCTTACATTTGAAGTTCATTATTGAATCCATCCAGTAATTAATTCAGAAAATTTACATGTAATATTGTCACATTATCATGAGGGTTTAAGTAATCCAAAATTTATTTATTGAAAAGGGAACAAAACAAAAAAATAGAAAATTAAAATGAAAAACTAAAACAGAGAAACAGAAAACAGTACAACCAATCAATCATTTTGCTCTTAATCATCTTCTTCGTCTTCGTCGATGTCCTGATATGTGTAGTCTGCTGTCCAGTCATTGTTCAAGATGGGGTCACCGAGAGGAGGCCGTGGTAGCCCAGATCTGTCTGGTCCACCACACAAGCTCCATTCTTGGAACATTGTTCCAAGAGTGTTGTTGAATCATGTTTGGAAATGGAGCTACCGCGTGACTTCCCCCTTGATGAAGCTCATGTCTCACACCATGGCCACCCCCAAGTCTCTTTGATGCGCATACATATGCATCATCATTTTATCCGCCATAGTCTGGCCAGTAGAGGTTGAAGCTTCTCCTTCCTCCCCCCTCCTCTTCTTAGCCCTCATCCCCTCATGGGTGCGGGTGCTCAAATGGGTTTGGTCTAGAGGAGCACAAGGAGGGATCACGACATCGGAATAGAGGATCTTGACTCCTTGATCCTCATGCAAACCTAAAATGAGTGACCCAAATGCCAACACAGCACAAGTCCTAGTCAAGGCATTCCAGAGCTGCTCTACAATAATTCTGGAGATATGAATATCTCCAGGCTATTAAAGAGCACATAGAAGCAGCGCCCTATTCCGAGTCACCTTGCTAAGATGCCCAGATGGCATTATGAAGTTGGAGATGAACACATGCCAATCATTGCTCGACTTCATGAGGAGTGCTTGAGGAATGTTGGCTAAGCTTTCTCTCCATCCAGCATCAGCGTGGGTGATTTCACTAGTGGCAGCAGCTGGGTCATATTGTGACCCTGTGAAGTTGAGGTAGGCACAGTCCTCTATGTCTCAATAAATAAAACTTTTCTATTTGTAGTCTCTCAAACTCCACGCCCTTTCCCCAGATCGTGATTTTATGCCCCAACGCATTGATTGCGTTGGCGTAGACCTCCAGAACTATGGCGGGGTAGGTTTCATTTTGGGGACTCATTAAATGAACCCATCCCTTGTTCATGATTTGATCTGGATTCACACAGTAGGGGAGTCTAAATCCTCATTTGGGAATCAGTTTATGCCTTGATGTCAACTAGTTGAACCTTTGCTCAGCTTCAACTAAGGTGAATTTTTTCTTGCTATAGTGGCTTCCAAAAGTTGATGCCCCCATTTTTTAGCTTGTCACCTTCTTATTTTGGGAATATATTCTTAAAGAGGAGAGCTAAAGGTTTTTTTTTTTTTGAAAATAAAAAACTGAATTTTAGATTCTGGCAAGGGTAAATTTTCTACTCCTCCACCAGAGTATTTATAACCAAGAAAAATTCTATAAGTTTTTATAAATGTAATTACATTCAAAGCATGATTAAGGATAGTCAAAAATTGTTTTAATGTCATGCAATGAATGTGACAAAAATTCGGCCTTAAATGAGTGGGAAAAATTAGCTTTTTCATCATTATGTCCATATTAAGTTCCAGGGCGCGCTGTAGCGCCTTTGACTGCATGGGGAATCCCAAGCAGTCAAAGCAAAATACAGCTGGGCATCAGTTGCCACGACGCACTGCAGCACGCTATAGCTCCTTGGGACTTAGCAACATTCAAATGTGCATAAAATTCGCTACAGCACGTTGTGGCAGAAAATTCTGCTGTGGCACACTCTAGTGGCTGAATTCGCTACGGCGCGCTGTGGTGTAAAATTCCACTGCGATGCCTTCAAAAGCATATTTTTTCAATCCTTAAATTGCTTCTAGAAATCAATTAACACAAAAATGAGGTTGTTTAATTTTAACTAATCTACTTCTAAGATCTAAATTAAGCAAAGCAAAAATTTGGGTTGCCTTCAAAGAAGCGCTTGGTTTAATGTCGTCGGCCCGACACGTTTAGGATCAAACAGAGTCTAAATTCTAAGGTGGTTTCTTCTTCTAATGTTTTCATTTATTTGAGTGAGCACCAACTAAAGTTGAGCTCGAACTCATGCTTTTATCATTGGTTTTATTTTCTACCCTGCTTTCACTAATTATGAGGGAAGCTCCCTTCTTATTCTTCTTCCCTATCCTAGTCTTTTTCTTTTTGTTTTTCCCTTTACCTTCACCTCCAAATGAGGTGTTAAGACTAGTTACAGTGTTCTAGTCACTAAGTGCAAGTTTCTCAAGTTCAAGGGCCTTACATAAATCCACCTCCTTGACTCTTCTTTTTAGTTCTAACTCCATGTCCCTCTATTTGAATAGAGTTGTCTTAAAATCAATCACTTATGCTCTCCCATGAACCTTGATACTCATTAAACCCTTGCTAACATCTATAATAGCCTTGGTGCTGGCTAGGAAGGGTCATCCAAAGATGATAGTGGAATTTTCATTCCATCTATCCAATTCAGAAATGACAAAATCAGTAGGGACAACGAAGCCTTCATGTCCCACTGGCACATTCCTAACAACTCCTAAAGGGGTTAATAATTCCAGATTGGCAAACTCTAAAATCAAGGATGTGCACTCCATCCCTCCTATCTTAAGATTCTCATACAAATAGTAGGGCATGACATTGACTGAGGCTCCAAGATCACAAAAGGGATCTAAGAAAACCTCACTCTTTATCACATAGGGGATGCACAATCTGCCAGGATGTTTACATTTAGGAGCAACCAGCCTCTCATTTCCAAATTTTCTAATCCCTCCTTCAACTCCCAATTTAGTTTCATTCAGCTCACTTTTTTTTTCAAGGTGGTCACTCTCAATTCCGTCATAATGAATGGCGCTCACGGCCTCTCTAGGATTTACCTTTGTAGAACTAGGCAAGGCTCCTTGTTGTCGAGTGGACAGCTATTGGGAAATTTGCCCAAGGTAAACTTCGATATTCCTAAGGGATGCCTCTATCCCTTGGATGGAGGCATCATGTCTGGTGATAGTTAATTTAGTCCTACGCATTAATTGAGTCATTTTTGCCTTGAAGGCTTTAAAGGCTCCTTCTAAATTTGAAGATTAAGGTTGAAGATTGTTCCCATTATTATACCCTTGTTTGTTAGATGAATTGCCCCCATTAAACTTTCCGTTATTGTTATTATTACTCCATAAAAAATTAGGATAATTTCTCCATCTAGGATTATATGTGTTTGAGTAGGGGTTGTTTATCATATTATTTTGGTTTGCATTGTTGTTCCTCAAGAAATTCACTTGCTCAGTGTTTGAAGGAGCAAAGGGATTGTTTAAATCATAGTTCTCACTTGAGTGCTTACTCCCACATAATTTGTTGTAAATTTATTGAACATTATTCACATTCATGTTCTCTATCTTATAATTCAAAGCATTAATCTCATTTTGAAGAGCTAATATTTAGTTGGTTTCATTAATTTGGTTTGTTTCCCACTTGTTAGGGTTAAATCTCTCAATGGGCTATTGGTGAGCATTGTTGGCCATCTCTTCTAAGAGATCATAAGCTTCTTCCTGGGTTTTGCTACTGAGTGACCCTATAGCAGCTGCATTAATGAGTCTCCTCATTGGTGCATTCAAACCATTATAAGAGGTTTGAACCTACATCCATTAAGAAACCCGTGACATGATGCCTCCATCCTAATATCAGGTCTAACTATGGCATGGGGTATCCTTCTAACTGTGGGCAGTGCGTACTCTCTTAAGGCACTACCCCTTTGTTCTCCGAATAGATTAGCCTCTAAATTATCCATAGCAACCTGGTTTCTATTCAGCAAGTGTTGTTCTCTTCTAGCTCTCAAGTAAGTTCGCTCAATTTCTAGAGCATATAAGATATATATGTTTTCTCTCCTATTCATGTAGTTCACAAATTCAGCTGAACAAAACAATCACAGCATTCAAGTTTAACAATTTAGCAATTCAAATCACCCTAAGAGAGTAAATAAGAAATACAATTCCAACAAATAGTTTTCAGCAAAATAAATTATGGAACTTGGATTTCCAACAGTTCAGTCCAGCAATATAGTTTCAGTGAATTCAATTCAATTTTCAGCAAAATAGTTCAGCACAGTTTTTAGGAAATTTTGATTTTTTCCAATAACAAATAACTAAAGCAAAATCTAAATTAATACTAAAGTTAGCACACGTATGATTACAGCAACTAACAAAAATATATGCAAAGTTAAGTAAGATCTAAATCACTATTTAATAGCAGATTATACTCAATACAAAACTAAGATACCATTCCCCGGCAACGGCTCCAAAAACTTGACAGACCTGAATTTTGTGTCTACGCTTGCACGCAAGTGTATGTGGTCTGAAGTAATAATTTTGAATGGTAAGTTTTGAATTTATATCATCCACAAGGAATGGTGATTTTTTCACTAAGATTTATGTACATTAAATAATGTTTAAATAATTTGTATTTTGGTTTTGGTGTGGTTCCTAATTTAACAAAGCAAAGACTAAATTGAAGATACTATTTGATTTAAGAAGAGAGAGTTGGGGATTCATTATGTGACTTGTAAGGACACGGTGTTGTAATCATGTCATTGCAGTTCATAAAGTAATTTTACTATGCATAATCAATCAAGTGAACATGCCTTCCTTGGATTGGTCTTCTAATTCCAACAAGTTCAAATCTAGTGCTCAAGGAGAACAGCCTAGGGGTTCTATTTCAGCACACAGATTCTTATGAGATCATAGTTAGTTTAATTTTGATTTCCTATGTCCAGGTTACCAAAACATTCTCTTAGTTCAATGGATCTGAGAAGCCTTGATTCCCACCAATCAGCATCGTGCGCTACACACGCAATTTAGCTAAGGAAAAGGATTTATCGAACCCAATTGACTATGTCACATCATCCATGGGTGTTCAATGATCTCTCTCTATTGCTTTGCTGAGTCACAGAGCATGATTGGAGGGAGATTGGCTCACAAGCTTCAACTTCTCGGATGAGCTGAAGGAGTGGTGCTAATGAGCTTGAGAACTTGTCACATAGCTCTCAGCTCTCTTGCACTCACTCCTTGCTTTAATCCAATCAGTGAGCATTGGAGCACAAGTGTTTTAATGTCTTATACAAAGATTTTGATTCCAAATTTAGTTTATTAAAGATTTACATTTGATAATCATTCTAGGCATTCAATAAAAATAAATAAAAATTTGGCTCAAATCTTTTTCATTGCAAATACAACATACAACACCTCAAACCTTACTCAACACATAATTATAGCCCAACCCTCTCCAAGGAAGGTGTAGCCTTCCATTGCAATTTTAAGACAACAAGAAATATAAAAGAACATGAACCTTGGCATCGGGTCACAAATAAAGAAAACAAGATATGGATGAGAAATAGTACTAGGAATAGCACTAAATTTCTGGGATTCTCTTGGTTCTTTCTCCTTTCTTCTCATCCATTCTCCAAGTTCCTCTACTTCTATTCCCTCTTGAACTTGCAAAGTTGTTCTAAAATTTCTTCCCTGGAGAGTTCTCCTTCACTTTCACACAGTAGTTAATATCAAAATTGGGAACACTTCTTTAGTTTCAGAATGCTATTTATATAGAGATCCCCTCAGTTTTGTGCATAAATTCTATATAACCTTTCCTCTTCCTTAACTTCATGGTAGCCAATTAATATTATTCCTTTATTTCTCTTGGATACAGTAGGTTTTATTGCTTTTGCAGTTTCCAAATGATTGAGGAAGGCCAATGCTTTAATTTTTCAGCCTTCCCGATGATGTCATTAAGGCCTTGACCTGAGAAAAACTATGTCGGGCACTGTGGTGCACTGCAGCGGTTGCATTTCATTCCTGATGTGCATGGCTCTAGACATAATGTTTTACTGGGGATCCGTCGTAGCTTGCTAGGGCAGCCTTTTTCGAAACACTCTTCCGCTGAGCGCACTGTAGCGAGTCAAGTTAATTCAGATTCTCGCAACGGTGCGCTGAGGCAGTTTGAGTTTTGAATCCACTATTCAATTAAATTTTCCCCTAGATTTATAAAGTTTTCCTAAAAGGATGATGCCTCCCACTGTAGTGCGCTACAGCTGATTCCTTCTAAGTCTGCATTATATTTTATACGAGCCTAGCACGTTGTGGCATGCTGGAGAACTTAATATTTTGATTTTTACTAGTCAATTAGTTTCTATATGGTTCAAAGTATTATTTTGGAATATCACCGTGACCCGTTGTTGCGCACTGTGGCGCGTTGTACCGGTTCTCCTTCCAGGCTCGTAGATATGATATAGGTGAGCCCTATTCAGCACTCTGCCATGTCCCGCTGTGGCGCACCACAGCAGTTGTTTTTTAGAATTTCTCTTTTTGCTCCAAATTATCTTTTCTCCTGCTTTAGCCTGAAAATAATGAAATTTATCTCAAAGTATGCTTGTTCAAGTGATATTTTGCATGTATTTCTTTTTTTATTTTGCCTTAAATCTTGGATTTAAGTAATGTGAAATATGCTCATTTAGCTCTACTACTCATTATCTTAGCTAAATTAAGAGTAGAAGCATGTGAGTCATAGTTGGAATCAAGATATGGTGGTTGTAAGATAAAATAGGAATTTTGTAAGTTAGATATATGATTAACTTTCATTTAAAAAAAGATCACAAAGATATCTATATGCTGAGATTGAATCCAAGAGTATTCATCCTAATCACTGGATAGGTGCCCAGTGAACCCAATGCTCAAATAACAAATCTACACCTTGTGATTGGAGAGTTGTCTATAACAATAAAAATGTGAGATGACATTAAGAAAAGAATAATTGTGCACATATATGTAGTATAAATTGCATATTTGTAACCTAACTCTCCCTAATTTTCATCAAATTAATTTAAAGCCACTTTAATATAATCTAATCTAATCATTAGAACAAAAATACCCTCAACTAGAGTTTGTTTAAACATTGTTGAAAAGATATACACTTTAGTAATAAACACAAACCATTCTTAGAGGACAATAAATTTTAGGATCTCACCATCCCATATTACTTCAAATCATCTATAGTTGCGTGCATTCACAAAAACCATAAATTAGGTCTGTAAAGATTTTGGCTTCGTTGTTGGGGAATGATTGCTTTGCATTAAAGATAATCTCTAATTATATAGTGCTTTACGCATTTGTTAATATATTTTTTCTTTTAATTTGTTAGTTCATTCATTTTGTTAACTATAGCTATTCTTTTTGTGCATTAAATTATGTTATCCTGAAATCTTACATTTATTTGAACTTTGATCTTTTACATCATAGAAAGTTGAGGTTTTGTATATGTAGAAGAGATTTAAATAATTTATTTTTTCATTATGAAATAGACAAGCATTATTCCGACTTAGAAGAGAAGAAATTATGTCAAACATAATTTCAACCCCAATGGAAAACATAGGAGATGACCAAGGAGAGGTTCACCAAAAAATCAAGGAAGAGCACTTAGAGACTATGTAGTGCCCACTATTAGGGTAATACCTAATGCTATTGTGAGACCCAAAATGGATGAAAATAATTTTGAAATATAATCTTTAACTCTTCAGATGGTTCAAAATAATTAATTTAGTGGACTACTCAATGAGAACCCAAATACACGCATATCTAATTTTCTTGAGATTTGTGATACTTGCTGATACAATGGAATTACTGGTGATGTTATAAGATTGAGGGTATTCCCATTTTATCCAATAGATAAGCCAAGAGTTAATTAAGTTTATTACCTAGTTTTCAATTAAGACTTGGGATGACATAGCTAGAAAGTCCTAACAAGATACTTTCCTCTTGAAAAAATTGCTAGGTTATGAATAGATATCACAAATTACTCTAAGTAGATGGAGAAACACTTTATGATAGTTTGGAATGATTCAAAGACTGATGAAGGTGCTTCCCCCATCATGGTTTTCCTTTGTAGATGCAAGTGAATATATTCTATAATGGGTTGAATGCACCCACAAAAACCTTGATTGATGCAGAGGCTCTGGATTCTTTGAGAAGTAAAACCCAAGCCTGTTTATGGGTTTAGAGCGGACTATCTTAAGGAAACTAAAGACTAACAAAGATTGAACCTAGTTTGGGCTAATTCAAAATATCCTTTTTATAGGTGGGGTTTTAGTGTGTTAAAGGGCTAGAAATAAATTAATATAGATAGCCTAAGATGTGTAATTTGGAAATGTAGTAGATGTTTAGGTTGGATGGTGATTAGATGAGTGTCAAGGGGTAGGGAATAAGACTACATTGAGCTATTTTCAGATTTGGTTGTGGAGGTTGTGGTGGAGTTTAGAGTGTGTTTGAGATATTATATAACGATTTAATTATTTTTAAGGGATACTTAAGATGCTGGAGAAGATGTGTAGATGGTTTGAGGTTATGAGCATAAGAGTATTGTAACAACCTTAGGTTGTTACCTTGCTTAATTCTCAATTTAATCATGTATTTATTTTAATCCCATTGCATTTAGAATATCGGTTAAGCTAATCAGTAAAATTTGAGGTTATTTGGATCTCTCTAAGTCAATTTAGCCTTTTGATCCGCTTAAATGCCCTAGGATAGACTTAAAGTATTTTGATCTCAGAATTAAAATATGATTGCATTTTTTATTTACTCACCCCAAATTAGCTAAAGGTGAAAGTTTGGTAAAATTTGGAGAACATTTAGACCATAATTCAATTTAAATTAAATTAGTATAATTGCATTCTAGGGTTTCCAACAATTTGAAATTGCATATATATCCTCTAAATGGATTAAACGGTCAGAAGCCATTGTGCGGACCACAGGAGATCCGATGTGGGCCCGGGTCACGCGACAGCGGTGCTCCCGCTAATCTAGCCACCGCGCCTTAGATCCTATAGTTAGAATTAGATCTCGCTGAAATGCAGATCAAGCATTGGATGCATCCCCATGGATCCTACAACTCTGATCAAATTGAATCTGGCTGTTATGATTCGATGGATCAAGACCGTAGCACAGTTCTATTCGATCAATCAGATGACCCACAGTGCTCCTGCACTGTGAACTTCATTTTCACCTTGCCCATGCTCGACAGGAAGGATCTTTTGTACTGTCAACTGCCGGACTGTCTCCCACTCCCACATCCACCTTAGCAGGTCGTTGGAACCTCTCCCATAATGGTGTGGAGTCCCGATCGGGCCTCATGACCCAATCGAGCTCAATTTAAAATATTGAGAGCTCGGCCATGGCCCGAACTCTCGGGCCTCCCTAACCCAAGATCTTGCCTCTGAAAACTTCCCGTTTCACTACTAAGGGCATAAATAGCCTCGGCATTGCTCCTTATGATCCTTTGCTGATCAATTTGAGCCAAGCTTTTTTCTGCCATTCTTGAACCTCCATTAATTTCTATCCAAGCTTCCCAGGTGTCCCAGGCATGCGTACCACTGATAGAGGCAATTCCTGGTGTTCAAGAATCCTAAGTGTGCTCTTCTAAAGCTCTGTAGCCCCTGCCTTCTTTTCTGTCAGCCAATCTAAGCTTCCTCGTTGAACTAGGTACCCCCGTTTGCAAGTCCTGAGCCAATCAGGATCAGGCTTTCTCCATTTGATTTGTATAGTTGAGCATTGTCCAATCAAACCTAGAGAAAATGTTATTGCACCGTATGTTAGTCCCGATCGATCGATTCATTTGATTGGGCTAAGTTTATAAAAAGGGGCTGGGTCCAAGTAAACCCAGTGATCCAGCCCACCTCAGACCCGTAGGTCCGCGGGCTTCGATCTGCCTCACCTCCCTGAAGGTGTAGGGATTGAGCCCTGGGTCAGTCATGTCCTCTGTGGGGAGAATTGTCTCTCCACAGTAGCTCCACAGCAAATGCTCTTGGGTGAGTAAGATCTGACCAATCCAGACCACCTCACTTGGGGCTTCGAGTCTCTGCCGGTGCGTCTAGCCATGGTGAAGGTGTAGCGACCTTCGGCTGGTTGTGCCATGGCCTAGATGCATGGGAATTGGACAATTAGGTTTTTTCTAATCAGTCTTCTATCAAGGCAAGGGGTCAAGGATGAAGCCATTGTACAGGTCGGGCCAACCCATGACCCGCGCAATGCGACAGTCCCAGGTCTCTTGGGCCCAGGCCAACGCACATGTTTTAGAATTGGGCCGAACCCGTGGTTTAATAAATCTGATTAAATTGATTTATTTTCCTTTAGGAAAATAATCCAATTAATCAAATCATAAGGAAAATTTAATTAGAAAATTGTAAATCAAATTAATGTGATAACTTTTGATCCACTGAAGCAAACCCTGTGATCTTATATATCAAATCAATTAGAAAATCATGAGGATTAAGAATATAAAATAATATTGAACTTTTAATGGCTAGATTTTTTGTTTTAGCTTAATTATTTTAGAACTAAATTAGGGTGGTTTAGCATGTGTACATAGCCAAATTGCATAATTCATGTGTCAATGTGTTCCTTATATAAAGTAGAATGCATGTGCTAGGTAATTCAATTTTTTGACTTCGGTATTTTTAAATAAGTCCTAATCTTCTAAAAGCATGATTAGTGAAAATTAGGGTTTTTGATTATCCAAAATTAGTAAACTTAGTTCTGAATGTTCATATGAATATATAGAATTTAGTTGCCAAGTTTCATGAATTTCTAATGGTTAGGTTTGTAATTAGGTGCTAATCCTTTTATTTTGAATTAGGGTTTGAATAGCACTAATTTCCTTTTGTTTTATGCAAATTTCTATGATTATATTTTTATAATAGTAGTATGAATGTAAAGAACCTCTCATGTCTATACTAAATATTTAATTTAGCTAATTTGATTTAAATAGCAAAATCCCATAATTAATCTTAAGAAATCTTAAGACCTTAATCAAGTCGTTAATACTTGGTCTAAATCTAAGATTGCCACCAATAATATACTAATAATACATTGATTTATCATTGACCTATAAATCAACATTTGGTCTTAAATGTAAAAAGCATTGGGGTTAAAACCCTAACCTATTTGATTAAGACTTGAACCTTAATCACTTAATCAAATGACTTGATTGAAATATAATTCAATGGACATTATTCCAATAATGCATCTAATTTGATATTGATCTTAAAATATTGAATTAGAAGTGCTAAGATTAAAAATATGAAATTATGTGATTAAATTAATTGAATCTAAGAATAAGATCTTTGATTTCCTCTTATATAAGACTCTTAGCATAAAGATTGAAGATAAAATTGTAATGATTTATGGAATGACCTAATCCAAAAAATATTCATATTTTATCCCATGATTGTAGAATAGGATGTGATTAGATGGATCTAATCATCTGATATGATCACTTTAATCCAAGTTTAATAAGTGAACCTTGAATTTAGTTTAAGTATTAGAAGAATGTGATCTTGGTGATTTTAAACCTTGTGGTAGAATTCACCTAAGACATTAGATTAAGATTTATCCCATGTGGTAGTAACCCATGTTGAGTGACCATTTGGTCACAACCGTGGAGCCTTGTGTAAGACTCACCCAATTAGGGTAACGATTGGTAGTTTTAGATAAATCCTTGGTTATTAAATAGAATTAGCTGAGCTTGGATTATTAGCTGGTTATGATCATGCATACCCATGGTACTGAGTTATTTTAGTAATATTCAGGTTTGGATAAGTCACTCCAATGTGGACTTCTGACCAAGTGCTTCTTGTGGGTTAAGTTGAATATAGTCCCGTTAGAGTAAATTATCCAAACTTAAGAGAGTAAGCTAGAATCTTAGTTTGGGAGAATAATAACTGCAAAAGGGTTCTGCCTCCTATCTTGTGTGCACCTCGATAATTATAGTTATAAGCAAACTAAGTGCTAAATTCACCTTCTTGAGAACATACATCCATGTGTATACAACTATTCCAATTAATAACTCCAAGTAAAACTCTTTAAACAACAGAAACCAATTATTGAAATTAAAATCTAGGAGTCAGAATTCTTTTAGAGGGATTTTGCACAATAGCTACATTTGAGTCATAACCTAATTTCAAGCATTTCTAGATTTTGGATTTAAGTCATGTAGTATAAAGGCATGAGCATGAGCATGATGTATGAGTATTAGCGATGATTTATGAGTTACGGAATGTTGCATACCTCAATAAGGGAAATTCAGGATGTTGAGACATCACGATAAAATTTCCCAACATGATGTATGTAGATATTGGATCATACGATTCATAGCAATTCAGTGATAGTTTAGTTGTATATCAGTGGCATGCAGTATTATGGCATATTCAGAGGCATGATTCTAGTGTCATACAATATAGTCTTATATGCTTTCTACATTAGTTTTAGATCATACGCTATTTTTATTTGTTTTTAGTATTCAGTGTACAGTCAACTTTAATTTACTCAGTTATATACAATTTCAGTATTAATTATGAATATTTAGAATTGGTTAGATTAGTTTTGATGTGTTAGAGTTCTTGTCTAACATGTGGTACTTTTGGGATTCGGCAATTTGCTAGATGATGAGCAGCTTGTCAAGACAGGCCAGGAGGACTCGTAGGAGATCCAGTTGGAGCTCATGGAGCATTAGTGGACACTTCTCCTTTAGCTTTTACTATTTTTTATTAGTTATTTTAGTTCAGTACTTAGACTCTGATTCTATATTTCAGTAATTCATTTGTAATAATTTTGGATGTATTTTATTTTCTTTTCTAAGATGAATGTTTATTTTAGCTTTTATGATGAATGTATTTTCTTAGATCTATGCTTAGTTTTGGCACTCTATCTATATATTACTTATACTTAGTATTGTGTTGTGATCAGCATACTAGAAATGCTAATATCTTATACATATATTAGATTCTTCATATTGTATTTTAAATCCAATGTATGTATTTGACTAATACTTGGGATAAGGATACTACTCTTATCTTAAGTATTAGCTCTCGTCCCTCCTTTGGGGTTAAGTCAGCAGCCTTCAGTGAGGCTTAGTTTTAGCCTATTCGGGGAGATGGGTTATGTCTTTTCGAGTGGGGCACCGCTCCGCCGCCAAATTGATTATCCATATTGCGCACTGCAACGGGGCGGGGCACTACAAGTATTGTCAGAAAATAAAAGATAAATAAGATAACAACCTAAGTCATTAAAGATAGGCAATAAACTAAGCACCAACAAACACCAAGCAATATGGGAGATATTCACCGCAAAAATTTTACATTCAAGTTGCTTCATTATATTGTATTTCAGCTCATATTTATAGACACTACAAGTCTCTTGCCCTATGAGCTTTGGAGGGAAAATAGGGAGGGAAATTTTGGAGGGAAAGATGGGTAGTTAGCAATTAGTGAGGAGTAACTCCAACTAGTTACATTAAATATTTTCTTCGTGACAAGGCTAGCCAAACATGTATCTTAATAAATAAATAAGTACAATATTAATAAAAATAAAATACAAATGGTAAGCCTAATATTTGGGCTCTTTATTAGGCTTTTGATTGGGCTCTTGTAGTTGGGCCCACCTTCAAATTCTTTCACTATGCTTTAGCCATGGCTTTGGGCCTTTTATAATATTCTTCAGATGTGCTACATCAACTCTCATCATCCCAATTGAACTCTGCACCAAAGAGTTAAAATCCATGTAATCTTTAACTAATTATGGGTCTAGAGCTTCCAAATTAGTACATGTTAGTCATGTATATTCTATAGGTGGCTTATTCTTCTAATGAATGAGAAAATAATGCTCTTCATCTTGATCATTAGGAGCCTCCTCAGTGATGATGTAGTCATTTTCTAAAAAGGATGGAGTTTGCATGTGTGGAACTATATCTCCTGCTAAAAAGTCAGACTGTGCAAGTTGAGGTTTGCTAACTCCTTCATTAGATAAAAGATCTTCAATATTAATAATAGGATGAATTAGCATATCATTAGGAAAATTAAGGTGATAAACATTATATCAAATTTTCCTAAGAATTTTGAATGGGACACAAGCCATTAGATGTAATTTCTTATATTTGGTGTTGTTATATCGCTTAGGGCGGATGCGAATCAAATCATAATTACCTTTTTTTAATTCCTTCGTTGATTTATTATGATTTTCCTTAGATGCATATTTTTTATTACTTAAAGTGATTTGTTGTCTTATAGAATCATGAAGGCTTTGAAAAGCTTTGGCAAATGTGAATGTGGAATCAGAAAATGCAAGAGAAGGAAGGTTGGCAGCATCAATCGGTCGTTTAGGATTATGGCCATACACCACTTCAAATGGAGATGTTTTTGTTGTTTGAGAAGTACTATTATTATATGCAAATTCAATAGTATGTAAATGTAAGTCCCAATTACCTATGCTTTTTCCAACAAGGCACCTAAGTAAGTTTCTTTAGCTTTGATTGGCAACTTTAGTTTGACCACCCATTTGGGGGTGAAAAGCTCATGAAAATTTCAATTTTATCCCAATAAATTTCTATAAGGTCTTCCAAAAGTATGAGACAAACCTAACATTTTGATCTGATACAATAGTTGAAGGAAGTCCATGCAATCGCACAATTTCCTTAACAAATAATTTTTCAATATGGGAGGCATCATTAGTTTCATAGCAATGTATGAAATGGGCCATCTTAGAATATCTACCAATAGCCACAAATATTCTATCATGACCATGAGCTGTTCGGAGTAACCCAAGAATAAAATCCATTGATAAATATTTCCAAGGCCTATGAGGAACATGCAATGTCATGTATTGGCCAGATTTTTATTTTGTATATTTAGCCTGTTTGCTAGTTAAATATTGAGCTACTTGTTTTTGAATATCTTATTTTATGGAAGGCCAAAAAAACCTATTATCCATTAAGCATATTGTTTTATCCTTTCCAAAATGACTAGCAATTTCTCCTGAGTGTAATTCAAAAATCAAAAACTCTCTAAGGGAAGACCTAGGAATGCAAAGTTGCTTTCCTCAATAAAGATACCCCTTAATCACATAATATATTGCATTTAAGGTTAGACTTTTTTCCAAGTGCTCCATGTAAATCAGATAAAAGTTTTAGCATGCTTGGTACTCATCTCGAATTCATTCAAATCCAATAATTTTGAATTCAAAAGAGGAGAGGTTATTGCCACCCATGATACTATGGTAGCAGGTATGTTTTCAATTCTTGGTTTATGTTTAAGGACAATTGAATAGTCTTGGAGAAACTCAACTTATTTGGCATGTCTATGATTTAACTTTCATTAAGTATTGATAAATTTAAAGGAATGGTGGTTTGAGTTAAGAACAAACTAATTGTGTAGAAGATAGTGTCTCCAATGCCTAAATGACTGAATGACAGGATAAAATTCCCTATTACATGTTGAATATTATTACTTTGCTTCATTCAGCTTCACACTAAGGAAAGCAACAAAATGATTTTCTTAACTTATACTACTCAAATTCCAATTCCAGATGCATTTCAAGTCACTTCAAGGGTTTTAAAAAAATCAGAGAGTTAAAGGATTGGGGCTGATGTCATTAAAACTTAAATTTGATCTGCAGCCTTTCGAGCAATTGGGGTCCAACAAAACTTGTCGAACTTCATTGTATTGGTGAGTGGCACTACAGCATCACTAAAGTTTTTAATGAATCGCCTATTGAATGTTGCGAGGCCATGAAAACTCCTTACTTCAGTAAACTTCTTAGGAGTTGCCCACTCCATGATTGCCTTGACTTTGGTCAGGTCGGGTTTTATTCCTTTAGGTAAAATGATAAAATCTATGAATATCACAACAGTTTGCAAGAAGAAACTATTTTTAATATTAATTTATAACTCCTATATTTTAAGGGTCTCAAAAATTTGTCTAAGATGAATCAGGTGGTCTACTTTATTTGGGCTAAAAATTAATATATCGTCAAAATAAACTGCCAAAAGTTTTCCTATAAATGGCTTGAGAACAGTATTCATCAATCTCACAAATAAACTAGGTTCTTTCGAAAGTCCAAATGGCATGACCAATCATTCATAGAGTTCAACAAGGGTCTTGAAAGTTGTTTTCCATTCATCTTCAGATCTAATTCTAATTTGATAATACTAACTTTTCAAATCAATCTTATAAAAGAAGTTTCTCATGATATTAAGTCTAACATGTCATCTAATTGATGAATGGTGAATTAATAATTGATATTAATTTTATTGATAGCCTGACTATCGGTGAACATTCAACATATTCCACCCTTCTTAGGAATTATTAAGGTGGGAACCGCACAAGGACTAAGACTATCTTGTATAAATCCTTTCTCATGTAACTCAGTGACTTGTCTCTTAATTTTTGCATATTTGGTGTTCATTCTATAATGAGGAAGGTTTGGAAGTTGTAATTCTGGAACTAAGACTATAGCATGCTGGATGGATGGAAGTCGTGGCAATTCAATGGGAGTTCTTCCAGAGCAATTTCTCTAAATTCAGAAAGGAGAGGTAAAACCTCTTTAGGAATGGGAATCTCATTGACATTAAATCTTACTACTTTTATATGTAAAAGAAGAACATTGGTCAGATTAGAAAAATTCTTTTCTTAAGGTTCTAAATCCCATTGAGCTTATATCAAATGTTGATGAAGAATAATAAAATAAGCAACAACTAGGATTATGCATATACTCCCTTATCACGATCAGTAGAAGCTTTGCTCCTTTCTTGATAGTGGGTTTTGGTTGAAGATCAGATGTTTGTTTTTGTGGTGCTATAGATGGTATCTTCTCTAATGGTCTAACTGACAAAAGTTTGATGGCTTTGTTATTATGTTTAAAAACATATATGTTCTCCCTACAATAATGAATTGCACTCGAGTCATAAAGTCATGGTCGCCCAAGTAAAATATGAGTGATATCCATAGGGAGCATATCACATCAAAATATATCCTCATAACTATCAATCTTGATAGAAACTAAACATCAGCTAGTGATAGGAAGCAATATATGGTTAACCCAACTAACATTAAATGGCTGGGAATGAGACTCTATTTTTAAATTAGCTCTTGAAATAGCATTGGTAGATATAACATTCATTGCACTACCCCCATCAATAACACCTACACCTTCGCTCATTGCACATAGCATACATGCTAAGAATATTCCTTCTGCTCCGGTATTCTTCTTCATTCTTAGCATTTGTAAGGCATCTCATCAGATTAATTTGAGGTTCATCTATAAATTCTTCATTTGATAATGGGGTGTCATCATAAACTTCTTCTATAGTTTCATCAATAGAGTCATGAACTTCATCTAACAAAAAGATTTATGCCTACATTGGTTCTACCTGTGATCCCTCTTGTGACATTTGAAATAAATGATATCTCTGATGTTATTAGAGCTTCTCTCAAAAAGAGCTTTGGGTGGATAGTTTAAGTTAGAAGGTGGAATGGGTCTGGTAATTGACTTATGATTTGAATTAGAAGCCACTTGAGCTCTAGTTTATATTATAGAAGTTGACTTCTTTTGTTATTCAACAAGTAGAGTATATTAGAAAGCTTCTTCTAAGGTTTGGGGGTCAAAAAGTTTAACTCATTTCTAATTTCTATTCTAAGCCCAATAACAAATTTATTAGCAAGTTGCAAATCATTATCCCCACAATTAGTCCCAAAAATAAAATCCCAAAAAGTATTTAAGTATTTTGTTACATAAATAGAGCCTTGCCTTAGAGTCAGCAATTGTCCATGTAACTTATTATCATGATGTTGAGGGTATTATAAGAATTTCTTTTATCACTATCCAAGTAAGATTTGTTCTTCTTAACATTTGTTCCTTTGTAAAAGTGTTTGTCCAAAAACTCTTAGCATGACCAGTCAATTTCATCTTAGCAAAAGAAACTCATTGATAATCATCCATCCTATACTAATCAAAGAAGTCATCCATTTGGGTTAACCAAACTTAGAATTTGTTTGGATCATATGTGGCTTCATAAGTAGGAACTTCAACTTTAACTCTCATAGAGGGATCATTAAAATTATTAGCAACTCGTTGGTGGTCTCACCTTTCTCCATTCTTAGGGTTTAGTTGTCTTCAATGAAGTCGGGGAGGTGCTGGAACATGGGTTGGTAATCACTTTCATCTATGTATGAGCCATCATCTTCCATAGGTTCGTTAAGGTTATGGATAGGATATGGAGCATAATTTTTTATTATTTTGCAATAGGTTTAAAAAGATTTATATTTGATCTTTAATTTCTTGCATTTGAGCTTTGTTTTCCTCAAATAATTCCATAGTTATTGTTTCATGTTAATGAATCCTAAGATCTAATGATTCTACTATCTTGGTCAAGTTCTAGATTTTTTTTTTTTAATAAAGAAGTATGAGGAAAAAAAAATGGCAAATGTGAGAAGGCGAAATAAAAAATAAAAATAATGTGAATTGTAAGTTAAAAGAAATTCCAGGTGATGAGGGGGGCACTTGGCCACTTATGTCCCAAGCTCTCCTTAGACTGTTTACGCCATTTTGACAAAGTTCTTCTTAACTTCGCAATACACCAAGTCTTATACTAGTATATTCTTATACCTACAAGTTTAACTCAAAGAAAAAGTGATTTTTTTTTCTGCCTAGATTTAAAAATCTTATTTTCTTAAGAATTATAAATTAATTTAAGTGATGAAAAAGAAGCAACTAATATTACCACAAATACAATACATAGAAAGTAAGGAAGTTCATATAATATTTTTGTTCGTATCAAGGTAAAGGCTTCATTATTAAATGGAACACTCACTTTCTATATTTTCACTCAAGTAACTGTTTAAGATATGTTCACCTAAGGATATTGGCTAGGCTATATAATGGTGCTCACTAATCGGTGTTTATGCACACACTATAGACTTTAAGTAATATGACAAATTTACAAGCAACTAATATGAAAAATATTAAGTCAAAAAAAGGATTAACTTACCTAACATTTATTGGCATGACTTAAAATCTTGTGGAGAAGATTTCACCAAAATTTATTCATCATGCTGTGATGCTTTTTTTTTCAGCTTTCTCAACCTCGCTTTAATACCAAAATATGATGCTAGTGGGCTGCCTTTTTGGTGAATAAGGTATTCAAATATTGTATGGATGGGTAGGGTAATCTCTAAATATGATTTCTAGATTTTGTGGTGGGTTGGTTATGAATTTAGAGTGGACTATCTAAAAAAAACCCAAGACTAGTCCAAATCAAGGCTAGTTTGGGTTGATTTGAAATATCCCTCTTGTTGG
Source organism: Gastrodia elata (assembly GCA_016760335.1). NCBI lineage: Eukaryota > Viridiplantae > Streptophyta > Magnoliopsida > Asparagales > Orchidaceae > Gastrodia > Gastrodia elata. The sequence continues at coordinate 2,140,446 of CM028677.1, read as the reverse complement.
TGGGGTTTTAGTGGGTTAAAAGGCTGTAAATAAATTAATATAAATAGCCTAATATGTGCAGTTTGAACCTGAAGTAGATGGCAAAGTTTGATGGTGTTTATATGGATGTCGAGGTGTATGGAATAAGACTAGTTTGGGCTATTTTCAGATTTGGCTATGGAGGTTGTGGTGGAGTTTAGAGTGTGTTTGAGAGATTAGATAATGATTTAATAATTTTAAAGGATACTTAAGATGCTAGAGAAGATTTGTGAATGGTTTGAGGATATGAGCATATGAGCATAGTCAGAAAATTAAATATAAATAAGATAACAACCTTAAGTCACCAAAGAAAAGCAATAAACTTGACACCACCAAGCACTAAGCAATATGATACTATTCACCTCAAAATTCTTTCGTTCAAGTTGCTTTATTATATTGTATTTCAGCTCATATTTATAGGCACTACAAGTCTCTTGCCCTGTGAGCTTTGGAAGGAAAATATGGAGTTTGGAGGGAAAGATGGGTAGTTGGTAATTAGTGAGAGAGTAACTCCAACTACTTATATTAAATATTTTTCTCATGACATGGCTAGCCAAACATGTACCTTAATAAATAAAAAGTACAATATTAATAAAAATAAAATACAAATGGTATGCCTAATATTTGGGCTCTTTATTAGACTTTTAATTTGGCTCTTGTAGTTGGGTTCACCTTCAAATTCTTTCCTTGAGCTTTAACCATGGATCTTATTATTGAGCCTTTGATAATAATCATAGTATGTGCTACATCAACCATCCTAATATATAATGTGATATTTATAACCCCTCATTATAATTGGGTGTTTAGAATGTCAATTTTATATGTAATAATTTCAACACTCTTAAGAATTCATATCATATGGGCCTAAGCAAGAAAATTTTGATTGGAGAAAAGGAGTAATTAGGGAGAGCTTTGGATGAATTTAAGAATTACACAACTAATTTTATGAACAGGACTGATGCATCACTAAATAGACATGAGGCAACATTAATACAATAAGAAAACACCATCATACGAATAGAATAATAACCTAAAGACATTCTTCTTCAACTAACAAAACTTGTCCTTCTTTGAGTTATAAGTGAATGTGGGAATGAATAGGGAAATTCAATAACACTGCAAAGTGGAAAAATCATTAAACCTATGAGCAATAGCAATAGTGAAATCAAACTCAACTCTACCAAAAGAAGAGCAAAGGGGAGACTAAGAAGAAGAACAACTTATGGAAAAAGGCATGGATTTAACTCAACAAAATTTAAAAAAGGAACAACCTTTATTCATCCAACCTATACCCTTTCCTCAATAAATGGCTAGATAAAAAATTGACATGCAATTCAAAAAAAATTTGGAAATCTTCAAAACTTTGCTTATAAACTTGTCATTTGTTGAAGCTTTGGAATAAATGACTAGTTATGCTAAATTCATGAAAGAAATTTTATCAAAAAGAAGGAAAATAGAAGAAAGAGAAACTCTGGCATTAATTAAAGAGTGTAATGCAATACTATAACATAAAATCCTATCAAGCGAAAAGATCCAGGAAGCTTCACAATACCTAATAGAATAGGAAATAAAATTTTCAGGAGAGCACTTTGTGATCTGGAGCATCAATAAATTTAGGGTCATATTAGGTTTACAATGAGCTTGAAATTTAGAGCTTGAAACCAACATCAGTAATGTTACAGCTTGCTGATAGATCGGTAAAAACCCCTGTAGGAATTCTAAAGAATGTGCTAATAAGAGTTGATAAGTTTATCTTTCCAACTAATTTTATTATATTAGACATGGAGAAAGAGAATTAGAAGATACCAATTATTTTGAGAAGACTCCTCTTAGCCACAGGAAAAACTCTTATAGATATTCTTAAGAGAGAGTTAAGCTTGCAATATGAAGGTGAAGAAATAAAGTTTAATATTAATGATACAATTCAACATCCCAATGATTCTAATGAATGTTTTTGGAGAGCAGATATTTTAGATGAGCCACTTTTTCCCAATTAAAATTGAGATGAGGAATTAAGAACATGTGATAATGATGAGGGAGATGAAACTAAAAATATTATGGAGTAGTTGATATAAAGAAAAAGTAGAATTCCTCATCAATAAAAGAACCACCTAAATTCAAACTTAAACCACTCCCAATGCACTTGAAATATGCTTACCACAAAGAAAGTGAAAATCTATATATATATATATATATATATATATATATATATATATATATATATACACTGTAAAGTAACTTTAACTACTTAAAAGAACATCCTGACATGCACATGATCATTTGAATATATGATAATTAAATAGAAAGTAAAATTGAACTATGATACATATAAGTAAACCAAGTGACATATTTAATCAAGAATAGCATCCTAACAAGCATATAAGTACAATTTAAGACTGTACAAAAATTGGAACTGAAGTAAGAACATATAGAAACAAAAAGTAAACATGTAAACCTGTTATATTAGGAGCTTGGCTAATAAAGCCAATGGAATTGAATATGTAACTACAACTATCATGCAAGTCATTTAGCTTCACAAAGTTAGAGCCAAAAATTGAACTAAGACAAAGAGGCAGAAATACATAAGCAAGTTAATTTTAGCTATTTGACTTTACTTCTGTGGACATGTCTAGAAGTAGCTAAGTAGTCAAGCACGTCTGCAAGATTGAAGTGGGATCTTGAACTAGACACAACTCTTCCCAATGGGTACGTGTCAAGTATCCTTATTTCTACTTATCGTCTATCCATTAGCAATAATGTGTATACACAATCACTCATCTTGATAATGAAACTGATGCACATGTTATCCTAATTTATTTATTTTTTATTTTATGCATAAAATTAATCTTATATGATATGTTCAGGGCAAAAGTGATCAAATCAAGGTGTGCAAAGCAACAAAATTAAAGAAAGCAAGATTCTACTAAAATATATGTGATATATATTATTATCTTTTTTATCTACTATATCTACTTTGAGAGACTACAAGTTTAGGATCTCTAATATCCTACTAGCAAGTAGAATCTCAGATTCATAGCCTTATAAATTTGAACATTAGAATTGTTGTAATTCAAAATCAGAAAGTGTCATTTAAAAATCTTAAAATAAATAATCAATCATTCTGATTGATAAATTTATCATCCCAAAAAACTAATCTTGAATAAGATAATCAATATTTAGGGATTTATAATTAAATTATAACTATGAGGTTCAAGTTCTAAGCCTAAGGTATAACAACTCATGGTTGTTACTTAGACTAAACCTTGTCTAATCAGTCTTAGATTACTTCCATTAATCTTTAATCATGAATAGGAGTGAACCCCAAAGTTTTAGTTTGATTTGGGAATCAATCAGACCAAACCATAACTTTAGCTAATTAAATAATTAAGAAAAATAAAATAGTTATTCTGATCTCAAAATCAAAATCCAACTTTGCCATTGAGCTCATCACCCCCAAATTAGCTATGAGTGATTTTTTGGAGGCATTTAGAAGTCATCAGATTTTATCAAATATTTTACTGTAATTAAATACCCAAAAAAATAGAATAATTAAATAGTTGTCAAAATTTAAATCCATTTTTGCCATTACGTTCCTCACCTTCAAATTAGCTAGGGGTGGTGTAACAACCCTAATAATTGGATGGATAATTAATCCAACATTGGGATGTTACCTTAGCCTCTCATAAATAAATAGAAGAAAACAAATCAAGTATAGATGCTAAGTGGCCAAGTCACTCTATGAGTAGTTGTTAAGTTAAAATAATTTACAATAAAGTAAAAGAAGGTATGAAATAAAGCAAGTATAAGTAATATTAGCAATTATTATTATCATCCACTCATTCAATCCAAGTAGTTTCAAAATATTTAAACTCAACATAGAACATAAATAAAAACATCTCGAGCAGTTATAAGTTAAATTATTACAAGCCAGGTAATATAAAAGAGTAATAGAATATAAAGTCACTCTCTCACTTGTACTAATAAGCATGTAAATTTAGCATTAATTAGTGGAAGCGGTTCTATTTAAGCTGTCCTTGTACTAAGACCTACATTACATGTATCTTAGACCTCTTAATCTATCATATTTTGGAATTTAAATATGATATGGCAAAGCCAAATAAAAGAAAAAGAGTGTAGTTAGACTAAATAGTCTAAGCACAATTTAAGAATAGCTAATAATTTAGTTCATTCGAATATCACAAGCTAATTTACAAATTTGAAATAAGCAGCAGAATATTAAATACTTTCAAATAGGGAAAGAAAACAAACATAACTGTAAAGAAGAACTGTTAAAATTAAAGTTAACTTAACTATAATGAAGATAGTATGAAATAAGATGAGTAAGAATACTCACTTGAATATAAATCCTAGCTTGTAACCAAAAAATGATAAGGGAAAAGCATCCTATAAGGCTAGAAACTACTATGTGCATTTAAACCAATTTATATGAAAGTATTATATGTTCAAAAGAATTTATGCTAAGTAAGCAATTGAAATACAGTGGAGCATTAAATAACATTTAAGCAGCATACACTGCAATAAGAACTGCAATAAAGACTAACATCCTAACATGCTTTTATATGTACACAAAACTACCGAATATGCACAAATTTACAGAAAATATTATGAATACTAAAATACTGTAAATAAATAAAATTACTACATAAATAATAAAGTTAAGATTATGAAATGGAATTATTATCTCATATGGACATGTTCTTACTTAGTCCTACCAAAAAGTAAATAATACTCAAATCTTTCTGATCATTTAATAGAAATATCCTAAATTAACAAGTCTAAAAAAATAACATCATCTAGGAGAAATATCCTAGATAAATCTCTCTTTCTAGAAGAAGTATCCTAGATAAAATATCATCTTCTAGGGGAAATACCCTAGATAAAATATCATCTCAAAATATGCCATCACACTGTAAAAGTAGACCAAGTAAGACAGATTTCACAAAGTTTTAATAAAATTCATTATTTCAATTATCTCTTTATTTATGAATATGCTTTATTAATATTTCAAATTTAACACAAAATATTCATCAAATATCCTATGTTCCATCTAATGTATTAAGAATATAAAAGTCCAAAACAAGGAAGCAAGCATACAAATACATGGTAAAAATAGCACTAAACAAACTTTGTGATATCATTTGCTTTCTAATTAAATTGTTCTAACTAATATGAACATATATAAGCTTAGGATCTCTAATATCCAACTATCAAGTATAAACTTAAAATATCGGTCCTATAAAGTTAAAAGAAATTAGAACTAATAAAGTTCTAATATATTTCAATCAATGACCCTTATTTAAGTTAATAAGTAAATCAAACATCCTAATTGATAAATTAAATTAAATCCTAAATCAATCTTGATTAATACAAATCAAAATTGGGAGATTAATATGTTAAACTCTAAGTATTGAAGTTTAACTTCTTAATCCAAAAAGGTTCTAAGACTAATGGTATGAGGTTAACCCAACTCTCACAAACTATAATTAGGGTTATCTTAATAAGCAAAGTCAAGCTTAATAAGATGGATCTCTAAAACTAAAGTTAAAATACAACATAATCATGAATAAAGGATGAAATTCTAAAAAGCTATAAAACCAAGGTTTCATCTATTAAGTAACCCATTTACTTAATGAATGAATTCTAACCTAAATTTTTAAGCTAATTTTTAAGGAATTAGATCTTAAAGATTAAGAGAAAAATCCTAATGAATGGATTTAAGATAAAGAAAAGATTTAAGCTTTAATCTTTATCTTACTTAAATATTGTTTTCATATAAATATCTTATGGAAGGCATAAGGTGAACTAAATTCACCTTATAAAGCTTAATTTAGGACTTCAAAAATTTTAAGTGAATTTTAGGGTTTTTCTAAAAATAACATTTTAATGAACCTAAACATCCTAAATTATTCTCAAATTAGTCGTACCACTGTTTTTAGAGATTATATTATGATTTTATGGTTTAAGGATACTTAACCTAAATTTGGGAAAAATGACCATTTTGCCCCTACTTAAGGGTCTAAAATGCTACTTATTAAATTAGGCTCCAAATTAAAATTTATTAATGGTAACTGATTACTTACTATCTAATATGAAGATAGACAATAAGTACACCTAATTTAAATTTTAATTAAGCCTTGTGAGCTCAATTTAAGGAAATTGTCTCATAAGGGCAATCTAGAAAATTTACTTAATAAAGTCTAAAAGCTTAGTTAGTCAATTGTTGGTTACTATTTAAGGATTCCATAGAACTTAAAATTTTTGAATTCTGACATCAAATGGCCAAGTTATGGCCAAAATAAATATAGGGCTAATTATTTAAATTTAGGTTTTTCTAAAAGGGGTCAAAAACCTAATTTTTTTCATTTGAAGCCCAAATTTAGCAAATTAATCGGCTATAGATTCGCCTTAACACACTAAGTACTTTAATTGGGAGTAGACCCAGATTGGACCACATTTGGTCAAGTTATGACTTTATTAGGGTTAAGGATGAGCTCCAAATTAGGATTTGATGATTAGATTCCTTAATCAACCCTGATTACCCTAAGTGATTATTAGGTCTTCCAGATCAAAATGGTATATTGGAAGACCTAATATAGAGCTCAATTAACCAAGTTATGGTCAATTGAAGTTTTAAGGTTAATTAGGGTAATTAGGATTAGGTCCTAAAAGAGATTAGGCTAATTATACTTCAAATAAAAAAAATTAATATTACTAGAACATTCTTGAGGATCTCCTGATTAAAATGAGACTTATATTGGATAGGTTTGGGTGAGTGTGTCTAAAGTTATGCTAGTTTGAACATTTAGAAAATTTAGGGCAATTTAAGGAGGTCCTAAATGTCATTATGCTAAGTATACCTCCAAATGAAAATTTGACACTGCCATAATGATTCTCTAATTTTACTTATCAAAATGATATATAACATCAAGGCATTTGGATTATTATTTTGCAAATATATGGATATTTAAAGTTTTAGAATTTAATTTAAATTTATCTAATTAAATTAGATTTAATTAAGCAGGTAATCAACATATTTTAATCTGCATGTGGGACCCACTGGTACAGCCGACAGGTTTGGCGTGACCCACAGCTTCTAAAATCTAGACGGGCAGTGAATGCAGGGCCCACGAGTTCAGATTTCACAATGATGCCCATAACACCTCAGCCACCACAAGTATTGACCCTGAGCTACGCAGGTCGGGCTCGGGTCGACCCGTCCTGACCCGGATTCCTTCACTCTCAACACCATCCAAGCTGACGGGGCTAGGGCAAGTGACTGCGGCACTCAATCGGCAATGGTAGACCTCGACCCGCACGAATCTGGAAGGAGCACACATAGATCTTCCTAATGGTAAGCGATTCAACTTTGGAGGTGCTCAAGATTGAGCTAAATGTCAAACCCTAGAAAACTATAAACGGGACAAGGTCGAGTGAAACTGTGGAATACTGCATATTGATTCAAAAAATTGATTAATTATTTTACTTTAATCTCGATCAGATACAATCAAACAATTGCTAAATACTTGAAATAACATTGTGAATTAAGCATCTAGCAATTGTATAAGGACTAAGTGAGTTTGAACGTACCTAGTTCAATGGCTGAGATGCGATCATTTCAATTCAGGCATCTTATAATCTCATAGATGCCAGTTTCGAGCAAAACAGGGCAGTGGAGTTGACCGGGTAACTTAATTCAAGTATATAGCGGTGGGATTAGCCGCGAGAGATCCATCTGGACGACGAGCAATGACACGCGTCTGCGCGAATGCCACGCACAGAGCGTGTATGAATGAAAGGCGCTGACCATTCGATCAGTGATCGAATGGTTCAGATGTGCCGCTTGAACCAAATGACAAAGACACAGCACCATTAAGGATTTAGAGAGCGCCATTAATTGCATTTAATTATTTAAATTTTAAGTTAATTTAAACTTGATTTTTAATAATAAATTTGATTAATTAAATGCATTCTAAAAATTTCCAATAAATCGCCCCTAGCTAATTGAAGGGTGAGAAACACAATGGCGAAGTCAAATTTTGATTTCGTTAAGTATTTAATTATTCATATTTTTGGGGCATTTAAAATATATTAAAATATTTGCCAAAAAATTAACAACTTCCAAATGCTTCTAAAACATCACCCCTAGCTAATTTGGGGGTGATGAGTTTAATGGTGAAGTCAAATTTTTTATTTGAGGTCAATTTAAATAGGTCAAATTTCAAGATTCCTGAAATTCTCAAAATTAGAATTCAATTCATTTGACTCCAAATTTGAACTAGGTCTTCGAGGTGAACTCCTAATGCCTTAATTAGAGTACTAGAATCCAAATGAGGACTTAGTTTAGTCTTAATTAACATAAGTAATAACCATGGTTGTTACAAACTCCTCCACTTAAGAATGATGTTGTCCTTAATATCACTTAAGTAGGATACATGCTACAAAAACAAAAGACAATGAGTTGAAAAAGTAGAGAGTTGAAGAAGTACCTTTGCTTTCAAAGAGATTAGGATATTTGAAATGCATATTTGATTCCTTTTCCCAAGTAGAGTCTTCTAGCAAATGTTTCTTCCACTGAATCTTAAGCATTGGGATAGAATGATTTCTTAACTACCTTTGGTCACGAGCTAAGATTTTAATTAATTCTTCGATATAAGAGAGATCTGGCTGGATAGATATGGCTGAAAGTTGTATAATATGCAAAGGATTTCGAAGACATTTTCGCAATGATGAGATATGGAATACATTATGAACTGCAAAAAAGTCAAGTTGTATAATATGCAAAGAATTTTGAAGACATTTTCGTAATGATGAGATATGGAATACATTATGAACTGCAAAAAACTCTTCATGAAGCTTTAATTTATAGGTAGCAGATCCTATACTTTCTAAGACTTCAAATGTACCAACGTAGTGAGGACTAAGTTTCCCAGCTACACCAAATTGGAATACTCCTTTTATAGGACTGACCTTAAGATAAGTGAAATCTCCAGCATTAAAATTTAAGAGATGATGATGAGCATCGTGATATTTGCTTTGACAATCTTGTGCTGCTTAAATCCTTTGCTGGATTATTTTCTTTCATCAACTAGATTAGATCCATAAATCTGAACACTACCAGTCTTAGACCAAGCAAGCAAAGTGCTACATTTTCTATCATATAGTGCTTCATGCCATGCCAATGTTTGCATGATAGCTATTATTGAATGCAAACTCTACAAGAGGAATGTGGTCATCCCATGAACCACCAAAATCCAAAATGAATAAACACAAAAGATCTTCAAGAATTTGATTAACCCGTTCTGTTTGCCCATTGGTTTGTGGATGAAATGCGGTGCTCATGGCCAAGGTAGTACCCAAATCTTAATGTACTGCTATCCAGAATTTGGAGGTGGATCTAGTATCACGATCTGAAACGATTGACTTCGGAATACCATGGAGTCTAATAATTTCTTTAATGTATAGCTTTGCCAATTTCTCCACTGAATCAGTTTGTCTCATTAGAATAAGCTGAGCTGATTTGGTCAGTTGATCGAGTATAACCCAAATATAATCAACACCAGATCTTGTTTTGGGCAAACCCAAAATAAAATCTATGGAAATGTCTAACCATTTCCATTTTGAGATTGCTAGAGGATTAAAAAGTCCTCCAGGCCTTTGATGTTCTGCCTTGACAAGGTTACAAGCATGATATTTCGCCACAAATTCTGCTACACTCTTTTTCATACCAGGCCACCAAAATGATTTCTTCAAGTCATGATACATTTTAGTACTCCCTGGGTGAACTTGATATCCAGAAATATGGCCTTCTATAAAGATTTCTTGATGCATTGATTTATGAATCCATAAATGATTATCTTGATAAATTACGATCCCATGCATTTGCAAATCTTAACAGTGACCACCTTCAATATCCACTTTAAACTTTAAATATTCATTTTCCTTAGTCTGAGAGATAGAAATATCTCTATGAAAGGTGGGCTTTACATTGATATTAGTTTATATAGAGCTTAACATGTCACCATGCACTGGAACAATTTCTAACATTTAAAACTCTTCTTTTAGCTAACTTGTATCAATCATAATTGATAGTGTAGCTCGATGACTGAGGGCATCTGCTACTACATTCACTTTACCAGGGTGGTACTGAATATCTAAATCATAATCAATAATCAATTATAGCCATCTCCTCTGATGACAATCCAATTCATGTTGGGTGAAGATGTACTTTAAACTTTGATGATCAATGAAAATAGAAAATTGAACTCCATAGAAATAGTGATGCCAGATTTTTAACGCAAAGATTACTGCAGCAAGTCTTAGATCATGCACAGGGTAATTCCTCTTGTACGGTTTTAACTAACGAGAAGCATATGCAATAACCTTTCCCTCTTACATTATAACACATCCTAGTCAAGTTCCAAAAGCATCAGTATAAACATGATAATTTAAGCCTTCCTTTGGTAGAACTAGTATTGGGGAAGTGTAAAGTGCATCCTTTAAGGTTTGAAACACATTTTCACATTCTGAAGTTCAAATAAATAGAACAGCTTTCTGAGTCAGTTTTGTTAATGGAGAAGTAATCTGGGAGAAGCCCTTAACAAACTTTCTGTAGTAGCCTGCTAAACCCAAAAAGCTTCTAATGTCAATGACTGACTTTGGTTGTACCCAATCTTGGATAATGTAAATCTTCTATTGATCAACATGAATTCCTTGAGCATCAACTACATGGCCCAAGAAGCCTACAAAATTTAGACAAAATTCACATTTAGAGAATTTTGCATATAGTTCATGATTCTGCAAGATTTTATAGACTACTCTTAAGTAATTTTCATGATCATCTAGGCTTTTGTAATAGATGAGGATGTCATCAATAAATACAATAACAAATTTATTCAAATATGGTTTTAGGACTCACTGCATCATGTCCATAAAAATTGAAGGTGCATTAGTGAGTCCAAAAGACATCTCAAGAAACTCTTAATGTCCATAACATGTGCAAAATGCTATTTTCTCAACATCTGAATCATTCACCTGCAGTTGGTGATATCCTGATCTTAAATCAATCTTAGAAAATACAACGCACCAGATAATTAATTGAACAAATCATCAATTCTAGGAAGTGGATATTTGTTCTTACTGTCGACCTTGTTCAATTCTCTATAGTCTATACACATTCACATAGACTTATCCTTCTTTTTAACAAATAAAATTGGTGCTCCCCAAGGAGACATGCTTGGTTTAATAAAGCCTTTATTTAAGAGCTCTTGCAGTCGTTCGCTAAGTTCCTGCAGCTCTTTAGGAGCCATTCTATAAGGTACTTTAGATATTTGTGTGTATCAGGAACTAGATTAATTACAAATTCTACTGCCCTTGGTGGAGGAAAATCAGGCAAGTCTTCAGGGAATACATCAGCAAATTCTTTAACAACTCTAATATCAGAAAGTGGAATATCTTCTTTACTATCACCCAACATAGTGACTAAGAATGCCATACAACCTTTATTTACTAGCCTCTCTACTTTCATTGCGTTGATTAATGAGGTTTGGTCTAAAGCCTTCCTAGGAAGGTTCCAGAAGTATCAAGTGATTGAAAGGTGATCTTCTTTTGCTAATAATTTATTGTAGCATTATGTGCACTAAGCCAATTCATACCTAATATGATATTAAAGTTTGCCATGGGCAGAATTATCAACTTAACTTAGAATGTTTTCTTATTCAAAGGTACTTGAAGATTGCAGAACTGGGTTGTGCTGAGTTGGGTTCCAGAAGGAAGTCTAACATTTAAGTTTTTATCCATCTTATAAAAAGGCTTATTTAAGTTCTTAGCAAAACTCTCAGATATAAAAGAATGACTGGCTCCCGTATCAAAAAATATTTTGCAAGGGGGAGGTTGTTGTTAACACAAATTGTTCCTAACTTAACCACACTTAGCAATAACTAATTCAATTTACTAAATGATAAAAATAAAAATTCATGATTAATTATATGTACCTGATACGATGTTATTATCTTCAGTGGCTTCTAATGGAGTAAGGGTATAAATCTTAGCATGTCCTATGGGCTTATTGTTATAGGCCTGCCTTTGTGGAGGGTTAGATGTGCTGGGTTGAGATGTAATATCTCCTTCTTTCCATAGAGTTGGAGTTGCAAATTATGGAGGAGGCATAATTGTCAGTTGTTTGCTTCTACAATTTACTGGAGTTGGATTGAAAACTTGATTGTACCTGGAATAGTCAATACGTGCATCGCCAATAATCATATCGTAGTTGCATTGTTGAAAGAAGTAACCCTTTCTGTCATATGTATAGCAACATTGTTTATTGTGGTAGCAATTTCCAAAAGGGTGGGGCTTTGTACACCCCTTGTATGGATCTGAGGGTGTGGAATCTGCTTCTGTCTAATATACCTTTCCTGAGGAAAACCTAGTTTTCCTAGAATTATTATCCCTGTATGAAGATGAACTGAATGTTCTCTTGTAATCCTTCTAGGACTAATATTGATCTACCACATGGGTTGTCTCAATTAATTCAGTAAATTTTGATCTCCTTAATGGCATAACGTGATCTTTTATCGAATAACGCAATCCACTCAAGAATCGGTGATAATGAGTACCTTCCGTTTGTACCATATTCGGTGCAAATCGATCCAATTACTGAAATTCTAATTCATATTCAGCTAGAGTACGGTTTCCTTGCTTCAATCTAAGAAACATATCTCCCAAATTATTTCGTACTGAGGGAGGAATGCATTCTACTTTGAATTCTTCCACAAACTCCTCCAAGGAATTTCTTCAATATAATAATCGGTGAATAGCATATGACGGAGATTATCCCACCAATATTCGCTTCATCTTGAAACATGTGGGTAGTTAATATAATGGCTTCAGCATCTGGACAATTGATGCTTATTAGATTTTTCTCAACTAACTTTAACCAGTTTGTTGTATCCATTACTAGCATGTTTCCATTAAAAGTAGGAGTTCTCAATCTAGTAAAACTATGTAAGATTCCATCCGTTGACTGATAATACTGCTGAAAGGGAAATGAGGTGCAGGGTTTACAGATACTGGTGATGGATTATTTTGCATTGGAATTAGCCTTTCTATCCTTTCAGATTGTTTGACATTAGTTGCTACTAATGTTTTAACTGTATCCAGAAGTGCATTGAGTTCAAAAGAAGTACTGCTAGGTGCAGCAGGAGTTGAAGATGATTGCCCATGATTCATTTTGTACCTGAGTTTGAATAGCATAACATTTTAAGAAAAACTAAAAGAGATGAGTTTATTTTACTACTTATTTCAAAATAAAACATATAATAAGGAAAGAGTACATAAACATATTTATTATGACAATAATTTAATATATTCAGTTGAAAATGCAAGACAGAAGTCTTCAAAAGTGACTTCTGGATGTTCCTGCTTCGCATACATGTGAGTTTTTGGAGAGTGACACCCCACCAGTCCTCAGCTTGATCTTGAAGTAGGATGGATACCAATGCAACTTTAATATCCTCGGCGCAGTCTATGGCTTCAAGAGTGTATTTTACGTGTTTTAGCCATTCTTTTGCTAAAGGAGGTCAAACCCTCTAAAAATAGCATGATAAGCATCTGATCTAGTACTTGTACTCCTGGTTTTGATAATCCTTCAACATATATTCTGTAGTGTTGTCCAAACTTATATTCAAGTTCCCATATGTCTGCAAATCTATTAAAGTAGTCCCAGACCGACATTCTCAAGTTTCTAAATATCATATAAAGTTAATCAAGTCTTATTAATTATTTGAGTAGCTTTTAATTCTTAAAGTATTTTAACATATGAGTTTTTTCATAATTGAGCATTTTATTTTACTTATATTAGTATTTTTATTTATGCCTACTATTCCAAGTATTAGATTATGGCAATATGGATGTTTTCAAGTATTCATTAAGTGATTGTATAATAGAAGAACTATCCATTAGGTAGATAGGAATACAAATTCCAATATGACACCTTATGGAGTTCTCTGATATCAACTGTGGTGGCCGCCCCGTAATCATCTAAGATTAAGTGGTGGTCGTCATTAAGCAATCCTTCACTTGGCATTAGATTTTGAATAAATATTTGTAATCCACTGATAAGGTAAACATAAGCCCTAAATAAAGCAAATGAGGTAATCACTAAATGAGCATACTAAAATATCAGAGTGCGGAAGAAAGTACCAAAATAATATTATCCATACATCCATGATAAAATAAAGAACTAGTCAACTCAGAATAAATATGCAGGAAAGAAAATAAAATTTAGAACCTATATTGTTACAAAACATTTAAAAGCTTAACAAGAAAGAAAGACACTCTGTCTCACAAAAGAAATATAAAAGAGACCAAGGATCTGCACAGGCACGCTCTTCCTCCTGAACAAGCTCTTCAAGAGGTCCTACCTCAAATAACTCAGAGTCTGCCATTGTCGGTATCACAATGACAGGGCCCCAACCAAAAGAAAAAAGAATTTGAATAGACAAAATGTCTAAGTACATTTTAGGCTAAACATTTTATGTATTAAATAATATCACAAATAATCTAAGCAATTTAGTAGCAATAAAACAACAAAGAAAGTGGTAGAAGTTAAAATTATATAATTATAACTTAAACAAAATATAAGGTAAGCACATACCTCAACTCAAGATGTAGAAAAAGTTAAGCAACATAATAATTTAAATCTACTAAGCACAAGAAATATCCTAAATAATATGATAAATTCTACATATGCTAATTTGTAATACAAAATGAAAATACATAACTACAATAAAGACTAATATCCTAACATGCTTTCATATGTAAGCAAAACTATTGAATATGCACAAATTTACAGAAAATACTGTGAATACTAAAATACTATAAATAAATAAAATTACTGCATAAATAATAAAGTTAAAAATATGAAATGGAAGTATTATCTCATATGGACATGTTCTTACTTAGTCTTGCCAAAAAGTAAATACTACACAAATCTTTCGAATTATCTAAGTGAAATTTTTAGATTAACAAGTACATAAAAATAACATCATCTAGAAGAAATATCCCAGATAAATATCTCTTTCTAGAAGAAATATCCTAGATAAAATATCACCTTCGAGAGGAAATACCCTAGATCAAATATCAGCTCAAAATATGCCATCACACTGTAAAAGTAGAACAAGTAAGACATATTCCACAAAGTTTTAATAAAATTTATTAATTCGGTTATCTCCTTATATATGAATATGCTTTATGAATATTTCAAATTTAACATAGAATATTCATCAAATATCTTATGTTCCATCTTATGTATCAAAAATATATAATTCCAAAATAAGGAAGCAAGCATACAAATATAAGGTAAAAATAGCACTAAACAAACTCTGTGATATCACTTGTTTTCTAATTAAATTATTCTAACTAATCTGAACTAGTACAATCTTAGGTTCTTTAATATCTAATTATCAAGTATAAACTCAAAATATCGGTCCTATAAAGTAACAAGTAATTATAACTAATAAAGTTCTAATATATTTCAATCAATGATGCTTATTTAAGTTAATAAGTAAATCAAATGTCCTAATTGATAAATTTAATTAAATCCCAAACCAATCCTGATTAATACAGATCAAAATTGGGAGATTAAGATTAAATTCCAAGTATTGAAGTTTAACTTTTTAATCCAAAAAGGTTCTAAGACTATTGGTATGAGGTTAACCCAACTCTCATGAACTATAATTAGGGCTATCTTATTAAGCAAAGCCAAGCTTAATAAGATGGATCTCTAAACTTAAACTAAAGTTAAAAAACAAAGTAATCATGAATAAAGGATGAAATTCTAAAAATCTATAAAACCAAGGTTTCATCCATTAAGTAACCCATTTACTTAATGAATTAATTCTAACCTAAATTTCCATACTAATCCCTAAAGAATAAGATCTTAAAGATTAAAGGAAAAAAACCTAATGAATGGATTTAGGATAAAGAGAAGATTTAAGCTTTAATCTTAATCTTACTTAAATATTATTTTGATATAAATATCTTATGGAAGGCATAAAGTGAACTAAATTTACTTTATGAAGCTTAATTTAGGACTTAGAGAATTTTAAGTGAATTTTAGGGTTTTTCTTAAAATAACATTTTAATGAGCTTAAATATCCTAAATTGATCCTAAATCAGTCATAACACTGTTGTTAGATATTATATTATGATTTTAAGATTTAAGGATACTTAAACCTAAATTTGGGCAAAATGGTCATTTTGCCCCTACATAAGGGCCTAAAATACTACTTTTTCAATAGGGCTTCAAATTGAAATTTATTAATGGTAGATGATTACTTACTATCTAATATGAAGATAGACAGTAAGTACGCCTAATTTAGATTTTAATTAAGCCTTATGAGCTCAATTTAAGAAAATTGACTCATAAGGGCCATTTGGTAATTTTACCTAATGAAGTTTAAAAAATTAATTAGTTTATTATTGGTTACTATTTAAGAATTCTATAGAGCCTAAAGTTATTGAATTCTGATATCAAATGGCCAAGTTATGGCCAAAATAAATGTAGGGCTAATTATTTAAATTTAGGGTTTTCTAAAAGGGGTCAAAAACCTAACTTTTTCATTTAAAGTCCAAATTTAGCAAACTTAGTAGCTATAGCTTTTCTATAACACACTAAGTTATTTAACTAAAAGTAGACCAAGATTGGACCTCATTTGATCAAGTTATGACTTAATTAGGGTTAAGGGTGATTAGTGAGTGATCAATGAAATTAATCATAGAATCACAAAACCAATGATACAACTAGGTTCTAATCTACTCTAGTAGTTATCAGAAACTTAAATCACTCAATTTGGATTATTAATTTTACTAATTTTCATAAGATTTAGGGTAATTAGAGTTGATTAACATATTTAATCATCAAATCCTAAATATCTTTACAATTTATAGATTATTAGGTCTTCTAAATTAAAATGGTATATTGGAAGACCTAATTTGGAGCTTAATTGACTAAGTTATGGTTAATTGAATTCTAAGGTTAATTAAGGTAATTAAGATTAGGTCCTAAAAATGATTAGACTAATTATACTTCAAACAAAAAAATGAATATTACTAGAACATTCCTGATGATCTCCTAATTAAAATGAGACCCATATTGGATATGTTTGGATGAGTGTGTGCAAATTTATAATAGTTTGAACATTTGGGGCATTTAGGGAAAATTATGGAGGTCCTAAATGTAATTATGCAAAGTACACCTCCAAATGGAAATTTGATAGTGCCATAATGATCCTCTAACTTTATTGATCAAAATAACATATAACATCAAGGCATTTGAACTATTAGTTTGCAAAATATGGATATTTAAAGTTCTAGAATTTAATTTAAGTTAACCTAATTAAATTAGATTTAATTAAGCAGGTAATCAGCATATTTTAGTCTGCATGTGGGACCCACTAGTACCGTCGACAAGATTGGCGGGACCCACAGCTTCCAAATCGAGATGGGCAGTGAATGCAGCGCCCATCAGTTTTGATTTCACAATGGGGCCCACAACACCTCAGCCGCGATAGGTATTGACCCTAAGCTATGCAGGTTGGGCCCGGGTCAACTAGGCCCGACCCGGATTCCTTCACTCTTGACACCATCCAAGTCATCAGGGCTAGGGCATGTAACTGTGGCACTCAATCGGTGACTGGAGACCTCGACCTGCACGGATCTAGAAGGAGTACATGTAGATCTCCCTAATGGTAAGCAATTCAGCTTTAGAGGTGCTCAGAATTGAGCTAAATCTCAAACCGTAGAAAGCTATACGCGGGAAGAGATTGAGCGAAACTGTGGAAAACTGTAGATTGATTCGAAAATTTGATTAATTGATTTACTTTAATCTCGATCAGATACAATCAAATGAATGCTAAATACTTGAAATAACATTATGAATTAAGTATCTAGTAATTATATAATGATTAGGTGAGTTTGAATGTACCTAGGTTCAATGGCTGAGATGCAATTGATTTAATTCATGCATCTTCTATTCTCGCAGATGCTAGTTTCGAGCAAAACAGGGCAGTGGAGTCGATCTGGTGACTTAATTCAAGTCTAGAGCGGTAGGATTAGCGGTGAGAGATCCATTTGAACTACGAGTAGTGACATGCCTCTGCGCAGATGCCATGCGTAGAGCGTGTAGGGATGAAAGACACTGACCGTTCGATCAGCCATCAAACGGTCCAGATGTGTCGTTTGAACCAAATGGCAAAAACACAGCGCCATTAAGGATTTAGAGAGCACCGTTAATTGCATTTAATTTTATTAATATTAAGTTAAATTAAGTTTTATTTTGATAATAAATTTGATTAATTAAATACATTCCAAAAAATTCCAATAAATCACCCCTTGCTAATTGAAGGGTGAGGAACACAACAGCAAAGTCAAATTTTGATTTCGATGAGTATTTAATTATTCAAATTTTTTGGGCATTTAAAATATATTAAAATATTTGCCATAAATTTAACAACTTCCAAATGCTTCTAAAATATAACCCCTAGCTAATTTTGGGGTGATGAGCGCAATGGCAAAGTCAGATTTTCAATTTGTGCTCAATTTAAATAGGTCAAATTCTAGGATTCCTGAAATACTCAAAATGAGGATTTGATCCATTTGACTTTTGATTTGGTCTAAGTCTTCGAGGTGAACCCCTAATGCCTTAAATAGAGTACTATAATCAAAATGATGACTTAGTTTGGTCTTAATAGACATAAGTAATAGCCAGGGTTGTTACATATAATGGATTGTTATATAAAGAAAGTTTCCTCTCGAATAGAAAGAAAACCAAAAGTTTTCATGGGCAAGCTTAGCCTAATTGCATCCTTAATAAATGCAAGTGAATCCGAGCACTTAATTAGTAAAAGTTGTTAAGCTATTTTAATAATTATAAATGGTGAAGAGAAGGAAGATAGAAATCCTATAGATATTCCAATTGTTGAAGAGTCCTTAGATGTATCTTTAGATGATTTGCCTGGACTACCTCTGATGTGAGAGGTAGATTTTTCAATGAAACTAATCCTAGGAGCTCAACCCAAATACAAAGCTCCATATAGAATGGCATCATAAGAACTTTAAGAACTCCGTGAGCAATTGCAGGAACCGTTAGAAAAAGGTTTTGTGCACCCTAGCATGTCGCCTTAGGGAGCTCTTGTCTTCTTCATCAAGAAAAAAGACGGATCCATGCGAATGTGTATAACTTACCATGAGCTCAATAAGGTGACAGAGAAGAACAAGTATCTTTTTCCCACAATAGATGACTTGTTCAACCAATCAGCTAGAGCGAAAACCTTTTCTAAGATTAACTTGAGAACAGAATATTATCAAGTTTGAGTTGAGGATAAAGATATTCTTAAGACTGCATTTAGGACCCGTTATGGGCACTATGAGTTTCTTGTCATATTTTTGGACTGACTAATTCCCCTTCCATTTTCATGGGCCTAATGTAGTTCATTCTGAAGCCTTAACTTGATTAGTTCATCATAGTCTTCATCGACACATTCTAATTTATTCCAAGTCAGCTACTGACCATAAGAAGAACCTTCGTGTTGTCCTAGTTTTGTTAAGAGAGTTTAAACTGTATGCTAAGTTTTTCGAAGTGCAAATTTTTTGCTTAACTCAATGGCTTTCTAGGTCACGTAATAGTTGCTAAAGGCATCAGAGTCGACCAAAAGAAGATTCTTCATACCTTATTTTAGTTTCTAATATTGATAGTAGTAAGAAATCTAAATCAATTTGGTAACCTTAATTCCTTCATTTTCAATTATGTTTCATTTAGACTTCCTCCTTGATTATAACATTTCATATTCAGATTGTTGTGTGTCGACGGCAACACTCTTCTTAAGAAGGGGAGTCTGTAACAACCCTAGGGTTGTTACTTGTCAATTAGTGACCTAATTGAATCAATCTTCTTCCATTACTCTTATAATAGTACTAAGAGTCTCCACCTCAACTTTTGTGCCATTCGGAGACCATTTGATACTTTCTAGTATTTTTTGGTTTTTTGATAATTCTGAAAATACATAATTTACTTGACCTTGGAATTAAAAATGGAGTCTGCTATTGGACTCTCCACACCCAAATTAGCTAGTGATGGTATTTTAAAAGTGTTTGGGAGTTATCAAATTTTTTACAAATATTTTAATACCATTTTAATACCTAGAAAATTAAGATAATTAAATGACCTCCGATCAAAAATCCAATCGCATTTTTGAGTTCCTCACCCCTCAAATAGGTAAGGGTGAAATTTTGGGATTTTTTTTCGGAGTGCATTTGAGTATTTAAAATTGTATAAATAAAATGAGTGAATTAAATTTAATTAAAGTAATTAAATAAACTAATATAAATATTAATAATAAGATCCAAACAACTTTAAAACAGGATAGTGGAGATCCGCTGCCAGACATATAATATGGAACACCAAATTTTTCCCATTCAATGCCGCTGATCTCATTCTACTTTATTTCGACGGTAGATTGAATCAATCTTAATCTGATCATTAAATTAACTATTAATCCAACAATTCAGATGTCATCCCCATATGCTTCCTCTGTTAAAGCACAATCGTGCTCAGAAGGTTGCGAATCATGCATATGTAGGGCCAACTGCCCTTTTTTCCATTGCCTTATCTTCATCTCGACTCCTCCTACCTTCGGGATTTTCTTTTGGCAATTACCTAAAGCAGATGGCAAAGGTCGGATGTCGCGGAAAAAAAAAAAAACTACACATTGGAGAAGGCCCCGAGCCATTTGACTACTCTCAGATGTGAGCCCTAACCCTAAATCGCAAAAGCAAGAAGAAAGGTACTGCTTCCGTTCTACCTTATTTAATCCTATATATTTAAGTTATCGAATCCCTTATTTAAGGTAATAGAGTGTTTGTGATAACTGAATAGAGCTTAGAAATTGCTCAATGAATTTTTTTTTCTTCTTTTCTATCTTAAGCAAAGAATTAATGGTGAACTTAATTAGGGTAATTTATGTTCTATATAATTTAGCACTTCACTTTTACAACTAGTACCTCTTATGCTCTTCCTTCCTTATGTGTCTATCTTCAATCACAAAATTGAAATGCAAATCATTTTGTACAACACTAAGAGTTATGTTTGAATCGATTTGTTCGATTTTCTCCAATCAAATTCAAAAGTATGTAAATAATAGACTTAATTATTTATTAATTTATGCTTATACTTCTTTGTAGATTTTTTTTTTACTTTGTCATGTTTATTGTATGCTTATGTGACAATTTACAATAAATTTGCATAACTCCTAAAATTTTAAGATGCTTGTAGGTAGGAATTGTGGAACTATTGAACTATCTACAGGCTTTATTTTGCATTTGATTTCATTACCACAATGTTTCATTGACTATCTCTTAGATGATTGTTTTTAATTTCTTATCAGTTTTCTTGCAATGATTTCCCAATTAAGTATCTTATTAACCTTTGTGCAATATAATGTTATATAGTTTGTTTGGTCAAAATCACACATATGGACATATCGAGTTGTAGAACAAGTGTTTGAAAACTAGTGGCGTTAAGCAAAAAAATAAGAGGCTAGATAATTGTTGTGTTACTCTCAGACTGATGAGCTGAGGTTGACACTAGTTGTAGGATGGATTGTTGATATGTGAGTGAACTAGAGACCCTATATAATAGGAAATGCTGTTTATTTCTTGTTGAAGATTGGCCAAAAAGAAGCAGCAAGCCTATGACTACTTATGAGTGGCTACTATTCAGAGTCTGAGCAGAATAGATGGGGATGCTGGGGAATTATAGCACAATCTGGCTTGCTACCACTAAAATCTCTTAGGTGAACATTGACAGTTGGATGGCCGTGTTTTGAAACCTTTTAAATTTAACTCAATTAATGTATTATTAACATTTTTATGTGAGAATTGAAGTTCATCAAAACTATAATTTTGTTGATGTGAAATTCGACTCAACCTTATATGAATTGACATAATTTTTCTTAAGATTTTGAATGTGTGCATTTAAAATTCTGAATTCTTATTCTTCATCAATTATTTATTATTTTTGTAATGTAATTCCTTATCTAAATTGGCTTTTGAAATAATAGAAATTATAAACATCTTTGAGAGAAGTTTTGTTTAATTGAACATTGGATCATTGTTTCATTATCATTGATGTTTTGAAATATATGGCATGTTTAGTTTTATACCATAGTATTGCTTTTGATCACCTTGCTATCGACATCTTATTAAACTTGATTAATGATATTTAGTTTAGATGGAATGTTAAATAATATGCAAAATTATTTTATTTATTGTGTTTACTTGATATATAAACGCCCCTTTTAATTTCTTAGTTCATAAAAAATTAATAGGACTCATCCATTGAGAACTCTTTAAAAGCTTGCATCATCTTCTTCCTTCTTCCATGTAATGTAATCATCATCCTTTTTTACTCGTAGATGTTGGTGAATCTTACAGAATTACATAAATTTTATGTTTTATGTTGCGCTTGTGTGAATTTATGTTTGTGACTGTATCATTCGGTGACAAAATTTGCATCGAGCTTCAAGTGTTTAAAACTGAATTCTTATTTCAATTTAAGTCTTGGGGATTGCAACCATGACAAAGGTCATAAACTAAGTAATGCTATTATATCTGAAATTGAATATAGAATGAGGGACATCTTCTCTCAGAATATGCTAAGTGCTGAGTATTGGTCCTCACATATAATTGAAATGCTAAATATATATTGTTGTCTTTACAATAATGAATCAAATGCCATTACATCTTTCATATTAAGTCACAAATTTCATATCATTGCAATACTGAATCAGTATTCTAATATTTGAAATGCTGTATTAATATGGTTGTATTCTATATTAGCTGAATTAAATGAATTTAAATGTTTCACAATGCGGCGTGAGTATTACTATACCTTACGTGATGGATTAAATGTTACTATTCATAATTATGCTGAATTGATATTGTTGTATTGTGAAATGCTGAATTCATGTTGCTATACCATACAATGCTACTTCAAACAATTGTTGTCTTTTATAAGTGTTGAACTAAATGCTACTATCCCTTTCAAGTTGAATCATATATTATTGATTCTTACAATGTTATTGTAAATTCCAAATGTCTCTTACAAATGCTAAAGTATATGCCACTATCTTCTACATAATAAGTTAGATAATGTTGTACTCTATAGTTGTTAAACTATATGCTAATATTCCTCATAATCTGAACCAAATGCAATTATTTCTTGCATAATAAGTCAAGTATTGTTGTTCTTTATAGTGTTATTTGTATATTTCAGGTATTTAGCTCTTAATTTAAGTAAGATGCAAATTTCTTAATTTCAAATTATGTTCAATTTAGGATGTGTGAATCCTAGGACAGGAAACTATTTCATATGATTTTCTCACATATAGTTTGGAATTGGATGTTTGAATCTTACATATCCATAAATATGAGTGAATGTAAATATTTAATGCTCATTCATGTTGAATTTCTTTTATTGTAGAATTGCTTAAGAAAGATCAAATGAATGAATTGAATTGTATGTATCTTTTCAAGTTGAATTATGCAAATCATCATTGATAGCTCTTACATTTATGTAAAATAAATGATATGGAACTAATGTGAGTTTGCATTAATTTTGTATTGGATTTGCTTAGAACTTCCAATAATTGATCATCTTCATACTTTGGAAAATTATATGAATGATTTGAATAAAATGTATTTCATGAGATTATCTAAGTTAGATTAATTCCTAATATTGTGGATAGCTCTCGTATCTTATATAATTCAAATGTTGTGAATTAACTGTGAGTAATTATTTAGTACTTCATGAAATAATCTTCTCATTTATAAAATGATTACATGAATGAATTGAATTGTATAATTTTATACAATCATTTTAAGCAAAAAAATTTCCAAATATTGTTAATAGCTTTTCTTACTCATGTAACTCAATTGTTATGGAATTAGTGTAATTAAATTTCATGGCATACTTTAAGTTCAAATGTAGTTATTTATTGCAAATTATTTTTACTTAACAACTACTCATAAAGTGACTTGGCCACTTAGCATCTATACTTGATTTGTTTTCTTCTTATTGTGTATGAGATGCTAAGGTAACATCCCAATGTTAGATTAATCATCCATCTAATTATTGGGGTCATTACAGGTGAATTTTTAGGATTTTTTTAAAGCCCTTTTATCCATCTAATTTTAATTAATAAAATGTGTTAATTAAAATTAGTAAATAACTAATTAAAATTTAAATTCTTTATTTTCTTCTATGCTGGCCCACCCCCTCCTCCTTTTATGCATGCAGAACCCTCTCCCTCATGCAAGCACTGCAATGGAGAACCTTGCTGGACCCATGTTGTGGATGGGCAAGGTCCTTGCTGCCTCCATGCTGGAGCCACACCTCTCTTCTCCTTTATCTAGTCCCTCAGCATTCCCTCTCGTCCATGCTGCTAATGGGAGAGCTCATGCGGAAGCCATCCCTCCATCTCCCTTAAAACTAGAACCTTCAGCTCTCTCCCCATTATTTTGCTCAACTGCTGTAGGAAGAAGCTCTCAAACTCTCAAGGAACCCTAGAAGAAGTCTCCATTCTCAAGCTAAGGTACCTTCCCTTTCCCCATTGGAATTATTCAGTGGATACTTCATTTTTCAAGATTAATATTTTTCTCAAGAACTTGAATTTGAGTGATCGAGATCAATAGAGCTTGATCCGATTCCTTTTAAAGAGAAGATAAAATTTGCTATGTAGAGAGTAAGCTTGCATAGTCACTTAGGGCATCATTGTTTTTAGTATTCTGATGATCTTTTTGTGTTGATTTTAGTACCAATGGAGAGGCCACGGAAAGACTTTTCCTTCGATATATGACTCTGCACTTGAGGTGTCCTGAATCGAGAGTATTTAGGTGCAATAGGGAAGACATTCCATTTTTTGCACATGTTAAATGTCTAATGAGCACTACAGTGCACCGTAGTGCCTGGTTTTTAGCCAAGCAGTGCTACAACGCACCGCAACGGCCGTACCTCGAGAAAGCTGGCATCGTCGCGCGCCACAGTGCCCACGCCTCAAGAAATCTGGCATCGTAGCGTGTCGTAGTGCTTGAAAGTGCTGTCACATGCCGCAGATTCCACATCTCGAGAAATCTGACGTTGTAGTGCCTGAAAGCACTACCGCGCACCGCAGCACTGAAATCCATTATAACGCGTCATTGCGCCTGAAAGCGTTGTAGTGCACCGCGGCACTAAAATCTATCGTAGTGCACCATAGCACCTGAAAGCACTGCTGCACGCTGCAGCGCAGAATCACGCCACTGCACATCAGAGTGTCTTGCTCTCTGTTAAGCAAGTGCTACAGTGCGCCATAGCACACAGAATTGCCCAAATTTGCTCAAACTCTATATTTTTTGTATTTGATGACTTCATAACCTTAATTATGCAAAAATATACCAACACAAAAACTAGTTATAAATACATCATGCATTGTGTAAATATATAGGTAAATTTTAAATATGAAATTCATCTCTTATCCATTTGGCATGTTTGGTAGCAACTTTTCCTTGTCCAAATATCTCGCTTAAAGTCTCTAGTTGCTCATTGTGACATGAAGAATTTATTCCCAATATTTGATTTAAGCTTCTGTAATTTATAGCTTTAGACTTTTGGCATAAGTCATGAATCATGACTTTATAGTTGTAGCCTTAATATATCATTAAGCTTCGTAGTACTTATCCAATTGAATTAAGTAACCCCCTTATCATGATTAAGTCAAAGTTTATGGATTGTGTGGGTAGTCTTTAGTAATATTTAGAACCCTTTGTGTTAAGTCACATTATGTGACTTGATACTTTAGCTTTCCTCATGCTTTTTAAGGTTAAGTATCCAAATTGGGTATTTACCCTTGTTGCCTTAGGAGAATCCTTTAGCAAGAGATGAATATATCTTTAGTGGTAGAAGTCTTAGAATGGATTAATTTTATTATTTGTTCATTCTAATCCCTCCTTAGGGTGAGAATGCACATAGTTAAATGGAGATGCCATTTAACTGTAATTTTATGTATAGAGCACAGTAGCCAATCCCTTGGTCGTTAAGGTAGAATTGAAAAGGCTTAGCCTTAAACCTTAAGTTTGATTATTTGGATTCTATATTTGGAATCCTTGAGCCTTTTTAGAATCCTTAAACCTTAGCCCTTTTCTTAGTTTAGAATTAGAATTTTAAGTCTGAATCAATAGTTATCTCTTAGAATATTAAGATAATTTTAAGAGTAGATTAATAAGGACTTAGTTCTGGTTTGATTTCTCAATAAATTAGTTTTGATACAAGCTTATGATGTTAATCTTGTATAGTTGGTTGATTCATTGAGATGAATCAGAATAATTACTGATATTACTTGATTGAATATAACTCAGGTCATCTGTTAAAATGAGATTATTGTGTAGTTGATCAGATCTGTTAACGTGAGAGTTAAGTTAAGACTTGTTGATGTCTTAGCATCATGATTGGACATTTAGATTCAGGTAACAAAAGTGTTATTGCTTTCTTTGATTTCTGTATTTAATTGCATACAATATTCAGTTCATACTTAGTGATTCAGTCATAAGGTTCATGCTCATTTAGGGTGGCATATTCTGCATAAATAGTCTATAGTTGATCAGGCGCCAAGTGGGCACAATTCTGTTAAATTTAGGACATTGGGCTCACATGTGTTTTTGTGTGTGCTGTGCACAAAGCAAAAATGCTTGATACATATACATACATATATTTTTCGGAGTATTGGGCTCATTTCTTTTCGGGAGTATTGGGCTCACTTGTTGTTGGGAGTGTTGGGCACATGTATATAAATGTGTATATATATCTATATATGTATATGAGTATTCAGGAGCATTGAGCTCATATGTGTTGTGGGTGTGTTAGGTACATTATCTTATATATGTACTATAAAGTACATTTTAGTTTAGCTCAGTTCAGTTCACCTATAAATTCAGTTCATATTGTATATGTTTAGTTATTGCATTGTGGTATTGGTTCAGATACTTATTTTCATTTCTTTTCAGTACTTGCAACAGTTACTTTTTGCTTTAGTTGACTATACTATTTATTTACTACGTAAAGTTAAATATCAATGTAAATTAAATAAATACATTTTAGTGAGCCTAAAATGTACTTAGACTTATTGTCTAAGAAAGATTTTCTCTTTTTTGGCTGGGGCCCTATCATTGCGAAACCGGCAATGTCAGATTTAAGTTGCTTTAAAGAACCTTTGTTCATAAAGCTGCAGGAGACTATAGAGGACATGAAACACGGTGTTGCTGAGTAGTTGTGGTGATCTTCATCCTTGAGTACTCTTTTGATTTAGTGAGATGAGAGTTATTTTTTACAGTTTTATTAAAGTCTATAATAAGTAATCATATCTGGATATATTTTATGTCTTCTTTTATGAGGTGTATGTCTTTTACTCACTACTTCTGGATGAATTAATAGATGATTACTATTTTATCTTTTGTGTATTGTGATCATTAGTTTAGAAGACTCACACTGTTAATCAAGTTAATAAAATACTTAGCTTGATTAATGATGGAATTCCTTAGCTCCAGTCATCTCCTATGATTAATGGTTTGGGTTAACTATTGGTGCTCAACCCGAGTATTAAGTAGGAGGAGACCCTTATTATTCAGTTAACGTGCTGTTTCACCGCTAACAATATTGTGTTGCACGTAGCGATGGGACAGGGCCTTACATAATGTGTAAACATCGAAGGTTCTAAAGTTTCTCACAAAATCTCATTCTAAGGCTCTAAGAATCTTGAGGAATATATTTAATTTATTAAGATGGAAAATTACTAATCACAGGGATAGACTGCAAATAATCTAAAATCCAAAGATAAAATAATTAGACATAATTTCTTAATTTTAATTAAGATTTAATCTGTTGAGTAATTTCATTGCTCAATAGAATTGATTTTAAGGAAATGGATATATTCTTGATCTTAATGGCACTTAAAATAACACTTGGTCAAAATGACTAAAATATCTCTCCTTAAGGGTCAAACATGTGATTATACATTCTAGAGTTCCAAATTGAACTCAATTTCAATTGGTTCCTTACTGTCTAAGATAAAGATTGACATCTTAAACATCTAGTTTGGATTATAATTAAGCTTAATGAACACTAAGAAAAGTTTAGGTCATTAAGAGATGATTAACCAAATTTGACAATGAAAATTGGTTTTGGCCTTACTAATGGGTTCTATATTACTTAAGGAGTCCATAGATAATAAGTTCACTGAAATCATAGGTTAATTAGGCTAATTATTTACTAATTAAGATTCCATGTAATTAAGAAGTGATTAGTGAAATTAATCACAGAAAAAAAATTTATGACCTCATGAATAAATTCTCTATCTAAGAAAGATTTAGAGACCTTAATCATTAAATTTGGCTAAGCATTTAGCTTAATATTCACTAATCAAATTTAAATGTAATTAAATCTTAATTAAGAAAAATAATCACATAAACTAAAATATTCTTACAGTTTATTATTCCTTATATTTTTTTGATCAAAATGATATATTGGATTATACCATTTGGATTTAATTGGCTAAGTTATTTAATTATTTATTTGAAATTATTTGATTAATTAAATCATTAGTTTTAGAATTATCAGATTATTTTTCTTAAAGAAAATAATTCAGCATCCAACCTG
Source organism: Gastrodia elata (assembly GCA_016760335.1). Taxonomy (NCBI): domain Eukaryota; kingdom Viridiplantae; phylum Streptophyta; class Magnoliopsida; order Asparagales; family Orchidaceae; genus Gastrodia; species Gastrodia elata. The sequence continues at coordinate 2,111,669 of CM028677.1, read as the reverse complement.
ACCTACTACTATATATCTTCTGCGCGATGGATGCTCGCAACCCGACGATTTTGGTTTGACCTAATTGTCGAATTTAACCTACTCTAACCATTTGGCAACCTTGCTTTGATCCCAGAATGCTCTTTGCGGTTTGGCCCATCGATTGTACGGTGAAGCCCCATGGGGGAAGGCCTGGATCATCGGGAGGTTGCCTGCCCTAATTTGGCTGAGCCATAAAATCAAGAGTTTATTATGGGTAGTAAATTATCCCCACATAGAAGGTGACGCCACTCCGTCTTGATGCCTACACGATCAAAGATCATAGATGGAGCTATAGATCCAATAATTGTGCCTGATGATCTACTAGATCATCGAGGCCTGACTCAAGACCATGCATTATAGTGCACTGTCATGAGTCAGATCATTATTAATCGATCGAGCTAAATTGATTGACCCCGATCACTTACTGAAGTGATTGGGAGTTCACTCAAACCTTATTTCCTAGGATTACAAAGGATGGAAGGACTGACATGGCAGCACCCACCCAAAGAGTAAACTCTATTGGCTGGTCAGCTGCTAGGTTGAGTCAACACCTACACTCACCACAACTACCTAATATAAGATCCTAGCATAGCACTTAATGTGGATTGAATGGTATTGAATGGAATCGAGCTAAATTAGCTTGCTAGGAAAGGATATGTACCTAGACATGAGGTTCATGCTGGTGGGAGATGACCCAGAGCAAAGAAGCTGCTCTAAAAGCTTCTACAATTGTTTGCACCTCACTAGGGCTCTGAACCCACATATCAGCTAGGGAAATTAGAAGTTCTGATTGGCTACTGGGAAGAGTATATAGGGGTGCAGGGGATACCAAGGATCTAAATTGGGGTGCATGGTTGTAAAGACCCCTTAAATTGAAATAAGTGAAACACTTAAATATCAAGGCACCTTTTCAAATAATGATGGAGTTCCAGATAAGAACTCCAAAGTTAAGTGTGCTCATGTGAGAGCACTACCAGGATGGGTGACTTTCTATGAAGTTATCTTCTAAGGGCAAAATCATGAGGCCTTTCAAACAAAAGTGGATAATACATTGGTTCTTAAGAGTTTTTGCTATTACAAATAGTATCAGAGCAGGCCATGTGATGTCAGATAGGAGCTAAGTGCCATATAAGGCAAAGTACCACTTCATGTGAGCAACCTATTGAACCCATGATAGTTAAGGTGTTACATATTTATGAGTACCTCTTGAACCTATATAGGGCACCTCTAATTCTATCTACCTAATGGATGGTTCTTGGATCTATGTGTGGATATTGGCGACTACATCAGTTACTAAAGCTATAGAGATTGTAAAGACCCACTTAAGTAGAAATAAGTGAAACTCTTAAATAAATAATTACGACACCTTTTTAGATAAATGTGTAGTTCCTAATAAGAACTCTAAAGTTAAGTGTACTCATGTGAGAGCACTCCCATGATAGGTGGCTAACTGAAAAGTTATCTTTTAAGGGCAAAATCATGAGACCTTTTAAACTAAAGCAAATAATATATTGGTGCTTAAGAGTTTGGAATGTTACAATACTGAGCAAAGAGCTCACTGTGAGAAGTTTTGAAGCTATTTATAGCTTGGGAAGTCAACTATGTCTCGGGCTAACCACCATTGGATGACCCGAAAGAGTGGCCAGTGGGTTCAACCGCTTGAGAGAAAACTTGGGAGATCAAGGCCAGCGGGCCATTGGGCAAGTTAGAGGGAATCGGAGAGGGAATAGGGGATAAGGTGGATTGCTAGTACAGCTAGCTTGGACAGTCTGTTGGCTATCAGGGGACCACCCTGCGCCAGAATGATCGGAGACGATGGTCTACAACGATCGAGGTTTTCCTGGCCATTGGATCAATTGATTAAAGAGAAGGAACAACTCAGATGTGTTGATCCTTAACGGCTAAAGGTGAGGAGTGCTCTCAGCTGTGGGATTGCGGATGCGATCCGACGGTTGATGAAGGATTCGAGCAATAACACACGCACGCGCTGTATGATCTAGGGCTGAGATGCACTTTGACGGACTGAATTGCCTCCGCGGTTTTGAGTCAACTAACCATTGGGATATAAGGAATTTAAAAAATTAATATTAATTAAATTAATTAATTTAAGTGAGATTAAACCTAATTTATGTCTAAATGGCCTCCAATAATTCTCAAAAATTCACTCTTAGCTAATTTGGGAGTGAATAATTCAAAAATACAGTCAAATTTAATTTAGAGATCAAATTAATTTAGCTAATTTTATAGGTCTAAAAATTGGCAAAATAAATAATTAACCCAATTAAAGTTCAATTGACCCCAAAATTTCAAGGTTATGTTCTAATAATTAGATAAATCTAATGAAATAGAAATCAATGCTTAGTTTGGCCTAAATTAACTAGGGTAACAACCTAGTGCTGTTACATAGGAAAGATTGACATAGAGAACGCAGAGTGAAGTTCTTATTGTACTGTATTCCTTCCCTATTTCTTGTTTATTTTCTGCAATGAAATAATGTCTCGCATATGTGTTGTTTTTATTTATCTGTACTTTTCATTTGTAATGCTAGCCTAAACTCTCTTTTTTTAGGGAGGGTTAGGCTCAAAACTATAGTATTGTAATTTTTATGTGCAATGCAAACAAAGTTTTCATTTAGTGAAATGTGAGAGTAAATTTGTGATCAAAGAATTTTATTGTTTAGATAAATATAATATTATGATTTTTGAAAGGAAATACTCAGCAAAGTAATAATCACGGAGCATCATTAGCTCCTTTCTGGACCTCACTCCTGAAACTCGATGCATGTTAAACGTGAATAATTCATGTTTTCATAGTATGAACTAATAAAAAACTATTACTTAGACATATGAATATATTTTATTAGAGGAGTTTGCAGCAAACCCATTTGAATGACTCTCCTTGATAATAAAAATACATTTGTGTTATTCATGAATCACACCGAGTTCATAATATAATTAGGTAGGGCATTGCAGTAAACACATAACACCATCACAATCAAAGTTGAGATATAAAGTCAAGAGGTCTCGTATGAGATCGGCTAAAGATGATCTCAAGGTTAAACATGATGAGACATTCATATGTGTGAGACATCATTAGTGAATCTACATAACTATAACTCTAGGAAATAGGTGATTGATATTAATGGACTAATAGTTGAGGGCTAAGATGAAAAGAATCTGGGAAAAAGGGTCACCCTACCTCAAACCTTTTTTAAATTAAAAAAAAAAAAAGCCTTAATGAAAGCCAAATGTTTTTTATGGAATTATGAATCTTACTAACAAAAGAATCATCATAACCATAAGCAATGAGAATCTTAACAAGAAAAGATCAATCGAGCTTATCAAAAGCTTTTTCAAGATCAATTTTAAGAATAAAATTTGATCAAGCCTTTTGTTCTTAAGGCTACGAAATAGTTCTTGGGCAGTTAGGATGTTGTCTTGAATTTTTCTCCCGGGCACAAAACTTGATTAGTTAGAAGCAATCAAATCAAGGAGCAAATTCTTGAGCCTATTGGTCAGAATAATGGAGATTATCTTAATGAAAGAAGTACAAAGGTTGATATATCTAAATTGAGTCCACCAAGAACTAGCAATTTCTTTAAGGATTAGTAAGAGATAATAGAGTGTGTGAAGAACTTTGGAAGAGAAACATTACAAATGAAATTCTCTAACTGCATTACAGATGTAGCCTCTATTAATATGCCAGAATTTGATATTAAATTCTTCTGGTAAACCATTGAATCTAGGGCATTTAACAACTCCCAAAATTTCATCATTATTCGGCATGGAATTGAACTCAATCTTAAAATGGCTACCAATAAATCGAGTAGGAGTAAGAGATAATTGGCAAATATATGGTTGTCAAAATCATACAAATTTTGAAAATTATTAATAGCAGAAGAGTAACATAATTAGAGAGATTTCACCTTTAGAGATTTTAATCTCATTAAATCTATTAACATGATGTCTCTCTTATTAACAAAGATATAATAGAATTTAGTATTTTTTCATCTTCTAATTTTCAATTTAAATTGCACTTTTATTTCCAAAAAAAACTTAAAATCATTGAGTTTAAAATCCTTTCTACTGCACAATTTAGTAAGATGCTTCTCTTTGCAACCCAATCTTGTATAACACTGTCAGAACTATAGTTGTTCTATATAATTTCATTTAAATTGAGCAAAACTTTTCAATCAAATGACACCTTAAAAGCATTCCTTCATTTAAGCCAACCTACTTAAATCCTGTCAATCACATCACCCTTTATTTCTCAATTACTCGTTAGATTTTTAGTCTTTGAAATTTAAGTTCCATTTTCAAATGTATAATATCATTGCAAGCAATATTTGTTATGACACCTCATATAATTGTTTAGTAAGAAGATCCATAATTTGAGCAAAGACTGTGAAGATGCGTAGTTCGACTAAAAAAATAAACCAATTCGCAAACAACCTTGCATTCAAATAAAAATTGCTACTCTAATATACAAGTCATCAATAAGTTTAATATAAGAAAGACATTTGCACAGCTCTCCAATTAATTTCACAGTCAATTGAGCTCAGTGAACTTCACCCACAAGGATAGGGCTTGTTAGTGTTTGCATGGACATTAAGCCGGTCACATGGTTCAAGCATCTTCCTTCGTCACATGTTTGTCAGAATTCATTGAAGACCATCAGCCTTCGCCGAATCACACATTACAATTTCTATACGTAATGCCTTGGAACACACTTGCCGGACAAAAGCGCACAGTAAATAATAGACAGCGCCTTGAAATTGAAGCAGCAAAGGGTGGCACCCTCGGCCGAAGCGCGCAAAGCAAACTTATCCTAAATACTTGGATTACACCCCCATATGACATGACACCAACAATTTGATAGTAGCAAAAACAATATATAATGATGAAGAAAAAGAAATTCAGAAGCTTGCATCTTCTTTCAAATCTACAAAGCACTGTTGTCTTAAGAGGCACCGGAATTCAAAAATCAAAATAAGAGAGCCGATAACACAGGAATAAGACAAATGCATATTTAAGACAATTATGCGGGGTTCTTCGCCAGAAAGCAGAGATTAAGAATCCAAGAACGGCTGCTGGAGAAATGCATCATATTGAGTCAGAACCTGCGGAAAATACCATGATCAAACATGCGGACGGAGGGGCACTCGTACGACATATGGCCTCGTCCCCCGCAAGTGTTGCACACGACAATGGCCACACAATCGCGGCTGATGTGCCCCGGCTGATTACACATTCGACATACAATGTTGCGAAAGGGTCCACCTTGGATCTCTGATGCCAGGCTGGCCTTAGGGCACCTACGGGCAACATGGCCCGAGACGTTGCAGAGATTGCAGACGGGATCATTGGGGCAGTCTTTGGCAAGGTGCCCGGTCTTTCGGCAGTTGTTGCATGCCTTTTTGTTGGTGCAATCAGCAGCGATATGGCCCGGCAGATGGCAGTTATTGCATAGCCTAGTCTCCAAAGCCCCGGAAAAGGCAGGGCCAGTGCAGTCCCGCGCTAGATGGCCGCTCTTGTTACAAGAATGGCAGACAGCCTGGTTGCTGCATTCGCTAGCCATATGTCCTGATTCTTTGCAGTTCCAGCATATTATTTTGGCAGTGCACTCCGCCGCAATATGACTTGTAAATTTAACCAAAGCAACAGATGCAAAATCAGAAAGAATATAAAAAATTTGCATTTATAAGAAAATTAAGAACATGATATATATATTATCGCGCTACATGGCAATCCTTTTAGGTGTGCAGAACCATAAAGGTAAGAATCATTAAAACAATGGGGACTGAATTGTGTCGGATGAAGGCTTAATGGAAAAATATGAAGTGGTTGATTACCCATTTCAACCTTTTTACAGATGAACTTAGCACCGACTGGACTCAGCAGCAGTATGACTATTATTTACAAAAGCAAAGAAATTTAAATGACCATGTGGACAAATTTAAGGACATGTAGTGAAGTTAAATGTGAAACCCAACAAGCCACAGAATTTTTATGAGTTCAATATGTTGGATGGCATAAAAATTTTAGGCATTTAAGCCCAGCAAATATGACTCCTAACCATGTTCTCGGTGATGCAAATGATGTCGCTCTCGAGCGACCGGTCACAAATGATGAGATCTGGACTACTTTGCGAGATTGTGGCCCCAACCGTGCAACTGGGATAGGCAATACCACCCTCTCCTTTTTCACAAGCTACTTGAGGATCACCCGGGCTGACACTCTAGCAACAACTCACCATTTATTTGACGGTGGGCGAATGCTCCAATGTTGGCATGACACTCTCGTAGTCCTCATTACTAAGAAGGAGAGGGCCTCCACTCCTAGGCAGTTCCTACTTATTAGCATATGCAATACTATTTATAAGGTGGTGACCAAAATCCTGATCATGCTCCTTATAATAGTGTTGCCATTGCTGATCTCTAAGAAAAATGACACTTTTGTTTCCGGGAGAGATAATAGTGAGAATTTTCTCACTGAACAGGAGATCCTTACATGAATCTCGTACTCTACCTCGACAGCTAGACACATGGCCATCAAGATGAATATGGAGCATACTTATGACAGGATGGAGTGGAACTTCCTTCAGATGTTCTTGAATCATTTTGGCTTTTAGCATAGGTAGTCAGAGTGGGCCCTTCATTGCAAGCAGCCGCCCAAACTTGTTGTACTGGTTAGTGGCAGGTGCCTTCCTTGGATAGTGGGAGGAGAGGCTTCAGGTAGAGATCCCCACTCTCACCCTATTTATTCATTTTGTGCTCGGAGCTTCTCCTTGCTACTAAGGCAGCAAAAGCGGATTACCCATCGGCATGGAATCACTTTGGATAGAGGCCCCAAGTTCTCTAATTTTATGCATGTAGATGATTTGATTCTTTTTGCACTAGCTTCATCAACTGGTGGGAGGGAGGCCCAGAGGATCCAGAATGAGTATGGGAGTTTGACCAAAAAATCTGTGAACGCGAGGAAGTGACAAATTGTCTTTTGTAAGAAGATTCTAGCACACGCACACCGTCAACGCCACCCAGCTGAGATTCAGAGGATGCCTTACACTGAGGTACTTGGGAGAGTTACAATTACCGACAAACCCCTAAGGAAGAGCAAATTTTGCTGGCCTTGTGGAGCATAATTGAGCCCGTGTGGCTCCTGGAGCAATCGTTCTTTCTCTGTTAAGGTGCCTTTATCTTATCGGGTCAGTCCTCACCACCATTCCCCGCTACACTGTTGATAACTCCGATCCAGGACTCATGTCTTTCGGATATTGAGGTCACCCACCGTATGGTAACACGTCTGCACTACATAATATGGAAAGACGTATGTCGTCTATTGTCGATAGGAGCCTCGGGATTCGCGACTTGAGTTTGTGGAGGAGTGTTTTGGTGGCATGGCACACCCTCAGCTTTGTTCGCTAGGAGGACCTTCACTTGGTGAGAGACATGGAAGCCCGATACCGGAGGAGGAAGGTTAACTTTAAAGTGAGGATAACATATTCAATTGTCTGGATCTTCTGCATGGGATGGCAGATTGTAAAAAGACACTAAAATGGAGCAAAATTCTTTGCAGCGGTAGTACAACAGTTTCACCAAGAGTTTCACGAGTTAGCTTTATCAGGCTTGAGATAGGAGGCCACAAGTGATAGTTCAATGCAATATAGGAGCTTCAACTTGGTCCGAGGGAGGTCTGTTTTATGAGGAAATTTTTCAAACATGCCATTTAGATGAGCTATTGGTTACACAAAAGAGAATTGGCACAATCGCTCACATGTGACTAGAGCCACCATGCTGAGGATGACAGAGAGCACTTTGTCATTCTCTATAGCTACTCTAGAGCCATATTTGAGATCCTTGTCAGTTGGGGTCTTTTTTGTACTACCTCACTTTTATTTGTGTCCACCTTTTCTCATCGTCACAGGTTCACTTGTAAGATTGTGGCATATGATCTCAACCAGACGTGGAGAAACCGAAATGAGAGAAGACATGAAGGCCCTACCCTACTCCTCTAGTGCGTGCAGGCTCAAGTCTTCTGCTCTTTTCAATGCTGGCCTTTCGATGTGCTCCTTTGAAGTCATCTCTTCTCATTGTCCTCCTGAATCATCTTACCTCACTTTTCTTTGCAACCACCTCTTCTCGTCGCCCACAGCACTCATTTTCGACGGCTACACTAACAACAATTGGGTTCTTGACTCTAACGCATCAGCCCATGTGACCAACAATCTCAGAAACCTCTCCATCTCAGACTCGTACAATGGCCATGACAAAGTCACCGTCGGCAATGGCCAACCCTAGCACATCTCCAACATCGGTAACAATCACCTACTCCATCTCATAAGCTCAATCTCTCTCAAATATCGCATGCTCCCCAATCCAAATTCATCCCATCTCTATACACAAACTTGCAACTGATAATAACTGCGTTATTTCATTTCGGATTACGCACCAAGGATATCCGCTCAAACACGGTTCTACTTCAAGGCCGCAGTTGTAATAGTTTTTACTTAATCCCACCCAAGCCACCACCTACTCCACTGCATCTATTCCTTGCTTCTTCCACCGCATTAACTGCAAAAACACTCTAGCTTCGAAGGCTAGGACATCCAACAGCTTCTCGCAACTCAGATTCCTCATATCCAGATCTACAATAACCCAACCAAATGCATCAAATGCATCATGAACAAATACCACAAATTGCCCTTTCGTATTTCTACCAATCATCACTATAAACTATTAGAATTGGTTCATTCTAATGTATGGGGTTCAGCCCATAATGTATCCAATGACGACTATCATTATTGTCTCTTTTATTGATGATTTTTGTCACATTGTATGAATTTTTCCAATGAAACAAAAATCTGAAACTACTTGTCTTTTCATTCAATTCACTCATTTCCTCGAACATCAATCAACCACAAAATAAAAATCTTGCGCTCCGACAGACAAGGCGAATATTGCAACATCACCCTCTTCACTTTCCTACAACAAACAGGAGTTCTCTCTACCTCTCCAAACTCACAAAGTTCTCAAATCTCTACCTCCTCTAGCCAACCTAATTTTCCCACGAACAACTCCTTTGTTGCACCTAGCTCCGATACTACCGTACTTATAGCAGACACTACCTGTCTATCCTTCCTCACCTCCACCCATAATCCACATTCGATGCTTACCAGAACCAGAACAGGTGCTCTTCAGCATTGCTCCATACTAGATCTCACAGCCCAGACTCTTCTACAAACTGATCCCACTACCTACACCCAATCAAATAAACTTGATCACCGCAGACAAGCAATGGCTGCTCAAATTATGGCTCTCGAAGACCAACAAACATGAGATTTAGTTTCCCTTAACCCAGCTCAACCAGCATTTGGATGCAAATGGATATTCAGCACCAAATACAATAATGATGGCTCTGCTGCTCATTACAAAGTTCGCCTAATGGCCCAAGGCTTCAACAAAACCTATAGATTATACTACACATAAACCTTTGGCCTGGTTGCTAAAATATCCACCATTCGCGAACTCTCCACTGTAGTTGCCCATCACTGATCGTTCATATTACAACTCAACGTCTCAAATGCCTTTCTCCACGGCTCTCTGAATGAATAGTTTACATCACCAAACATGGATCAGCCTCTGCTCCTTGCCTAATTCAGCCATGAATCCTTTTAACCAAATCATCTCCTTGCATGCCTCCATGATGGCAACGTACTCTGCTTCCGTTGTAAATAGCGATACAATGTTCTGCAGCCCGGAGATCCAGCTCACCGCTGCACTACCCAATGTATAGACATAGCCTGTAAAACTTCTCATGCTATCAACATCTCCTGCAAGATCTGAGTCTACATGTCCCTGTAAAATGATGTCAGATCTCCAAAGCATAATGCCTTGCTCGCTGTACCTTTCAGATACCTTAGGATCCACTTGACCGCATCCCAATGGTGGTTTCCTGGGTTTTCCATAAATCTGCTGACCACTCCCACTGCATGGGTAATGTCCGGTCTCGTGCAAATCATCGCATACATCAAGCTCCCAACTGCTGAAGCATAAGAAACCTTCATCATGTGTTCCTTCTCCTCTTCAGATTTCAGCATCTGTTCCTTTGATAAGCTGAAGTGACTTGCTAGGGGAGTGCCCAATGGCTTCGCTTCATTCATGTTGAATTGTTTCAGCACCTTTTCAACATAATCCTTCAACGACAGCTTTAGAATTCCTGCACTTCTTTCCCTATGGATTCTCATTCCAAGAATAAGCTTGGCCGACCCCAAGTCCTTCATGTCAAACTCCCTTGACATCTGCTCTTTCAGCATCTTTATCTCCTCCATGTCCAATCTTGCGATCAACATATCATCTACATACAGCAATAGAATGATATAAGAGAACTTACACTGCTTTATGTAATAGCAGTGATCCGTCTGGCATCTTTTGTACCCTGATTCTGACATGAACCTGTCAAACCTTTTGTACCACTGCCTTGGCGCCTGCTTCAAGCCATAGAGGCTCTTCTTGAGCTTGCACACTAGCTCAGACTTTCCTTTTTCTTGAGCTTTGTACCCCTCGGGCTATTGCATATAAAGCTCTTCTTCCAGTTCTCTATGAAAGAATGCAGTTTTAACATCCATTTGCTCCAGATGCAGATCATCAACAGCAACTAAATTCAGTACAACTCTGATGGTTGTCATCTTCACAACTGGGGTGAAGATTTCACTGTAGTCGACCCCATGCTTTTGCTGGAAACATTTTACTACAAGTGTCGCCTTGCAACGCTTGCTTCCATTCATCTCTTCCTTCATCTGGTAAACCCACTTGTTTTGAAGAGTTTTCTTCCCAACTGGTAAGAGTGTCAATTCCAATGTCCCATTTGACATGAGTGATGCTATTTCATTATTCATGGCAGCCAACCACTTGCTTGAATCTTCAACTCAAAGTGCCTCTTCTAAGCTTTCTAGTTCACCACTATCAGTTAGTAACAAATAGAACAAAGGAGAGTACCTTTGTAGCGGTCTAGACACTCTTGTGGATCTTCTTAATATGGGTGTTTGTAGTTCAACATTGACACCCTCTTGAGCTTCTCCAACATCTGGCTCAGCGTTGTCATCAATCTCTATGTGTCGCGGTTCTCTATCTGAAACATCCTTGGAGTCAGTCTTGACTCCTATACAATCTTTGTACATCTCACTTTCATTAAAAGTGACATCCCTGCTTCTGATGACTTTCTGGTTCTGATTATCCTAGAATCTGTATCCGAACTCACCCGCGCCATATCCAACAAATGTGCACTTGATCGCCTTTGCATCAAGTTTGCTCCTGGATCCTGCATCAAGTTTGCTCATGGATCCTGCATCAATATGCACATAGGATGAGCAGTCAAATACCTTGAGGTGGTTCAACTTCACCTCTTTTCTGCTCCAAGCTTCCTCGGGAATCCTTTCATTCAAGGGTACAGAAGGTCCCCTATTGATTAAGTATACAGCCGTGTTGACGGCTTCAGCCCAGAACTGCCTTGGGAGACCTACATGCAATCTTATGCTTCTGGCTCTCTCTGTGATTATACGGTTCATCCGTTCTGCAACACTATTTTGCTGCGGTGTTCTAGGAACTGTAAACTCCCTCTTGATTCCTCTCAGGGCACAGAACTCCTTGAACTCCTTATCACAGTACTCTCCGCCATTGTCAGACCTTAAGTATTTTAGCTTCAATCCGGTCTCATTCTTCACCAAAGCTAACAACTTTCCAAACACATCAAATACATTGAATTTATGCTTTAGAAAATAAACACATACCTTTCTTGTATGATCATCAATGAAAGTGACAAAGTATGTTACTCCACCTATGAAAGATGTAAGAGCTTGCCCCCATACATCTGTATGTACCAACTCCAATTTCCTGCTTTTGAGCTCCCTCCAACTTTGGAGAAAGAAACTTTCTTCAATTTGCCTAGCACGCAATCTTCACAGAATTCCAAGTCAACTGACTTCAGCCCTTGGAGCTTCCCTTTTGACTGTAGAGATTTCAGGCCCCTCTCACTCATATGGCCAAGCCTCCGGTGATGTAGATACAATAGTGTCAGACACTTTATTGATCAAGTAAAGTATACATTCCATACTGTCCCATGCAATAATGAGTGCACCCTTGGTGACCTTCCATGAGTCTCCTGTGAAACAAGTGCTGTAGCTTTCCCTTGCTAATTGGCTTACTGAGATCAAGTTTCTCCTTAAACATGGCACATATCTAACATCCTTAAGCTTCCAAACAACGCCGCTTGGTAGCTTTACATCCACGTCACATCTGCCTATGATGTCGCGCGCCTTATCATCTCCAAGTTATACTTTTCCCAAGTCACCCTTGGTGTAGCTCTTGAAGGCACTCCTCGACAGAGTTGCATGAAAAGAGGCGCCCGAGTCCACAACCCAGGACTCTATTTTGACAAGAGAAAGGATCAAAGCGTCCTGATCCTCCTCAGCTGAAACATTCACAGTGGGGTACAACATCTTACCACCACGACTTGACTTCCTTAGAGTAGGGCAGTCCTTCTTGAAGTGACCTACCTTCCCACAATTCCAGCAATCCAGCTTTGCTTTTCCGGGTCTTGATTTACCTCGCCGAGACATAGACCTATTCCTCATATGTATTTTTTCAGCATGTCTTCCCCTACTCTCAGCATTCAGTGCAGAGGTAGATGTCTCTCCATGAGTTTTCTTCCACACCTCATTCAGCACAAGCCCAACGATGTCATCAAACTTCAATGACGCACTCCCTGATATATTACTTATGGCTGTAACCAACCCATCTCAACTGTCTGGTAACGAAGATAGGAACAACAGAGCTCGGACCTCATCATCAAAACTGATGCCCACCAAACTCAACTGGCTCGTCACGATGTTGAACCCATTGAGGTATTCAGTCACTGAATGGCCATCTACCATCCTCATATTGAACAGTCTTTTCATCAAGAAAACCTTATTCGAAGCAGAAGGCTTCTCATACATCCTTGTCAGAGCATTCATGAGATCTACAGTAATTTTCTCATTAACAATATTGAAAGCAACAGAAGAAAATAGTGATAAGCAAATTAAACCCAATGTGGTTCTATCAAGAAACCTCTCATTCTTCATCAGTCATAGTAGCAGGTTTCTTGTCGATTCATTTCAATGGAAGATACAACTTTTTCTGGTAGAGCAAATCCTCCATCTGCATTTTCCAGAAAGCAAAGTTCGTCCGCTGAACTTCTCAATCTTGTGTCTCATTTCTTCGGCCATAGCTCCCACTCAAACAAGCAAACCCTCCTTAGCAACAAGGCAAAGAACCTATCTCTCTGATACCACTTGTTGTGAACACCAGCGTAACACAAGATACCAATGCAGAATGGCACTTGTAATGCACACAACAAACCAAAGTCCAAAGCCTTTAAGGGTCGGGATTCGTTGACGGTTATTAAGCTAGCTTAGAAACTACAAAATCACAATAACAAGAATGCAGCACAAAAAAAAAAAAAATCATCCAAACACAAGCAAATACATGGAAAACCCAATGATTGGGTAAAATCACGGAGCCACACCAACAAGAAAATCCACTATGAAAAAACTTCAAGGTTTACAGAATTACAAGAGCTATATCACCTTAGCATACACAGCTGTAGCTCTACTCTTATAATGGAGAAAGAAAGAAGCTGGTACCTCCTGAAGTTTATTCTTCAAACAGCAAGCCTTCTCTTGCTCAGCAGGTCCCTCGAATTTCTTCTAAGGTTCTCCTCCAAACTGATTGCAAAAAAATCTTAGACATCTTTTCAGTACTTAGCCTTAAGTACTTAGGTCATCATTCCCGAACTCCAAAATATCCAAAACGACATCACATTTCTTCAGATCGTGACCTGGAACAAAGCAGGTCTTTGTCGAGCGCTGCGGCGCGCGGCAGCGCCCGACCTTCTAGAACGCGACGCGCTGTGGCGCGCTACGGCTCTCAAACTTTCGAAACAGCGGCCTATTAGTTTGAATATGATCCGAAAAATGTTTTAACTAAAATGACGTCGTGGCGCGCCGTGGTGAGCTGCAGCACCGCGATCCGTTATGGCGCGCTGCAGCGCCTGCATTTTGGTTGCGGACCGCTGAGGCGCGTTGCAGCACCTCAGCTTTGGATTGGGACCGCCAGGGGCGCGCCGTGGCGCGCTGCAGCGCCCGAGCTGCAACTGAACACTAAAGTCTCCATTACACATGTGGAACATGTTTGGTGAGAAGGTGATGGATAGTGGAGCTTGGATGTCAAAATCGTTAATGCCAAGGGGAGGCGTTCAATGTGGATGAGGATCTCAGAGCTAGCTTTAAAGGTGGATGTTTTGGTGAGGTCAAATGGTGTAGAGCCCATTAATGTAGAGACCCTAGAAGAGGTGTGTTCGTTTGAAGATCCTTTATGATAAACCCATTAGAATCAAATAAGATGGAAAAAGAGTTGTCAGATGTTAGGTTATGAATTGAAAAAAAGATAATATTGGCATTGAGGAACATGAAGTATGTTTTGCATAAGGAACTTATGGTGACATGTGGGTAAAATGCCTTTGCCCGTGTTGGAGATACGTAGAGTTTGGCCACTTCTGACAGTAACATGATCATTTCCATGGTGTTTCAACTACGGACATGTATTGAGATCGTTGTTGATGTGATTAGTCCTGAGTCAAGATACCAGCTGTAATATGTTATGCATCTGGTACAAAGGGTCATTGATGCTGAAGCTGATTTGGAAGGCTGTAATTTGTATCCAATCGATGTCAACAATTTTTAGCTGAGTGGCTTAGCTTATTGCAGATTTAGCATTCCATGAATGTGGTGTTGTGATATTTCTGCAAGCTTCCTCTAAATGGCAGATGTCCTCTGCCTCTACTGACCCTGTCTCGACCTCGAGCTCGATTGTTGAACAGCGATAGCTGTTGTTTAGTGCTGATAGTTAGCTGATGGATCAGCTGAATGTCCTTGTGGAGATCTTGTTGCACGTTCATCTCTTTGCTGCATAATAGGGAGTAGAGATCATCCAAGCTGATTGGACTTAGCTTGGTTTGAATGGTTGTCTTGAATGCTTGCTAAGTAGCTGGGAGTCTGTTTAGTGTATACAGGATGACATCTTCGGTGTCTACTTTGGATCTGACCACAACACTTTTGTCCACCAAAGATTTGATCTTGGATAGGCATTCATACATAAATGTCTTTTTAGGAAACGTTGTGTAGTTCATTCATAAGTTGTATGACCCTGGATCGATTTCAGATAGGAGGCATCTTTCCAGCATAAACCATATCTCTTTGCATGTGTCTAATTCTAGGATGTAAGGGAGAATAGAGGAAGAGATGGTGGAAAAGAGGGAAACAATGAGATTTCTGTTGGTGAAGGTACAAGCGGCATACCTTGGTTTGTCAATTTGTGGTGGGGATCTGTTCCGTCTAGATGTTCATGAAGATTGTTAACTTTGAATTATTGAAATACTTGAGTGCGCCATATCGGATAGTTTTTTAAGGTGAGGGGAGTATGAATCAAATTCTTGATGTTAGAGATCAAGAAATTGAGATCCTTCGCCTCTTCTATTGAGACAGAGTTGCTGCGGAAGCTAGAGCTAACGTCAAACTGGGAGTCGACATTCGTAGACTTCATTAGCTATGGATCTTCTCAGATGATGCTGATTAGGAGAATGGCTGGTATAGGATCGGTGTAGAATCGTCTTCGAGAGGTCATCAGAGAGAGATATTGATCAAGGATGCGGGATTGTAAGAAACATTTAGGTTGAGGATGGGAAACGTATACAAAATCGGAACTGGTGCTCTGATACCATGATAAGAGAGTAAAAAGGAGCGAAGAATCTAGAATGAGCGGGAGAATAAGAATCACAGAGATCGTATTTTCTATTCATATCATTTGAGTCTATTACACAATTATATAAAGCTGTAATATGTCATTAGCCGGCAGTTATAATTAATTCAGGTATTAGTGGACACTGTGTTTGCTTGGCTGTTCTTAAATATGACATTATTTAACAAGGAAATGAACAAAACAAATTATGACAGATGAATAGAGGGTTATTTGATCCATTTGACAAATAAGATAGCAGTGAGCACAAATTGGCAGAGCTCAAGTCAGCTACATTGGGTAGAATCCAAATTTTAAAATGAAGTCAAACAATGTAACGTAAAGTATATGCTTCCTGTGAATGTGTAGTGAGGTTACCAAACATAAAGGATCAAATTAAAATAATTAATCAGCATCGTTAACCATAAATTAGAGTTGGTTGACATGCTCGAACCTATAAAACACAAAAGCACAACAAGAAATGCTTTGATTAGGTGGACACTCGGATTGAAATGCAGTTTGCAGGTGTAGAATGATTCGTATCACCTAAACAGAATTGATAGTATGTTCTTTCTTTTTTAATAACAGTATTATTATATACATAAATAATTCAACAAAAATAAGAAGCTGAGAACAAAGCTAGGGATAATCTCTAAAAAAATATCATGAATCATTCCATTAGAAATTTGGAAAGGTTATAATTGAAAAACAAATTCAAATAATTAAGAATGGTTATGATGATAAGTTGTCTAAATCAAAATTTTCCAGAAGTTAATTTACCCTGGAAGTTGGCAGTTGTTGCAGACAGAAATATTAGGGCAATCTCTAGCATAATGACCAGAACGTTTGCAATTCCTGCACAAATCCTGCCTGGAATAAAAAAAATATGAACATTCTAATGAGTGCACGGAGAATAAAATTCTGCAAATACAAAAGGCGTACTAATATACATACACAAACCCCTAGAATGACACTTGAGCAGGTTTGTTAGACTATTATTCTAAAAGAACGATTTCTTTCTAACATCAAACCAATCATGCAAAATTTGAAGAAAACTGTTAACTTATCCAAATTGAATAAAAAACAACCTCAATGCATGTCTCATGATTTTGTTTAATGCAGCAAGTACAATTAAACCGAGGATCAAAACTACGCTTTTAACCGAGCAACTTAACAAACTCTACCAGCCAAGTTATCACAGTTGCATCCTACCATGCAACCCCACCAATAACTAAGCACTAATGAAGGATCCCATCTGCCAATTGCAAATCCAAAGTGACAACTGAGTGAGCAACCTAAGCTCAAGCTGAGCCCATTCAACCCAGGAAAAGAAAGAAGGCTTCCCAAAACTACCATGGCTCCGATAAAACTCAGAGAATGACAAGAGAACAATGCTAATGTCAACTAAGCTATAGCTGCCAACAGCACATAAGTAGCTTTTTTTTGTTCATTTGCATTGTCCGGGTATAAACACCCAAGAAAAATTTTAATAAATCAGAATAATTACCCTTTATTTTCTATTGGTAATAGAAGCTTTTTCATTGAGACCAAAACCCCTAAGAATTATAACACTAAATCCGAGGCTCTTACATGTTTGCTAAGGATATAGGACAAACCAGGCATATCTAATCTTCTTGCATGAAATGCGAACATAATTATGATACCAGAGCTCAAGGTTTGTAGAAGGAGATCTGCATATGATGTTGACACGAACCTGGTATAGAACTCAAAATTAATAGGCAAATTCTTTTAATAAAATCAGAAAGAAGAGTCAGTAAGAGAAACTCAGGATGTTTTCTCACACAAGGAAGCAATGAAGAACTTACATGGCATACATATGCTCACAAAACAAATGACAGCCATGTTGGAAATATACAAGTACATGTGTCAGGAGAAGGATCTGCAAAAATAAGACACTAAATGAGATCTTCAAGTGGTGACAATGAAGATGCTAGAATCAATGGGCAAGAAAAATCTTCTACAAATTAAAAAAAAATCAAGGGAAGGCAAAGCTTTCCCAGAGCCAAACCACAAATAGATCTACTAACTTTTTATACATTATGGAAGACAAGAAGGTTAATTAATAGATCAAATGGATAATAACGTTGGCATTCATGAATAAATATCCCCAGAGAAGATAGTGCTCCAAAAATTCAAAATATCAAAAACACATTGATCTGGTGGAATACTTAAATCAAAGCTGTGCTGGCCGATTTCAGTTAGAAGAGATTCAAAGAACTCATTCAAAAAGTGCTTTATCGTGAATAAGAACAATACAAGAAATGGCATGACCTACACCAAAGAGAGAATCAATCAGTCCAAGAATATTCCACCGAATTATGCTGACAAACTCTGTCCATAGAAGATTCCCTTGGCGACAGCTTAATACTAAGAAATTATACCATACCTTTTCAAACAAAAAAAAGTATACCACATGACTATATTATGACATTGTTGTCATCATAGAAGCATTACAAAGCAAATATTTTTGATAGACAAGCACATTCACACGAAACCAAAAAATTAGGCAAAGAAGCTTTATGTAAAAGACAAGTCAGCAATTTAATCAATAAAGAAAAGAAGTTTTAGAAATCGCGTACCACAAAAGAAAGCCAACCAATAACTAGCCAGCCTACAGTGAAGAGCAGACTTATTATGTACGGAGGCACCTTTTCTATTAGCACCACAATGTTGTTAAGCTATAAGTAGCACAAGAATTAGAAACCTTACGTTGAGCTATTCATTGATAAAAATATATATAGTAACAACAATTTAAGATCTGAGAACATTAATCTAGACAACATTATTTAGACAAATGTTTCCTTAATAGTAAAACGAAAAAAAAATTGTTATTTGAAAATCGATGAATAAGAAATTGGAAAACTCTTCATTATTGTGATTTAAGTTAAGCAAGAGGTATGTAATCGAACTAGCAAAGTAGATAGATGAAGAGGATAATCCACACCTGAGAATTTTAACAAATGAGACTGACACAAGTTTAACCAGCCTGTTGGGGGTTGACCATATAGAAAGAAAAACAGGCCTACTAGATCAGTTGAAGCAGGCCCATATCTTTACAATTTCATCCTGAAGTAGAGACGCCACCAAGTCTACATGCACACCCAATGCTATACTGAAAAAAAAGAAGGTGCATACCAAAAGGCATGTGAATAGGATGATGACTGGTACAAAACATAGAGAAAATATAAAGTAGCAACAACTAGCCAGGCTATTGATGGGTTGGATCTCGGGTATGACAACAAAGATGAAATCTTATAATGAGCAAATAAGTTGTGCATACCGAGCCAAGCCACGTGCTTACAATTGATTAGGGAAGTTCATTCTTCAAAGGCAGATAGACGCTTCAAGGTGAAAAAAAAATCTCAATTTGTGGCATTATGCTCATTTGCTGAGAACGTAGAAAGATATTGCTTAGTTCTGATGATATTTACTATGTTGTACTTCTAAGTTACCCAACAAAAGCAAATCAATAGACATCATTGAATGAAGAATAGTTGATTATTCAAAATGATAAAATTAATATAAGTTATTTTCATTTCACAAAAACCTTATTGCACTCTTGATCACCATGGTTTAAAGCATATGCACTTTTAGAGAGTCTACGCTGCGAACGATGTGACATAAGTTTGTTGAGCGTGACTACTCGTGCATAGACTAGAAATCAATGGCTTGATCATTTGAGCCGATGAGAATAATCTGATAAATCTTTTAGCTCCATAGCTCAACTCATAATACAAAGAGATGGTAGGCATGTAAGGTAGTAGATGATGTGACATAAGTTCACATAGGCTATTACATATCTCTATGTTAAGTTATGGATTCGATGTATTTGAGCCAAGACCCATCTATTGAGATCCACTCCTCACTATTGATTTATGCAAGATAATATAGCGCGATAAGCCGTGAGCGATGTGACATAAACTCACTGAGCTCTGCAGCTCATTATCTTAATTAGGTAAAAAGTAAGAGTATTTGAGCCATAGATGGAATCAAGACTTTATGATCATAAAATAAAATATGAATTTTGTCACTTAGACATAAGGATAACTTTCATTTACAAAAGGATCACAAAGATGTCTATGTGCTTGATTTGAACTCTTGAGTGTTCATGACAGCAACAAATAGGGTTGAAATGGAATCAATGTTGAAATCATTTTGCAAGACCTCTTGATAATCGAAATCGTAAACATTGAGAGAGAATAGTAAAGATAACATTAAGAGAAGAATTATTACGCGCAGATCTATAATAATTTGCATGTTTGAAACCAAACTTTTCCCAATTTTATCCAACTGAACGAAAACTCAAATTTAGGATAATCTAGCATAATCATAGGACAAAAACTAAACTTATCACCAGTTTAAATATTATTGAAAGGTAGTATTATTTTAGTAGCAAACACAAACCATTCTCAGAGGATGATAATCTCGGGATCTTACCAACTCTTATTATTTCAGATCGTGTACACTTGCGTGCAAGCATAAACATCTCATTTTAGGTCTATCAATGTAAATTATAAATTATAATGCCATGATTTCAGGCAATAAATCTATTGGCTGTATTATAGGCCTTGAATGCAAAAGCACTATGCATAGGGTGTTTCCATGTCCTGCCTCTCAACTATTTGTGTACAAAAGTAAGAAAGGAGGGATAGGCCTAGTGATTATAAGAATATGGTTTCTCAATTTGAATTCTATCTTAGTGGCTCCTACAAAATTTAATACTGATGAGCGACACTTCCATTTGAGTTCATATGGGTGGTTCATGTCTTAGATGAAATGTAATAGCTAATTTTTATAATAATTGCGTTGACTATATCTTTGTTGGGTGTGAGCGCCCCATGGAAAGTTTGATAAGTACTCCTTCATTCGCACCGCATTAGTCACTTCTTTGATATTGGGCAAAATCCTCTCTAATCTGTAAACATGCTTGGTTTAAGTCGAACCATGTTCTATCATGCTTGAACTATTTGGTAATAGCATTTGGTTTCATTACATTTTTTCACAATTAATGATTCCATGTAAGTTAGGTGTCTTTCAAAACAAGAAAAGAGTAAATTAGAATACGTTATTCACCTTACCACAACTCATGCAAGTAAGAAAGAAATAATATTGACTAAAATAAAATAAAAACATAGCATAATTGATTGAGAAAACACCAAGGAGGTGATAGCTTAACAATGCAAATTGCAACCAAACATAAAATGATAAAAAACTACTGTAACAAGCTGTTTGGCAAGGCAAGTTTAGAGATTTAGGCAACATTTAAGTTTATAAATTCTTAAATGCTATCAAGCAACATTTAAATCATCCTTACAATAAACAGTCTGTTAAATACTTAAAACCAAGTAAATTTGACTAAATACTAAATTTAGAAAATCCATCCCTCCCATAGATTTAACTATTTACACGCACACATCGCCAGAGGAATGGATATCACAACATTGTCAATGTCAAGGAGAGAAGTTTGCAACGTCTCTAAGAAGAGGAGAATGTAAAACAAATAAAAACTTAGCAACATTAAGCAAAAGAAAGAAAAACTAAAAAAAAAAATTATTAGTATAACAATTAATATTAAATAAATAAGTTAATTATACTATTACAATTTACTAGCAAAAATAGTTATTAATTGCACATATAGCATTTAGATTATTAATTATACCAGAGAAAGCACTTTTGGTAAGAAAATATATTTAATATTAATTATATCTAGTATTGTCATTATAAAATAATATTAAATAGTATTAATAATTATCATTAGTATTATTATTAATTTTTATATTATACAGGAATAATAATTACGTATATTATAGATAATATTATTTCTTTAGTACATTATTAACACAAATATATATTAATTTTTAATTTTTAATTATATTAATAACAATATATTAATTATTAATAAAACACATTACTTTTAATAACTATAAACAATAACTTTATACTAATTAACTATATTAATTAATATTTTTTTACAAATTGGAAAGTGTCTTTTTATCTAATTACTTGTTATTAGTTAAACCCCTAACTTCATATAAATATCTACAGCCAAATAATACGTCAAAATTGAACAAATTTATTTAATCATGTGCCAAATAGTTTTCAGAATTTAACATTTCAGGGATTTACTAAATCTGGAATTCTTAATGATTGCCAAACAGCATTAATGTTAGCCGCAACCAAACACATTTTGTGAAGACAACTAAGATTATCTCTTCACAAAAAAAATTAGACCAGCACACAGTGCACCCCCACCTGTGTCCGAGACGATCTCTCTTATATGGTGCATCACGGTAAGTTGCTCGCTGGCTTCGAAAGCGACGAGCCTGTGGAGGACTCCTGCTTCTATCCTGACTCATCCTGAAAGGCCAAATATAAACAAGCAAGTCAATAGCGAAATATCTTCCTCTAACTTCCTGTCCAATTAGGTATTTACGTCAGAATCCCATACAAAAGAGACCTAACGCCCGGTACCACTGTTTCGGTTCTCAAATCAAGAACACAATTAAAACTAAAATATAAAAGGAACCCAAAAAAAAAGTTTACTGCCATCCGCATCTAATTAGGTAGCTCGAATGCAACGTGTAATCCCTGTCGTAAGATCTAAATACGTGAGAAAGAAAAACGTGATAAAACTCATACCTCCGGTTCAAGGAGTCGCTTTTGCAGTCAGCTCCTGGAAAGCTGAAATTGAAGGGAAGAAGAGCGGCGAGCAAACGAAGGCCAACACAAGCTTGGCAGCAGTGTAACTTAATGAACGAGGAAAAATCTAATTAGAGGGCCGTTTGAATACTTAATTCCACAAATGTGCTTATTTTTTCTTTGATGTTCTTAAACTAATAAAATTGAGAATCTGATTTTACCTAAAATAGTTAAATAATTATTTAATTAAAATTAATCTAAGAAATAATATAAAAAAGTTTAAATAAATTAGTACTAAAAACAAAAAATTTTAATTATTTAAAACAATAATATTTTTATATATTGTTATTTGTATTAATATATATTAATATATATTATTAATTTTATTGATTATATGACTTGGGCATTGCCCTATTAGTTATATGATATGGGCACTTGTCTAGGTCCTCATCAATACTGAAGGATACATACTCATTTTTAATAAATTAGGTCGGATTGAATGATTCACAGACAGCATGGATTCGCTACATTAAAAGATGGTCTGTATCAGATTAAGCCCCTTGGTGATGCATATTTGTTCGTCAATTAAACAAAAGGTGGATACAGTTTAAGATTATTATCTTTTATTAAGGCTTTGTTGCTTTCAATTTAAGAATTAAGATTTCTCATTTCTTGATCTCTTAACTCTCGATCTCTTCACTTTTCACATTCTTAGCTTCTTGTGAATTGCAATTTAGGGTTTATATTTGTCACATTCTCAGTTCTCACTCTCAGTTCCATCATTGATCCCCTCAATCCCCTGATCAACTCTTTACGAAATTATAATTATTTAGCTGTCATTGTGAAGCAATCGCTCATAGTCTTTGGCTATTGCCAATTAGATCTCTTTAGCAGTTTTTATTTTGGAAGAAAATGCATATTCTGTTTTACTAATGGTTGATGGGTCAATGCTTGTTGTAAAAGAAAATTGTGTTCCATATATTATGACAGGCCACAAAATAATTGTGATTTTTGTTTACACGCAAATGCATGTGGTCTGAAGTAATAAAGGAATAGTAAATTCCTAACTGGTTACTATTTTCTCTACTAATACTTAAATAATAAAAATTTGATTTTGTTACTAAAATAGAACTAAGCATGCAAGTAAGTAAATCTAAAATTTACAAGGATGTAACTGACTTTTAAAATACCGAGGAGAGCTAGGCCAATAAACTATGGTTCAACATTTTTAGTTCTTGTTGAGTTTAAATTGATTCTCTCATGAGAATGCTAACTCATATTTCAAGGGATTATAGATAGTTAAACCCACTAATAATCTCTCATGCACATTGGTTATTCAGAACTAAATCTTAAGGTCGTCTTTAGCTGATCTCGTACGTAATCTCTTAACTTTGGACCTTAACGTCTAAATGGTGGCTTTTTTAAGTCCTATCAGCATTCCCTATCTAGTGCGAATGGAACTAGATTTCTATCTCTATTCTTACATACACATAGACATCTCCATGTTCAAAGGAGAGCGTGTAAATATCTCTACTTTGGTAATCCTTTATTCAGTCTCACATTATGTCTAAGTGAGAGACCGCTTAAGGTATGGACACAAAAAACAAGAAATATCAAGTGCACATAATGTAACAATCATAATGTGGTTACTTGTAATTAGTAACCTAATTGACTTTAAACCATTTCCATTACTCTTAGAATAGTATTAGAAGTCTCCACCTCAAATTTCGTGTAATTTGGAGACCATGTGGTAATTTCTAATATTTTTTAGTTTTCTGATAATTCTGAATATACCTAATTTATTTAGAATTCAAAATTGAAAACGGAGTCCGCCATTTGACTCACCACACCCAAATTAGCTGGGGGTGGTATTTTGGAAGCGTTTGGGAGTCATCAAGTATTTCACGAATATTTTAATATTATTTAAATACCTATAAAATTAGGTAAATTAAATACACTTTCGATCAAAAATCCAGTTTCATTTTTGAGTTTATCACTCCTCAATCAAATAAGGGTAAAAATTTAGGATTTTTCAGAATACATTTGGATATCAAATTTTGATTAAATAAATTGGATAAATTATTAATATAATATTTCAATTAATATTTAATTTAAATATTATTAAACATAATCATCCAACTATCGAAGTAAAGAAAGACAGAAATCCACCGCAAAGTGTGGAACACCAAACTGCAAATTGAATGCATCTTAGCTGTTGCGCATTAGTATAGCTAATCGAACGATTTAGAATAGCTTGCATGATCCAACTAACGGATCTACATCTTCATCCGATGGCCACGATCATCTCTTTGTCCTCCTTCTCCATTTTTCGCACGATCATAAGAATGGACAGAAGAGTGGAGGTATGACCTCTACAACAGCTGGCCATTTCTTCTTTCGTTATTCTTAGCCGATACTCCTTCCCTTAGGAGAGGAGAGGAAACTGCCGTTCTTTTTGGCTATCTCCGTCTAGTTGCATCTCTGGGAGCTTGAGAGACACTGATACCCTAAACCTAAGTTGCGGCATCATAGGTGCAAGGATCAATGATGAGCTAAGAAACGGTTAATCGAGAGTTGAAATCGGAGAGAACCTGAGATGCTCTTAATTGGCGAAGTGCTGGATTTTGTAGTTGCAAGGTACGATCATTCATTTATCTTCTTATTTTAGAAATTCCTTCAATGACTACATTGGTCTACCATTTATTGTAATGGAGTTATCTGTTCAGTTGATCGAATCCTTAGATGTCTATTGATCTCAGTGTTTCGTTCACCATTTTCCCGTTAAGGATTGATGACACTAGGATGGCTCCCAAGTTAATTGAATGGATCAACAGATTTATTGCAATCTTAACCACATATGATTTCTTTGTTTTAGCGTCCTAAATTTTCCTCTTCACGTCGACTATACATTAACCATAAGTTGAAGTTTCACAGGGTTAACTGTTTTATTTACAATCATATTCGATACGTATTCTTTCACGTTATAATGAATTAGATTTTTATCAATCAGATGAGATTAGGCGTAATCAAACATAGAGTTTCTGCAAGGATAAAACTTATTACTGTACACCATCTCTTTCACCTTACTCCATTTTTCAATTAGTTGATGTGGAACTTTGTTATTCTTTCTTTCTTTAGAGCATTGTTGATTTTAGTATGAACTACTTTAGAACTTTATTCAGTTAATTGAAAATATCGTGAGACATAGTGTTATCTCCTATTTTAGTCATGTAATCATTCGCATAAATTTAAAAGATTCCTTAGTAATTATAATAAAGAAGAATGATAAGATAACATTGGTGGAGATCGAAATGCTTCAACTCGTATCTTCTCAAACTCACAAATGCTACATATTACAAGTTTGCTTCTCATCTAATTTAAAAGCTCTCTCATTGAATCATTTATTCTTACGAATACTGCTTTTAAATGTTTTTAGAACAAATTGATACATCTTATAATCAAACTTGAATCATTTATTTCAGTTTGAAACTACTTAGTTAAGCAAATGAATTGAATTTTTGGGTTCATTCTATCGCATCAATAAGGTTTACTTTAACTATAGAAGTTAGATTTAAACTTGGGATATAAGTGATTTTAAGTGTTTGATTAAAAACTAGTACATTATCCTTTAAAATTCATCTTAATATTAGCAAGTGAATATTTTTGAACTTTATTTTGAAATCGTCTTCAAATATGAAAATAATTTTGCTTTGAAATTTCTAATTTTCTTATCAACGATGACTTTAACAGAACTTTGCAATGGCTTAATGAACTGTTGTTCATAATTAGAGCCTCAAGTTTTTTGTCTTGGATTTAGAGGAGCTATTTTGTTAAGGTAATAGACAAGTGCAAATGTTGGCAACTAGCTGTTAATAATAACTGTACACCACTAATTCCAATACTGAATAACTTAATTTGTCAAATTTATATTTTTGTTTAGACTGAACTTTAGCTTTGGAAGTTTTGACATTGTTATTTTCCTTAGGTCATTAATGTTTTGTCAGATATCTAGTTGTAGAATATTTTGTATTGGTTGAACTTAAGTATATGGTTATGTCATAATATTGTTATTTTCTCTTGATAGAGCAAGGCATAGTCTCACATGTGTATTCAGTCAGCAATGAAACCCAAATGAACATGCACTTGAAATAAAAATCAACGCTATTACCAATTAATCAAATTGAACTCTTGACTTTCAGTTCAAGGTTATGCATAAGTATTTGCTGATTTTACACTTCTCATCCAAAGAAAATGTTTTGCGCAAATTTTTGGTGTATTTAAGAAACCTAGAAGTTGTCTTATATATGAAACAAGATGAATGCTATAGTAATACTGCAATTTTTTTCATAATGCCTCTATTAATGCTTCCATTAGAATGTAAACGTCTAAACTTACACAACCATGATTTTAATTCTAATGATGAGAGCTTTCTACTTAATGCAGTTTTTCTTAAGATTCTGAATTTATTTATTTAAAATTATGCATTTTTATTTCTATTTTTTAGCATCTGCTTTGTCTTTATTTCCATAAGGTAAACAATTTCATTGCCATTAGATTTACTTAAAGAAGCTCTTGAAATATTCCCACTGTCTTCGATATGTTCGCATAAATAGAATTGACCCTTCTCAATGAACTTAGTATTCTTTGCAAGTAAATAATATCAATGATCAATGGACATTATATCCTTTGCAAATCAATACTATAAATGATCACAGAACTTTTTTCTTAACAAATGCTGAAAGTTTCTTTTATATATAATGCTAGTTATTGATGCTTATGCTTTAGCTTTAGATAATTAATGTTGATTGTTGTATTTTTGGGTAATGAGATCAAATGCTGCCATATTATATGAGATCAAATTGTGGTCATTTATTCTAATAAGATAAAATTGCTGTCATCTTTTATAAAGAAATCTTATGAGATTTAATGCTACCATATTATATGAGAACTAATTGTTGTCATTTATTCTAAAGTGATAGAATTGCTGCCATCTTTTATAATGAAAGGTCAAGAGATCTTATGAGATCAAATGCTACCATATTATATGAGATCCAATTGTTGTCATTTATTCTAATAAGATAAAATTGCTGCCATCTCTTAAAAAGAGATCTTATGAGATCAAATGCTGCCATATTATATGAGAACCAATTCTTGTCATTTATTCGAAAGTGATTGAATTGCTGCCAGCTTTATTAATGAACGGTCAGAGATCTTATGAGATCAAATGCTGCCATATTATATGAGATCCAATTGTTGTCATTATTCTAATAAGATAAAATTGATGCCATCTTGTAAAAAGAAATCTTATGAGATCAAATGCTGCCATATTATATGAGAACCAATTGTTATCATTTATTCTAAAGTGGTAGAATTGATGCCATCTTTTATAATGAAAGGTCAAGAGATCTTATGAGATCAAATGCTGCCATATTATATGAGATCCAATTGTTGTCATTTATTCTAATTAGATAAAATTGCTGGCATATTATATGGAACCAATTGTTGTCATTTATTCTAAAGTGATTGAATTGCTACCAGCTTTTATAATGAAAGGTCAAGAGATCTTATGAGATCAAATGCTGCCATATTATATGAGAACCAATTGTTGTCATTTATTCTAAAGTGGTAGAATTGCTACCATCTTTTATAATGAAAGGTCGAGAGAACTTATGAGATCAAATGCTGACATATTATATGAGATCCAATTGTAGTCATTTATTCTAATAAGTTAAAATTGCTGCCATCTTCTAAAAAGAGATCTTATGAGATCAAATGCCCATATTATATGAGAGCCAATTGTTGTCATTTATTCTAAAGTGATAGAATTGCTGCCATCTCTTATAATGAAAGGTTAAGAGATCTTATGAGATCAAATGTTGTCATATTATATGAGATCTAATTGTTGTCATTTATTCTAATAAGATAAAATTGTTGCCATCTCCTAAAAAGAGATCTTATGTAATCAAATGTTGCCATATTATATGAGAACCAATTGTTGTCATTTATTCTAAAGTGATAGAATTGCGGCCATCTCTTATAATGAAAGGTCAAGAGATCTTTTGAGATCAAATGTTGCCATATTATATGAGATCCAATTGTTGTAATTTATTATAATAAGATAAAATTGCTGCCATCTCTTAAAAAGAGATCTTATGAGATCAAATGGTGCCATATTATATGAGAACCAATTGTTGTCATTTATTTTAAAGTGGTAGAATTGCTACCATCTTTTATAATGAAAGGACAAGAGAACTTATGAGATCAAATGCTGCCATATTATATGAGATCCAATTGTTGTCATTTATTCTAATAGGTTAAAATTGATACCATCTTCTAAAAAGAGATCTTATGAGATCAAATGTTGCCATATTATATGAGATCCAATTGTTGTCATTTATTCTAATAAGATAAAATTGCTGCCATCTCTTAAAAAGAGATCTTATGAGATCAAATGCTGCCATATTATATGAGAACTAATTGTTGTCATTTATTCTAAAGTGATAGAATTGCTGCCATCTCTTATAATGAAAGGTCAAGAGATCTTATGAGATCAAATGCTGCCATATTATATGAGATCCAATTGTTATCATTTATTTTAATAAGATAAAATTGCTGCCATCTTTTAAAAATAGATCTTATGAGATCAAATGCTACCATATTATATGAGAACCAATTGTTGTCATTTATTCTAAAGTGATTAAATTGCTGCCAGCTTTTATAATGAAAGGTCAAGAGATCTTATGAGATCAAATGCTACCATATTATATGAAATCCAATTGTTGTCATTATTCTAATAAGATAAAATTGATGCCATCTTTTAAAAAGAAATCTTATGAGATCAAATGCTGCCATATTATATGAGAACCATTATTGTCATTTATTCTAAAGTGGTAGAATTGCTGCCATCTTTTATAATGAAGGGTTAAGAGATCTTATGTGATCAAATGCAACTAGTTCATTTAATATGATCAAATGTTGTTAATTGATTTATGTGAATCAAATGCTATTAGTTAGATTCATATGATCAAATGCTATTAGTTCATTTAATGTGATCAAATGCTATTAGTTCATTTAATGTGATCAAATGCTATTAGTTAATTTAATGTGACCAAATGCTATCAATTGATTTATGTGAATCAAATGCTGCTAGTTAATCTATGTGAATCAAATACTATTAATTAAATTTATATAATCACATGTTGCCTCTTATTTCTAAAGTGAGATCAATAAGATCAAATGAAATCAAATGCTGACATTCTTTTCATATGATGTCATTTTATGCTAAAGTGAGATCAATAAAATCGTATGGGATCAAATGCTGTCACTTCTTTTATTAAAATTATATATGGCCAATTATATAAATGAAAAAAATCGATGGATCATGTGGGATCTAATATTGTCCTTTACATTATTTGAATTAAATTAACTTCTATCATTAAATATATTGTAAGAAACAAATGCTGTGCTAGAATTCAGTTTAAATGATTATTGTTTTTTATATATAAATGCTAAACTAAATACTGTTATTTTTTGTAGGTTAAGATATAAATTCATATCAAAATAAATGCTGAACCAAATGCCATTACTTATTGCATATTAAGTCAAATGATGCTGCCCCTATACATTGCTAAATTAATTACTGCATCTCTTATTATTTTCATAGATGTTCGATTTAGGATGTGTGAATCTTAGGTTAGCAAATTGCTTCATTTGATTTTCTCACCCGATATTATTAGAGTTGGAAATAGCCAATCCCATATAACAAATTGACTTATAAATTGATGCTTTATAATTATTAAAATTATTAGAACTAGAAATAGCCAATCCCATGTAACGGATTGACTTATAAATTGATGTTCTTTATAATTATTAAAATTATTAGAACTAGAAATAGCCAATCCCATATAATGGATTGACTTATAAATTGATGTTCTTTATAATTGTTGAAATTATTAAAACTGGAAATAGTTAATTCCATGTAATGGATTGACTTATATAATGATATTGTATGTGTTTATTTTAAGAAAATACAAAGGAGATCATGTCAAAATTTTCTAGAATTAGAATGAAATTCTTAAATTATAAGTGTTATGATTTTCCAATAATTGCATGTAAGGTTAAATTAGAACCTTTCAATTTTCTTTGTAACCTATCAAGTTTAACATATCAATCTTCTAAGTTAAGATCACTTAAAGAACTTATATTCTAATTAGCATTTAAATAATTACTTAGATGACTAGTGTACAACTTAATAGTCTTTAACCACTTACATTAGTTCTCAATCAATTAGATTGAGAGTAATAGCTTCCTTTCATACTTTAAATAAGCTTTTAGATTTCTAATTCCTTACAATCTTAAAATGAATTGTTTCATGTAGGGTATAATCTATTTCTTTTCTTAATTTCAAATATTCAATATCAATTAATCTTAGATAACTTCATGATTGAATTAAGTTGATACTTCTTAGTTTATAAGTTAAATAGGTGCAGCTAATAAAATATTCTTTAGCTTATACTTTCATTAACTTAGTAATCTATAAACATAATTTTTCCTTACTAGTTTCCTTAAACTTTAATCATAAATCTATTTGATTTGATTAGTTTAAGACTAGTATAGGATGAACTTTAATTACATGAAAATACTATTTTCTAAGCTTATCTTTATTCTATATTTTATCAAAATTAACTTAAAGATAAATATCTATAAGTCAATTTGGAGCTCAATTAGCTCAAATCATTAAGTAGATTATTAAAGTTTAGATAACAAAAGAATATCACATAGTTTATAATTATTGAAATATATTGAATGCTTGCTTAGCTTTGAGTCTTTTTCCTTAAACATTCATTCAAGATCATTGTGCATAAATAAAAAGTTTCATAAAACTTTATGAGAAATACTTTATGGCAAATTTGAACAAGAAAATAGTGCTAATAATAGGACTTCACATTTTAGAGAGGGTAAATGTGAATGTTCGACCCCCCACTGTATCTAGTTAAGCAGACGTGATTAACTCATCGTCTCATTCTGTTGAGTACTCCCGCAGAATGAGTTAGCTTCTAAATATAACTTCAACTAATAATATAAGAGTTCTTTTACAATCTTATTGATTGTAAAATCTCTTCATAACTCTTTAGTTATGCTTACTTTTTAGTCCTAGGCTATGTTTATCTTAGATCAAGAGTCTAAGATACTTCTTTGTTTTCTATTTTTTACACTCTCTATTTTCAGTAATGTGTTTTGCTCATTTACAGTTCATTTAAAATATAGTGTATATTTCTTAATTTTATTTAATGCTTCACTGTATTTCATTTGCTTACTTAGTATAAATTTCAGTTAACATATATCACTTTCATTTCAATTACTTTAATGCACATAGTAGTTTTTAGCCTTTAGGATGCTTTCCCTTACCAATTTTGGATGCAGGCTAGAACTTGTATATAAGTGAGTATTTTTACTCAACTTATTTCATACTATCATTACTTTACAGTTATGCATAATTCCTTTTTCCATACTTGACAGCTTTTATCGCTCCACTGCTTAGTTTAAATTGTAAATTTTGTTTATGATATCTTATTAATTTAAAAATATACACAATTTTAAAATGTGCTTAGACTGTTTAGTATAACTACACTTTTTCTTTTTTTGGCATTGCCCTATCGTATTTAAATACCAAAATATGATAGATCAAGAGCTCTTTGATTCAGGTAAAACAAGTCCAAGTGCTCGAAAGGCATATAAAGAATTTTGCTTCCGCTTAATTTAGAATTGTTTACTTGTATTTTATTATAAGTGAGAGAGTGACCTACTTACTTTCTTTTACTCTTACTTTTAAAAGATTTGTAATAATCAAATTATAAACTACTTGAGTTTACTTAAGTTATGTTTACCTATTCTTAATTAATTTGTGTTGTGTTTATTATTTTATAACTGGTTGGGATGAATGAGTGGATTATTTTAATTGCTTATATTAAAAATACTTGCAATATTGTATTTACATGTATCTCCTTATCATATATCTTATATTCCATTCAACTATATAACTTTATTTTAACTTAACAACTACTCATAAAGTGACTTGGCCACTTAGCATCTATACTTGATTGGTTTCCTTCTAATCGAGTGTTGGGTGCTAAGGCAACATCCCAATATTTAGATTAATCTCCTATCCAATTATTGGGGTCGTTACACATAAATCTTTGATCAAGACTTTTGCTCTGATCTAAGATTTAGTACTACTTGCATATCATGCGATCGCATGCACATACATCTTGATCCGAACTCTTGGTTTGATCAACAATGTAGTGCGATATGAGCGCACTCCTTTTAAGATAATGATCAGTCCTTATAGCTGCAACATAAAAGATTGTTATAAAGAGAAACTGTAGCGCCCCGCCCCATCACCGCGTGCAAAAGGGGTAATCACAATCAATTTTGGCGGCGGAGCGGTGCGCCACTCAGGAAGGAATATCCCATGTCCCCAAATAGCTCAAACAAAACCCGTCTGAAGTGCTGCTGACTCAACTCCAAATGAGGATTGAGAGCTAATACTTAAGATAAGAGTAGTATCTTTATCCTAAGTATTAGACTAATACATATATTAGATTTAAAACATACATGAAGAATCCAATATATGTATAAGGTATCAGCATTTCCAATATACTGATCATATCACAATACTAAGTATAAGTATTATACAAACAGAGTGTGGAAGCTAAAGCAAACATCTAGAAACATTTATCACAAAAGCTGAATAAAATATTTGTCTCAGAAAAGAAAAGAAAAATACATCCAGAATTATTACAAACAGTTTACTAAAATACAGAAATAAAGTCTAACTACTGAACTGAAATAAATTAAGCAAAATAACAAAGCTGGAGAAGAATCTACTAGTGCTCCATGAGCTCATCCTAAATCTCCCGGGTGTTCTCATAACCTGGCTTAATATACTGCTCAAGATCTAGCAAATTGTCAGATCCCAAAAGTACCACGTGTTAGATAATAAGTCTAACACATCGAAACTAATCTAAATAATTCTATTTAATCATTTAACATTTACATAATCTAAATAAATCTACAGAAGTACTATAAAGGTAACTGAAAGATTAAAATTGTATAAAACTAAAGTAAAGTAAAGTAAAGTTGTACTAGAAACTAAATATTGAAAGTAAACAAAAATAGTAATGGATCTGAAACTGAGTAATAGCATGTAAAAATATGTTATATGCCATTGAGATTATGCATCTGAATATGCCACAATACTATATGCTACTGATATGCAACCAAAATATCACTGAACTGCTATGAGTTGTACGGTCCAATATATACATACATCCAATTAGGAATACAGTTTACTGTGATGCTGATGTATCCTGAAATTCCCCAATCAATGTATGTAATATTTCATAACCCATGATTCCTCACTAATACTCAACCATCATCACTGAAATCCATACATCATGCTTATGCTCATGCTCATGCTCATGTTTCTATACTACATGAGTTAAATCCAGAAATCCAAAAATACTTTGAACTCCGATAATGAATTCAAGGTCTCCATTATGCAGAATTTTACTCGAAGAAAGGATTATGATTCATAAATTCCAGTTTTGATAATTCATTAGAGTTGAGAGTTTACTTAAAGATCATTAGATGAGAAAGTTGTATGCACATATTTAGCATGTTTCCAATAAGGGTGGTCTTTAATACTTAGTTTGATTAAGCCACACCTAAAAAAGCGATCTTCGATAGGAGGCATCACCTGATGGCGATTTGTATCTCAAGCTAAGCCATTAAAATACCCAAATCACAAACACACTTAGTGTTATAAAGTGTGTGACTTGAACCACATAGTTTGCTTGAAGCACACTTAAAAAAGTGATTTTTGATAGGAGGCATCACCCGATGGTGACTTTTATTCAAATAAACTAATGGTCTAAGTCCCTAATCATAACACTCTTAAGATTGGATGATTTATTCTAAGTGAGACTATATCCGACTAAACTCGCAGGATAGGACACAGATATAATCATACATTAAGATAAATCAACCAATCCTGAATACTACTGAAATAATCCAGCACTATGGGTATACCCTACTATACCCAACCAATAATTTGGGTTCAGATGATTCTATTTAATCAACAAGGATTTATCAAAGCTATTAATCCTTACTCTAATTGAGTGAGTCCTACATAAAGCTCCAAGGATGTGATCAAAGATCACTCAATATTAATTTCTACCACAAGGAAGAAGTTCCATTCTAAGTGATTTAGATGATTCCTATCACAAAATATTAAGATCAACTTCTAAGGTTATGAAGGATCATCTAAGTTTATACCTCAATAAGTTACAAAAATTCTTCCTACCTCAATATATTAATATTTAAGGTCTTTAAGCATTTCAAGAACGATCCTAAAGTAAGATTATTGAGATCTCACTTTTCTATTTCTTAAATTAACATTCAAGATTTACTTATTAGTTTTATATTAAAATGATTAGATCAGATGATTAAAATTCATCTGATCATATTCTATTCTACACTCATGGGATGAAATCGAAGATATTATTAGAGTTAGATCATTTCATGAATCATTAAAATTTTATTATCCATCTTATGCTAATAATCTTATATAAGAGAAAATTAAAAATCTAAAGTTTAGATTCAGATGATTCAATTACACAATTTTAATATTAATCTTAGCACTTCTAATTCACTGATTTAAGATTAATGTCAAATTATATATATTATTGGAATAATATTAATTGAATTATCTTTCAATCAATGTTACTTGATTAAGGGGATTAAAGTTTAGATCTTAATCAAGCCAAGTTAGGGTATAACCCCTAGTCTTACCAAAATTAAGATCAATGGTTGATTTATAAATCAATGACAAATCAACATATTATTGGTATTTTTTTATGTCAATTTTCAGATTTAGATTAAGAATCATTTACTTAATCAAGTTCTCAAGATTCTTATGTTCAAATATAGTTTAATATCAATTAGGTGCATCAAGGTGTCCAAATAAATATTAAAATTCTCTAATATAATCCTAATATCATGAAAGTATAGGAATATAAAGTGATATAAATAGAAGGTAATTAAGGCTAACTAAATTCTAAATTAAACTAAAGGGGTTAGCACTTGATTACAACTCTAAAAGACTTAAGTTTCATGTAATTTGGTTATTAAAATCTACTTAGCCAATACAAACATTCAAGGATTCTATTCTTTAATATTTGTCATAAATTTTTTAAGACATATAAGAGATTTTAAGCGCATATTATAAAAGGCAAACTTTAAAATTTAGTTTTCACATAAAATTTTATACAATGCTCAATTTTATCTAAACTAGGTTCAAATTTGATATAATTCGACCCCACTAGGGTCTTATGGACATTAAATGTGAAAAATGTGAAGTTTTGGCCATTCCAGCCAATTATAGGTAGTTTCGGGCAATTATGGGCGCTACAGCGAGCTGTAGCGCCTTCTGGCCAAAAGCAAGGCGCTATAGCGCGCTGTGGCGCGCTACGGCGCACTGTAGCGCCTTCTGGCAGAAAGCCAGGCTCTCCGATGTGCTGTGGCGTGCTGCAGTGCTTTCAGGCGCTGCGGCGGAAATCAGCGCTATAATACGCTGCAATGGCTTAACTTTCGAGTGACTGTTCAATTACTTTTTCTCTTGATTTCTATAGTTTTTCTTGAAATGACGATACAGCCCACTATGGTGCGCTGCTGCCGTTTAACTTTCGAGACCATTAATTTTAGCTCCAAAAGACGCTGTGGCACGCAGTAGTGCGCTATGGGGCGCTATGACGGATCAAAGTTCGAAGCTCGGGCGCTGCAGCGCCCGACGATAATTTTGCCTGTCCGAAACCCATAAAGGGCTTCCTTTCGTACCCAAATACTCCCAATTTTGGGGACCTTATGAGTGGTACCATATACCGATGGAAAGGTCTTTCCAAGACCTTTCTATTGATACTAAAATCAGCATAAATGGATTATCCTAACTATACGAACGATGGAGTTGAAGGTTCGGGTATGTAAAATGGAAGAAAATAGAGCACTTATTTTCAAGGAAAACTGATACCTTAATGAACTTTAATGGCTTCCATGCTCAATCATAGACTTCTAAAGATGCAAAACAAGCATAATAGCAAAATAAAATAGCTAAAGAAGTAGAGCAAATGGGTACCTTAGCCTTTAGAAGAGGAAGAAGAAACTTTATTTTTTTCAAGAACCTTGGAGAGGAGCTTTCTTCTTCAGCACAAGGTGCAACAATGGAGGAAGGAGGGAGAGAGCTTCAGCTTTTGTAGCAAGGAGAAGAAGAAGGATCTGAGCTCATTCTTAAAAGAGAGAAGAGGAGAGGTGAAGGCATAGGCTAAAAGGGCTAGTGAGGGGAGAATATGGATGGCCTCAACCATTCTTGCGTGCAAACAAGGAGGGAGGCGTTGAAACTAGCTTGCTAGCCAGGAGAGGGGGAAGAAGAGAAATAGAAAAAATAGGAAAATGAGAATAAATGAATATTTATTTCTTTAATTATTTAAAAATTCAGATTTTAGAAACGCATTCCGAAAAATCCTAAAAATTCACTTATAGCTAATTTGGGGGGTGAGGAATTCAACGGCAAAGTCAGATTTCGATTTTGTTGATTATTTAATTATTTTAGTTTCGGGGTAATTAATTATATTAGAATATTCACGAAAATTCGATGACTTCCAAAAGCGTCCAAAATATCACTCCTAGCGAATTTGGGGGTGACGATCGCAATAGCGAAGTCGCATTTTGATTTCGATGTCAAATTAAATACCTCAAATTTCTAATTAATTAAATATTAAAATAATCCAAAATAATTCATTGAGCTCCGAATTACTCTGAATCTTCAAGGTTTGGTTCTAATGGCTAGACGTACTTAATGAAATGATAATTAAGATACGATTAAGCTAAAATTATGCTGGGTAACAACCTTGGGTTATTACAGAAACACATGCATTCATCACAATATTTCAAAAAATCAAACTCAACATTTGCAAAGGAAATTTACTACATAGGTCTAGCCTAACCCTACCCCAAAGGGGGCTTAGGTTTCCATTAAAAATGAATCACAAGCATGATTCTACAATGAGATAATGCATTCATCACAAGCACATGTAATTTTTGTTCTCAAAGGCATCATGAGTCTACAATAAGATAATGCAAGAAAAAATGATAAGGGAAAATAGAGAGGATGTTACTGAAAGAACATCTCAAAGGGTACCTTAGCCTTTAGAAGGAGAAGAAGAAACTCTGTTTTCTTCAAGAACCTTGGAGAGGAGCTTTCTTCTTCAGCACAAGGTGCAACAATGGAGGAAGGAGGGAGAGAGCTTCAGCTTTTGCAGCAAGGAGAAGAAGAAGGATCTGAGCTCATTCTTAAAGGAGAGAAGAGGAGAGGTGAAGGCATGGGCTAAAAGGGCTAGTGAGGGGAGAAAAGGGATGGCCTCAGCCATTCTTGCGTGCAAACAAGGAGGGAGGCGTCTAAACTAGCTTGCCAGCCAGGAGAGAGGGAAGAAGAGAAATAGAAAAAAATAAGAAAATGAGAATAAATGAATATTTATTTCTTTAATTATTTAAAAATTCAAATTTTAGAAACTCGTTCTGAAAAATCCTAAAAATTCACTCCTAGCTAATTTGGGAGTGAGGAATTCAACGGCGAAGTCGGATTTTTATCCCAAATCTAGCCTTGCTGCTTAAGGATTCTTTTAGGCTTTTATACTCCTCTAGCACTACCCAAGAAATACCAAGAGTTGCGTCTTTTCCTTTGTCAAAATGGAAGTTCGTAATCTAAATCCCGTTGGTCACCTGGGCTCAATTGAGCGCCCAAGTATCAATCAAAGGCACGCTCGGCGCACATCGGAGCATGCCAGAGCGCATGGGTCTCTGCCCCTTCGGTTCCTAGACGCGCCTAAGTGCCAATCTTTTCATCAGGCTGGCTTTGAGAGTACTTGAGCGCACATGTTTCTATCTAGGAATCACATGAGTGCCATGGCACTGTCTCCATGGCGCATAGCCACGCCGGAGCGCTTGATTGCTCATTATGATGAATTATGATGTAAAAACCATCGGAATGTCTTGAATCATTGTAAAATCAAAATGGAAGCAAAGCAAACAAAAAATAGATTAAAAGTAATCTATCTTTATATGAAATAATATAAAATAATGTGGTGATTTTAATGTAAATACATGGCTTATCATATTGTTCAAAGATTTTCTTTGTTTTCTTGTGTGCTTGAAAAAGATTGTTGAGTTTTTTCCACCATGTGTTTATTTGAAAAAATATTGGTTATTTTCATTTATGTGCATGCAATAATGTAAGGTAAAATAAGTTTGTAACACAAAGTGTTGTTTGCAAAATCTGATGTAAGAAAAATATGTTGTTGCTTATTTTTACTTATAAGGAAAGAGAGTCTTATATTAGCTATGAGCAAAAATAAGTGCTTTTTGCTTGAAAAGAATTATTGCCCAGACTCAGTAGTATGTAAGATTGTAAGCTTTTAAGTGTGTTGCTTGAAAGAGATTACTATGGTAACAAAATATTCTTAGTCAATTTTAAGGCTTATATTAGTTTTATGTTCCTCATTATTAGTATTTTAAGAAATTATTTTTGAGGCATTTTTATTTGTCCATTGTAAGATTTTAAGGTGACATAGTAAAGAGTTTTTTAGTTTATTTTCAAATCTATTGTTTATTAATTTTATTATATAGTTATCATTCGTAGCTCAATGAGTTTAAGAGGCTGTTAGTGAAATATTGCAATTGACATGTTGAGAAAATTATAGCGTCGTTTTGTCGTTGTAAACTTGTAAGCCATTAATGTCTGGCTTATTTTCTCAAAGTTCAACGTATTGTAAGATTAAACTTGATATTGTACTTCAAAAATGTATTCATCTCAAAAGATACTATTATTTTCATGATTTCTTAAAATTTGTCGAGTTAACAATATGTCCAAAACATTATTAGTTTCCCCATTAAAACAAATTTCATTGAAAGCTATCAAAATAAAGTTGATATCAGAATGAATGGCAATAATTTTACTATTGGCTAAAATGGGTTTGTTTGAATATTTGGTTTTGTTTCTGCTATCCCAAATATGCTAAAGAGTAAAAGCAATAAAAATATTACCTATATGAAGCTTTTTCTTATATCCCACAGGGCCAGCATTTATTAACTCAGCAATTGATTTGTAATTCTTATACCCGTTTCAGCAGCTATCACGTTCCAAACCAAGCATCTTTGTTTGTTTTCAAACAAAACATGCTCAACACTTTCAGAGTTGTGGTAACATTGGCAATTAGACGTCAAGGAATAACCCATTCTTTTCATATTTTCTTCCACATTAATGTAGTTATTAGAAATTTTCCAAAGGAAGATATTGATAATTGTAGGGATACAATTATGCCATATTAAAATTGGGAAGGTTGGAAGAGTTGAAGCTCTACAAATATTCCAAAGTTTAGTTAAATTTATTTTACATATCGTACAAAAATCAGAGTTAGCTTTTTTATTAGGAACCAAGGATGGTTTAAGAAGGTTGATTTGGTTAAACCAATCCACGGGGAGAATGGTTTTTCGCAAATCCTCATTCCAACCATCGATATCGGAATAAATTTCACCTAATTTAAGTTTTGGGTGAACTATGATGGGAATATTATTTGCAAGATTACCAGAATGGGTTCAATTATCGAACTAGAAGGAAGAAGACTTATCAATTTCATCCTAAGTCAAAGTTTCTTCAATAATCTCTTTATGATCAATCATTCGACCTTAGATTTTAGAATCAGTAATTTTATGAGTGGTTTGAAAGGAGTGAGTAATGGCACAGTATTTAGTGATAATAAGCTGAGTCCAAATGGAATTAGAAGTTCTGAATTTCCATCACAATTTAAAAAAGAAGGCTTTATAAATAAAGTCAAGATAACATATGCCTAAACCACCTTCATTAAGAGGAAAAGTTAATTTGTCCTAGGAATACCAAATGATTTTGGAACCACGATTACGGTACCACAGGAATTTATTAAAAATAGTTTTTATCTTTGAAATAATAAAACGAGTGGGAGTGGTAACCTCCAACCAATAAAGGGGAATTATATTCAACACATATTTGAGATGAATTAAACAACCGCCTTAGGAGAGATATCTTTGTTCCCATCCACAAAGTTTAGTGAAAATTGGGTTTAAAAGCAGTTTGTAGATGATATTTTTATTATGACCAATAAAGATATGAATACCCAAATAAGTGAAAGGAAGCTTGCCTTGATTGAAATTTAGGATTCTTTTTATGTTATGCTTTTGTTAAGAAGAAACCTTATCACTTGTGAAAAGGAGGATTTTGAGAAATTTATTTTAAGACCTGAGTCCAATTCTAGCTTTTTTAAGAACATTTTTGGAGCCAGCATTTGTGAAAATAATAAGATTGTCTACATAGGCAAGGTGAGAGATAGAAACTTTACCATCGACATTAAATTGCATGCTAGGGTCCTTTTGAAAGAGATTGTTAAAGTGATAGAACCAATAGTTTATAGCCAGAATGAAAAGGATAGGGGAAATGGAGTGTAGCGCCCGCCTCCGAACCATCATTGGCTATAGCTAACTCAACTAAGATTAAGAAGTGGTTGTCATTAGTACCACATATCATAAACTATAAATATATCCATGACAGTAATCATGAGTTGAGCAAGACTTGTTAGAAACATGTATATAGTATAACAGTGCAAAAAATGAAAATGAGGCATCCGGACACAATCCACATTTGTTCATTCACATACAAAACATTAAATGCAGAACAATAAGAAAGCTCATTTATTACATTTTTATTAAATGCGAGTAAAGAAAATATCTCCTTCAGTGAGCCACACTTTACTTTAACCTTCTATTTAGCTTAATCTTCAATACGCTAGATCTGACCTATACTCATGATTTGTCATATGTACATATATGACAGGGCACAGCAAAAAAAAAAAAAAATCTGATTAGACTTCAATAAGTGGTAAAAGTTATAATCATTCAATTATAACTTAAATAAACATCTTAAGTATTTTAGGAGCAATATGGCAACAAAAAAAAGTGGTAAAAGTTATAATCATTCAATTATAACTTAAAGCAAAAATGTGAGGTAAGTAACATATCTCAACCCAAAGCTGCAACAATGATAGATAATATATATGTATTATTAACTTTAAATACTAAAAAGAAAACTCATCCTAACGTGCTTATAATCATTTGAACTTATGCAGATTAACAGAAAGTAAATTGTGGTGTGATACATATAAGTAAACTGAATCATCAACTAGCATCCTAACATACATAAGTAAGCAAGTACTATACTAAAGCTTAACTGCATTAAAAGTAAATAGAAAATAAAAAAGAATTATGTACAAGTTGGCATATCAGAAAAAATTAGCTAAACAAGCCACTAAACTGTATCATATCATATTACTTAGCTTCTCAAAGCTAAGGCAAAAATACTATACTGAACTGAAGAGGCAGAAATATATATGCAAAATTTTTTAGTTATTTTACTTTACTTCTGTGGACATGTCCGAAAGTAGCTGAGGAGTCAAGCAGGTCTACAATACTGAGGTGGGTTCTCGAACCTCGACACAACTCTCCCTATTGAGTACGTGTCAGGCAATCCTTATTTTTCCTTATCGCATGTCCATTGGTAGTAATGCGTATACACAATCTCCTGTGCAAAACATAAACCCAATACAAGTGTTATCATAATTTTTTATGTTCTTATTTCATGCACCAAGTTATCTTATATAATACGTTTAATGTAAAAAAGCTCAAAATACAATGAATGCAAAGCAATAAAAAAAAGGTATAAATAACTCTACACAAAATCTGTAATGTCACTAGTTTTCTAATTTAATCTGTTCTAGCTATTCTGAGAGAATACAAGCTTATGATCTCCAATATCTAGCTATTAAGTATAATCCCAAATTTATCGATCTTATAAAGTTAAATATTAGAACTTAACAAGTTCTAATTCAGAATCAGGAATGGTCGCTTACAAAGGGTTATTGAATAAATTGATTATAATAACTTAGGTTATTACCCTAAGTAAATTGGGACTAAACCAAGTTTGATTTTGATTCTAGTACTTTAATTAAGTCATTAGTAGTTCACCACAAAGGCTTAGTCCAAATTAGGAGTCCAATGGATTAAATCATAGTTTTGGGAATTTAAAGGAACCCTGAAAATTTACCTATTTAAATTGGCCTCAAATCAAAAATCTGACTTCGCCATTGCGCTTATCACCCTCAAATTAGCTAGGGGTGAAGTTTTGGAAGTATTTGGAAGTTGTCTGATTTTTGGCGAATATTTTTATATAATTTAAACAACTTGGAAAATGAGAAAATTAATTACTTGTCAAAACAAAAATTCGTCTTCACCATTGCGTTTCCCACCTCTCAATTAGCTAAGGGTGATTTATTGGAAAATTTTAGAAATCAATTAATTTGTCAATTTTGAATAAAGAAATCAATTTAAAAGTAAATTCATATATTTATTATTTAAAGTTAATTAACGTTGCCATCAGCATTATCTAACTGTCATCTCCCTCATTTAATTTCATCGTTTGATTAGACGGATCATCTGTGCCTCCTAATCTTTTGATCAGACGGCTAAAGCCTTTCGTTCTTGCGAGCGTTCCACGCGGCCGAGGTCGCGATGCGCGGCACATCCTTCTCTGTCGCAAGTGGAATCCACCGCTATAGGACATTTCAAGCTTGATTCCTATATCTATTCTGCTCCTACCATCGGTTGCATTGTTTTGAACTCTTCAATTT
This sequence comes from Gastrodia elata, assembly GCA_016760335.1. NCBI lineage: Eukaryota > Viridiplantae > Streptophyta > Magnoliopsida > Asparagales > Orchidaceae > Gastrodia > Gastrodia elata. The sequence continues at coordinate 2,068,340 of CM028677.1, read as the reverse complement.
CAATCGCGAGTCCGTCTTGGCCAAACCCTGAGTTGCAACGAACCCAATACCTGTTTAAATCTTAATTTACTTCTTTCAATTCAGGCTAAATGCTATATCATCGTTTATTCCTTAGAGTCGTGAAAATCGTTGCAAAATTTTGAAACCTAATTAACTCGTATCAATTTTGAATTTTGATTAAGTGCCCTCAGTAATAATCAGTTCGCACTTTGCCTTCACCCTGATAGGACCATTTATGGCTTAGGATATCTAGTGATTCTGGCAGTTTCTGCTCTCGATTCACCCGTCATTATGAAGAGCTCGTCCAACTCTTCCTAATGCCATGCGGGCTGGGGTGTTCCACCGCCGGAAAGGTCTTCATTTGGCGTGCCCTAAGTTTTCGCCAGCGGTTCCTTCAGGGCCGATGAAATTTCGGGTACGGCCGGGTTGACCCAGGCGCGACCCGCATCCTCCCAGGTCGCTCTAGCGTTGTTGCGTATGGGGTCCACTCAGTTTGAATCGCTGCTGTGGGTCCCGCTAGTCGAATCATTTTCTGCCACGCCATTATTTGTCGCGCCTCTATCCGTGGGGCTCGTCGCTGCTGCTGAAATGATTAACCTGCAAATGTTAAATTAATTATAGATTTATGTAATTAAATGTTTAGTATTAATTTAATTTAAAGTAAATGATTAAGCACAAAACTTTAATATTCAATAATTCTCAAACCATAACTCCAAACATAGTGATATTATATGTCATTCTTATCAACAAAAATCAAGGATCTTAATGGCACTATCAAATTTTTTATATGAGGTACATTTCACATAGTGTCATTTAGGACCTTATAATTTGACCTAAATGCCCAGAATATTCAAACTATCATAACCTTGCACGCACTCACCCAAATGTATCTAATAAGGGTCTTATTTTAATCAGGAGATCCTCAAAAAAGTTTTTATTTATAATATTAAGGTGGCTAAAGGATTCACAGATGTATTTCCAGAAGACCTGCCTGGGTTACTGCCATCAAGGGAGGTGGAGTTTCAATTAACCTAATTCCCGATACACAGCCGTTGTCAAAAGCATCTTATAGAATGGCTCCAAAAGAACTTCAAGAGCTAAATGAACAACTACAATAGCTTTTAAATAAAAGTTTTATTAAACCCAGCATGTCTCTATGGGGAGCCCTCGTTTTGTTTGTCAAAAAGAAGGATGGATCTATGCGGATGTGCATAGACTGCAGAGAGATAAACAAAGTAACACATAAAAATAAGTATCCTCTTCCCTGAATTAATGATTTATTTGATCAATTATCCGGTGCGGTCGTATTCTCAAAGATCGATCTGCGATCTGGTTACCATCAACTGCGAGTAAAAGATGCAGATGTTGAGAAGACGACATTTTATATCGTTATAGTCATTATGAATTTCTCGTGATGTCTTTTGCTCTTACCAACACACCCTCAATATTTATGGACTTACTGTAGTGAGTTTTAAAACCTTATTTAGATAAATTTGGTATTATTTTTATTGATGACATTCTCATCTATTCAAAAACCCTAAAAGAACATGAGAATCATTTAAGAGTGATTCTAGAGGTACTTTGAGAGCATGAGTTGTATGCACAATTTTCTAAATACGAGTTTTGGTTAAGTTCAGTAGCATTCTTGGGGCATGTGGTGGATGCCCAAGGAATTTACGTGGATCAACACAAGATCAGTGCTGTTCAAGATTGGATGCAGCCTAAATCCATGACAGAAATCCAGAGCTTTCTGGGTTTGGCAGGTTATTAACAGAAGTTTGTCAAAGGTTTTTCCCATATTGCTTCTCCCTTAACCAAACTGACACAGAAGGCAGCGCCATTCATTTGGACATAAGAATGTTAAGAAACCTTTTAGACCTTGAAAGATGCACTATCCTCTACTCCAGTGCTAGTCGTTCCCAAAGAAGGAGTAAGCTATTAAGTATGCACAGATACCACATGAATTGGTCTGGGATACGTTCTAATGTAGGAAGAGTTATTGCATACGCATCTCGTCAGCTAAGCCACATGAAAGGAATTATGTAATACACGACCTTGAATTTGCGGCAGTAGTTTTTACCTTAAATATTTGGCGCCATTACTTGTATGGAGCTTAGTGCTCCATCTTTACAGATCTTCAAAGCTTGCAATACATATTCACCCAAAGAAAACTAAACTGCAGGCAAAGAAGATGGCTCAAATTAATCTGTGATTATGATCTGGACATCCAGTATCAACCTGGTAAATCCAATGTTGTAGCAGACACCCATAGCCGTCGCACTACGCTTACATCTATAATCGCCACTAGCTCCTTAGAAGAAGAATTTCGCAAATTGGACATCCAATTCATGGGGATATGTCGAGTGAGATGATCTCAATGAGTAATGTGGAACCCACTTTCCATTGAGATGTATCCATTTCCTAGACTAAGGATGAAGAGTATTTGAATTTTAAACAAGTAATCGAGAGTGGTCGCCGTCCTGATCTTTGTTTTCATAAGGGTACTACTTATCAAGAAAACTGTTTATGGATTCCCAAATCCATGCATCGCAAAGTGTTAATTGAGGGCCATAACTCAAGATTTACAATTCATCCTGGATGCGCTAAAATGTATCAAGACCTGAAATAATTTTTCTGGTGGAATGGGATGAAAAGAAGTATAACAGATTTTGTATCTTAATGCTATGCTTGTAACCTAGTTAAGGCTGAGCAGCAAAAGCCTGGTGGTTTGCTCCACTCTCTCGAAATCCTTTATTAGAAGTGGTTAGATATATCCATGGACATTGTTATGGGTTTGCCCCATGCAAGATCTGGAGCTGATGCGATATGGGTTATAGTTGATTGACTAACCAAATCTGTGCATTTTATCCCCATTCATCAAATAGATTTAGTAGAAAAGCTAGCTAAGCTCTACATCAAGGAGATTATCAGATTGCATGGGATACCTAAATCCATAGTGTCCGACAAGGATAGCAGATTTACATCCAAGTTCTAACAAGCAGTACATCAGGATCTGGGGACAACCTTAGCAATGAGTATAGCCTTTCATCCACAAACGGATGGTCAGACTAAGCGCGTGAATCAAGCCCTTGAAGATTTTTTTATATTATGTATTCTTGACTTTGCTGGTTCTTGGGAAAATCACCTCTAGCTAGTGGAGTTTGCATATATCAATAACTTTTAGGCCAGTATCAAAATGGCTCCATATGAGGCCTTATATGGTAGAAAGTGCAGCACTCTATTAGCCTAGCCTGAATTGGGAAGTGAGCAGTTGTATGGGTCTGAATTAGTTGAAGAAAGTAATAAGAAGATTCAATTAATTTAACAAAGGAATCATACTACTCAAGATCGTCAGAAAAAGTACCATGATATTCGCCATCGACCCATAGAATTTGGTGCTGGAGATTTTGCATACTTACAAGTTAGCCCAATGAAGGGAGTGTCCTTAGATTTAGCATAGTCAGGAAACTCAGTCCCCGTTATGTTGGGCCATTTAAGATAACAGGTAAAGTTGGATCTTCTGCCTAGAGGCTGGATCTTCTCGATGACTTTGCGGTTGTTCATAATGCATTTTACATATCATCGTTGAGGAAATGCTTTAGGAATCCCTCTCACTTAATTCAGTTTCAAGAAGTACAATTTCAGCCTGATTTATCCTTTGCTGAAGAGCGAGTCCAAATGTTGGCCTGAGATCAAAAATAATTGTGCAGTCATTCTATTAATATGGTAAATATTCAGTAAAAAAATTGTTCACAAAATGAAGCTACTTGGGAGAAAGAGGTGGACATGTACCAAAAATATCCAAATCTCTTTAATCCAAGTACTTCCTTAGCTTCTTATCATTTCAAATCATTATCTTTTATCATGTATTATTCTTTCCACTTGAGTGATGTCGAGGACAACATCATTCTTAAGTGGGGGAGTCTGTAACAATCCAGGTTATTACCTTAATCAATTAAAACTAAACCAAATTTTGATTTTGATTCTAGTACTTTAATTAAGTCATTAGGAGTTCACCACAAAGCCTTGTCCAAATCAGTAGTCAAATAAATTAAATCCTGAGTTTAGAAATTTCATGAACACTGGAAATTTACTAATTTAAATTGGCCTCAAATCAAAAATCTGACTTCTCCATTGCGCTCATCACCCCCAAATTAGCTTGGGGTGAAGTTTTGGAAGCATTTGGAAGTCATTGAATTTTCAGCCAATATTTTAATATAATTTAAACACCCTGGAAAATAAGAAAATTAATTACTCGTCAAAACAAAAATCCATCTTCGCCGCTGCGTTCCTCACCTCTTAATTAACTAAGGTTTATTTATTAGAAAATTTTAGAAATCGATTAGTTAGTAAATTTTGATTAAAGAAATCACATAAAAAGTAAATTAATATTTTTATTATTTAAAGTTAATTAATGGCGTCGTCAACATTTTCTAACCATCGTCTCCCTCATCTAATTTCATCGTTTGATTGGACGGATCATCTGCGCCATCTCATTTGATCAGACGGCTGAAGCCTTTCATTCTCACGAGCGTTCCACCCAGTGGAGGTCACGATACGCGGCACATCCTTCTCCGTCGCTAGTGGGATACACCGCTATAGGACGTTTCAAGATTGATTCATATATCTATTTCTACTCCTACCATCGGCTGCATCGTTTTGGATCCTCCAATTTCAATCGAGAGTCCGTCTTGGCCAAACCCTAGGTTGCGACGAACCAAATCAGGTACCTGTTCAAATCTTACTTTACTCCTTTCAATTCAGGCTAAATACTACATCATCGTTTATTCCTTATACTCATGAAAATTGCTGTAAATTTTTGAAAACTAATTAACTCGTATCAATTTTGAATTTTGATGAAGTGCCCTCAGTAAGAATCAGTTCGCACTTCTCCTTCGCCCCGATAGGACCATTTAAGGCTTAGGATATCTAGAGATCATGACAGTTTGAGCTCTCGATCCATCCATCATTGAGAAGAGCTCGTCGAATTCTTCCTGATGCCATGTAGGCCAGGGTGTTCCACCGCCGCGAAGGTAGTCATTTGGAGTGCCCTAAGTTTTCGACTACGATTCCTTCAGGGCCAATGAAATTTCAGGTCGGGCCGGATTGACCCGGGCCCGACCCGTATCCTCCCGGGTCACTTCAGCGCTATTGCGTACAGGGCCCACTCCTTAGTTTGAATTGCTGCTGTGGGTCTTGCCAGTCGAATCATATCCTGCCATGCCATCATTTGCCGCACCTCTGTCCGTGTGGCCCGTCACTGTTGCCAAAATGATTAACCTGCAAATGTTAAATTAATAACAGATTTATGTAATTAAAATTTTAATATTAATTTTATTTAAATTTAATGATTAAGCACAAAACTTTAATTTTCAATAATTCTCAAACTATAACTCCAAACATAATGATAATATATATCATTTTTATCAGCAAAAATCAAGGATCTCAATGGCACTTTCAAATTTCTTGTATGAGGTATATTTCACAGTGTCATTTAGGACTTTATAATTTCACCTAAATGCCCCTAATATTCAAACTATCATAACTTTGCACACACTCACTCAAACTTATCCAATATGGGTCTTATTTTAATCAGGAGATCCTCATGAATGTTCTAGTAATAATAATTTTTTCTATTAGATGTTAATTAGCCTAATTAGGACCCTACCCTAATTGCATCCTTAAACCTTAGAATTTCAAATGGACATAACATGATCAACTGAGCTCCAAATTAGGACTTCCAATATATCATCTTGATCAATAAAATCTAATGAATAATAATCTGTATAAATATTTATGATTGAGTGATTAAATTCCTTAATTAGTCCTAATTATCCCAAATATTAATTAGTGAAAATTAGCATAATTTGTAATCCAATTTAAGTGATTTAAGTTTTTGATAACTCATAAAGTAGATTAAAACCTAGTGGTATAATTGGATTTGTGATTATATTATTAATTTCACTAATCACTCACTAATCACTCTTAACTTTAATTAGGTCATAATTTAACCAAATGAAGCCTAAATTGGGTTTACTCCTAGTTAAGATACTCGATGGGTGATATGGAAGCTATAGCCACTAAGTTTACTGAATTTGAACTTCAAATGGAAAACTTAGGTTTTTGACCCATTTTATAAAACTTTAGTTTATGTAAATAAACCCCAAAATTAATATACTCATAACTTAATCATTAGACCTTAGAATTTAGTATTCTTAGACTATGAAATTCTTGAACAGTAAGCATCAATAAACAAACTAAATTTTTAAACTTCATTAGGTAAAATTACCAATATGTTCTTAAGAGTTAATTTTCTTAAATTGAGCTCACATGGCTTAATAATTATCCAAATTTGATATACTTTACTGTTTATGTTCACTTTAGATAGTAAGTAATCATTTGTCATTAATAAATTCTAATTTGGAACCCTAATTCAAAAAGTAACTTTTTAGGCCCTTAATTAGGGGTAAAATGGTCATTTTGCCTAAAATTAGGTTTAAGTGCTCTTAAGCCTTATATCCATAACCTAATAATTAAAATCAATAAATTAAGTGATTTAGGATTGAATTCAACTTATTTTAAGTCATTAACTAAGTTTCAAATTAAAACCCTAAATTAATCTTAAGTAAATTTTAAGTAGTGTTAAGCTTCATGGTGTGAGATTCACCTCACTTTATACCTTCCTTAAGTCTCTAATCCATCATTTCAGCTTTCAATTAAGGTTAGTGCTTGAGCGTTCATCTTAGTTCCTTAATATTTTCTTCTTTAAGAATTAGGGATATAATTAGGTTAGTCTCCATTCATTGGGTAAATTAGGTTACTCAATGAATGAAATCTTGATTTAACTAGTTTATAGATTTTCATAGTTTGATGATGATTATTTGATCTTTCAACTTTATACTTAAGATTAAAAATCCATCCTATTAAGTTTGACTTTACTTAATAGGATATGCCTTAATCTTTAAACTGTAAAATTGGGTTTTTAAGCTTTAGTCCTTTAGGATCACTAATAAATTAGAGATTTAAATCAAATAAAGTGATAAAAACATCAGAAAACACCACTCAAAACTGCCTACTTTGAAAAAATTATGTGCATTTTTAGGTAAATTGAAAAAACTCCAAATTCTGGAGCAAACGAAGAAATTCTTGGCAAAAACCACTGCAGCGCACGGCGCGCTGCAACACGCCACAATGGATTAAGGTTACTAAAGTACTTGGAGCCATCTGCAAAGGCCTGGGACATAACTCGCTACGCGCACCCCAGTGCACCGCAGCGCGCTAAGGCGGGTCTAACCCGAGAGCTTGGCGTTATCACGTGCCACGGCGGATCAATAAAAAAAATGGACTCAACACAAAAGATACAAGGCTAATTCACCGCAATGTGCCCGAGCGCGCTGCAGCACGTCATAGTGAAGAAAACCCAAGAGCTCTACGCTATTGTGCGTTCCAGCGGGACCTTCCAAAATACTAGGATTACATCATAAATGTAGTCCTCATCACAGTGCACCACAACAGTCTTAACTCGAGACACTGGCGCTATCGCGCACTGTAGCAGACCAAACCTGAGAGCTCTACGCTATTGTGCACTGTAGCGGTTCCTTACAAATTATAAGCCTGTAGCTCAAAATGTTGTAGCGCTCCAAGCAAAATTGCCCAAATTTGTGCATTTATGGCAACCTGGGGAAGACCGAAAATCCTGATCTTTGGCCTTCCCCAGCTACTTGGAACCCCAAATAACATTTTACTCTACAACATTCCAAAAGAATATTGGAATATTTCTTTATGGCTGACCAAAAATCCAAGGGAAAGAGGGGGTTAACAGAATTAATGCAAGGAGGTTGTGAAGTTGATTTTAAATACTGCCAAGGAAAACTAAAGCGTGGTTCCCAAATTTGACATTCATAAGACTTAAAAGGGGAGGCTGCAAGAGGAAAAAAAAGTGAACTCTACAAGGGGCAATAGGTGGACTGTGAAGAGTAAAGAAAAGAAGACAGTAAAGGAAAGGCAGAGAAGTTGACTAGAAGAAAAGGAGGAAGACCAAGAGAACCCTAGAAAACCTCTGAATGTTTCCTAGTACTCTTCCTAAACTCTATTTAATTATTTTCTGCTGTAAATCGATGATAAGGTTTACTTCCTTTTTTGTGTATTCTCTTATTTATTCTGTAATGAAAAGCTAAATCTCTTGGGAGAGGGTTGGGATGTAATTGTAGGAAAATATAAGGCTGAATTAATGTTGTAATGGATTTGTTTGAATGAATAAATTAATTACTATTTTACTGTTTATTATTATAGAATGAATGCCTGGATGAAATTCTGTTAAAAATTTCTTTGTTAAAAAAAAAAAACTAAAATGATATATCAATAAGAAAAGAACTTGAGTTCTAAGCTCATCAATTAGACTAGAGCAAAGAAATTAGGGCAAGTATAGATGAGAATTATGTGACAAGTTCTCAAGCTCACTTGCACATTTCCTTAAGAACTTTTTCAAGAGATTGATGCTTGTGAACCAAGTTACCATCAATTTATGCTCTGCGGTTCAACAAATTAGAAGGGATGAGAGGGCGTTAGAAACCCAATGGATGATGTGACATAGTCCATTGGACCCAATGCATCATCTTATCTAGCTAAATCGCGTGTGTCAACGCATGACGCAGATTGATGGAAATCATGTTTGTGAGATCGGATAATTAAAAGATAATATTTTTAAAACTTAGACGTAGGAAATCAAAAATTAAATATAAATCAAGATCTCATGAAGGTTCATGTGCTAAGGAAGAACTCCAAGTGGTGTTCTCCTTGCAGCACTAATCTGAACTTATTTTAATTAGAGGTTAACTCTAATTCAAACAGTGATCACTTGGTTTAATTTGGCATAGAAAAATCAGTTTATACATTTTAATAAAAAAATAACAACACCAAGTTCTTACAAGTCATATAATGAAACCCCAACTCTTTCTTTTTGAAGAAATCATATCTTACCATAAAAGTAAATTATTTTATTAATTTAGGAACCATATAAAACTAAAAATCAATATTCTAAACATTAGTAAAAAGAAAATATAACTTAGTAACAAGACTTCGTTCCCTGAGGACGATAAATTCCTGAAAGTCACATTCCAATTATTACTTCATACTACGTACACTTGCGTGCAAGCGCAGACACAAAATTTAGGTCTGCCAAGTTTTTGGTGCCATTATCGCTGAACAGTTCTGTTTTGTATTAAGTGCAATTTCTTAGTAAATTGTGATTTTAACCTTTTACTTTTCTATGCATACAATTTTTAGTTAGCTATAATTATATTCCACTTAACTTATAGAACTAACTGGGTTGGAAATTAGTTATTGTGATTTCTAAAAAAGTTGCAAAATCTGGCTGTAGCGCCCCACCCCTTAATTACTAATAATTAATGCTAAGGAGAGGTGTGCCACTTTGAAAAATCCCTCACTTATCATTAGATTAAGGTGTAATTCTTTAATCCACTAATCATGGAAGGATGTGCGCTACATAATGCAGCAGAATCATTCACTAAGTATATACATTCATCAGAGTGCGGAAGAAAGACAATAAAATATGCTACATATAATCCACCACAATACAAGTAAGAAGTAAACATGTAGCACAGAATAAAATGGTACAGTAACATAGCATACATAAATATCTGAATTATTACAAACATTAAATAAGTCTTAATGAAAATGATAAAGCTCTCATCCTCACAAAAAATAAAAGAGAAGCTATACTAAAGGTCTCCAGCAGCACCACACTCCTCCACTTGAATCTGACCTTCAGAAGGCTCGACTACCTCGAATAACTCAGAATCTACCATTGTCAGTTTCACAATGATATGGCCCCAGCCAAAGAAAAGAAAAATTTGGTTAGACATATAATCTAAGTATATTTTAGGCTGTTAATATTTCATGAGTTTTATGATATCACAATTTTACTTAGACTATAAAGATAAGCAAAGCGTAAGGGTGCAACAAACATATAAAGGAAAGAATAAGATATAAATAAAGGCATTTATAACTAAGCAACATGTGAGATAAAAGAATATACCTCAACACCAAAGCTGTAACAAGGTTAGGCATATAAGTATAAGTAAAGTAAAGAAAATATTAAAGGAAAAGACTCATTCTAAACATGCTTATGATCACTTGATATATGCAGGTTAAAAATAAATAATATCATTGTGATATATATAATAAGCAGTAACAAAAAGTAATATCATATAAGTAAGTAAGTAGGTAAAGTAAAGCTGACTGAAGTAAAGTATAATAATAAAAGGTAAATGGTAAATAGTAAATAGTGAATAGTATGTAATGACTGCCATATCAAAAGAACACTAATCTAGCATGCTATAATAAGTATAAGTATATTCCTAGCATCATCTGAGGTTAAGCCAAAATAACAGAATAAAAACTGAACTAAAAAGGAAATAATCATAAATACCGTAAATTTTAGTTATTTATTTTACTTCTGCAGACATATCCAAAAGTATCTAAGGAGTCAAGCATGTCTGTAAGACTGTTCGAGTTCCAACTTAACACAACACTCCTCAATGAATAATGTTAAGTAATCCTTATTTCTCCTTACCCCTCTCCAATAGGGTAAAATGCACAAGATCAATAAGTAACTGAACCCTATGCAAATATTATCCTAATTATTTAATATTTTCATTTCATATAACAATCATATCTTGTATGACATCTTCAGGGAATAAAGCACATAATACAAGGAATGTGAAAGCTACAAGTAAGTCAATAGTAAGCAAGGGACTCTACTATACAAGGTGACATTAGTTGTTATCAATTTAACCATTCTAACTATTCTAAGTTACACAAGTTCAGGATCTCAAATTCCTACTATTGAGTGTAACTTAGAAGCACGACCTTATAGGTTAAAAACAATTAGAACTGATCTGGTTCTAATTCAATACAATCAATATCATCTACAAGTTAAATAAGAAATCAACACATCCTATTTGATGAATTTAAACATTCTAAACTAAGATCTGATCAAGATCTACTAAAGCTATAGATTATCCATTAAACACCACAAATTGGATTTAATCACATAATCCAAATGGTAAGTCTTAAGGACTAAGGTTTGAGTCTAAATATGAACTAATAATCAAGGCAAATTCTATTAAACACAATCAAGCTTAATAGAATGATTATCCTAATCTTAATCTAAAATTAAAAAAAATAAAATAATCAGAATTAAAGTATAGAAATCTAGAATCTAATAAAACTAAGGTTTCATCTATTGAATAACCCATTTATTCAATGAGTAAAATTAAACATAGGATTTATTCCTATTGTTAAGCAAAAGATCCTAAGGTTAAGTGTAGATCCTAAAAAACTCCTAAGAAAATAAATTAGTAATTTTGATGATAATTATTGTAATTTATCTTTATTTGCCCATCTAATTCTGTAACAACCCTAGGTTGTTACCATATAATTACAGGTTTTTTGATTCAACTTTTAGTGCCATTGCCCTTAGAACATCAATTTAAGCTTATCTGGAAAATTTGAAGTCTATTGGACTTCTCTAAGTCAAAAATTGCAAATTGATCAGTTTAGATGCCCTAGTCTAAACCCAAAATATTTTGATCTCAGAATTAAAATCTGATTACATTTTTGAATTCCTCACCCCCAAATTAGCTAAAGGTGAAATTTTGGTGCAATTTGGAATTTATTTGGACCATAATTCAATTTAAATTAAAATGATTCAATTGCATAAAAGGGTTCCAAACAAATAAAATTTGCAAATACACCCTTATACCCAAATTAACGGCCGGGATCCGCTGTGCGGACCGCGGGCGATCCGTTGAGAGCCCGGGGTACGCAACAGTGGGATCCCGCGGATCTGACCGTTCCGTCTTTTTAATCAACAGCCGAGATTTAATTCTGCGAAACCGCGGATCGACCGTAGGATCTACCCGACCGATCCCATGGCTCGGATCGTCTCCGCGATCGGCCGTTAGGATCCGAGCAATCCGAGCCATTCTGCCATCTGATCGATAGATCAGCGGCACCCGATACTGTTCATCTTCGTCTTCCTCTCGCCGTGCCCGACAAAAGAATTTTCCCGTACTGCCAGCTGGCCATCCAGTCTGCCACTCCCCTCTCCAGCTCAGTAGGCCGTTGCTGAGTTTCCCCTAATGGCTAGGGGACCCCAATTGGGCCTCGTGACCCGACCGAGCTCGAATTGGAAATTCGAGAGCTCGGCCATGGCCCGACCTCTCGGGCCCTCTCCAGCCCGAATTAAGCCTCCATAAGCTTCCCTAAGTTCGCCTGAGTCTATAAATAGCCTCAGCAAACCTTCCCTGGACCCTTTGCTGGTCAATTGAACCCGAATTCCCCTCTGCCTTCACTTTCCATTTCCATTTGTCCAAGCTCGTGCAGGAGACCCAGGAGCTTCTGAACTGCTGATAGTAGGCTCTCCTGACATTCAGGATCCTTTGCAGCGTCTGGAACACCGACTAGGATCAGTCAAGCCCTCTAGAAATCACCCCGAGCTCCCCCGTCAGTCCAGGTACCCCTCTTACTGGAATCGAGCCAATGAGGCTCGAGCCCTCCTCCTTTTGATGCGCATGAGTTCCTATTGTCATCTCGAACCGATGGGTATCGAGATTAAGATCTAGGCTAGCCCAATCGATCGATCGAAGTTTGATTTTTGAAGGATCGTCTCGGTCGACCCAGGTCCCAGCAATCCAGGCCATCCCAGACCTTTAGACCAAAGGGCTTCGATCCATCTCACCTCCCTGATGGTGAAGGGATCGAGCCCAGGGTCTGGTGTGGTCCCTGTAGGGAGAATTATCTCCCTACAGTAACTCCATTGAAGGAGCCTCAGGTGAGTAAGGTCTGGCTGATCCAGACCGTCTCACAAGGGGGTTCGAGTCCCAATCGACGCGTCTGGACATGGTGATGGTGTAGCAATCGAATGCTGGCCGATATGTGGACTGGATGCGCTGGAATTTGGTGATTAGGTTTTTCCTAATCGGCCTCTTCCGCGGGACGAAGGATTGGGGACGATGACACTGTGCGGGCCGGGTCAACCCATGACCCGCGCGGTGCAATAGTGCCGGGTCTCCCGGGCCGTGGCCGACCCGCGTGTTTTGATTTTGGGCCGAGCTGATTTAATTAAATCAGAATTTTGGAATTATTTTCCTGAAGGAAAACAATTCAATTATTCAAATCATAGGTTTTTGATTAAATAAAAATACATAATGTATTATTTAAATAACTTTTAATCCACTGGTCAAAATTTTATGATATCATATATGAAAATGTTCAGAAAAATCTCAGGAACTTAAATATAAAATAAAATCATACATCTGATGGTTAGATCTATAATTATTGCCTAATTATAGTGAATCTTAATTAGGGTATATTAATAAATTTACTTATCCAAATTGCATGTTTAGGGTGCCATTAGTTCACTGATGTTGAGTAAAATGTATGTGCCAAGTAGAATATTTTTCTGAGCTCTGCAATTATAATTATGCCTTAATTTTGTTAAATCATAATTAGTGAATTTTAGGGTTTATACACATTTGATCTTAGTAAACTCAGTCTCTGATTACTTGCATGATTAATTAGGACTTGCATGCCAAATTTCATATAATTTGAATGGTTGGATTTTTACTTATGTGCTAATCCTTTTTACTTGGGATTAGGGTGTGATTAGCACTAAGTAACCACTGTTTATGAAACTTTAATTACTATTTTGACTTATAACAGTAAGCTAAATGAAATGAAATCATCTTTTATAAACTTATTAAGTATACTTGAATAAATCCAAAACTATAGAATCTTAAATATCTTAATTAACTTAAAAAATCTTAAGATTTGGATCAAACTTTTAAGACTTGATCTAGATCTAGGATTGCCACCAATAATGCATAATTAATCCACTTATTTGACATTGATCTTTAAATACACACTTGATTGGACTTAAGGTTTGAGAAGGAGTCAAACCCTAATCTACTTAAGGAAAATCTAAAACCATAACAACACTAACTTAATTATAGTGATTACAAGACTTTGAATTGAACATTTTTCCAATAATGCATTTGATTTACTATTGATTCTAAATATTTGAATTAGACAAAGTAAGGTTAATAATAACCCTTTGTGATTTCACAATCTGAATCGAACCTTAAGATCCCAAATTTTCTCTTAAGTAATAAACTTGCATAACAAGATCATTAATACTATGTTGATTTAACAAGTGATCAAATCCTTAACAATATGTTTGATTTACACCCCATAATCTTAGTCTAAGTATGATCAGATAATTCCATCATCTAATCTAATCATCCTAAAATCTAATTATGAACCATAACCTAATAGTCTAATATCAACATCTAAAGGAGAGACTTTGATATTCTCTTCATAAGATCGTCTTGAATTATTTAAGAGACCTAAATTCATATATCATGAGGTAGGAGGCCTTATATGAATCCTTGTGGTAGAAGCATAGAAGATCCCATCACCTTAGAGATTGATCTATTCTCCTTGTGGTAGTAGTCCCTTAAGATATTAGAAGCGATACATCTCCTTGTGGTAGAATCCATATTAAGTGATCCTTGATCATATTTGATTGGTGATACCTTGTATAGGACTTACCTATTAGTTTAAGACTTGTAGTCTTGATAAATCCTTGCTCTATTAAATAGATTTGATTGAACCATGATTATTGGGTAAGTGTAGTATAGTATACCCATAATACTAGTCCTAAGTAATATTCTGGATTGGTTGAGTCACTATAAGTAAGATTTATTTTTGTTACTATCCTGCAGGCTTAGGCGGATATAACCTCGCTTAGAGTAAATCAATCGGTCCTAAGAGTGTATTAAATGGGTACCTATTCCTTAGTTTTATTAAAGGACAGTTGCCAGCGGGCAATGCCTCCTAGCGAAGATCGCTTCAATAGGTATGGCTTAAATAAAACTAAGTAAAGGGGAATCACCTTCCTTAAGACGCTAAGTATGATTATCAGTTTAGTGACTAAATGCTTAGTTTGAGATACAAAATCATCATCGGATGGTGCCTCCTAATGAAGATCACTTTATTAGGGTGGCGTAATCAAACTAAATGTTGTGTCCTATCTTTGCAGCATATTTAATATGTGTATACAATCACCCTGCCCAGTGATCTTTGAGTAAATAAGCAACTTTAACTAAATATTGATTTAGAGATTTGGAGTCAGAATCCTTTTAGCAGGATTCTGCACAGTGGAGACTTAGGATTCATTTATGTTTCTTACTATATTCTTCATGGATTTCAGGATTTTCCATTCATACCATATAATGGCATAAACATAAGCATAAACATGAGTTGAACTCATTCCTTCTGTTGTGACACATGGTTATCAGTGATACAGTATGAGATATGGAATGTTATATATACAGACTAAGGAATTTTAGGGTGCATCTGCGTCACCATACTGACTTCCTAACTGTTGTGCTTATATTGGACCATACAACACATAAACCTTCAGTGATAGTTCTATGATATACCGTGGTATGGCATATTTGTGAGCATTATTTCAGTGGCATATAGTGCAGCCTATAGCATCCTTCTCAGCATCTAACATTCCTTTCACCTTGGTTTATGAGCATCTATTATTTTCATTTTCTTTCAGTATTTAGCTTTGATGCAGTTTTACATTGTTTAGTTCTTACAGCTCAAGTATTTGATGTCTTTATAGTTTTTCCTGCACTTTTACTTTACGTTCTTGCATATTCGTTATGATTAGTTTAGCTTGTATAGCTAGCTTCGATGTGTTAGACTTTTTGTCTAACACGGGGTACTTTTGGGATCCGGCAATTTGCTAGATCCCGAGCAACTGTTGGAGGCAGGTCAGGAGGACGTCCCAAGGACTCAGGAGGAGCACGTGGAGCTGTAGGGGATTGAGCACCTACTTTTATTTTCCAGTTCTTTCCAATTTTCTAGCTAGACTCTTTATATTTCTGCATTTTATGGTTTGTAATAAAACTCTGGATGTATTTTTACTTTCTTTTCTAAGATGGATATTTTCTACTGCTTAAGACGAATGTATTCTGGATGTTTGGCTTTTAGCTTCCGTACTCTGTTATTCTACTATACATAGTATTGTGATGTGATCAGCATACTGGAAACGCTGATATATTTTATAACGTACATGGGTTCTTCTCCACTCCCTTGAACCTTATGTACGTACTAAGTCTAATACCTAAGATAAGTATTCCATTCTTATCTTAGATATTGGCTCTCGAGCCTACTCTTAGGGCTCGAGTTAGCGGCCATCAGTATGGCTTCGTCTCTCTAGCCTATTCGGGAAGATGGGTCTTACTTGTATGGCCCACCGTTCCCGAGTAGCGCACCATTCTGCCGCCAAACTATGAATTATATTAGTACTTTGCGCTCGATGACGGGACAGGGCGTTACAGTTGGTATCAGAGAAGTATTATAAAGTGTCAGATAAGGAGCTTGTTCCTATCTACTTTATAATCTGTTCTCTATGTCAGGACAAGATCACAATTACTAGGTGTAGTGCAAAGCAAACATCCAAAAGGATCATTAAGTTGTCTCAAAAATAGAAAGGGAAATTATGTCTACAATACTGACACCCTAGGAATTAAACATAGGTAAAAAGATAACTTAAAATGACATCTTAAGATTTGAATGAATTTTGAATGAAATAAATAAATGAAATATTTATGGGTTGAACTGTTTTAGGGAATGGAATACTCGCCGTCAGCATTTCTTTTCTACATTAGGAGGTTTGATGAATATTGGATAGACGACCTTCGAGATGGTCAGATCTATGGGAGGACGGTGGATGGAGTATCGTCCCAAGGAGTCGCAGAACTAGACAAGATCCTGGTTCATTCATCATTTAGAGGCACCAATCTATCGGCACTCGCCAAAGAGTGGCTGGATCGTGTTACCACGGCACTTAGAGAGATAGCCTACCCAGAGAAGTACAGTCTAGAGATTGTAGAGATCCTACTGAGGGGATCAGCGAGTCGTTGGTGGTATTGGGTCGATAAAAGATTAGCTTGGAAAGGTCACATAGTCACATATGATGACTTTTGTGCTGCCTTCTGGGTAGAGTATTGTAACTAGACCCTAGGAATTTCCTCATGTAATTTCTTGTTATCTTGTTTACATATTTTGATGTATCCCTGTATCTTCTCTTATGAGAAAGAACTTGAAAATGAATGAAATTTTCTAAAATTTATATTGTAACTGCAGCTATGAATCCTGGTTTCCCCTCTGCTCCCACTCCTATTAAAAAGACGATCCCATCGTCAAGCAGACCCGAGGAATCGAGTCTTATGGCCAATTTAATAAAGGCCTTAATTGACAATAACACGCAACAGGCGCAGGAGACATGATCTCTCATCCTCTCAGTCAAACAACAATCTTTCGGACCTTCTTCTTATAATTCAGGTGATGGAGTCCTACACAACTTCCTTCATTTTCGCACTCCCACCTTCAATGGGGCATTAAACCCCATGGATACAGTAACATGGATAAAGTTGGTAGAGAAGAATCTGTCCTTAATTAAATGTCCTAATTCTGAGACAATTCGTCTGGTGACCTACCTATTTCAAGAAGAAGCGGAATACTGGTGGGAAAATGAACGGAATAACAGATTTGCGGACTTCGAGATAGAGGACATTCCATGGGATATGTTCATCGAAGCATTTCACGAAGCTTTCATTCCAGCCTCAGCACAAGCAATTCTAGAAGACGAACTTCTTCACCTCACGCAAGGGAGTAGGTCAGTATCTGATTACGAATAAGAATTCAAGAGACTATCAAGGTTCGTTCCAGATCTAATGAGAACGGAAGCATCCAAGTGTCACCGCTTCATGAAAGGTTTGAGAGATTCTATTAGAGCACACCTAGTCTCACAGCAGTTCAAAACCCTAATAGAGTTGATCGAGGCTGCCCGTCTGCAAGAAGGATTCCAGAGTCAGCTGGACCGGAAGAGAAAAACCATAGTCACGCTCCCACGAGACGAGCGCTTTGGCCATCGCAAAACGGCCAGAGTCTACAATATGAAAACTACACAACCTCAGCCTCAGAATTTTGAATGTAAGAAGAAGCATCTGTATGAGAAGTGCTACCACTTCGGTGGTGTATGTTTCACTTGTGGCCGTAAGGGCCACCGCTACTATGAGTGCAGGGAGAAAAAGACCATCGATGGTGTGCCCATCAACCACTCCCACCATAAGCAAACCTTTCGTGCTCAACCTGTGAGCCAGCAGGAGCCCGCTCCTGCCATAATGTCGGCTCCTACAACAAACTCAAGGGCAAGTGTACCGGTGCAAAGGTCAACATCCAACCGCCAAGATTCAGGAACCTAGAACAAGCAACCCTCGGCACCTGCCCGAGTGTATATGTTAACTCCAGCTTCTGCTCCTGAAAATAATGACGTGGTATCAGGTACACCTTAAATAAATTCTCTTTTCTTACGGTATTAACAACTGTCCCTTACTATTCCAGCATTTCAATTTTTGAATAATTATCCTTACGCAAATTATTACAGCTATAGGCACATTAACAATAAACTACACAACTTGTAATGTTTTATTCGACACGGGAGCAAGTCATTCTTTCGTATCGGAAGAATGGGCTAAAACACTTAAACTACAAACACATCAACTAGCCAGTTCATTAAGTATTGGGCTACCTTTTGGAGCTCATATGCAGTCTCAATAATTCTACAATCTAGATATTCCTATTGAGGATCAAAACTTCAGAGCTAAGCTAATTCTACCACCAATTACCAACTTCAACATAATCCTAGGTATGAATTGGTTAAGACAACATGGTGCGTCCATTAACTGCCAAAAGAAGAAAATAACTTTGGGCAGCGGAAGAAAATCCAAATCATTCGTGGGAAAATTTAACACCCAATCATCGTTAATAAACGCCATGGTGGCAAAGAGACTAGTAAAGAAGGGATGCAATGCATACCTTGTAACAATGTTGGGAGAAAAGAAAGAAGTCATACCTCTTTCTGAGAACCGTGTAGTTTGTGAATTTCCCGATGTTTTCCCTGAAGACCTGCCTGGTCTTCCTCCGAACAGAGAAGTAGAGTTCACCATAGAAGTAATTCCCGAAACTCAACCACTGTCAAAAGTTCCGTACCGCATGGCACCAAAGGAACTCCAAGAGCTGAACAACCAACTTCAAGAATTATTAGAGAAGGGTCTCATCCGTCCAAGTTCATCCCCTTGGGGAGCGCCGGTGCTGTTCGTTAAGAAGAAAGATGGATCGATGAGAATGTGCATCGATTATAGGGAGTTAAACAAAGTAACTATTAAAAACAAATACCCTTTGCCGCGTATCGATGATTTGTTTGATCAGTTATCTGGAGCCAAGGTCTTCTCCAAGATAGACTTGCGATCTGGGTATCATCAATTGCGAGTTAAGGATTCTGATATTGAGAAAACAGCATTTCAAACTCGTTATGGACATTACGAATTCTTGGTGATGTCTTTTGGATTGACGAATGCACCATCCATTTTTATGGACTTAATGCAGCGTGTGTTGAAAGTATATCTGGATAAATTCATCATCGTCTTCATTGACGACATACTGACTTATTCCAAGAATAAGACCGATCATGAGAAACACCTTTGTATAGTACTTGAATAACTCAGGAACTACGAACTCTATGCTAAGTATTTTAAGTGTGAATTCTGACTTGATTCTATCGCCTTTTTGGGTCACGTCATCGACTCTCAAGGGATCAGAGTGGATCAAAACAAAGTAAGCGCAGTCTGAGATTGGTCACAACCAAAATCCGTGACTGATATCAGAAGTTTCTTAGGACGGGCAGGCTATTATAGAAAATTCGTCAAAGGTTTCTCACAAATTGCGTCTCCTCATACCAAGCTGACTCAAAAAGCAGTACCTTTCATTTGGAGTCCGGAATGTGAGAAAGCATTTCAAACATTGAAAGATGCTCTTTCTTCTGCCCCAGTTCTCGCCTTACCCAAGGAATGATTGAATTACCAGGTCTATACTGACGCATCCGGTATGGGTTTGGGATGTGTTTTGATGCAGGAAGGAAGAGTCATAGCCTATGCATCTCGACAGTTGAAACCACATGAAAAGAACTATCATGTTCACGATCTTGAACTAGCATCAGTAGTCTTCGCTCTAAAGATTTGGCGTCATTATCTGTATGGCGTCCAGTGTTCCATATTCACCGACCATCAGAGCTTGAAATATATTTTCACCCAACGCGAGTTGAATTGTCGACAGCGAAGATGGCTCGAGTTAATAAGCAACTACGACTTAAACATTCAGTATCACCCAGGAAAAGCGAATGTCGTAGCAGATGCACTCAGCCGTCATGCCACGCTATCTTCTATAATTTGCACTAGTGCATTGGAGGAAGAATTCTGAAAATTTGAAATCAGGCCAGTGCATGGAGATATGTTAAGCACACTAATGTCTATGAGCTCAGTGGAACCTACCTTCCATCATGATGTCTTCATCTCTCAAACCAAGGATGAGGATTATTTGAAGTTCAAAGTCGATATCGAAAGTGGATGTCGCTTCGACCTTCTGCTTCGTGGTAACGTAATTTACCAAGGCGATCGTCTATGGATTCCCAAATCCATGCATCAAGAGATTCTGGTCGAAGGCCATAATTTAGGCTACCAAGTACATCCAGGTAGTACCAAAATGTACCAAGATTTGAAGAAGTCATTCTGGTGGCCCGGTATGAAAAAGAGTGTGGCAAAAGCTTGGAGGACTCCTTCACCCACTAGCAATTCCTGAATGGAAATGGTTCAATATTTCTATAGATTTTGTTATGGGTTTACCTAAAGTAAGATCCGGTGCGGATTCGATTTGGGTCATTGTTGATCGATTGACCAAGTCAGCTCATTTCATCCCTATGCGTCAAACTGATTCTGTGGAAAAATTGGCCAAGCTTTATATCAAGGAAATTATCAGGTCCCATAGGATTCCGAGATCCATTGTATCTGATCGAGATAGTCGTTTCACTTCAAAATTTTGGCAAGCAGTACAACAAGACTTGGGGACTACTCTAGCTATGAGTACTGCCTTTCATCCTCAGACAGATGGACAAACAAAAAGAGTCAATCAAGTTATGGAAGATCTTCTTCGTCTATGTGTACTGGACTTTGGAGGTTTTTGGGAGGACCACCTTCCCCTTGTAGAATTCGCATACAATAAAAGTTTTCAAGTAAGTATCGGTATGGCACCATATGAAGCTTTGTACGATAGAAAATGCAGTACGCCATTAGCATGGTCTGAAAATGGCAGTGTTTAGCTTTATGGGCCAGAATTGGTCGAAGAAACAAATCGTAAAATCAGCTAATCCAGCAAAGAATCAAAGCTGCTCAGGATCAGCAGAGTAAATATCACGACGCTCATCATCGTGCTCTGGATCTTGATGTGGGAAAGTATGTGTATCTAAAGGTCAACCCAATGAAAGGTGCTTATCGTTTTGGTGTAGCCGGAAAATTAAGTCCTCGCTACGTCGGACCTTTCGAGATACTAGAAAAGATTGGTTCTGCAGCATATCGACTAAAGCTTCCTGAAGATTTCTCTGTAGTTCATAATGTTTTCCACATCTCCTCTCTACAGAGATGTCTCTGTGATCCATCTCACTTAATTCAACTTCCATCCGTATCACTACAACCAGACCTCTCTTATGCAGAAGAGCCGATTAAGATCTTAGCTCATGATCAAAAGCAGCTAAGGAATCGCTCCATCCCGATGGTAAAAGTTCAATGGTGGAATCTCTCTTTAGAAGAATCTACTTGGGAGAAAGAGGCGGATATGAAGAAGAAGTATCCCAATCTCTTTGAAACTCCAAGTACTCTTTAAATTCAAAGTCTTATTCATGTTCTCATTTTCTCTCATAATTGTCTTCTCTTAAAATGATGTCAAGGACGACATCGTTCTTAAGTATGGGAGTCTGTAATAACCCTAGGTTGTTACCATACTAATTGCAAGTTTTTTGATTCAACTCTTAGTGCCATTGCCCGTAGAACATCAATTTAAGCTTATCTGGAAAATTTGAAGTCCATTGGACTTCTCTAAGTCAAAAATTGCAAATTGATCAGTCTAGATGCCCTAGTCTAGACCCAAAATATTTTGATCTCAGAATTAAAATCTGATTGCATTTTTGAATTACTCACCCCCAAATTAGCTAAGGGTGGAATTTTGGTGCAATTTGGAATTTATTTGGACCATAATTCAATTTAAATTAAAATGGTTCAATTACATAAAAGGGTTCCAAACAAATAAAAATTGCAAATATACCCTTATACCCAAATTAAAGGTCGGGATCCGCTGTGCGGACCGCGGGTGATCTGCTATGGAGCCCGAGGTACGCGATAGTGGGATCCCGTGGATCTGACCGTTCTGTCTTTTTAATCAACAGCCGAGATTTAATCCTACGAAACTGCAGATTGACCGTAGGATCTACCCAACCGATCCAATGGCCTGGATCATCTCCACGATCGGCCGTTAGGATCCGAGTGATCCGAGCCGTCCCGCCATCTGATCGATAGATCAGACCGCATCCGAGGCACCCGACACTGTTCATCTTCGTCTTCCTCTCGCCGCGCCCGACAGAAGAATTTCCCGTACTGCCAGCTGGCCATCCGGTCTGCCACTCCCCTCTCCAGCTCAGCAGGCCGTTGCTGAGTTTCCCCTAATGGCCAGGGGACCCCAATTGGGCCTCGTGACCCGGCCGAGCTCGAATTGGAAATTCGAGAGCTTGGCCACGGCTCGACCTCTCGGGCCCTCTCCAGCCCGAATTAACCCTCCAGAAGCTTCCCTAAGTTCGCCTGAGTCTATAATTAGCCTCAGCAAACCTTCCCTGGACCCTTTGATAGTCAATTGAACCCGAATTCCCCTCTTCCTTCACTTCTCCATTTCCGTATGTCCAAGCTCGCGCAGGAGACCCAGGAGCTTCTGAACTGCTAATAGTAGGCTCTCCTGACGTTCAGGATCTTTTGCAGCATCTGGAGCACTGGCTAGCGTCAGTCAAGCCCTCTGGAAATCACCCCGAGCTCCCCTGTCAGTCCAGGTACCCCTCTTACTGGAATCGAGCAAATGAGGCTCGAGCCCTCCTCCTTTTGATGCGCATTAGTTCGTATTGTCGTCTCGAACCCACTGGTATCGAGATTAAGATCTAGGCTAGCCCAATCGATCGATCAAAATTTGATTTTTGAAGGATCGTCTCGGTCGACCCAGGTCTTAGCGATCCAGGCTGTCCCAAACCCTCATACCATAGGGCTTCGATCCGTCTCACCTCCCTGATGGTGTAGGGATCGAGCCCAGGTTCTGGTGTGGTCCCTGTAGGGAGAATTATCTCCCTATAGTAACTCCATTGAAGTAGCCTCGGGTGAGTAAGGTCTGGCTGATCCAGATCGTCTCACAAGGGGCTTCGAGTCCCAATCGACGCGTCTGGACATGGTGATGGTGTAGCAATTGAATGCTGGCCGATCTGTGGACTGGATGCGCCGAAATTTGGCGATTAGGTTTTTCCTAATCGGCCTCTTCCGCGGGACGAAGGATTGGGGACGACGACACTGTGCGGGCCGGGTCAACCCATAACCCGCGCGGTGCAATAGTGCCGGGTCTCCCGGGCCGCGGCCAACCTGCGTGTTTTGATTTTGGGCATAGCCGATTTAATTAAATCGGAATTTTGGAATTATTTTCCTGAAGGAAAACAATTCAATTATTCAAATCATAGGTTTTTGATTAAATAAAAATACAGAATGTATTATTTAAATACCTTTTAATCCACCAGTCAAAATTCTATAATATCATATATGAAAATGTTCAGAAAAATCTCAAGAACTTAAATATAAAATAAAATCATACATCTGATGGTTAGATTTGTAATTATTACCTAATTATAGTGAATCTTAATTAGGGTAGATTAGTAAATTTATTTATTCAAATTGCATGTTTAGGATGCCATTAGTTCACTGATGTTGAGTAGAATGTATGTGCCAAGTAGAATATTTTTCTGAGCTCTGCAATTATAATTATGCCTTAATTTTGTTAAATCATAATTAGTGAATTTTAGGGTTTATACACATTGGATCTTAGTAAACTCAGTCTCTGATTACTTGCATGATTAATTAGGACTTGCATGCCAAATTTCATGTAATTTGAATGATTGGATTTTTACTTATGTGCTAATCCTTTTTGCTTGGGATTAGGGTGTGATTAGCACTAAGTAACCACTATTTATTAAACTTTAATTATTATTTTGACTTATAACAGTAAGCTAAATGAAATGAAATCGTCTTTTATAAACTTATTAAGTACACATGAATAAATCTAAAACTATAGAATCTTAAATATCTTAATTAACTTAAGAAATCTTAAGATTTGGATCAAACTTTTAAGACTTGATCTAGATCTATGATTGCCACCAATAATGCATAATTAATCCACTTATTTGACATTGATCTTTAAATACACACTTGATTGAACTTAAGGTTTGAGAAGGAGTCAAACCCTAATCTACTTAAGGAAAATCTAAAACCATAACAACCCTAACTTAATTATATTTATTACAAAACTTTGAATTGAACATTTTTCCAATATTGCATTTGATTTACCATTGATTCTAAACATTTGAATTAGACAAAGTAAGGTTAATAATAACCCTTTGTGATTTCACAATCTGAATCGAACCTTAAGATCCCTGATTTTCCC
The DNA here is from genome assembly GCA_016760335.1 of Gastrodia elata. Lineage (NCBI taxonomy): Eukaryota > Viridiplantae > Streptophyta > Magnoliopsida > Asparagales > Orchidaceae > Gastrodia > Gastrodia elata. The sequence continues at coordinate 2,043,608 of CM028677.1, read as the reverse complement.
TTAAGTAATAAACTTGCATAATAAGATCATTAATACTATATTGATTTAACAAGTGATCAAATCCTTAACAATATGTTTGATTTACAACCCATAATCTTAGTCTAAGTATGATCAGATGATTCTATCATCTGATCTAATCATCCTAGAATCTAATTATGAACCAGAACCCAATAGTCTAATATCAACATCTAAAGGAGAGACCTTGATATTCTCTTCATAAGATCATCTTGAATTATTTAAGAGACCTAAATTCATATATTATGAGGTAGGAGGCCTTGTATGAATCCTTGTGGTAGAAGCATAGAAGATCCCATCACTAAGAGATTGATCTATTCTCCTTGTGGTAGTAGTACCTTAATACATTAGAAGAGATACATCTCCTTGTGGTAGAATCCATAGTAAGTGATCCTTGATCACATTTGATTGGTGAAACCTTATATAGGACTTACCTATTAGTTTAAGACTTGTAGTCTTGATAAATCCTTGCTCTATTAAATGGATTTGATTGAACCATGATTATTGGGTAAGTGTAGTATAGTATACCCATAATACTGGTCCCCAGTAATATTCTGGATTGGTTGAGTCACTATAAGTAAGAGTTATCTTTGTTGCTATCCTGCGGGCTTAGGCAGATGTAACCTCGCTTAGAGTAAATCAATCGATCCTAAGAGTGTATTAAATGGGTGCCTATTCCTTAGTTTTATTAAAGGACATTTACCATCGGGCAATGCCTCCTAGCGAAGATCGCTTCAATAGGTATGGCTTAAATAAAACTAAGTAAAGGGGTATCACCTTCCTTAAGACGCTAAGTATGATTGTGAGTTTAGTGACTAAATGCTTAGTTTGAGATACAAAATCATCATCGGATGGTGCCTGCTAATGAAGATCGCTTTATTAGGGTGGCGTAATCAAACTAAATGTTGTGTCATATCTTTGCAGCATATTTAATATGTGTATACAATCACCCTGCCCAATGATCTTTGAGTAAATAAACAACTTTAACTAAATATCGATCTAGAGATTTGGAGTCAGAATCCTTTTAGCAGGATTCTGCACAATGGAGACTTAGGATTCAATTATGTTTCTTACTATATTTTTCATGGATTTCAGGATTTTCCATTCATACCATATAATGGCATAAGCATAAGCATAAACATGAGTTGAACTCATTCCTTCTGTTGTGACACATGGTTATCAGCGATACAGTATGAGATACAAAATATTATATACACAGACTGGGGAATTTCAGGGTGCATTTGCGTTGCCATACTGACTTCCTAACTGTTGTGCACTCATAAGCCTTTAGTGATAGTTTTGTGATATACCGTGGTATGGCATATTTGTGAGCGTTGTTTCAGTGGCATATAGTGCAGCCTATAGCATCCTTCTCAGCATCTAACATTCCTTTCACCTTGGTTTATGAGCATCTGTCATTTTCATTTTCTTTTAGTATTTAGCTTTGATGCAGTTTTACTTTGTTTAGTTCTTACAGCTCAGTTATTTGATATTTTTACAGTTTTTCCTGCACTTTTACTTTACGTTCTTGCATATTCATTATGATTAGTTTAGCTTGTATAGCTAGCTTTGATGTGTTATACTTCTTGTCTAACACGGGGTACTTTTGGGATCCAGCAATTTGCTAGATTCCAAGCAGCTATTGGAGGCAGGTCAGGAGGAGCACGTGGAGATGTAGGGGATTGAGCACCTACTTTTATTTTCTAGTTCTTTCCAATTTTCTAGCTGGACTCTTTATATTTCTGCATTTTATGGTTTGTAATAAAACTCTAGATGTATTTTTACTTTTTTTTCTGAGATGGATATTTACTACTGCTTGATACGAATGTATTCTGGATGTTTGGCTTTTAGCTTCCACACTCTGTTATTCTACTATACATAGTATTGTGATGTGATCGGCATACTGGAAACGCAGATATATTTTATAACATACATGGGTTCTTCTCCACTCCCTTGCACCTTATGTACATACTAAGTCTAATACCTAAGATAAGTATTCCATTCTTATCTTAGATATTGGCTCTCGAGCCTACTCTTAGGGCTCGAGTCAGCGACCATCAGTATGGCTTCGTCACTCTAGCCTATTCGAGAAGATGGGTCTTACTTGTATGGCCCACCGTTCCTGAGTAGCACACCGTTCCGCCGCCAAACTATAAATTATATTCGTACTTTGCGCTCGGCGATGGGGCGGGGCGTTACAAATTCACTTAAGGGAAGTTAAGGATGTAATTAGCTAAGCTATGGGGTATTAATTTTTCTTAGGAATTTTCAAACCTTTAATGGGGTTTCTATCAACTTACTTGATTATGAGATTAAGGGATATAAATTGATTCCAAATTAGTTTTATTACTAATTTTAATTATTTAAATGGTGTTTTAGAGGTTAAGGGCATTTAACCTAAATTTTTGACAAAATGACAATTTTGTCCCTACTTAAAAGTTTAAAATGTTATATTTTGATTTAGGGTTTTAAATTATATTTTGTTGATAAAAAATGATTCCTTACTATCTAACATGAATATAGACAGTAGGTACATCAAATTTGAACAAGTATTAACTCCTATTTGTCCAATTTAAGGATTTTAACCTATAAAAGTATTTTGGTAATTTCATAGAGTTTAAGAACTCTAAATTTTGATGTCTAATGATCAAGTTATGGTCGTTTCAATATTATGGTTCTACTTTTATGAAAGGAGTAAAAACTTAATTTTTCTATATTAAAAAAATCACATACAATTTTATACAATGCTTAATTTTACTAAAACTTAGTTCAAATTTGATATATTTTGGCCCCATTTGGGTCCTAGGGTTATTAGAATGCGAAAAATATGAAGTTTCAGCCATTTCGGATAGTTATGGGCATTTCCGGATAGTTTTAGGCGCTACCGCACGTTGTAGCGCCTTCTGGCCGAAAGCCAGGTGCATTGTGGTGCGCTATGTCGCGCAGTGGCGTGCTACAGCATGCGGCATCTCTTTCAGCGCTGGGGCGCGTTGTCTCACTTTCAGGCACTGCGGTGTGCTACGGTGCCAGAGTACCCGAGAGCTGGATGCTACAGCACACGGTAGCGCTCCCTAGCCGATAGCCAGGCGCTACGACGCTCTGTAGCGCTTTTAAGCACTGTGGCGCGTTGCGACAGATTTCAGTGCTACGGTGCATTTAATTTAATTTCATCAAATTTATATGTCGCTGCGTCGGATTTCAGTGATGCAACGCATTTAATTTAAGTTCATCAAATTTATATGCCGCTACGGCACGCTGTAGCGCGCTGCGGTGGATTCAACCCGAGACTCGGGCGCTACAACACGTTGTAGCGCGCGACGGTGATTTCGCATGTGTGAAAACTGTAATGGGTAATCTTTCGGGCTCAAATACTCTCAACCTAGAGCACTTCACGTGCAGTGCCATATACTGATGGGAAGGTATTTTTGAGAAATTTCAATCGATACAAAATTGACATAAAACGATTATTCTAACTGTGCAAACAATGGAGTTAAAGGTTCAGGGTATACATGAAGAAGGGAAAAACAAAGCATTTCATTTACATTGAAATTTAATACCTTAATGAGCTTTAATGACTTCCATGCTCAATCATAGATTTCTAAGGATGCAAAATAAGCATAAGGGCAAAATGAAGTACCCAGTGAATCAATTCAATGGGGGAAAGGGAGGTACCTTTAGAGATGAAATAAGATCTCAGCTTTTAGTAGAAGCATGGAGGAAGAAGACTCGGATCTCTATAGGATCTTGGAGGCTTGAAGGCTTGAGGAGGAAGAAGAGAGCTTGGGAATAGGAGAAGAGCTTAGCAAGCCAAATGGAAGGAGAGGTTGGAGCTCCATTCTTATAGGAGAAGAGGAGGGCCTTGGGATGGGATAAGAATGAGTTATCCCATCCAAGGCATGGAGGAGATGATGGCAAAAAGGAAAGGAGAGGGGCTCTGCCCCTTTTTGCGCGCGGAAGGAGAGGGAAGCGCCGAATAAAGAAGAAAAAGAGGCACCAGGCAGGAGAGAGAAAAGAGGGAGAGAGGAAAATGGAAATAAGAATTTAAGAAATAAATGTTTTCTATTTTTTTTTAATTTATAAAAATTCAGATTTAATAAACGGGCTCCAAAAAACCCAAAAATTCACCCCAAGCTAACATGAGGGTGAGGAATCCAATGGCAAAGTCAGATTTTGATTCCGGCGAGTATTTAATTTTCTTATTTTTTTGGGGTATTTAATTACATTAAAATATTCGCCAAAATCTGACGACTTCCAAATATGTCCAAAATATCACCCCAAGCTAATTTGGGGGTGACGAGCGCAATGATAAAGTCAAATTTTGATTTTAAGGTCGAATTAAATATCTCAATTTTCAAATTAATTAAATATTATTAAAATATTCGACAAAATATTGACGACTTCTGATTGCCACCAAAATATCACCCATATCTAATTTGAGGGCAATAAGTGCAATGGTAAAGTCCGATTTTTGATCTGAGGTCCAAATAATTAGGTCAATTTCTAGGGTTCCTGAAATTTCCAAAATCAGGGTTTGATCCATTTGACATCTAATTTGGACTAGGTCCTGGTGGTGAACTATTAATGACTTAATTAGTGCACTAAGATCAAAATTAGGACTTGGATTAGTCCTTATTAGTTAGGGTAACAACTTGGGTTGTTACACTAGTGCATGCTAAAATTTCTTTAATCCTAAGTGCTAAATTATTTACTGCTTGCTGAATTTGTGCTGATTAAAATTGTATGACTGCATTGAGAACTATTGAACTGTGCTTAAAACTGTGTGAAAACTTTAATTGCTGAACTGTTGAACTTGTGTTGGATTCATTGCTAAATTGAATTAATTTTTGCTAGCTATAAATTTTTGAATTGCATGAACAGAAGAGGTAATGTTGATTTGTTATTTGACCTTGAAATTGACCATAATTACTTAAGGGCTAGGAGAGAACAAGCAAATATTAACCAACATCAATTAGAAATGGATCACCTAGAAGCTAATCCCTTAGAGCCACCTATGATTGTAAGAGGTAGACCATTAAGAGACTATGCACCACCTACTATAGGAGGAGTTCCTATTGCTATTGTTAGGCCCCCAATTCAAGCCAACAATTTTGAAATTAAACCTTCAATTTTGAACATGATCCAGAATAACCAATTTAGTGGGCTAGCCTCAGATAACCCAAACGCTCATATCTCAAACTTTCCCGAATTGTGTAATACCTTCAGGATGAATGGCGTTTCGGATGATGTGCTTAGATTAATACTCTTTTCGTTTTCGCAGAGAGATGGAGCTAAAATGTGGCTAACTTCGTTGCCCGACGAATCCATTAGGACGTGGGATGATTTAGCTCAGAAGTTCCTAGCTAAATACTTCCCACCAGCTAAAACCACAAGGCTAAAGAATGAGATCTCTAATTTCTCACAGCAAAATGATGAGAATTTATACGATGGGTAGGAGAGTTATAAGGACTGTTTGTGACGCTGCCTACATCATGGATTTCCCTTATGGCAGCAAATGCAAACATTTATAACAGATTAAATGCGCCAACTAGAACCTTAATAGATGCAGCCTCGGGGGGATCTTTAAGTAGCAAAATGCAAGAAGAGGCTTTTGACCTCCTAGAAGAAATGACAAATAATGCATATCAATAGCCTACTAATAGGCTAAATCCTAGAAAGGTAGAAGCGAATCAACTTAATGAAACACATTAGATTCAGGAGCTACAAAATGAAATTAATGCATTAACTAAAAGAATAGAGAATATGACAATGTGTAATGTTCAAGAATTTTCCTGTGAGCTTTGTGGATGGGGTCACATGAGTGAAAACTTTAATTTCAAGAACCCTTTTGCACCCTCACAAATTGAGCAAATTAATTTCCTGAGAAATAACAATGCAATCCAGAATAATTCTATGAACAACCCTTATTCAAATACTTACAATCCCAGTTGGAAGAATCACCCCAACTTCTCTTAGGGAAGCAATAACAACAATAACAATTCTGGAAACTATAATGGGGGTAATGCAATCAATAAACAATGATACAACTCAGAGAATAATTATCAAAACTAACCCTCAAATTTAGAAGGAGCGTTTAGTGCATTTAAAGGTGAAACAATTCAATTCATGAAAAGAACTGAAACGATAATTCGCCATCATGATAGCTTGGGCAAATTTCAAAATACCTGGCCACACATCAGCAAGGTGCGTTGCCTAGCTCCACAAAAATAAATCATAGGGAGACGATGAGCGTTGTTCACTCTGATAGAATTTATGACAGCACCCTGAATATTCAAACAAAAATTAACACGACTAAAGTAGAGAAGGATAGGGAGTTGAAACACATTGAAAATAATAGATTAGTGGCGGGGAGACTGAGCATTCCATGCGTGATAAGGGGTGAGGCTTTTATAGATTCATTGTGTGATCTAGGAGTCTCAGTTAACATTATGCCTTATCATACCTTCAAGCATCTCAAGCTAGGAGGTATGGAGGCAACTTCCACAACTTTAAAATTTGCAAATTTGGATTCCATCACACCCCTTGGGATTGTGAGAGAAGTGCCGGTGGGACTAGGAGGATTTGTTATCCCAGCAGATTTTATAATTTGCAAATGGGACACTTGGAATGAGAATTCCACACATATATTTGGACGTCCCTTCTTAGCAAGCACTAGCACAATAATAGATGTAGTGAATGGTAAAATGAACATTAAGGTGGGGAGGAAGACAATAACCATTGACTTAAAACCCACAAAATTTAAGAAAAAATTGTTAGAATTCACTTGGAAAAAGAACACGAGGGAGGAGGAATTATGTAAAATGCTTAATTTGAAAAATTTGGAACTTGATGAAGTGAAAGCTGAGAGTACGATCAACTCCTCAGCTAGAGGAGAAGTTGAGAAGCAACCAATTAGACAAAAGAATACAAGGAGGGGAAGGAAAAAGAAAAAAGGGATTCTTCCTCCTAAAAATGAATTGGAAGAAAAATTAAAATTAAGTGAGCACACAATGATGATAAGAAAATGTTCTGCTAATACTAAGGGCCAAAAATTTGAAATTTGGAAATAGAGATCAAACATTAATTCTGAATCTGTTTGAACCAAAATGTGTCTAGCTGACAACATTAAACCAAGCACTTTTTGGGAGGCAACTCAAATTTCTATTTTATTCGCTTTTTGCACTTAGGAGTAGTTTAAATTCAATAAACAACTAAAATGTTTTTATGTGAATTGCTGCTTAGAAATGTACTGTAGCGTGCTGCAGCGGATTTGTCCCTCACAACGCACCAAAGCGAATTTACCCGCCGCAGCGCGCCATAGCGGATTTCGCCGCTGCAGCGCGCTACAACAAACTTCTAGCACAGCCCAAAAATTTTCATAAGTCCCGAGGCGCCACAGCGCGCTGCAGCGCAAGGCGCCCAATTGAAGCAGAATTATTTCCTTGGATTCCCAAGGTGGCAATGACGCTACAACGCACCTTGGGTCTCAAATTCTAAAAATTTAATGCTGGAAAAGCTGCATTTTTCCAACTTTTTGACTGGAAATCGAATCACACTCATGGCATGAATAAAAAAAAATCTCTTACCTTGAATTAAGGTGCCACAAATGTGATCTATTCATTTAAATGCATCAAAAAATTTTCTCCCCAATCCTATATAAGAACCCCATGGTGAAAGTGAGGCCTGCACATTCCCTCTGAAATTTTGAAACACCTCAATCTTCTCCTCCTCCCCTAGCAGCTACTCTTTCACAATTTTTTCTCTAACTCATCTTCTAGTACTTTTAAGAGAAATATGCATTCTAGGAGGAAATTAGTGGTAGACAAGGAAAGAGGGGCCTCAACTTCTGGAGGACCTTTCAATAAAAATAAATTTTCTTCTGTGGAAGTAGAACAGAGATTCGACCAAATCACCTCCTGCCAAAAACTTATTCCGGAAAGGGGATTCAAAACCCCCTACTCGGTATATCATCCTTGTATCCATGATAGGGGGTGGCATAACTTGGTCTCCCTGCAGAACAACCCGTTGCCTTCTTTAGTACAAAAAGTGTATGCAAATGCGCTCAACGCGAAAAAGCTTAAAATTTTTGTAGGAGGGTAGATGGTAAAGTTTGGGTTCGAGGAGATCAAGCATTTTTATGAGCTGAGGGAGGTGAGGAACTGCTCCTACCAAGCCCTCATCAATTATGAAATTGACCCAGCGAGTATTGTGCGCGCACTCACTCACGAGGATGCTGGATGGCTAGGATCGCTTGCCAACATTCCACGAGCCCTTCTCACAAACTCATGCAATGCGTGGCACGTCCTCATTTCTAGCGCTATCATGCCATCTATGCATCTTAGCGAAGTGACCAGGGCCAGGGTGCTGCTCATATGCGCTATTGAGCGACCTGGAGATATTCATATTTCCAGGGTAATTTTTGAGCAGCGTTGGAACGCCCTGATCGGGTCATGTGCTGCGCTTGCTTTCAGCTTGCTGATTACAGGTTTATGCTTAGTTCATGGAGTCAAGGTCCTCTCCAACGATGAGATCCTTCCCCCAAGAGCTCCTCTCACTCGCCATAACCTGAATGTGCGCTATCAAGAAGGGCAGAGGAGTAAGAAAGAAGAGGGGAGGAAGGACAAGCTTCCACATCCACCGGCTGATCTTTCACGGACCAAATGCTGATTAAGTTGTACGCCCACCAGAAAGATCTAGGAGAGGCAATAGCTAAGGACATGTGATTCTGCAAGTTCGAGATAGCGCGGATGCACAAGTTCGAGTCTGAGCTCCACGATGTTCTTGGAACGATGTTCCAAGAGTGAAGTCTTCATGGAGGACCGGATGCATTGAATCTGTCACGTCCCCTTGTCGGCGAGCCCATCCCCGATATTATGTGGCTGGTGGGCCTATCTTATAAAAATATTGTGCTTGAAGTAGAAGAATAAGAAGAAGAAGATGATGAAGAAGAAAAAGAAGAAGAAGAGTAAATGAAAAGGTTGTACTGTTTGCCATTTTTTCTATTCCTATTTTCAATTTTTGGTTTTGTTTTGCTTTTTGTTATTGCAATTTGAAATTCAGTAAAATAAATTTTGGATTTTCTGCACCCTGGTCTCTTGGCTATACATGTATGAAAAGTTAAATTTCTGAACAAAATAATTCCATGGATTCAATCTTAAGCTTAAATGTGTAAGCTCATGGGCACTATCAAGCTTGACAGATTTAGGTGATAGATACACATTTCAATCCTTCACTTCCTCTAAGGAAAAAGACTCTTGTAAAATTTAATTCTAATAAATTGAATAGTCTATATGCTGAAACCCAAGTGTGGGGGAGGGGAAAACCTAAAGAAATAAAAACTAGAAATTGGGAAGGTGTGTGTGAGCAATTTAGTGTGCTAGGCTCTTGTAGAACTTAATTATCACAAGGAACCAAATCAGGGATGAAGAAAAATCTCTCTCCATTGAGCTAAAAATTTCAAAATAAAATTAAATGTGAGTGATGAAAAATATCTCTCCTAAGTGAAAGAAAATGAGAAAATTATGATGAAAAAAAATATCTCTCTTAAGAATGTACATGTTACTTGTGAATCATAAGAAAGAGCACACATGGCATAACACTCTTGTCCTTTTGCTAGCTAAGGTTGAAAAAAAAAAAAATCCTAAGGTAATTACCCAATCACCTCGTGAAGACTTAAGCACTACCTTTAGAGTTTGAAATTGAATGTAACAAAAGGCCTAAAATTGAAAGTAGAAAGGTAGAAAGTATTGAAACATTGAAATCACCATAATCTGAAGCCAAGGTTCTGTGACTTGAGTACAGCACATTGACATTCCAAGTTGAATCCATCAATTAAAAATTTAGAAAATTATTTTGAACTTACTCGAGGACGTGCAATGATTTAAGTGTGGGGCTGTAATAAATTCGAGATTTATATCAAATAAAGTGATAAAAATATGATAAAACACCACTCACAATAGCCAACTTTGAAGAAATTATGTGCATTTTCAGGTAAATTGAAGAAACTCCAAATTCTGGAGCAAATGAAGGAATTCTGGGCAAAAATTGCTGCAGCACTCCACAGCGGATTAAGGTTTACTGAAGTACCTGGAGCCATATGCAAAGGCCTGGGACACAAACCGCTGCAGCGCGCCAAAGTGGGTCTAACCCGAGAGCTTGGTGCTAACGCGTGCCATGATGGATCAATAAGGAAAATGGACTCAAACAGAAGTTACAAGGTTAATCCGCCGCAACTAGCCTAGCATGCCCGAGCGCACTGCAGCGTGCCATAGCAGAGCAAACCCAAGATCTATGCACTATCTTGCGCCATAGCGGGACATTTCAAAACACCAGGATTACATCATAAGAAAAGACCTTGTCACAACGCGCCACAGTGGTCTTAATTTGACACACTGGCGCTAGCATGCGCTGTAGCAGACCTAACCTGAGAGCTCGGTACTATCACATGATGCAGCGATTCCTTACAAATTATAAGCTTGTAGCTCAAAACGTTGCTGTGTGCCCTGGCGCACTACAGTGAACCATAGCGCTCCAAGCAGAAACACCCAAATTTATGCATTTATGGCAACTTGGGGAAGACCAAAAATCCTGATATTTTGCCTTCCCCAGCCACTTGGAAGCCCAAATAACATTTAACTCTGCAGCATTCCAAGAGAATATTAGAATATTTCTTTATGGCTGACCAAAAATCCAAGGGAAAGTGGGGATTAACATAATTTATGCAAGGAGGCTGTGAAGAGGATTATAAATACTGTCAAAGAAAACCTGAGGCATTATTCCCAGATTTGACATTATTAAGACTTAAATGGGGAGGCTGCAAGAGGAAAAAGAAGAGAAAACTCCAATAGGCAAGAGGTTGACTGAAGAGTAAAGAGAAGAAGACAGCAAAGGAAAGACAGAGAAGTCGACTAGAAGCAAAGGAGGAAGACCAAGAGAACCCTAAAAAACCTCTGGGTGTTTCTAATCTCTTCCTAAACTCTATTAAAAAAATTTTCTGCTGTAAACCAATGTCAAGGTTTGCTTTCTTTTGCATGCATGCTTTTATTTATTCTGTAATGGAAAGTTAAATCTTCTTGGAGAGGGTTGGGATGTAATTGTAGGAAAATATAAGGCTAAATTGGTGTTGTAATAGATTTGTTTGAATGAATAAAATTGATTGTTGTTTTATTATTTATTATTATAGAATGAATGCCTGGATGAAATTTTGTTAAAAATTTCTTTGTTAAGAAAAAAATGACAAATGAAATATCAATAAGAAAAGAACTTGAGTTCCAAGCTCATCAATTGGACTAGAGCAAAGAAGTTAGTGCAAGTAGAGCTGAGAATTATGTGATAAATTCTCAAGCTCACTTGCACATTTCCTTAAGGACTCTTCCAAGAGATTAATGCTTATGAACCAAGTTACCATCAATTTATGCTCTGTGGCTCAGCAAAGTAGAAAGGATGAGAGGACGTAAGAAACCCAATGGATGATATGACATAGTCCATTAGACCCAATGCATCCTCTCATATAGCTAAACTACGTATGTTAGCGCATGACGCAGATTGATGGAAATCAAGGTTGTGAGATCGAATAATTAAAAGATAATATTTTGAAGACTTAGATATAGGAAATCAAAAATTAAATATAAATCAAGATCTCATGAAAGTTCATGTGCCAACGAAGAACTCTAAATGTGTTCTCCTTACAGCACTAATCTGAAGTTGTTTTAATTGGAGGTTAACTCTAATCCAAACAGTGATCACTTAGTTTAATTAGGCATAGAAAAATTAGTTTATATATTTCAATAAAGAAGTAACAAGACCAAGTCCTTGCAAGTTCTACAATGAAACCTCAACTCTCTCCTTTTGAACAAATCGTATCTTACCCTAAAAGTAATTTGTACTGTTAATTTAAGAACCATCTAAAACCAAAAATGAATATTCTAAACATTAGCAAAAGAAAATATAACTTAGTAATAAGACTATGTTCCTTGAGGACGATAAATTCCCGGAAGTCACATTCCATTTATTACTTCAGAACACGTACACTTGCGTGCAAGCGCAGACACAAAGTTTAGGTCTGTCAATCACCTATGGATTAAGTAATTAAATCCTAATATTTGAAGTTTAATCCTTAGTCTTTGCATCTCAATTTATCTTAATCAAGATGGGTTTGGGTTGCTTAAATCATTAAAATAATTTGATTGATTATTTATAAATTTATATAGTCATCTTTGATTTAATCATATTAGGACCTAGCTAGTCCTAGATATTTTCAACTTTATAAGGCCGTGGATCTAAGTTACACTTGATAGTAGAAAATGGAGATCCTGAACTTGTGTAATTTGGAATAGATAGAATGGTTAAATTAGATAACAATGGATATCACCTGTGTTTGGTAGAGTTTCTTGCTTACATTAAACTTTGATGCTTTGCTTACCTTATATTTGAGCTTTATGCCTTGGACATAGTTGGTGGACATATGATATTTGATGAATATCACATGTCAAATTTTGAATTGCATAAACATAATTTGCATTTTTGTCGATGATTTTAGTTTTTCCTGCTTTTTGGTTCAGTAGAGTGTGATCTAATTAGTCCGCCTCTCAGTTTAGTTCTTTTGGTGTTGTACAAGCCATGCCTAAGTCTATGCTTGGCTAGGATGGTATTTGTCTGTCTTCAGCATGTCTAACCAAGCTTAGACCTATGGGGGTCTAGGATGGCATTCGTTAGACTCTTTGGTTCAGCAGACTAGTTTAACCCTCTTCTGATATAGTAGTACTAGTTTTAGGTGCACTTCTACTCTTCAATTTGGTTTTTATGCCTTAGCCCAGTAGGTTAAGTGAGTTTGTGCATATTTCAGTTTTGTATTTTTGCCTTAGCCCAGCAGGCTAAGTGTGATTCTGCATAGTTTTAATTTGAGTGGCTTATTTAGCCATAGCAGTCCTTCAGTTCTATATTTACTGTTTTCAGCTCAATTTTACTATATTTTAGCACTTTCTTGCTTACTATTTATTAGATCTTTAGCCTATTCATGTTTTAGAAAGTTAGTTTGTTTACTTATTCATGTGTTAGGAAGTTAGCATATTTATTATTCATGTGCTTGGATGTTAGCATGTTTACTTGTTTATGTGATAGGATACTAGCTTTATTTATATGTTTATATATAGGATGTTAGTCTTTCTTGATTGTTTACATATATAGGGTACTAGTCTTGCTTACTTTTTTATACAAAGGATGATAGATTTGTGTATTTTATTATATATAAAGGTTGCTAGAATTGCTTTTAAATTATTTAAATGTGTTACATGTTCATTTATGTTATGTTAATCATCATAAGTTCAAATTGATCATAATCATATTTAGGATGAGTTTCTTTTCAGTTATTAGCATTTATTTTCTCTTTTATGCCTAACCTTGTTACAGCATTGACTTTGGAGGTATGTGCTTACTTCCTATTGTTTAAGTTATAAACTTATTATTTATAGCTTTCTTTTCATTTCATATGCTTTCTTGCACCTATGTGTTTGCTTAGTAGTTAAGTAATGGAGATATCTAAGAGAACATGAATTATTATTATCCTAAAATGTGCTCAAATAATATGTCTAATCAGATTTTCTCTTTTTTTGATTGGGGCCCTATCATTGTGAAACTAACAATAATAGATCTGAGCTATTTGAGGTTGTGGTGCCTTATGAGGATCTACACCAGGAGGAGGAGCGTGCTGCTGAAGACTCTTAGATCCCTAGCTTTATTCCTGTTTTCTGCTTGTGAGGCTGAGTGCTTTTATTTATATTTCAGCTAAAATCTTTAATGTTTTATTATAATTCAGGTTTGAATTGTATTTTTTGTTACTGTACTTATTCTGAGTTGTATGTTCTACTTATCATATTATGATGGAATGGATGTTTACATTTTGCTTCTACACTCAAAATATTTCTTGTATTTATCATTTAGGGAAATGCTCTTGTGAATGACAAACTCCTTAATTATACTGGATTAGGGAGAATACCTAATCTATTTATAAGTGAGGAACCTGTCATTTGGTGGCCACTTCACCGTAATCATGTTAACTTAAGAGTTAACAGGACCACAGTGGGGTTGGGATGCCGCAGTTGGTATCAGAGAACTCCATAAAGTGTCAGATTGGAATTTATATTCCTCTCTACCTAATGGATTGTTCTTCTGTCACACAATTATTAAATGAGTACTTGAAACAATATCCATATCATTATGATTGTAATGTAGAATAAATTAAGGTATGAAAATACTATGTGGAATCTTAAGTATAAAAACTTAAATACTAGCTAATACATCGCTCAATGAACTTAATAAGCTTGATGAAATCTATAGGTTTAAAATACACTTAAAGATGTCAATTACGAATTACCTCAAGGAATTTGTGTCTGTTTGGGAATTTGATTTCAAAATGGGCCAGAAGTACAAGAGATATGTAGATGGTGTCTTCGATCAAGGAATATTAGTGCTGGACAAGATGTTGAAAGATGCTATATACAGAGGCTTGATTTCCCTATTCTAGCCAAGGAGTGCTTCAAAAGAGTGAATTCCATCCTTGAAACAATGGGATGGCTGGATAGTGTTAAGGTTGCTCTAATGACCCTTCTTCTCTAAGATGACATGAGAGAATAATGGGACACCACCTATCGTCAATTAGATAGAAAACTTCAACTGGTGCATTGCGAAGTCAATTTTGAGGACTTTCGTATAGCCTTTACTATTAGATATATAGGATATGATCTTTATCAAATTCAAAATGCTATGCTATAACTATGCTCTGTATCTTTCCAATTGTAATGATTTTATCTTTGGAATAATGAGAATTTAACAAGTGTTTCAACTCTTTTACTTAGACTAAAAATAATCATCTTAATTTCAGAATGAATACTGCAACATCTCGTAATAATACTGTTATCAATACTGCCGGCACCTCAAACAATAATACTGATGAAGTGACCTCACTTAGGAACATGTTAAATGCAATGTTGGAGAATCAAAATCAATAGACATTTGCCATTCAAAAATTGGTGTATGCTCTGCCATCTGTCAATGCCTATACATCTTCAGCGTCTCCTGCTCTACATGTTCTCAACACTCCCCATAAGTCTGCCGATGGGTTATTGCATAGTTTCCTGAGATTGAGACCTCCTAATTTCAACGGGAGCCTGTCTCCAATAGATACGATGACATGGTTAAGGACAATAGAAAAGAACTTGACGAGTATTAAGTGTCCTAACTCTGAGACATTACGTCTAGCCACACATATGATTCAAGATGAAGCATAATATTGGTGGGATAACGTCCACGAGACTCACTTCAAAGGGTATGAGCTAGAAGACATATCATTGGACTTGTTCATGGAAGCCTTTCGAGAAGCATATGTTTTGCCATCTACAAAGAATATTATCGGTGATTCTTTACTGCGGTTGACTCAAGGGAGTCATTCCGTGTCTGACTATGAGGCAGAATTCAGAAAACTAACTCGCTTCGCTCCAAATTTAGTGCCTACGGAAGCAAATCGGTGCCATCATTTTCAAAGTGGCCTTCATGATTTTATTAAAGATCACATTATTCCATTTTGTTTAACCAACTTTGCTCAGTTGGTTGAGACAGCCCGGGTAATAGAACATCACCAGTCAGCCAAGGATCTCAAACAAAAGGCATACGTGATGTTGAACTGCCATGAAGCCTTCAAGAGGCACCAACCCAATCAAGGAAGAACATACCAAATTGAAACCACCAAAACTACTAATCAAGCTTCAGTATGCAACAAGCCACACGCGTATGGAAAATGTTATCATTTTGGTCAGCGCTGTTTCACTTATAATTGTCCAAGCCACAGTTATCAACAGTGCAACGCTCAGAAAATAATTGGAGTGTTAATTGACTATTTCCGTCGGAACCAAGTGTTCCGAGATACCCCTATCAACAGAAGGGAACCAAGGATGGCTCTCATGACACCTTCAGCTAAAGAAAGCCAAGTGCTCACTAAGGAACGAGCAGCTGCTCCCAGACCCCCAATGCAAAATCAAATGAGGGTCAAGGCAATTAATAATTAGCCTGCAGGAACAACTAGGGTATACAACCTTACTCTAGTGGAGGCGGCAGAAAATAATGATGTCATATCATGTATACACATTTAAACATTTCCTTACTTTTAGCATAGTAATTTTTATTAAATGATTTTTATTAAACATGGTTAATTAGGAACCTTATACATAAACAAAAAGCCTTGTAATGTATTGTTCGATATTTGGGCTAGTCACTCATTCATCTCTAAGAGCTTTGCCAAAGGTTTGAACTTACCTTTCTATAAATTAGCCAAAATTTTAAGTGTTGGACTTCCATCCGGAGCCCCACTTAGTGCAACCAAGTTTTGTGATCTTCAAGTGCCTGTTAATAAGAGAACGTTTCAAGCCAAGTTAGTAATTCTACCCATCGCAAATTTGGGCATCATTATGGGCATGAACTGGCTCAGTATGCATAATGCCACCATTGATTGCCAAAAGAAAAAGCTTTTCTTGCATTCACCCGATACCTCAAAAACCTTCATAGGAAGGTTTTGTACTCAAAGTTCTTTGATTAATGCAATCACGGAAGAAAAGTTAGTGAATAAGGGTTGCATTGCCTTTTTGGTAACGATGATGGGTAGCATCAAGGAAGAAGTTTCTATTTCAGATATTAAGGTGCTTAAAGAATTTGCAGATGTATTTCCGAAGATCTGCCTGGGTTATTGCCATCGAGGAGGTGGAGTTTTCAACTAACCTAATTCCCTATACACAGCCGTTGTCAAATGCACCCTATAGAATGGCACCAAATGAGCTTCAAGAGCTTAATGAACAACTACAAGATCTTTTGAATAAAGATTTTATTAAACCCAGCATGTCTCCATGGGGAGCATCCATTTTATTTATCAAAAAGAAGGATATGTCTATGCGGATGTGCATAGACTATAGAGAGATAAACAATGTAACCAATAAAAATAAGTATCGTCTTCCCCGAATCAACGATTTATTTGATCAATTATCTGGTGTGGTCGTATTCTCAAAGATTGATCTGTGATCTGGTTACCATCAACTACGGGTAAAAGACGCATATGTTGAGAAGACAGTATTTCGTACTCGTTATGGACATTATGAATTTCTCGTGATATCCTTTGGTCTTACCAACACACCCTCGATATTTATGGACTTAATGCAGAGAGTTCTAAAATCTTATTTAGATAAATTTGTTATTGTTTTTATTGATGAAATTATCATCTATTCAAAAACCCTGGAAGAACATGAGAGTCATTTAAAAGTGATTCTAGAGGTACTTTGAGAGCATGAGTTGTATGCAAAGTTTTCTAAATACGAGTTTTGGTTAAGTTCAGTAGCCTTCTTGGGGCATGTGGTAGATGCCCAAGGAATTTGCGTGGACCAACACAAGATCAGCGCTGTTCAAGAATGGTTGCAGCCTAAATCCGTGATAGAAATATGGAGCTTTCTGGGTTTGGCAGGTTATTACTGAAAGTTTTTCTAAGGTTTTTTCAAATTGCTTCTCCTTTAACTAAACTGACTCAGAAGGCAGTGCCATTCATTTGGACATCAGAATGTGAAGAAGCCTTTCATACCTTGAAAGATGAACTATTCTCTGCTCTAGTGCTAGTCCTTCCCAAAGATGGAGTAAACTATCAAGTATACATAGATGCCTCGGGAACAGGTCTGGGATGCGTTCTAATGCAGGAAGGAAGAGTTATTGCATACACGTCTTGTAATCTATAGCTAAACAAATGGAATTATGCACTACATGACCTTGAATTAGCGGCAGTAGTTTTCGCCCTAAAGATTTGGCATCATTACTTGTATGGAGTTGAGTGCTCCATCTTTACAGATCATCAAATCCTCAAATATATACTCACCCAAAGAGAACTAAACTACATGCAAAGAAGATGGCTAGAATTAATCTGTGATTATGATATGGACATCCAGTATCATCCTAGTAAAGCCAATGTTGTAGTAGATGCCCTTAGCTGTCGTACTACGCTTACAACTATGATCTCCACTAGCTCCTTAGAAGAAGAATTCTGCAAATTGGATATTAATCCAGTTTGTGGGGATATGTTGAGTGAAATTATCTCAATGAGTAATGTGGAACCCACTTTCCACAAATATGTATCCATTTCCCAGACTAAGGATGAAGAGTATTTAAACTTTAAACAGCCAATCAAGAGTGGCCACCATCCCAATCTTCATTTTCATAAGGGTGCTTTTTATTAGCAAAACTGTTTATGGATTCCCAAATCCATGCATTACAAAGTGTTAATTGAGGGCCATAACTCAGGAAATACAATTAATCCTGGATGCGCTAAAATGTATCAAGACCGAAAACAATCTTTTTGTTAGCCTGAGATGAAAAGAAGTAACATATTTTGTATCTAAATGACAAGCTTATAACCTAGTTAAGGCCGAGCATCAAAGGCTTGGTGGTTTGCTCCACCCTCCCAAAATCCCCGAATGGAAGTGGTTAGATATATTTATTGACTTTGTTATGGGTTTGCCTCATGCAAGATTCAGAGTTGATGCGATATGGGTTGTAGTTGATTAACTAACCAAGTCCGTGCATTTTATCCCCATTCGTCAAATAGATTCAGTAGAAAAGCTAGCCAAGCTCTACATCAAGGAGATTATCAAATTGATTGGGATACCTTAATCCATAGTGTCCAATAGGGATAGTAGATTTACATCCAAGCTCTTACAAGCAATACATCAGGATATGGGGACAACCTTAGCAATGAGTACAGCCTTTCATCTTCAAACGGATGGTCAAACTAAGCGTGTGAATCAATGCCTTGAAAATTTGCTTAGATTGTGTATTCTCGACATTGATAGTTCTTGGGAAGATCACCTCTGGCTGGTGGAGTTTGCATATAATAACAACTTTCAGGCCAGTATCAAAATGGCTTCATATGAGGCCTTATATGGCAGAAAGTGTAGCACTCAATTAGCCTAGTTTAGATTGGGAAGTGTGCAGTTAGTTGTATGGGTCTGAATGAGTAGAAGAAACTAATAAGAAGATTCAATTTATTCAACAAGGGATCCATACTGCTAAAGACCGTCAGAGTAAGTACCATGATATTTGCCATCGATTCAATGTTGGAGATTTTGCATACTAAAAGGTTAGCCCAATGAAGGGAGTCTTTAGATTTGGCATGGTTGGGAAACTTACTCCTCGTTATGTCGGGCCGTTTGAGATAACAGATAAAGTTGGATCTTCTGCCTATAAGATGGATCTTCCTGATAATTTTGTAGCTGTTCATAATGTATTCCACATATCATCATTGAGGAAATGCCTCAGAGATCCCTCTCACTTATTTTAGTTTCCAAAAGTACAAATTTAGCCTGATTTATCCTTTGCTGAAGAGCCAGTCCAAATCTTGGCCCGGGATCAAAAACTTCTGACAGGTCAATCTAATAATATGGTAAAGATTCAGTGGAAAAGTCATTTGCGAAATGAAGCTACTTTAAAGAAATAGGTGGACATGCGCCAAAAATATTCAAATCTCTTTAATCTAGGTACTTCCTTAGCTTCTTATCATTTCAAATAATTATCTTTTATCCTGTATTGTTCTTTTCATTATAGTGATGTCAATGATGACATCGTTCTTAAGTGGGTGAGTCCGTAATAACCCAGGTTATTACCCTAGTTTATTAAAGCTAAACCAAGTTTTGATTTTTGATTCTAGTACTTTAATTAAGTTATTAGGAGTATACCACAAAGACCTAGTCCAAATTAAGTGTCAAATGGATTAAATCTTGAGATTAGGAATTTCAGGAACCTCAGAAATTTACTCATTTAAATTGGCCTCAAATTAAAAATCCGACTTTGCCATTGCGCTCATCACCCTCAAATTAGCTAGGGGTGAAGTCTTGGAAGCATTTGGAAGACGTTGAATTTTTGGTGAATATTTTAATATAATTTAAACACCCCGGAAAATGAGAAAATTAATAACTCATCAAAACAAAAATTTGTCTTTGTCGTTGCATTCCTCACCTCTCAATTAGCTAAGGGTGATTTATTGGAAAATTTTAGAAATTAATTATTTAGTAAATTTTGATTAAAGAAATCAATTAAAAAGTAAATTAATATTTTTATTATTTGAAGTTAATTAACAACGCCGTCAGCATTTTCTAACTGCCATCTCCCTCATCTAATTTCACCATCTAATTGGACGGATCATCTGCGTCGTCTGATCATTTGATCAGGCAACTGAAGCCTTTCATTCTCGCGAGCATTCCACGTAGTGGAGGTCACAAGTGGCATCCGCCGCTATAGGACATTTCAAGCTTGATTCCTATATCTATTTCTACTCCTACCATCGGCTGCATCATTTTGGATCCTCTAATTTCAATCGAGAGTCCGTCTTGGCCAAACCCTAAGTTGCGATGAAGCCAATCAGATACCCGTACAAATCTTAATTTACTCCTTTCAATTCAGGCTAAATGCATCATCATTTATTCCTTATACTAGCAAAAATCGTTGCAAATTTTTGAAAACTAATTAACTTGTATCAATTTCAAATTTTGATTAAGTGCCCTCAATAATAATCAGTTTGCACTTCTCCTTCGTCCCGATAGGACCATTTAGGGCTTATGATATCTAGAGATCCTGGCAGCTTTAGCTGTCGATCCACCCATCATTGGAAATAGCTCGTCGAACTCTTCCTGATGCCATGCGGGCTAGGGTGTTCCACCGCCAGGAAGGTCATCATTTAGCATGCCCTAAGTTTGCGTCTGCAGTTCCTTCAGGGCCGATGAGTAAATTCTAAGTAATGTTAAGCCATTCTCTCTTCAATATAGGGAAAATCTATTCTCTCCTCAATCTTATGTCTCCTAATTTTGCTCTCCCCCAAGGAGATTTTCAAAATCCCTCTTGGGGCGCCGCTCGGGCTCCTCCTGAGGGGCGCCCTACCACCCTAAAAAGGGCGACCCTACCTCCTTCTCCTCGGCCCAAGCGGTGGCCGAGACTCCCCCTTCTTCTCTTGAGGCCTGGAGGTGGACCCTCTTCTCCGGATCGACTAGCCGAGGGAAGATCGATGTGTAAGATCCTCTCTTCAATCCTCAAGGTGCTGCCCCCTACGATTTTCCATGGAATAATGTCCGGGACGAAGCAGCAAGCGAAGTCAAACATGCTAGGTTCCATGGTTCTTGAACTTCAGGTTTGTACCTCGGTGGTGGTCCCCTTCTTCTTGTTTTGGTCTGAGCGGTGGCCAAGATTTTCCTCCCCTCAGGCGTTCCCTTTGGGAAGGTGGGAAGGTCCCATGAAAGGATGTTGGCTTCCTAGATTTCTTGATTTCTTGTGTTTTGATGTTTTGATGTTTTTCATAGATGAGATCGGGAAGGCATCATGCATCTTTCTTGGTTTCTTGAATTCTTGTGTCACTTTCGCCTTCTTCTTGATTTCTCTTCCTTTCTTCTCCTTTCTTTTTTATGTTTCTTTATCAGACCCTCGGGTCTTGCTTAAACGACTCCATCAGTTCATACGATGGGGGAACTATTCCTCATGGTCTTGTCTCCGACACTTCTCTTCCTATCTACCAAGGTAGATGATTGTGGAATCTGTAATTTTTTTGGCTCTTCATCGATAGAGGAAGTAGATCTTTTGATCAAATCTGCGAGTCATTCTGTTTTATCGGAGCTTTTAGCCTTCTTGAGATGGAGGAAGTACACTTGAAGGCCACCGGAATTGATGAAGGTGGTGGCATTTGGCCGGCGAGGCTATGGAGGTCTCGCAAAATCTTGGCTCTCGGTTTGGTCCAGACAGCGGGCTTCGGACAAGGGTTACGGGCAGGCAGGCTCGGGCTGCTTGGCCATTTCGAGCAGTTTTCAGGCAATCGCGAGCAGCGCCGACTTGGCAGGTTGTTTCTTGATTTTCAAATTCGAACTGATTTGTGGTTTATTTTGGCGGCTGCTACTTGAACTGGCTCTTAAGATTTACTCATATAAGGAGTGGCCTTCTCTAGGCCCACCAAGCGGCCCACTTATGGCCTTTTTGCTTGGCCCAAAGGTGGGCGCCTTCCAACCCCTTTGGGTTGGTTCCTTGCCTTTTTGGGTGAGTTTAATTGTCCTTTAGGTTCGTGATTCACTTATAATCGGTCAAATATTGAACCTGTTCTTCAAATTATTGTAACTCCTTATTTGGTTGGGTTAGCTTTTAGGTTGTGGGCTTTGGCCCACCACGTGGCCTCTTAGTTAGAAAAGTTAGCGTGGCCCATATATGAGCATCTATTGGGCTTTATCCCATTCCGTAAGCTCATCATGACATGGAGTTACATTATTTTATTCTTTAATTGACCATTATTAATTAGTATTTTCTCTTTTCAATTTCTTTATTTGGATTCTCCAAAATTAGATCTTATTCCAAATTAAGAATTTCCAAAATTAGATCTTCCAAAATTGGATCTCATAGATTGGTATTTCTAAGATAGGACTTTTAAATTTGGAATGTCAAATTGAAGATCTTCCAAAATAATGAATTGTTAAATTTTAATTTTCCAAATAAAAACTGATTATGAAAGGAAATCTCTATTTGCCTTTGGTCATTTTTTTAGTATCATTCCTCTCTTTTTGGATTCAAGTTGGGATTATGTTAGATTCAAGTTGGGATTATGTGTTGAGCTTTTTATATTTTTTTATTTTTATATTCTTAGAGTGTGTGAGTTGTAATAAAGCCCTTTATATCAAGTCTGTATGATTTACTTTGTTATCAATGAGAACTGCAGATTTGAAAAAAAAAAAAAAAAAGTAATGTTAAAGCTTAATGATGTGAGATGAATCTCACATCATGCCTTCCTCAAATCTTCTAATTCATCATTTCGGCTTTCAATTAAAGTTAGTGCTTGAGTGTTTATCTTAGTTCCCTAAGATCTTCTTCCTTAGGAATTAAGAATAGAATTATGTTAGTCTTCATTCATTGGATAAATTAGGCTATTCAATGAATGACACTTTGATTTTACTAGTGTATAGATTTTCATAATTTGATTATGATTATTTGATCTTTCAATCTTAGACTTAAGATTATAGATCAATCCTATTAAATTTAACTTTACTTAATAGGATATACCTTAATCTTTAATCCGTGAAATTATGTTTTTAAGCTTAAGTCCTTTAGGATCACTTAGGGATTAAGTGATTAAACCCCAATATTTAGGGTTTAATCCTTAAACTTTTCATCTCAATTTATCTTAACCAAAGCATGTTTGGGTTGTTTAAATCTTTAAAATAAATCCATTGATTATTATGTAAAATAATTAAATAAAGATTTTCCAATGCATAGCGCCAAAATCTTTAAATAAAGCATATCTATCGTTCAAACTTTAATATACACTATTGTTAAAATATTATATTTTCATAAATCTTAAACTCATAATCATAAATAGATATGATGTGTTGTGCTTACTTTAGAAATGAAAATGAAAATGTTTTTGTATACATTTAATTTTTTATATATAACTTTACCATACCGAAATAATATCTTGGAGATATTCTCTATATTGGTTAAGATTTGTGTCTCTTTGTTCTTGATTAATTCCTCACCTGGATGTGTTGCATTGTGTGCTGTTTGATCATAAAATATATTACATTATATTTGTTTTTTTTTTTTTTTAATTCTTCCTATCCACATGCAAAGCCTCATAAATTTATATTTCTATACTTATATATTAAGTGATATTTGTAAGTTCGGTTTTTCACTTAAATAATTCTTTTTTTTCTTCTTAAATTCGACTTAGTGTATAAAAACATTAATTTTTATTAAAAGAAATTTCGGTAATCCTTCCACTCCTCTCATCTTATTAGCAATTTGGGCTGCGAAAATAAAATAAAATACTGATACTACAAATTCATTGTTAATTAACAATTTGAATAAAATTATCATACTCATCTCATACTTTGCTTGATTCAAAGTTGTTTAACATTTCCTTATAACTAAATATTACTAAATAAAGGTACGGGATGGAGAAGTTACCGGAATCGAAGAAGCATGAAGCAACGACTTGAAGATGAGCAGCATTTTGAGAGAGGTAGAAGAAGTGCCGGGGTGAATGGGTGTGGCTGCTCTCGGCCTCTTGCCGAGAGGGAAGAGGCGGTGGAAACCTCTCGGCCTCCTACCGAGAGGAAGGAGATTCTCGACTTCTAGCCAAGAGGTGGAGAGGCGCAAACCTCTCGGACTTCTTGTCGAGAGGGAAGAGGTGGACGCCTCTCGACCTCCTGCCGTGCGGGAAAATCATTTGCGTCAAGCACAGAAATAAATTATGTTAGGTTTTAGAAAATTTAAGTTAGAAGAGGGGCTTATAAATACTCAAACGGATTACTGAGAGCCACTCGATCAAGATGGAGTGGCTAAAAATCACCAGAAATTCCAAGCTTCGATTGAATTGCCAAATGAACTCTAAAAATTACAATTTTAGTATCGAAATGAGCGTCTCAACGAGACGAACACACGCGTTAAAAATTATTAAATTTGAACGATTATTTTATTTTATATAAATTTTTAAGCAAAAAATTTTAAAAATTAATTACGATAAATAGGGAGCTCGAAAATTAACGAAACTTAAAACATAGCATCATCAATTAATGATTAACCTAAATATACAAAAAATTTTAATTTCTAATTTATAATTTTCTTATTATTAGCCTCTGAAGTTTAAACTTCATGAATTTATTTAGGACAAATCAGGATTCCAAACGTGCTCAAACTTTCACAGTAGAATCCCATCAATTTACATTATTTGAGGATATTTTTATTTATTTTTGATCGACTTAAATTGAGATCTTGAATTTCATCTTAATTTGCTCAAGATTGGGTCTAAACGGCTCAGTAACATCGTCGAGTTGTTACTGACTCCCCCACTTAAGAACGATGTCATCTTTGACATCATTGCTTAATTGATGAATGCTAGAGTTGAATCAAATATTAGAGACTGGCCCAAAAGGATTTCTAACCTTTTGACTTCATATAAGGGAGTTTGGCCTTCAAATGGAAACACCAAGAACTAGAGCCCAACCTTCAGTATTCCAAAGAGAGTGATACGAAGTTAGTTGCAGCTCTTTCAACATCGATACTGAATTTGAAAGTTTTAGAATATGCGAGCATTCATGAAAAATTTCAAGTAATTATAAACTATGTGATATCCCATTATTATCTAAATTTTAATGATCTACTTAATGATTGGAACTAATTGAGCTTCCAATTGACTTATAAATATTGATCTTTTAAGTCAATTGTAATTAATAGTAGAAGTAAAAGATGTTTAAAAAATAGTATTTTTAAGTAATTGAAGTTCATCTTATACTAGTCCTAAACTAATAAAATTAAGTAGATTAATAATTAAAGTGTAAGGAAATTAGTAAAGAAGAGTAATAATTATAGTTTGCTAAGTTAAAGGAAGATAAGCTAAAGGAAAATCTATTAGCTTCATCTAGTTAACTTACAAACTAGAAGATATCAAATCAATTAATCATAAACTCATCTAAGATTAATTGATGCTGAGTATTTACATGTAAGGAAAGAAAGAGATTATTTCCTATAAGTATTAATTTATTTATAGTTGTAGGCTAATGAAAATCAATTAGCTTATTAAAGCATGAAAGGAAGCTACTTTTCTCTAGTTTAATCAATAAAAAATTAAATTGGAAGGTTAAAGACTAATGGAGATATGTGCTAATGATCTAATTGATTGACTGGGCACTAGTCTAATCATAAGTTCTCTTAAAGAATTTTAACTCATAAATTAAAAGTGTCAAGTTAATCATAATACAAAAGAAATTGAAAGATTCTTAAGTTAATATAACAAGCACTTAAAGGAGAAGTAGAAATATGTAGAGATATAAGAATCTAATTCCAATTCTAATAATTTTAACATGAACTCTATTATATTTACTTAAAAGGAATAAATAGAATATTAACATATAAGTCTTTTACTATATAGAAGATTAAATGAAGATAAGAATATTAAGGAGTTAAAATTAAGCCAATTCAATAAATAGAACATTAATTCTAATTGAAGTCTATCATGACAAGAGTATTTGAAATTACATTCTAAAATCATGAATTCAACATTCTCCAAATGAAATAAGACATAAGATAATCATATAGTTCATTAATTTGCTAGAAGATGAAAAGAAATAACAATTCATTAAGGAACTAGCATTAAGTTAATTTAAAGCATATGGTATTAGTTCTAATTAAGTTCCAGCCTAAGCAAATTATATGTAACTTTATGTTCTAGTTACATGAAATATGACAATACATTCGAGTTAAGTAATCTAAATTCCATATGAAGCATATATGAAATAGAAGAATTAAACTCAGCATATACTATGTAATTATTCATGTTAGATTCACAACATTCATGTTACACAAATTATGAAAACTAGCTATAATAGTTGAGATAATTCCAACTTAGATATTCTCATACAAGTTATTATATCAAAATCATTCATACAATTTTCTACATATGAAGATGATTAATTATAGAAGTTTTAAATATTTCTAATTCATATTTTACATTAATATAAGAACTATCAACAATGATTTGAATAGTACAATTTGAAAAGATACATGCAATTTATTTAAATTAATTCATTCCTAAGTAATTCTATAATAGAAGAATTCAACTTAAACGAGCATTAAACATTTTCAATTATCATATTCATGGAAATGTATTATTTAAACATATAATTTAAAATTATATGTGAGATAATAAAATGAAATAAGTTTGATGTCCTAGAGTTCAATAATCCTAAAACAAGCATATGTGAACAAAAAGAATTTAATATTTTACTTAAATTAAGGAGCTAAATACCTAAAATATCCAAAAATTATCCAAATGATATGATATACATGTCAATGTGATCCTTATACCCTAATAAGTAAAATGACATTAACTAGATTTAATTTGGGCAATTTTGAATTTTTTAGGGTTTGGAGGAGTCTTAATTAGGGTTAAAATATTATTAAGAGATCTAGGATTCAAAACTTAAGTTTAATATTTTATTATTATTTCTCATATTTTTGTGAGTGAAATGAACTATTGAAGTGTTCAATTTGGATTTCATATGATTAAGTTATGCTATATTTAAGATTTAGAATTAAATATAAATTAATTAATTATCCAAAAATAATGATTAATAAATAATCATCCAAACAGGAATTAGATGTCATATTATTAATCTATATATTTTTGCGATAAAAAAGATATAGAATTTCATTATAATTGGATAAGTATCATTAAAGTTATTAATTTATTGAAGCTAGATTTATTAAATTAACTTTCAATTAAATTATAATAATCCATTTTGATTAATATATACGGCACCTTTTTAACAAAGAAATTGGGTTTAAGTGGGCCATCTATCTGGCCCAAAAGTAAGCTGCATTAGAGATCGAATAAGCCCGGTCCGTCTATATTTCTGTTATAATGGATTGGGTGGGTCCATTAGTGATACGGGCCGTGGACTTCTCACTGGCCCATTTCTCAAATTCTTCTTCCTGGGACTACGCATGAGCTACAATTACGGCCCAGGCTATACTCCTTCCCCGTCGAGCAAAAATGGGAATGGAGAATGCAAGGGGCGAACCCTATAGGTTCTATCGAAGGTTTGCGAACTCTCCAACAAGTAGAATGGTAGTTAGTGTAGAGACGAACTAAAAAGAAATTATGGGTTTAATTAAACCTAACAACATCAATGCTATCTTTGAAGTTTAAAAAAAAAAAGAATCTGCAAATCCTGAGAAGAAAAGGGATTATGCAGATTAAAAGTGATTTACTGCATAAGCATTTGATAGTAAAATTTGGAAATCAGAACATACTAAAAAAAATTAAATAAAACCTAATAAGGGATTTTTTTAAATGAAATTTATTGCAGATTTTGTTTATGCAGAAACTATAAGGAAATTTATATCATCATTAATCACAGAGTTTGATTCGAAGCTTATACGATTTAATTCGAAGTTACAAAAAAAAATCTACAGGGATCCATATACAGAAATGAATACAAAGCTTAAATCTGCCATATACATCTCTATGAGCTCGATCGGAAAAAGTTATGCTCGATCGACTCAAACTACAGATCTAAGAAAAAAATTGCAGCTATATAATATGTAGAAGTGATTGCATAAGAGCTAGAGAAATTAGGAAGTACTTGGAGATTGAGGAAGACCGAAATTGGATCCCCTTTGAAAAGCTCTTTGGAAAAATAAAAATTTGTATCCCTTGCCAATTAAGAAGTAGAATAAGGAGATATATAGGAAAAAGGCGGCCAGCTGGAGGGAAGATGCTCGTACGCCACTTCTCTGGCATGGAAGAGGCACGATTGCAAGAATTAGGGAAGACGTACAGTGAAGATTTTTGAGCCGTTGGATCTTACCCACGATCCAACGTTCAGACGAGATCTGTGGTTAATGGCCGTTTGATTTGGATTTATTTATGTTCAAAGGCTAGATCTTGCTGATCCGCTGTTCCGCGCTCGGTGCTGAACAGCGGATCCCCGCTGTTTGCATTTGACCATTCAGCTTTTTTAATAATTAATTATATATTAATTTATTTTAAAATAATATTTAAATATTAATTTTATCCTTTCTTATTTAATCAAAATTAAGTATTCAAACGACACTACAAAAAATTCCTAAATTTTTACCTATATTTAATTGAGGGGTGAGGAACTAAAAAATGAAATCGAATTTTTAATCAAAAATATATTTAATTATCATAATTTTCTGAGTATTTAAATAATATTAAAATAATTAGGAGATTTTCGATAACTCTCAAACACTTCCAAAATATCACCCCTAATTAATTTGGGTGTAGTGAGTTCAATGGTGGACTCTGTTTTTGATTTTGAGGTCTTTATACATTTAAGATTTTTAAAATTATTAGAAAACTAAAAAATATTAAAAATTATTAAATGGTCTCCAAATTACATGAAATTTGAGGTGGAGACTCTTAGTACTATTATAAGAGTAATGGATGAGATTTAGAGTAAATTGGGTAACTAATTAATAGGTAACATATTAGGTTTGTTACAAATAGAGTGGGGGATAGGAAGGATCTCCCATACTTCTAGAATGGATGAGCCGTTGAGGTTGTTAGGGGACCATGCTATGCATGATCGGGTGGGACGATGATGAACAACGTTTGCTTAAGTCTTGGCCATCTGATCTTGGACAAATCTAACGGCTAGGAATAGGGGTTTGAGTGATTAAATTGGCGCCATTGGATCAAAGGATTGGATGGCTCAAAAGCAATCTAGTTTAGCTGTCACATAGGACAAGCCTCTTAGTGAATTGTCCATAGTCCTCACAGCAGATCCGAAGGATATGCGTTGGAGGGGTAAAAATGCAAATAAGAATTGTGTAAAACCCTTTTATGCAATTTTCCTAATTTAAATTTAGTTTAATTTAGGCTTAAATAACTCTCAAAAAATGCATGGTATAAGAATTATGACTTAATTTGGGTGTGAGAAATTCAAAAAAGCAATCAAATTTTGATTTGAAAATTAATTTAATTTAATTAATTTTCTAGGTCTTAAAATTAGCTAAATAATTAATTAATTTAATCAGGTTCTAATGGATCCCAAAATTTTTGGATTAGGTTCTAATGAAATTAAGCTTTAATGGCACAAAAATTAGAACTTAGTTTTTGACAGACTGTAAATACACGTCTGCATTTGTACGCAAGTGTACGTGGTCTGAAGTAATAAATGGAAAGTGTGAGTTTTCGGGATTTATCGATCCATAGAGAATTGGATGTTCTGTTAATAAGGTGTATCTATTCTCACTAATGTTTAAGCTATGAGTATTTGGTTTTAGTTGGTTCTAGATCAAGCACAATAATCACTAAGTAGAAGATAAGTCAGATAAAAGGAAGAGGAGAGTTGGGTTCATCCCACATGTCATGATAGGTCGCTTATGCATGGTTATTCCTCAAGCATTTATCTTTTATTTACTCAGATTTAAATCAAGTGCACATTATTCTTCCTTGAGTTTTATCTCAATGATTCACAAGTTTAAATCTTGTGCACAAAATGAACACATAGTCGGATCTATTTCGGCATAAAGATTCTTATAATATTTTAGGTTTGTAGTTTTCATCTTATCTCTTGATCAAGGAGATGAGGATATTAAATTTGTAAGATCTTATAAGCATTGATTCCACTAAGAGTGTCACTCGCATCGCACCTAGTTGAAATGAGGGATTCAATATATTGGGCTCAATGACTATGTCACCTCATTCATGAGCACACAACTATTTCTTTCCCTCCCTCAATTATGTGGAGCTAATGGGCTCAATTAGTGGGTATTAGCATTACAAGCATCAACACTTTAGTTGAGCTTAGATTAAGGTGCACTAAGCTCAAGAACTTTCTCACATAGTTCTAAGCTCTCATGCATTCATAGATCTAGCATCTAACTTAAGGTGAGCTATAGAGCACAAAACACTTTAGTTCTTGAGTTCATTAGTCCATTTTCTCTTAATTCGCAATCAAGACTATAGTAATATTAAGCATTTCTTGAGTAAGGCATTGAGTTCCTAACTTTTACTAATGTTTGAGGAAAACTTCATACAAATGAAAGTAGCTATCAAACATATGAGATTACCCCAACTCTTTCCAAGGGAGATTTAGCTCTCCATTATAAAGGAGATGAAAAAGAACACATACATGGATAAAGACTCTTTCATGATCAACTAAGAAAAGAGTTTACAAAATAAGGGTTTAGAAGATACTAGGAACATTCCTTGGAAGTTCTCCGGGCTCTTCTTCTCCTTGCTTGAAGTTCCTCTCTTAGGTCGCTAATGTTGCCTTTCTTCTCCTTCTTCCTTGGAAAAATGAGCTCTTCCACCCTTGGGGAGTTCCTCTCTTCCACAATGTATCCCCTCTTCCTTTACTTATTGAAGTGAGCAAAATTGGAACCCTCTTCTAGTCAAGAGGAGTGATATTTATAGATGAGGGCTGCATCTTTAATCTCCACATCCAAAACCAGCACAATCCTTTAAAAATCTAAGCAATGATGGCAAAAACCACTTGATGGATGAGGTGACCAATTCTTTCATTTGTTTTAGCCATTACATCACCTCGTAAGCCTCTTTTCCATTTAAAAAAAATGTAGCACTTGCAGAGGGAATGATGGCCGGAGACAAGATGCTGGTTGGGGGTATTGTCCCAACAGCATTAAATGCTTCTGCCAGAGAAAATTGCGGTGGGCCGCTGCAGCGCGCTGTGGCGTGCAATGGCGTAGGCAATTTCTGCAAAGTGTCCCGCTGCAGCGCGCGACTGCGTCCAATTTTTGCAAAGTGACCCGCTGCAGCGCGCTAGTGGCGCTAGTATTTTGCAAATCGTACCGCTAAAGCGCAATGTAGCGGTAGCATTTCACAAAAAATGCTCCGTTACTGCGCGCGATAGCACCAGTATTTGCAAATCGCACCGCTGCAGTGTGCTAGAGCGGCAGAATTTCACAAAATGCTCTGCTGCAGTGCGCGATCACACCTACGGTTTGCAACTTGAACTACTGCAGCGATCGATCGCGCTTGCGGTTTGCAACTTGAACCGCTGCAGCGCGCGATCATGCCCGCAGTTTGCAACTTGAACTGCTGCAACACGCGATCACGCCCGTTTTTGGAAGATGACCCGCTATTGCGGTTTCCTTTGAAAAAATGGGAAATTGCACCAATGGCTCAGAATTCTTTGGATAGGCCATTTTCCTGAAAAGATAGACAAATTTGATTAAGAGAGCCGTTTAAGATTAGAAATGAATGAAATTGTCCTTTATTTTAGATATAATTTATGGATTCATCAGTTTTGTCCAAATTAAGCATGGTAGCAACCTAGGGTTATTACAGATTCCTTCACTTAAGAATGATATCATCATCGACATCACCTAAGCGAAAAAAGAAATCAGAATAAGAGTTTAAAAGAGATTTTAGGTAGTACCAAGATTCTTGAATATCTTTGGATATTTTAACCACATATCTTATTCTTTTTCCTAGGTGGCTTTTTTGGCACTACAATTCTGCCACTGCACTTTAATCACTAGGATAGAATGGATTTTGAGCTTCTTTTGATCCTAGTCCAAAATTATGATAGTTTCTTCTATAAATGATAGATCTGGCTAAAAGATTATAGAAGGAAATGAGATGTAGAAATTTGGTTCTCGAAGGCACTTCTCGAGAGACAACACATAATACACATTGTGCACTACGGAGAAATCATCTAGCAATTTTAGTTTATAAGCAGATGATCTGACTCTTGAATTAATTTTTATAGGTACTACATATTTGAGGCTAAGCTTTTCAGCTACTCCAAACTTGTACACACATTTCATGGGACTTACTTTCAGATATACAAAATCACCTTTCTAAAATTCTAGAGGATGATGACAAGAATCATGATATTTACTCTGTTGATTCTACATTGCCTAGATCCTTTGTTGAATGAGTCTGGCCTTCTTATTAGTTTTGTCAACTAGTTATAACCCATATAATTTAACATCTCCGGTATCAGATTAGGATAATAGGGTACTACATTTTCAACCATACAATGCCTCATAAGGAGTCATCTTGATGCTAGCCTGGATACTGTTATTATACACAAACTCAACTAGTGGTAGATGTTCCTCCCAACTTTCATTAAAATCAAGAATATAGAGTATTATAATATCTTCAAGCACTTGATTTACTCTTTTAGTTTGGCCATTAGTTTGAGGAGAAAGGTTGTGCTCATTGCTATGGTGGTTCCCAAGTCTTTATGTGCTACTTACTAAAACTTGGATGTAAACATACTATCTCTATTAGATATTACAGATTTAAGAATTTATGCAGTCTGAAAAGTTTTCTTATATAGAGCTTGCGAACTTTTCAACAGAGTCAAATTGATGGTTATGAATAAAGTGAGCGGATTTAGTCAAATGATCGACGATGACCCATATTGCATCGACACCAGTATTTGTGCGAGGCAATACCATCACAAAGTCCATCTAAATGTCTAACCATTTCCACTCAGGAATTTTTAGCTGATCCAATAGACCACCTGGATTTTGATGCTTAGCCTTAACTATATTACACACATGGAACTTTGCCACGAATTCAACGACACTTATTTCCATGCCTGGTCACCAAAATGGTTGCTTCAAATCTTGGTACATCTTGATGGTCTCAGGATGAATTCTATATCCAGAATTATGTCCTTCAACAAGAATCTTCTGATGCAAAGACATCATAATACAAATTTTATTACCTTGATAGATTGAAGTACCATGGACTTGCAGGTCAGTTCAATGTCCACTTTTAATGTCGACCCTGAGCTTGAGATATTGTTCATCCATTATTTATGTGATGGAAACATCTATGAGGAAAGGTTGTTGAACCAAACTTAATTATATTAGCAAGTTCAGCATTTCTTTGTGTATAGGTTCTATGCACATCTTCAGAATTCCTCTAATATAGGACTTTCTACAATCATAACACATAGAGTAGCACAATGGCTAAGAGCTTCTGCTATGGCATTTGCCTATCTTGGATGTTATTGAATACTCTGACCATAATTGCTAATTAGTTATAACCATCTTCTTTGACAAAAATTCAATTTGCGCTGGATTAAGATATATTTCAAGCTTTGGTGGTCAGTGAAAATTCCACACTTAACACCATACAATTAATGATGCCAGACCTTTAGAGCAAAAATAACAACAACAAGTTCAATATCATGCACAGAATAATTGTTTTCATGCAGCTTTAAATGACCAGAGGAATAAGTGATGACTTTTCCTTCTTGCATCATCACTCATCCCAAACCAATTCCAGTTGTGTTGGTGTATATTTGACAATCTAGACCTTCCTTTAGTAGGACTACCACTAGAGCGATTGAGAACACATCCTTTAGCTTTTAGAAATGCTTCCTCACCATCAGGATTCCAGATGAATAACACTACCTTCTAAGTCAGCTTGGTTAGTAGAGTTGCAATTTGGGAGAAACCTTTAACAAACTCTTGTAGTACTCGGCTAATCCCAAAATACTACGAATATCTGATACTGACTTAGGCTGTACCCAATCTTGGATTGCACTAATATTTTTTTGATCCACCTGTATTTCTTGGGCATCAATAACAAG
This sequence comes from Gastrodia elata, assembly GCA_016760335.1. Lineage (NCBI taxonomy): Eukaryota > Viridiplantae > Streptophyta > Magnoliopsida > Asparagales > Orchidaceae > Gastrodia > Gastrodia elata. The sequence continues at coordinate 2,009,454 of CM028677.1, read as the reverse complement.
ACCCATGAATGCTACTAAGTTTAACTGAATTCACACTTAGAGTATTTAACATATAGATGTTGAGCTTGCAGCATTTCTAAAATTGTTCTTAACTAATCTTCATGCTCTTCAAGATTCCTGGAATAGATGAGAATATTATTGATAAAGACTATGAAGAATTTGTCCAAGCTGGGTTTCATGACTCACTGCATCAAGTCTATGAAGATAGGTGGTGCATTAATTCCAAATGACATCATTAAGAACTCATAATGACCATATTGAGTTGATGATAACCCGATCTTAAATCAACTTTGTAAAATATCACAGCTCCAGACAATTAATCGAACAAATCATTAATTTAAGGAAGGGGATCTTTATTCTTAATGGTGATTTTATTTAATTCATGATAATCTATACACTTATATATAAATCTATCTTTCTTCATAATAAAGAGAATTGCCACTCTCAAAAGGGAAATGTTGGGTCTAATAAACAATTTGCTTAGCAACTTTTGTAGTTGATCATTTAATTCTTACAGTTTCTTAGGTTCCATTCTGTATGGAGCTTTGGAGATAGACTGACTTCCGAGAATTAACTCAATAGAAAAATCCACTTCTTTAATAGGTGGCAGACCATGTAGGTCTTCTGGGAATACATCTACAAATTTTTTAACTACCTTGCTCTCAGAATGTGGAGCAGTTTCTCTTTCTTCATCCATCATGGTGACAAGATAAGCATTGCATCCCTTATTAATCATCATTTCTACTTTGATTGCATTGATTAAAGATGTTTGAGTACTACTCATTCCTATAAGCGCTTCTGGCTTGCTATGGAAATGAAGGGTACCTTTCTTCTTTTGATAGTTAATTATCGCACTATGTCTATTGAGCTAGTTCATGCCCAAAATAATATCAAAGTTGGATATAGGCTGGATAATTAACTTAGATTCATAATCTTGGTTGTTCAATGGAATACTAATGTCGTAGAACTTATGCGCTCTTTTGCATTCGCTTTCTATTTCGTAAAAAAATAAGTATTATGCTTATGCTCATTGTTGGGTTACAGAAGGAAGGCCAATGCTCAAGGTTTTTGCTAGTTTATATAATGGCATAATAAGTTATTTAGCAAAATGCATAGAGATAAAAGAATGACTAGCCCCGATATTAAATAATACATTACAAGATTTGTCATTTTATAAGGGTCAAATGGAGCGAATGGGAGGAATAGAGCTGGTTGGGGGCAATCTGGAAAAATTGGGATCTTTTGAGAGTGCAAAGGGACTCTTTGAGGATCCCAAAAGGTTTAAATAGGCTTGGAAGCTCATGGAAGCCTAAGAGGATTCAGGCCATTCGCCACGGGTCTAAGCCGAACGGTCGGCTTCCATTAGTTGTTATGGGCGGAATTGGGTCTTAGATGAAAAAGCTAGGCTACTTGCACAACAGGTTTATGCTATGATACACCATTTATTTCTTTATCTAGATTTCATCTTGCTTTGTTGCTTGATTAATGTTTTATGCATTTATCAACTCACAACTATAATTTTTTTTTTTATTGGCAATCACAATTTGATGTCTATTTTACCATAAAGATTACAACACTTTTCTGTTCATCTTGAAGAGCGATTTAGAATATGCAGCAGAAATGGGGACAAATAATGGGAAGCATGCTGGGATTGATAAGGATAATATTGCAATAAGGCTTGAATAGATATATAAAGGAATTGAATTTATTGATGCATATTCTGTAGAGTCTTGTGCAGCTTCAATTTTGGCGGTAAGTGCTTGTTAGATTCATAAGTTTGATTGTAATGCTTAATGTGTTAGAGTTTTTTTATGTTAAAAATGACTTTTGCTTGCATCATCCACTTTTTTACCATTAATATCACTTGATATTTTTGATGCAACACTAAAGATTATATAGATTAAGCATATTTAAAAAATTGCACGTCTCTTGTTTTGTTGCAGCATTGATGATTTGGTAAATCAAGCATAATGAGAAATATGACAGTGAACCTCATGACCGAAACTTGCTAGCACTAAAGTTAATAACAAAAAACCTTCTACTTTGTAATCTTGGAAATTGGTACATATTGGATTACATATCAGCGAAATAATCTGCTCAGTGTACCTTTTCAAATATTCAAGAACCATGATTTAAGAACTTAAGAATCATGTCTTAGAATTTTATATAGAAATTTTAGATTCATTTGTGACATTTTCAAAGAATTAGACATCCAGATTTATATTAATCTATAGGACCAAATACACTTTACCTAACACTCTTTTGTAGTTTTTGTTTCTATTTTTATAAGTAGGTTTTTTCATTTATCTAGATTACATCAGTTGTAAATCATGTGGCATTGCTATCATTACACAACTATTTGTTGTGATGTTCCTAGTACAAGAACAATCTGAATTGTTAATTTAACTAAGAGTTGGAAGTGGGATAAAATAAGAATGAAAAGGATGTTATTTTTATGAGCACATAAAGATTGAAAGCATACCTTCCTGCGTAGGTGCACTAAGAAAATATATTTGGCAACAAAGTATTGGTTTTATTACACTTGTGTCACAGATGTGTTCTAAAATAGTTACCATTTGTTTGCTTGCTAGCAAAACAAATATGGCAAAAGAACCCAACACAATCATTGTTACATATTTTACATTTTTTAAAGTACTATAGGCTGAGATGTTTTTTAACATATATATTTATTTATTTATTATATCAATTATTCTTAAATTTTGTAAAATGTTTCTCTCATTTTGTAGGGCTTGATTATTTATCATATATCTATATGGAAATTTGCCATATGATTCTCTATTTTATCCATGTTTCATGTTAGAAAATGGCATTCCTTGAACTCTATAATTATTTATTATGATTGAGAACTAAGAACGATGGCATGTACTACACATACTTTTGAACAAGTGTGTGTGAACGAAATCTCAAATACAAATACAAGGATCGTATTAGATCATATTAGAAACAACTCTCAGGTCAGTGAACACACTTACGTAAACTACTTGACATATTTATTGACTACATTTAGGTTTTTACTTTTTTTTTTCCTTTAACTTGTGGTGGAATGATTGCAATCCTTTATCTGATTGAGTGAAATGATTATCACTCAACAATAGCTTCTCTTGTTAGTGGGTTAACCAATATATATAATAATAGGGTTTTGAAAGTTGTAATCAATGCACCACTAATTTTACATTTGCAATTAGTCTCTATTTTGTGGATCCTCAATTTCTTTCTTTTCTTGTATTATTAGTACTGTGCAGGAATGCAACTTATCCTAATGTTGAAGGAATCTTGTTTAATTTTTTATTCTTAATTAATAGTTTCCCCTTTTAAAAGTTACAATAAGAAATTAGATAGAAAATTGTGCTCTGTTTTTCACAATATATTTATTTTAATGCTATCATATATGCATTTCTTATTCCAAAATATGTTTAGGGACTTAGTTGGATCATGAGATATTATTATTAATGTGTATGCTCTTGGTAGTGATTAGTTTTATATCCAAACAACCAATTCATTGTTGTTCCTCTTTCAAGAATTTTTTTTCTTAACTAAATTAAAAAATAAGTTTACTTGCAATTTATATTGGTAGCTTTTTAAAGTTTCAATTTAGCCGTATTTTCTTTTATGCCAAGCTTTTAAGTGGACCCATACATTGTAGTGCTCTAATGAATCTATCAGCATAGCCTTTAAAGTCATTTTTCTCTTAAGATAAAAATGAAAGTCCATAAATTCTCTATTTGTAATTTAAAGTAAATGCTCAGACTTTGAGATTGATATAAATGGTAAATAGTTTTATTTATACTAATCATAATGGGTTGCATATGATTTGTTGGTTTTATTTTATTAAGATGTGCATTTAGCTTTTCTATTTTACAAAAAGTGCTGCAAATTGTCATTTATTATTGAAAGATGCTTGTTAGCTGAAACTAAAAAGTTTGAACACATTAACGGTGTGTCATTTTTGGATGCATTTGTTGGTTGAATACCCTTTTTGATCAACTAAAATTTATCTTATGCTATGTTGGAAGAGGAAAGATGGTTTCTCTTTCAAAAGTTACAATAAGGAATAAGGTCAAAAGGTGTGCTATGTTTTTCACAATATTTTGTTTCCATAATAACATATCTGCCTTTCTTATTCAATTACATGTTTATGGACTCAGTAGGATCATGAGACATCATTATTAAGGTGTATGCTTTTTGTAATAGTTCATTTTTACATCCAAACAACCAATTCATTGTTGGTGTTCTTTCAGGAATTTTCTTAACTAATTAAAAAACAAGTTTACTTGTGATTTAAATTTTTTGGTAGCTTTTGGTTATTATTATATTGAAAAAAATTCTTCATTTTTTGTACAAAATTTATTTCATATGTGATGTTCTTAAATTTCTGGTTTTATCTATATCTCTATGCACTCTTTGTTTCTGATCTCAAATGTCTTTCTGATTTATAGATTAATTTTTGATCTAATCATTCATTTAAACTAATAGATCAATTAATGGGAACATTACTATATCCCAAATTTATTGTAAACTATGTTTACACTTTACTTATTGCATATATCATTTACTTTGCGATTTAAATTGATAGTTTCTAGTAATTCGCTTATTAGTATATCGGACAAAAATTCTAGAATTTTTGTATAAAATTTATTTCATAGGCGCTATTCTAAAATTTAAGGTTTTATCCACACCATGATGCACTCTTTGCTTCTAATCTCATAAGCCTTGCTGATTTAGAGATTAATTGTTTCCTTGGTCATTTGCTTAACCAATTGATCTATTATTGGGAACATTACTAGATCCTAGGCTTGTTGTAAACTATGTTTATTTTCTACTTATTGCATATAATGTTATATTGATCTTTCAATTTAGTTTTCTTTTCTCTTAACCAAAAGCTTTTAAGCGCTACCCATACCCTATGATGCTCTGATAACTAATCCAACACCACCATTAAAGTTTTTTTACCATAAAGGTAAAAATGAAACTTCATGGATTCTCTATCCAAAGTCTAAAGTAAATGGTTAGACTTTGTGATTGATATGAATAGTAAAAAGTTTGTATGGCATGTTATTATACATATCAGCCTTTGTTGCGTATGCTTAGCTGGTTCTATTTAATTAGCATGTTTTGCATTGGCTTTTCTATTTTACACTAGGTGCTGCAAAATTGTCATTTATTGATGAAAGATGCTTGTTAGCTAAAACAAGGAAGCTTGAACACACGTTAACGGTCTGCCATTTTTTGAGTACCTTTTTATTTACTAAAAGTTATCATATGCTTTGTCTAAAAGATGAAATATATATATGAATAATATGATGTTTGCCATACTTTATATTGATAGTGAACATCCTTTTGCCATTCAATTTGCTTCAAATTATAAAATTAAATCTCAATTACCAATGCAAGGATCATATCAGATTATACTAGAAACAATTCTTATGTCAGTAAGCACACTTAAGTGACTACTTGACAGACTTATTGATCGTATTTCCAAAAACTTTTAACCCTGCCCATTCCCTATGTTGCTCTGACAACTAATCCAACATTTCCTTTAAAGTACTTTTACCCTAAAGGTAAAAATGAAACTTCATAGATTCTCTATCTAAAATCTAAAGTAAATGATCAAACTTTGTGATAGATATTAATGGTAAAAAGTTTGCAAGGTAGGTATTTATACTTATCAGCCTTTGTTGTGTATGCTTAGTTGGTTTTATTTAATTAAGATATTTTGGTTATGGCCTTTATATTACTTTGGAGCTGCAAAATTATCGTTTATTGATTGAAAGACAATTGTTAGTTGAAACAGAGAAGCTCGAACACACATTAATAGTATGCTATTTTTTGATGTGTTTCTTGTTTGAATACCCTTTTTTATTTACTAAAATTTTGCTTATGATTTGTCTTGAAGAGGAAAGATACATGAATAATATAATGTTTGACATAATTTAAGTCCATAGTGATCATTCTTTCACCATTCAAATTGCTTCACTTTACCAAATGATATCTCCAATACTAATGCAAGTATTTTATTATATCATACCAACGGGTCGGGGAAGGGGCACCATTTGTAGAAGGTGGAAGGGTCCTGGTAGGCCGTGGAACCCCAAGAGTCGGACCCATCGTGCAGTCCACCACTGACCATATCAGAGAGAAACAAACCCGCGCAGACCCACAGAGTAGGGTGCAAGCAATCATGAGAACACTTAGTCATGTTCCTCCAAAACTGGTAGAGCGAGCAGGCAATAATCTGGTGCTGAAGCGACAACGGCAGGAATGCAATAATCTGGTGCAGAAACTGTCGAGAACAGTGCAATAAAATTTTCTTGTATTATTAGTACTGTGTAGGAATGCAACTTATTTTTTATTTCTTTATGCCATCCTTGTATTCTTGAACTTCCCAAAAATGCTTATATACTTGTAAAAGTAAGATGACATTTTATTTTTTTGCTATGCTTCTTGTTTTTAAACATCAACTAAATATGTACTAGTTTACTATTGTATTTGTTTGATTTTGATACGAATTACATCTCTATTATGCTGTGAACATTTCTCTTTATTTTCAAGGATTCTTATTTTTAATATTATGGAAAAGGTAGAATCCCAAGAATTATATCTAAAATAATATGCAAATTACCTGAAGTATCATTCATTTCATATTTCATTTTAAAGTTTTTGATCAAGATCAAAATACATTAATAATCTAACTACACTTTAAAAAGCTTCATGACTAAGATTATTACATGATATATTCTTGCAAACCATTTATTTGCGCAGCATGCGACGTCAACTTACGTTGGAGTTTAAATTTTTTGCGCAATAGTTCCATGGGAATCGTTACACAAAACTTATGCGCTGCAAAATTATTACACAAAAGTTATGTTTAATCAAGATGTATATTCTTGTTCCTTGCGAATTGTTTCACAAAAGTTTTGTTTTAATCCGCTTGAGGATTTATGTAGGACTTAGGCATATGGATGGATGTCTTTAATTTTTAATGTTTTTGAATTGATATGTGAAACTGACAAATTGTTTGATGTCAAATTTGTAATTGTAAACTTTCAGTTTATGAGAGCTATTATATAGCCTTAATCAGTAATCGATCATGATTGTGTTGCATATTTTAAAATTTGCTTCACATTATAAAACTTGCTTCATGTTATTCTAAAATTTCAATATTTATTCATATCACTATGCCATCTTTGCTTTTGATCTTGAATGCCTGGCTGATTTGGAGATCACCTTATTCCTTGATCATCTATTTAAACAAATTGATCAACTAATAGGAACATTATCCGCTTCCAAGTTTGTTGTAATTTGAATATGCATTTTACTTATTGCATATTTTGTTGTTGATACGATGCAAAATATAGTGATCATTCAATTTAGTTGTCTTTTCTTTTATACCAAGCTATTAAGCGCTGCCCATACAAAATGATTATGCTTTGTTTGAAAGAGGAAAGATATATGAATAATATAATATTTGACATATTTTATATCAATAGTGATCATCCTTTTGTCATTCAATTTGCTTCACAATATCAAATGAAATCTCAATTACCAATGCAATGATCATTTCAGATTATAATTGAAACAATTCTCAAGTCAGTAAGCATGCTTAGGTAACTAATTGAAATATTTATTGACCATATTTCTATTTTTTTTTCTTTAGTTGCTTCCTTTGTCTAATAGAAACAATTCTCATATATATATTTTTAACTAGGTTATACATCAAGTGTACAGTATGATTTAAATTGGTAGCTTTTGCTTATTTGCTTATTATTATATAATGAAAATAAATCTGTATTTTTTAAGTGAAATTATTTCTTAAGCGCTATTCTAAAATTTTAATTTTTTATTCATATCACTGTGACATCTTTGCTTTTGATCTTGAATGACTGGCTTATTTGGAGTTCACCTTATTCAATGGTCTTCTATTTAAATGAATTGATAAACTAATAGGAACATTACATGCTTCCAAGTTTGTTGTAAATTGAGTTTGTATTTTTACCTATTGCTATTTTTTTTGACATAACAATAAGCTTTTAAGCGTTGCCCATACACTGTGGTGCTCTAATGACTAATCCAACATCGCATCTAATGTCATTTTACCCTTAAGGTAAAAATGAAATTCCATAGATTCTCTATTTGAAGTCTAAGGTAAAAGCTAAGGATTCGAAATTGATATGAATGATAAATAGTTTGCGTTGCATGTATTTATACTTGCCATAAGTCATATGTTGTGAACACTGTCTCTATATTGCCTAGGATTCTTATTTCTAATATTAGGGAAAAATGTAGAATCCCAAAAATTATATTTGAAATTGCATGAAAATCACTTGAAGTATCATTTATTTTAAAGTTTTTGATCAAGATCAAAATGCATTAATAATTTTCATTCATCTAGTTATACTTCTAAACATGTGTATGTTGTTGGTAGTCATTAGTTTTAATATCCATACAACCAATTCATTGTTTTCTTTCAAGAATTTTTTTTCTTAACTAAATAGTAAAACAAGTCTACTTACAATTTAAATTGGCAACTTTTGGTTATTTGCTTATTATTATTTCAAAATAAATTGTTCAATTTTGGTATGAATTTTTTTTATTAGTGCTATCAAAATTTTCAAGTTTTATCCATATCACTATGCATTCTCTGCTTCTGATCTCAAATGCCTTGCTGATTTGGAGATGAATTTTTTCATTGCCACTTGTTTATGCCAATTGATTAAATAATGGGAACAGTACTAGATCCATGGTTTGCTGAAAACTTTGTTTGCATTCTACTTATTACATATATAGTTGAGGATAGGATGTAAAATCTAGTGATCCTTCAATTTAGTTGCCTTTTCTTTTATGTCAAAAGTTTGTATGCACTATCTATATACTTGATGCTCAAATGATTAGCCCAACACAGCCTTTAAAGTCCTTTTACCTTCAAGGTAAAATCAAAACTTTATAGATTCTAAAGCAAATGCTTAGGCTTTGAGATTATTCTATGAATGGCAAAATGTTTGATTGACAAGTATTAATAGTTGTCAGATTGGGTAGCATATAGTTTGCTGATTTTAATTAATTAAGATGTTGTGAATTTCACTTTTCTATAATACATTTGGTTTTGCAAAATTGTCATTTATTGATTTAAAACATTTGTTAGCTAAGACAAAGAAGCTCGAACACACATTAACGGTGTGCCAATTTTTTATACATTTTTTGTTTGAGTACCTTTTTTTATTTATTAAAATTTACCTTATGTTTCATCTAGAAGAGGAAAGATATATGAATAATATAATGTTTGACATAATTTATGTCAATAGTGATCATCCTTTTGCCATTCAATTTGCTTCACAAATGAAATCTCAATTACCAATGCAAGGATCATATCAAATTATCATAGAAATGATTCTCATGTCAGTAAGCATGCTTATGTAACTATTTGACATCTTTATGGCTGCATTTTTTATTTCACTTTTGTTTTTCCTTTAGCTTGTTATGGTGGAATGATTGGCTTCCTTTGTCTAATAGATACAACTATCTAGTTTTTTTTTAACTCATTTAAACATCAAGTTTACAATGCGATTAAAATTGGTTGTTTTGCTTAATTGCTTATTAGTATATAGAAAATAAATCAACATTTTTTATAAGAAAAATGTTTCTTAGGTGCTATTCTAAAATTTTAGTTTTTATCCATATCACTATGCCATCTTTGCTTTTGATCTTGATTGCCTGGCTGATTTGGAGATCACCTTATTCCTTGATCATCTATTTAAGAGAATCGATCAACTAATAGGAACATTACAAGTTTCCAGGTTTGTTGTAAACTGAGTTTGCATTTTACTTATTGCATATTTCATTGTAGATAGGATGTGAAATATAATGATCATTCAATTTGGTTATTTTTTTTTTTATGCTAAGCTTTTAAGCACTGCCCATACATTGTAGTGCTCTAATAACTAATCCATGCATTTAATTTCCTTTTACCCTTTAGGTAAAAATGAAACTCCATAGATTCTCTATCTATAGTATGAAGTAAATTCTCAAGCTTATAGATTGATATGAATGCTAAATAGTTTGCAGTTATACTTGTTAGAATGGGTTGCTCATTGTTTGTTGGTTTTATTTTTTTAAGATTTGCATTTAGCTTGTCTATTTTACACCAGGTGTTGCAAGTTGCCATTAATTGATGAAAGATGCTTGTTAACTGAAACAAATAAGCTCGAACACATTAATGGCGTGTCATTTTTGGATGCTTTTCCTGTTTGAATACCCTTTTTGATTTACTAAAATTTGTCTTATGCTATGTTTGGAAGGGCAAATATTTAGGAATAATAATATGTTTAACATAATTTATGTCAATGGTTATCATTCTTTTGTCATTCAAGTTGCTTCACTTTATCAAAATAAATCTCAAATACCAATGCAAGGATCATATCAAATCATATCAAATCATATTAGAAATAATTTTTTGGTTAGTAAACACGCTTAAGTAACTACTTGACAGATTTATTGACTGCATTTCTTTTTACTTTTGTTTTTTCTTTACCTTGTTGTGGGGGAATGATTGGCTTCCTTTTTTTGACTTAGTGAAATGGTTACTACTCAACAATAGCTTCTCCTTTTAGTGGGTTAACCATTATCAACAATATTAGGGTTTTGTAAGTTGCGAACAATGTACGACAAATTTTATTCTTGCAATGATTCAATTATTTGTGAATCTCCAATTGCTTTCTTTTCATATATTTCTACTACTGTGCAGAAATACACATATATTATTCCCTTACGCCATGTTGGTATTCTTGAACTTCCCAAGAATGCTTATATGCCTGCAGAAGTCTACCATATGTTTTTCTAATGCGCTTCTTGTCTTTAAACCTCAACTCAATCTGTACTAGACTACTATATTTTCTTGATTTTGATACCGAGTACATCTCTATTATGCTGTGAAAACTTTTTTTTTAGAATTCTTATTTCTAATATTAGGGAAAAAGGCAGAATCCTAAAAATTAAATTTGAAATTGCATACAAATTATCTGAAGTATCATTCATTTTAATGTTTTTGATCAAGATCAAAATACATTCATAATTTTCATTTATCTAGTTATACTTCTAAAAGCTTCATGACGAACATCATTACATGATATATTCTTTCAAACCCTTTATTTGCATAGCAAGGTCAGCTTACATTGGAGTTTAATCTTTTGGCGTAATTGTTCCATTTGAATCGTTACACAAAAGTTATGTTTAATATGCTTGAGTAATTTTGTGAGGCCTAGGCATCTGGATGGATACCTTTTATTTTTAATATTTTGGAACTAACATGTAAAAATTGACTACTTGTTTAATGCCAAAATTGTAACTGTAAACTTTCAATTTATGAGAGTTGTTTCTAGCTTAAATCAGTAATTTATCCTGTTTGTATTGCACATTTTAAAACCTTGTGACATTAAGCATTTTCCTATACTTTGGCACGAACATAATGGCGTTTGCAAACCAATAGTAAGAGACATGTAAGTGTTTGTTTTTTTATTTTCTAGCCAAGGAACATTAATAGATCCTAGGTTTGTTGTAAACTATGTTTACATTCTACTTATTGAATATATCATCGAGGATAGGATGCAAAATATTATATTGATCCTTCAATTTACTTGTTCTCTTTTATGTGCTGCACATATCTTATGATGCTCTAACAACTAATCTAACATCTTCTTTAAAGTCATTTTACCCTAAGGATAAAAATGAAATTTTATAGATTCTATATATTGAGTTTAAAGTAAATGGTTAGAGTTTGTGATTGATATGAATTGTAAGTTTATTTATATTTGTCAGCCTTGGTTGTGTATGGTTTGTTGGCTTTATTTAATTAAGATGTTGTTGTGTGTTTGGATTTTATATTTTGCACTAGGTGCCGCATTCATGCCATTTATTGATGAAAGACGCTTGTTAGCTGAAACGGAAGCTCAAACACACATTAAGCGGCTTTTGGATGCATGCCTTGTTTGAGTACTTTTTTTATTTACTAAACTTTACCTTATGTTTTGTCGGGAAGAGGAAAGACTTAGAAATGATATAATGTTTGACATAATTTATGTTAATAGTGACCACCTTTTGTTGTTCAAGTTGCTTTACTTTATCAACGAAATCTTAATTACCAATGCAAGAATCTTATCAAAATTTAATAGAAACCATTTTTAGGTCAGTATGTAACGGCATTAAGTTTTTATTGACTGCCTTTTGTAAGTTGTAGTCAATTTAACCCTATTTTAACATTTGCAATTATTCAATGTTTTGTGGATCTTCAATTGCTTTATTTTTCTGTATTATTACTATTGTGTATCTTTAATCTATCTTTTGTTTCTCTTCTGTGCTTCTTGTCATGAAACCTCGAATGAACATGTACCAAATCACTACTTCTTTTATTTTTTATTTTGATACTGAGCTTATCTCTATTATGTTGTGAGTGCTCTCTATTTTCTAGCATTTGACATTGCATGCAAAACACCTGAAATATCATTCATTTCAACTTTCATTTTAAAGTTTATGATCAAGATCAAAATATATTTATAAATTTCATTCATCTAGTTATACTTCAATAAGTTTCATGACTAACATCATTACATGATATATTCTTGCAAACCATTTGTTTGAGCAGCTTGCGAAGTCCACTTACATTGGAAATTAAATTTTTAGTGCACTTGTTCCATATGAATCATTAGACAAGGTTATGTTTAATCTGCTTGAGTGTATTTATGTGTGGCTTAAGCATATGGATGGATGCCTTTTGTTTTTAGTATTCTTGAGCTAACCTGTAAGAATTGCCAACTTGTTTGATGCCAAAGTTGTAGTTGTAAACTTTCAATTTATGTGACCCGTTTCTGCTTTTAATAAATAATCTAACTTGTTTGTATTACAGATTTTAAAATCGCATGACATTAAGCCTTTTACTATACTTTTGCAGTAAGATAATAATGGTTGTCGCCCAATAGTAAGAGAAAGGTAATTATATGTTATCTTCCTTTCTAGCTGATGAATTCCTAAAGTGATTGATGCAGTTATTAAATCAAATACCTTGCCATAAGCATAAGAGATTTTGAAATCCTAGTTAGATTTTGCCACATTCAATAATTGAGCAGGCAATACATTGATTGATTTTAAATCCTCCACCAATGGAGTTTGATCATCAAAGAAATCTCCACCCAACCCATTTGATGCTAGTTCTCACATGAGAGCTCATTTTTCAGTCACAATAGCTTATAGTTTGATGTTCATTTCTTTTAAAAATCACTTCTTGTTGATCCTAAAGTTGAAGGAATGTTGTTTAATTTTATATGCTGAATCGATAGTTTCTCCTTTTTAAAGTTCCAATAAGAAATATGATAGAAAGGTGTGATGTTTTTCAGGACATATTCTCTCCTTTCTTGAAATACGACCAAACATTTAGTATTATTGGTATAGCATATTTTTTTATCCAATGGATAATGCATTTGATAGGTAAACTTTAAGATCTTTGGTATCTTGCAAGTCACATTTCAACCCTTTTTCTAGACATTTTGTTCTAATACTATCATATATGTGTTCCTATATGATTACAAAACCTTTATAAGATAAAATGATTTAAAAGCCTAAAGTGGTGGTGACATCAATAACAATTTTCTCAATAAAATACTATAGAAGAGCTCCACAAATATCTCTTTCTTGCATCTCCACTAACTCCTAGTCTAGCATCATAAATATAATACTAAAATTAATATGAATTGATGAATGTTGGATTTTCTTGTCTATCGAATGACTTGCTTTATTATTTCATTTAAACTTCTGAATAGGATTCTGTCATTTATAACTGACCCGACATCCCACAAGCATCTCACCAATCTCTCTCTTGTCGATGCATTCCTCTATGCTCGTTGTATGGCGCTGACAAGGTACCTAAATATACCCTAAACTGTTGCATATGAAATTGTCACATCATCTTCATATATTTGCAACCTTTTTTTTTGTATTTTTGCTAATTATTATTGCATCTTACTTTGAAGTTTTGTCAGATGTATAATTTTAATATTCAATGATAGATGACAATATACAGCTTTTAATAAATAAGATTTTCTTATATTATTTATTTAAAGTTATAAATCATAAATAATATCAATTTGATTAAACAAAACAATTATTTTAAAATAAATTTTTTTTTTCTAAAAGTAATGATACATTATTATAAATTACTAGGACACCATAAGTTGACATTCTTATAAATTTGATTCGATAATATGCAATTTTGCTTTTAGGTAATGCATTTCACTTTTCAATTTTTTTGTTATTATTTATATTACTATATATTTTTTCTAATTATATATGATAAAAATATTAAAAAAATATTTAAAATAGTTATAAATTTTTAAATGAGTTAAAATCATTTATCTTATTGAAAAATTTTACTGGCTCCCAAGTATATTTTTCAAAAAGTATGAATAACTTATGATTTAAGGTAAAAAAAATGTATTCTTATAGTTCTCACGAGTAAAAGTGGATTTAATGATAATTTTTTATTTTATTTAGTTTCTTAAAACCTAATCATTCATACTTTTCAAGAGATATATGAGTTATGTAGCAAAACTCTATCCTAATATACACTAAGTAAAAATCCTACTTACAATATAATATTATGTTCATTCTATCACAATAATAAAACTTAAATTATGATAACTTAAATTTCATATAATACATTTTTATATACTAAAATGAAAATCCTATTAGATTACAATAAAAAGAGAGAACAAAAATTTTCTCATCTCTATCAATCCAATGTTTGCAATTGTGAAATATGGCCAAATAGAAATATGCTTCACTTTAAGTGTGAACCAAATGTGTAATATATTTATATGTGTGTGTGTGTGCGTGTGCGTGTGTGTTGCGCCCAGTAGTTAAGGTTCATGATTTGTTATTCCATGTCATGGGTTCAAAACTCACCAGCAACATATAAGAGAAAAGAAAACTATATATATATATATATATATATATATATATATATATATATATATATATATATATATATATATATTGCAATACTAAAAAGAAATAACAATTTTGGAATGTATAACATATAAGAATTATATACGTCAATGAATCAATAAAAACAACAAATAACATATACCCGCATGTATAATAACCAAGAAAAATAATACACCAATGAATCAATAAAAGCTAAACTGGCAAGAGCATAAAATATGAGTGTATTTATAAAGATTACTAGGAGTTTTGAGCTATTGTTAGAACTCATGTAACCACTTTTATTTTATTGTTTTTATATATTTTTTATTATGTTAAATTCATGCAACAATATATGAATATGGTAGAATGTACAACTGGTTGATATATTTTGTAATTTTGAGTTATGCTAAATGAAAATATTTTCTTAGTTCTTACTTTTGCACTATTCCTTTTCTTTTTAATTACTCAATAGGGTTTTGTGATTATTGAATGCTAATGTCAAGTTAGTTCTAGCTACACCAGCATCGGGTCACCACACTACAGAGTCAGATGGTTGTGAGTGCTATGTATTCAACTTCGATGGAAGAGCGACAAATAATGCTTTATTTCTTGGCGCTCTAAGATATCAATGTGTTTCGTAAGAAGATGTAACATCCGGTGGTTGATTTTTGATCATCGATAGCTCTGATCCTATCAGAGTCAACATATGCATGGAGTAAGTTGTCGGGTTCAAGTGGATGTCTACAGCGAATGGTGCCTTTGATGTATCGGAGGATGTGTTTGAATTGTTCAAAATGGGCTGCTGTTGGGGTTATCCATGCGCTAGCTAGTTGTTTGTATAGTTTTTTTTTTTGCTAAAAAGAGTTTGTATGGCAAGTTTTTGAGGGGTGTAGGCAATGGGAGTCAGAATGGGGTTGCATTGTGTCATGCCGAATGTTTTTAAGATCATGGAGGCATAAGATTGCTGACTGAGCAAGGTGCCTTTTGCAGATTTTGATAGTTAGATGTAGAGAAATGTGTATGGTGCTCTGAGGTTCTTCATCCGGTGTCGTTGAGTAAGGACTTGGATGAAAGAGGTGAGGGTTGTTTGTTATGAACTTATGATAATAATGTCATCCAAGTAGATGAGTATGCATATTTGATTGGATGTGGCATCATGTATGACGAGTGAAGGGCCGGTTGTGCTGGTTTGAAAGTCTTTGAAGTGCAGGGATTCGGTGAGGGTGGAGTATCATTGGCGTGGTGATTGTTTGAGGCAGTAAACAACCTTGTTGAGGTTGCAAATATAATTGGAAAACTTGGGACCTTTGAATCCTCGCATTTATTTCATATAGACAGTGTGATAGCCCAAACCCTTAAGCACCAAAGTATTATCTGTTTTGGCCTAAAATGCCTCACGATTTTACCCCCAGAAGATAACTTCCCAGCAGGTCACCCATTCTAGGCATGCTCCCATATGATCACGCTTAACTTTGGAGTTATTATTAGGAACTCCACCGTTATCTGAAAAGGTGTTTCGTTGTTTAAGAGTTTCACTTATTACTACTTAAGTGTGTCTTTACAATCTCCCCAACTTAAGTATCATGTTCTCATCAGTATTCACACACAGATTCAAGAACCATCCATTGGGTAGATAAAACTAGAGGTGGCCCCTACATACTCAACCACATCCATATAGCACCTTAACCATCATAGGTTCAAGAGGCTTTTAAGCACTTCCCATACACTATGGTGCTCTAATAACTAATCCATGCATTTAATGTCCTTTTACCCTTTAGGTAAAAATGAAACTCCATAGATTCTCTATCTATAGTATAAAGTAAATGCTCAAGCTTATAGATTGATATGAATGCTAAATAGTTTTCATTTATACTTGTTAGAATGGGTTGTTTATGGTTTGTTGGTTTTATTTTATTAAGATTTGCATTTAGCTTTTCTATTTTACACTAGGTGTTGCAAGTTGCCATTAATTGATGAAAGATGCTTGTTAACTGGAACAAATAAGCTCGAATACATTAATGGTGTGTTTTCTTTGGATGCTTTTCTTATTTGAATACCTTTTGTGATTTACTAAAATTTGTCTTATGCTATGTCTAGAAGGGCAAATATTTAGGAATAATAATATGTTTAACATAATCTATGCCAATAGTTATCATTCTTTTGCCATTCAAGATGCTTCACTTTATCAAATGAAATCACAAATACCAATGCAAGGATCATATCAAATCATATTAGAAATAATTTTCAGGTTAGTAAACACGCCTAGGTAACTACTTGATAGATTTATTGACTGCATTTCTATTTTTACTTTTGTTTTTTATTTACCTTGTTGTGGTGGAATGATTGACTTGCTTAGCTTGACTTAGTGAAATGGTTACTGCTGAACAATAGCTTCTCTTTTTAGTGGGTTAACCATTATCAGCAATATTAGGGTTTTGTAAGTTGCGAACAATGTACCACAAATTTTATGCTTGCAATGATTCAATTATTTGTGAATCTCCAATTGCTTTGTTTTCATGTATTAATATCCAAATGCAGCTGGCATTAGTTAAAATGAGTGAGTTTTTTGATGTAAACTATAGTCTCGATTAATGCTTATGTGGTTAATGTTTTCATTTAGCAGTGTTGTGCAATAAAAGAAAAATGAGTGTAGCTTTAATAAAGTTAATGAATTTACAGTTAATGTTGTAATATAAATCATAGTGTAGAAATTATAATTTACAGATATCTAGGTGCGTGTAAAATCTAAAATTTTTATAAGCAGAATAAGAAAAAAAATGGCTCTAATTATTATACATTTGAACTAAGTCGACTTAATTTCTAGTTTAGTTTGAGCTAATGTTCAACCTCATAATTAATTTCATGTTGCTCTGATTCACCCAAAGATGTATTAACTTCAACCTGATTCTAATTGCATATTTTTATTAGATAAGTAGTCCTTCAGTAAAAGATAGGATAGGTCAGTTATAAATAAAGATCTCAACAAAACTTAACATTGAGTCAGATATAATTGGCAGCAAGCAAATTTTCTTAAGTTGTAACCAGATATTTATAGACCTATAATTATGAATATTGTTTGTGAATAGATTTAATTTTTAATTTATCAAAATTTGTGATTGAATATGTTGGCATTTGATTCTAGTTTTTATTTTTAAACTTTGTTGCTAGGGTTTGTATTTTGAACTTAATTTGTATTTTGTACTTAAGAGTCAATGAAAACTCATTTTACTTGAATTACAACAATTTTTTATTTTCCGTAAAAATGATGATACTATAAGTAACACAAAGTTATGTCTTAACAGGCATACATACATTTTTTACATGATTGAACTATTGATTACCTTACATAATTAAAATCTTGACTTAACTCATGATTGCGCTATTGACATATCTAGCATGATTGAGTTACTTATTTTACATGATTGAACTATTCACTTAACTCACATGATTAGCTTTTGACTTGACTCATTTTCAAGTAACAAAGTGATTTTAAATTAGAATGGATTGGCATTCTGATTATGTGGAGGATCTTATGTATGTATAAAATGATACCATATTTATCTTCATTTTAAATGCCTTCCCTAAGATCCTATGGTTTAGACTTAAAAAAATAATTAGATAAGACTTCCCTAGGATCGCATGTTTTTTGTTATTATTTATATTATTATATATTTTTTATTATTATATATGATAAAAATATTTAAAATAGTTTTTAATTTTTAAATGAGTTAAGACTCATTTATCCTATTGAAAAATGTTACTTAAGTATGAATGACTTATAATTTAGGGTTAAAAAAATATATTTTTATGATGGCCACAAGCAAAAGTGAATTTAATGATAATTTCTTATTCCATTTAGTTCCTTAAAATTTAATCATTCATATTTTTTGAGAAATAAATGAGAATTATATAATAAAACTAAATCCTAATATATCCTAAGTGAAATTTAAAATTTTGATGTTATTACAAAAATTCAAGAGCACAAATTATTGAGCTTTAAAAGCATTCAATTGAAATAATATTTTTTAATTACCAGGATTGCAAATTATAATTAATTTAAATATAAACATTTTATTTACAAATATTACGAAATTACATTATCTTATAATAATATAAAATATTGATTTGTTATTTATAGGTGATCATTATTTTTACTATTTAATCAAATAATTTTATTTTTATGATTTATCCAAAAAAAATAAAATTAATTTTAAGATAGATAATATTTAGTTATGAGCTTCGAATAAATTATTTGAGATAGTAAAGTTTTTTGTATGATATTATTATATTAGCACTATTTTTAATTAATTAATTGTTTCTTTTAGTATGCTATAAATGTGGGCTAAAAAAATTTAATTATCATGCAATTTGAATGCAATATAGTACAGTTATTTTATATTTATTATGCGTTTGTATTATGCTTTTTCAAAAAAAAATTGAATTTTCCTATTTTGAATGAAGTGGGATGAGTACCGTCTTTCAAGTAATTTAAGGATCAGATTATTCTTGATATATGATTTTTGGCTTATTTTTTAAAAATTAGTAAAAATTTACAATTTTATGAATGAATACATAATGCTCATTTTATTTGTTAAATAATTGATAAAAAAAATTTAAGTTATTGCTTTTTCTTACAATATAATTTTATAATTTTATGTTCATTCTGTCACCCAATTGTAGATAATAAAAAAATACACATATGTAGCATCCAGTGATTGATTTCTGATCATTGATAGCTCTGATCCTATCAGAGTCAACATATGCATGGAGTAATTTATCGGGTTCAAGTGGATGCCCAAAGCGAATGGTGCCTTTGATGTATTGGAGGATGTGTTTGAGTTGTTCAAAATGGGCTGTGTTGGGGTTATCCATGCTAGCTAATCTTGTTAATGTCAGGATAAGATCAGGTCGAGTGATGAAGAGGTGTTGAAGAGAGCTAGGTAGTTGTTTGTATAGTTTTTTTTTGCTAAAAAGAGTTTGTATGGCGAGTTTTTGAGAGGAGTAGGCAATGGGAGTGAGAACGGGGATGCATTGTGTCATGCTGGATGTTTTTAGGACGATGGAGGCATAAGGTTACTGACTGAGCAAGGTGCTTTTTGCAGATTTTAAAAGTTAGAAGTAGAGAAATGTGGATGGTGCTCTGAGGTTCTTCATCCGGAGTCATTGAGTAAGGACTTGGACCAAAGATACGAGGGTTGTTTGTTACGAACTTGTGTGAGAATGTCATCCACATAGATGAGTAGGCATATTTGATTGGATGTGGCATCATGTATGACGAGTGAAGGGTCGATTGTGCTGGTTTGAAAGCCTTGGAAGTGCAGGAATTCGGTGAGGGTAGAGTATCATTGGCGTGGTGATTGTTTGAGGCCGTAAATGACATTGTTGAGGCTGCAAATATAATTGGAAAACTTGGGATCTTTGAATCCTCGCATTTGTTTCATATAGACAGTGTGATAGCCCAAACTCTTAAGCACCAAGGTATTATCTATTTTGGCCTGAAATGCCTCACAATTTAGCCCCCAGAAGATAACTTCCCCGCAAGTCACCCATCCTAGGCGTGCTCCCACATGAGCACGCTAAATTTTTGAGTTATTATCACGAACTACACCATTTTCTAAAAATGTGTCTCGATGTTTAAGAGTTTCATTTATTACTACTTAAGTGTGTTTTTACTTTCTCCCCAACTTAAGTATCACGTCCTCATCAGTATCCACACACCGATCTAAGAACCATCCATTGGATAGATAGGACTAGAGGTGGCCCCTACAGGCTCAACCACAATAATGTGGCACTTTAACCATCATGGGTTCAAGAGACTGCTCACATGAAAGAGTACTATGTTTTGTATGGTACTTAGCTCTTATTTGACAGCTTATGGCCTGCTCTAATACCATTTGTAATAGCCCAAACTCTTAAACACCAAGATGTTATCCACTTTAGCCTTAAAGGCCTCATGATTTTGCCCCTAAAAGAAAACTTTCTAGCAGGTCACCCATCCTAGGGGTGCTCTCATATGAGTATGCTTAACTTTGGAATTTTTTATCAGGAACTCCACCATTCTTTGAAAATACACCTCGATATTTTAGGGTTTCTCTTATTACTACTAAAGTGGGTATTTACAGATAATTTCTTGGAGGCACCCATTAAGGAAGG
Organism: Gastrodia elata; assembly: GCA_016760335.1. Classification (NCBI taxonomy): domain Eukaryota; kingdom Viridiplantae; phylum Streptophyta; class Magnoliopsida; order Asparagales; family Orchidaceae; genus Gastrodia; species Gastrodia elata. The sequence goes on along the minus strand of CM028677.1, from coordinate 1,988,316 downwards.
CAATTGAGATATCCAATTGAACCACTGGCCAGTTATGATGAGTGGTTAGAGTAAATAGAAGTCAGATGATGGGCATTTTGGAAATGGGGCTGAATGTTTCTAGATAATCAGTACGACAATACTGGTTCAAACCTTGAGCTACTAGACTGGCTTTGTGCCAAGTCATTGTACCATCTTCATTGAATTTCTTTCTGTTTTCCCATTTGCATATGAGGACATTCCATTGTGGTTAAGCATGCCTGAGTGTCCATGTATGCTTGTCCTTCAAGGCATGGTATTTTTCTTCCATGTCTAGCCACCAATGCTCCATTTTGGCCACAACATTATTGTAGCTGGGCTTTATGGTAGAAGTGGAATGTATGAGGTTAAATAGTGGCTTGGGCTTTATTGTGCCCATTTTCAATTGAGTTAGCATGGGATGTGTGGGAAGTGTTATTTTTCAATTTTGTTATAGGTGAAGAAGGTTGTTGGGATGGTGGTGGGGTTTGTGAGTAGGAAGAGGGCGATGTTGGCGAACCCATGTAACAACTCAATGTTATTACCCTGATCAATTGGGATTAAACCAAATCCTAATCTTTGTTCCAGAATTTGTAATAACTCATTAGGAGCAAACACTGAAGTTTTGGTCCAAATCAGGATTTAATCAGACCAAACCCTAATTTTGAAAATTTGGATAATCAGAAAATTAAGATAATTCAATTGACTTCAGATTGAAAGACCGACTTCGCCATTACGCTCATCGCCCATAAATTAGTTATTAGTTATGGGTGATGTTTTGGAAGTCGTCGGATTTTCCCCAAATATTTTAATATATTTGAAAGGCCGTAAAAAAATAGCATAAGTAAATTAACCTCAAAACCAAAATCTATCTTTTCCGTTGCGTCCCTCACCTCCAAATTAGCTATGTGTGAAATTTGTGAATTTATTGGAGCTCAATTAATGGATTAATTTTAAGCATGAAATTTCATTTTAATTTATTAATTATTATTTAATTGATTACTCTTGTGTGAAGCCAGCCATTCTTAATATGTTGGGCACGCATACTTATATTGTATAGTTTTTTTTTGCTAAAAAGAGTTTGCATGGCGAGTTTTTGAGAGGAGTAGGCAATGGGAATGAGAACAGGATTGCATTGTGTCATGCCGGATGTTCTTAAGATGTTGGAGGCATAAGATTACTAACTGAGCAAGGTGCTTTTTGCAGATTTTAAAAGTTAGATGTAGAGAAATATGGATGCTGCTTTGAGGTTCTTCATTCGGAGTCATTGAGTAAGGACTGGGATGAAAGAGATGAGGGTTGTTTGTTACGAACTTGTGATGAGAATGTCATCCACATAGATGAGTAGGCATATTTGATTGGATGTGGCATCATGTATGATGAGTGAAGGGTCAGTTGTGCTGGTTTGAAAGTTTTTGAAGTGCTAGAATTTTATTTTATTGAGTTTCTCATTGCATTTAAATTGAAAAATATGAAAAGCTTAGATATATTGCAACTATTTGCATTCCACAATAATTTAAAAAAATGATGCAATTTATTTATAACTTTGAAGAATGAATTCTATCTTTTTCTTTCAAATACTATCTTTTTTTTATTTTATTATAATATACATTGTGCACTAAACGCAATTACTTTTAAAAAAATATATCCTTAAGACATGAGCATTTTTGCAAATAAAATCTCAATTATATATTTGCATATGAAATTGTCACATCATCTTCATATATTTGCAAATTTTTTTTCTATTTCTGATAATTATTATTGCATCTTACTTTGAAGTTTTGGCAAATGTATAACTTTAATATTGAATACAATATACAGCTTTTAATAAATAAGATTTTTTTATATTATTTACTTAAAGTCATAAATCATAAATAATATCAATTTGATTAAACAAATCAATTATTTTAAAATAAAAATATTTTTTTTCTAAAAGTAATAATACATTATTATAAATTTGATTTGATAATATGCCGGGATCACTGAAATAATTGGAAGCAAAAAATTATATAGAACAGAAAGTAGAGTAAAAATAGAAACGAAATAACAAAGTGTTGAAACAAATAATTTGTAAACGATTGAAACCGAGTAAAATACTGAAATAAAATATGCATATGATTATGCCACTGATTTATGCTTCAATTATGCATTTGGTACAACATGCACCCCAAAGGAATCATAATATCCTTGAATCCTGCTGTATCCCGTAGGTCCTACTCAACTTTGAAGCATGCTACATCCCGTAGTTTACAAATACTTTTGATGCTTATGCTTACGCAATTCATGTCAAATGCTCTCAAATCAACATTATTCTTAAACCATCAAAATTAAGAAAACAAATAAAAAAATATTCATGTTGGTTATCTATCTACATACTCTAATTTATCATAACAAGCACATCTGCATGTAACTGCTAAAAATATGAACATAATTATGTATTATCATAAACAAGATTTACTCAATTTAATTAAAATATTATAACTTTCAAAGTTATCACATAATGGGAGTGCATATACATAATTAGTATGTTCTTAAGAAAGGTAACTTGAAACACTTAATTTGTTTAACTACACTTATAAATGTGCATAAAGATAAGGGGACAAAACCTTTTTATAGTTTATTCTCTCTCAAATTAAGTTGTTTAATACCCCTCTTAATACATGACTTAGTGTATGTCCTAAGAAAGGTGACTTGAAACACTTAGTTTATTTAACTGCACTTATCAATATGCACAAATATTATGGGACAAAACCCTTTTATAGTTTATTCTCTCAAACTAAGATATTTTATACTCAATTACACATACCCTGGAATTAGGGTATTTTATCCCAAAATGAACTACACTTATCGATGCGTATAAAGATAAGGTGATGAAACCTTTTTATAATCTTATTTGGGCTAAAATAACCTATTTTATACTTTACTGAATCAAATCAGTTATATGGACATGTACTACTATTTCCATATGATAACACTAATATCATCATTTCTATACTAACTATTTCATAATTCAAGGAAATTCAAACTTATCAATCAATTCTCTATTGGAGGTACTAAGCAATGGAGTTCCAAAGTTATGACATAGAAAACACTCAATATAAGTGTTCTACCATAATTAAATTACCTCAAACTAATACCTCTTAGGTTATCTCACAAGAAGGATATACGGTCAATTATCTAATATTTAAGGGATTCGTCTAAAGGCCTACCTTATTGTATGAACAATAAGGCACTTCCTATCTTAAGGTTTCCTTAACTTAAGGTGCATTAACACTTGTGATGAAAATGTCATCCACGTAGATAAGTATGCATATTTGATTGGATGTGGCATCATGTATGACGAGTGAAGGGTCGGTTGTGCTGGTTTGAAAGTCTTTAAAGTGGAGGAATTTGGTGAGGGTGGAATATCATTGGCATGGTGATTGTTTGAGGCTGTAAACAACCTTGTTGAGGTTGCAAATATAATTGGAAAACTTGGGATCTTCGAATCCTCTCATCTGTTTCATATAGATAGTGTGATAGCCCAATCCCTTAAGCACCAAGATATTATCCATTTTGGCCTGAAATGTCTCATGATTTTACCCCAAGAAGATAACTTCCTAGCAGGTCACCCATTTTAGGCGTTCTCTGACATGTCACGCTTAACTTTGGAGTTATTATTTGGAACTCCACCATTATCTTAAAAGGTGCCTCTTGTTTAAGAGTTTCACTTCTTACTACTTAAGTGTGTCTTTACAATCTCCCCAACTTAAGTATCATATTCTTATCAGTATCCACACATAGATTCAATAACCATCTATTAGGTAGATAGGACTAGTGGTGGCCCCTATAGGCTCAACCACAACCATGTAGCATCTTAACCATCATGGGTTTAAGAAGCTACTCACATGAAAGAGTACTTTGTCCTGTAAGGTATTTAGCTCTTATTTGACACCCTATAGCCTGCTTTAATACCATTTGTATAGCCAAACTCTTAAGCACCAAGGTATTCTCTGATTTGGCTTAAAAGCCTCACATTTTTCCCCTAAAAAAAACTTTCCAGCAGACCACCCATCCTAGGAGTGCTCCCATATGAGCATACTTAACTTTGGTATTTCTTATCAGGAACTCCACCCTTATCTGAAAAGGTGTCTCGATATTTCTTTATGTTTTCCCATTTGCATATGAGGACATCCGATTGTGGTTAAGGAGGTACGAGTGTCCATTTATGCTTGTCCTTCGAGGCTTGGTATTTTTCTTCCATGTTTAGTCTCCAATGCTCCATTTTGGCCACCATATTATTGTAGGTGGGCTTTATGGTAGAAGTGGGATGTATGAGGTTAAATAGTGGCTTGGGCTTTATTGTGCCTATTTTCAATTGAGTTAGCATGGGATGTGTGGGAAGTGTTGTTTTCAGTTTTGTTAAAGGTGAAGAAGATTGTTGGGCTGGTGGTGGGGTTTGTGAATATGAAGAGGGCGATGTTGGCGAACCCGTGTAACAACTCAATATTATTACCTTGATCAATTGGGATTAAACCAAATCCTAGTCTTTGTTCCAATAGTTTTAATAAGTCATTAGGAGCAAACACTGAAGTTTTGGTCCAACACAGAAATTAATCGGACCAAACCCAAATTTTGGAAAATCCAGATAATAAAAAAATGAGATAATTCAATTGACTTCAGATTGAAAGTCTGACTTCGCCATTGCACTCATCACCCCTAAATTAGCTATGAGTGATATTTTGGAAGTCTTCAGATTTTCCCCAAATAATTTAATATATTTGAAATGCCCCAAAAAAATAGAACAAGTAAATAACCTCAAAACCATAATATGATCATGTGAATGTACATTAAATGTTGGCTTAGTCTCACTAACTCGACATTGGGTCATTATAATGTTTAATAATAATATAAAATATTTGAGATATTAAAACATATATATATATATATATATATATTATATTTAGCACTTTTTTTTATTAAATATATCTTTTAATTAATTAATAGGTTTTTTAGTATGTTATAAATGTGGGTTAATATAATATAATTAGCATGTAATTTGGATACAAATAATATGGTAATTTTATATTTGTTTATTCATTTGTACTATCTTTTTTTCAAAAAAATGATTTTTTTAAAAAATTGATTACCTATTTTAAATGAAGAAAGAGAAAAATGTGATAATAATTTTATATTAGAAAAAGAAAGAGAGAGAGAATAAATACACAAAGAAAGAATACATGATAATTTCATGTAAGAAAAAGAGAGGAGAGAAAGAGAGAGAATAAAAGAGAAAAAAAAAATATAAAAAGAGAGAGAGAAAGAGGAATAAGAAATAGGATTTCTTTTATATCATCATATATTATATATTATTAATATATTATTATTCTGATATTATTATTTTCTTATATTAAGGATTTTATCATACTATAATTTTATTTTATCTTTATAGATATAGACTCTAACAGATAAATCAAATGATAATTTCATGTAAAAAAAAGAAAGGTGAGAAAGAGAGAGAATAAGACATGTGACATATTCGTAATTAAGATGTAATATTATGACAAGGAATATTATATATTTTAGTATTTTGTTTCTTGCAATTTATTTATACCTTGCTTTAGCTACGCTTCTGAATCATAAGAAGTATAACATACATTATTATACTAAATCATAATATGATCATGTGAATGTACATTAAATATTGGTTTAGTCTCACTAACTCGACATCGGGTCATTGTATAGTTTAATAATAATATAAAATATTTGAGATATTAAAACATTTATTTATATTATTATATTTAGCACTATTTTTTATTAAATATATCTTTTAATTAATTAATAAGTTCTTTAGTATGTTATAAATGTGGGATAATATAATATAATTAGCATGTAATTTGGATGCAAATATTATGGTAATTTTATATTTGTTTAGTCATTTGTACTATTTTTTTTCAAAAAAATGATTTTTTTTTTAATAAAATGATTTATTTTTTTTTAAATTGATTATCTATTTTGAATAAAGTAAGCTATTGATTATAGTGCTTTGAGTAATTTATGGGTAAAATTATTCTCATTATATAATTTTTGTTTATTTTAGAAATTATTAAAAAATTAAAATCTTATAAAGAAATACGAGAGATATTAATAATTATTCTCATTTTATTTTCATTCTCTCACTCAATTGGAAAAATAAAAAAAACTCAAATATAATCATCAACTAGGAGATATTAATACAATAATATATCTTATATTTCATATAATATATTTTTCTATACAAAATAACAACTCAATAGATTTTAATATAAAAAAAAAGAGAGCAGACACTAATATATATATATATATATATATATATATATATATATATATATTGCACTACCAAAAAAAAGATACCAATTTTGAAATGTACAGGATATAAATATACTGGTCAATCAAAAAAAGCTAAATGATAAAAATATGAAATATGAGTGTATTTATAGAAAATTTTAACATCAAAATAGTAAGATCATAATGAAAATACTTGAGCTTATTTTAATAAAAAGGCAACATAAATTGCAAATAAAAAATATAGATATATACATACAAATATAGACACACATAAATAAATAAAATAACTAAAATAAATAAATATATATATAAAATAAATAGCTTCTAAGTTGATAATTTTTAGTTTACTAATTATAAATAAATTGTTTTAGATTTATCATAATATTTTTGTCTAAGAAAATACATAAATTAGAAAATATATTTAAAATATTCTCATATAAGAAAATGAAATAAAACAACTATTAGAAAATTTATTATATAAGAAAAATTGATAAAATGACCGTTAAAACTTTAAATCGTTTTAAAAATTTATTGTTTTTAAAGAACTGATATAAGCCCGTCTAACCTCAAACTTTCCTTTTATTTTTTAGGTTTTCTTTTTCAATACCACCGGAGGTGATTGTAGGCGCACTCAGAGCTGACGGCGCAGGGTCATCTACGCTGCCCAGATGATTGCCAAGCAAAGCACGTGGGGGAGATACTGGCTATCGTGGGCCTCTATGGCATCCTCAACCAGAAGAGGGGGCACGTCTTGGAGGAGATACAGATCCTCGGCGGCATCTACGGCATCCTCAACCATAAGAGCGGGTACGTCCTAGAGGATATGCAGTGCTTTGGAATCCTTCTTTACAACTTCAAGGCCTACCTCCCCGTCATCGACTCCTTCGGCTTCTCGCAACGCGTCTTCGACCACTGGGACATCATGAACGCCGAGCTCCTTGACCTGGACTCCCAGGAGGACCAGCAGGTCACCAACATCCGACAAGTGCTAGTGACTACGAGGATAAGCTTTGCTTTATCTTTTTTTCTCAATCCCTTCTTTGAATTTGATGGCAATCAATCTTTTGCTAGTTCTAGGATCTCATTTTAACAGTTTATGTTGAACCCTTTTTTATTAGTTGAAGAAAAAAATTATGACAAACTTTTGATAACCACATAAATATTTAAAAAATGATATGATTTTTCGAATTTAAATTATGGGAGGTTGACAATATTTAAAAACGGTTTTGATAGTAACAACACTCGTAGTGGTTCATAAGGTTCACAAAGATCCTTAAATATATTTCTTAAGTTCAATAATCACATTGTGTTTTTGCATTATTTATTAGGGTATTTTACTAACGTGTGTTAATATTGCACAATTAACAAAAAGGATAATGTTTGTATTCCTTATATATATGTTCTCTCAAATAATTTTTTAAAATATTGAGGATGGTTGTAGTTTTAAAATTTCTTTTGATCATTTGTGTGCTTTCTCAAGTACTTTCACTTTGAAGTTCTTCACTCTCTTTGAAACATATTCTTGTTCTTATGTATCAACATACAATACTTCTACTCATTGCTTTTTGTTCTCATTTTTTCTTGCGATCATTCATCCTTGTAATTGTGGAAGGTTAATTTCTTAGGTCATATCATATTCTTAAGAAATATCCTGAATAAAAATTGTCAAATAGTCATTTTCAATAACAACAAAAACCTCATGTATGCAACCAATTTTTATAATCAATCATATTTAAATATCAAAATAAACATTCTTTTGATGATTCAATTTTGCATGCAATCATTTTTTGTGGTCATGGTAAGCTATAATCTAAAGCCATAATGAGAATTTTCGATGATATTCCTTAAATGAAAAGGTTGCATATGTTTTCTCAGACTACAATAATACTATTTTTATTTTGTGAATGCTAATTTTTTTATTTCAAAATTATCTTTCATAAGAGTTCTAGTTTGTAATTCAAGGCCCAATTCAAGATATTGAGAAGCTGACCCTACTTTTGTATGTTTGATTTGTGTATCCACATAAATCCAATATTAATTTCATGTAGTTTGGATTCCTACAAAGCTATAATGTGTTCCAAATTTTACATTACCTCAAAATTCTTTTAAGCCTCCATATTGTTCTTTTGTCTTGTGAACCTTCCAATGATGGTTCTGAACAACAAATGATGATTATGCTTTCTAATTGAGATAATGAGACATTGATTAAATAAAACAATGGATTCTCAGTATCTTTTGATAAGGGCATATGTCGTATTCTACTATTGAAGTAACATTTATTTTGAAAATAGTAAGAGTAATAAACTTAGATATGTATAGGTGAATTGCATTGAGAAAAGTTTGTGAGATCATATTGATAACCTTATTTAGAATTTAGTTTTGTATTAGGGGCTCTCACTTACATTTTGATATTATGTCTTAAATATTATCCATATTTATGAAATCATTCAAAAGGTTCACATAAATGCTTTAATTAGAGCATTGCTTGTTAGGAATCCATGCTTTAGAGAAGGATTATTAAATGACTAGTATTTGCTTGAAAACATAATTTTGAATTATGTTTCATATAAGGGGTTCTCATTTACAAGTTAGATATTAATTCATAAATATTATCTAGATTTTTGAAACCATTCAAGAGGTTCACACAAAGGCTTTAATTAGAGCAATGCTTTGCAAGGAATCCATATCTATTAATAATGAATGTTTATTGGAAAATAAATTTTAAAAATTTAAAGGCAATCCTAAAACATTTATATTATTTAAATTTAATTTATAGAGTTAAGAAAATTTTATTCTTTAATCACCAAATATTTTCTTACGAGATATATATTTTATTGTATTTTTTGTGTTAAATATTCTTAATATTTGGCAATATATGAATAGGAATTTTGTTATGAAATAGTTGGAATGCTGGTAAAGTTTAAGTGGATTAGGAATCTTGGCTATTATCCATGAATTTGACCAATATTGTCAATTTATTTTACGCATAATTGATAGGCAAGAAAAATTTTAATTTAGAATAAGCACCCTCAATTGCCCAAGGTCCCTCCCTGACCCTCAATCGACCCTCTTGTGCATAGGCCAATGACAATCAGGTGCATTTGTTAATAGAAGGGGTAGAGAACGGTTTTCTAATGTCATAGTCAGTCAACATTGTGAGGTTAGCAAGGCCCTATGGTTTTGTTCTAATGTATTTTTTGGGATTTTCGACTGAGTGTTTTTTGAATTTGAAAGAAACTTCGTACAAAGTATAAGAAATCTTGAAAAATCTTCTAAGCATAATTTTAAATATCATGTTAAGATTTAGTGAGATTTAGATTGATATTTGAATTTTATATTGTTAAGGTATCACTTATTTGATTTAAATATTTATAAATTTGAAACTGCTATAGAGCTTTAAGATAATGATTTTTAAAGTTTAAGGATAGCTTAGAGAAGCATGTTTAAGGTCTCAATTAATATTTGTTACTTAAATGGATCAAAATAGAAAATAAGCTTAAAGGTTGAGTTCTATGTCTATAAGTACTTATTACACCATATTAGGAATGCTTAGGATCCCACAAAGTTTTAAGAGTGCATGCTCTCATACAAGTTCAATCATAAATATGGGCTAATACATTTCAAAGACATAGTAATTTTTTTTCTTTTATTAATACTTAGTACATTTCTTCTACCCTTTGAACAAATTAGCTCAGTCAATTAAATTTTTTTCTATTTATAACCGTCATCATTGTTGTCATTTTTCAATCTGCGTGATAGTCTTTTAGACGATTGATTTCCATTGAGTGGCATGCCATATATATATAATATAATCTAAAAATCATTTTGAGGGGAGTAATATTCTTTCTTCTAATATCTCTCATTATTAACCCAAATGAATGTCTAGATGTGCTCTAAAGTCAAAAATTAATTATTCTACTCAAAGTTTGATCTATGATTTTTAATACCATCCATTCATACGTTTATTTGGTGAGAGTTATGTGAAGAGAATATATGTTCTATCTAAAGAGATAAAAGCATATCCATCTCTCTTCGCACACACGCGCGCGTACGCTCACACACCCGCACACATGTATCTATATATATATATATATGTATATATATATATAATATAAATTTTGATTTTTTTGTTGCACAAAAAAGTTTTCTATGATGCCATATTGGACCAGACTATTGTCGGAGACTGATAATAAATATTATGTGATTCACGCTTTAGTTTTGATTAATATGTTCATGTTTTTTGCATATTTCTTCATTTAATTATTACTAGGAATTTTTGTAGATTCTTCTCTAGCATCCTTAGTTGTTGCTAGTTCTTTAACCTTTCAAATATTGTTTACATAACTAGGTTAGTTTATTGTTCTATAGATGTGTGTGTTTTGAAAGATATTGTAGTACATTTGATGATGAAGAGTTCAATGCACTTAAGTAAACATTTTAAGCTTTTACGAGGCACACATACACAAGGTGGTAAAGTCTCTGCATTGCTTAAAGTATCATGTCCTGCATTCATATTTCAAATTTGAGTAGTGTAACACAATGTTGCTGATTTTTCATCATAGATAATTTATGTTAATAGTATTGACATTTCCACTCCATCATAGACAACTTGTTGCATAATTTTTTCTGAACAATCCCACTCCATCTTTGACAATTTCTTGGAAGATTCAGAAGCAAGCAGCACAAAGGTGCTTCACTCCTCCATCAGCCTACTTCACTGCTCCCACTGTCTATTCTATCTTTAGTAGCAATCTAAAGCAATTACAACATGGCTATCTCCAACAACTACAACGGATCCCCAGCTACATCGAACCTTCTTTTATCAATACTTAGTACATTTCTTCTAACCTCTGAACAAATTAGCTCAGTCAATTAATTTTTTTTTTAATTTTAACTATCATCATTGTTGTCATTTTTCAATATGCATGATAGTCTTTTAGATGGTTGATTTACATTGAGTGGCATGCCATATATAGATATATATATATATATATAATATAATCTAAAAATCATATTGAGGGGAGTAATATTCTTTCTTCTAATATCTCTCATTATTAATCCAAATGAATGTCTAGATGTGCTCTAAAGTAAAAAATTAATTATTTTACTCAAAATTTGATCTATCCCATCCATTCATACATTTATTTGGTGAGAGTTATGTGATGAGATATATGTTCCATATAAATTGATAAAAGCATATCACTCTCTCTTCGCACACACACGCGCATGCGCACGCACACACACCCACACACACCCACACACATGTATATATATATATTGGACCAGACTATTGTCGGAGACAATGATAATAAATATTATGTGATTCAGGCTTTAGGTTTGTTTAATATGTTCATGTTTTTTGCACATTTTTTAATTTAATTATTATTAGGAATTTTGTAGATTCTTCTCTGGCATCCTTAGTTGTAACTAGTCCTTTAACGTTTCAAATATTGTTTACATAACTACGTTAATTTATTGTTCTATAGATGTGTGTATTTTGAAAGATATTGTAGTACATTTGATAATGAAGAGTTCAATGCACTTGAGTAAACATTTAAACTTTTACTAGGCACACGTACGGAAGGTGGTAAAGTGTCTGCATTGCTTAAAGTATCATGTCCAGCATTCATATTTCAAATTTGAGTAGTGTAACAAAATGTTGTTGATTATTCATCATAGACAATTTGTTGCATAATTTATTATGAACAATCCCTCTCCATCTTCGACAACTCTTTGGAAGATCTAGAAGCCAGCAACACAAAGGTGCTTCACTCTTCCTTCAGCCCACTTCACTCCTCCCACTGTCTACTCTATCTTTAGTAGGAATCTAAAGCAATTACAACATGGCTGTCTCCAACAACTACAACGGATCCCCAGCTACATCGAACATTCTTTAGCCAAAAGTCCAACTACAACAATAACCCCCAACCTGGAATTCTTCAAGCATAACATCAAAATGCACGACCTTCAAGGACATGTTGACGGCTTCTCCACCCCACCCACTCCCATGATCCTCAATGAACATGTTCATGCCCCCTCCAATCCCAAACACAACACATGGCTACCGATCAGAATCTGATCGCAGCACTATGCTTCACAGTTTTCCACTCTATTATACAATAAATCTTTCATGCCGAGTTTTGCAAAGACATGGTTAACTTTAAAACGATGCCTCCAATCGACCAATAGACCACATATCATTAAACTAAAAAAAAGCTCCACATCACCATGAAAGGCCAAATGGTTGCAAGAATTTCTGACTGAAATCAAAAAGCTTTCATTAGTTCCATCATCGAGAACGAATACATCATTTTGTACACACTCAACGGTCTACACTCCAAATAAAGGGGCACACCTCTAATTGTACTTTGGAACAATTAATCAACAAAAGATGATATATGAAATATGCTGGGGTTTGATTAGTAGTTAGTGCAGGCTAAGTATGTTATAAATCTTAAAATAATTATTAAAACTTAGAAGAATAAAATATGCTTTTATGAAAATGATAAAATAAAATATAATTACATTTAACTTTTAGTGCGAGTTTCCATAAATGTGCTAGATACTAGTGCAATGTTTACTCTTTAAGTACTAGATACTTATATCTTTGCTTCTTAATTCTTAAGGTGCAAGATAACTCTTGTTGAGTTATTCGAAAATACTCAATCGACATTTGTATTATGTAAAAAACACCGGGGATTAAAGAAAATCAGCCTTGGTTCTGATATAGTAGTCTATGGGTGATAGTTAAGTATTTTATATTTCATATTTTATTGCCTGAAATAATCTAAAGGGGTTGCTAGGCAGGTTAGACGGTAACTAATTATGCATTTTAGCATTGTATTGAATGAATAATTGTAATAGTCAATAGAAATCATGACTTCACTAAAGGTGAATTTCTCACTTTCGAAGTTTCTATAATTGTCAAAATACTAACCTTCAATCCTTACTCGTGCACCACTCTTGCCTAGCGGCAATATTTTTATTATAAAATATTCATTGTCCAATTATCTAAATGTTAGGCTTAAACACCAAAACATCATTTTAAATTCATGTTCTTTTATTGCTTCAAATTTTGACAAACTTCAATATGTAATATAATTTTTGGATTTCATTCTATTATGTTTTTCATTTTCAATTTAAACCTTTTAAATATTTTGTTAGGTTTAGTCATTCATCTTTGCTAATTTTTTATTGGAGAAGGATAAATGGTGGATTACGCCCCCAGAAATCTCCCAATCAATTTTTCTAGCAGTGGGCTTGGAGAAATTTAATGGCTTTGGGAAACTACAATTCAAGAGTTTGTTAGGGATGGGGAACTGAAATCCCGACTCTTTCTTCTACAATATGCGACAAAGAACTTGCAGTTAAACCAAAATTCTTAGGGTAAGAATAAGAAAATTAAGATCCTTAAGTTGTCATCCTTGGTGGAAAACGTTTGCTTGCATTATAGCCCATTCCCATGATGTTTTTTGTCTTAAATGCTAGTTGCACTTGCACGCACACTGCTTCCTCTGTTGCATAATCACTCACCTTTACTTATAAAACCCTATCTATTGAACCTTCGCTGCAGTCATTTGCCATTTTTTTATGTAGAATTTTTACGGGCAAGTAAAACTGCAAGCGCAAATTTTATAGTAGATTAAAATAATATTATTATTAGTAGGATTCCAATCTTGAAATGCAAGTTGAGTGCGACGTATGTAAAGATATCTAAATTAAATAATAATGTTATTATAGTATTGATTTGTACTGTTTTTTATCATTTTTAGGAGGGAGGGATTCTCTTAAAAAATCAAGAAGACTAGATAGAACAACTTTACGGAATCTGGAGATCATTTGACAAATAACATGATCGATAGCTATGCACATTTTTTGGCGCTGGTAGGCATGAATGAGTGCAAATTTCAAGTGCTTCACATTGGTTATTTTATTGCAGAAATTTTCTGAATGTCAAGTGGCTGACGATTAATTGTATGCTTCATAATGTTACAATGAAATATTTTGAAAGCATTTTCAATTTTGTTTTTCTTAGTTCTTAAGTGCTTATTGTGGCCGCTTCTATACAATAATAATGTGGTTGTCATCGTTAGTGTATGCATTAACAAAGTTGTTATTTGCATTTTGTGGTTGCAGTGATGCGTCATTTGGTTATCCTGGAGCACCTATTTTGTATAAAAACCTGAATTTTGGTATAGACCTGACAACCGCATAGCAAGTAAGGTTGGTATTTTTCTTTCAATTGAAATAATTTACAGCTTTGTGATTTCCTACCTGCTGAAGTAAGGTTATGGCCCTTATTATCAAAATGCATGAATAACCAAAATATTTCTATGTTTGTAGCATGGGATTAGCAGAAAAAGTCATCATCTATTATCTATTTACTTGCTTTTTCTGCATTTTCCTTTAATGTAGTTATTTTTTTGTCATAATGCTTTGTATCGCTTTAATGACTTTATTTCTATGCCTTGCTTGATAGTTTAATGAATTGATGACAAAGCGTAGATCATATTTAAAAGAACAATTATTTTTTAATTTTTAGGAACACATTATGATTTTATACTACTAGGAACATACATTCTTCATGATATCATGTTTAAAAGACACTAATACATAACCTTGTTAAATCTCTACATTAAGAAAATTACTGGTGCTTGTTTCTCAATGTATCCTCCTATTCACTTTGTTAGTACATTTATTCTGATCTATATTAAGATGTTCAAGATGTACTCATTGGTTGGTCCAAATGACATTGGCAAGTCAACTATACTCAAACTAATATCAAGAGAACTTCAGCCAACTTCTGGAACTGTTTTCCATTCAGCTAAGGTATTTGTTCTCACATGAAAATTTTTCCGTGTATGTTTGGAAATAAATTATTCTCCTTCGCATGAAACTTAAGTATTCTCTCTTAAACTTAAATACACTTTATTCATGTGATGAAAATTAAAGAATAATTGAAATTCAATATTTATGGAAGACATGGCCTTTTTCTAGAATTTAATGGCTGGAAATTTATATTTATGAAAGACAGTTATAAATGGAATTTCTGCAATAAATTGGATTATTTGATCCGTTTGAAAGGAGTAACAGGCTTTTTTCTGGCTCTACCAATAAAGGGATGCCTTATGAACCAAAACTAGATTAGAGCGACTAGTGGAATAGTGCACTTGTTAGCAAGGTAGTTTTAGCATGTGCGATTGGACCAATTTGCATTGAATTGAAGGTGAACATTTCGAATCACCAGTTAAACTGTTGAATTGTTGAACAAGAGAGATTTTAATAAAACTGTTCGGTTTGATTGTAGTATGATTTGGGTCATTATATATATAGCACTCAAATTCTTAAATAATATATATCTAGCATCCAATTTTTAATATTCGAAAATTATGTATTATCTTTTCACCAATTTTATGAGACTCCTAATTAGAAATAGATTTGCGGTGTCGTGCACACTAGAGAGATATAGAGAACTAGGGATAAAAGTGATTATTCTGTAAATATTAAACATTATTTTCTGTGTATATATACTATATAAACTTATAAGTGCTACATGATAATTGTCTTACAAAACCATAAAGTTCGAATTATATGTGCCCACACTATTGCATTTTAAGAAAAGAAGAGCCAAGCACCTGAAACTTTTCTCTACCCCATCATAATCACATTTGTTTCAATTGTCACTAATACAATTGCCTTCACTACCGAGTATGCCCTTAAATTGGCTCAACTTAAATGCAAGCACTTCTTCACCCATTAGCTAGCCTTCTATCACGTTCATTGACCTTTCATTGCAAGTCAACCTTTTTAGGCTTCAAGTTCTTAAACAATAAGTAAATTTGTAAAAATATTTAATATTCATTTTATGCAAACTTATTTTGAAAATATGATAATCTATGATATATTTTCTTTGATCGAATTTGTAACATATATAATGGATGGCAGTCAAATCATTCTATGTTTATCAAATATATTTATATGAATATACTAAAATATTTTTGTAGCCCTATAAATTTTGTTTTTGTTTTATTACAACATAACGATTCAATCTCGGTCCAACCCTTGTTCCACCTTTGAAGTTTGAACTTCTTCTAACAGTTCAATTATTGGTTTGATTTTAAGACCTGCGATAAATGTAATAAATAAATAAATTTTTATTAATTAGAATTTTTCTTTTTATTAGAATACATTTATTTATTTGTTAATTATAAATAACTATGTTTATATGTTAGTTAAAATAAATTTTGTTGGTTATTTAATAATAGGGTTTAAATGATTATCTTAACCATAATTAATTATAGTTTAATATTAATAAATTACAGTAATTACAATTGTATTAATGCAATTTTTATATTATTATTTAACAATAATTAATTATTTTTATTGTAACTAATTAATTTGTTATTATTATTTTTATTTACTTTTTATTTATTTTTTTGTTAAATTTAATTATATTTATGTAATTATAATATTGTAATTATAATCTAATACTTAATTAATTTTATTTTTAAGTAATTTTATTAAATATTATAATTAATTGTATTAAATATAATAATTAATTAACAAACTATTATCATTAAATGATTATTTTAGTTATTATGAATTGCATTAATTAATTGTGAATTACATTAAGTTATTGTACTAAGTATAAATATTATATTGCATTTAATTTTTAATTAATGAAATTTAATTATTGATTAATTTGTTACTTGTATTAAATAATATTGTTAATTTAAAAAAATTTACTCCATTGATTATAAGAAATTAATTAAATAATTTGTTTAATTATAATTAAATGCTAATGATAATTAATTATATTAATTGAAAATGAAAGCATAAACTAATTATTAAGTTTATTTTAATCAACTGCTTATATTAGTTTTAAATAACTAATGTTATTAATAAATATTAATTGTATTAATTGTTTATGTACTTAAAAATGGTCAAGTTATGTACAAATAAAGCAATTTTTAGCTTATGAAGTTTAAACTAGGCTAAATATGAACCGACATGCCATAAAATCTTTGGGTAGCCAAATTGTTCATAGTGCTCTCTTCTTAACCTTATACATTTTCTTAACAATAGTTTATAGGGAAAGCAAATGTTTGTTTTGGAGACAAGGCAATAGAACATACTTTTGTGCTAGTTATTGGTTGGTGGAGGTACATAGTAGTGGAGTTGGGGAGGGAAGGAGGATGTCACAAATTCTGAAATCCTATATATCCATTTTTTTTTGTAAACTTGCACTATTGTATTTATTCAATATTTTACTTAGGTCTTGTTAGAATAAATGAAACTAGTAAAACTTTCTTCCTGAGGCATATGGCCTTGCATGCTATGGAGGGCATTCCAAGGAATTATCAAATTCTACAAGTAGAACAAGAAGTTGTGGGTGATGACACTTTAGCATTGCAATGTGTTCTAAATTCTATTATTGAGAGGATTTAGCTATTAGATGAAGGAGCTAGGCTACTTGCACAATAGGTCTATGCTATGATACACCATTTATTTCTTTATCTAGATTTAATCTTGCTTTGTTTCCTGATTAATGTTTTATGCATTTATCAATTCATAATTATAAATTTTCTTTTTTTTTTTTTATTGGCAACCACAATTTGATGTCTATTTTGCCATAAAGATTGCAACTCTTTTCTGTTCATCTTGAAGAGCGATTTAGAATATGAAGCAAAAATGGGGACAAATTATATGAAGCATGCTGGGAATCATAAGGATAGTTTTGCAAAAAGGCTTGAACTGATATATAAAAGAATTGAAAATTTTTATTAATATTCTGTTGGGTATCGTGCAGCTTCAATTTTGCGGTAAGTGCTTGTTAGATTCATAAATTTGATTGTAATGCTTAATGTGTTGTTAGAGTTTTTTTTATGTTAAAAATGACTTTTGTTTGCATCATCCACTTTCTTACCATTAATGGCACTCGATACTTTTGATGCAACACTAAGGATTATATAGATTAAGCATATTTTAAAAATTGCACATCTCTTGTTTTGTTGTAGCATTGATGATTTGGTAAATCAAGCATAATGAGAATTATGATAGTGAACCTCATGGCCAAAACTTGCTAGCGCTAAAGTTAATAACAAAAAACCCTTCTACTTTGTAATCTTAGAAATTGGTACATGTTGGATTACATATCAGCGGAATAATTTGCTCGGTGTTCCTTTTCAAATATTCAAGAACCATGATTTAAAAACTTAAAAATCATATCTTAGAAATTTGTATAGAAATATTAGGTTCATTTGTGAAATTTTCAATGAATTAGACTTCCAGATTTATATTAATCTATAGGACTAAAATACTCTTTACCTAACACTTTTTGTAGTTTTTGTTTCTATTTTTATAAGTAGGTTTTTTCATTTTCTAGATTACATTAGTTGTAAATCATGTGGCATTATTATCTTTACACAACTATTTGTTGTGATGTTCCTTAGTACAACAACAATCTGAATTGTTAATTTAACTGCAGATTGGAAGAGGGATAAAAAATTTGCAGGAATGAAAGGGATGTTATTTTTATGAGCACATAAAGATTGAAAGCATACCTGCGTAGTTGCACTAAGAAAATATATTTGGCAACAAAGTATTGGTTTTATTACACTTGTCACACAGATGTTCTAAAATAGTTACCATTTGTTTGCTTGTTAGCAAAACAAATATGACAAAAGAACTCAACACAATCATTGTTACATATTTTACATTTTTTAAAGTACTATAGGCTGAGATGTTTCTTCACATATAAATTTATTTATTTATTATATCAATTATTCTTAAATATTGCCAAATGTTTCACTCATTTTGTGGGGCTTGATTATTTATTATATATCTATATGGAAATTTGCCATATGATTCTCTGTTTTATTCATGTTTCATGTTAGAAAATGACATTCCTTGAGCTATATAGTTATTTCTTATGATTGAGAACTAAGAACAATGACATGTACTCCACATACTTTTGAACAAGTTTGTGCAAATGAAATCTCAAATACAAATGCAAGGATCATATTAGAAATAACTCTCAGGTCAGTAAGCACGCTTAGGTAAACTATTTGACATATTTATTGACTGCATTTCTGTTTTTACTTTTTTTTTTATTTCCTTTAACTTGTGGTGGAATGATTGGCATCCTTCATCTGATTGAGTGAAATGATTATCACTCAACAACAGCTTCTCTAGTTAGTGGGTTAACCATTATCTGTAATAACAGGGTTTTGTAAGTTGCAATCAATGCACCACTATTTTATGTTTGCAATTAGTCTCTATTTTGTGGATTTTCAATTTCTTTCTTTTCTTGTATTATTAGTACAGTGTAGGAATGCAACTTATCCTAATGTTGAAGGAATCTTGTTTAATTTTTTATTCTTAATTAATAGTTTCTCCTTTTAAGAGTTACACTAAGAAATTAAATAGAAAAGTGTGCTCTATTTTTCACAATATATTTGCTTTAATGCTATTATATATGCATTTCTTATTACAAAATGTGTTGAGGGACTTAGTTGGATCATGAGATATTATTATTAATGTGTATTCTCTTGGTAGTGGTTAGTTTTATATCCAAACAACCAATTCATTGTTGTTCTTCTTTCAAGAATTTTTTTTCTTAACTCAATTAAAAAATAAGTTTACTTGCAATTTATATTGGTAGCTTTTTAAAGTTTCAATTTAGCCGTATTTTCTTTTATGCCAAGCTTTTAAGTGGACCCATACATTGTAGTGCTCTAATGAATCTATCAGCATAGCCTTTAAAGTCATTTTTCTCTTAAGATAAAAATGAAAGTCCATAAATTCTCTATTTGTAATTTAAAGTAAATGCTCAGACTTTGAGATTGATATAAATGGTAAATAGTTTTATTTATACTAATCATAATGGGTTGCATATGATTTGTTGGTTTTATTTTATTAAGATGTGCATTTAGCTTTTCTATTTTACAAAAAGTGCTGCAAATTGTCATTTATTGTTGAAAGATGCTTGTTAGCTGAAACTAAAATGTTTGAACACATTAACGGTGTGTCATTTTTGGATGCATTTGTTGGTTGAATACCCTTTTTGATCAACTAAAATTTATCTTATGCTATGTTGGAAGAGGAAAGATGGTTTCTCTTTCAAAAGTTACAATAAGGAATAAGGTCAAAAGGTGTGCTATGTTTTTCACAATATTTTGTTTCCATACTAACATATCTGCCTTTCTTATTCAAACATATGTTTATGGACTCAGTAGGATCATGAGACATCATTATTAAGGTGTATGCTTTTTGTAATAGTTCATTTTAACATCCAAACAACCAATTCATTGTTGATGTTCTTTCAGGAATTTTCTTAACTAATTAAAAAACAAGTTTACTTGTGATTTAAATTTTTTGGTAGCTTTTGGTTATTATTATATTGAAAAAAATTCTTCATTTTTTGTATAAAATTTATTTCATATGTGATGTTCTTAAATTTCTGGTTTTATCTATATCTCTATGCACTCTTTGTTTCTGATCTCAAATGTCTTTCTGATTTATAGATTAATTTTTGATCTAATCATTCATTTAAACTTATAGATCAATTAATGGGAACATTACTATATCCCAAATTTATTGTAAACTATGTTTACACTTTACTTATTGCATATATCATTTATTTTGCGATTTAAATTGATAGTTTTTGGTAATTTTCTTATTAGTATATCGAAAAAAAATTCTTGAAATTTTGTTTAAAATTAATTTCATAGCTGCTATTCTAAAATTTCAAGTTTTATCCACATCATGATGCACTCTTTGCTTATAATATCATAAGCCTTGTTGATTTAGAGATTAACTGTTTCCTTGGTCATCTGTTTAACCAATTGATCTATTAATGGGAACATTACTAGATCCCAGACTTGTTGTAATCTATGTTTATTTTCTTCTTATTGCATACAATATTATATTGATCTTTCAATTTAGTTGTCTTTTTAATTAGCCAAAAGTTTTTAAGCGCTACCCATACCCTATGATGCTCTGATAACTAATCCAACATTGCCTTTAAAGTTCTTTTACCCTAAAGGCAAAAATGAAACTTCATGGATTCTCTATTTGAAGTCTAAAGTAAACGGTTAGATTTCTGATTTATATGATGGTAAAAAGTTTGCATGGCATGTATTTATACTTATCAACCTTTGTTGAGTATGCTCAGCTGGTTCTATTTAATTAAAATGTTTTGTAGTTGGCTTTTCTATTTTACACTAGGTGCTTCAAAATTATGTCATTTATTGAAGAAAGAAGCTTGTTAGTTGAAATAGAGAAGCTCAAACACACATTAATGGTATGTCGTTCTTTAATGTGTTTCTTGTTTGAATACCTTTTTGATTTACTGAAAGTTCACTTGTGCTTTATCTTGAAGAGGAAAAATACTAGAATAATATAATGTTTGTTGACAATATTGAAAAATACCTCAAGTCAATAAGCATGCTTTAGGTAACTACTTGACATATTTATTGACAATATTTATGTTCTTACTTTTGTTTTTCTTTTAACCTATCGTGGAATGATTGACTTCTCTTGTCTGGTTGAGTGAAACAATTATCACTCAACAATAACTTCTCTTGTTAGTGGGTTAACCATTATCAGTAATAGCAGCGTTCTTTAAGTTGCGCTCAATGCACCGCTAATTTTACATTTGCAATTATTCGCTATTTTGTGGAGCTTCAATTGCTTTCTTTTCTTGTATTATTAGTACTATGCAGGAATGAAACTTTTCTTTTATTTCTTTACGCCATCCAGGTATTCTTGAACTTCCTGAAAATACTTATATCCTTGCAAAAGTCAGCTGACATTTTGTTTTTGTCCTATGCTTCTTGTCTTTAAACATCAATAAAATATGTACTAATTTACTACTGTATTTATTTGATTTTGATACCAATCACATCTCTATTATGTTGTAAGGCCTTTCTAATATTAGGGAAAAGGTAGATTCACAAAAATTATATTTGAAGTTATATGCAAATTTCCTGAAGTATCATTCATTTTAGCTTTCACTTTAAAATTTTTGATCAAGATCCAAATACATTAATAATCTGGCTATACTTCTAAAAGTTTCATGACTAACATAATTACATGATATATTCTTGCAATCAATTTATTTACGCAGCATGCAAGGTCAACTTACATTAGAGTTTAAATTTTTTGCGCAATCATTCCATGTGAATTGTGAAACAAAAATTATGCCATACAAAATTGTTACACAAAAGTTATGTTTAATCAGATGATATGTTCTTGTTCCATGTGAATAGTTACACAAAAGTTATGTTTAATTCGCTTGAGTATTTATATGAGGCCTAGGCATATGGGATGAATGCCTTTTATTTTTAATATTTTTGAACTGACATGTAAAAATCGACAACTTGTTTGATGTTAACTTTGCAATTGTAAACATTCAGTTTATGAGAGCTGTTTTCTAGCTTTAATCAGTATTATATCCTGGTTGTGTTGCAGATTTTATAACCTTATGACATTAAGCTTATTCTTATGCAGGAACATAATTGTGGTTGCCAATTAAAAGTAAGAGAAAGATAATTATTCATTTTCTTATTTTCTTGCTTAGGATGCCTTAATTGATTGATGCATTTATTAAATCAAATATATTGCTATATGCATAAGAGATTTTGAAATCAAAGTATGATCATCAAAGAAATCTCCAACCGACCTATTTGGATGCTAATTCTCTCACAGGAGCTACTTTTTCAATCGCACTAGTTCGTAGTCTGTTGTTCTTTTTTTTGAAAATTTCTGCATGTTTTTCCTAATAATGAATGAATCTTGTTTAATTTCTTTTTTTAATATATAGTATCTATTTTAAGGTTACAATAAGAAATAAGATCAAAAGATGTGCTAAGATTTTCATAGTATTTGGTTTTCATACTATCTATCTTCCTTTCTTATTCAAAAATATGTTTAGGGGCTTAGTTGGATTATGAGATATTATTATTAAGGAATATGCTCTTGGTAGTGGTTAGTTTTAATATCCAAACAATCAATTCATTGTTGCTCCTCTTTCAAGAATTGTTTGTAACTAAATTATGAAATAAGTTTACTTGCGATTTAAATTGGTAGCTTTTGGTTATTTGCTTATTATTATATCAAAATAAATTCTTCAATTTTTGTATAAAATTTATTTCAAATGTGCTATTCTAAAATTTTAGGTTTTATCTATACTATGCACTCTTTGTTTCTAATCTCAAATGCCTTGTTGGTTTGGAGATTAATTTTTTTTATGGATCCCTTGTTGGGATCTTTACTACACCCCAGGTTTGTTTTGAACTATGTTTGCATTCTACTTATTGCATATTGTTGAGGATATATTGCAAAATATAGTGATCCTTTAATTTAGCTATCTTTTCTTTTATGCCAAAAGTTATTAAGCTCTACCCATACACTTGATGCTCTAACGACTAACCCAACATTGCCTTTAATGTCCTTTTGCCCATAAGGTAAAAATGAAGCTTCCTAGATTCTAAAGTAAAAGCTCAGGCTTCGAGATTGATATGAATGGTAAAAATTTTGCTTGACAAGTATTTATATTTGTCAGATTAGGTTTCATATGGCAAGTTGGAATAATTTAATTAAGATGTTGTCCATTTGTCTATTTATTTTACACTAGGAACAAGGAAGCTCGAACACACATTAACGGTCTGCCATTTTTTGGGTACCTTTTTTATTTACTAAAATATACCATATGCGTTGTCTAAAAGAGGAAATATATAGGAATAATATGATGAAAGATGCATATGGCTTTTATATATTACTCTAGGTGCTGCAAAATTATCATTAATTGATTGGAAGACGTTTGTTAGTTGAAATAGAGAAGCTCGAACACACATTAACAATATGCTATTTTTTGATGTGTTTTTTATTTGAATACCCTTTTTTTTTACTAAAATTTTGCTTATGATTTGTCTTGAAGAGGAAAGATACATGAATAATATAATGTTTGACATAATTTATGTCCATAGTGATCATTTTTTTACCATTCAAATTGCTTCACTTTACCAAATGAAATCTCAGATACCAATGCAAGGATTGTATCATATCATATTAGAAACAATTCTTCAGTCAGTAAATATGCTTTGGTAATTACTTAATATATTTATCTACCATATTTTTGTTCTTTTATTTTTCCTTTAACTGGTGCTGGAATGATTGGCTTTCTTTGCCTGGTTGAGTGAAACATTTTTCACTCAACAATAGCTTCTCTTGTTAGTGGTTAACCATTATCAACAATAACAAGGTTTTGTAAGTTGCGATCAATGCACCTCTAATTTTATGTTTGTAATTATTCTCTATTTTGTCAAATTTGTAATTGTAAACTTTCAGTTTATGAAAGCTATTTTATAGCCTTTATCAGTAATCTATCATGTTTGTGTTGCAGATTTTAAAATTTGCTTCACTTTATTCCAAAATTTCAGTATTTATTTATATCACTATGACATTTTTGCTTTTGATCTTGAATGCTCTGCTGATTTGGAGATCACCTTATTCCATGATCATCTTTTTAACCAAATTGATCAACTAATAGGAACAATATCTGCTTCCAGGTCTATTGTAATTTGAATATGCATTTTACTTATAGCATATTTTGTTGTTGATACGATGCAAAATATAGTGATCATTCAATTTAGTTGTCTTTTCTTTTATACCAAGCTATTTAGCACTGCCCATACAAAATGACTATGCTTTGTTTAGAAGAGGAAAGATATATGAATAATAAAATATTTGTCATAATTTATATCAATAGTGATCATCCTTTTGTCATTCAATTTGCTTCACATTATCAAATGAAATCTTAATTTCAAATGTATTGATCATTTCAGATTATAATTGAAACAATTCTCATGTCAATAAGCACGCTTATGTAACTAATTGACATATTTATTGACCGTATTTCTGTTATTTTTTTTTCTTTTTAGCTTGTCATGGTGGAAAAAAGTGCTTCTTTGGTCTAATAGAAACAAATCTCAGATTTTTTTTTTTTTTAACTAGGTTATACATCAAGTGTACAGTATGATTTAAATTGGTAGCTTTTGCTTATTTGCTTATTATTATATCAAAAAAATAAATCTGCATTTTTTAAGTGATATTATTTCTTAGGCGCAATTTTAAAATTTTAATTTTTTATTCATATCACTGTGCCATCTTTGCTTTTGATCTTGATTGACTGGCTGAATTTGGAGTTCACTTTATTCTATGGTCTTCTATTTAAATGAATTGATCAACTAATAGGAACATTACATGCTTCCATGCTTGTTGTAAATTGAGTTTGTATTTTTACTTATTGCAATTTTTTTGACATAACAATAAGCTTTTAAATGCTGCCAATACACTATGGTGCTCTAATGACTAATCCAACATCGCATTTAATGTCCTTTTACCCACCCTTAAGGTAAAAATGAAACTCCATAGATTCTTTATTTGTAGTCTAAGGTAAATGCTAAGGATTCAAAATTGATATGAATGATAAATAGTTTGTGTTGCATGTATTTGTACTTGCCAGAAGTCATATGTTGTGAACATTGTCTCTTTATCTAGGATTCTTATTTCTAATATTTGGATAAAAAGGTAGAATACCAAAAATCATATTTGAAATTGCATGGAAATCACTTGAAGTATCATTCATTTTAAAGTTTTTGATTAAGATCAAAACTCATTAATAATTTTCATTCATCTAGCTATACTTATAAATAGGTGTATGTGTTGGTAGTGGTTATTTTTAATATCCAAACAACCAATTCATTATTTTCTTTCAAGAATTTTTTTTCTTAATTAAATTGTAAAACAAGTTTACTTGCAATTTAAATTGGCAGCTTTTGGTTATTTGCTTATTATTATTTCAAAATAAATTCTTTAATTTTCATATGAAATTTTTTTCTTTAGTGCTATCTAAAATTTTGCTTCTGATCTCAAATGCCTTGCTGATTCGGAGATTAATTTTTTCATTGGCCACCCGTTTATGCAATTAATTAAATAATGGGAACATTACTAGTTTCTTGGTTTGTTGTAAATTTGTTTGCATTCTACTTATTACATATATAGTTGAGGATAGGATGTGAAATATAATGATCCTTCAATTTAGTCGCCTTTTCTTTTATGTCAAAAGTTCTTATGTGCTATCTATACACTTGATGCTCTAATGATTAACCCAACATCGCCTTTAAAGTCCTTTTACCTTCAAGGTAAAATTGAAACTTTATAAATTCTAAAGAAAATGCTTAGGCTTTGAGATTTTTCTATGAATGGCAAAATGTTTGCTTGACAAGTATTTATAGTTGTCAGATTGGGTTTCATATAGTTAGCTGTTTTTATTTAATAAAGATGTTGTGCATTTGACTTTTCAATAATACATTTGGTGTTGCAAAATTGTCATTTATTGATTTAAAACGCTTGTTAGCTGAGACAAAGAAGCTTGAACACACATTAACGGTGTGCCCATTTTATATACATTTTTTGCTTGAGTACCTTTTTTGATTATTAAAAATTACCTTATGTTTTGTCTAGAAGAGGAAAGATATATGAATAATATAATGTTTGACATAATTTATGTCAATAGTGATCATCCTTTTGCCATTCAATTTGCTTCAGAAATGAAATCTCAATTACCAATGCAAAGGTTATATCAGATTATGTAACTATTTGACATCTTTATTGGCAGTATTTTTTATTTCACTTTTGTTTTTTCTTTAGCTTGTTATGGTGGAATGATTGGCTTCCTTTGTCTAATAGAAAAATTTATCAAGTTTTTTCTTAACTAAGTTAAACATGAAGTTTACAGTGTAATTTAAATTGGTAGTTTTGATTATTTGCTTATTATTATATAGAAAATAAATTTGCATTTTTTATAAAAAAAATGTTCCTTAGGCGCTATTCAAAAATTTTAGTTTTTATCAAACTAAGTTGATTGCTTGATATGGAGATCACCTTATTTCTTGATCATCTATTTAAGCGAATTGATCAACTAATAGGAACATTACACGCTTCCAGGTTTGTTGTAAACTGAGTTTGCATTTTACTTATAGCATATTTCATTGTAGATAGGATGTGAAATATAGTGATCATTCAATTTGGTTTCTTTTATGCCAACCTTTTAAGCACTGCCCATACATTATGGTGCTCTAATAACTAATCCATACATTTAATGTCCTTTAACCCTTTAGGTAAAAATGAAACTCCATAGATTCTCTATCTATAGTATAAAGTAAATGCTCAAGCTTATAGATTGATATGAATGCTAAATAGTTTGCATTTATCCTTGTTAGAATAGGTTGCTTATGGTTTATTGGTTTTATTTTATTAAGATTTGCATTTAGCTTTTCTATTTTACACCAGGTGTTGCAAGTTGCCAATATTTGATGAAAGATGCTTGTTAACTGAAACAAATAAGCTCGAACACATTAATGCGGTGTCATTTTTGGATGCTTTTCTTGTTTAAATACCTTTTTTGATTTACTAAAATTTGTCTTATGCTATGTCTAGAAGGGCAAATATTTAGGAATAATAATATGTTTAACATAATTTATGTCAATAGTTATCATTCTTTTGTCATTCAAGTCGCTTCACTTTATTAAATGAAATCTCAAATACCAATGCAAGGATCATATCAGATCATATCAAATCATATTGGAAATAATTTTCAGGTTAGTAAACACCGCTTAGGTAACTACTTGACAGATTTATTTTTACTATTTAATCAAATTATTTTATTTTTATGATTTATCCAAAAAAATTAAAATTAATTTTAAGATAGATAATATATAGTCATGGGCTTAGGATAAATTATTTGAGAGAATTTTTCTTTTGTATGATATTATTATATTAGCACTATTTTTAATTAATTAATTGGTTCTTTTAATATGCTATAAATGTGAGCTAAAATAATCTAACTATCATATGATTTGAATGCAATATAGTACAGTTATTTTATATTTATTTAATTGTTTATATTAAGTTTTTTCAAAAAAATAAATTTTTCTATTTTGATTGATGTGGGATGAGTACTATCTTTCGAGTAATTTAAGGATATGATTTGGATTCTTGATATATGATTTTTGGCTTATTTTTTAAAAATTAGTAAGAATTTAAAATTTTATGAATGAATGCACATTCCTAATTTTTTTTGTTAAATAATTGATAAAAAATATATACCTTATTGTTTTTTCTTACAATATAATATTATGTTCATTTTGTCACCCAATTATAGATAATAAAAAAAATACAATATGATCATCAACAATAGAGATAATAATACAGCAATATAACTTAAATTATGATAACTTAATTTCATATAATACATTTTTATATACTAAAATGAAAACCCTATTCGATTGCAATAAAGAGAGAGAAAACATTTTCTCATTTCTATCAATCCATTCGATTCGAATATGCCTCACTTTAAGTGATGAATCTTTTGTAAAAGAAAGAATAATTGTGAACAAAATGTGTAATATATATATATATATATATATATATATATATATATATTATATGTGTGTGTGTGTGTTGCAGCCTAGTATTTAAGGTTCATGATTTGTTATTCTATGTTATGGATTCAAATCTCATCAATCACATATAAAAAAAAAAAAAAAAAAATATTTATATATATATTTATATATTGTAATACTAAAAAGAAAATAACAATTTTGGAATGTATAAGATATAAGAATTATATACACCAATGAATCAATAAAAGCTACACTCGCACGAACATGAAATATGATGTATTCATAAAAACTACTTAGAGTTTTGAGCTATTGTTTGAAATGATGGAATTACTTCTTTTATTATTTTTATATTTTATTAATTATGTTAATGTCATGCAACAATATATGAATATAGTAGAAGGTACAACTGGTTGATATATTTTGTAATATTGAGTTATGATGAATGAAAATATTTTCTTAGTTTTTACTTTTGCACTATTCATTTTCCTTTTAATTACTCAATAGGGTCTTGAAATTATTGAATGCCTAATGTCGGGTTAATTCTTGCTAAACCAGCATCGGGTCACAACACTACAGAGTCAGATGAAGTTAACAGCGGTGGTTTTGAGTGCTTTGTATTCAACTTCGATGGAAGAGCGACAAATAATGCTTTATTTCATGGAGCTCCAATATATCAATGTGTTTCATAAGAAGATGTAGCATCCGGTGGTTGATTATCGATAACTCTGATCCTGTCAGAGTCAGTATACACATGGAGTAAGTTGTCGGGTTCAAGTGGATGTCCAAAGCGAATAGTGCCTTTGATGTATCAGAGGATTTGTTTGAGTTGTTCAAAATGGGTTGTTGTTGGGGTTATCCGTGCTAGCAAATCTTGTTAAAGTCAGGATAAGATCTGGTCGAGTGATGAAGATGTGTTGAAGAGAACTAGCTAGTTGTTTGTATAGTTTTTTTTTTTGCTAAAAAGAGTTTGTAATGCGAGTTTTTGAGGGGAGCAGGCAATGGGAGTGGGAACGGGGTTGCATTGTGTCATGACGGATGTTTCTAAGATGCTGGAGGCATAAGATTGCTGACTAAGCAAGGTGCTTTTTGCATATTTTGATAGTTTGATGTATAGAAATGTGGATGGTGCTCTGAGGTTCTTCATCCGAAGT
Organism: Gastrodia elata; assembly: GCA_016760335.1. Classification (NCBI taxonomy): domain Eukaryota; kingdom Viridiplantae; phylum Streptophyta; class Magnoliopsida; order Asparagales; family Orchidaceae; genus Gastrodia; species Gastrodia elata. The sequence continues at coordinate 1,958,393 of CM028677.1, read as the reverse complement.
TGTTGAGTAAGGACTTGATGAAAGAGGTGAGGGTTGTTTCTTACGAACTTGTGATGAGAATGTCATCCACGTAGATGAGTATGCATATTTGATTGGATGTGGCATCATGTATGACTAGTAAAGGGTCGGTTGTGCTGGTTTGAAAGTCTTTAAAGTGCAAAAATATGGTGAGGGTGGAATATCATTGGCCTGTTGATTGTTTGAGGCAATAAATGACCTTGTTCAGGCTGTAAATATAATTAGAAAACTTGAGATCTTTGAATCCTTGCATTTGTTTCATATAGACAGTGTGATAGCCCAAACCCTTAAGCACCAAGGTATTGTCCATTTTGACCTGTAATGCCTCACAATTTTACCCCAAGAAGATTACTTCCCAGTAGATCACCCATTCTAGGCATGCTCCCACATGCCACGCTTAACTTTGAAGTTATCATTAGGAACTCTACTGTCATCTGAAAAGGTGCCTCTTGTTTAAGAGTTTCACTTATTACTACTTAGTGTGTCTTTATAATTTCCCCAACTTAAGTATCATATTCTCATTAGTATCCACACGCAGATTCAAGAACCATCTATTGGGTAGATAGGACTAGTGATGGCCCCTACAGGCTCAACTACAACATGTAGCATCTTAATCGTCATGGGCTTAAGAGGCTACTCACTTGAAAGAGTACTTTGTCCTGTATGATACTTAGCTCTTATTTGACACCCTATAGCCTACTATAATACCATTTGTATAGCCCAAAATCTTAAGCACCAAGGTATTCTCTGATTTGGCTTTAAATGCCTCACAATTTTGCCTCTAAAAAAAACTTTCCAGCAGGTCACCCATCCTAGGAGTGCTCCCAGATGAGCATGCTTAACTTTGGTATTTCTTAACAGGAACTCCACCATTATCTGAAAAGGTGCCTCAATATTTCTTTATGTTTTTCCATTTGCATCAGAGGACGTTCAATTATGGTTAAGGAGGCACGAGTGTCCATATATGCTTGTCCTTCAAGGCTTGGTATTTTTCTTCCATGTCTAGCCTCCAATGCTCCATTTTCGCCATGACATTATTGTAAGTGGGCTTTATGGTAGAAGTGGAATGTATGAGTTTAAATAGTAGCTTGGGCTTTATTGTGCCCATTTTCAATTGAGTTAGCATGGGATGTGTGGGAAGTGTTGTTTTGAGTTTTGTTATAGGTGAAGAAGGTTATTGGGCTGGTGGTGGGGTTTGTGAGTATGGAGAGGGCGATGTTGGCGAACCCTTGTAACAACTCAATGTTATTACCCTGATCAACTGGGATTAAACCAAATCCTAGTCTTTGTTCCAGTAGTCTTAATAAGTCATTAGGAGCAAATACTGAAGTTTTGGTCCAAATCAGCAATTAATCGGACCAAACCCTAATTTTGGAAAATCCAGATAATAAAAAAATGAGATAATTCAATTGCCTTCAGATTGAAAGTCCGACTTCGCCATTGGACTCATCACCCATAAATTAGCTAGGTGTGATATTTTGGAAGTCGTCAGATTTTCCCCGGATAATTTAATATATTTGAAATGCCCCAAAAAAATAGAATAAGTAAATAACCTCGAAAGCAAAATAAGTCTTCGTTGTTGCGTCCCTCACCCCCAAAATAGATATGACTGAAATTTTTGGATTTTTTGGAGCTCAATTAATAGCTTAATTTTAAGCATGAAATTTCATTTAAATTTATTAATCTTGTGTGGGGCCTGCCATTCTTAATCAGTTGGGCCCGCATTCCTATATTATTGGGTTGGCCCGATAATGCCCAATTGGCTTGATCCGAGCTGAGCATTCGGGGAGTTCTGATCAGACGTCCTAGGGTCATCCCTGTCGCACGATCAAACATGTGCTGCGAGAGACAGCACACAACATCCAACCGCCTTGCAAGACATCTGTTGCCACTCTTTTAGTCTCTTCACTTCAAATAAGCCTCTGAGGGATCGGAAGCTTCGTAGAGATCATCTGTAATCCCTCTGGAGCTGCGGGTCATTCCATGTTGTCTATAGTGCCCCGTCCTATCACCGCACATAACAGGAATTGTTGGCGGCGAAACGGTGCGTTAATTGGGAAGGCTGAACTTCCCCATAATGAATTTGCTGCAGCTGAATGCTGATCCTTAAGACAAGTTACATCCTTATCTTATGTATTTTATAAGACACTTCTACGCATTGGATTTAGTAAAGATGATAAGAATATGTATCCAATGTATGTGAGTACTTCATATGAGTTTCTTATCGATCACACACAATATTAAGTATAAGTAGAAGAAATATTTAGAGTGCAGATGCCATACTCTAATTTATCCAAGTAATTGTTATAAATATGAACATAATTATGTATTATCATAAACTCGATTTACTTAATTTAATTGAAATATTATAACTTTCTAAGTTATCATATGATAAAGTGCATATACATAATTAATATATTTTTAAGAAAGGTAACTTGAAATACTTAATTTGCTTAACTACACTTATCAATGTGCAAAAAAATAAGGGGATGAAACCCTTTTATAATTTATTCTCTCAAACTAAGTTGTTTAATACCCCACTTAATACATGACTTAGTGTATGTCCTAAGAAAGGTAACTTGAAACACTTAATTTGTTTAAACTACTCTTATCAATATGCACAAAGATTATGGGATGAAACCCTTTTACAATATATTCTCTTAAACTAAGATGCTTTATACCTAAATTATACATACCCTGGAATTATGATATTTTATCCCAAATTGAACTACACTTATCGATGCGCACAAATATAAGGGGATGAAACCCTTTTACAATCTAAGTTGGGTTAAAATAACATATTTCATACTTTACTGAATCAAATTAGTTATATGGACATGTACTACGCCATCCTGGTATTCTTGAACTTCCCAAAAATGCTTATATCCTTGCAAAAGTCAGCTGACATTTTGTTTTTGTCCTATGCTTCTTGTCTCTAAACATCAACTGAATATGTACTAGTTTACTATTGTATTTTATTGATTTTGATACCAATCACATCTCTATTATGTTGTAAGCACTTTCTAATATCAGGGAAAAGGTAGAATCACAAAAATTATATTTGAAGTTATATGCAAATTACTTGAAGTATCAATCATTTCTGCTTTCATTTAAAAGTTTTTAATCAAGATCAAAATACATTAATAATCAGGCTATAGTTCTAAAAGTTTCATGACTTTTTTTAACATCATTACATGATATATTCTTGCAATCCAATTATTTGCACAGCATGCAAGGTCAACTTACATTAGAGTTTAAATTTTTTGTGCAATCATTCGATGCGAATCATGACACAAAAGTTATGCCATACAAAATTGTTACAGAAAAGTTATGCTTAATAAGATGATATGTTCTTGTTCCATGTGAACAGTTACGCAAAAGTTATGTTTAATTCGCTTGAGTATTTATATGAGGCCTAAGCATATGGAATGGATGCCTTTTATTTTTAATATTTTTGAATTGACATGTAAAAATAAACAACTTGTTTGATGTTAACTTTGCAATTGTAAACATTCAATTTATGAGAGTTGTTTTCTTGCTTTAATCAGTAATATATCCTGGTTGTGTTACAAATTTGAAAACCTTATGACATTAAGCTTTTTCTTATGCAGGAACATAATTGTGGTTGCCATCTCAGGCCCTCAGACTAGGGGGCTTCAATCTGTCTCACCTCCATGAGGGTGTAGGGATTGAGCCCTGGGTCTGGCATGGCCTCTGTGTGGAGAATTGCATCCCCACATTAGCTCAATTACGGGAGATCTCGGGTGAGTAGGGTCTGGCTGATCCAGACCACCTCACAGAGGGCTTCGGGTTCCCCTAATCGGGTCCCTTCCATCAGGACGCAGGCTCAGGGACGAAGCCCCTGTGCCGGTTGGGCCGACCCGTGACCCGCGCGGTGCGACCATCCCGGGTCTTCGGGCCCCGGCCGACCCGCGTGTTTTGGTGAATGGGCCAAACCCGTCATAACTGTATTCGAATAATTTGAATTATTTTCCGTAAGGAAATAATCAATTATTCAAATAATATGAAATCATTTAAATAAAAATACAGAATGTATTAATTGAATAACTTTTAATCTACTAGTCCAAACCCTATAATATTATATATGAAATTGATCAGAAAATCTTCCGGGACCTGAATATAAAATAATATTGAGCATTTATGGTTATATTTTCCATTTTTGCCTAATTATTGTAGATCTTGATTACAGTTGATTACCAATTATACTTAACCAAATTGCATATTTAGGGTTCCATTAATCTCCTTATGAAGAGTAGAATGAATGTGCTAAGTGAATTATTTTTTTGATCTCTGTATTTCAACTTATGCCCTAATCTTATTAAACTATGATTAGTGAAAATTATGGTTTATATATATTGGATCTTAGCAAACTTAGTCTTTGATTATTTGTATTATTAAATAGAACTTATGTGCCAATTTGTATGTAATTTGATGGCTAGATTTGCAATTAGGTGCTAATCCTTTTGAATGGATTTAAAGTTTAATTAGTACTAATTACTTTCTATTTTTATAAATTTTCTGTTAATATGCTTCATAACAGTAAGGTAAATGTATGGAAACCATGTATGCTAATTTATAATGTATAACTTGAACAATCCTAAGAAAAAAATTTGGAAAACTTTATCATCTTAATAACTTAAGAAGTCTTAAGACTTTGATCAAGCTATTAAGACTTGATCTAAGTCTAAGATTGCCACCAATAATACATACCTAATTCATTGATTTAATATTTGATCTATAAATAAACATTTGATCTTAATTGGACATGAGTAGGGGTTAAACCCTAACCTGCTTAATTAAGATCCAAATTTTTAAACATTAATTAAATGGGCATGATTATAAGATAATGTAATTAATATTATTCCAATAATGCATTTGATTTGATAATTTATCCTAAATATTTGGATTAAATATATTAAGGTTAATAATAAACCTATGAGATTGCTTAATCTGAATCTGAACCTTAGATCCTTGATTTTCTCCTAAATAAGACTATTAGCATGATAAAATTAATAGAATCATATTGATTGAACAAGTGATCTAACTCTATTAATATTCTTGATTTAAATCTCATGATCTTAGAATAAGCTATGATCAGATGACTTAATCATCTGATATGATCATCCTAAGTCTAAATGATAAATAAAACCTATAGTGTTAGCATTAGAGTTAAGAGTGTGAGATTTTAAGTATCTCAACACAAGATCATTTCTAAAATATTATGAAGACCTAAATTTTAATATACATTGAGGTAGGAGGATTTTGTATAACTCATTGAGGTAGAAGCTTAAATGATCCCTTAACTTTAGAAGTTGATCTTAACCCCTCCTGGTAGGAATCATTTAAGATATTAGAATGACTCCTTTCCTTGTGGTAGAATCTATATTGAGTGATACTTGATCATATTTTCTTGGAGCCTTGTATAGGGCTTACCTATTTAGCATAAGAATTTATAGTCTTGATAAATCCTTGTTAATTAAATAGAGTTGTGTGAACCTAGATTATTGTTGGTGTAGTATGGCAAACCCATAGTACTAATTTTCTTCAGTAGTATTAAGGATTGGTAGATTCACTCCAATGTGGACTTATGAGCAGGTGCTATTATGAGAGATTAGACGAATACAGTCCCGTTAGAGTAAATCTCCCAAGACTAAGAGAGTATTAAACAGGTACTCATTCCTTAGTTTGATTGAAATACAAATCACCAATGGGCGATGCCTCCTAGCGAAGCCGCTTCAGTAGGTGTGGCTCAAACAAACTAAGTAATTAGAATCACCTTATTTAAGACACTCAGTATGATTGTGAGTTAGGCATTTTAATAACTTAGCTTGAGATACAAATCACCAACTAGCGATGCCTCCTATCGAAGATCACTTCATTAGGGTGGCTTAATCAAATTAAGTGATAAGAATCACCTTTCTTATAAATGTGCTAAATATGTGTATACAATCATCCAATCTAATGATCTTTAAGTAAATCTTCAACTTTAACTAATCATCGTTCTAGAAGCTAGGAGTCAGAATCCTCTTAGCAGGATTCTGTACAGTGGAGACTTAGAATTTATCATCGGTGTTTAAAATTTATAGGTTTCTAAATTTTCCTCATGTAGCATTGAAGCATGGACATAGACATAAGCATGAGTTTAAGGAATCATTTCAGCAGTGATGCATGAGTATCAGTGATAAATTATGGGTTATGGAATGTTGCATACATTGACTGGGGATTTTCAGGATGCATCGGCATCACCGTACTGTCTTCCCAACTAGGTGTATATATACATTGGACCGTCGACTTATAGCCTTTTAGTGATAATTCTGTTACATACCGTGGTATACCGTTTTGTAGCATATTTGGGTGCATCATTCCAGTGACATATAGTACAACATTAGACATTTTTCACATTTATTTCTGAGCTTTTGATATTTTTGTTTACTTTCAGTATTCATTTTTGATGCAGTTTTACTTTGCTTAGTCATTACAGTTTCAATTACATAGTGCCTTTACTATTATTATTTTTACAGTCGTGTTTACTTTACTGTCTATTGCTTTTACTTTAGAACTGCTTAGTTAGTTGGAGGTGTTAGAGTTTTTGTCTAACACGGGGTACTTTTGGGATCCGTCAATTTGCTAGATCTAGAGTAGCTTGTGGAGACAGGGCAGGAGAACCTACAGGAGATCCTAGAGGAGTACGTGGAGCCTTAGTGGATCAGCTTTCCACCTTTTATTTATTGCTTATTTCAGTACTTTAAATAGACTTTACTTGTCATTCTTTAAATCAGTTTTTAATAACTCTGGATATATTTTACTTTTCTTTTTTGAGATGATTATTTACTACTGCTCTGTGATAAATGTATTCTGGATATTTTACTTTAGCTTCTGCACTCTGTTATACTAATATACTTAGTATTGTGATGTGGTCAGCATACTGGAAATGCTGATATATTGATAACATATATCAAATTCATATTCTTAAATATAATTTACGTATTAGTCTAATACTTAAGATAAGTAATCTACTCTTATCTTAAGTATTAACTCTCGATCTTATTCTCAAGTTCGAGCCAGCAGCCTTCAGTGTGGCTCAGTCTTTTAGCCTATTCGGGGAGATGAGGTTTGTAAGCTCGTCCTCCTGAGTAGCGCACCGCTTCGCCGCTGATTATAACTATACCTTTCTTTGTGTGCGGCGACGGGGCGAGGCGCTACAAAGAGGGAGGCTGAGATCCTGGGTCGGGCCGGGTCAACCCGGGCCCGACCCGAAGCCTGTGCAGGACGCCACGTGTAGGCGTGCATGTCGCGGCCAGAAGTGCCCAGTCCCACCACCTGAAGCCGTAGCGCGTGCAGGCCCCACCTCCGCTCCTCGCCCCATAGCCGCGTGCCACCTGTGCATTGCGGGGCCCACTGTCGGGGTCAGCGCAGGTCGTGGACCCCGCCTGCGGCCCTGCAGCCAGTTTTGAAGTGCTGCGTGGAGCCTGGTGGGACCCACCGTCAATCAACCTGCATAAATAATTATTAGATAAAGATATATATATATATATATATATATATATATATATATATATATATTATGTGTAAATATAAATATACTTAATTATACATATAATTAGAACTTATATATTTAGATACATTCGGTGTTTGTCAAATATAAAATATTAATTAGGATTAGCATCTAATTAACTAGTGTTAAATTATAAATTAATTAGTATTAATAATAATTAGCAGTTAAACTAATTAAATTATTATTAGTTATGCCAAATCAAATTAAGTATAATTATATATATAACAGTATATAAGTTGCAACTATAGATATGTGTATATATTCTGTATAGCATAAGGATTAATAGTAGGTTAATTAAACAAAGTTAATTAATTAATTTAATGCCTTATGTTAAGCAGAATATTTCATAGTACATTAAGTTAATTAATATAGTAGGTTATTTAAATCAATTAAGTGATAATTTAATGATTAATTAGTATTAAACATTTATTAGTTTAATTTAATTAATTAATATTATTTATTTAATTAAATTAAAAGTAGTAGAATTAATTTTATATTTTAAAACTGTAAATTCATTTAAATTGAATAAATGAATTATAAATTTAATTTAATTAATTTAATTTAAATAAAACTTTAAATTTTAATAACTTTTTATACAATAATCCAAATATAGCGAATATAGGACTCATTTTACACAGAAAAATAAAAGGGATCAAATGGCGCTAATCAAAAATTCGATCCCGAGTATATTTAACTTAGTGACATTTTAGGTCCTAAACAAACCCTCACAACTTTTAACCTAGTTATCCAAACATAAGCAATATGGGTTTTAAAATACTCAGGAGAACAGCTCCATTACTATAGAAGTATTAGTTTTTCCATTTGAAGCTTAGTTTGAAAAGTGACATCAATAAAATGACCATAATGCTCCTAGTCTTTAATTGACCATAACTTGGTCAATTCAACTTCAAATTCAAAAATTCAATGTGCTAACTAGCCTAAAATTTTAGTGTCATTAATAAATTGAAATAATATTTAAGATATAAACCTTAGAAAATCAGAAATGACCAAAATACTTCTAACCCTAGTCAGGGCATAACTTGACCATTTGAAGTTCAAATTGGGTTTACTCCCTATCAAAGAACTCAGCATACTATAGGGAAGCTAGAGAAACTGAGTTAGCTAAATTTGGATCTCAAACAAAAAAAGATGGTTTTTGTCCCCTTTAACCCTTAGAAATTACTAAATTGCCCCTAAAAATTAGAACCTCCATAACTTAGCCATTATACCTCAGAATGTAGTGTTCTTGGACTCTATAGAATCATTGAATAGTAACCAATAGTAAACTGCATAAAAATTTAGATTCCATTTAGAGTAAATTACTAAAATGCCCTTTATGACAAAATCCTTAGTTTGGGCTATAGGACCCATTTTTTATCCAAATTGAGTGTACTAACTGTCTATCTTCATATTAGATAGTAAAAAATCATTTGATAATAAGAAACTCTAATTTGGAATCTTAATTCAAAAAGTAGCAAATCCTTTTGTTATAAGCATAATATCCCTCTTCTGATATGACAGTCAGTACATACACGCTTATTATTTACTATTTATTATTTACATTTTACTAGTTACTATTTACCATTTACTATTTACCATTTACTATTGTACTTTACTTCAGTCAATTTTATTTTACCAGCTTACTTACTTTTAGGATGCTTTTTTATGTTCTTGCTTACTATATATATCATAGTCAGATTATTTTTTTTTAACTTGCATATATCAAGTGATTATAAACATGTTTAGAATGAGCCTTTTCCATCAGTATCTTCTTTACTTTACTTGTACTTATATGCCTAACCTTATTACAGCTTTGGAGTTTATGTATGTTTTCTTACCTCACATGTTGCTTAGTTATAAATATCTTTATTTATAGCTTATTCCTTTTTTTGTATGCTTGTTGCACCCTTATGCTTTACTTATTTTTATATTATAAGTAAAATGGTGATATCTTAAAACTCATGAAATATTAACAACTTAAAATATACTTAGACAATATGTCTAATCAGATTTTCTTTTCTTTAGCTGAGGCCCTATCATTGAGAAACCAATAACAGTAGATTCTGAGTTATTCGAGGTAGTCGAGCCTTCTGAAGGTCAGATTCAGGAGGAGCAGTGTGCTGTCGCTGGAAATACTTAGCTTAGCTTCTCTTTTATGTTTGTGAGGATGGGAGCTTTATCAATTTCATTAATACTTATTAAATGTTTGTAATAATTCAGATATTTATGTATGTTCTTTTACTGTATTGTTTTATCCTGAGCTGCATGTTTACTTCTTACTTGTATTATGATGGATTGGATGTATCAAATTTTATTGTCTTGCTTTCACACTCTAATGAATGTATATACTTTGTGAATGATTTTACTGCGTAATCTAGGACACATCCTTCCCTTATTGGTGGATTGAGGAATTACGCCTTAATTTAATGAAAAGTGAGGGCTTAATAGTGGGATCAATAAATCTCGATACCAGGATCGTGTAGGGATTAAATTGGGTCGTTGGCATCACCTAATCGTCGAGAATTTTGGCGTTGAAAACTTCCCTGGTCGGCCCATCGCGGATGGTATGCAAGGACGATGACACTGTCGCCTAGGGCTGGGCCAGCCCAGGCCCGCGTGGCGCGACAGTGCCGGCCCAACCGGGCTCCGCTTTGACCCGCGCGGTTTGATAATCTGACCGGGTTAATTAAATGAATTTGGAATTATTTTCCTTCTGTTAATTCCTGGATAAATAGATTTAATTAACTAACGTATGATTCTGATTTAAATAAATATTCATAATGTATTAATGAAATATTTTAAATAATGCTTATCCAAATGGTATGATTCAATATACCATTTCCATTAGAAAAATACAAGGAATAATAATATAAAATAAAATCAAAGATCCAATGGTTAGATTTTAAATAATTGCTTAATCCTTTTTTGTTTTTATATAAATTATATTAAACCCATTAATTAACCAAAAATGTTAATTAAGGTCTCTGATTGCTCATGAGACAATAAAGAACCTATGTAGACCCTTAAAAGTAATTTAAGATCTTTAATTTTATTAATCACTCCTTAATTACCCTAATTTGGAATTAGTGAATTAAGCCATAGATTAACCTCTGATATTGATAAATCTAGTTCCTAATGCTTCATTAAGTATAGTAGAGCTCTTAAATATATTGGATCATTCTAGTATGCCTAAATTTCCTTAATCACCTTAATTGGCGTTAAATTGAGATTAGTGCTTTTTAGGCTAATTAGGTTATAAAAACATAAGATAAGTGTGTATCCTACTTTATTAACCAATATGAAACTCATTAAAATAGATTTGAATCAATTTGGATAATTAAAACCTATAATCTCATTCTTAGCGTTAAGAGGGGTATTTTGGTCATTTTAACCAAGATGTGTTTAAGCACCCCTTAAACCTTAAAAATTCAGTAAAATATCTCTAGTTAGTTTATTAGCACCTTTTTGAAATCTTATGTTAATAATATTGATGTTATGTGAAGAAATCTCAAGTTAGTCTTATTAAGATCTTAAGACCTTAAGTGTCTTTACAACCCTCTTTTTTAAGAGTTAGGGGGCTCGGTGTGCTCAATTGGGCCCCGTGGCCCAGCCAAGCTCAAATTAGGAAGTTGGAGCTCGGTGTTGGCCCGAACTCTTGGGCCATCTCTAGCCCAAGCGCTTGCCTCTGGATGCTTCCCATCTCCTCCCTGATGCTATAAATAGCCTCAGAATCCTTCCTAGGGTCTGCTTGCTAACTAATTAAGCTCAATTGAAGTTCATTTGCTTCTGCCATTTCTAGTCTGCAAATTCTCTCCTAGGCGTCCCAGGCTTCGGAACCGCTGATAGTGGGTGAGTCCTGGTATTCAGGACCCCTTGCTCTCCACTAAACCTCAGCTAAGTCCTTGGATCACTCTCTGCACCGTCAACTAGTCCTCCCATCACATCAGGTATCCTCGTTGCTATGGAGAGCTAGTTAGGCTCGATACATTCCCCCTTTTGATTTGTAATTTCTCAATTAGTTCAATTGAGTACAATGCTACTAGAATTTAGGTCTGGGTCCGCCCTGATCAATCGAATGATTGATCGGGCTATCGTTCTTTTGGAGAATTAGGTCTGAGTAAGGACCTAGCGATTCAATAAGTCCCAGACCCAAGCGTCTTAAGGATTTGATCTGTCTCACCTCCCAGAAGGTGTAGGATCGAACTCAAGGCAAATCATGCCCTCTGTGAGGAGAATTGACTCCTCACAGTAGCTACATAGCATAGGCTCTCTGGTGAGTAAGATCTGGGTGAACCAAACCATCTGACATGGGGCTTTGGGTCTCTATTGGTGCGTATAGTCATAGTGAACGTGTAGCGACCTTCGGTTGGTCATGCCATGGTTGGGATGCTGGGGAATTGGAATATTAGGTTTCCCTAATCGGCCTGGCTATCGGGTGAGGGATCAGAGATGATGGGACTGTGCGGGTTGGGTTAGCCCATGACCCACGTTGTGAGATAGTGTCGGGTCTCCCGTGCCCCGGCCAACCTGCGCCTTTTGGTAATGGGCCGAGCCCTTTTAATATAAATCTGATTAATTGTTTTTTTTTTCTTTATGGAAAATAATCTGATTAATGGAATCACAAGGAAATTAAATTAGAGAAATATAGATTAAATTATTTGAATAACTTTTGATTCACTGGTCCAAACACTATAAAATTATATATCAAATTGCTTAGAAAATCACAAGGAACAAGATTATAAAATAATATTGCATTTTTAATAGTTGGATTTTTGGATTTAGACTAATTATTATAGAACCTAATTAGGGTTCATTAGCATGTATACTTAGCCAAATTGCATGATTTAGGTGCCATTGTGTTTCCAATGCCTTATATAATATATGCGCTAAGTAAATTAATTTTCTGATTATTATTCTTTTGATTATGCCCTAATCTTGTAAGAGCATGATTAGTAAAAATTAGAGTTTATACTTATCCAAAATTCTTGATTATAGTATCTGATTATTTGCATAGTTTACTAGAGCACACTTGCCAAGTTTCATGAAGTTTCAATGGTTGGATTTGTAACAAAGTGCTAATCCATGTTTCTTAAATTAAGGTTTGATTAGCCTTAATTACTTTCTATTTTATGCACATTTGTGTTCTAATGCTTTTAGATCAGTAAGATGAATGTTAGAGAACTATTAAGTGAACTTAGAAACCTTGATTTAATGAATTTGGCATAATTTAATATTTAACCTAAGAATCTTAAGAAAGTGATTAAGTAATTAATACTTATTCTAAAATCCTGAAATAAGCAACAATAATACACCAATAATCAATTGATTTGTCATTGATCCATAAATTTAACAATTGGTCTTAGTTTGGTTAAGTTAGGATCCTAACTTGTCTTAATTAAAATTAAACCTTTAATCACTTTAATAAACTCAATTTGATTTGAGACATAAATCAACTTGCATAATTCCAATAATGCACCTTGATTTGACATTAATCTTAACTCATTAACTTAGAACTATTAATATTTATAATAAGCTATGTGATTGGTCAATCTGAACACTTACCTTTAAATCCTTGATTCCCTCTTAAGTATGACCACCAACATAATTTGGCATATAAAATAGAGTGGATTTATGAACCAATCAATCTTTAATAATTTATGAAAATGAGTCCCATGATTTTTAGCATAAGTGTTGATCATATGGGTTTACCCATCTGATTTGGTCAAATCAGACCGTAAGGAAGCAAGAGTTGTGGAATTAGTGTAAAGTGTAAAACTTTGATTTTCTTTTAAGTTAGAAGTGCAAGATCATTAAGATCTTGTCTTAGCATGAATAATTCAATAATTGTTAAGCCATAATAAAATAATTTATTGAGATAGGAAGAGCTTATTGTCTACATCTTGAGGTAGGAACTTAGATGCTCCTTATTAGCCTTAGAGACTTGATCTTTGACCCTTGTGGTAGAATTACCTAAGAACTTAGTATGAGTTTTTATATATGGTAATAACCTAAATTTAAGTGACCTTTAGGTCACATCCTTGAAACCTTGCATAGTACCCATTTGATAGAGTAAATATTTATTAGTCTGACAACCCTTGTTGTTTACCTAGATTTGTGGAAATCAATAGATGGTCAACAGATTGTGAAAGTGTATATCCATAGTGCTAGATTATTTCAATAAAACCTAGGGTTGGATGAGTCACTCTAAGTAATATTTTAGAGTCTCGATCTTATCCTATGTGATTTAACAAGTATAGTTCAGCTTAGAGAAAAATTTCTAAGCCTAAGTGTTTCATAATTGGGTAAACTTAGGTGCTTAGTTTGAGAGAACAAATTGTAATTGGGTCCTACCTCTTATCATCGTGTGCTTTAATAAGTGCAGTTAAACAAACTAAATATCTCAAGTCCTTTTTCTTAGAGCACCAAGTATGCTTGTAATTAAGGTATTTAATAGCTTAGTTTGAGAGAATAAACTGTAACCGGGTCCTGCCTCTTATCGCCGTGCGCTTTGATAAGTGCAGTAAACAAACTAAGTGTTAAATTCATCATTCTTGGAAATATATCAACTATGTGTATACAATCCCTTTAGCTGATGATTATATATGATCTTAACTAAAATAACACATTAAATTAGAATTAGGAGCAAAAATTCACTTTGGTGAATTCTACACAATGGAGATAAATGGAATCAGTACTTGATATTGAATTCATTTCAGAAATTGTCGATGATTTAAAGCAAACCAGCATTAAAACCATGGCATATCATGAATGCATAAGTCACTTTAGTATTAGCAAAGCGATTTGGCTCACCTAAGGACTCTGTTAGCGGAGTGTTCGCTCACCTAGGAAATATGTGGTGGTGTGTTATGAGACACCAAGTTAGCATATCAGTAACATACAGTTCTGTGACATATTCAGATGCATAATTATGAACTCAGTGGCATGTAGCATAGTTTTACAACACTATTTACTTAGATTTAGATTACATACTATTTTGGACACATTTAAGTTTACTATTTTATTTTAAAGTTTCAAATTACACTTTTAGTTACTTTTATTCAAATTTATATTTATTGAGCTTTCAACTATTTTACAATCTTTTTCTACAATTTTTAGTACATTACATTATTATTAAATAATGGATAAATGTAAATTGTTTGAGTAGCATTCATTGTGCTAGACTTCTTGTCTAACACTTGGTACTTTTGGGTTCTGACAATTTGCTAGATCTAGAGCAGTTTACAGAGCCAGTTCAGGTGGACAGTCAGGAGATCCAAGAGGGGTTTGAAGAGCTTAGTGGACTCATCTTCAGTCATTACTTTATGTTCAGTTCTTTTAAGTTCAGTACTTAGACTTTAATTCTATATTTGTTATAAAAGTGTTATAATAACTCTGGATATTTCTCTTTTTTCTTAGATGAATATTTTATTAAGTTTACGTGATGAATGTCTCTAGATGTATGTATTTAGCTTTCACACTCTATTTTCTACTACTACTTATACTTAGTATTATGATGTGGTCAGGATAATAGTAAATGCTAATATTCATGTAACTTGGATCATAATTGTCTTCATAATCCAAAATACACGAGTACCTTACCTAATACTTAAGATAATAATACTACACTTATCTTAAGGATTAGTACTCATCCCTCTTCTCTTGAGGTTGAGTCTCAACAATTTTTGTGTTCAGCAGATTTATTCGAGGAAGTCATGTTTCCTTCCTGAGTAACATATCGTTTTGCCGCCAATTTGATATCTCTTAAATAAATTGCATGTGGTGATAGGATGGTGCATTACACCAAATATTGTGTGACGAACCTCTAAGTAAGAAAGATTCGAGGGTGGCAATAAAGCCACCTCCTGAAGCTTCTGAATAAGTGAAAGAGCAAGATGTTGCTCCAATAATGTAGAACCAAAATAATTTCAGGAAGTAGGTCAATAATCATCCTGCTGGCCCTGCCCATGTGTATGACTTAACTCCTCTCAAAGCTATAGAAGATAATAATGTGGTTCAGGCACATGCCTCTAATCATATTTTCTTTTGTAATAGAATTTATGTTCTTACACATTTTGTTATAGCAAATAGTTAATTCTTCAATTTAATTAATTATAGAAACATTGTGCTTAAATGATAAACTTTGCAATGTGTTATTTGACACTAGGGATGGTCTTTCTCTTATCTCTGAATGTTTTGATAAAGCCTTCAAATTCCATTTGTATAAGTTGGCAAAATTGTTAAATGTTGGACTTCCTTTTGTCGCCCGACTCAGTGGTCACAAATTCTATGATATTAAAATTCCCTTAAATGATTAAGTGTTCGAATCTAAAGTACTTATTCTACCTTTAGCCAATATTAATATTATACTAGGTATGAATTGCCATAGTAGGCATAATGCAATTACTAATTATCAATATAAGAAAGTAATGCTTCATTCTCTTAGTAAGCCAGAGACTTTTATAGGGAAGATTAGTACACAAGCATCTATAACCAATGCTATTAAAGCTTAAAAGCTAATTAATAAGGGATGTGATGTCTATCTCATCATAATGATAGGTAAAGCAAAGGAAAACGTCCCTCTTGTCAAAAGTAAGGTAGTGACTGAATTTGTTGATGTGTTCCATGAAGACTTGCCTGGCTTACCTCTGGTGAGAGAAGTGGAATTCTCTATTGAATTAATTTATAGAACATAACTGATCTCTAAAGTGCTGTACAGAATGGCACCTAAGGAACTTCAAATTCTCAATGAGAATTTGTTGGAGCTCCTACGTTAAGGTTTCAATAGACCTAGTATGTGTCCTTGGGGAGCACTAGTTCTATTTATTTTAAGGAAAGATGGATCTATGTGCATGTGCATAGATTATCATAAGTTAAGAAAATTAACCATTAAGAATAAACATCCCCATCCTTGAATTGATGATTTATTTGATCAGTTAGCTGGTGTTTTTATATTTTCCAAGATCATTTTAAGATCAAGATATCACTAGTTATGAGTTAAAGAATCTGATGCCAAGAAGGCAATCTCTTGCGCTTGTTATGATCAGTTTGAATTCTTTGTGATGTCCTTCGGAGCCACAAATGTGCCATTTATTTTCATGGACTTGATGTAAAGAATTCTAAACTTATCTTGACAAATTTATCACCATCTTCATCGTTGATATTCTTATATATTTCAAAACTCTAAAAGATCATGAAGATCACCTGAGAGAAGTATTGGAAACATTATGTGCTCATCAGCTATATGCAAATTTCTCAAAGTGAAAATTTTGGTTAGATTCAATAGCATTCTTGGCTCATGTAGTTGATGCTTAGGAATCCACATAGATTAAATGAAAGTTAGCGCTATCTAGAATTGGGTACAGCGCAAATCAGTAACCAGTATTTGAAGCTTTATGAGAATAGCTAGTTATTATAGAAAATTTGTTGTGGGCTTATCTCAGACCACCTTTCATTTAACTAGACTAACTCAAAAACCTATCCCTTTTGTCTGGAGCTCTGACTGTGAAGTAGCATTTCAAAGGTTAAAATACAAACTCTCAACGACCCCTATGCTCATTTACAAAGGAAGGTTTAGACTACCAAGTCTATACTAATGCATCTGGAGTTAGTTTGGGATGCGTGTTGATGCAGAAAGGAAAAGTCATCACATATGCTAAGTGTGAGCTAAAGCTTCTCGAGAAGAATTAACTAGTGCATGATCTTGAACTTGCAGCCATTAATTTTTCCTTGAAATTCTGGAATCATGATTTGTCTGGCGTTCAGTCTGCCATTTTTAATTATCATCAGAGCATGAATTAGATATTTACTTAGCATAAATTGAATTGCTATCAGAGAAGGTGTGGTTAAATTTAATTAGTGATAATGATCAGAGTATTTAGTATCATCTCAGTAAAGCAAGTATTATAGCCAATGCACTTAGTTGACGTATTACTCTTTTAGCCACAATCGCTGAAAGTTTTAATGTTGATGAAGTTTGGAAGCTGTGAATTGAGCTTGTCATAGGTGAGATGCTAATTGAACTATTTGAGCTAAGTTCTATATAACGAACCTATCATAGAGATGTATCCATCTCTCTGACTAAGGGTGAAGATTATCTTAAGTTCAGGGCTAAAATATAAGTGGTTATCATCATGATTAGCAATTGTGTGGAAATGTAATTTATCAAGGGAATCAAGTTTGAAATCTATGCATCAAGAAATTCTCATCAAAGGCCATAATTATTGTTGCATGATTCACCTTGGTAGCACAAAAATATACCAAGACATAAAGTAGTCTTTCTGGTGGCAGAGTATGAAATAAAGCGTGGTAGAATTCATTACAAATTGTTGTGCAGATAATCAGATAAAGGTAGAACATCAAAAGTTTAAAAAATTACTGTATCCACTAAAGATTCTTGAGTGGAAATGGTTCGCATCTCTATGGACTTTATAATAGGATTGCCTCGCAAAAAATATGATACCCTTGATATCTGAATCATTGTTGATCATCTAAATAAATATACTCACTTTATTCATATATGTTAGACTGGCTATGTGGAAAATTTTGCAACGCTTTATATTAAAGAAATTGTCATGCTGTACAGTATTCACTAATCGATCGTATCTGACTGAGATAGTAGATTGACTTCCATGTTTTGGTATGCAGTGCATCAGGATTTGGGAACGACCCTCGCTATGAGCATGGCCTTTCATCCTCAAATGAATGGCAAGGCTAAAAGAGTAAATCAAATTCTTGAAGATCTTCTTAAACTTTGTATTTTAGATTTTAATAATTTATGAGAAGATTATAACTAGCCTGTGGAGTTTGCATATAGTAATAGCTTTTATGCTAGTATCAAAAGTCTCTAGAGGAAGCTTTGTATGGCAAAAAGTGCAGTACTCCTCTTGCATGGTCAAAAATAAGAAGTGTTTAGATTTCAAATCAGAATTAGTTGAGGAAACTAATAGAAAGGTTCAGCTCATTCAATAGAGAAAACGTACAACTTAAGATCGATAGAGTAAGTATTATATTGCCCACCATTATCCTTTAGAATTCAATGTTGGCAATTTCGGGTATTTAAAGGTCCGTCCAATGAATGGAGTTTTCAGATTTGGTGTAGTAAAGAAACTCAGTCCCCATTACATTAGACCTTTTGAAGCATTAGTGAAAGTAGGATCCATGGCTTACAAGCTTAATCTCCCTGAATATTTCACTACAGTTCATAACATTTTTCATGTTTAATCACTGAGAATATGTCATAGAAATCCTTCTCACTTAGTCCAACTTCCAGCAGTAGATATTCAACCTAATCTTTCTTATGTAGAAAAGCCAATTAAAATCTTAGCCCATGATCCAAGGTAGTTAAGAAATTGTTCAATTTCTATGGTGAAGGTTCAATGGAAGAATCATTTTTTTGAAGAATCTACTTGGAAAAAAAAAGTGGATTTGCATCATTGGTATCCAAAGCTCAATAAAAATCATGGTACTTTTCAATCTTATCTTAAATAATTTAAGCAATTACACATTATTTCCTGTTCCTTATTTTCTCGCTTGGGTGATGTCGAGGACGACATTGTTCTTAAGAGGGGGAGTCTGTAACAATCCTAAGTTATTACCCAAGCTAGTCTAAGCAAAACCAAGCCATAATTAACATTCCATTAGCTTTAACAAGCCTTTAGAACTTATCACTAAAAATTTGTGGTCGAGCGGATCTCAATTGGATTAATTTGTTATTTTGCTAATTTTAGAATCCTAAAAGTTAGCTAAATTAATATGATCTTCAATTTGAATTCTAATTGCCTTTTTTAATTCCTCACCCCCAAATTAGCAAAGGGTAAATTTTTAGGAATTTTTGGAGGTTTAGACCTAAATTGGCTTTAAAATTGCTCTAATTAATTAATTTAATTTAATTTATTAATTTAAATTCCTATTCCAATAGTTGGGTACCTTAAAAACTGCCAAGACAATCTGGGCCATTGAAGCGCATCTTAACTCCAGATCCTTTGGTATGGGAGTGTTCTTGCTCTGAGAGCGCTCCCTCCTTTAGCCATTTAAGATTAGCCCATATGCACCATTCCGTCTTGTAATCGATCAAATAAACCAACAGGAGTAATTCAAACATTATACATTGTCATTTCTGACTTCTCCAATGTGCATTTGACACCGAATGTTTTGCCATGCTGGATTGTACGGGGATTTTTCTTGTCCCCCACTCCTATTTAGCCTCAACATACTCAGCGAGGTGATCTTTTGGCTCTACCCCTCGCAGACCAAACTCAATGGCCAGCACCTCTTGTGCCAACTAAATAAGTTTTGCTTGAGGTGTTCTCATTTGCACTAGACTATAAATGGCATAGATAATAACATCGTGAGTGCTTTGCTCATATTACTAAGCTTCAAGCCCCCTCAGTACCCTTAGTTACTCCCATACCTTACAACTGCCTCTCTGTCCATCCAAGTGTTTTCCTGTAGCTACCAGACACCTATCTCAACAAGATAGTGGGCGAGGCTTGAGGTTTAGTGCCCACCTCATTCTCGTAAGCTCATGGGGATTCTAACAACAATAGATAGCCTCTAACCTTTAATAAAGCTTGGTTTGCATTTCTCTCCCAATCCAGGTAACAAATCTCTTGATCAATTTAAATTTGTCAGCACCTCCATTCCTTTGTCATACAAATGTTGTGTTAGTGGTGAATACTTAATGTGATAGTGTTAGTTTGCCTTAGTGTTTGGATTTTATTAGCAATGATTAGTTTAGACAAAGTTCATTATATCTGAACGAATCGATTAGACCATAAGAAGATGTCTTAACTCACAAACTATTGACATTTGAATTGAGTGTCCAATATCTCGCGAGTAAATTACATGCCAAATTATTGCATTTGATCGAAGCATAGACATTCAGTTCAGCTTGGTGTGTTCTTGATAGTATCGACATCAACAACGTTCATCAATGATCGATGCAATTAAGGATCCAGATGTTTTAGTCATCAATCTAACTTGATGTTGGTAGAAAATGCTTCACCTAGTCTTAAATCGAACCGCCGTGCCAATGTTTGCCCTATATGGAGGTAGATCTCCCTATAGTAAACTCTAACTAAGGCACAATTGTAGTAAAGTTCTTTTAGTACTGAAGATCTCTCTTAGGGTTTCCTTGGGCCTTCGATGTGCCATCTCTAAGTGATTGTGTAGGCACCTCATTTATGTCTCGAGGTGATTGGGTGATGGGAATTTTAACTTGCAAGTTTGTTCCTAATTTAGCGATTGAGGATTTTTGAGGGAGACATAAGTGAATAGTGTCAGTCCGTGCCGAACCTGGCCCGCGTCGTCCGATCGAGCTATCCAAATAACCTGATTTATTTGAATTAAATTCCTTATATTAATTCTCTCAAAAAATCTAAATTCTATGATTCACTAATTAAAAACATTTCAAAAGTATTATTAAAAAAACCTGCTGAATACAAATACAATTGGTATGATCCAATATAATATTTTGATCACAAAAATGCAAAACAATAAAATGCAGGAATATTTTAATTTTGGTGACTAGATTTTATAATTAAACCCTAATTACCTCTAAATGCAATTAGTGAATATTAAATTCATTCTTACCAAAATTGTGTGATTAAGGACTTTAAATTTAGCTTAGATAGAGGAGAGCTTAATTATATAATTGGAAATATTTTCTTAAGTTTAATTTCACTAGTCACCTCTTAATTTCCCTAAATCTTGAATAGTGAATAATTAACTCAATTTAAGCTTTAATTTTAGTGAACCTAGTATCTATGGACTTCTTAAGCCATATAGAAAAAATTGGTAGGTTTGTAAATTAGTTTAAAAGCATAATTTTGTTAATCAATTTTTAATGACCTAAATCTTGATTAACACTTAATAGGTTTATCTTAAATCAAAATCATGTATTTAAGATGTATATTGTCTCATTAAATAGTAATATAACTATTAGATTTGAGTAGAATCAATTTGGAACTCTAAAATGCTAAATCTCAATTTTGACCCTAAAGGAGGGCCATTTTGGTCAGTTTGCCCAAATGTTGGTTCAAGTGCCTCATTGTATTATAGATCTTTCCATTCCCTTAGAATTAGAAAAATGAATGTCTAAGAATCAAGACTATACTATTTAGATTTGTGATTTTTAGTTTATAGCTTAAAACTTTAATTTCCTTAAGATAGTTAAGTAAGATTTTAGGATTTCTGATGTGAACTTAACATCCACATTTTCTGTAACAACTCAAGTTATTACTCAAGCCAATTAGAACAAATCTAAGTCCTGATTTTGATTTTAGTGCGCACTAATTAAGCCATTAAGAGTTCACCACCAGGACCTGGTCTAAACCAGGGGTCAAATAGATCAAATCCTGATTTTGGGAAATCTAGAAACCTTGGAAATTGACCTAAGTATTTTGACCTCGGATTGAAAATCGGACTTCGCCATTGCACTCATTGCCCCCAAATTAGCTAGGGGTGATGTTTTGGTGGCAACCGGAAATCATCGAAAAATCCGTTGAATATTTTAATAATTTAAATATCCCAAAAAATAAAAAAATAAAATACTCATCGAAACCGAAATTCGACTACGTCATTGCATTCCTCACCCCTCAATTAGCTAGGGGAGAATATTGGTACTTTTTCTGAAGCCAATTAATTGATCAATTTTAATTAGGAAATTATGCATTTTATGATTTAATAATTTATATTTAAAATATCAAATAAACAACGTCAACTATTAATCGCGCCCGCCGTCAGATTTCCCGCGCCTGCCGTCAACCTGCAGTTCAATCGAACGGCAAGATCTAATAGTTCCATCGGATCGATCGAACAACCCTTGCTCATTCTCTCTCGTCTTCTCCGCTCGCCTTCCACACGACAAGCCGTCGCTGCTGCTGCCCAACCGGCACTCCGCAGCCCTCGCTACCTCCGCCTAGTGACCATTAAGGCCCTCATCCTTGTGTAGGACTCACCACTTAACGCGATCTGAACTAGAGCGAGCTCTGTAAACCCTAACACCTGACATCCGTCCATCATCGCATTCCTGATCTCCTTCCCTTTTCATTCAATTCAATTCATTTGATTTATGCTCGTACATCTATATCATTCCTTCGATTGTTGATCCATCGGCTTCGATCGGGTTCGATCGAACCCGATCCAAGCAAATAAGAGCTTGAACTACAGGGCTTTCTGTTACCCAATCATCACCAAACCCTGGCCGCTAGGGTTGAACTTTGCTGGCACCACCGACCACCCCGGTCTCTGGCTGGTCTCATTGGGTTGGCCTCATCAAACCTACCTCGGCCATGCGGGCCGGCACTCCCTGTTGCCGGTGCCACCGATAAATTGGAACCCTAGTTCCCTGTCTTGATTACGGGACGACGACCTTAGGTTTCCTTAGCTCAAAACCTAGCAAAATTATGTCATTTTGACCTAAAAAATTAGAGGAACAATAATATGAAATTAAATTTTTAGTTTGATGCTTAATTTCACTAATCAAGATTTAAATTAATTCATTAACCGAATTTTTGCAAATATCGTAACTTAGCTAATTCTCATCCAAACTTGATGATCTAGTAGTTCATTTTGCTCACAAAAATCTGTAGGACAATAAGATGAGGTTAATTTTCTAATTTGATAACTAATTTTACTAATGACCTTTTATAATAGCCCAAGTTATTGCCCTAGCTAAACTAAACTAAACCAAGTACTGATTATTATTCCATTGGACTTAAATGATCATTTAAATCTAATCCTAGAAAATTGGAATCTGATGTTATGTTTACATAAATTGGTCTGCAATTTTGAACATATATATTAATTGTCGATTAAATGTATTAAATAAGAACATGTGTTTGAGTGATCCATTTGCAAACATCATTAATTAATATATATTGCTTTAGTTTCATGTTACCTTTAATAGAAGAATATGTTAAAATTAGTCTTATGTGTGCATAAAGAGAATAAATTAAGCCTAAATTTGGGGCATTGATTAATAAGCATGTTACTTATACGATAAGCATTAATTAATGGAATTGATGTTTGTTTTTATATTCTATGAATACCAAATCTACATTAAATTAATATATATAAATTATTTTTTATTTATTTATTGATTTTTTTTTCTAAATGCCGTCTTGCCGATTTTAGAATTTTGAAAATTACCTAAAATAAATTGACTTGAATATTTAAATCTGATTTTATTTTTGAATTCCTCACACCCTATTTAGCTAATGATGAATTTTTAATAATTCTTAGAGCTCATTTGGTCATAAATTGAATTTAGGATTATTAAGATTAATTATATAATTAGGAATTTTTAAATTTTATTAAACCGGGATTTGCTGTCAGGACCAGACAGATCAACTACGAAGTCCCGACAGCGGCACCGCTTTGCCAGCGCTTCATTGTACTCGCATTGATCTTAGCACATCGCATTCGACGACGTATAACCCCCACGCTAGGATCTACTCCTAGCCGACGGATCATCCCATCGCATTCAACGACTAATCCTTATTTGGTTTAAGTAAATAAATTGGGGCGCATGAGGACCGTGCAGAGTCAACTGTCAATCCATTAAATGGCGCAGAGCAACCCTAGCACTGTGGACCATTGTCCCCAGTCCGTCTGCTCGCGCCTTTGGTCCCCCCTGACAGCTTAACCTACTATAGACATCGTTGTAATACGAGAGGGGGTTTGATCTTCCTATTCTACCCTCAATCGCAATGATTTGCTGACAGTGATCTCCCCACTCTACCCTCAAATGGTTAAACCTTGCCACACCCTCAGGCCAAGCCCCAGCTCTGCCTCTGATATTGGAAACCATCTATAGACCTCTCAGCGTCCTAAGAGTACCTCCCTAGAATCACAGTGAGTTCCTTTACTCATTGTGGTCCTTCAATTTCCCAATTCACTTGTTCCGAGCTCTCAGCTACTCCCAACAATTTCAGCTATTGCTTCCTGATAGAGGGCTAAGTCTGGTGTTCAGATTCCCTATCCTACTCCCTAAGTCATATGTCATCACCAACTCCCCTCAACTCTCTTTGATCATATCTGCCCTCAGCTATCCAAGTACTATCTCTACCCCATTGGATCAAGTGGATCTAATGCTAATCCATTGCACTTAAGATATCTCTTTGATGCTTTGAATGCTCTTCACTAATCTTTAGGTTGCTTGGGCATGGTCTGGATTGAGTTGGTTCAATGCAGATAGTGAGAATTCACTATCTGAATGGAACGCAGTTCAGAGAAGGTGCCGACACCTCTTTGGCATCTCGAGCCTCAATCCCTGTCCATCTCCATTCTTGAACATTTATGCGACCTAACCAGACCCAATGTAACTGTCCCTGGGGTCTGGCCTAGCTCCGATCGATCACTCAGATCGATAGGATTTTGTCGAATCTCGCAGCCGAGCTTGAGTAAGGTCCTAGTTATTTGAAACCTCTCAGCCATCGTGGCTATAGGGCTTTATCCACCTTACCACCAGGATGATGTAGGGATTGATCTCTGGCCAAATGGTGGCCTCTGTAAGAAGAATTAACTCCTCACAGTAATATCTAAATGATCTGATAGGATTGATTTAGGATGAGTAACCATTTGGCGATCTAGCCCCGCTTAGTGAGGACTTCTAGGTCCATTCAAAGTGCCTTGGTCCACGGATGGTGTGGCGATTGAGTGCTAGCCGTGACATGGCGTATCGGTGACGCATTTGGCGGTCCAAGGTACCCTCTAGGGGCTGCCTGCGAAATGGTTTCAGGGACTGCAACACTGTTGAGCCGGGCCAGGCCAGCCCAGGCCCACGCAGTGTGACAATGTCGACCCAGTCGGGCCCTGGTGTGACCCACGCTTTCTGTTAATTGGGCCGGGCTATTATATTTGAATTAGAAAATAAATTCCTTATCAAAATTAAATGTTAAATGGATTTAATTAATCCAAAATTTTTTGATTAAATTAATGAAATAAATTTAGTTATACTGATTCAATAGGTATGATTTAATATATAATTTTTTTCAAAAAAATATAAGTAACAATAATATAAAATAAAATTCTACTTTCCATAATTAGAATTTCTAATTTAACTTAATCTCTCACAAATCTTAATTAGTGAATAATTAATTCATTTAATGGACAAATTACATGATTTAGGTCTTTGATTATTCATGAGATAGAGGAGAACCCATGTATGCCTTTAAGAATATTTTTGTAATCTTAATTTCACTAATCATCCCTTAATTACTCAAGGTTTTGATTAGTGCTAATGACTTATTTAAACCTCTAATTTTGGCAAACATAGTGTCAATTTCTTTCTTATGTCTACTAGAACACATCTATGAGTTTTGGAATTCCATTATAAGCCATAATCTCCATAATCACTTTTCTTAGCCTTAAAAAGTGATTAGTGCTAATCAAGTTTCGTTTAAGTTTAAACTTGACTTTTAAAGTCTCATTCCTCTTAATAGACAATATTAAGCCTATAATAGCTCATTAGAATTAATTTGGAAGTCTAAATCTTAAAATCCTAATTTTACCCTTAGGAAAGGGCATTTCAGTCATTTTGACCAAGAGTTGGTTTAAGAGCCCTTAAACCTTAGAAATATTATTAGAATGCTTAAAATCTGTAAGGAAATACTCTAGAACCATTTCATAAGCTTTTGCAAATTATTAATGGATCTTTATCATTTTAGCCCATTTCTTCTTAAAATTTACTTAAGTAGCTATTAAAATCTTAAGGTGATCTGAGACCCTCCATATGAACTTATTTAATGAAATTGAATCTTCTAAAATTAGTATTAGTTAACTTACCTATTATCTAAGCTAATCCTAATAATTATTCCTAAGTAAATATCTTAATGAAAATCTTAAGTCTAATCTTAATCAAGATCTTAATTAATTTGATATAAGTCTTAGATCTTAGAATAGAAAGAATGAATTAAAATTATACAATAACCGATATCACATATGTTTAGTAGAGTTTCTTTCTTAGTTTAACTTTATTGCTCTGCACACATTGTGTTTGAGCCCTTTTTCTTGGACATATTAGATGGACATAAGATATTTGATAATTATCCTATGCTAGGTTTTGAAATACTTAAACATGATTTAATTTTAACCAGCACATTCAATTTTTCAGTTTTTAGTTTAGTAGAATGCATCCTAGTTAGTCTGCCTCTTTAATTTAGTTCTTTTGTTATAGAATTGACTCGGATCCATCCATGATAGGGCTTGGAAGATACATGTCTGATTCTATAGTCTAGCTCAGATCCACCCATGTTAGGGCTTGGATAATATATGTTGGAATTTCTGTACAGTGGCCCTCTTCTGGTACATTTCTGTTATGGTAGTACAAATTTAGGCGCACTTCTACTTTCAGCTCAATTATGTTTCAGCTCAGTGGCTTGTTTAGCCATATGTTTGCAGTTATGTTTTACTATTTTCTGCACACTTTTGTAGTTCATTTTGGCTCAGTATTTTTAGTTCTATTTTACTTAGTTCTGGCATATATACTAAGATGCTTATTTTACTTCAGTTTATTTCTTACTTTAGTTCAGATTATTTTATGTAAATCAACATGTATTTATTTGATCGTAAGCATGTTAGGATGAGTTTACTTTCAGCACTTTCAGTATTATATATTTACTGCATAACCTTGTTGCAACTTCTGGTTGAGGTATGTTCTTTTACATATTCTGTTTTGTTTAGTTATAAATATTTTATTTATCGCTATCCTATTCTCTTGCCACTTGTTTCTCCTCTTTAAATGCTTGCATGTTTAATACAATGTGATATCTTAAAACATGTAGTTTTATTAAATCAGCATAACATATACTTAAACGATTGTCTAACTATAAGTTTTTATTTTCTTGGCTGAGGCCCTGATATTGTCATATCGACAATGTCAGATTCAGAACTATTCATGGAGTTAGCTTTAAGAGAGGAGCTTAGTTAGGAGGAAGACCTTCCTATTGTTGTTGAGGCTTAGCAAGATTTCCTTCCTGCTTGTGAGATAGTGTTCATTTCATTTAATTTAGTTTGTAATACAAAAATATTCTAGATGTATTTACTTTTTGCACTTTCATATTGAGTTGAGTTACTATTCTATTTTTATTCTTATGCTAAAGATGTGGATGTCATATTTTTCCTTGCTTACACACTTTGATATGCTGATACATGACTTATAGTTCTTAGGAGACAAGTCTTTCAGCTAAAACAGGTTGGGTTGATTCCTAACTCGACTACAGTTGGGAGATTTGCCTCAGTTGTTGACCGTCTTCATCGTACTCATGTTATTATCAACATTAGCATGACCATGGTGGAGACAGGGTGCCACACCTTTTAAGTGTCATAAAGAGTCATTAAAGCCCCTATTAGCCATTAGATGTCCTGTTTGACCCTGCTTAGTGTCAAATGGAAAATGTGAGTTTTTGATCCTTAAATAAAATAATATTAAATTTTCAAAATATTAGGATTCTTTCAAAGTGTCAGCTAAGGTAGAATATGTAGCTTATAAGTTAAAACTCTCAGATAAGTTCTTAGCAATTCACAACAAATTTCACGTATCATCATTGAGAAGATGTCTCCAAAACATTTCAAAGCTAGTTCAACATCTAGCAGTATCTCTTCAACCTAATCTTGCCTATGTGGAAGTACTGATTAAGATCTTATCTTGCGATCAAAGGCAGTTAAGAAGTCGCTCTATCCCCATGTTGAAAGTGCAATAGAAGAATTATAATCATGAAAAATCTACTTGGGAAAAAGTGGCGGATATGCATTAGAAAGATTCAAGGCTATTCAAGAATCCAGGCACTTTTTAGTCATGTCATTAATTTTAAAATTCCTTACACTTCATGATTATGATGTCGAGGATAACATCATTCTTAAGTGGGGGAGTCTATAATAACCCTAAGTTATTACCCTGTCTAATTTGTGCTTAATTAGATTTTAAAACTTATGTCATTAAGTTATAATCCTCACATCAAAATCTATTTTATTTTTGAATTTCTCACCCCCAAATTAGGTAAGAGTGAAATTTTAGTAATTTTTGGAGGTCATTAGGCCTTTATTCAATTAAATATGAATTGAAGAAAATGCACAAAAGGGATCCAAAATTCATTAATTGCATTTTCGCCTCTCCAATAGTCAGTTGATTGCCCGGATCCGCTATGCGAGATGCAATCAATCTGCTATGGTTCCCTACTCATTTGTGATCTGATCTAAGTTATTTATGTGTCCATTTATTCATATATCTATAAAAATCTTAATTATAATTTAATATTCTATTTTTAAATGTTAAATTTGTTAATCAACCCTAATTAGCTCAAAACCCTAATTAGATAATATTAGGAAATCCACTTAGTCAAATTTAGTAAGTAATTTTTTAATAAAAGTAGACTTTATTCTTGAACTCAATTTCATTTGTTAGGTTCTAAAACCCCTTAAAGATGATTGGTTTGATTTAGAAAATCTAAGGATTAAATGTTAATCTTCAACCTTAATGATTCCTCCCCAAGATCAGTAAGTAAGAATGTTTAAAGTCATTTAGTAGTAATCAAACATCATTGATTATTCATTAACCTAATTCCAATTATAAAGAACCATTTAAAAGAAATGAGGTCTTGAGGAGTATCATTGAAGATGAAAATTCACATTCTTGCTTATAGATTTAACTAATAACCATCAATTATAAATACTCTTATACTTATTGAGACTCATTATGATTTATATTTCAAACATAAAAGCATACTTTTAGTAGTTAGAAGGATTAGAATCTTGTAGATATCCTATAAATATATGATTAAATAACATGCTGAATGAACTATAGCTAAGTTGAAACATTGTGGTAGGGTTAACATATGATAAATTAGGACATTGTGGTAGGGTTAACTATAGCTAAGTTAACATATTAAATAATATGCAGTTAAACAACCTAAGTGTTCACTATTCCCTTCTTTAGGACATGTAATTATATGTATGTACTGTTAACATATGATAAATTAGGCTAACTTCAAGTTAAGATTATGAAACTTGCATAATAAAGTATAATTAAGGTCTGAATGTGCATAATCAGATGAATCTTATGAACAAGACTTATGAATAGTATGGCATTTGAATTAATGTATATATTAGAATATGACAGGATAAATAGATATAAAACAAAAGGGAATATAATTTTAATTTTTGGGATTTTGAAAATTTAATCCTTGCAATTTTTGGAATAATATGGCATATCATTAGGGGTGGATGCATAGCACACTAGGATTTGTTAGAGGTGCGATTCAGAGCACACCAAGGATATGTGGGATGCAATCTAGTATCAAGGTTATGCATACATTAGCATATTATGTAGTATAATTAGATACATATTTAGTTGGCATATATTATAGTTCAGTTCCATATTTTATTCAGTTTACAACCTTACTTCAGTTATTTATTTGCATCAAGCTTGTTCTAATTGAGTATTAGTTTATTTCTATTTTTAGCAATTTGATTTATAATTACAACTTTACTTTCAATTTATACAGTTTGAATTCCATTTTAATGTTTAATTACTATTGTGATGAGCAATTGTGATTATCCTAATATCTGGTCAACAATCCAATCAAGTACTAGAATATTACCATAACATTTAACACTGAATTAGAAGAAAATAATCCTAATATTAAGTGCTATGTGGCCAAGAATCTTTGTGAGGTAAAAAGTTAGTAGTAAAATAAATAAGCATAAAATATAAAGTAACTAGATGCATCAAATCTACTATCCAAACTAAGTAAGTAAAATGAAAATAAACCTATCATAGAAATAAAGTAAGACAATCATAAAAATTAAGTCATTACAAAATAATTTAAATGAATTAAAATAAATTTCACTCTTCCTCACAAAAGTAGTAAATAAATGCGGTCGTAGAGTCTTCAATTTGCAAGTGGCCAGTACTAGTACCAACCCACTATCCAGATGATGCTCCTGATCTACCATATTTGATTTTTTTAATATGGCAAAGCACAACCAACAAAATAAAAATAAGTGATTAAATTTATAAAAGTCTAAGTACATTTTAAGGTTAAGCTAAGCCTTAATTTTTTATTAAGCAGATATCACATTTGCAATTTTTCAATTATAAGAGAATAAATGGAGCATTAAGCATCAAAGTAGGGTGTAAAAACTATATAAAGACAATAAGTAAAGTAAAAGAGTAAGGACTCACAAGTAGGTTTTCTCTAGCCTGCAATAATAAGTAAGGGAAGATATACATCCTAATAAGGCTAGAAAACTACTAAAGTGCTTCTAAAAGCATAAATGAATATATAAATATGTTCAATGAATATTATGCTATGTGAAAGTAACAATAGCAATGAAGCTTAAATGAATGTAAATTAATACACACTACATAAAGTAAAGACTATAATATGAAGTAAGCATTAGTAAAAAGTAGGAACTGAACAATAAAGTAAAGTAAAATGAAACTTAGTCACATGGACTAAGTAAATATTGTCAAAGACAATAAGTAAGCCTATCCAAAAGACTGTGAAAAGTACTCAAAAGCAAAAAAATTATGATAAAGTAATGTTAAGTTGTTCAAGTTATTTATTATTTCAAGTATACTGGCATAAATTACAGAATGAGTGAGGAGTTAAGCATGCCTGCCTAACTAAGTAGAAAAGTGGGGTCTCCAAAACACTCACATTGCCCCTCTAGGATATGTGAGATTTACTTATTCTTTTGTGGCTTGCCCTGGATTGACATTCTACATCTGAAACCCTAAAGTTTTATGTTTTATTATTTTATTTATGAATGTTCAAAGTTATAGTCTCAAAGCAAAGCAGCGTTCAAGAAATTCAAGTAATTGTAAATTATGTGACATTCATTGTTGTTTAAAATTTAGTTATCTAACCTAATTATTGGAACTAATTAAGCTCCCAATTGCCTTAGACATATCAATCTCTAAGTCAATTGAAGATAATACTATAAGTATACTAAGTTTAGAAAGTAGTAGTTTTATTGAGATTTATTTAAATGACTATGTAAATACCTGTAATATGACCCTAATCCTACACTATTCCTAAGTTACATAATCTTCATTGGTTACTGGACCTAAGGTTTAAGGTTCTACAAGTAAGGTGATATAGGTTGTAGTTTCACTACAAATTAGAGGTCTAAGTTGTAGGCACGCTACTAAAATCCTACCAAGGCTACTTATATTTAATGGGATTTAGCTTAATAGTTCACTAAACTAGCTTAACACGCCATTGGAAGGTTCTAAGAACAAGGTTAAGGGAAAGGTTGCAATCCAATAGCCTTAGGTTAACTTTTAACTATAAAGATGCTTATGCTAAAAAATAATTTAGATTACTCTTAAAGAGCTAAGAGTTGCTAGAATTAGGGATTAGGGAGCTTAAGGTGAGGTTTTAAGCTAAAAGGGAAAGTTCACTAAGCTTAACTCTAAGTTCTAGTAATTAATCCTAATAGGATCCCCACAAGTAAAGGTAAGCTATTAGCTAACTACACATAATGGATAGGTTTGCTACACTTAAAATGTTATTTAGACAAGGCTAGGGATTCTCATCCTAAACCATCTCTCTAATTATTGAGGCTTAAATCATAAATTTACTAAGCTACTCAAGGCATCAATGTACACTAATCAAGGCTAAATATCATAATTGAAAGTGACTTAAAAGTCCAATTAATAAAACATGCTTATTGTCCTAAGGCAAAGGGCCTAATTATGCAAGTATTAAAGCTAATAAAATCATAATATATGACGAATTAAGGAGCCAAAAACCTAAGTAATCCAATTGGAGTCCAATCAAAGCAATAATAGAAAATATTTAATCCTCACATTACAAGAAGAAGAATCACACTATGTAGGTCAAAATCAAACAACGTTGGAAAACTAGGGTTTTCGAAACTCCGAATTGTAATTAAAAAGTACTTAAGAAAGTTAAGCTTCGAATCCTAAATTTGATTTCACCATTATGTTCTTCTCATTTTTCTGAATAAAATGACATATAATTTTGCACATTTTGGATAAGTATAATTAAATTTTTGAATTAAATAAGAATTACAAATTAATTATTAAATTAATTAATTTATTAGTGTATTAGGGTTCACTATTTGGGCGTGCGACAGAGGATGCACACGCGCACTTACCAGCCGCCCATGGGTCATCCCACATGCACAACCCGCAATCACTTAATTCAAAGGCGCAGCTCAAATTCAAAAGCTTGGGTCGGTCCTGAGTCGAGCCAAGTCGACCCTTTGTCTTCAAACCTACAGGGACCGCACACAACCTGGGGCATCGATGTACGGACAAACCCAGGGGGTTTCACGGTGTGGTCCACACGTAGGAATGAAACATTCCTTACAGATGACGTGCAGAGCCTCGAACCATCGATAGTCGACAACTGAAGCCACCAAAAAATGATGCCCTAGCTTCCTATACATGGTGGCTTTGGTTGTACTGTGCAACCCTGTAGCACCCCACCGGGTAGGGTTATGATCGAGCTCGATCGAGCCGATGGGCGGGGTTCTTGACTAACATAATTAACAAACAAAATGCATAATAAAGTAATCAAAATGAAATGAGGGAGATCGGTATACCTTGAGCTCTCCCTCTTTGGCTAAATTAGGGTTTGCGATTGAGCTCGAATCGTTGACTGCAAGAGTGCACCAATGTCTTCCTAAGCTTATAAAAGAAAATAGGTGTAGAAGTGGAGAGCTGGGGATTAATTGGGTTAAGGTGAGAGGTCATCGCTCAGCTCGCACGTCGTAGCACAATCCTCGGCAAGTGACAGATGCATGATCAGGTGGATTGATTTATGACCGTAAGATCTTATCAAAAAGCACTTGATGGCCTAAATGCAAGGCTTTTGCTATCCTATGCATGGATCTGCGTGCAGAATACATGCAATTCAGCAGTTGATTGTTAGATGCCATTGGATATAATTTAATATATTTTAGTTTAAATTAACTATTTAATTAATAAATTATTGCATTTTATTTAATCAAAATTAAATAACCAAACGAGCTCTGAAAAATTCCAAAAGTTTACCCTTAGCTAAATGAGGCGTGAGAAACTCAAAAATAAAATCAGATTTTAAATTGATTATCAATTTAATTACTTAAATTTTCTAAGTATTAAAATATTATTAAAATATTCATGGAAAATTTGGTGACTATTCTCAAAATGCCATCCAAATTTAAGTTAGGAGTGATGAGTCAAATGGAGAACTTTGATTTAGATTCTTAGGTCAAATAAAATTAGGTATTTTCAGGTTAATTAAGATAATAAACAATATTATCAACCGCAAACGATCTTTAAATCACACCAATGCTCTTATGAGAGCACTAAAAGTGAAATGGAGCTAATCAGGCTACCAAAAAATGGGTAATAATACTAGGATTTTTATAGACTCCCTCTCTTAAAAAAGGTGTCATCCTCGATGCCCAGACAAATTTAATACAAAAAATGCATTGAAATGAAAAATACTTGATTAAGAATAGAATTTTGAAAATTTCTTCCGCATATCCTCTTCATTTTCTCACGTGGCTTGTTCAACTGAGTGATTTTGTTAGTGGACCTTGACCATAAAAATACTACTATTCCTCAATTGCTTGAGGTATCATCCCAGAATTGCAATAGTTTCCTAAATTCTATTTTGGAGGCAAAATGAGATAATTTTCTAAACTCCATATAGTAGGAAAGAACTATCCTGTTTCCCAAACTGAGCTATCTAAACACATCCTCTTTAATTGTTTGTGTAGACGGTCGAATGAATTCCTCTCAAAAAACTTTAATGAACTCTTCCCCTGAGATGTATTCAACAAAAACTTCAGAGAAATGAGACTTAAGTTTGTTGTCCCACCAAAATTTAGCTTCCTCTTGGAATAGATCAATGGTGAGACAGATTGACTTGATCTCAAGGCACTTTATTCTGGCTAAGTCCTTCTCGATGATCCTTAGCTAGTTTGCAGCTTCGTTAAGAGAAGCTGAATCGTTGAACGTCATAGGGCTTAATGTCAAGAAGGTGAAAAAAAAGCTATCCACAACATGTCTAGATGCCGGTTGTGGAGCAATATGATTTACTTGAGGAGTAGGAGTGGGTGGAGGAGTAGGAGTAGGCTGAGGTGGAGGATGTAGCAAGGCCATCCTCTCTGTAGCATGAGTTAGCGCTTCAATCATAACCTTCATCAGATTCATTAAAGTTTTAAGTTTGTTAGTGGGTAATGAGGAAGTAGAAGCAACTTGCTTCACTACAGAAGAGAGAGGGGTATCAGGTTCAGGATTCATAGCTAAGAAAGAGAAAGATACACAAACTCAAGAACTAATGAAAAGTGATTCTCATTAATATTTAATCTCTTGGAATACAAGATGAAAAATGCTAAAAGGCAATAAGAGATAGATGAAAGCTATTACAAAAAGAATAATACAATCATCTACAAAACTTGGCATAGAAGAGAATCTCAAAATCCTGATAACTAGGAGCACGATGGTATCGTCAGTTCTTACAAACTAATCTTTCATAGGTAAAGTCTTAACTCATCGGCATAGTCATTAAAGAGTTATCCATCACTCAAAAACATATATGATCTGAATAGCCAAACACTTGGAAGGTCTCGATCACTCTGGATAACCATTCTCTAGCCAACTCGGGTATGCAATTGCCTTTGAACAATGATGACTTGAGAATTTTGTTGAGGACATATCCACCATTTAATGATACTCCAAAGTAGAGTCTTCCATACTTGAGTCCATTTTGATAATCTTCATCCAGTACTGGAAAAACAACCTAGTATAATATTTTAAATCGGACTCATAGTTTGCCATCTGTGAGTTAATTAAGGGTTTAAGTTAAGTTAGATTCATTATTGAAGTGATAAGACATTTACTAACCTATGGTGATACTCTTTAATGTTTTTATTATACTATTTTATGTTGTTTAACTTGGATAAATGAATGTTTACTTAACTTGTTTTCCTCAACCTTACCTTTAATACCAATTATAGTGACCTGTAACAATCCTAGGTTGTTATCCTGCTAATCTATAGCATAATTAATCCTTAATTTCAATACCATTGCTTTTAAAGCATCAAGTTGAGCCTATACTGAAAATTTGAAGTCCATTGGACTTCTTTAAGTCAGAGATGACATTTTGATCAGTCTAGATGCCCTAAATTAGATCTAAAATATTTTGATCTCCGAATTAAAATCTAATTACATTTTTGAATTCCTCACCCCCAAATTAGCTAGGGGTGAAAGTTTGATGCAATTTGGAGATCATTTAGGCCATAATTCACATTTAATTAAAATAGGTCAATTGCATTTTAGGGCTTCTAACAAATTGATTTGCAAATATACCCATACCCAATTAAACAATTGGGATTCGTTGTGCGGACTGCGGGCGATCGGCTGTGGAGCCCGGGTCACGTGATAGCGGAGTCCCGCTAATCTCACCGTTGAGCCCTTTAGATCCCACTGCCCGGATTGTATTCCGTGAGATAGCGGATCCACCGTTAGATGAATCAGTGGATCCTACGGCCAGGATTACTCCTGCGATCGGCCATTAGGATCCGAGCAATCCTAGCCGTAGCGCCATCTGATCGATAGATCAAACTGCATCCGAAGGTCCCGCTATTGTGGACCTTTGTATTCCTCTCACCCGTGCCCGACAGGGAAGATCTCCCCGTACTGCCAGCTACCGAGCCTGTCCCCCACTCCTGCATCTACCTTAGCAGGTCTTTACGACCTCCCCCATCTTGGCAATGAGCCCTAAATGGGAATCGTGACCCGACCGAGCTCAAATTAAAAATTCGAGAGCTCAGCCATGGCCTAATCCCTCGGGTCTCCATGGCCCGAGGTTAAGCCTCTGGAACCTTCCCCATTCCCTGCTAAGGTTATAAATAGCCTTAGCATAGCTCCATTTTATCCTTGCTGATTAATTGAGCTCGATCCCTCTTCCACCATTGCCATCAGTTTGGAGCTTGCGTAGGCGGTTCCAAGAGCTCTCAAACCACTGATAGAGGCTCTCCTAGTGTTCAGGATCATTTGTAGCATCTAGAAGCTCAGCTAAGGCCAGCCATATCCTCTGTCAGCTGTCCCATGCCATCCCAACAAACTAGGTACCCCCGTTTGCAAGCCTTGAGTCAATGAGGCTCGGTCTCCTTCCCATTTGATTCGTCTTGATGCTTATTGTCATTTTGAACTCATTGTTAGTTATTAGGCCCTGAGCTAGTTTCGATTGATCAAATCGATCGATCGGGCTAAGTCCTTAAGGAATGCCTCGGGTCGAGTAAGGCCCCGGTGTTCCAGCCCACCTCATGCTCTCAGACCAGGGGGCTTCGATCTGTCTCACCTCCCTGATGCTGTAGAGATCGAGCCCTAGGTCTGGCGTGGCCTCTGTGGGGAGAATTGTCTCCCCACATTAGCTACATTAAGGGATTCCACAGGTGAGTAAGGTTCAGCTGATCTGGACCACCTCACAGGGGGCTTTGAGTGTCAATCAGTGCATCTTGGCTAGGGGATTGATTCTCGATTGACCTGAGGCCAAGGCGTGCGCTCTAGACAAAGAATTTTGTCATCTTGGGTTTCTCGGATCGGCCTCTACCGAGAGGAGTCGAGGTAGGGATGATGGCACTGTGCGGGTCGGGTCAGCGCGTGACATGGGCTGCGTGACAGTGTTGGGTTCCTCGGGCCCCGGTCGACCCGTGCAGTTCGGCGAATGGGCCGAACCCATTTTAATTTAATCCGATTAATTTGATTTATTTTCCTTAAGGAAAATAATCCAATTAATCTAATCATATGAAAATTTAATTGGAAAAATATAGAATAAATTAATGTCATAACTTTCAATCTACTGATCCAAACCCTATGATATTATATATCAAATTAATCAAAAATTATCAGGGATCTGAATATAAAATAATATTTAACTTTTAATGCTTGGATTTTCTACTTTTGCCTAATTATTACAGATCATAATTAGGGTTGATTAGCATAAATACTTATCCAAATTGCATGTTTAGGGTACCATTAGTTTCCTTATAATTAGTAGAATGAATGTGCTAAGCAATTTATTTTTTTAACTTCTGTATTTCAACTTATGCCATAATCTTGTTAAATCATAGTTAGTGGAAATTAGAGCTTATAATTATTGGATCTTAGCAAACTTAGTTTTTGATTAATTGTATGATTAAATAAAACTTATGTGCCAAGTTGTATAAGATTTTGATGGTTAGATTTGTAATTAGGTGCTAATCCTTTTTATATGGTTTAGGGTTTGATTAGCACTAATTACTTTCTATTTTTCTTAATTTTTCTATTATTATGTTTCATAATAATAAGGTAGATGTATCTAAGCCATATATTCCAATTTATGATATATAAGTTCAATAAACTTAAATTGAGCACTTAATTACCTTAACTAACCTTAAGAAATCTTAAGATTTTGATCAAGCTATTAAGACTTAATCTAGGTCTAAGATTGCTGCCAATAATACATTCCTAATCCACTAATTTGACATTTGATCCATAAATAAACATTTTACCTTAATTAGACATGAGTAGGGGTTAAGCCCTAATCTATTTAATTAAGATCCCAATTCTTACACTTAATTAAGTTTACTTGATTATAAGATAATGCAATTGACATTATTCCAATAATGCACTTGATTTGGTATTGATCTTAAAGCATTGAACTAGAAATAATAAGGATAATAATCAAGCCATGTGATTGAATAATCTGAATCTAAGCTTTGGATCCTTGATTTTCTCCTATATAAGACTACTAGCATAAGATGATTGATAAGAATGGTATTAATATAATAACTGATCTAACTCTAATAATTTCCTTGATTTATCCCCATGATTGTAGAGTAGAATGTGATTAGATAACTTAGGCATCTGATTTGATCACTTAAATCTAAGTGAATAAGTAACCCTTAAATGTTGTCTTAAGTGAAATAAGTGTGAGATCATAGGGATATTGCTTTAGATATCATCCTTGAAATATTTAAAGAACCTAAATTAATAACTTCTTGAGGTAGGAGAAATTTGTGTAACTCATTGAGGTAGAAACCGATCATCAACCTTAGAAGTTGATCCTAACCCTCATGGTAGGAATCACCTAAGTTACTCAGAATGAAACCTTTTCTTTATGGTAGAATCTATATTGAGTGGTCTTGTGATCACATCCTTAGAGCCTTATGTAGGACTCACTTCTTAGAGTAAGGATTGATAGTCTTGATAAATCCTTGTGGTTTTCAATTGAATTGCTAACCCTAAATCATTGGTTGGGTATAATAGAGCATACCCATAGTACTGGATTATTTTAGTAATATTCAGGAATGGTTGAGTCACTCTAAGTGAGATTTATCTTTGTGCTATCCTGTAGGCTTAAGCGTATACAACCTCTCTTAGAGTAAATCAGTCATCCTAAGAGCATTGCAAATAGGCACTCATTCCTTAGTTTGATTAAAATTCAAATCGCCAACAGGTGATGCCTCCTAGCAAGATCGCTTCAATAGGTATGGTTTGAACAAACTAAGTAATACGAGTCACCCTCTTTGAGACACTAAGTGTGGTTGTGAGTTGGGCATCTTACTAACTTAGCTTGAGATATAAATTGCCATTGGGTGATGCCTCCTATCAAAGATCACTTTGTTAGGATGGCTTAATCAAATTGAGTGTTAAGAACCCCTTTCATGCAACTGTGCTAATTATGTGTATACAATCATCCCATCTAATGGTCCTTAAATAAAAAGTGCAACTTCAACCAATTATCAAAACTAGAACATAGGGGTTAGAATCCTTTTAGCAAGATTCTGCACAATAAAGACTTTGGATTCACTATCAGATTTTAATGTATTTAGGGATTTACTAGATTTAACTCATATAGTATAGAAGCATAAGCATGAGCATGAGCATAATATAAACATTTCAGTGGTGATGATAGGTATCAGTGATGAATTATGGGTTATGGAATATTGCATACATAAGCTGGGGAATTTCAGGATGCATAGGCATCACCGTACTATCTTCCCAACTAGGTGTATGTATACATTGGACCATACGACTCATAGTCTTTCAGTGATATTTCTGTTATGTATCTGTGGCATACCGTGTTGTCTCATATTTAGATCCATTATCCTAGTGACATATAGTATAGCATTGGATATTTTTACATTGGTTTTTGGGTATTTGATGTTTTCACATGCTTTCAGCATTAAGCTTTTAGTTCATTTGCACCTTGATTAGTTTTTACATTTTCAAATGATTCAGTGACTTTATTGCTTTTCCACAGTCTTGTTTACATTACTGTCTACTTGTATTTACTTTAGTACTACTTAGCTTAGTTGCGAGGTGTTAGATTTCTTGTCTAACACGAGGTACTTTTAGGATTCGGTAATTTGCTATATCCCGAGCAGCTTGTTGAGACAGGGCAGGAGGACTTACAGGAGATCCCGGAGGAGTATGTGGAGCCTTAGCGAAACCATTTTCTACCTTTTTCTTTACTATTTTTGCTTTAGATGCACCTTACTTCTGCATCCTTTTAAATTAGTTTATAATAATTCTAGATGTATTTTTCCTTTCTTTTTTGAGATGAATGCTTACTTCTACTTTGTGATGAATGTATTCTAGATCTTTTACTTTAGCTTCCGCACTTATTATACTACTATAATACTTAGTATTATGATATGATCAGCATACTAGAAATGCTAATATTTATGACATACATTGGATTTCTTATTTATTTTGATAATCCAATGTGTGTGTTAGTCTAATACTTAAGATAAGTACTCTCCTCTTATCCTAGGTATTGACTCTCGATTCTACTCTTGGGATTGAGTCAACAACCCTTAATAGTGGCTCAGTTTGTGCCTATTATTCGGGAAGATGGAGTGTGCCCTTCTTACCGAGTAGCGCAACTGCTCTGCCACCAAAATTATGATTCTCCTCTATTTTGCCAGTGGCGACGGGGCGGGGCGCTACCTGACCCTTGTATCAAATCAAGAACCCAATCCAACACTAGAGTGTTACCATAACACTTAACACTGAATTAGAAGGAAACTAACCCAATATTAAGTGATATGTGGCCAAGAATATTTGTGAGATAAATAAGTTAGTAGTAAGATAAACAAGTAGGAAATATGAAGTAACTAAATGCATCCAATTCACTATCCTAACTAAGCAAATAAAATGAAAATTAACCCATCATAAAAAAAAAGTAAGAACATCACAAAAATTAGGTTATTACAAAATAATTTAAATGAATTAAATTAAAATTCACTGTTCCTCACAAAAGCATAAAATAAATGCAAAAGCAGAGTCTTCAATCTACAAGTGGCCAGCATTAGTCACAGCTCCATTATCCAGATGATGCTTATGATCTACCGTATTTAGTTTTCTTAATACGATAAGGCACAACCAACAAAATAAAAATAAGTGATTGAACTTAAAAAGTCTAAGTACATTTTAAGGTAAAGTAAATTTTAATTAATTTTTAAGCAGATATCACATTTGCAATTTTACAATTAAAAGAGAGTAAGCAGAG
Source organism: Gastrodia elata (assembly GCA_016760335.1). Taxonomy (NCBI): domain Eukaryota; kingdom Viridiplantae; phylum Streptophyta; class Magnoliopsida; order Asparagales; family Orchidaceae; genus Gastrodia; species Gastrodia elata. The sequence goes on along the minus strand of CM028677.1, from coordinate 1,917,275 downwards.
CACTAAACATCAAAGTAGGGTGTAAAAATTGTGTAAAGATAATAAGTAAAGTAAAATAGTAAAGACTCACAGGTAGGTTTTCTTTAGCCTATAACAATAATTAAGAGAAAATATACATCCAAATAAGACTATAAATCTACTAAAGTTCTTGTGAAAGCATATATAAATATATAAATAGGTTCAACAAATATTATGCTAAGTAAAATGACTGTAACAGTGAAGCATAAATGATTGTAAACTAACATACACTGCATAAAGTAAAGACTATAATATAAAGTAAGCAATAGTAAGAAGTAAGAATTGAGCAGTAAAGTAAAGTGAGACATAGTCACATGGGCTAAGTAAACATAGTCAAAGCCTATGATAAGTAAGCAATGACAAAAGGCTATGAAAAGTACTCACAATCAATAAGATTGTGATAGAATAATGTTAAGTTGTTCAAAGAATGAATGAGGAGTTAAGCACATCTGCTTAACTAACTTGAAAAGCAGGGTCTCCAAAACACTCACATTGCCCCTATAGGATATGTGAGGTCTCATTGTTATTCCGTAGCTTGCCCTAGATTGACATCCTACAATTGAAGCCTTTAAGTTTTATGTTTTAATGCTTTATTTATGCACAATGGCTTTATGAATATTCAAGGTTATTTTATTTATGCACAATGACTTAGTTTTATATTTTATTATATATTAAAGTGAATATGCTGACAAGACCTATACAATGCACCTAAAGGCCCTAATTGGCATTTCTCTATCATTTGAGTGTTAGGGTTTTAACCAGTAGCCTAGGGTTTGCTATGAAAGGCTATTTTCACCATTTGGTGAAATCAAGGTGCCACTGACTCCTTGGGTCAAGCCCAACCTAAGGAACTCTCTATTTTAGCCCGGGAAGATGTGGTTCGCAGGTTGATGTATTAGGCCCATGTACTGTACATCACTATACAAGCTCGATGCCAACAGTGCTTGATTATGCTCGATAAAGCCAATCTAGCATTCCCAAAGCAACTATAATTGAACAAAATAGCATAACAACTTTGAAGAAGATCAAATAATCCAGTATATTTAAAGAAAAGTGGTGTACCTGAGGTACTTCATCCCTTTGATTCATTGGGTCATAGGGTCACCGAGAGCTCCTCTTTTTCCTTACCAAATTCTAGTATGTTTCCAGATAGAGGTGAGGAAGCTCTGGCATAGCTTTTAGGAACATTGGGAGGAAAGATTGGATAGCCATATCGCACAACCGCCTACTCGCCTTCAGTCGTGGCTGAGCAGGGATAGATGACAGAGAATAGTGCTCTAACAAATCCTTGTCACCAGATTTTTAAAATGAATGTGATATAGTCCTGGGGATTGAAAGATTTGCTGGACTATTCTCGGCTATTGGATCTAGGACCTGATCTAGCAGTTGAGATTAGATTGGCTGCCGATCCAATCTAGCCCATTGATTTAGATCATAGCGGAGGGACAGGATGGCTCAGATCAATTGATCTGGCTATGCCATGTGCAGGAAAAAATAGAGGATCATCGTTTGATTAATTAAATCATAAATTTAATTATTTTAGTTCTAGTAAATTAATTATGAATAGAAACTATAAATTAAATAAATAAAATATTTCTAGTTAATTATCTCTAAAAATTCTCAAAAATTCACCCTTAATTAATTTGGGAATGTTGAATTCAAAAATACAATTAGATTTTTGATTGGAGATTAAATCATCTTTCCTATATTTCTAATTAAATAAATTTCATAAAATATTCAATTAAATTAAATGACTTTCAAATAAGCACAAAATTTTAGGATTTGCTCCAACTGATATTTGGAGACTAATGCAATGTTTTCAACTCAATTAAGTTAAACTGGAATATGGTAACAATGCAAGAGTAGTTACGAAAGCTCATTTGTATTAATGTATTTTATTGAATTAAAGTATCATAATTTTATAAATTACACATATGTTGAACTTGATGCTACTATCTATAATCAAACAACTATTTATTAAATCATGCATTCTAATTTTTATTATTATAAATTTTTCTATTCCTATTTCTATTGTGTGGATGTTAATATTGCTAAGTTCATTAAGAAGTATTTTCTCTTTTAATTTGCAAAATAAAGCCTATGTTCTAACAACGAGTTTTAAGTAGCTAATATCCATTAATGGTGTTAATGTTTATGTAAGTGATGTGCATACTATACATAAAGCTAAAAAATATCAAGATTTAATTCATTCAGAACTCAATAAAAATTCTAAGTACAACGTACCTTGACAGCATCGATCGAAGATCTATGTGAGAGTACGATGGAGAGAGCATTATGTTATGCACTCTCAAGTTACCAATCACTTCAATATGAAAACCAAATAATTTGAGATCCCTAACTTTTATAATAAAATAAAATAATTTTTAGGTTCCAATCATCTCAAATATAATTTATATTGAGGGTTCCTCTTAAACATGACTCATGTAGTTTAATTCTTTTTATTCATCAACCTGCATATTAAAAAGAATTAGGAAAGCTCATTACCAATAAGTTGATGGTGACGAGGCCCTTGGCCATTGCGTAGTAGCCAAGTGGGGACTTCAACATCGCTTAACCTACCTTAACATCTTCTACAACTACCTTAAAGCTATAAGGAGTAAGTAGGAGTCAGGGGAGGCCAAGCCATGCCCTGAAGTTATGGACATCAGCATGTGCATCGAGCATTCGAGAGAGTATGAAGGTCGGCGAGTCCTTCAAAGGAAGGATCAACCAGATCAGGGATTGGCTTGCAATTGGTTTTCCAGCGTGGTGGATCAGCGAGGGCTCATAATAAAATTTAAAGAGGTAATCATCATTGCTAGCAAGAGGAAGAAGGAGAGATGAAGGAATGGCGAGTCCTCACAAGAAGGAGAAGGCGATTTAAAGGAGCGGTGTGGAGGCATGTCGCAAGAAGGAGGAGAAAAATCACAGTTCTCTGTGAGCTGCAAGAATGAGCTGTGTTTGGAATTGGTTGTTTGGGAGACAGAGCTTAAGGTCCTTTTTTAATAACTTAGCTCATTATGGACCCTCAAATTTAAATCGAATGGCTTAGAAATTTTCATCCATTTTGAGTTGCGATCATCCACTCCATGGACTTCAAAAATTACAAAATTTGAACCAATTCAAGTGTATTGATGAGATGAACATTTTAGAATAAAATTATTTAAATTTAAACTTATATTTTATTTTATATAAAATTTTAAATATTATAGCCTTGAAAATATGCTAGGAGCTCGAAAATTGATAAAACTTAAAACATAGCTTCTCCATTTGATATTTGATCAAAAATTACAAAAAAAATCATTTTCTATTAATTTATGAAGATAAAATTTCAGAAATTATTTTAGGAAAATTCGAGGTCCTACTGCGCAAGCTTTCACAGTAAGATCCTTATATTGGGCTCTATTTAAGATGTCCACTAGTTTATTATCTTCGAAATGTGCCTATCTAGCTCAATGGCTACAAAATAATATAGCAGGCAACTCTGAATATACTCATAGGAACATAATAATGTTAGCTATTTCCTTTAGGTTCAATCCAATTTGCGTATATCAACATTTTTAAACTGCAGATATATGCAAGCACTAGAAGAATGCCATAGGCTCTATCATTGATCAAGAAGGTGTGGCAGCATTTTGGCCTTATGCGATTAGGAACATAGACAAAATTTAATTTCTATTAGATCAAACTGAAATCTTAACTCTTATACTTTTCCTAATTTTATTTGATGTACTAAAACCTTAGCAATTCAAAAATCATTTTACCCTTAATTATAAAATCTCTTAACTGCTGCATTTAAATGTTAGTAAAAAAATAACCTATTTCCCTTTGAGCATAATTCATGTCTTCTAGATTAAGTTGTTGAGATTTTTGAAGGGTACACAATTCCTTAATTAATTTAAATTGTCACATTTAGAATAGAGCAGTCCAATTCAAGTATTCTTTACAATTAGGCTTAATTTAAGTACCACACAGCCATAATGAAATAACTTAGCATTTAATTTTCAGAAACTGTAAGCTCATTATATGAGTTTAATTCAATTCAAATAGGAAATTCTAATTCAAAATATGAGAAGATGGTTCTTAAAGAGTCTTAAAAAATCTTGATTGTTACTCAATCTTGCAAGAACTATTATCGAACCCTGCTTTTGATTCTAGAATGACGTGTGCTACTAAAATAATTGGTTGAATACATATAAAAAACTATATAGAGCGGTACCCTCCATTCCATGCAGTAAGATACTTCTTAAATGAGATTTAATGCCCAGGTATTACATATTAATTCCAACCTTCTTTCTAGTTATAGGATTTATTATAATGCTGCATTCACTCTTATTGAGATGTGGATTCCATCTTAAAGATCTAAATTAATCAAAATAAAAATATTATTATAGCCCCATTCCAATCTCCCTTAACTGCTAATGACATGATTTAATCATAATTATAGCTTCCATAGTTTATATTTCTAAATGTCCAAATGACAAACTTTGGATGAATTCTGTTACCATTAGATAAACACTTTTTCTTATGTATTCACATTTTCCTGGACAATTAAAAGATTAATCATAAATAATTGAACTCGGTAGTCCTTAGTTTTTGTAATGAACCTTTTGCTAGATTAGGTAGTCTAATCTAATAGTAGGTGTTACTGTAGTACTTATTATTGGGCTAGTGAGTCTTAAACCACTATTAAGCACTACAGGGAGCTAAGGGTCTCTAAAATTGAAAATTAAATGCATAATACTATATAAATACACACCATTCCAGCCATCTAGTAAAGAAGAAAATTATATCACAGAATAATAAAATAAATCATCAAGAGTTTAATTAAAGTTATACAAATATTATAATGTAAAGACACTCATCCTCACGTGATAATAAAGTAAAAATACTGAAAAAGGAAACTCTTCAAGCTACAACTACTAGACCCGATCTACCTCAGGCTCAAAATTCATTCTAAGTTCTTGATATATTGTATTTTGTTATTTAATATGATAAGGCATATCCAACAAAAGAAAATTAAGTGATTAGACTTAAAAAGTCCAAGTACATTTTAAGGAAACTAAATTATTTTAGATTTAGTAGATATTACATTAGACATTTACAATTTTCATAAGCAGAGCAGAATGCAGCTAAAAGGAAAAATAAAGGAATGATGGTAAATACAAGTAAAAAGGGTATAAGTAGTAAATGAGAAAAGCTGATTACAACTTGTATCAAATATGTAAGTAGCAAGAGCAGGTACAACTATACATATAAGTGCACATCAAAATAGTAGAAATATGTATAATAGGATATATGCTAAGTAAGAAGAGTAGTGTAAAGAAATAAAAATATAAACCGAAATACTCTTCAAAAATATAATAAAATAATTGTAAATATAAATTAATTATATTATATAAAAGTAAGGAGAATTTAGTCTCAAGATCTGAATAAACTATAAATACAACCATAAAAATTGTAAACTATTAATATTATTTATTTATCTTGATTTAAATATGTGTTTTATTTTGTAGGAAAAATTATAGAATAAATGATGAGTTAAGAATATCTACTTAACCAAGTTAAGTGGGGCTTTCCAATAACACACACTCCCCCTCTAGGATATGCGTGGTCTCCAGATCACTTCATAGCTAGCCTTGGCATAATATTCCACTAGAAAAAACCCCTATGTAATTATTATATGTTATATTTATGCGTAATGTATTTAATGAATTATTTCATTGATTGAGTCTCAATATGATGCAACATTCAAGGATTTTAAAGTCTAATTGTAAACCATGTAACATCCGTTATTAACTACTTGAGTTATCTATCCTATAATTGGAGTTAGTTAAGCTCCCCAATTGACTTAAGCATTCATCAAATATTTCAATAAATTGATACATAATATATTTAAATTAATGAGGTTTTGAAAATAGCGATTTGATTAAGATTTATTTTATGTGACAAAATATTTAATAAATATAGTTGCATGATTTTGATTAAGAAGATCCTATCTTTGTTCTAGCACTACAATTATCTAAATCATATAATTACTTCTACTATACAAGGTGATAAAGCAACCTAGCTTATATACTATTGATTTCTCTACTTAAATTATAGTATTTTTATAATTACAGTAATCAAACTTCCAAGTTATCATTACTCTATGATCATCCTGTTAACTAACATCTTGATGTCATACACTTAAGGGTTCTTTTATCTAACAACTTAGGTTGTCTTAACCTTAGTTATGCTAGTAATAGGTCAATTCTAATCTATCCTTAGACTTAATGGGTTTACATGTCTACTATTCTAAAGTGGTAAGGCTTAAGGGATGGAATTACTTTAGTTACATATATCTAGATTTATCTCGCACTTGTTTACTAACCTAAACATCAGGTTTCCTTTCTTAATCCTAAGGTTCCAATTTTTATTATTACTATCACTAGATTCCTAAGTTTAACTTCAACAACTAATACTTAAAGCTTTAAATCTTCTAAGTATCATTATCATCTAAGATAATCTAGCCTTAGCACATTTACTAAACACCCTAGATTATTCTAAGCCTTACACTTAGCATGATATGATAGTATTCACCAGATTAGGTAGGTTATTATAGGTCACTTAGATTATTACCAATATCTAGAAGAATCTAAACACTAAATATTCACTAAATCCTCCTAAGGTGGTTCCATCCTAATATCTTATGATTCTTCTCCTAGTCACATGTTCGACACTAATGCTTACTCAATACTATTATAAATAGTTCACTAAATCAATAAATGAGACTGTCTTATGATTTCTCTCTCCTATGTGTTAGGATTCAATCCAAGTTTACTAAACATAAAGTCAAAACTAGGTTATTCTAGCTGTTTTCCTATCCAATTCATCATCTAATGTTATTTTATATCATAATCTAAGTTTTCTAAGGTATCCTAGGGCTTATGAAGCTTAAATATAGAAACCCTAATTATGAGAATTTAATATTATTCAAAAACTAATATTATTCAAAAACTAGGTTATTCAAAAACTAATATTTTCTATTTGATGTCCAATTATTATAAACATAGTGACTATAGCTTCCCTATAGCTTAATGAGTTTAATAATAGTAAGAATGATCAAAGCAAACATAAAATGACTAATCTTAGCCTCAATGATGTTTAATGATAATTAGAAAGTGATTAGCAAAATTAATTATCAAATTGGAAAATTAACTTCATCTTTAATGTCCTACACATTTTTCTAATCATTCTGGCATATAATATTAATAAATTTGGATTTATATTTAAATAATTACTAAATTAATTTAAATTATATTAAATCAAGTAAATTAATTATTTAATCCTAACTAATTGCATACACTTATGATATAGAAATAACAGATGTCTGTTTCATCCTTGAGAAGACTGAATTACATGTCTAAGTATTTCTGCCTATGTTGTCTTATGGATGAATTTAGTACATTATCAGAAACTTCTAAGTCTTCAATTCCAACTTGGACTCTAAGTAGCATATCTGTTATTATCCATTCAGCATAATACTTTATAGTAGCTGTTTGTTAGGATAATATAATATATAAGAGATTATAAAACAATTGTACTTTAGATTCTAGTTCTTTAGATAGATTTAATAACTTAGAGCACTAATTGGATATAAGAATTAAAAGAACTATCCCAAAGTAAGCAAACTTAGATAATTAGAAGGATTAGGCTCTATTGCACTAGACTGTAGATTGCATCATAGTAAATTCTAGTTACCTTGAGTAACATTAAATACACAAGGTTCAAAATAACTCTATGTTCAGAGTTCTCTAATCAAAACTCTATTATTGTTGGCATTAGTGGTCTATTAAAATAGATTATGGAGTGTAGAAGTATAAAAGTTTAATGGAAATTGAGTTATAATATAATTCTAGAATAAATTTTACCTTAAAATGCTAAGTTAAAACATATCCAAAATTTCAATTAAAATTAATGCAAAGGATCTATAATTTTCTTGATTAAATCTAAACTAGACTAATGTATCTATATTAGTTTTTATGAGCTAGAACAAAAGATTGCAAAATTTTTAAATTTTGAAATTATAATGGACTACGGAATTTAGGTGCTGATTTCCTATCTCTATATTAGGGTAGATTAAAATTTATGCTCAGTATATCATTCTTATTTTAATTTTGCATTTTCTATCTCTATATGCTCTTCTAATGGTATGCTTAGGTTTTCTACATTTTCTCCAAATCCTAGTCAAGGGTATAACTAAAGTGTATACATTATATATATTCTACTCTTTATTAAATTGATCAGCAGTTTGTTTGAATTAATTTTGCTCTAGGATAAGTTTCACAGACTTGTACCAATAGGATGCTACTAAAATGATGCTTACTAAAGCTTAAGATCTTCTAAGCAGCAATAGACAAGGGTCTTGGAATGTGAGTTAATAATAATAATATATTTTTTCTATCCCTATGTAAGTGAATAAATTATCTCCATCATATGAAGCCAGTAGAAAAATTCTAGTTTAATTTGAGTTTTAGAATTTAATGAATAGACAAGGCTAAAACCCAATTATAGTTTGAACAAATCTTGAATTACAAGTGAAATTTAAATTGTTGACAATCCTTGTTAAATAAAGGACTTCTATAGAATTCTCATAATTTGAATCAAATATAGTATATGCTAGGTACATTCTTACCTTTAATGGTTGAACTACTGCAATGAGGTAATTCCTCCTACTACAATAGGTTCCTTAAGTGAACCCTAGTACAGATTGCAATTTGTGAATCTAGACTATAAATAAAAAACATAAGAAATTTAAGTTGTTAGTAAAGTGCGAACATAGTGAAAATTAAGGTTTTAAAATCATCCAGATATATTCAACAAGATTAAAAAACATTAATATAAATTAGACTAAAGGTCAAACATCACATTAATCTGAAAAGTAATTTTTACCTCATCACCAATAATAAAAAAGAAACATATACGAATGCAGTTTCTATAAATTTTTCTGCAGCAAAACCTATAGTTACATTATTTTTTACTTTCTTCTATATTATTGGGGATATAATAACTATTTAGAAATACTCTTATGCTTCCATCTGGTCAATATAAAGTTTATAAAGTCATTGCATTAGAAATTTCATGACTATGGATTAAGTAAATGCTTACAAATCAAACTCCTATTATTATTATATGTTTTACTACTAATTTTTCAAGTTACTATGTTAGACACCTTATTATTCAAACATGTTACCTTACCTTACATACATTAGCTCTCATGTAGTTTATGTCATATCCCTAACCTTTTCAAGTCGACCTTTCTTTTCAAAACTTTGGGGTTTCTAAATTTTTGTCTTATAATGGATTTCACATCATTGTGGTATATTAGTTTGTATTGAATAGACTATTGATTCCTACATTACTATACTAATATCTGCCTAATCTTGCTTTGATACCAACTATAATGACCCAATCTTTAATTAAATAACTTAAACCAATATTAGGTGCTACTATAACACATATTATTGGGTTATTGATAATAACCCAATATCAAGTATTACTTAGGCCATGCACTATATTGGGGTTTAGTGAAATAGTGCAATAAAAGAAAATACATCCACACATTTTCCACATTCATCCATTCATAAACAATAAAGAAACTTAGAAAAATAAGAAAATACTTTTATTCCACTTTATTACATTTATTTTAATACAAAGCTACACATAATGAAATAAAAATATTTCTCATTCTCCAAGTATTCCAAGAGATACACTTCAGGCTCCTACTTCTGGAACACTGCATCTGACCCATACTTTGATTTGCATATGTGCATATATGATGGGGCACAACAATAATAAAGAAGAAAATTTTTGTTAGGTTCTTAAAGTCTAAGTACATTTTAGGCTTTATGTTCTAATATCTTAAAATACTACACGTATTTAGTTACACTAATTTAAAAATGGTGCATGAAGAAAAAAAACTTGATTGAAATATGAAAGGAAAATGAAAATAGATAAATTTTTTGAATTATGTAATAAAGTGTGCTGCATAAGTCATACAATGTCTGCCAAATTAGAAATAACATGTATATAAGTGTGCATATAACAAAGAAAACACGAAAAATAAATATGTTCAAAAATAATTATGATGAGTAAATTGAAATATAGTATATGTGAATAGTATGAAAATTGAACTATAAGAAGTACTAAAAGTATATTTACAGACCTAAATTAGGTATGCCTGCGTTTGCATGCAAGTGTACGTGATGCGAAGTAATATGAGATGGTGAGATCCTGAGATTTATCATCTTCTTGAAATGGTGTTTAGGTTTTTTACAAGAGTGTATCTTGTTTAATAATGTTTAAGAAATCAATCTAATTGTTTTGAATTTTTAATTTATAGTTCCTAAATTAATTTGGTTTCTAAACAGTTTTGAAAAATTGGGGAGAGTTGAGGTTAAACATGTAGTTGTCATGGTTCAAGCAAGTTGTTCTTCTTCTCAATTCTTTATCAAGTAAGTGGAGTTTATCTCAATTTCATTATCAAGAGATTTAATATTCTCAAATGCAAACATTAAATGTACTAAATATTATCTAGTGCTCTGAGATAAACTCAATGAGGTTCAATCTCAACACATAAACATCCATGTGATATTTTAGTAAATGAAGTTATCGCTCACATCTCAGCAATAAAATACATAATTTTAGTTAAGTATCACATGATCATGTTTCCACCTATGGCTATCATGCATATTCAATTAATTTAGCTAAGGAAATTAGCTACAATGCTAAATCTATTTATGTCACATCACTAATAGTTTAATGTGCTCAAAATCCTTACATAAATCAAGAATGAGTTGCTGAGCCTATAGGTGGTTCTCGGCTCACATGCGTAAGTTCATATCACAAATGGTATGAATCGAGCTATCGAGCTCAGAGAATATTAGGTTATATATTCTCATAGCTTAAATGGTCAAGCTTTTGTCCTAAGTGGTGCACAGGCTATTTTTGCACAGCAAATGTTGCCCGGCATTAACGGTGGAGAGTGCACAGCCTTTGGGCCGAAGAAATCCTTAGCTCAATGACATTTCATTGATTCAACGAGCTACAAATATTACAACATGATTTCTACATGCTCTTGCCCAACCCTTCCCAAATGGGGTTTAGGCTACCATTAAATATATAAACAAGGAAAGCGATAAGAGATGATGAGCATTTTCATTGCTTTTACAAAGTAATATCAAGAAATTAAGTTGAGAATATAATACTCAAGAACAAATTTTGGCATTATCAATACATTCTTCACTCTTCAATCTTCTTCTCTTTTCCTTGCTTGTCGTGCTATTCCTTCTTATTAAACTACAGCCGTCTTCTCCTCCTTGGAGTGGGAATTTCTTCTGATCCTTAGAAAAATATAAATTTTAACACAAAATTACCTATGTTTATTGGGTTCATCATATATACATGTAAAGTACATTTAATCTATAGGACAGATGTAAGTTGTACAATACGGTCATCAGGAATGTATGAACTGAACTTGCAAAATACCTATGATTGTGATCATAATGTAAATGTTAATTTTAATTTAATATATTTTATTAAATATGTTCTATGAGCACATTTAGAACGAGGAGTTAGTCACATCTACCCAATTGTATGTAGTAGGATCTTCTATTTAACTACGCATTCCCCATTTAGGATATGTGTAGTCTTCTAATCTCTTCAAAGCCTAGCCTAGCTCAAATGTTTATGTTTGAGAAATTAAGCTCAATGCATTGAAGTAAGCAATGAATTTCAATTATTAATTATAAAAATATGTGATGTTTTTTATTATTATTTAGTTGTTATCTAACTTTAAAGATTGATCCTAATGAAATTCTCAATTTAATAAAGATATTAACCAAATGTCTTAATCAATTATATTAAATAAGTATATAAGATTCAGATAATAATATTGTGGCTTATTTACTGATTATTATTTGATTAGCTAAATTGGATATATATATATATATATATATATATATATATATATATATATATATATACACATATATACTTTTTTTATATTAAAACTAATATTATTTAAGATTTATTTATTACTTAAAACAAATTGTTATTCTTACTATATTTTTATTAAATTTTATTTGAACCTATATATTGTAATTGATTTGCTTAATATGATTTAATTTGCTATTTAAATCTACTAAAGGAAATTATCAATAACCTACACTAATCTAAAATTTTGTCTCCTTAACCGACTCAAAGCTCTTTATATTAATACATTTTATTGAATTAAAATGTCAAGTTTTAATAGATTATACAAATATTGAACTTGAGGTTACTATCTATAATCTAACAACTAATTAATAAATTCCCATTCTATTTTTTTTTTTATAAATTTTATTATTCGTACTACTACTACTTGGATGCTAATATTACCAAATAATTTCACTAAGTAGTATTTTCACTTTGTATTTGCAAAATAAAGCCTATGTTCTAACAACAAGATTTTAAGTAGCTAATATCCCTTAAAAATGCTAAGGTCTATGCAAGTGATGTATGTATTTTATATAGAACTCGATAGTATCAAGATTTAATTCATCCATAACTTAATAAGACTTCTAATTATTTAACAAACCTAATATACAGTAATGAAGCAATTGGCATTGCTAGCAGAGGAAGAAGGAGAAGATGAAGGAATGGCCAAGCCTCAAAGGAAGGAGGAAGTGATTTAAAGAAGGATCGGTATGGAGGGATATCCTAGGAAGGAGGAGATAAATCACAACTCTCTACAAGTTACGATCGAATAAGGTGTGTTTAGGGTTGGCATTTTAGGGCATGGATCTTAAGCTCCTTTTATAATAACTTAGCTCATTATGGACCCTCGGATATAAATCAAATGGCTTAGAAATTGTCATCCATTTTGAGGCATATGGACTTCAAATTACAGAATTTGAACCAATTCGAGCATCTCAATGAGTCGAACATTTAATAATAAAATTTATTAAATTTGGACTTATATTTTATTTTAAATAAATTGTTAAAAATATTAAATCTTTGTAAATATATACGGTCAATCTGGAGCTCGAAAATTGATGAAATTTGAAACTTAGCATCTTTATTTGATGCTTGATCTGAAATTGCAAATCATTTTTTTTTCAATTTATATTTTATTCTCTTTTAATTATGAAAACAGAATTTTCAGAAATTATTTTAGGAAGAATCGAGAACCCAATCTCGCTTCATTTTTTACAGTAGAATCATTAAATTATGCTTTATTTAAGAATATTTTTATTTAATTTTTATTATATATAAATTGAGATCCTATTTTCTATCTTAATCCATAAAGTTTTGGGTGTAATTAAGTCAGTAACAACCTTGGGTTGTTACACATTCACAATGCTAAATGCAACTTTTTATGTTAGGGATAACTAAATGTTTCCCAGGGCTATTTTGTTAAGGATCCTCAATTTGTTATTGCTCTTTACTTGCAACTTCATTTTCGCTCCACCTATTAGTAAGTATAGCTGTTTTGGTATAATAAATCTTCAATCAGCATCCTCTAAAATATAATGTTTATGCCATTGAACTATTTAATGCTATGTATTATTCACCTCTCTTTGTTCCTACTTGAATAAAGCTTGATATGTTCTAATGCTGGTTGTTAGAGATTCTTATGCTAATATCATTTTATAAGGGAAACAATTTTAAGAACTTAGTCTCATCATATTTTATGCAAAAGTAAGATAATTAAAAAAAATAGGAATAACATAAACAATTGTACAAAGAGCATCACAAACACACATAACTTATATTGAAACACCAAAAATTTAATAAAAACTATGGAGCTACAATGACAAATAATTTTGCTATGAAAAACAAAAAAGATTACATAATATAGCCCACATATAGCATGATCCTTCTTCATTGTCATCTCAAAGCCGCCACAACCCTTTAGCCATTCCTAGCCACAATACAAACATATAAATCCTAAGAGATTACTTTAATATTTATAAAGCTCCCACAAATAGCCCTGTAGTCCATTAAAAATTGTTAATAGGAGAGTAGCCATCATTCCTTTGCAAGAACTGAGCCACAAAGCATTGGTATAATCCTTCCAAAGTTTTTTGTCATAAGGCAATGCATAAAGAAAAGTCTCCCTAGCACATTGTTAGCTAGAGTTGGGTTAGATTAATACGTTAAAATAAGAAAATAAAATAAGCATACAATAAGAGTTCTCCGAGGAATTCTAAGAGAGCTTGCTAATCCTTGAGATTTAAAATCATAAGAATGTTTGAGAGACTAATTAGGATTTGAAATTCTCCCTTAATTGACTCTTAAAAGGATTTTAGGAAAATTTGAGTGCCTGAGCACTTTGAGATTGGTGAGGGATCCCAAATTATAGTGGATAAACAAGAGTCCAAAATATGATAATTAACATATTTTGGAATTTTTTCGATGCATCTACGCATGCGATTGACGAGCCCCAATTATATATATATATATATATTAGTATAATTAACTATTTTTATTAGAATTACTTGTTATTTTAGTTTGTTTTGGCTTTTTTAATGAGTTTTATAGCTCAAGATAAACTTTGCACACAAGGACAATTTAGGAAAACTCGGACGCCTCAGTGCGCTACAGCTCCTGAGCCTCGAGAGCGTAATGTTATAGCGTGCTGCAACGGGATTAAAGAAATGTTTTCACAAGGCATTTATTGAGCATCCCGCCACAGCACGTCATAGCGCCCAAGTATCTCGAGCGACCCACTATAGTGCATCGCGACGCCACTAAAATTTCTTGATGGCGATGCACATTAATTAAGGGGCCAAAGACCTAGCGCCATGGTGCGCTATGGCGCCTACCATCCAAATATCTTAGAAAATGTGAATGGTTGAGAGTTTAAGGGACTTAATTCATTAATCTCTTCAGTTCTCAAGATTACTTTAAGAGAAAAGTAACTCATTCAACTTCTTAAGTAGAATTAAAAGAGAATATTTGAAGGATGTGCAATTAAAACTCCAAGTTTTAAGAGACATTAAGGGGAAGAATTAAATTAGAGAAAAAAGGAATTAAGGTTGAGTTAGCCCTTTAGCTAAAGAAAGAAGACCTGTATTTAAGGGAACATGTGAAGAATAAAAGAGATCATTTGGACCCCCAAAAAGGGAAATAATCCTAGCCACCACAACATCAAAAGAGTTCCTAAGTATAAAGGGCTGCAACTAAAGGGAGAAGAAGTACATCATCAATGAGGAAGACAAAGCAAAGAAAAAAGAGAAGAGAAATAGAACACCGAGCGTTGTTCCTGCATATCATACTTCCTTGCTTTGTTGTTTTATCACTTGTAATAACATAATGAAATCTATTAGTTGTTCATGCATTTTATTTTTTGTTTTCATTTTAATGGCAGCTTAAGCTTCTTTTTGGAGAGGATTAGGTTGAGAAATATGAGAGTGTTTTAGTCCTCATGCATCTATTTAGATTTTGATTCAATGAAATTAAAATTACACTTTGAGCTGAACCTATCTATTCTAATGAATTAATGATTAATTTAAATGCTTGAAATAAAATTATAAAATTAGATTTTATTATAAAAACCTTTGCTATGCTAGATGACCATCGCTGATTTGAATCATATGCACCTAGAGTGTCTAAGCTTCGAACGATGTGACATAAGTTAGTTGAGCTTGATTGCTCATACATTTACTTGAAATTAGAATACTTGATGCATCAGAGCTGTAAAGACTAATATGAGAAATCTTTGAGCTCCATGGCTTATTTATTGACACAAAGAGATAAACATGTTAAGCAGTGGATGATGTGACATAAGTTCATGTTGGCTATTGCTTATCTCTATATCAAGTTTAGAATTTGATGGAAATAAGCTGAGACCCATTTGATATGCACCACTGCTCACTGGTGACTTAAGCGAGAGTATTATAGCACGATAAGTTGTGTGTGATGTGACATAAACTCATTGATCTTCACTGCTTATTATCTTTGCTAAGTCTTAAGTAGAAGCGTATGAGCCGTGAATGAATCAAGACTGTGATTAAAGATTAAATTACTAAATTTTTATCACTTAGATATAAGGATAATCTCTTAATTAAAATGCTCATAAAATTATTTAAGTGCTTAATATGAATACTAGCAAGTTCTATGCTGCACTAGATAAGGCAAAAGATGCAACGTGTATTAAATTGAGAACATTACCCCTTGATAGATATAATATAACATTAAAGAGAGAGATTAGTGAATTAATTGAAATAAAAAGATCTCATGCAAAAGATTAGTACCACTCATTTATTCAAACTTAGTTCTCCCTAATTATACCCAACTGATCACATACAAATTAGGATAATCTTGCATAAAAAATATGACTAAAAACCAACTTTTCAATCATATAAATTACATTGAACGGAGAAAGTACTTAACAAGCATACACCATTCTCTGAGAAAGTGAAAATCTCAGGAACTCACCATTCTTTTATTACTTCAAACCACATGGACTTGCGTGTAAATGCAGACACTCATTTTTAGTCTGTTAGTGACCATGATTCATGGCACATGGTTTCTATTTTAGATTGCACCCTAATCAAAAACAAATGATAAGTCTGAGTGTAAAGCGCCTGGGTGCACAAGCTATGTCTATGCAGATGGCTAAATTAGATATATTTTAAGGCTTTTATTTGCTCTTTTAGCTTAGTGTCATATCTTAAAAGCCTTACACTATATAAGATCATTTACCTAAGTTTTAAGCAAATATAAATATAAAATAATAAAAAATATCTTCATTGCAAAGTGGCTTGAGTCTACCTATGGCATATTCTAACATGCAGGGCCACATTCTCTTAGACTTATAAGCAATTTCATTGAATCTAATGTTCAAAATAAATATTAACTCAGTAGAAAATTATCAGTATTTAAGAGTTATTTCTTAATATTTTATTATCATTAAGAGAGAAACAATTTTTTTATTAGATTTACTATACACCTAGATTAACAATCTTCCCTCTTTTTGATGATGATAAAACACTATTAAATTTGTGGAAGATAATAAAGTGTAAAAGAAATGAAATCCTAAGAGAAATTTTAGATTAAGAAGTAAGAGAAGTTAATTTTAAAAATATATCTCTGCTTAAATATGAAATAATTTTAAAAAGCAAAAAGGAACTCTTAAATATAAATGAATTCACCCTAAAAAAACATTAAGATTATTTTAATGACAAAGAAAAAAGTTGTAATATTCTCTCCAATATTCTAATAATCAAAAGAGACTAGAATAGCAAAATTTTTAAATTATTCCATGTTTGCATCTTAATTGATAAAATTTCTTAAGGGAAAATGGCTTTGAAAAGATATTTTCTGGTTGGTGCTGAGCGTTATCAAATTTTATCTCTACTTCTCTTCTTGCTATATGACCTTTAATAAAATTGTGTTCACCCTGAATGTGTTTCACATGTGAATGTTGTATGTGTTTTTTAGTTACACTGATGATGATTGTGTTAAAGCACTTGATTGGAATCTTGTATTGCTTGATTAAAAAATTTAGTAATTATTGCTTAAGTTATGAGACTTAATTAATACATGTTCCAACATCTACGCATTATACCTCAGTAGTAGACAAAGCTACTAAATTTGTTTCCTACTTGACCAACTAAGAAACTAATATGTGTCATATATGTTATCTTTATCAATTTTTGATCCATGAAAGCTATGATTGATCTCCTCTTTCCTGGAACATTGCTCCATGCTAATCCCTCTTCAACTCACCTCATCCTTTCTTTGAGGACTGGACAATCCTCCATCTTCTCCCTTATCACACACATAGATGCTGCTATGATCTTGAATCTTTCTTTAACCTTATGGGAGAAAGCATCCTTGTTGAAAGAGCAGATATCCTTTGATTGACAACTTCTATTTCTTGCTCCTTTGATCGAATAGGTGTGAGCAGCAGTTCATCGTTCTCTTGTACTCTCCCCCAGTTGATGCAAGAGTCAGTGGTTGTTCTTACAATGCTTCAACTCCTTCGGTGAGGGGTGAGCCATTCGTCACAAGGCCTATTATCTCTGTAATCATTGCGCAAGAAGGAGCAACAAGCCCCTTCCTTCTTCTTCCTCATGTAAAAACACTGATTGGTCACAATAGTGGTTCATTAAGCTATTGTTGTTTGTCTTCAAATATGTAAGAAACTCCTTCCCTAGAACTTGATCCAAGTATTTATAGATGTCTAATGCATATAACTATTAAGTGCTAAAAAATAAGATTACTTTTAATGTGTAAGAAATTAAAGAACCCTCTAAGCAATCGTGATTTTAGACATGTGCTACTGAAAATTTATATTACAAAGATCTGAGATACATTTGACTTTTGATATATTGGGTAACAAATTTGGAGATTAAAGTACCTGAATGCCTCCTTTTACTTTTAAATTATGCCCCTTTTTCCTATTTTACAAGTTTGTGTAGGTGGCTTGGCAAACAATGTCAAATATAACACAATATAATTACAATTGTGATTAATATTTGTTTTGTAGGACAATTAATCTTGTTACCTCAAAAGAAGTTTGCCAAATTGTTTGCTTTTATGCAACTATTTTACTTCTACCTAGCAATTTATTTATTACTTATTTCCACATATAGTGAGCTAATCACCAATTTATTAGTAAACGTTGTTATCTATAGCACTCAACAAATATCTTAAAGCAGATTGTCACTTATGAAAGTTGATCTCTACCACTATGGAGAGCAGAGTTGAAACAAAACTTACTCTTATAGCTTTTAGTTTAATGCACACTTTATTTCTGTTAAGGCTTTATAATAATCTAGATAATTTAAAAGTTTATTTTCTATTTTAGATTCAATTGAATTAAATGTCCTAGTTCTTTTTAAATGAATTTGATTTGATTTTGCTGGAATTTTTTTTAATATATGACACTTTGCTTAATCATACAATAGAATCCTTGTAGTTAACACCTAATGTCATTGAGTTTCACTAACTTAATATCAAGTTATTATAGCTGGTATCAGAGCAGGTTGTGAGGTATTTAAGTAAAGTAGTACAAACATAGAGCTACATAAATCCAATCAATTTACTTTGAGAATATCAAAAAATCAAATGTTTTCGAATGTCAAACTTAGTGGATTAATATAGAAAGGATAGATGACACTTAACAATAATAACACAAATATAGGAAAAGTACGTGACCTTCAGCCTTTCAATTTGAATTAAAAATTAATCGAATATGAGACATAAACAACTGACATATACAAATAACATATGCAAGCACAAGTGTGACAAGAATATCAACATTAGTTCAAAAATGTTAGTGACATTTGGACTTAATATTTCAAGATAAGAATTTGTGTTCTTACAACTTAGTTATCCTTAGAGAAGAATTTCAATAATACAAGACAAGTTGGCATTGAACATGAACATTGAACATATGAATGGATATAATGTAAGTAATATATAATATCACTTATAAGAATATGAATCTTGAAATATAGTCAAACATCCCTTAACACTTCTCAAGAGGATGAATACAAGTAATGGTACAAATTACATTGTTGAATATATAATACATTTGAACACTTAAAGTCTTTAACTAAGTGATATTCATTTGATATGATACGTACTTTTGATGAAACTCAAGTATCGGATTATATTTCATTGACTATCATGAAACTCATAAAGAATATTTTCTATAATTCTCTTGTATTACATTTTACTAAATAACAAATTCTTACTTGTGAATGTGATTTTGAAGACCTCAACATTATCTAGAAATATGCTTATAATTTGTAAAATCATTAGACTCAAATAAATTCAGGGCACATTATTGTTAATAAGGATTGATGCATGATTCACTCTTTGCCATGTTAAGTTTTCAAAAATATCTAAAAAGTTAAAAGATCTCATATGGAGCAATGGTTAACACTAATTCTTAACTATATATATTATGTAGCAATTCATTGAGTGTATAAGAATTGGAGAAGAGCTCAATCATTTTAGCTTAGAATTTAAGAAGAGAAAAGTATAGCTTTGGAAATACTAATTATAGCAATTGAGATGTGAAGCAGTAATTAAACTCTATTAGAATAAATTTAATTTTAGCTCATTGAAGTAAATTTCAATATAATATCATCATGGAAGTCTGTACGCAGTTGTTGGAATATGATGAAATTCTTTTGATTATTTAGTATTCATTTTTCTTCTTTTTGGTTTATTGTGTGTATTAATCATGTCATTTTGTATTCTATTGTATTAATCTTGTTGCCTCAAAAGAAGTCTACCATATTGTTTGCAGCGAGAGTTTGAAACTTCATAATTCGTATGATTGTAGAATCAATTAAAAAACTCACATGTTTGTACTTTCTACATTCAAAAATAACTTAAAGTAGAGTCCATGCTTGTTGCAGAATAAACTAGTATCAAAATATCATGATGAGATGTGATAACAGTGTCTAGATCATAGTGTTGTTCCCTTGTGTAAAGAACATTGACTATTTTGCAAGTTTAAGAGCTTATCTAAATTCAACCATACTCAATTTGTTATGGTATCATTATTAAAATGATAATGGTTGGGAATGCATATGGACAAAAATATTTAAGTTAATGATGAAACATTAAATAATTTGTATCTCATTCAATCATGAATAATTAAGTATTTAGTATGGACACAAGAAATTATATATATTTAATGTTATTGCCAATAGCACCAATAGACATTTATAGCTAAGTAGATAGAATTGAAAGTATTTCAAAATTAGTAAACATGTCATTAATAATAGAGAAGATGTTGATCAGTGCAGTGGTTGTAGATTGAACAAAAATACTTAAGTTATTGGTGAAACTTCAAATAATATGTATCTCGTTCAATCATGAATAATTAATTATTTATTAAAGACATAAGGAATTATGTATATTTAATGTTATTGCCAAAAGAATTAGGTCTAGTTTAAAGCTTTGAAGATATAATTGAAAGTATTTCAAAATTAGTAAACATGTCATTAATAATAGAGAAGATGTTGATCAATACAGTAGCTATATATTTGGTTGCACATAAATTTACAAAAATTGCATTTATACCAATTTGTTTGAATTATTTGTGTAATAACCCTAGTATTGTTACCCATTAATTAGTGACCTAATTGACTCTAATCCTTTTTCATTAGTTTCATAATAGGATTAGGAGTCTCCATTTCAATTTTCGTGCAATTTGGAGATCATTTGGCAATTTCCAACATTTCCTAGTTTTTTGATAATTCTGAGAATGCCTAATTTATTTAGACCTCATAATTGAAAATAGAGTCTGCCATTGGACTCACCTCACCCAAATTAGCTAGGGTGGTATTTTGGAAGTGTTTGGAAGTCATCGAATTTCTCTGAATATTTTAATAATATTTAACTACCCAAGAAATTAAGATAATTAAATTGATCTCCGATCAAAAATCCAATAGCATTTTTGAGTTCCCCACGCCTCAATTAGGTAAGGGTGAGTGTTTGGAATTTTTCGGAGTGTGTTTGGTTAATTAATTTTGATTAATGAAATGAGTTTAATTATTTAATAAGATAATGCAATTAAATTAAATTATATAATTATAATTTAATAATTCCTTTTTCAGCATTTTTGAACTGTGCTGATCCTATGCGTGAGGCCAGCGCATGGGAGAGCGGTTCAGCCGGATCGTGACCGTTGCGCACTTTCTCAACCAGATCAGATGACCTGGAATCGATCGGGTTTGATGTGCCAGATATGATCGTTCGATCAACAGATCAAATGGACGATCACATCGACCTCCCTGTACGTCTTCCATCTCCCACAGGCATCATACTCTGCCGAACGAAGGTGGGGGTATGGCAGGCTTCTCAATAATGATTCATTCCTTAATGCTTCCAATTCCTTCACCTATAAATTCCTAAAGCTGAGGCGAGAGCTCCACTCAACGAAAATTTCTTCTCTTCGGTGCTTGGCAACTTCGCGACAAAACTCTAACCCTAATCTTCCATTTTTGCCGATGTATCAGTCATCTAGGTACCTTTCCTTTCATTCTTTCTTAAAAATCTTGTAACCTAGTTTAAAGTCTTGAATTTCATTTCATATAAGGACTTTGATCGACCTCGTTCAAGATCGATCGAAGTCACATTTATCATAATTCCTTATCCGAAAATCTTAGGGCATCATTCTTTTGCTTTCGTCTTTACTAGGTGATCCCATTTTCGATCCTGGATGGATAGCATCGGCGAGACTAACTCGCCGGTGTGCGGGCTATCCCTAGGGTAGATCGGGATTAACTAGTAGCCCTTTGGGGAAGAAATGGTCTGTTCGAGCCAAATCTTTGGCTCAAAGTGAGCAACTGAATCAGACCGGTTCAATACTTAAAACCATGGGCTGTCTTCTTTCAGTAGCGGGCCTCGCGTGGCCACGTGTCTCTCTCGAGAGAGGCCGCGTGTCTGGCGGCGCGTACTTCGGGACCGTTGCCATCCGTCCCATCTTTTGAATTCAGTGCTCTTTTAATTTCCGAGTAATGATTAAATAAGTTATATTAATTCAGTGATAATAATTAAATAGAGATTGTAAATGATTTCTTTTTCGTAATTATTATTAATTAACTTATTTAATTTTAGTCAAATTGTAACCTTAAAAATAATAATCCAAATAATGCAATATTATAAATTGTTTTGATCACAAAAATGAGTAGATCAATAATATGCATTTTAATTTCTATTTTGATAAATATTTTAATTAGTAAATATTTAAGATTAATTAATTAATTATCATTTCATGTGACCTAATTTGATCATTTAATATCCAAATTAAATGATCAAATAGTCCATTTCACTCATAAAAATGTGAGGAATAATAATATGAAATCAAATTTAATATTTGAAACCTAATTTCTATGATCACTTTTTAACCCTAATTAGGAGTCACAAAAAGCCTAATTTTCCAAGGTTGTCCAAAATTAACATACTTAGTGTCATTTTTCTCCTTATGATATAAGGATTTCAATATTATGTAAATCATTTCTGTTGGACAATAATTAGTGATTTTAGATTGTTGACTTTTAATTAAGTGTTATTGTAATAATTCTAATCTCTTAAATTTCATGTTTTAGATATTATAAAACCTTAGGATAGCTAACTTGTCACATTTATTATTCCCCATACCAAATTATATTACTTATGTTTGAGCTTAGTTCTCAATTTCTAGTTATGTGAATCAATTACAATTTTGCTTTAATTCACCTTTCAACCCAAAGGTAGAAACCTTAGGATTGATTTACAACACAAATTGTAGTTGATCCCTAAATCTATTAGTTACACACATTATGAGTAGTTAGTCTTAATACCTTAGAAATTGTATATTATTAAATCAATTAGACCTAGCATTTAGTGGCTAGATTAGAACTTACTTCATTTATTCTAATCTTTAAAGCCTTCTCTTGAATCTTTTAAGAGCTAGTAATAGGAATTCCTAACTTACTTAGATTAGTTTAGGGATCCTATTAAATTCCTTGAACATCAATTATTAGAACACTTAGAACTTGTAGTTTTTAAATTCCACCTTTTAGTTACTTTAAACCTTTCACTCTATTTAATCTAGCTAGATTAGTACTTGATTGTTAGATCTTTCAAACTATAACCTATCTAGTGGACTTTAGTGAATTTATCTAAACTCCCAATTTTTTAAGTTAGATATTTTCTTAATCTCATTCTCTTCCTACTAGACACCTAAACCTTGATTTAATTATCATAATTAAATCTTATTGCTTAGGATGTGAATAAGAATGAGTTTCTAATTATATCAATTATACAAAAAAATTACTTTGTCATATCATAATAATTGAATTTAAAACTATTATTTTCAAAACCCCAATTATTACTATATTTACAATTAACTTGAGATCAATATCTCAAGGTTAATTGGAAGCTCAATTAGCTCCAATCCTTAAGTAGATCATTAAAATTAGATAACATTGGATATCACTTAGTTACAATTACTAAATTTCCCTTGGATGCTTACTTAGTTGTGAGCCTTATTCATTTGAATCATTCATATAAGATATTGTGCATGAATAAAACTTTCACACTAAAATTAATAGGGGTCTATATTGATGGATCAGCCTAGGGTAGGCTAAAAAGGAGTAATAAGGAGACCTCACATTCTCAGAGGGTAAATGTGAGTGTTATAAGTTTTGACCCCACTTTTCTTTAGTTGTTAAAGAGACGTGTTTAACTCCTCTCTTCATTCTGATTATGCTCGCAAAATGAGTACATATTTAAAATAACTTTAATCAATTAACATATGAGATCTTCTTCAATCTTACAAATTGTTAAGACTCATCACAGCTTTTAGCTATGTTACTTTCCATAATTCTAGACTATATGAATCTTAGACTAATAATCTAAGATCTTTCTTCAATTTTTATACTATGCATTTTCTATGATTTAGTACTTTACTTTACTTATTTATAGTTTACTTAGATTATAATGAATGTTGTTAAAATTACATTTAAATACTTCACTGTCTCTTTTCATTACTTAGCATTAGTTCTTTTGAATATACACATGCTTTACTTCATTTACTTTTATATGCACTTTAGTTTTTTTCTAGCCTATTTAGGATGCTTATACCCTTGTCTTATTTGCAGGCTATGATGTATATTTAAGTGAGTATTCTAACTCACTTTGCCTTTTTCTTACTTTCATTTTTCCACACTTTTATGTTTACTTTCTTGCACCCATGTTTGGGCTTATGTTGTAACTAGTAGTGATATCCAATTAAAATAATATTTTTATGCTTAGCCAATCTTAAAATGTACTTAGACTATTTAGTCTAACCAGATTTTCTATTTCTTGGCTTTTCCCTATCACATTTAAATGTCAAAATGTGCATTTGGAGGCTAGTGGAGCTAGACCAAGTGCTAAAAACTAACTGCTTCTGCTTATAATTTCATAAAAATATAACTTATAATTAATTGCAAGTGAGCTTAATTCTTACTTTCCTGTATGTTTACAGTTGGTTTGTAATTAATATTATTTACTTTACTTTTACTACACTTGTGCTGGAGCTTAGTTTATTTTAAAATACTTGTGATGAATGTATGGATGGATATAAATGAATGGATGTAAATGAATATTAACTAATTCATTAGTTGCATATCTACTTTGTATGTTGATTAAAATTAGTTGTATTCTAAATTGTATATGGAATTAGAAAATAGCTACATGTTTAAGTTGAGAATCTTTTAACATCCTTAGTATATATTGAATGTTGTGAATTGAGCATACCTCAGAGTGGATAATTGTCACACATGTATTTTCTCACTTTAAATTTTTTGAACTGGAAATAAGCAATCCCATGTAACGAATTGACTTTATTTTAGAATTAGAAATAAGCAATCCCATGTAATGGATTGACTTTATATTAGAATTGTAAATGAGTAAATCCTATGTAATGCATTGACTCTATATTAGAATTAGAATTAAATAATCTTATGTAATGGATTAATTTCATGTTAATTTTAGGTTGTGTTTGTTTCAATTATAACTTCCATTGGAATGAAAGTCTTGTATGTCTACTTTGCAGGTATTTCTTTAGCCATTTACAGCAGAAACTCTGCCGAAATTTTTAAGAAATTAATAACTTAGAATAATTTGACAAAATTGTAAACTTATGTTTCAAATATTAAATACTTAGAATTTTCATATCTAGACTTGCAAGAATTCACATCAATTGATTTTAAATTATATTCTCCATATTAATTCAGGTATTACATCTTCATACATAATTTACATAACACATTTCACAAAATTCCCTTCCATCTTAACTTAAAACCCTCTTTTAAATCCTTAGCCAAACACTGTATCTAATGATTTAGATTAGTTTCTTCTAATCTAGTATTAGATATTGTGGTGACATATCAATATTGAATTAAGTGATTCTCAATATTGGGGTTGTCACAATTTGCTATCAAATTTGGAAATGTAAATTTTAGGGTTTTAAGATAATATTGTGTTACCAAAAATTAAGAAAATGATACCAAGGGTTCTCTTAAACCCTCTAATTAGTTTGAATGGTTGGATGAGTAAGGTAAAGGAAAGATCTAAATTTTTTTATTGTCCCTAGACTCAGTGTCTTAAATTTTAGTAAAACTTAGTATTTATCTTATAAATTCTTAAGGATTTATCGAATAATAGGATATTTTCATTAGAAAAAGTTATTTACATATAATATCACTTTTGAGAAACTAATATAATTACTCCACTGTTCTTTATATAACTGTAGAAAGGGTGCGTCCCCTTATCTTCGTGCTAGTGATAAGTGCAGTTATATATATGGCAAGTCGTAGATATATATATTTTATTCCCATTTGTTATTATTGGTGTTGGATGGTTTGTATTGCTTAAAACTTTAAAAGGGTATGTCCTCTTTCCCTTACACATGGGGATATGTACAGTTGAGCAAGACAAGTATCTCAATTCCATAGTTTGTCATGATTTACGATCCAATACCTTTGCTTGAAAGAAACTATAAAAGGAAACATCATCTTACCTTTATGCAGGGAGACAAGTGCAATGTGCAGTTAAACAATCCAACTATCTATCTTTCCCTTATGGAAACACACTAAGTATATATGAATACAAAACAAAGATTATGAATAGTCAAATCATTATAATTTAGAAAAAGATGATTTATTGGAGATAGTCATAATTTGGAACAAATAACTTATTAGAACAAATGAAATTAGGAAATCTAAAATTAAGTCAATTTTTAGGTTAAGACACAATTATGTCTTAACATTAGATTAGAATAGAGCAAATAATGTAGAGTAAATAGAGAACAATATATATCATGCTTAAAAGTAATTGGTTTGTATGCATTTAATTTTACAACTTTAGTACAAATTTACTTGGGTGGGAGTTCTTATAGACCTGCACATTTTAGTTTTGGGGTGTGTGTGTAGCGACTCGTGCCCCAACATGGTAGGTGTGGTTGTCACTTAGCAAATCTCTCACTTATCATTTGATTAGGTTATAATCCCCAATCCACTAATAAGGGAACAATGTTCACTAAGTAAAGTTGAACCATTCACTAAATAATATACATAATTACCTGAATACAGAATAAAAAAAACAACAAGTTTACATCGATTGATTCCATAATGCAGAATAAAAAACATGTGGCTTAGAATAATAGTACACAGTAAAAAAAAATATACAGAGTACCTGTATTATTACAATATTTTATATAAGTTCTAAGCAGAATGAAAATGACACTCATTTTAACTTAAATAAAAAAAGGCACCCTAAGCTAATGCTCCTTGGCTTCAAGATGCTCTTCCTCCTGGAATTGCGCCTCCACATGTGCTAAATTCTCAAAATGCTCAAAAACTAACATTGATGGTTTCACAATGCCAAGGCCCCAACTAAGAAAAGAGATAATACTGGTTAGACAAATTGTCTAAGTATATTTTAGGCTATTAAATTTTCATGTATTTAATAATATCACAAACATCCTAAGTGTTTTAGGAGAAATATAGCAACAAAAGAAAATGATAAAATCTATAATCATTCAATTGTGAGGTAAGCACATCCCTCAACCCAAAGCTGCTTAAAGGTTAAGTAATGAATATGTAAAAGAAGCCACTAAGTATAAGAAACAACCTTAAGAAAATATGATCAATTCTACAGATACTGATTTTCAAATAAAAAAAAAATAGAACTGAAATAAATCTAATATCCAAACATGCTTACATAATAAACTAGAGCTGAAATACTATAAATGCTGTAAGTGCTAAACATGATGAAAATATTGAGAAATGCTAAAAGTGTTGCATAAATACTGAAATTGAATAGAGTAAACATTAAACGTTTATTATTGGACATGTGCCTATATTAGAACTGCCATAATATCCAAATTGGCTAAACTAGCCACTGTATCCAAGACTGAAGTATCTAGGGTACTAATGCATTGACCTCCAGGTCCACAAATCTCAACTGTAATCATCCAAGGCACTAATGCTCAGGAACCAAAACTGCACTATAAAACTAAACTGTAGAGGTAGTCTAACTATGCACACATTTTCACTAAACTGTTATCTTTCTAATTTAACTGATCTTATCTGATATCTTATCATCTTTATATTCAAAACTTATGCAAGTTCCAAAACTAGCAGAGAATATTCATCAAATATCCAATATTTTACCAAATATTCCATAATGTAAATACTCTATACAAGGAAGCTAAGCATCAAAACTAAGTATCAATAGCACTATACAAAAATTTATGATATCACTTCTTTTCTAATTTAATCAATTCTAACTAATATGAGAGAATACAAGTTTAGGATCTCTAATATCTAGCTATCTAGTATAGACTCAGAACTACAGACCTTTAAGGCTTAAAATAATTTGAACTAATATAGTTCTAGGGTAATTCAATCAATGATGCTTACTTAAGTTGAGTAATAAATCAAAAGATCTCAATTAATTAATTTAAATAACCCAAGTCAACCTTGATTAAGAAAAATCAAAATTGAGGGATTAAGAGTTAAAATCCAAATATTGGGGCTTAACCTCTTAATCCAATAGGATCTAAAAACTAAGGGTAATGGATTATTCCTAGCTCTTACAAAATAAAAATTTAGGTTATCTTATTAAGCAAAGTCAAGCTTAATATGATTGATCTCTAATCTTTGACTAGAGTTTAAATACAAAATAATCAAACTAAGAGATGAAATTTAATAACTAAATACACTATGATTTTATCCATTGAGTAAATGAACTCTAGCCTAAGTTTATAGATAATACTTAAGGAATGTCTTAAGGTTTTAAGGAAGAATCCTAACCCAAGAAGAATTCTGACCCAAAAATAATTATGAGTTTCAATGAAATTCAAGATTAATGAGCTTAACTGAGTTAATATTAATTTTAAATCACTTAAATTACTGATTTTATTAACTAAATCAGGTTTCTAAGACTTGAGAATTCTTAAATCTAGTTTTGGGCAAAATGACCATTTGCCCCTACTTAACGGTCTAAAAATGCAAATATTTGATTTAGGGTTCCAAATTGAAAATTGTTAATGGAAAATGGCTGCTTACTATCTAATATGAAGATAGATAGTAAGTACACTTAAATTGGCCAAGAATTGAGCCTAATAAGCTCTAATTAAGGATTTAGCTCATTAATGGCAATTCGGTCATTTTACTTAGTGAAATCAAAATTTTTAGTTATGTTATTATTGTTTACTGTCTTAGGATTCCATTGAGTCTAAAATCGCTAAATTTTGAGGTCATTTGGCCAAGTTATGGCCAAGACAAAATTGGGGTATAAAAGGTTAATTAATGAGTTTTATGAACGGTTCAAAAACCTAATATTTACAAATAATGTCCAAATTCAATAAATTCAGTGGCTATAGCTTCCCTCTAGGAATAGACCCAAATTAAACTTCATTTGATTAAGTTATGTGCTAATCAAGTCTTAGGGTGATTAGGGAAAATTAAAACATCTAATTATCAAAACCTAAATATTATTACAGTTTATGGATCCTTAAGTTTTCCTGATCAGAATGATATATTGGATGACCTAATTTAGAGCAAAAATGACAAAGCTATGGCCTAATGATGTTCTTAGGTTAAATAAGGTTATTAGGGAAGGGTCCCAAAAGTCATTAGTTTAAATACAACTCAAACATAGAAACTTATATTACCAGAATATTCCTGATAATTTCTTAATTATAATGAGACGTTTATTGGCTATGTTTGGAGCTAGGGTTATAAAGTTATGGCTATTTGAAGTTTTCAAGGTCTTAGAATTGATTAAAGGGTCCAAAAATATCACTATCAGAAATACACCTCCAAATGGAAAACAAAAGCTATCACAGTATTTCTCTCATTTTTTTGATTAAAATGAGATATGTATTTAATATATTTTGTGTTCTGGATTAAAAGATATGAGAAATTATAGTTATGTTAATTAATTATTTATTTAAACTAAGCTGATATAATTAATTTTTAACTAAAATTTCTAATCATTAAATCTGGTGGCGGAGGGACCCACAAGTGAAATCGACAGAGACTGCGCAGGGGGCCCCACAGAACTGATTGGTAGAGGACACGACGGTGGGACCCACCTCAATTTCAGTTGCTGATGAATGTGGGCCCACGACTTCAATGGCATGATACGCATCATCCAAAAAAATTTCCACGCGGGTTGGGTCTGACCTGACCCGAACGGAGGCTTCGCCATCCTCATGAGAGAAACCACGATAAGGTAGGCTAGGGCACGATATTCAGGTCGCTTCCCGGTGAAGCCAGGGGTCAAACCACCCACTGTTGGAAAGGTCTCGAACAGACCTTTCTAATGGCAGTTGAACCCAACTAAAAAAGATACAAAGGCTCCTATAATAGCTAACCCTAGTTGGTGAGTCACGGTACGTAGGCTGCGAAAGAGGGCAACTATGGATGACTCGCAAAATTTGCTCGATCCAACTTGATTGAGCTCGATCGAACATGGTAGATCTACAATCCATCACACAGAATAAGCTAGCAAGAAGCAAAACTATAATATCAATGTGTAAAATAGGGGTTCCGGGTATGTACCTGATCGAAGGTTCGCGGTGATTGACGTTCGATCGGGATGCAGCAGAGCTTCAGAGGCTTCAGAGGATTTCCCAAATGCGCAAACCAACTCTTGCTAATTCTCAAGAGCTTAAAAGAGCTGGGCGGAGGCTACAAAGGTAGCCGAACGTGGCGATTGGCCGCATGCCGTAGCTCTGCGACACGCGCTGCGTGC
This sequence comes from Gastrodia elata, assembly GCA_016760335.1. Lineage (NCBI taxonomy): Eukaryota > Viridiplantae > Streptophyta > Magnoliopsida > Asparagales > Orchidaceae > Gastrodia > Gastrodia elata. The sequence goes on along the minus strand of CM028677.1, from coordinate 1,886,468 downwards.
GTAGAGGGGAAGGAAGATGGTGAGCTCAGAGTTGCTCGATCGACTGATTGAACAGTTGGTATTTGTCATTAAATAGAACGACAAAGGGTAACAGTGCTGGGAGAGGGAGACATGGTCATTAATGGAGAAACTAATTAATAATTAATCAATTATTATATTCAACTTTTCTTAATTAAACTCCAATAATTAATTGGCTTCTAAAAATTTTCAATAAATCACCTTTAGCTAATTGAAGGGTGAGGAATGCAACATCGAAGTCAGATTTCAATTTCAACGAGTATTTAATTTTCCTATTTTTTTCTGAGATATTATATATATATATATTAAAAATATTCGACAAAAATCGAACGACTTCGAATTGTCTCCAAAACATCACCCCTAGCTAATTTTGGAGGTGACGAGCTCAATGGAAAAGTCCAATTTTTGATTTTAGTTCAATTTAAATAGCTCAAATTCTAGGGTTCCTAAAATTACCTGAATCAAGGTTTGATCTATTTGATACTAAATTTGGACCAAAACTTCAGGGTGTGATCTTAATAGCTTATTAAGGGTGTTAGAATCAAATTTTGTACTTTGTTTAGTCCTAATTAGCTAGGGTAACAACATTGGGTTGCTACAAACTCCTCTACTTAAAAATGATATCATCCTTAACATCACTTAAGTAGGAAGAACAATGCGTGAATTGAGATGAATCAAGAACGAACAAGAAATGTTGAGGAAGTATCATGATTCCATTAGATACTTCGATCGAATATCTGATTATTTCTCCGAGTTAGTTTTTTTTAGGAGATCGACTCTTCCTTTGTACTTTGAGCATTTGAGTTGATCGACTTCTTAGTTGATTTAGATCTTACCCAGTATTCTTATATGTTCTTCAATGAATGATAGGTTGGATTGAATTCCCACTAGCGGAGATGGAGATAAGGTGGTGGGGTCCTCTCAATCACATCCTGATTGAGGAAATGCAGAACACATTGTGTATTATGGAGAATTTATTGGGCAACCCTAGTTATAGGCTAGTGATATAGATTTTAGATTGTATCCTAGAAAGGTTCAATAATTTGTGGACCAAACTTTCTGGTTAAATTAGGATGGTAGAATTCTTTTTTTGGTCTTACCTTTGGGCAGACGAGATCATCTTCTTAGAATTCAAGCGAACGATGATGAGGGTCATGGTTCTATTTTCTTTTGAAATGATCATTTTGGAAATACTTAACAACTTAATAATTATATTTGTATAGAGTTTGGCCAACTTCAACATGAAAATTGACTTGAATAACTAGAATGAGAAGTGCGGACTTGGTCAGTCGATCGGCTACAACCAAGATTGAGTCAGCACCAGATCTTGACTTAAGATAAGGCTCATGGAAAAATCATACCATATTCATTTGGGATTTGATACAAGATGGAGGAGATTTATAGGCTCATGAAGTCCTACCTTGACTAAGCTATAATCGTGGAACTTTGCGAAAGATTCAACAATACATTCCTTAGTAGATTGCATTGCCTTTGGAATTGGAGATCAGATTGATGACCACTATCTATAACTGCCATGAACTTAAGAATTGATTCATAATATAATATTTCAAACTACTCAAAGAAACTAAGGCTTGAGGGTATTTGAAGGCTCATAGAATCTAAATTTAGAATCAAACATCGAACTATAATTTTTAAGGCTGGACCTTCAAAATCCTCCCATACAAGATAAGGCCAGGAATTTTAACAAAGGTTCTAAGCTTAAGAAAACTAACCAAACCAAGTGATAACCATCACCCAATAAGGAAAGCAATAAAAGAAAGAAATGATAACATTCAACCAATTTGAATGTAATTTTATGGGATTAAAGGTTAACTCACAAGTCATAACATATGATTTAGTACTATAGGGTAAGACTAGTACTTAGCAGGTGACATCACATACTAAGCACATGATATAAGCTAAGGATAAAAGATCCTAAAGGTTCTACACTTAAGTGATGCTCATCACTAAAGAAAGCTTAGGAAAACTAGTTAAGTCACTACAAGACTTAACCAAGACTAAAGGATACTAATAATTCTAATTCAGTGAATTAGAATCTAAAAGACTTAGCATCAAAGAATTAGAGTTCTTTGACTAATTACTCTATTAGAATATAAGGTTAAGAGTTATATAAAGAATCATTATTAAACTGAGTCTAATAATGAAGCTAAGGGATTGGCTACTAAGCTCTACTTAAAGGATAAGATTAGGATGAACTAACTATATGAATTAGTCCACACTAGGTTTGAACTAATAAAGAGACATTCATCTTTTACTAAGGGGTTTTACTAAGGCAAAAAGGATCAATGTCCACTTAGGATATATAGCCTTAAGGTTAAGAGAGAACTTAAAATATTAAGTCACAAGTGATGACTTAACACTAAAGATTTAAGAGGTTACAAAATGGCTACTAACACAAGTCATAAGCTATGACTTGGTTAAGGCTAAGAACTCACTTATCTATAAGGATAAGTGCTATGAAGCTTAATAGGGACCAAGGCTACAACCATAAGTCATATTCTATGACTTATGCCAAAGGTTCAAGAACTAGCTATTAACATCTAAGTCACAAGATGCGACTTAAATCACTAAGGATATCGTAGATAAGCTTAACCTAGCTTGAAGGAGAGCTCATTCCATGGTAATGATCAATTAATGCTTATGCCATATCTTGACCTAGGCACACATTCCAGGGCTAAACTTAAACTACTTTGGGAAAAAAAGGTTTTCTTATTCAAAGGGAATAAGATCTTCCACAAATATGCTATTATGCTTAAGTGATATTCATCTCTTAGAGAAGATTATACTAAAGAAAAAGGAATTACCATTCAATTAAGATGGACAAGGGAAGAAATAAGGTTAACTTATTGAGTCACCATAAGTGACTTAACTAAAAAATGTTTTCAAAGGATAACTAAAAATTCTAATCCAATAATTAAAATTTCAAATACTTTACAACTTAAAGGAAGGATTAATGTTCAAAGAACAAAGATTCTTTAACTTATAATAGGTTCTATGTTTCAAAGCTAGTTAAAACAGCATCATCAGACCAACTCATTAGCTAGTTACTATAACCTGCATTCATGAACATATACAAAAAGGTTAGAACAATCTAACCATGATGTAATCTCACACTAAGAAGGGTTAGGGTGAACTAACCATAAGGTTAATCCATTCTAAAACTTTTATTATTAACTAAATATTCATCCTTGGTTAAAAGAGGATGATTTTCTAATCTAGATACTTGACCCCAAGGAAGAGGAAGTTCAATGCATCAAGTCACAAAATGTGACTCAATATTAAAAGGTTGGAAGGGTCAACAAAATAAATAAAGGTGATGGGTGTCTCATCCAAATGGGATGAGATATTATGAAACAACTCCTAAGGCTTCTACTAAGAGTTATAATTATGACTCAATCAACTAAGGGGTTATGGTTACGATTATCCACTCCAAGGGACATAAAACACTCATCCAAAAGGAAGGATGTGTTTAAAATTAAAAGGATAAGCTATATTAACACTTTAAGTCACAAATGTGACCTATAAAATAATTAATTTAGGGATTTAATAATTTAATTAACATAAGGAGTGAGAAGTTATTCACCTAGTTGGATAAGACACTTCTTAAAAGAGGAACTATTACCATAAGTCACACAAGTGTGACTTAACCATATAGAATATATTTTTTGATTGACCAAGCTAATGAAGAGGTAATTGCCAACTCTAGGAAAGGACACAGTGAACACAAGATTGAACTTGCTGCTCAAGCATTAGCTTCATATTAAAGGGCAATTTTAATTAAAGATTTATCCTGCCAAACATGGGTAAAGTTATCCACACTATATATATAATATTTTGGGTTAGTTCAAGCTGACCCAACCATATCCATAAGAGGTTTAATATCTACAAGGAGAGTCAATGTTCTTTAAATGGGGTTCCTCAATGAACAAAGCTGTGCAGCAGCCATTTGGTGAACTGATAGTAAGGTTGAAGGGTAAAACTAAACATAGGAACCAATATACAAGTGAGGAGTTTTGGTTGTTTTGATAAACAAGTGGTCTTTCAATTTATTCCTCCTACTTTAGATGTATATCTACTACGGCTTTAACAGTTCAATCAGAGCCTTGATCTCTCTAGAAGAATGGTGGGATACAATGGGAGTGGAAGATGAATGTCCAGGATTAAATTTGACCAAATTGGAAAACAATGCATTTTTAAGCTTCAAGAGAGAACACCATTAGTCTTCATGAATCCCAAAAGTAGATTACACTGTCATTATGATAAGGAAGACACAATTTAGAAAGTGGAAGGATATTGCTTAAGAATGGTTGAAAATCTAATTGATAGTTGAATTCCTATAGTTATTGCATTGTCAAGGCCTAACATTTTAATTCCATGGATCCTTTAAGTGTTATGAAAGGTTTATTTAAGTTAGTTAACTACTTATTAACTATAAGTTCGTTCTAACTTAAGTTCTTTTATTAATGGAAGCATTTTTTTATGCATGCCTTTCATTCTGAGCATATGTACTTATGGCAATATGGAAGTATATCAAGTATTCATTTATTGACTATATGGCAGAAGAACAATCCATTAGGTAGATAGGAATACAATCTCCAATCGAAGACCTTATGATGTTCTCTGATACTAACTGTGGCGACCCGTGCACCGACAAGGTGGTCGTCACTTGGAAAATCCCTCACTTATCATTTGATCAAGATATAATACCCATTCCACTAACAAGGAAAGGATGTGCACTATGTAAAACTGAACGATTCACTAAATAACACACATAATTATTAGAGTGCAGAAGTAAGAAAATAACAAGTTTACATCCACCGATTCCATAATGTAGAATAGAAAACAAGCAGCTCAAAATAAAAGTATGCAGTAAAAGAAAATACACAGAGTACCTGTATTATTGTAATATTATAAATAAGTTCAAAGTAGAAAGAAAAGGACACTTATTCTCACTTTAATAAAAAAAGGCACCCTAAACTAATGCTCCTCAGCTCCAAGATGCTCTTCCTCCTGAAGCTGCGCCTCCACAAGTTCTAAATCCTCAAAAAGCTCAGAAACTAATATTGTCAGTTTCACTATGCTAGGGCCTCAGCCAAATAAAGAGAAAAACTTAGTTAGAAAAATTGTCTATGTACATTTTAGGCTATTAAGTTTTCATGTATTTAATGATATCACAAAAATCCTAATCATCTTAGGAGCAATATAGCAACAAAAGAAAATGGCAAAATCTATAATCATTCAATTATAACTTAAGGCAAAATATAAGGTAAGCACATACCTTAGCCCAAAGCTGCTTAAAGGTTAAGTAAGGAATATTTAAAAGAAGCCACTAATTGTAAGAAGCATCTTAAGTAAATTGGATCAATTCTAGACATGTTGATTTTCAAATAAAATGAAATATAATGGAACTAAAATAAATCTAGTATCCTAATATGCTTACATAATAAACCAAATATGAAATACTAGAAATACTATAAGTGTTAAACATGCTGAAAATACTAAAAAATGCTGAAAGTGCTGCATAATTACTGAAATTGAATTGAATAAACTAAAAACATTTATTATTGGACATGTGTCGACATTAGAACTACCATAATAGCCAAATTGGCTAAACTGGCCACTGTATCCAAGACTAAAGTATTTAGGGTACTAATTCCTAGACCTCCAGATCCACAAATCTCAATTGTAATCATTGACAGACTGTGAATTACATGTCTGCACTTGCACGCAAGTGTACGTGGTCTGAAGTAATAATTGGGAATGTGAGTTCCAAGATTTATCATCCTCAGGGAATTGGGTATTTTGTTACTAAGGTATATCTATGTTCAATAATGTTTAAAATATGCGTGTTTTGTGTAAATGGTTCCAAAATAAGCACAACAAGTCTCAGTAGTATTACAACGTGTGACCATAGTACTTAATAATGAATTAGTAGGAAGCTAACTCATTTTTAAGCTCTATGTATCCAAGAATCTTTTTGAGATAAGAAAATTTAGTAATTTAAAAGAGCAATGTATATCAATATATGGATATCCATCTTCTAAACTATACATAGTAAAAGAAGGAAAATACATCCATCACATTAAAGAAGGTAAGAGCATATAGAGTCTAAGTTATTACAAACAATATATATAATGTTATGAAATTTATTTATCCTTAATAATATGAAAATGCAAATTTTCATGGTATACTATAGTCCAGAACTAGCTCCAATTTCAAGTTCCACAAGGGGCTCTTCATCTACCATATTTGGTAATTAATATGGTATGGCACAGCCAATAAAAAAATGTCATTATACTTTAAAGTCTATGTACATTTAAGGGTTACACAAAGTTTTATTTATTTTAATCAAATATCACATTAGCCATTTACAATTATTTGAGTAAGCAGTGCACTAATTAACAAAAGAAATAGATACAAAAGTATGTAAAAATAGTGAAGAAAGTAAGGGAAGGTAAAGGTACTAACAAGTAATTTACTTTTTCTTGCACAAAGATATGTAAGGTAAAAATATTTTCTAACAACTATTACTACTTGTATGCATAAAAATCATTAAGGAAAATATGAATATATCAATTAGAAATTATGCTAAGTACAATAAGAAGTGTTATACAGTAAAGTAAAGTAAAATTCAGTCTCAAAGATTGAGTAAACATAGTCATATGATTATGATAAATCATTTATAATCAATAAGTTTATATGAAATGTAATGATAAATTATATATCTTATTTAAGGTTTTGTTATGCAGGAAAATTATAAAATAAATGAGAAGTTAAGCATGCCTGCTTAAGCAAGTAAAATTAGATTTCCTATAACATACACACACACACACACTCCTCCTCTAAGATATGTATGGTTTCTAGATCACTCTATAGCTTGGTCTAGCTTAGTAGTCCACCATATGAAACCCCTATGTTTAATATTCTAGCATTTTATTTATGCATAATATTTTAATGAAGCTCCAAGGTTGTAATCTCAAAGTCTTGCAGCATTCAAGGACTTCAAAATTAATTGCAAATCATGTGATATTCATTATTATCTAATTAGTTATATACCTTAATGGTTGGGTCAAATCAAGCCCTCAATTGACTTATCTATTATCAATCTCTTAGTTAATTAAACTATATAAATATATATAAATGTGGTTTTGAAAAATATTAGTTTGCTTAAGTATTATTTAGATAAAAAAATAGTTTATAAATATAGATGCAAGTTGAATTAAAGTCCTATCTTACTTCTATACTTTTATTTTCCTAAGCTACTAAACTTAGACTAGCACTAAGGTTTTGAACTTGAAGGTTAGCTTGAAGGTATACTAGCCTTAGGCTTACTAGAGTATCTAAGGCTTAGACATTTCTAACTCTTTATCTATACTAGATTGCTAATAAAATAATTATAATCATTAGATTCAAAGTCCTAATCATTCCACTAACAATCTTAGTGTTAGCTATATGGTTTGACCTTTATGATCTCTTATAATTACTAACTTAATCATCTTCAATGCTAGGATGGTTTAGGTTACCTCTACATATAAGGAATGAAAGGTGTTAGAGAAAGCTCAATCTATCCTCTTAAAGTTTCTACCAATGGGTTTTATAGTCATAAGAAACTAACCAATCTATTTTCATCCTAATGCTTAAAGAAATTACACTAAATGAATCCTAAAATCTCACGCTATCCTCTCATTTATAAAGTTGAGGCTCTTTCCTAAGTCTACAAGAACAAGACCAACCTAAATATTTCCTTACTAAAGGATGTTCTTGGGTGTAATCAATTAACATCCTAGGTTAAGGTTTGTTGTCCTAGGTTTTAGGAAGCTAAAATGGAAGAATTCCTAAACATATAAATTTAATATTAATTAAAAGTAGTCTGAAACTCATATTTACTATTTAATATCCAATTGACAGTAAGTAGGGTCAAATTGAACTTCAAAGGATTAAGATAGAAATTGGCCATCATGTTAATCATTTTAGTATATAATTTTGATATGTTTGGATATGTAATTAAAAGTTATGCAATCAGGTAAATTTGCATTTAATTTTCCTAAGCTTAAGGATTATTAAAAATGACATCGAAGGGAATATTCTCTTTTGTTAATGGGTTTGTTGGGATTTGGCTAATCGGGTTGAAGGAGCCCGATGGGGCAGGATATATGCGATGAGTATACCCTAGCACAGTGCTGCGTGGATCTCCGACTGACCCCCCGACACTGTACGCCCCATTCACAAGAGAGGACAATGGGGCTGAGAAATTAGTGTTTCAGGGAAATCCTAATTTCTCAACAATCCTGTAATGCTAGAAGATGAGATATAGCTTGATCAGAATGTCTTGATGAGGTAATTACAAGTCCATATAAATCTTTAATCCTAAAAGCTTCTATCAGCATGAATTTGATGAAGAGAAATTAAAGTTAGGGTTTACTGCAGGGTTAAATTTTGACTCCCACAGTGAACCTTATCGCTTACGACTGGGCTGGATAGACTCCTTAGTTCCTGGCAATCCCATAGAAATTAATTAATATGATGGGGGCTAGTGGAGGAGGAGTTGATCTTGGGTGAAGCTCATACATTGTACATTACTACACATATTTGAGTTAGTTTGAGCTATCCAAGTTGTATCAAGGCCTAATTCGACTAGCAAATGAACCTACAATGACTCATTTCTAAATGGAGTAGGAATATAATGAAACATAGAAAATTTGAAGGGTAAATTAGCTAACATATAGTCCATCGTGCGACATCTTCTCTTTCAAAATTCTTCCTCTACAAGCAAAGGTGAGGCTCTCAAGTGTGCTCGAATGTTTAATAACTAGAGAGGTAGCATTTGCAGGGGTTTTGAATGCACAAGCTGAGTTGGAATGCGCTCTCTAGTATGGGCCATGGCACAGATTTGTGCCACAAACCATGATTGTGGCCCATGTGGCAAGCACGATAGGGAAGTGTCCCCTATCATGTTCTGTCCATTGGATCATGGCTTGATTTGATGGTTGATCGCTTAATCAGTGTGGGTTAGATCATGGCCTTCTGATCATCACGTGGGGATGGATCAGATGATTGGAAGAAGACGTCAACTGGTGTTTTAACAAAAGGTCGCACAGTTAGGTATTTAAATTAATTAATTTACTTAATAATTTAAAATATTTTTAATTTATTTAAATTATGCTATCAAACGAGCTTCAAAAAATCCAAAAAATTCAACCCTAGCTAATTTGGGCTGAGGAAATCAAAAAATAAGTTGATTTCTTAATCATAGGTCAATTAAATATTCTTAAATTTCAGGTTAACTAAATTTCTCAAAGTAAACATCAAAATTAAATGATCTCCAAATTGCACCAAAATTTAGGGTTGGATCCTAATGTCAGCAAAAGTCTAATGACAAAGTTATTAAGCTATTTAGCCTACCCAAAATTGGGTAACAACATTAGGGTTGTTACACTGCATTAGGTAAATAAAAGAAGTTAAATTCTAAGTTATAATTTAGGAGAATAATATCAGTAAGTTGGATAGTCTAACATCAGTGTAGGACCTATTCTTAAATTCAATAAGTAAACTCAAAATTTTGATAATGTCTAAGTTTTGATTATATTTAAGATATAATGTCTTATGCTTAAGAAAATTGGATAAGTGATAGCTCTATTTTAAGGAATAATTAATTCAACTTATTTTAAACTAAGCAATGAACAATATCATGTATGAATTTAAGTAGTTAATTTAGTAAAACTCAATAAATTCAGTCATTCTGGATTTGACACTAATAGCAACATTCAAAAATATGGTAAACTAATAATAAATTTAGTATTTAGGTTATGGCATTAATTTGTGCAACAACTCTAGGTTGTTACTATGCTTAATCAAGACCTAATTAGGTCTTAACTTCAATTTCATTAGGTTATAAATGTCAATAGGACATAACACTAAGAAATTGGGATCCCTCAAAGCTTGATTGGATCAATTAGCTATTTTGTCAAATTATTGACCTAGAAAATTATCTAAATTAAATTGCCATCTAATACAAAATCTGATTTCATTTTTGAAATCCTTATGCCAAAATTAGCTGAGGGTGAAATTATGGGAATTTTTGAAGATTGTTTGAGCCTAAAATAGATTTAATTTAATTTGGGGATAATTGTTAATTAGGGTTTAGAAAATTTCTTAATTGTAAATTTGACTCTCTAATGGTCAATTGACCCCGGATCTACTGTATGGATAGAGGGCTATTAAATGTGGAGATCCTCTTGCCCAACAACCATCCCTTGAGCGCTATCCAGCCATCCAAATAGTTGATTTGATAGCTCAAGTTTGATCTTGCCCAATCTAATCTCCAATTATTAGGTCTAAGTAGGATCGGTCAACGATAGCTAAATGTAGAGCTACTTTCATTGTTCTTATTTTTCCAATTATGCCTGACAAATCCCAACAGAATTCCATCGTGGCAGTATCGGGATTCTTCTTATCTCCCACTACTCTCTGAGCCCCAATAGTTTGTTGGCTTAACTCTCCTGAGTTAACCCTCATCGGGCTAGGCCCAATTTCTAAGAATCTCGAGCTAGCCATTGATGAACTGCATGAGCTCCTATTGTAATCTTGAGGCCATAAATAGCCCCAAAAATTCTTAGCAAGTCCCTTTGCTCACTGGGACTTACCTCTGGCCCCCCAATTACTACTGCTCCACTGCATTCTCATGTTATGTTCTAGTCAGCTTCCTTCCTATCTTAGTCACTACTCCTGGCAATTATGTGGGCGAGACTTAGAGTCCTAGTACCTAGAGTAACCTTGAGAGCTTGTGGAAGCTATTAAGCCCAGTTCTCAGCTCTGAAGTGCTCCCAGTTACCAATATTCTTAATTCAACAACTGTCCAGGTACTCTACTGACCAATTGAGATAATTTTGCTTATTTCATGTTGATTCCATCCCAATTGCTTGATTGTGGCTTGTGTGGTAGAACACGATAGAGAACAATGCCCTATCATGTTTGGGCCATTGGATTGTTGCTCGATCCAATAGTTTTATTGTTTTCGACCTTGGGAATGTGCCATAACTGTCCGATCAAGATGATGTGTTTCATCGAACGATGCAGATTGCTCACCGTTCAATCAAACATCCATTAAATTATAACTTAATTACATATTTATTTAATAAATTACAACAATTGAATTAATTAAAATGAAGTTAATAAATGGGCACAAAAAATTCCTAGAATTTTCTTATTTTTATAATTTATTAAATACATTAGATTATTCAACTAATTCAAAAGATCTCAAATCGATTCCAAAGTTTTAGTATTTGCTCCAAATGATATTTATAGTCTAATGGTTAGTTTTTAGGCTAATTTGACTACCCAAAATTGGGTAACAATACTTGGTTTTTACATGAACCACTTTAAGGTATTTGAATGTTCATCATATGTGCATGTTGATGAAGGATCCAAGAGCAAGCTTAATGCAAAGGCCATAAAGTGTATATTTATTGGATATGGCTCAAGCAAGTTTTGTTATAGATTTTGGGACAATCTATAAAAACACAAGTGTTGTTACCCAATCTTGGATATTATAAATAGCTTAAAAACCCCTCCATTAAACTTCTAATATAATTAGGAGCCAACCCCTTAAATTTGGTTCAATTTGAAGATCATTTGAATTATTTTAACATTTCAATATTTTTAATTAATTAGAAAATTAAGAAAATTAAATTAACCTCCGATTAAAAATCTAAATTCATTTTTAAGTTCCTCACTTAGCTAAGGTGAATTTTTGGAATTTTTTAGAGCTCATTTAGTTATTTAGTTATGCTTAAATAGAAAAAAATTAATTAATATTTATTTAATTTATTAAATTTTTTAATTCTTAGTTAAAAGGCATCAACCTACCGTTTAACCAAATGGCATGTTAGATCTCCACCGTCCATAGCGCGCCTAATGTTGATCAGACAACTGTAGGTGGATGAGGACTGTACTAACATACATCTTCTCCCTCAAGGCTACAATCGGGCATCGATAGATGATCGTACCCAACGACCATCCTTGCTGCCTCACCGTGCAAATTAAGTCACTGCAGACCCTCCATTTCACTGCACTAGTCTAAGCCAAGCAATGGGGAATGTCAGGAGAGAATTAGGGCTACCTAATGTGTTGAATTTGTCTTACAAAGTGAGGAGTCGTTGAACCTCAAGTACTCCTCTTTTTTGATCAACTTCTCCTTCTTTTCACTGGATGATATTTTTCTTAGTTAGTTCAAAGATAATTGCATTGATAGGATGTAAATTAGCCAAAGTAATTCTCTTTCACATTGGGCATGTACAATATTGTACAATGTTAGAATTGAGTGACATTCCGGCCAACTACCCACACCCAGATCCTATTTTAGGGTCCGTTGAGTTGCCCTTGATGTGGTGATTGTGCTTGAACGTCATTTGGACCATGAGGTACAATGTGGAAAGAGCATTCTCTTTCCATAGTAAACCCTAAGGGTCCTGCATGCTATATGGTCTCGATGCTCAGTGCTGGGAGCTTTTCGATGCCCTACGTTTCAACTGGCAGAATCCCTGTCGGGGAGAAGAAAAGTGCCTGGAGTGTTGATCCCGACCCACACAACACTGTTAAAGGGCCCAGTTCATGTGATGTCTTGGAGGCCGATCGATTAGGCACCATTTGGAAGGATTATGTTAATTGAGGATTAGTCCTTAATTTGATTTAATTCCAATTAAATTATTTGAATAACATTTTAAATATAAGTCCAAATTTAGCAAAATTAGACATCAAAAGGATTAGAAAAAATGAGTAGGACAATAATATGAAGTTTAATTTCAATTTTAACTACTAATTTTGTTAATCACATTTTAATTATCATTAAGTGTTATTAAGGCCTAATAAAGCCATTCAAAGTTCAAATCAACCATACTTATAGTCATTGTTCTACTATTGGGAATCTATAGTCACTTATATCATCTCATTTAGATAATAAATGGAAAATATGAGTTTTTGGCACATTTATTAAATAATTATTTTAATCAATTTTAGGGAGCTTGCTTATTTAGCTTACAATTAATTCCCTGGTAAACTTTAGAATGGATTTTGTGTTAGCGAATGAACATTAGGGTAGTGAATGTGACTAGGAGAGAATCTAAAGTCTTAGATTGACACTATCTTAGGAGAGTAGTGTGAAAAACCCAATCTAGTGTAGCTAATTTTAAAATCTTAAGAATCTTTAAGATAATCCAGTGGATAATAGAAAATTAACCATTGTAGTGTTGGTTGCTATGAAGTGGCAAGTCCTAAACTGAGAGCCATATATGATGTTCAGTAATTGAGCAAAGACTAGATTAAGGCTTAAGTGATAATGAGACTTAGAACTTTAGAAAGAAATAAATAATCTTGTTATGTAGATTAGTAACCTAATAAGAGTTAGATCTTGATAATCTTATCATAAGTAAGATCATCCCTTAAGTCTTACAAAGTTGGACTAGTAGACATACAAAGCCATTAAGTTATGAGATGGCTAGTACTGATCTACTAATAACTTGTTTGAGGTTATTAAATGTTGGTTAAGGAAAATGTTGATGTTGATGGAAGTACTATAGGAATCCCTTAACCTAAGATGTGTAGCAGTGAAATCTATGGCGTAATTAAGTTAGGAACTTCATCATCTACTAGAGTAGAAATTTAACTAGGAACCTTAGAGAATTATTGCAACAACCCTAAGTTATCACCTAACTTAATTTGAGCTTAACCACACCCCTTAATTTTAATTCCATAATGTTCATCTAGTTATTATAACCTAGCCCTGAAGTTTTTGAGCTCAATCAGACTTCAATAAGTATAATTGGCAATTTTGCCAAATTTTAGGACTCATAAAATTAACTAATTTAAATTAATCTCCAAATCAACTTCTAACTTTATTTTTGAATTCCTCTCCCCAAATTAGCTAGGGGGGCATGTTTGGAGATTTTTGGAGATCATTTAATCTTTAATTAGATTTAAGAATTATTAGAAATTATTTAAGTAATTAAAATATTTAAATAAAATTAAAAAAAAAAGTTATTCCTATGGACGGACCCACTGTTATGACCACGACAGATCCACTGCGGTGCTCCGATAGCAGCTCAGCTTGGTCGCATCCAATATAGATCGTTGCCTGCATCTTGGCGCACCCAATCCTGCAGTCCTCAGACTCCTGCTCCGGTGTCGCTTGACAGCCGCAAGATTGCGCCCATGACCCAATTACTGACAAGCCTTCCTCGTTCATCCGTTATTTGAAATAGCATCAGATCCGTCCAAGTGTAACTGATGAAGGATTAAATGGCTTCCGTTTCCCTGGCGCTATTCATATTCATTTCCAAAAGCATCGCGCCTGATATAAGAAATCCTCCCATATGTCTGCGCTAGACCCTGCCACCCACTCCCTCCTCCCATGTCAGCAAGCCATTAAACTCTTCCCTAAGACGGTTAGGCACATTTACTGGGCCTGAAAGCCCGAATAATTTCCATTTAGGAATTTTGAGAGCTCCGCCTCGGCCCAAGCTCTCTGGTCGAGCCAGCTCTTTAGGTTACCCCCCAATGTATCGCTGAGGCTATAAATAGCCTCTGGAATGTCACACTGAGCCTTTTTCTCACTATGTGAAATTCAATTCTCCATTTGCCCAATTCTTGCTTTCAACAGCTTGGCGACCAATCCCGGTGATTCCAATTACTCAATTCCCTTAATTCCCTTATGTTGGGGGAAAATTTGGGGAGAAGAAGGAGCACATTATCGAGTTAGAACGGACCCCAACCCAAGTGGTTCCAAATGCAGGCCCAAGCATCTCGCATGCGCACGTTTTAGCCCGCGGCCAAATGCTCGTAGGCGAGCGTTTGTAGATGGCTAGTCAATAATAGAAATGCCATTCAGGAAAATTAATTAAGATTTAACATTTTTCAATAAATCATATCTTGGCCAATTCAGCTCCAATTATCATGAAATTATATTTCATTTTGATTTGAAAAATGTATATATCATTAATATATAAGAATAAATTAATTTTGGGGGAGAATTTGCATAGTGTTGCTTCAATGATGACCTTAGAGTCCAAATGTACCAATAATGTGAATTTGTTCACAAACTATAGGAGAGTAGTTTTGTGTTGTCTTCTAGTGATTTGTTAAAAATTATAACACTCTGAGTTTAGTAGTTGAAAAGTTACAACTCTCTAAAGTTAATAAAGAAAATAAAAATTCCAAAAATAGAATGTTTAAATATAATTTTCTTTTCTCAACATTAGGACAATTTTTTGAACATTTTAAAGGCAAAACTAAAGTTTTGTGTTGTCTTCTAGTGATTTGTTAAAAATACAAATGAAAATGTGTGTAAAAAATTACAACAACTAATTTTGAATAAAATAAAAATTATGATAGTATGAAATAAGGATGAAGAATTATAAAATATTTGAACAAATCTAAGAAAATTTTCTTGAAATTTTATGAATATACATATATAAATTAAGCAATCTAAAATATCGTTGAGTAAAGTTATGTCAAACTTTAAAGAAATAAGGGTAAAGTGATCAAATCCAAAAAATAAAAAGACACATCTCTTTTTGTTATCTAACTATTTATCTTGTTTCACTTCAATATGCACATTAATCTAAATGTTATAATATTAAGAGTTTTTAATTATACAAGTTATAATTCAAATTCTAATGTCTGAAATCAACATATCTCACAGTTGCATTACTCAATCAGCCTAAATTATAATATATTAAGAGTACATACACATAATTACCATATTTTATGTAAGGTGACACTGGATAGGGATATGTGACATACATCATTTCACAATTTATTCTCTTAAACTAAGAAATTCAAACCCCTACTTATAACATACATTGGAGTTGGGATGTTTATCTTGAACTAAACTACACATATTTAATTACCTAAGATAAGACAAAAATTCTAAAATTCTATATAGGGCAAATTAACCAATTCCATATACTACTAAAATCAGAGTTATATCAAGGGATATGTACCACAATCTCACATGATAATACTAATATCAATATTTCATGTAATTCTAAATAGACTATTTAATAATCAAGGAGTTTCAAACTACAAAAGATATACTCAGCTATAAGTGGTTCTAATATTTAGTTATATCAATTTTGGTTTCACTACCATAATAGAATATGTCCAATCCAATTTGTATAGGGTTAATACAACTACAATAACATAAGACCAATCTTTAGTGTTCATATGGTGAATTTAGGATTCTACATCAATATTTTACAAATAAGGCAACTTACCTCAACAAGTTCACATAACTATAGTTCTACTAATCATTTTGTTAAATCTCACATTTAGGGATATTTCTAAATTTCTAACTTTTCCATGCTAATTAAAAATCATAATCAAGGCAATTCCTAAGTCATGAAGGAGCCTATGTAGTTCATGATTTCTAAATGGAGTTAAGAGTTAAGATAATAATGCAATTCTTTAATTCTTTATTTTAAGAAGTACATGCAAATTCATAATATAAGTAAATTAACATTATTAGATTTGGTTGTTAAATGAATCAACACCTTTTATTAACCAATTAAGTAACATTGTGCATGCTAGTTCTCTGATTTAGGAAAAAAACATCAAAGTATAAGGCTCAATATGTAAGTTCTAATAAGCAGAATTAGAATCAAGAAATAAGTCAAATGATATTAAATCAATTCTTACTATCTAATAAAGATAAAATCAGCAAGTGAGCTAAATTTGGATAAGTACCAACCTTAATATTAACTAATTAGGGTTTTATGTTAAGTAATAATTATTTGTAATAAAACATTCCTAAACTGAAATGCAAGGTTATTACTAGGTTCCTTGTTGTATAATGGTTCCATAGATATTAAATTTGTCAAAAGAAGATTTAAATTGAGGCAAATATGCACTAATTAGGGTTTAATATAATTTGCAGTTAATTAGTAGAATTAGTCACTAAAAATAAATCTAACTTTACAAATAAGTTCAAATTAACATAATGAAAAAATAGAGATCTTAAACATGCAATTTGGATAAATGTATACCCTAATATTCACTAATTAAGATTTAATGTAATTGGGGCATAATTAAGAAAAACATTCACATAAACTAAGATATTACTACAATTTATTAGTATATATATATATATATATATATATATATATATATATATATATATATATATATATATATATATATAGATTTTTGATCAAAATGGTATATAATATCAAATAGTTTGATAAAAATTGAAGAAAATAAATGAAACTCTAGTTTTAGTTTAATTTCCTATAGTTTAGATTTTAAGTATAAAAAAAAATCAAATACATTATTTCATATTTTCCATTGGGCTCTGTCGAGCAATAGAGACCTGACGGGCTAGTCTCTTACAGGACAACATGGGTCGGTTGGAGCCCGACAACCTGCTACTGTCGAACAGCATGGGTTGTGGGCTAGCCCGACCTAATGCTGTTCGGCTCCTTCATTCGAACAAAGGAATGAAATCGAGGATTAAGGGCTTCGAAGAAACCCTAAATTCTTGATACTCAGTGTAATAATCAACACGATTAAGATTTATAATAAAAAACTAAAGTGGAATACTATCATATGGGACACGAAGCCCCATTTGCAATGAGCTCTATCGGCTAAATCACATGATTCTTAATTCCCAATTAGAGTTTACTGTGGGGAGGTAATTCTCCCCACAGAGACGACAACCCGGCTTTCACTTTAGCTTGACACAATCAATTTCTCAAATCAAAGAGAAGCCCTACACTAGCTTGACACGGGGTGGGCTAGATCAATGGAAGCTTACTTCTGTTCAGGCACTATACCCCACTGTACAAGCCTGAGCTAATTACTACTCGAACCCGAATGACTTAATCATTCAACTAAGCTTAAATTATAATTGGAATTCAAAAAGGGTAGCGGCGTAATGGCCTGTTCAGTACTTGGGATAGCAAGTACCTTGCTGCAGGATGAATGATTAGTTGCAGAGGCTGGAGACACACCTTAGGATTGAATCTGAATGCTAGAGCCTTTATAGGATGCACCACATGTTACTTATAATTATTTGGTGATCTTCTTCTCACTAGGCTTCAGGAACTTGTGATTTGAAATTGATTTGATTCATAATTGGCCTGGTGAAATTGGGTTATGATCACAAATGTTCGGATAATTTTCTTTGGAACTCCAAAGTGCTGAATATCTTGTGAAGTGTATGTTAGACCTACAGAATCTCATTTTTGTTTTCTTATCTTGCTGAATGTTATTGCACCACATGTTACAATTAAGTGATTAAATGATATGAAGATCTCTCATCACCAGTTATTATGAATTTGAATAAACTTGGTAAAATAATATGATATTGATTGAATTTTCTAAAATATGGAAACAATATGATCCTTTTTGAAGTTTGTATATTTAATAATAGAAATGGTCAAATTGGAAAAATAATGTTTCTGACAAAACTGTAAATCCTCAATTTTTTTTAGTACCACACCAAATTTAGCCAAGGAGTGAATGCTATTGTTCTAAATATATTTTGATTTAAAGCCTCACACTTCCTCCTGAATTATGATCAAATATAAACATCTCATTTTCACATGTATAATATGGGAAAATCAAAGTCAGCATTTTTGTTTGAAAGTTCTTAATGATAAAACAATTGTTATTTGTCAAGTTAATGTTAGAAATATGTTATCCTAAAAATACAAGCCTCAAATCCTTACTAAATCTTTCTTGGATGAGTTTTATGATTTTGAATTGATATAAATTGGAAAATAATATTTTTCTTCGAACTTTATTGAAGAAGCCTTTCATGATACATTTACTTGCAATATCTCGTATTATTTTATGTACAACTATTATGTGAAAACTTCAGCAGTCTGAAAGAGTTATAGGAATGTATGATAACTTACGGAAATACACGTCTGCATTTGCACGCAAGTGTACGTGGTCTGAAGTAATAAGTGGAAAGTTTAGTTTATGAGATTTATCGAACCTCGGGGAATTGTTGTTTTGATACCAAGTTGTATTTTTTTTCACTAATGTCTAGATAACAAAGTTAGTTGATTTTTGTTAGTTCCTAATTAGCAATACACAAGACATTGAAGGATACAATTTGATTAAATAGGAGAGAGTTGAGATTTCGTTGTAATATATGCAAGGGTTGGTTATATAACTTCATTATTAGAATGTAGACATTCAATTCGATTACTTTATTAAATCAAGTGAACATCATTAAAATTGAAGTATCCTCCAATTAGATTGGGTTCAAGTTTAGTGCACAAAGAGAACTCCTTTTGAGTTCCTCCTTGGCACATAAACTCTTATGCGATATGATTCGATTAGTTAGATTTTGATTCCCTACGATTAAGTTACCAAAAACATATTTTAACTATAATGATCTCACAAGCAAGATTCCATTTACCATGCGTCATACACTTCACATGTAGTTTAGCTAGATGGGAGGATGTATTGGGTCAATGAATTTTGTCACATTATTCATTGAAGTTCGCAACATCCTCTCATCCCTTCTATTTTGCTGAGTAGTAGAGCAAAGTTAATGGAGAACTTGGTTCTCAAGCATCAATCTTTTGGGAGAGCTATGAAAGGAGGGTGCAATTGAGCCTTGAAAATTCTATCACATAATTCTCAGCTCTACTTGCACTACCTTCCTTGCTCTTACCCAATTTATGAGCATTGGAACACCAGCTCTTTTAATTAAAAAAATTTAGAATTTAATTCATCCAAGCATTCAATTTAATATTAAATTTAGATAATGTCATCATACAACTAATTTATCCCTTACATAATTTTACAACTACATCTCAACCCTCTCCAAGGAGTTCTTAGCCTTCCATTACTAAGCAAGAAAGAACATACATGCAAAGAAAAGTGAACATCGCCATCAGTTCATGACAAAAAACTAATCCAGGGAGTTTAGGAGAAATACAGGGAATCACCCGGAGGTTTTCTGGGGTTCTCATTACTTTTCCTGCGCTGTCCTCTGGAAGCTCCACCCTTCGTTATTTACTGTATTTCTTTTCTTCCTGTTCTTGGTCCTCTCTTCCCCTTGGGGAGTTCTCCTTCTTTCTCTTCCTACAGCCTTTCTTTTAGGTCTTTGATTAGCAAAATTTGGAATATTTTCTCAATCTTCAAGTCTCCTTTTTATAGACTTCCTTTCATCTATTTAAAATTTAATTCAGCAAATAAATCCCATTTATAAATTTGTGCTTTGATTAAATAATTATTCATTTATTTTCTTGGTAATAAAGGGATTTAGGTTGTTTGTATTTATATTTTATTGAGTAAAATAATAAAATCAACATATTGTTCTTCCCTAGGATGGCTTAAACATATGCTCTTTAAAATAATTTCATATAAAAGATTCCTCAATTTTTATTGCATCCACTCCTTCCATCTTCCTCATATCTTTAATTTATTTCTTCATGAATTATTTCTAGAGAATGAGAGGTTTTAAATTAATTTTACATTAATTTCAGCTATGGGAAGGGGAAGAATTCAATTCTTTGGCCTTCCATATTCTGCCTTGAATGCATATTTTTGGCAAAAACTGCGTTGGGCGCTACAGCGCGCTGTGACCGCAGCGTTCCAAACACTGCTCCGTCACAGCGCGCTGCTGCAGCAGCACTCCAAACAATGTTCCTTAATAAAAATTATTATCTTTTCTTCGATCGCCGCAGCGTCCGCTGTGACGTGCTGCAGGCGTGCACTAACGGATAAACTTTCGGATTCACTGTTCAATTAGTTTCTCTATAATTTTATAAAATGAAAATTTACTCGCTGCAGCGCGCTACAACGAATAAACTTTTAGATTCACTATTCAATTTCTCTTTTATATAGTTTTAATATTTCTTCGAGATATGACGTCATGGTACGCCGCTGCGACAATTTTCTCCCAAAATTGCATATTTTAGCCAAATTTTAATTTACGCGTCATCTTTTATCTTGAAAAGTAGCGAAAGCACATCAAAATATATAATTTTAATTAAAAAGTGCTTATTTTAACCTATTTTACTACAAATCTTGGGTTTATCACACCCCACACTTAAATTCTTACTCATCCTTGAGTAAGCTCAAAATAAATTTTTCTAATTTAATATATTACAAAATTCAATTGGATATGTGTGAAGTGTTTTTCCATTTCATACATCACTTGATAAGGGTGATTAGAAGAATTTAAATTCTAACAAGTCCCATACTAGTGTTGTCTTTTCTTTTGACTATTTGAGTTTCCAATTTTTAAATGTATGATACTTAACTCATAATTCATGGGGGGGTTTCTAGGATTACATATATAGGAAAGTTTGATTCAGTGTGTAAGAATTTTGTGCCATTTGTACTTCTTCTTCTAAATCACAATGAATATTTCTTTTCAGGAGAGGTATTTTTCTTCATCCTATTTTTCTCAATTTTTTTACCTTGGGAGAGATATTTCTCTTCATCCCTAGATTTTTTTTTGCATTCAGTTCAAGGGAGAGACATTTTTCTTCATCACTATCTATTTTTTATTGTATTCAGTAAGTCCTACAGAAGCCTAGCACATTCTTGTTCACCGTTTCTCACTTCTCTACATTAAGTTCCTTGACCCCACCCTCACCCTTAGATTTAGAGCAACATACATTTTTGATGTTGGAGACTTATAGTAAAATAAGTGTAAAACAATTTAGCATAAAAAATCCTAGAACTGTACATTTTCCTTTATCACCTCTTGTTAAGGAAATTAGAATAAGGAAATCTACACATGCTCATTACAATTGAATCCTGTCCATTAAACTTTTTAGAAAAAATTCCTAGTTAATGATATTCTATTAGCACAAAAATTGGGAGATAGTAATTCACTAAGATTTAATAAAACAAAAATAAAAAGAACAAAATTGAAAGCAAAATTAACTTACGTTACTAAAAGTAATAAGGAATGAAATAACTTGATATAAATAATGACAATTTGTCATTACTGCAATCATGCTTGAGATTCCTCCTGCTCCTTTATTGACACCCACAAGTACTACTTAGAATCTGAAATAGACAGAAAACATATAACTATTTGTTGGGTTGCCTCCCAACCAGCGCTTAGTTTAAGGTCCTCAGCTTGACCAAAAAGAGTTTATATCCTTTCAAAATTTCTTTCCATATTTTTAGTAGCCCCTTAGGATAAGTACGAGCTAGTTTAATAATTGAATCGTTATGAAAGATAGCTCTACTATCTTTTTCTTTCCAATCCCAGCTTGTGTCTTTTAACTTATAATATTTCTTCTCTTAACTCTTCTTTTTATTCTTCTTATTTCTTGCCTTATGTATATCATCAAATTCATCAAGTTCATCATTTTTAATTTCATTTTGTAAAAAGGCAAAAAATTCAATTTTCTTAGGAGTAAAATCAAAGCATTTCTAAACAAATTCAAATTGCACACAATAATTATCAAAATTGCTAAGAGGTTTGAGATATCAAAGAAAATAATTTCTTTACTTTCACTACCCTGAGATTCACTTAGTTTATTAGTCCTATTATTTTCAATCAGTTCACTTTGGTTGTTCTTGCATGGTGGGTCACCTATTGCTGAGCATTCAGTTGAAAGCACTTGAGGTGTGTATGGGACATAAATTTTGGATTGCTCTTGGTCAATTTTTCAATTTGAAACTCTTGTTGCATTTTGACAGATCAGTAGTATAGGTGCCCAATGCTTGAGGATTAAGCTTGTGAAAGAAGGTCAAAGTAAAGTATGTGTCTTGCAAAAGAAAATTATTATCTTAAATTTATTTTTGCCTGCATTTAATAAATACAATAAATGACTTTTTTTATTCTTCTACATTTTGGTATTGTATGTGAATGGATAAATATAGAATTTATCTGGATGTCTTTCTTTTATTTGCTGCATTGCTATACTATATATGTTCTTAATAGGATCTTTCTCATCTTACAATTATTATTATGAATATCTTGTTTAACATATGTGATACTAACGATGGCCATCACCTAATCATAATTGAGTTAGTGTTAGCTCGATGATGGTTAGGAGGCGGCCATCACGATTGGTATCAGATTGATCCATAGGGTGTTGGATAGGAACTTTGTTCATGTCTACCAAATGGTTCATCCTTATATAGAGCAGGGTTAGGGTAACATTAGTATAATAGTATATGAATCCATAGTTCATTCAATACAAAACTAAAATGTTCTAATGATGAGAAAATCATCATGAAAGAGCAACATAGTAGCTATAGAATGACTTAAAAAAGAGTCACTCAAAGATGTTAGGAAAAATAATATTTGTGAATAATAAGGTGACAAGTGCAATAACATACTTAGCGTAAGATATCAAAAGTGAAATTTGAGATAATAATAAGATGAATAGCTTAGGCACATACACCCTGAGGCTCGCATATGGAGGTACAAATTTTAGCATTGCATTAATGATTGTTAAATTTACTATAGGAGATGGTGTTACAAGGTATGTGCCCACCTCCTCCATTTAATTTTCATTTCCCCACATGGTTAATTTACTATTGGTGGAGGTTCTACAAGGTGTGTGCCTACCTACCCCTTCTTACTTTTTTATTTCCATACGTCGATTAGTTAACTATCATCAGAGGTGCTACCAGATGTGTGCCCACCTTCCCCCCCTTTTTTTTTCATTTCAATATGCTTGTTTGATTTTATTTTAAGGTGGAGGTGCTACCAAATGTGTGACTGCCTCCCCTTCTTATTTTCTTATTCAAATACTAGGTAGTAAATTCATCTCAAACACCTCACTTAATCTGTTGATTCATTTCTTAAGTCAGTATTGCATTCAATTCCAAAATAAAACATGTCAAGTAAACTTTGATGGTAACTCTGATCAAATTAGAGTGGAGAACTAAATAGTGTATGCATCCAAATTTAGCCTACAAACTTGTCTTATCATTGCCAAGGCTTTAGTTGAATATGATTTATTCAGATCTTAGTTTTTTTTATGTTGTGTAGATTTTGTAAGAATGCTCATACATGGTGAAGAAATTAATCAATTGTTGAGATAAGATGAAGGAGCTATGAATTAAATCTAAGAGTATCTCTAATTTAATGATTATATCACCAATAATAGAGAAGAAAGCGATAAGTACGAAAACTTACAGAAACTGCATTTGTATTAGTTTCTTAATTATTAATTGGCAATCCAATAAACTACCTTTATCGTATCTTCTCTTGAGAACTTAATAAAAGTTTTAAGGTATTCTTAATTTAGATCTAAATTTAGATTTCAATAAAAAGTTATGGGTTGATGTATTTGTCCTTGATTATTATCATACAACCCTGTACTTAAGTATTGCAAAAATTGAATGTGTTTAAATGGTATTTAAAATCAGTGCTTAATTAAACAAGGATCCTTAGGAATAACTCTATCTATAAATTTTATTCTACATGTTATTCTAATTTTAAACTATGGAATTGGTTAATATGAAAAGTAGCTCAAATCAAATTATTGAAATCCTACTCTCGTAAATTAAAGTGGATGTGTTGTCACCTTTCAAGATTATGTGGATTAATCTCAAATAAGTAGAATACTATACCTGTTTTGAATCTCTATTGGAATCCTTTAGATCAACAATTATGTAACCTAGTGAAAGATGGTTTCTAATTGAATTTCTTAAGGAAGTGTATTTAAAAATATTATAGTCTATAATTTGATGCACCAATGCAGTATAATTTGAAGAAGGTGTTATTTGAATTAACTCATTTGATGTTTGGATTTAAAGATTCAATGATGTCATTTCAAGTATATATAGTAATCTCTTATAGAATGACAACAAGGTTGAATCAGCACTCATTATTGAGTTAGATTATATGCTTACCATGCATAAATCTAGAATTTTGTATAGATCTATTAGAATAAATTATATTATGTAGATTTGGAATTTTATTAGTTGACAATATTAAAATAAAAAATGCTGTGGTAACTAAATTCATGTTGTCATTATATGAATTCATCTTGTAAATTAGACATTTTGTTCTTTGATTACTCACATATTGTAATATGCAATAATTTGCATTCAATGCTATGTTTAAAGAGATTTTAGATTGTTGTGTCCCATTTCCCAGAAACATTTTATGAGTAGAAGTATCTACAGTAACCCCACTACTTATAATATCTCAAATACTAGCCTTACTAGCAATATGATACTCGGTTATAAATGAAATCCCTCGTACCTTCATCCTTGGTGATATTGCTATATTAGTAAATTGTAAAATTTAGACTATCAGCTTCCCAAGAAACTAGAGTACCCTCATTCCAGTTCCATGTACTTTTAATGTTGAAATCATATAAATTTGGACTTTATTAAATTAATTAGTTTCCACACATCAACTTGAAACTTGGTTCAGCTCATCTCGTCCATCTAATTGCAGCTGAGGTCAGGGACTGCTTATAAAGAGGCTAGAGATCTCTAGCATTTTACATTTTTGAAGCCTTGACAGTCTGAGCCCAAACAAGGCATTTCAACCTTCTCTTCTACTTGATTTTCAACCCATCAATTTTCTGATGGTTGCTAAGCTTAACCAACTTGGGAAGAAAATTTTTTTCTTAGATTTTTGTCCTAGGAGCAATCCAATTGTTAACTTGGTGAATTCAAAATTTGAAGAAAAAATTTTGAATTCAAATTCTTAATTTTGATCTTCACTATAATTAATCCAAAGCCTTTAGAAATCATAAGATGCTTGAATTATCCAAATATATAAATCGATGCCTTTAATTTCAGTTGAAACCTTTTTTCCAACTTTGATTGATAATAAGGTTAAGGTTATAGCAGTGCAAGTAGAGTAGCAGATCATATAGGAAGCAAGAAAATCAGTAAAGCTGCAGTTGAACCTATGATAGATTAAGTTAAGTAATTTGTTTGATAGAGAACTTACAGTTCTAACTGATGTAATTGCTGCTATTAGAAATAGTAGAGATGCTGAAATTTTATTTTGAATAAATGTTGTTGTTAGAAATAGTGGAAATGTTGAAATTTTATTTTGAATGAATGATACTGTTAGAAATAGTGGAGATGCCAAATTTTATTTTGAATAAATGTTATTGTTAGAAACAGTGGAGATGCTGAAATTTTATTTTAAATGAATGTTGCTGTTAGAAATAGTGGAGGCATGCTTTAGGGAAGTTTCAAAATATGTTGACACGAGTGAATCTATATTTTTGTTGTAGTATTTCAGGATCGATCTAAGAAGAGATCTAAAGGAGACTTTACATGGTTTAGTAAATCCTGATTGTACCTTAAGTATTCTGAAATTAAAATTTTAGTTTTTTTTTGGGGTTTCGCATGAGTGGTAGGGTTCATTTGGAAACTGTAGCAGATTGTTTGGGCAGCCATAAATACGCTAATCTGATATGGAAGTTTTAAATTAGCAGTCCTTTAAAGTAGTGTAAGATATGCAATACTGAAGTTCTGGCAGAATCAATCGAATGTTTAACCTCTGTGTGATTCCTATCTCTAGTTAAGTCGCTAAATATCGACAAAAATAAATAATTTAGAAAGCCAGGGCTGCTGAAAAGTTGGAATCTCTGAGTGCTTATTTGGAGACTGCCTTAATAATGTAAAATACATCTTACTAAGTTCAAAGCTATGTTATTGAGCAAAGTTGCATCTCTAAATCAAGAATCTGAATCTGAATGTGAGGATCCTTTCATTATCTGTCGATATGATTAAGAATATGAAATCCAAATTTGTCAATTCATTCAATAGGAAAATGATTCGTTTCGATAATTAAGTGTTTTGATGCAGTTTTTCTTTTTCTG
Organism: Gastrodia elata; assembly: GCA_016760335.1. Lineage (NCBI taxonomy): Eukaryota > Viridiplantae > Streptophyta > Magnoliopsida > Asparagales > Orchidaceae > Gastrodia > Gastrodia elata. The sequence goes on along the minus strand of CM028677.1, from coordinate 1,859,646 downwards.
ATCCTATGTTGTGTCTCTAAGGCTGTTTGACTATTCCTATCCGTAATGATAGCATATATGTGTAGTATTTTTATCTTGGATGCGAATTGAAGCAGTGTTTCCTTGAATTTTCTATTCATACGCTCCTTGGAATTGTGAAGATGGTAGTTACGTGAAATTTATGTGAATGAAGAAGTTATTATTGCTTAGAAATTCAACTTTCTTATCGTGAAAGGAAGTAATGTTGTTGCCAAAAGATTTGGGGTGGCAGTTGGGCGTGAAAGACTACGGCACATTTGCAAAAATTATCTTGGTGCTGCCAATGTGCAGAAAATTGCTGAGGAGGTGCTGGCACATTTTGCAGAAACCTGAAATGTATCTGAAAAACTAAAATTGCTCTCTTGTAAATTCTACATTAATGAATTCAATAATTACATGATTGAATGGAAATCATTTATGTTGGGTGCTGAATGATAGTTCCTACAAGTTGCCATGCTTTTTTTTGTTTTGTTGCATCTTAATGTGAGGATGGTAATGGATTTCCATTAGATAACATGGCTATAGTTAGAACTGTAAAGTTTCTTGTATCTATTGCGCATGAAGACTTCAAATTGAAGAAATAAATTGAACATTGAATTTATCCAAGGAATTAAGATTAATGGAGCATTGTGTCACAACAATATTGCGGTGATAGTTCATTTGAAATAAGAAATGATGGATATTAAAGTTGTTGATAGATTTCAAATATCAAAATAGGAAGAGCATACTCTAATCATATTTCTTCATTTATTTACACTAAGTTGATTTCAAAGTGAGTTGAAATATCAGTAAATGAATGCAAATTCAATCAAAGAATGTGAATTAAAGAACTTTGTGGTCTGATATTAACATAAATTAGTGAGTGCAATTTTTAAAGGTAAAAGAGAGAGGAAAAGATAAGATATGATTCTTTTACTTTAAAGTCGTTGAGTGGATTGAACGCAAATCATATATAGATTTGCTTATCAATTGAAATGTCATTCAAGTAATTATTAGGGTAAATAGATGAATTGAAGTATTCAAATTTTGTGTTAAATTAGTGAGCCATGTTAAAGGTAAGTAACATTTCTGTGATCGATTCTGTAGATCCTATCATTCCATGCCAAACTCTCTAATATTAAGTAAGGAAGTTGGAAACCTTCTTGGGGCTGTCACTAATATTGAATTTGACTCTTGCTTATATAAAATAAATAGTGATGTTGAGGATGACATCATTCTTAAGTGAGGAAACTTATAATAATCCGGATCAGATTAAGACAAAAAAATTAGAATTCTGATATAAGTAGAATAAAAATTAAATAATAATATCCATAGATAAAGTGGAGGGATCCTACTACGAAAGTTTAAGTGCGATTGGGATTCCTGATTATTCTATATTAATTTTTAAAGTTCGAAGTTCAGAAATTGATAGAAAATAAAATACAAATCAAAACTCAAAAATTTTTGTTGTTATAGGTCAAGCATCAAATTAGGATGCTATGTTTTAAATTTTACCAATTTTTGAGCTCCAATTTGACTGTAATGATTTTTCAAAATTTTTGCATTTAAGAATTCATATAAAATAATGTACTAGTCCAAATTCAATAATTTTTAGACGTGTGTGTTCGTCTCGCCAAGACTCTCAATCGTGCTAAGTTTTATAATTTTTGGAGCTAAATTGGCAATCTATTAGAGTTTGGAAGTTTCAAGCAAATTGTAATAGCTCAATCACAATCCAAAGCTCCTAAATAAATTGGGCTACTTATATAACTCCTTCACTCTACCCTAAGTTCAGAACCTAATTTTTTTCTAGCATTTCCTCTCAGTCGAAATCCCTTTTATTTTCGTTCCTACTTTTGAAAGATTGTTACTCTTGTTCTTCATCTTGCAAAGCCTGATCTTCTCGATCCTCGGCCAAGAAACAACACCTCCACTACTGGTAATCCTTGGGTCAGGCTCCACTTCCTCAATCGTTGAGTCGAGCTGCAACCCTCTCTACTCTTAATTGCCAGTCAATCCTCCACCTCCAAATTCCCCTCCGTCGACACAACAAGGAGTCTCCGAACCTTCTTCTTGTTCTCTAGAATGTAGCCCGTATAGCTTAAACATTAGTGAGAATAGATATACTTTAGTGCCAAATCAATCAATTATCTGTGGTTGGATAAATTTCAGGAAAGTCATACTTTCCAGTTATTACTTAATACCACGTACACTTGCGTGCAAGCGCAGACGTGTATTTACAGTCTGTCATGTTTTTGGCGCCGTTGCCGGGGAATTGGTTTTTGATTTGAACTAAAGATAATCTATAAGTAGCTAGCGATTTAAGCATTTGATTTTATTTTTTTTGCTTTACATTTTCTATTGTAATTATCAAGCTAACATTTTATATTTCTTTTTGTTTATTTTCATTTCCAAAATATATCTGTTTGATCTTTATTGCTAAATCATTCTTGATAAGCTTTATTAAAACTTGTATGAGTAAAAGAGTCTGTACTGAATATCTGTTTGATTTTGAAATAGATAGAACATACTTACAAGCTAGGTGAGAACAAAACTTATCAAACCAACAAGTTGTGATGGACACTTTCACTGAAAACTTCGAAGAGACTAGGGGTAAGGCACTGAGAGATTATGCACTTCCCACTGTTAGGGGCATTCCCCATGCGATTGTAAGGCCGAATATAGAAGCCCATAATTTTGAAATCAGACCCTCTACGCTGAGTATGGTACAAAACAATCAGTTTGGAGGATTAGCCACTGAAGATCCAAATTCACATATTTCAACCTTCCTCAAAATATGTGATACCTTCAAGTTTAACGGTGTCTCCGAAGATGCAGTTAAATTGAGGCTATTTTCTTTCTCATTGAGAGATAGAGCCAAGAGTTGGCTCAGCTCTTTACCAAGCAATTCTATCCATACTTGGGACGATTTGGCTAAGAAATTCTTAGCCAAATACTTCCCTCTGGCTAAAATTGCACGGTTGAGAATTGAGATCACCAACTGTACTCAGATGGAAGGTGAGGCTCTCTATGATGGGTGGGAACGCTTTAAGGAGTATCTCAGATGTTGCCCGCATCATGGGTTCCCTCTTTGGATGCAAGTGCAAACCTTTTACAATGGTTTGAACGCTCTGACGAGGACACTCATTGATGCAGCCGCCGGGGGATCCATTAGTGGAAAAACCCAAGAGGAAGCCTATGACCTATTGGAATAATAAGCAAACAATGCTTACTAATGGCCACTTCTAAGGAATGATTCCAAGGATAAACCATTGATATTGTTCTCTAAATCCTAAGGTTCTAAACCTTAGTATTATAACCACTAAGATTCTAAGAATAACTTAAAGGCTAACACTTAAAGGATTCTTAAGCCTTTTAACACTTAAGGTGATATCTAACTTTAATTTTATCACTTAGTCATTCTAATGGGTTCTAAATCTAATAATGTGCCATCTCAAGTAATTCTATGATTTCAAGTATAACTAATATGGACACCAAGTCCTAGTTCTTACTATGACGGACAAAACTTTGAGGATTCTAATTCTAGCTCTTACTTAACAGATCAGAACCTTAAGTATTTAATCCTCATAGTTAGCTAAGCTCACTTCTAGTCTTAGTTTAGTCAATTAGTATTTCTAAGAGATTTTAGGCATATTACATAGAAAGGAATGATTAACTACACTACACCAAGATGCATGTACTTGACTAATTAGGTTAAGCTCTAAGCATGATTTAACTACTCAAATAGTCCTAATAAGGTTGCACTTAGCTACTTAGATCACTCCTCAAGTCTAAGTAGAAAGCACTAAACTTTCTAAGAAGTCTCAATTTTAGTTATCCTAAGTCCTCTTCTAGGTACAAAGGCTATGTAAGGATTACTTAATAATATTCTAAGTAGCCCACAAGATCTAAGATGTTCTATAATTCACTACCCTACAAGTTAAGATTCATTTAAAGTAATCCAAATAGCAATAATGATGCAAGTATTAATCTAAACTGGATTGGGAGTTTGATTCAATACTAACTTCCTAATATTATCAAGTTATAGTCTTAGCTTAGTACTAATATTTCTAGCTTGAATATTAGCTTAGGAGTTCTTCCAACCTTAAGTTCATTAAGGAACCTTAGGATTGGGAGATCCTAATCAATAAGCAAATGAATTGGCTAAGTATAATCTAAAGCAAGATTATTAGTAAGGTGCTTAAGTGGAGGTTTTCTAAATATGGGCTTTTAGTCTTATACCAAGGTGTTAGTAGTCCTAAGGTTTAGTCAGATTAATAGGATCACTTCAATCGAACCAAAATACTTAATAGGATAGCTAAGGTCAAGCTTGTACTAAAGGAAGGTAAGGTACTAAGTTAAGCTCAACCTAGCTATTTAGGAATTCCACTAATGATTCTTACTAACATAAGTAGCTAACTAGTTCAATCCATTCTAGGGCTTAGAACTACTACAATCCTTAAGTACTAAATCAAGCATTATAATCAAAGAAGATCAATCCAATTTAGTGTTGAGGCTCTAGCATAGTTTACTAGTACTAAACTAAGAGTAAGTTGTTTTAGGTATTTTCCTTCTCTAAGCACCATATGAAGTTATTATATGACATAAAGTAGGCTTTCTAAGGTGTCCTAGCTTTTAGGAGCCCCAATATGCAAAAGCGTAAATTTGGGAATCTAATATTATTTTATTCAAGGGCCCAAAACTCACAATTTTCATTTGATGTCCAAATCATGTTAACATAGTGGCTATAACTTATTTTATAATGAGTAAAATGACTTTAAGTAAGTTCTAATCAGACATCAAATGTTCAATCTATGCAGTAATGATTCTTAATGACACTTTAAAGGTCATTAGCAAAATTAGATGTCTAATGAACCCAACAAAAATAAATAATTTAGTGATTATAAATTATGTTTTTCATAGGATCAGTTGTGCTTAGATGTGTGTTTTTGTGGCATTTTAGGAAGAAGAGCTCCACTTTGGATAAAGAAGAAAATGGGTAAAAACTAGCACTACAGCGCGCCACAGCACGTCTTGGCGGTCACCGCCCGAGAGCCAGATGCCACATCACACCTTGGTGGATATAAATCCAAGAGCTCGGTGCTAAAGTGCGCCACAGTAGGAAAATTCCTGAGAACCATGCGCTCCAGCACACCTTGGCAGACATAAACCTAAGAGCTCAGCACTGCAGCGCACCACAAGAAGTAAAATTTTGATAGCAAGGTGCAACATCGCATCGTGGCGGATAAAATTTTGAGAGCCAGGAACTCCAGCGTGCCTTGGCGAACAAAAACCTGAGAGTTAGGCTCTACAGCGTGCCACAGTGAGTAAAATATTTAGAGCCAGATACTACAGTGTGTCGTGGAGGATAATTTCTCGAGAGCCAGGCACCCCAACGTGCCTTGGCGGACATAAACCCAAAATCTTGGAGCTACAGCATGCCACAGCATGCTAGAGTGCCCCACCATGGACCTAACCCAAGAGATGGGAGCCACAGCATGTCGTAGCTCCCATCGCAATTCTTCGTTGGAATAGCCTCTTAGTTAGCATTGGGAAAACAAATTTACATAACTCTTTCCACTTCCCACATCACAAATTGATTGCATGGATTTAAACTTTTTTTATTACCTAGGGTATAAATTAATAAAACTTAAATGCAAATTCATCTTTCAAGAAGGAGAATAATTAGTAATGTTAAATTCTAGGAGGCTGATTAAAGGGTTATAAAAGAAAAGAATAAAAGCTTGAAGAAGGTTCCCAATTTTAGTTCCTGAACTCTTGATCCTAAAGGCAGTTAGAGGAGTATTGAGGAGAGTTCCATACCCCAAGGGAGAAGAAATCTACATCTAAGGAAGAGGAGAAGCACAGAGAGCAAGGAGCCAAGGAGATCTAAGGAAGTGGAGATCTAGGTGAATGCAATAGCTATTCCCTAGTATTGTACTTTAATATTTATTCCTTTTGTTTTCTTATAAAAGCCATTCAGAGGCATAACATTTCTTGTTGCTTTCCTATACTTTCATTTTAATGGTAGCCTAAACCCCTTTTGTGGAGGGTTCGGCATAAGCATGTAAGAACACATGGATGTAAAATTTGCACTCTCCATTCCATGAAATGTTATTTAATTCTTGAATGTTGTATATTATGAATGATTGAAAAATGTGAATTCCTTATATAAATTTATACATACATATATTTTCATTATATAAACCTCATAGAGATCAATGATCACCTTGTCCTAAGGTTGTGAATGCATGACCAATAACCCCACAAATGTACATGACAACATTCATCATGTCAAAATAGCCCATGCACAACCTTGTACATGTGCATTAGTATTTTAGCTATGATAAATGTTAACATTCTCTAAGCCCCATTGCTCACTTTTGATTTACACGAGGTACTTTGTGCATGTTAAGCTGAGTTATGTGATAAGATAATTTAGCTTTGTAGCACATTCCCTTGGCTCATCAAGAGTAGAAACATATGAGCCCAGTTCACCCAGGGTATATGCGAGATTCTAGAGCACCAAGTGCTATGGATGATGTGACAAAAACCAATTTAGCCTAGTAGCTCATTCCATTAGCTTAATCAAGAGTTGATGTGTGTGACATTGGTGGAATCAAGTTCATGTGTTCTTCAACCAAAATCTTACATTTTATCCCTTAGTCTTAAGGGATGAACTCATAAGCAAATTATCACATGAATGTCTATGTGCCAAAATTGAACCTCCTACTTTTCATTTTAGAGCACTATAAGAGATTATGAAAAATAAATCTCTTGATTATGAATTTAGAAATTAATCCATTTTACTTAATATGAAGTTGAGAAGAATAGTACTTGCATGAACTCATATCTCTTGCATGTTTAATCCCAATTCTTCCTAATTCTCCAAAAATAGTTTCAAATCTAAGAAACTCTAAAATCATAATTGTGACCAATACCAAAAATAATTCGATATTTAAACATTATTAAAATTAAGTAATACTATAGTAATGAAACTAAATACTATTCCTTGAGGATGATAAATCTCAGAATCTTGCCATCCCATATTACTTAAAGCCACGTACACTCGTGTGCGAGCGCAGACTACGCATTTTTGGTATGTCCAGTTTTTGGCTCTGTTGTTGAGGAATGGTCTATTTGATTTATATTAAAGATAACTTAATAGAAAATAGTGATTTAAAATTTTTTTCATAAGTTTTTTCAATTTCTATAACTATATTTTAATTTGATGTTTTTGTATTTACAGTTTTACTTTCCTTTTCATATTTCGCATCAATGAGTTGTGCTTGAAAATTCTATTTTATTTAAGTTTTGCATGCATAGAAGAAATTGTTCCAATTATTTATTTGATTGTAAAATTGAGGGAACCCTATTAATAGCACAAAAAATACAGCTTAGAATAACTCAAAGTCAACAACTAATAGAAGACTTAGGAGATAATTTAGGTGAAATACATGAACAAAATAGATGTAGAACCCTTAGAGACTATGCATTGCCCACCATTAATGTAATACCACATGTGATTATTAGTCCATATGTAGAAGCAAACAATTTTGAAATAAAATCATCAACTTTACAAATGGTTCAAAATAATCAATTTAGTGGACATGCAGCTAAAGATCCAAATTCACATATCTCAAACATCTTGGAGATATGTGATACCTTTAGATATAATGGTGTCACTGATGATGCCATTAGGCTTAGATTATTCTCAATCTTATTGAGAGATAGAGCAAAGAGTTGGCTCATGTCTCTACCTGGATATTTAATTAGAATGTGGGATTATTTAGCTAGGAAGTTCCTAGCTAGATATATCCCAAATTATTAAGTTAAGAAATGAGATATCCAACTTCTCTCAGTAGGATGGGGAGATGCTTTTTGATAGATGGGAATGCTTCATGGAGTGCCTTTGTCATTGTCCTCATCATGAGTTCCCTCAATGGATGCAAGTTCAATCATTCTACAATAGACTGAATGCACCCACAAGGACCATTATTGATGCAACTGCTAGATGTTCTATAAGCAGCAAATGATGCCTATGACCTCTAAGAAGAAATGGCAAATAATGCATACCAATATACAACTGAGCAACTTAACCTTAAGATTAAAGATGTTAATAACTTAACTGAAACTAATCAGATTTATGCACTTCAGCACAAAATTGCCTTATTAAACTAAAAATTAGCAAAGGTGAATATTAGTACAATTCATGAAATGGATTATGAGGTTTCTAAAGGAAACCAATAATGAAAAGATCCATGAGAGTGGAGGTCATTCATCTAATTGGGACATAAGAGATGTTAATTTATTTTATAATAATAATAACTCCCATTCAAATACCTTTAATCAAAACTTGGGGTATGCTAATAATTCTAGTAGAAAGGACCACTTAGAACAATCTCAGAGTGAGTTTAGAATTTTTACTACTGATTTCATGAACAAAATAGATGCTAACCTAGATAGACAGAAAACCTCTTTACTAAGTCAGGAAAGCACTATTTAAAGAATAGAGAAATAATTGGAAGATATTATTAATTAACCTAAAAAACCTATTTTAGTAAAGGCTATAAGCAAGTGGGAAAACGAGCAAGGAAACTCTATAACAGTAAGAAGCATAGAATCACTGAACCCCTAAAACCTAAGGATACTGGAACAAACTTAACATGAATGAAGTAGTACAAAAAGTAGAAATTAATGTAGAACAATATAGGGGAAAATAAGTTAGAGTGATGAAACCAACAACACAAAAGGATCAACAAACGCTTAGTCAATCTATTCCCTTTCCCCAATGCATGGCTAGGGAAAAGTAGATCTTTAATTTCAAAGGTTCTTTGAAACTTTCAAAACCATGCACATAAACATCTCTATTGCTAAAGCCCTGAAACAAATGCCTAGCCTTGCAAAATTCATGAGGGCATCCTATCTAAGAAAAAATAATTGATGAAAGAGAAATTGTGTCCTTGACTTAAGAATGCAGATCAATTTTACAACAAAGATCCCAATCAAAATGAAGGACCCGAGTAGTTTCACAATTCCTTGCTAAATAAGAAATCGAACCTTCTCAAAGGCATTATGTGGTTTGGGGGCATCCATTAATTTAATGCTCTATTACATCTTCAATGAATTAGGAATTGATAGCTGGAAACCCACCTCAGTTCTTTTTCAATTAGCAGACTGATCTGTGAAAACTCCTGATGGAATCCTAAAAAATGTTCTCATAAAGGTATACAAATTAATCTTCCTTGCAGATTTCACTATATTAGATATGGAAGATGAAAACCAAGAGATTCCCATTATTCTAAGTAGACTATTTCTAATTATCGGTAAAACCTTGATAGATGTAAAAAAGTGGGAGTTGAATTTGCACTATGATGGGGAAGAAGTTGGGTTTAAAATAAGAGACACTATGAATCACCCAACCAAACTCAAGGAGAGTTGTTGCAAAGAAGATCTTTTGGAAGATTTCATTATGTCAAGAGATATTCTAGAAGAGGAACCTGATATCTATGAAGATAAGGAAGAGGATGAAATTTAGAGTGAAGTAGATGAGTTAATTCAGGAGAGACGAAAAACTTCACCTTCAATTGAGGAACCCCCAAATTAGAACTCAAACCCCTTTTCTAACCGCTTAAAATATGCTTATTTAGATGAAGGAACCTCCTTAACTGTAAAAATTATTTCTTTGATTGAATTTTAATAAGAAAAATCAACTATGTCACATCTTGAGGAAATATAAGAAAGTAAATAGGTGGAATATAGTTGATATTAGGGGAATCAAGACTACACTTGCATGTATATGATTTTAATGGAAGATATTCTAAGCCATAAGTTGAACCCTAGAGACAATTAAATCCAAGTATTAAGGAAGTTGTGTAATAGAAAATTGTTAAATTGCTTGATGCTAGGATTATTTTTCCCATCTCAAATAGTCCATGGGTCAGCCCCATTCTGTTGTACCTACAAACAGTGGGATAACTGCAGTGATAATTGAAAATAATGAACCCTTTCCAACAAGGAAGCTAACTAGGTGGAGAGTTTGTATTAGTTATAGTAGGTTGAATAAGGCCTCACAAGCATCAGTTTCCATTTCCATTCATAGATTAGATGTTAGATAGATTACTTGGAAATCCCTTCTATTATTTCTTAGATTGTTATTTAGGATATATTCAAATTTTGATAGCCCCTGAGAACTAAGAAAAGACAACATTCACTTTCCCATATGACACTTTTGCTTTCAAAAGAATGCCATTTGGACTGTGTAATGCACTCGCCACTTTCCAATGATGCATGATGGCCATATTTTTGAAAATGGTGGAAGATTTCTCAAAAATATTTACTTCTCTGTTGTAGGATCCTCATTTGATCTTTGCTTATCCAATTTGGATAAAGTTCCAAGAAAATGTGAGGACGCAAATTTGATTTTAATTTTGGAAAAATGTCATTTTATGGTAAAGGAAGGGATAGTTCTAGAACATCTGATCTCCGAGTGGGGGATAGAAGTTGATAAAGCAAAAATTGACGTGTTAGAAAAATTTCCTTCACCAACCAATGTTAAAAGCACAACAAGTTTTTTGGGGTACGTGGGTTTTATAGACGATTCATTAAGGATTTCTCAAAAATAAGCCTTCCTCTTTGCAAACTCCAACTTTGATGTTGAACGTTTAAATGGATTTAATACCATAAAGGCCACATTAATTTCTGCTCCTATAATTTCCACCCCTAACTCGGAACTCCCATTTGAATATATGTGATGAAAGTGATGCAAGTGATTCTATGGTACGACTGTTCTGGGACAAAAGCGAGAATAAACTTTCCATTTCATCTTCTATGCCAATAAAGTCTTAAATGATGCACAAGAAAATTATACAGCAATAGAAAAAGAACTTTTGGCTGTAGTTTTTGCTTATGACTGATCTTACTTAATCGGCTCAACAACTATTATTTATACCGATCATGCATCCATTAAGTATTTGCTTCAAAAGAAAGAAGTGAAACCATGATTTATAAGGTGGGTTCAGTTAGTTCAAAAATTTTACATATAGATTAAGGATAAAAAGGAGAGTGATAATGTTCGGGCTGATCATCTATATAGATTAACTCACCTAAAGTTAGTTGAAACAAATGAGATTTGTAAGAATTTTCTCGATGAACAGTTATACGCCATTGCTTCATCACCATGGTTTGCCGACATTGCGAATTATCTTGTGGGAGATGTTATACCAATTGATTAGAATTATCAATAAAAGAAAAAATTTCCTTTCTGATGCTAATAATTACTTTTGGTATGGTGAAATTCTTTACAAATATTGTGCAAATCAACCAATGAGAAAGTGTGTGCCAGAATCTAAAGTAAATTAAATTCATTTACATTGTCACACCTAACCATACGGAGGACATCATGGGATTGAATGGATGGCAGCTAAGGTCCTTCAATTAGGTTTCTCTTGGAAAACTATTTTAAGGATGTTGCTAACTATGCTATGAATTGTGATAGGTGTTAAAGAACAAGGAATATTAACAAGAGGGATGAGTTATCTCTTAATGGAATTTTTGAAGTTGAAATGTTTGATGTTAGGGGGATTAATTTCTTGGGGCATTTTTCTAGATCAAAATTAAATAGCTACATCTTGGTAGCAATTGATTATTTCTTCAAATAGGTAGAGGCAATTGCTTTTATGAATAATTATTCTAAGACTATTATAAATTTTTTTAAGGAAAATGTCTTGGCAAGGTTCAGTACCTTGAGAGTTCTCATTAGTGATGGTAGGAAATACTTTTGTAATAGACAACTCAAAACCCTACTTAAAAATTATGGGGTCAAGCACAAATTTTAAATAGCCTATCACCTACGAACGAGTGGTCAAGTAGATATTTCCAACATGGAACTAAAGAGATTGTTCCTCTGAATTACATGATGCCTTGTGGACCTATAGAATTGCCTTCAAAACCCCTCTAGGATTGTCACCTTACAAACTTGTTTATGGGAAGTCATATCACTAATCTATTGAGCTTGAGCATCATTCCTTTATGGCTATAAAAAAACAAAATTTTGATTTAAAATAAGCAGGGGAGCAAAGAGCACTGCAGCTCAATGAGCTAAAACAAATTAGGCTGAATGCCTATGAGAGAGCTAAAATTTACAAGGAAATAAATGAAAAAGTGGCATGACAAAATGCTAAAACTAAGGAATTTTGAACTAGGGATTATGGTGCTATTATTTTACTCTAGACTGAGATTATTTCCTGGAAAGCTGAAGTCATGGTGGTTGGGGTCGTTCACCATAGTTAAGATGCATCCTCACTGAGCCATTTAAATTGCATCAAAAGAGAGATCTTTTAAGGATAATGGTCAGCGACTAAAATCATATTACAGTTAACATGATATTCAGGAAAAATGAAGACATTAGATTATACGATGTTCCAAAGGAAGGGATCACATACAAAGGGAAAAAATGCTATTAGACAGAGGAAGTTAAACCAAACATTGTGTGGAAGGAAACCCAAAAATAATCAGGCTAAATTTGTCCTTTCTTTAGTTTATTTCCTCACTTTAAAAATTATATTTAGTTTGTCTGATCACCGTAGTAACCTCTTGCAATATTCTAATGAATTCATGTGATTACATTTTGAGAATTTCTATTTCATTATAAATTAAGCTCTAAAATTTGATTTGCATGATAGAAATTCATTATAAAGTTGGTATTTAAAGAATTATGTGATTAAGAAAGTAAGTAATCAGCGGATGTGAAGATTTTAGTAAGCCAGCTTGGAACTAACATTGTAACTCTTTTATCAAATACTTATGACTTAATAAAATTAAGTGTGGGTAAAAATTAGTCTTATGTGAGATAAATAAAGGATTGGTGAAAATAAAGAATGTGTTAGGCTTCTGTAAGACTTAACGTATGCAAAGCATGATCATTGGGATGAAGAAAAATATCTCTCCCTTAAAAAAAATTAATTAGAGCAATTAGGAATAAGAAAAAATATCTCTCCTGTGAAATACTGAAATAGGAAACATATCAAGATGAAGCAAGCATTGCTATTCATAAGAAGAAGCACATATAGCACAAAAAAATTCCTAAAGACACCATCTGTAAAATCTTACTTAGCAAACTAAAAAGCTCCTCAAAACACCCTTTCATGCAATCATACGATGTTCTAAAAGGAAAAGAGGAAGATAGTGAAAAGAGCCAAATACTGAAACCAAGATAAATATAGATTACTCATGATCAATCATCTCATTTTTAAAGGAACTTTAACTCACAAAGAAGGGTTTCATAACTATTTCAATTAAGAGCAAGATTAAATTGCTCGAGGACGAGCAAGAAGTTAAGTGTGCGGGTGTGATGAACCCAATAAATATAGGTAATCTAGTGATTGGGAATTATGTTTTTTATAGGATTAGTTGTGCTTTGATATGTATTTTGGCACCATTTCAGGAAGAAGAGCTCTATTTTGGATAACAGAAAAAATATGAGAAAAATTGTGCTGCAGCGCACCACAGCGCATCATGGCAGATATAGCCTGAGAGCCAAGTGCTGTAGCACGCCTTGGCTGATATAAATTTGTGAGCTTGGCATTACAGCATGCCACAATAGGTATATTCTCAAGAGCCAAGTGCTCCAGCATGCCTTAGAGAAGATAAACCTGAGATCTCGAGTGCTATAGTGCACCGCAACGGGTAACTTCTCAAGAGCCAGGCACTGCAACATGCCTTGGCAGCTAAATTTTTGAGAGCCTGGCATTCCAGTGTGCCTTGGAGGATATAAACTTGAGAGGTCAGTGCTTTAGCATGCCACAATTGGTAAAATCCTAAGAGCCATGCGCTACAGCATGTTGTGGCAGATACTTTTCTAAGAGCCAGGCGCTCTAGTGCGCCTTGGTAGACATAAACCCAAGAGCTTGATGCTACAACGCGCGACAACATGCCGCATCAGACCTAAACCAAAAGATGGGAGCCATGACACCCGTAGCGCCAAATGGGCCGATAGCCTGGCGCCACCGCACGTCATAGTGTCTGCTGCAATTCTACTTTGAATGCTTAATCCCATGTTATTTTATATTTAATCAACAATGCTACCCCACATCAGCCATGTTTAATCCTATACAGGCCGAAAGCCTGGTGCCACTACATGCGGTAATGCCCGTCACTATTCTGCACCAGCCGAGCTTAGAACTACCAATTGAGCTCCATAGCCCACCCTAGGTTTATGCGAGGTTCTAGAATGCTAAGTGCTATGGGTGATGTGCTATAAATTCAGTTAGCCTAGCAGCTCATTTCTATAGCAAAATCAAGAGTTGATGCATGTGAGCCATTACTGGGATCAAGTTCTTGTGATATTCAAAATAAATCATATATTTTATCACTTAGACGTAAAGGAAGAGCTCATAAACTAATTATCACATGATTATCTATGTGCTGATATTGAACTTTCTAGTGTTCTTTTTAGAGAACTAGATAAAATATTGTACATTTAGTAAAGTTCACTAAAGACAACTAAATCTCTTGATTATGAAATGAGAAATTATTCCAATTTACTTATTATGAAGTTGAGAAGAAGAATGCTTGCATGAACTCATGTCGTTTGCATGTTTAATCCCCAACTCTCCCTAATTCTCCAAAAGCAATTTCAAATCAAAGAAACTCTAAAATAATAATTAGGACTAATACCAAAACTAATTTAAAACTTATACATTATTGAAATTAAGTATACTATAGTAATGAAACTAAATATCGTTCCTAGAGGATGATAAATCTCGGAATCTTACCATCCCATATTATTTCAGACTACATACACTTGCGTGCAAGCGCAAGCTACGTACTTTTGGTTTACCAATATCAAGTTAGAAATTTTACATCACATTATTGTTCTACGAATTTTGTGATCGAAATGGACTATTAGATCATCAAATTTAGATGAGAATAGACTAGGTTACATCGCTTACAAAATTATGTTAAATATTTAATTAAGTAATTAATTAAAATAGTAATTAGTGAAATTAATCTTCATACTAAGAATTAAATGTCATATTATTGTCCCTCTTATTTTTCTAGTCAAAAAGGCATATACATTCATTATTTTTGGAGTTGTATAATTAAAGTTCGGGCAATAATAAATAAAATTATTAATTAATATTTAAATTAAAATATAATTAGAATTTTACTATGAAGTGGACCGATGGACAAACTCACCTCATCTATGGGCTGCATGTAGGTTGGCCCACGTGCGCAATTCTTAAATGCATGCTATAACAAAACATGGGCCCGATCAAACTGCTCAGGTCGGCTCTGATTCTACCAAACTTAAAACCGCATCTCCATCTTTGTCAAAGAAAATAGGGGCCGACCCTAGGGCTACAGCTCCTGATCGAACTCAGGCATCCCACAGTGAGGCCCGCACATAGCAGTCAAGCTCTCTTCATGATCGACATGTTGAGCCCAAAATTAAAGCTAGCCGATGATTGGACCACAGGAAAAGGAGATGCCCTAGCCCTCTTGGTGTTGGGTTAGGGAACTCTATGGAATACTGTGGATGCTTGATTGAAATGGGAGTCAATCGAACCTTATTAAGTTTGATGGTTTTCTCGATACAACTCCACTCACGATGGAATAACAAAATGAATGAGATTTAGGATGAAATTGTACTGATTAGAGAGGAATTGAGCATACATATCCTTCATCTTTGGTTAGAATTAGGGTTAGGTTAAAGGTTTCTCACAACTGCATCGAGCCCATTCAAAACTGGATAGCCCTCGATAGCACCAGAAAGGGTGGAATGAGCTGAGAGAGGAGTAGACACTGAATAGGGCTCGATAGAGAAGACCGTAGCATATAATGCCTGCTCCTCTGTGATGAGTGGGCCTCAACTGTAGCTCAGATGGGAGATGCACAGAGAAAGAATCTTAACCATCGGATTAGGGCGCTAATCTGACGGTCAAATCTGATGCTCATATTTGATGAATCTCTAATGCTTTGCAAGATCTTTCCATTCGCAGCACGCAATGGCTAAGATCCAACCATTTGGCTATCTCATGCGTAGGACCCATGCATGGGATCCGCATAGTAGCTGTTGAACCATTAAGATTATTTAATTAATATTTATTTAACGCATAATAATTAATTAGTAAATTACAACTTAATTAATCAAAGTTAAATAATCAAACGAGCTCTGAAAATTCCGAAAAAAATCACCCTTAGCTAAATAGAAGGTGACGAACTCAAAAATGAAGTTGCGTTTTCAATCGGAGATCAATTTAATTTTCATAATTTTTTGAGCACTTAAAATATAAAAATATTTGGTGAAAATTTGGTGACTTTCAAAAATTCCCATAATATCACCCCTAGCTACTTTGAAGGTCAAGAATTCAACAGCGAACTCTGATTTTGAATTGGAGGTTAATTAAATTTATGTACTTTTCAAGTTTTTTAAAATTGCCTTGAAATTTGTGTAAAAAATGAACAATCTCTAAATTGCACCAAATTTTAATTGCAGGCTCCTAATGCCATTAGGAGTCTACTAGTAATGGTTTTAACTTAATTTGGATGTCTAAAACTAAGTAACAATAATCAGGTTGTTACAGACTTCCTCTCTTAAATAAGGTGTCATCCACGATGCCCTAATAATTAAACAAGTATAAAGATTAGATCATAAGTAAATAATGATAATCTCAAAAATCAAGTTGATAAACATACCCAATTTGGAGCTCCTAGGTTTGGTGGTAAGCGTCATGATATTTTCTCTGTCTATCATGGACCGCTAACAAAACTATGCTTGATCAGAAGAACTTTCCGATCAACACTTCAACCAACTCAGAATTCATATATCTAAGTGTGGCGCCCCACCCCCTGATCAATAAGATTAGACCCAAGGGGTGGTGTGCCACTTCTAGCAAATCCCCTACTTATTATTGGATTATGTAAGATTCACAATCTACAAATAAGGGAAGGACATGGACAGAATGAGCATACGGATCAGTCACTAAGTCTATATAGAGTACGAAAGCAATATAAAGTAAACATTACATCCATTCACCATACGTCAAGTTAGAAATAGTAAAATGGCTTAGCAAATAATAATGTACAGAAAGTAAACACAGTCACAGGTACCTATATTATTTAAATATTTTAATTAAAGTTTAAGAAATGAAATAAATAACTCTCATCCTCACAAGAATAAAAGACATCTAAATATCTTATGCTCCAAGATGCTGCGCCTCCTCTATGTAAGGCTCCTCCTCAGGTGCTGGCTCCTCAAACTGATCAAGTTCAGATATTGTTGGTTTCACAATGCTAAGGCCCTAGCCAATAAAAGAAAAATCTTATTAGATAATTTATCTAAGCACATTTTAGGCAAATAATTTATTAAGCATTTATTACTATCACCATTTTATTATAAGCCAAAATGGAACATCTATTTAGCATGGAAGCAAGTAAGAATCAAAAGGAAGATAGAATAAGTTATAAATGCATTATTTATAACCAAGCAAGAATTGAAGCAAAAGCACATCTCAAGTAAACTAAATAAGGTAGGGCATACATATGTAATACAGTAATTAAAAGTACTGAAAGAAAAGTCTAAACTTAAAGATGATGATGATCATATGACATATGCAAATTAAAAAAGATAAATCCAATAGTAGTATATATAAGTAAGCAACAATAAGTCTAACATCCTAAAATTTATAAGTAAAGCAAGTGGAATAACTGACTGAAGTAAAGTGAACTGAAATATATAACTGAAATCAGAAAGTACAGTAAATAAAACCATTGTGTATTAACTGCCATACAGAAGAAGGCTACATCTTGCCTGCTAAAATCAAAAGGGTTATTAGCATCAACAAGGAGGCTAAGCCGGCCAAAACTATAGTTCTCCTAGCGTCAACAAGGAGGCATAGGCAGAAAATATATATAAATGAGCTGAGAGGTACTATTAGCACATGTAGAAATATTTTAGTTATTTCACTTTTGTTCCTATGGACAATTTCAGAAATAGTTGAGGAGTCAATCATGTCTGCAAGACTGAGCAAGTTCCAAGAATAACACGCACTCCTCAATGAGTAATGTTAATCATCCTAATCTCTCCTTACCCCTATCCATTGGAGTAATGTGCACCATAATCCACCATGAACTGAACCCAAATGCTAATATTTTCCTAATATTTTAATTTTTCATTTTCATGCAATAATATTTTTCTTATATGACATATTTAAGGAAAATAAGCACAAAATTCTAGAAATTTATAGCACAATATCAAATAGTAAGCAAGGGACTCTACTAAACATAATGATATCATTTGTTTTTTAAGTTAAACCATTTTAACTACTCTAGGTTACACAAGTTCAGGATCTCCAATTCTTACTATCAAGCATAACTTAGAAGTACAGTCTTATAAGTTAAAAAGGATTATAACTATTCAGGTTCTAATTTAATTCAATCAAGATCAACTATAAGTTAAGAAATAAATCACAACATCCTAATTTGATGAATTTAGATATTTTATCTAAGATCTGATCAAGATCAACTAAACTATAGATTATGGATTAAACACTACAAGATTTGGATTAATCATATAATCCAAAAGAGTAAGACTTAAGATTTAAGTTTAAATCTAAATGTGAACTAATGATTAGGGCTAATCCTATTAAGTAAATTAAACTTAATAGGATGAATCTCCTATCCTGAATCTTAGGTTGAAAGATAAAATAATCAAAATTAAATTGAAAAATTAAGAAATTAATAAAACCAAGGATTCATTCATTGAATAACCCCATTATTCAATGAATGTAATCTATCCTCTAATCTAATCCTAATCTTAAGAATAGTCCAAATGTGAGGTGTTGAACTCCTAAGGAAAAGATAAAGAAATTTTATGGATTTTATCAAAATTGATTTAAAAGCTGATTTTTATCACTTAGAAGATTCTAATACAGTTCTAATGCTGGTTTTAGTGATTTATTAAATAAATTAGGAGTTAAAGATGCTTAACCTAAATTTTGGGCAAAATGACCATTTTGCCCCTACTTTAGGGTCCAAAAAGCAACTTTTGAATTAGGGTTCCAAATTAGAATTTTTTACTATCAAATGATTCCTTACTATCTAATATGAAGATAGACAATAATTACACTCAATTTGGATGAGAAAGGAGTTCTATAGGTCCAAACTAATGTTTTTCACCTAAGGGGTATTTTAGTAATTTACTCCTATTGGAATCTAAATTTTTAGGTAGTTCACTGTTAGTTACTATTCAAGGATTCCATAGAGTCTAAGAACACTACATTTTGAGGTCGAATGGCTAAGTTATGGCTAATTCAATTTCTAAGGACAATTCGGTAGTTTTGTTGGTCAACGGGACAAAACTGAACTTTTTTGTTTGAAGTTCAAATTCAATGCAAACTCAGTTTCTATAGCTTTCCTATAGTATACTAAGTGCTTTGATAGGGAGTAAACTTAATTTAGACTTAAAATGGTCAAATTATGGCCTATCTAGGATTACAAATATTTTGGTCATATTTTATTTCTTAGGGTTTAGATCCTAAATATTGTTTCATTTTATTGATGACACTAAAATTCGAGGCTAGTTAGCACTTTGAATTTATGAATTTAGAGTTAACTTGACCAAGTTATGGTCAATTGAAGATTAGAGGTATTTTTGTTATTTTTAGTGTAGGGTCCTAAATATGACTTTTCAAACTAAGCTCCAAATAGAAAAACTAATACTTCTATAGTAATGGGGCTATTCTCTTAAGTATTTTAAGACCTATATTGCCTTTATTTAGACCACTAGGTTAAAAGTTGTGAGGGTTTATTTAGGATCCAAAATATCACTACATTATAGTATCCCGGATCGAATTTTTGAATTACGCTAATTGATTACTTTTATTTTTTTGAATAAAATGAGTCCTATATTTGCTATGTTTAGATCATTGTAGAAAAAGTGATTAAACTTTAAAATTTTTGAATTAAATAATTTAAATTTAATAAATTTTACTATTTATTTATTTAATTTGAATTTATTTACTATTCATATGTGTAGTTAAAAAAAATTTACTGTATTTATTAATTAATTAATTAATTATCATTAATCTATTTTAAATTCATTAGTACTTATTCTACTGCTTAATTAATTAATTAAATATAATATTTACCCATTTAATTATATTTAAATATTAATTTACTCTTTAATTAGGATTAGCATAAATTATTTCACAAATAAACTGAATTAATAATTTAATTAATTTATTAATTATCTATCTAAAAATATTAGATTATTTTAGGATTAGTGTTAATGAATCATAATTAATTGTTATTAGTACTATTTAATAATATTATTATATTGTTTGATTATCATTAAATTAATCCGAATTAATATAGTTATTGTTTTTAATTAATTAAATAGTATTAATTAGTTAAATTAAGTTAATTAAGGTTTATTGACTTTAATTAAACTAATTAGAATAATATTAATTAATTTAATTCATTAGTTACTGCTCCTAATTTATTAATTATACTAAATTAAAATTAATCATTTAACTAATTATATAATTACTACTTAATAAATTACTAATAAAACAATTAATATACTAATACTATGATTAATAGAATTAATATAATTATATAATTATATTTATTTATATTTTTCTGCAGGATTTGACCTGCGGCGGGACCCACCCTGCCGCGTGGTGGCACGGAGCTGCCACGGGCCCCGCCATGCCGCGTGGCGGCATGAGCGAGGTTGTGGGCCTGCCACGGTCCCACTGTGCATCAACAGAGCAGACCGTGGGACATGAGGTTGGCCCCACTGCCACGCGTCACACCGATCGGTGCCGTGTGGCGTTGTGGGCTCCGCATTGAACACGCGGTCGCTGACGTGTGTGATCCCGCTCTGGAGTGAGTCGAGCCAGGCTTGACCCGGTATAGCCCACATCCCTTCCCCTCCATTGTGACCCGCCCCGAGGCGAACCGTCAGGGCCGCAAATTAGAGGCCCTGCCGGCCTCGATGGGGTTAGCCTGCACGACCGAGGGTCGGCCTCGACGGGGCCTACCCAATGGCTTGCGGATCGGTGATAGGGGGGACCGGGATCGCCGGCTATGGTCAACTCTATCTAATAGGCTTCGGCCTCAACGTGTAATGAATTCAACTATGAGTCTAACCCCATTTTACGTCGACCGGGTCGGGCTAACATCGATCGACACCAGTCGATCTTTTAATTGAGCGTGTGGAATAACATTACGAAAGGCAATTGCAATAATCGGAGGAGTATCGAGGGAACGGAGCGTACCTGGTTTTGACGGCTGCGGGAGTCCTTATGATCTCTAGACAGAGGCTATGAGGTCGGGGTGATGAGGGTTGGGTGAGCAAGGCAGCAAGGATGCCGCGTGGCACTAGCGACCTCTATGAGGGGGACGACAGTCTCTTGGCCGTCCGATCGCTATATGATATGATGGATCAGACGGTTTGATCTGCGGATCCGGATCCGATAGGCTAGTGGATCCTGCTCGTTAAGGAACGGCAGATCTGACCCGTTAACGCTTTTTTAATTAATTTAATTTAATTAATTTTAAAAATTAAATTCCTATTTCTAATAATAATTCTAAAATATTATAATTGACTCCCAAAATTTTCCAAATATTCACCCCTAGCTAATTGAGGGGTGGGGAACGCAACGGCGAGATCGGATTTTTGATCCGACGAGTATTTTAATTTCCCAATTTTCGGGGTATTTAAATATTATTAAAATATTCGTCAAAATTTTGACGACTCCATATTGACATGAAAATATCACCCTAGCTAATTTGGGAGCAATGAGCACAATGGCGAAGTTCATTTTTTGATATGAGGTCATTTTAGGCAGGTCAAATTTTATAGTTTCTAGATTCTCCAAAATTTAGGATTTGACCCATTTGACTCCTAATTTGGACTAGGTCTTAGTGGATGACTCTTAATGATTTAATTAACACTTAGGATCAAAATTAAGACTGACATTAGTCCTAATTGACTAAGATAATATCATGGATTGTTACAGGCTCCCCACTTAAGAACGATGTCATCCTCAACATCACTCAAGTGGAAACAAGAAAGCAAGATAAGGAACACGAATTAAAATTGGAATGCTTAGATTGCTAAGAAAGAATACCTAGATTCTCGAAGAGTCTAGGATGCTTAGCTCACATATCTAATTTCTTCTCCCAAGTGGCTTCGTTGCAAGAATGATTCTTCCATTGAACCTTGATCATTTCAATAGCACAATTTATAAGCTTCTTGTGATTTCGAGCCAGGACTCTAATTGGTTCCTCGGTATATGACAGATCAAGCTGGATCAGAATTTTTGGGAACTACAAGAGGTGGGATGAATCTCTGAGGCACTTAAAGTGATGATAAATGGAAGACATTGGAACCATTGTGAAGTCATCTGGAAGGTTAAGTCTGTAGGCGGAAGAACCTATCTTGGTTGCTACCTTGATTGGAACAACATAATAGGGGCTGAGTTTCCCTACTATCTCAAATCTAAAGACTCCTTTCATGGGACTGACCCTTAAGTATGCGAAGTCCCCAACTTTGAATTCCAAAGGGCGATGGTGCATACTGTGGTATTTGCTATGAAGGTCTTGAGCTGCACAAATGCGCTGTTGAATCAATTGAACCTTCCTGTTCATTTCTTCTACTAGATCGGATCCTACAACTGCACACTACAGATTTTTGACCATGCCAATGGAGTACTTAACTTCCTACCATATAAGGCTTCATAAGTGGCCATCTTTATAATGGCATGATAGCTATTGTTATAAGCAAACTTCACTAATGGGAGGTGATCTCCCTATGATCCAGCAAAATCAAGTATACATAGTCTAAGCAGATCATCAAGAACTAGATTCACTCATTCTGTCTGACCATCTATCTGTGGATGAAAGGCTGTACTCATTGCTAGGGTTGTGCCTAGATCTTTATGCACGGCTTGCCAGAATTTAGAAGTGATTCGGCTGTCTCTATCAGATATGATTGTCTTGGGAATTTGATGCAATCCGATTATTTCCCTGATATACAGCTTGGCTAGCTTCTTAACTGAGTCTATTTGCATGATAGGAATAAAGTGAGCAGATTTGGACAACTAGTTAACTATAAACCAAATTGCATTTGCTCCAGATCTTGCACTGAGGCAATCCCATCATGAAATCCATAGATACATCTATCCACTTCCATTCAGGAATCTCAAGTAGGTGAAGTTTACCACTGGGTCTCTGATACTCAGCCTTGACTAAACTGCAAGCGTGGCCCTTTGCAACAAACTCAGCTACACTTTTCTTAATTCCTGGCTACCAGATGGATTGCTTTAGGTCTTGATACATCTTTGAGCTCCCAAGATAGATTTGGTATCCGGAGCTATGACTATCAATTAGTACTTCTTGGTGCATGGACTTAGGAATCCATAAACAATCTTCTTGTTATATAGCACCTTTATGAAATTGAAGGTCAGTACATTGGTCGCTTTCAATAGCTTGTCTAAAATTTAGGCACTCATTATCTTTTGTCTGAATGATAGACAGATCTCTATGGAATGTGGGCTCCACATTAATTATTGTGAGCATTGTATTCACTTAGTCACTATGTGCTGACTTGATATCTAATTTATGGAACTCTTCTTCTAGAGGACTCTTAGAGATGAGAGCATTCAGAGTAGCATGATGACTAAGCGCATCAGCTACCACATTCTTCTTTCTTGGATGGTACTGGATGTCTAGGTCATAGTCACTGATCAGTTCTAACCACCTTTTCTGTCGGCAGTTCATCTCCATTTGAGTGAATATATACTTTAAACTCTGATGATCTGTGAATATCGAGCACTGAATTCCATATAGATAGTGATGCTAAATCTTTAAGGCGAACACTACAGCAGCTAGTTCAAGGTCATGAACGGTATAGTTTCTTTCATGTATCTTTAGCTAACGGAAAGCATAGGTGATGACCTTCTCTTCTAGCGTTAGCACGGCACCTAAGCCTATACCAGAGGCATCAGTATAGACCTAGTAGTTTACACCTTCTTTAGGGAGAACTAGGTCTGGGGTAGATGAGAGTGCATCTTTTAGGGCTTGGAATACTCCTTCACAAGCTGTCTACCACTCAAATGGCACAGCCTTTTGGGTGAGCTTGGTGAGCGGAGAGGCTATCTGAAAGAAGCCCTTCACAAACTTTCTGTAGTAATTGGATAAGCCCAGGAAGCTTCTGATGTTGGTCACTGACTTAGGTTGTGCCCATTCTTGGATGGTGCTAACCTTATTCTGATCCACTCTGATTCCTTGAGCATCTACTACATGGCCCAAGAAGGCGACGGATTCAAGCCAAAATTTGCACTTTGACTATTTGGCATATAGCTGGTGGCTTCTCAGTTCTTCCAATATTATCCTGAGATGACCTTCGTGTTCCTTCTTCATTTTAGAATATGTTAGAATATCATCTATGAACACGATGATGAATTTGTCAATGTATGGTTTCAAGATACACTGCATTAGGTCCATAAAGAGGGAAGGCGCATTTGTCAATCCAAACGACATTACTAGAAACTCATAATTACCATATATGATTCTGAAGGCAGTCTTCGCTATATCTGAACCCTTTACTTGTAGTTGATCATACCCTGATCGCAGATTGATCCTTGAGAATAGTTTTGCTCCTGCTAATTGGTCAAACAGATCATCGATACGGGGCAGATGGTACTTGTTTCGTACTATTACTTTTTTTAATTCTTAATAGTCGATGCACATTCGCATTGATCCATCTTTCTTCTTGACAAATAGAAATGGTGCTCCCCATGGGGATGAACTAGGTCTAATAATACTTTTCCCCAATAGTTCTTACAGTTGCTTGTTTAGTTCTTGCAATTCCTTAAGTGCCATTTAATAAGGAGCTTTAGAGATGGGCTGTGTTCCTAGAATAATATCAATTAAGAGTTCCACTTCCTGTGTAGGAGGAAGACCTGGCAGATCTTCGGGAATAATGTCAGCAAATTCGCAAACGACGGGGTTCTTGGATAAGGAAATACCTTCTTTCTTCTCTCCCAGTTTTGTTACTAGGAAGGCAACACAACCTTTCTGAATTAACCCTTCACTTTTATAACATTGATGAGCGAGGCTCTCGTGCTAAGATTGTCGACGAAAAATATGGCCTTGCCACCACTACCTAAGGTAATCTTATTCTTTGAATAGTTGATAGTGGCATTATGTTGGCTTAGCCAATTCATGCCCAATATTACATCGAAGTTGGCTATGGGGAGAACTACTAACTTGGTGTCAAATTCTTCAATCTTAATGGAGACTAGTACTTTGCAAAAATGGCGAGCTGGTATTTGGGTTCCAGACGGTTACCCAATGTTAAGAGGATTAGCTAGGCGATACAAGGGTAGGTTAAGTGTTTTTGCCCAACCTTCAGATACAAAGGAATGACTCGCCCTAGTGTCAAATAGGATGTCACAGGTGTTTATCATTTATGCAAATTTAACCTAATCACATATGTAATAATTAATAACTATGTCAAGCAAGTAATAATGCTAAAAACTAGAGAGGTTCAAAAGCGTGTACCTGATACCACATGATTATCTTAGGTAGCCTCAACCGGTGTGAGGGTGTATACATGAGCAGGGCCGGCAGGCCTGCTGTTATAGGTCTGCAGTGGAGGTGGTCGTGGTGCATTTGGGCGACGGGCATTGGCTGTCTCATGCCTTGCAGCTGAAGTAGGAGGTGGTGCAGGATGAGTCGCTGCAGGCTTCTGGAATAAGTCAAAGACTTGACAGCGCTTGGTGCGGTCAATTTGATCACCATCAATCGTTTCTGTAGACGTACATTGATAAAATCCATGGCCTGGCCATCCGCAGGTGAAGTAGACACGACTCTTATGGTAACATTGACCATATGGATGAGGCTTCGTGCAGCCATCAAGCTGATCAGTGGAAGGAGCTTCGGCCTCGAGCTAATATACTCTAGCTCACTTGGGAGGATTTTGTTGGAATGAAGGAACCCGAGACTCCTCTTGGGTCCTTCCCTAGCTTGGTCTTGCTCTACTACTTTGGAAGTCTCAAGTAGTATAGTGAAGTCTGATATACGTAGTGGGGTCACCTGGCTACTGATAGAGGGTCACAGATTGCTCTGAAGCTGGTGGCAGCGATCTGGCTCAGTGGGAACCAAACTGGTAGAGAATCTTGCGAGGCATCAGAATTCTACATCGTACGTAGACACAGATCGATCACCCTGCTGTAATCTCGGGAACATGTCCCCCATGCTATGCTTGGTAGACAGGGGAATGAATTGAGCCTGTAATGCTTCGATGAATTCATCCCAGGTAATACCCTCAAGTGGTATATCAGCAAACTGTGTGCTGTGGGTGGTGTCCCACCAATATTTGGCCTTGTCTTGCAAGAGGTGAGTAGTAAGATGGACTACCTCCGAGTCAGGACACTTGATGCTTATCAGATTCTCTTCCACCATTTTGATTCATGTGGTAGTATCTACTGCAGAGAGACTCCCGTTGAAGGTAGGGGGTCTCAAGAGAATGAAGCTATGTAATAATCCATCTGCAGATTGAAGGTGATGCTGGTTAGACTAATGTAATGCCGGGGCTACCTCAAATGTAGTGCAATTCTGGTTTATCTGGGATACTAGCACTCACTCCATTCTCTCGGCCTACTTGTCCTGAGCATCAGTGACTCGCTTAGTCTGTTTTTGGTGGGATTCCACCATCAATTTGACTGCTTCCAGTTAGACATTTACCTCACTGGAGGAATTGCTGGAGGGAGCAGGAGAGGGGCTCTGTCCAGGATTCATGGTGTTTTGCTAGAGTCTGAATTAAAAATAACACTTTTTCAAAAATCCAGAAAATAAGATATTACAACATTTTATCACTTTTATTAATCATAGAGAAAATGAGAATACATCATCAAAGGTAGTAAATAGAGCATAAGATAGCAAATGGAAAACATAAAGTCTATACTATGTATTCTTTGGTGAAAGCCTGGGTGAAGTTATCGTAGGTCATTTCTCGATGGTGGCAAGCAGATTCATGCTCAAATACCCAAACTTTGTGAGCCCACCACTCCTCTACGTAGTCTTGGAGGAGGATGTCAATGATGTCGAGTCGAATGCAGTATGGGTATCTCAGATCATCGAACACTTTGGTTACTCTTTGTAATCACTCCCTGGCTAGGATGGGGAATTCCAATCCCTGGTAAACAATGTCTTCCAACATCCTTTCCAATATGCCGGCTCTTGATGGGGAGACTCCTTGGACTTCACTCCCATAGCCTTTTGCCAAGTATACATCGAACTCCCACCTTTCTTCAATGAGGGTGAAAAAGTCATGCAGCAGCATGGCTGTATTAGTAATATCCCTAGGTATCCAGATCTAGTAATTTGTTTTATATATAAGAATAATATTTTGATTTTAAATCCAACATTCATTCAAAATTAGAATACAAGATGCAGAAGATAAGATAAATAGCATAGTAATGAAATTTAAAAGATCTATCCGATGTATCTAGCGGCAAAAGCATGGTGGAAGTCTGTGTAGGTGACCTCCCTTTGCATTCCTTCATGCCAATAGGTGAGCGCCCATAGGGTGATGCTCCACCAACCCTTGGCTTTGTCATGTAGGAGATGGGATACAATGGAGACTCTCACATTGTCTGGGAAATTAATGGCTTCAAACACAAAGTCTTCCCGTTTTAGCCACTCCTTGGCTAAAATGGGGAGGTCAAATGTAACAACCCAAGTTGTTACCTTAGTCAATTAGGACTAATCTCAGTTCTAATCTTGATTATAAGTGCTAATTAAGTTATTAGGAGCCAACTTCTAAGACCTAGTCCAAATCAGGAGTCAAATAGATCGAATCCTGATTTCTAAAAAATCCAGAAACCCTAGAATTTGACCTATTTAATTTGACCTCAGATCAAAAAATGAACTTCGTCATTGTGCTCATTGCCCCCAAACTAGATCGGGGTGATGTTTTCATGTCAATCGGAAGTCGTCAAAATTTCGATGAATATTTTAATAATATTTAATTACTCAAAAAATTGGGAAATTTAAAATACTCATCGGATCAAAAATTTAACCCTGCCTTTCCATTCCACACCCCTCAATTAGCTAGGGGTGAACATTTGGAATTTTTTTAAATATAATTTAATTATTTAAATAGGAAATTAACTTATTTATATAAATTATTATCTATTAATTTAGTTTAACGGCGCCGTCTAAATCACTCCAACATCGTCCACTATTCGCAACGGTGTCACCTCTATCGTTTGATCGGGCGGACAAATCAGAGCCGTCCGATTGATTCGATCGGACGGCCCTGGCAACTCTCCCTCGCACAGTCCGCCCGTCTCCACGCGGCAGGCCACCGCCATCGCCGCCCTATCCCCGCGCTCCCCGCCTCGCTAACTCCGCCAGACACCCCCTTATGCCGCCTTAGGAGCTCATGGCCCGGGACACGCAAGCTCGTCTCCTCGATTCTCGGGAGGTCATGTCTGCAAATCCTAGTGTACCTCATCCCCACACAGCCAAAGCTCGATCAGGTACCCCTCTTCTCCTACTCCTTCAATTACTGATATCGTTACATGCATGCGATTAATGTCGAACGAAGAGCAGCCAATCGAATGCAACCCAAAGTCCCGTAACGTCCAAATTAGGGTTAAGTCTAGATGTAGATCCTGCCTTTATCGGCCGGCAATCCACCCCTCAGAAGGTGGGGCTCGGTGTCCTCTACCCATCAGCGTGCAATTCGAGTCCTGATGCCGGCGGGATGGCCGGGATTCGCCATTATAACCTGCAAAAATTTAATTAGTAGATATAACTATATATATGTGTGTGTGTGTGTGTGTTTATAAGTATAGCTATAATTATAAAAGAGCTGTATAATTAAGATTAATTAGAAAATTAAGTATAGATTTTATATAATTAGTATAAATCTATACACACATATTAATATAAACAGAAATTTTAGGATAATATATATATATATATATATATATATATATATTCAAACAGAAAATCTTACGATATTAACTAAGTAATATTAATTAAACTAGTTAATTAATTAATGCTTAATATTATCATTAGATGATTAATTAATTAGTTAAATTAATTATAATAGTAGATTATATCATTTAAATTAATAATAATTAATCAATTTAATTAATTAAATAATATTAATCCTAATTAAATAGTAATTTAATAATTAAGATTATAATTAATATATTCAAATTAATAGATTAATTATTATTTAATTAATAATTAATACTAATTAAAAATAGATTATGAATAATTGACTAATCAATTAATAATATTGTAAATTCATATAAACTTTAGGGATGAATAGTAAAATAATACAATTTGTATAAATGAATTGTAACTTTATTTAATTTAAATTATTTAATTCAAAATTCTTAAAAATTTAATAACTTTTTGTAGAATGATTCAAACATAGTCAATATAGGTCTCATTTTACTCAGAAAAATAAAAAAAAAATAAATGACGTCATGTAAAAATTAGTTTCGGGGTACGCACAACGTAGTGACATTTAAATACCTATTTAAACCCCATAACTTTTAACTTAGTTGTCCAAACATAGGCAATATGGGTCTTAAAATACTCAGAAGAATAGCTCCATCACTGTAGTAGTATTAGTTTTCTCATTTGGACATCAGGATAAAAAGTCCACCTAGGATCTCACAGTTGATTTTAGGGAAAAATGACCAAAATGCCACTAGAATTCAATTTACCATATTTTGGTCAATTCAACTCCAAATTTAAAAATTCAAAGTACTAACTAGCTTAGAATTTCAATGTCATCAATAAACTAAAATAATATTTAGGATCCAAACCCTAAAAAATTAGAAAATGATTAAAAAATACCTAATCTTAGTTAGCTCATAACTTGACCATTTGAGGTCCAATTTGGGTTTACTCCCTGTTAACATACTCAGTATATTATAGGGAAGCTATAGAAATTGAGTTTGCTAAAATTAGACTTTAAACGGAAAAGTTCAGTTTTTATCATCCATTGACCGATAAAAATTACCAAATTGCCCTTATGAATTAAAATGGCCATAACTTAGTCAATTGACCGCAGAATGTAGTGTTCTTAGACTCTATGGAATCCTTGAATAGTAATATATAATAAACTGATAAAAAGTTAGATTCCATTAGGGTGAAATTACTAAAATGCCCTTTAAGTCGAAAACCTGTATGACCCGTTTGGACCTGTATGACCTGTTCCTTGTCCAAATTGAGTGTACTTACTGTCCATCTTCAAGTTAGATAGAAAGAAATATTTTGACAATAAGAAACTTCAATTTGGACCCTTAAATCAAAAGTTGACTTTTAGACCCTTAAGTAAGGGCAAAATGGTCATTTTGGCATGAAATTTAGGTTAAGCATCCTTAACCTCTAATTAGTCTTTTAAATTACTAAAACCAATATTAGAACTATATTAATGACATTTTAAATAAGTAAAATCAATTATTAGGTCAGATCCCATAATTTCTCTAAGTCTTTAACACTATACCTTAAGGACCTTTCCTAAGACTAGGACTAGATCATAGGTTAGAGTGGTTAGAGTTCATTCATTAGGTAAATGTGTTATCCAATAAGTGAAACCTTAGTTTTATTAGTTTCTAAACTTTTACAACTTATTTTGATTATTTTGTCTTTTAACCCTAGATTTAGGAAAATAGATTCATCCTATTAAGTTTAATTTGCTTTATATGACATGCCTTAATCGATATATCACTTTTAAAATAAAACTTAGATCTTAGGTCTTATCCTTTGGATTATATGATTAAGTTCAATCTAGTAGTATTTAATCCATAATTTATAGCTTAGAAAATCTTGATTAGATCTTAGATAGAACGTCTAAATTCAGAAAACTAGGACATATGATTTATTGATTTAACTCATAGTCGTAATCTGATTGAATTAGATTAGAACCTGATAAGGTCTAATCCTTTTTAACTTATAAGGATGAGCTTCTAAGTTCCACTCGATAGTAGGAATTAGAGATTCTGAACTTGTGTAACTTGGAATAATTAAAATGGTTAAATTAGAAAACAAATGATATCACTATAATTAGTAGAGTCCCTTGCTAATTATTTGATTTTTGTGCTACACATTTCTTGTATATTTGTGCCATCTTTCCTTGGATATATCATATAAGACTTTGATGAATGAATAAAATTTTAGGAAATTATGGAGACTCTTAGATTCCTTATAAAAACATTAAGATAAATAATTAAATATAATAATTGCATATGATAGAGCTGCCTCTCAGTTATGTCTTCTGCCTGTGCCTCCTTGTTGATGCTAGGAGAAGACTATGTTTATATTTTCTGCCTAGTCTTCTTGTTGATGCTAGGAGAAAATTTGTTATGTGTTTTCTACATATGCCTCCTTGTATGATGCTAGGAGAAAACACTATATCCTGCCTAGTCTCCTTGATGATGCTAGGAGTATATAATTTTGCACCTTAGCCTTCTTGTTGATGCTAAGATCCTTTTAATATTCAGTGAGCTAGATTAGCTCTTTTCTGTATGATAGTTAGTACACGGATGTTTATATATAGTATTGATGTTTGTATACAGTACTTTTATTCAGTCAGTTATTCCTTTGTTTTGCTTATATATATTTTTTAGGATGTTAGATTTATTACTGCTATTTATATATATTATCACTGAGTTTATTTATTTAACTTACATATTTCTTATGATCACCAGCATGTTTAGAATATAGTATTTTATTACAGTACTTGTTTAGTTACATTTACTTATATGCCCTGCCTTATTTAGCTTACATTTGAGGCATGTCTTAGCCTCCTTTTTGCTTAAAATTATAAATGTTATTTATAGCTTTTTTCTCTACCT
This sequence comes from Gastrodia elata, assembly GCA_016760335.1. Taxonomy (NCBI): domain Eukaryota; kingdom Viridiplantae; phylum Streptophyta; class Magnoliopsida; order Asparagales; family Orchidaceae; genus Gastrodia; species Gastrodia elata. The sequence continues at coordinate 1,827,748 of CM028677.1, read as the reverse complement.
TATTATGCCAGTTGCTCCCCTATTCATTATAATTGTTGCTATGAATATGTAAAAATGGTGATATTACAAAACACATAAAACATATCAGCTTAAAATATACTTAGACAATTATCTAACACAAGATTTTCTATTTCTTCGGCTGGAGCCCTACATTGTAAAATCGACAATGGCAGATCTATATCAGGTAGAAGATCAGGTGCCAAAGGGGGTGCCCTATTTAGAGGAGGAACCTTTAGAAGGAGCTGCTTAGTTTTCTTAGTTTTCTTATAAGTGAGGATGAGAGTATTTATTTGCTTTTAATTGCTTAAACTTTAATGTGATGTAATAATACAGGTACCCATGAGTTGTGTTTTGGGTTATTATGCTATTTATTCTTAGTTGTATTTCATGCTATTCATATTGTGATGCTTGGATGTCTCTTATTGAAATCACTTCCGCACTCTGTATGAAATTCTTATAAAGTGACTGAACATTTGGTTATGTGCTTACTCCTTTCCTTATTAGGTGGATTATGGATTTCATCCTAATCCAATTATAAGTGAAGGGTTAGTTAGATTGACACTCCACCCCTTAGCCTAATCTTGTGGATTAAGAGGTGGGGTGCCGCATGAAATCCCCTCAAAACACCTTACTGGAGTAGTCAATCTAGCTCTCGGACACCAAGCTCTAATACTTCTTCTACGTACCTCCCGTATCACTAATAGAATTGGAAGATGTAATCCCACATATCCTCAAATTGTTGGTAATGCCACCGAAACATCATCCTTGCACGTTTAATGATTTCTTAAGTTAGATTAGCTTAACTGATATTTTACTTATGCATGCATCTTCATTTCAATACTCTTACTATCCTGAGCTCATGATCATGGCGCTTGGATCTAACTCTAGTATTTAGTTAGTGACTGATTGGCAGAAGAATAATCCATCAGGTAGAGTGGAATGCAAATTCCAATCTGACACCTTTTGGAATTTTTTGATACCAACTATGGTGCCCCACCCCCTGATCAATAAGATTCGACCCAATGGGTGGTGTGCCACTTCTGGAAAATCTCCCACTTATCATTAGATTAGGTTAGATCCATAATCCACTAATAAGGGAAGAATATGCATAGAATAAACATATGGATCAGTCACTAAATCTGTCATACATACAAAGTGCGGAAGCAATATAAAGTAAACATTATATCCATTCACCATACATCAAGTAAGAAAAAAGTAAAATGGCTCAGCAAATAATAATGTGCAGAAATAAATGCAGTCATGAGTACCTATATTATTACAACATTTTAATTAAAGTTTAAGAAATGAAATAAATAATTCTCATCCTCACAAGAATAAAAGACAACTAAATATCTTCTGCTCCAAGCTGCTGTGCCTCCTCTATGTAAGGTTCCTCCTCAGGCGTTGGCCCCTCAAACTGATCAAGTTCTGATATTATCGGTTTCACAATGCCAGGGACCCAACCAATAAAAAAAATATTATTAGACAATTTTTCTAAGCACATTTTAGGTAAATAATTTATTAAGCATTTATTAATATCACCATTTTATTTTAAACCAAAATAAAACATCTATCTAGCATAGGAGCAAGTATGCATCAAAAGGTAGACTGAATAAGTTATAAATGCATTATTTATAACTAAGTAAGAATTGAGGCAAAAGAACACCTCAAGTAAACTAAACAAGGTAGGGTATACTTATGTAATACAGTAAGTAAATGTACTGAAAGAAAAGTCTAAACTTAAATATGTTAATGATCATATGACATATGTGAATTGAAAATGACAAATCCAACTGTGGTACATATAAGTAAGCAACAACAAGTCTAGCATCCTAAAATATATAAGTAAAGTAAGTGGAATAACTAACTAAAGTAAAGTGAACTGAAATATATAACTGAAATCATAAAGTACTGTAAATAAAACCATTGTGTATTAACTGCCATACAGAAGATGGCTATATCTAGCCTACCAAAATCAAAAGGGTTTCTAGCATCAACAAGGAGGTTAAGGCTACAAAAACTATATATCTCCTAGCATCAACAAGGAGGCATAGGCAGAATTATATACGAAAAATTTTCTTCTAGCGTCAACAAGGAGGCATAGGCAAAAATAAATATAACTGAGCTGAAAGGCAGTATTAGAACATGTAGAAATATTTTAGTTATTTTACTTTTATTCTTGTGGAAAATTTCAGAAACAGCATAAGAGTCAAGCATGTCTGGAAGATTGAGCGGGGTCCAGGCTTAACACACACTCCTTAATGAGTAATGTTAATCATCCTAATCTCTCCTTACCCCTGTCCTTTGGAGTAATGTGTACCATAATCCACTATGACCTGAACCTAAATACTAATGTTTTTCTAATATTCTAAGTTTTCATTTTCATGCAATAATATTTTTCTTATATGACATGTTCAAGGAAAATAAGCTCAAAACTCAAGGAATGCATAACAAAACATCAAATAGTATGCAAGGAACTCTACTAAACATGGTAATATCATTTATTTTCTAAGTTAAGCCATTCTAACTACTCCAGGTTACACAAGTTCAGGATTTCTAATTCCTACTATCGAGTGTAACTTGAAAGTACGTCCTTATACATTAAAAATGATTAGAACTGATCAAGTTCTAATCTAATTCAATCAAGATCGAATATTAATTAAGAAATAAATCACAACATCCTAATTTGATAAATTTAGATGTTCCATCTAAGATTTGATCAAGATCTACTAAACTATAGATTATGGATTAAATACCACAAGATTGGGCTTAATCACATAATCCAAAAGGGTAAGACTTAAGATCTTTGTTTCAATCTAGATGTGAACTAATGATTAGGGCTAATCCTATTAAGCAAATCAAACTTAATAGGATGAATCTCCTATCCTGAATCTAAGGTTGAAAAATAAAATAATCAAAATTAAATTGAAAAATCTAGAAACTAAGAAAACTAAGGATTCATTCATTGAACAATCCCATTATTCAATGAATGAAATCTATCCTCTGATCTAACCCTAATCTTTGGAATAATCCTAATGTGAGGTGTTGAACTCTCAAGAAAAACACTTAGAGAAATTTTAGGTATTTTATTAAATTTGATTAAATAGCTGATCTTTATCACTCAGAAGATTCTAATATAGTTCTAATGCTGGTTTTAGTAATTTATTAAATAAATTAGGAGTTAAAGATGCTTAACTTAAATTTTGGGCAAAATAATCATTTTGCCCTTACTTTAGGGTCCAAAAAGCTACTTTTTGAATTAGGGTTCCAAATTGGAATTTCTTATTATCTGATATGAAGATAGACAGTAAGTACACTCAATTTGGATGAGAAACGGGTCCTATAGGTCCTAATGGAATCTAAATTTTTATGCAATTTACTATTATTTACTATTTAAGAATTTCGTAGAGTCCAAAAATACTGCATTCTGAGGTCAAATGGCTAAGTTATGGCTAATTCAATTTCTAAGGGCAATTCGGTAATTTTATTGATCAACAGGACAAAAACTGAACTTTTTTATTTGAAGTCCAAATTCAGCAAACTCAGTTTCTATAGCTCCCTTATACTGAGTGCTTTGACAGGGAGTAAACCCAATTTGGACTTTAAATGGTCAAGTTATGGCCTAATTAGGATTAGGGGAATTTTGGTCATATTTGATTTATATTGTTCAAATCCAAAATATTATTTCAGTTTATTGATGACACTAAAACTCTAGGCTAGATAGCACTTTGAATTTTTGAATCTGGAGTTGACTTGACCAAGTTATGGTCAATTGAAGATTAGGGGTATTTTGGTCATTTTTAAGGTAGGGTCCTAAATGTCATTTTTCAAACTAAGCTCCAAATAGGAAAACTAGTACTCTTATAGTAATGGGCGTGTTCTCCTGAGTATTTTAAGACCCATATTGCCTATATTTGAACAATTAGGTTAAGAGTTGTTAGGGTTTGTTTATGACCTAAAATATCAGTACGTTATACGTACCCTCGATCAAACTTTTAAATAACACCACTTAATTCCTTTTACTTTTCTAAGTAAAATGAGTCATTTATTTTCTATTTTTTGATTATTGTACAAAAAGTCATTAAACTTTAAAGTTTTTGAATTAAATGATTTAAGTTTAATAAATTTTACTATTCATTTATTTAACTTGAATTTATTTACTATTCATATCTATAGTTAAAATGAATTTACTGTATTTATTAAATATTTAATTATTATCATTAATCTATTTTGAATTAATGAGTACTTAATCTATTATCTAATTAATTAATTAAATATATTATTTACCAATTTAATTATATTTAAATATTAATTTACTATTTAATTAGGATAAGCATAAATTAATTCATAATTAAACTTAACTAATGATTTAATTAATTTATTAATTATCTATCTAAGAATATTAGATTATTTTAGGATTACTGTTAATTAACCCTAATTAATTATTATTAATATAATTTAATAATATTATTTTACTGTTTGAATATCATTAAATTAATCCTAAATAATAAAATTATTATACCTAATTAATTAAATAATATTAATTAGTTAAATTAAGTTAATTAAGGTTTACTTACTTTAATTAAACTAATTAGATTAATATTAATTAATTGAATTCATTAATTATTACTGTTAATTTTTTAATTATACTAAATGAATTTTAATTATTTAATTAATTTACTAATTACTACTTAATTAATTACTAACAGAACAATTAATTTACTAATCCGATGATTAACAGAATTAATATAATTATATAATTATATTTATTAAAATTTTCTGCAGGATTTGACATGCAGCAGAACCCACATGCCACGTGGCGGCACGGGAGCAGCCGCGGGCCCCACCATGTTGCATGCTGGCATGCGAGATGCTGCGAGCCTGCCGCGGGCCCCACCGTGCATCAGCCGAGCTGACCGCGAGACAGGAGACGGGCCCCACTGCCACGCATCACACCCGATGGGTGCCGCGTGGCGCTGCGAGCCCCACATTGAACACGCCGTCGGTGGTGCGTGTGAACCTGCACGAGAGGGGGTCGGGCCCGACCTGACCTACATCCCTTCGCCTCCCATCTTAGGCATGCAAATCGGAGGCCCACCGGCCTCAACGGGTCAGTCCGCACAACCGAGGGTCGTCCTCGACGGGACCAACCCAAAGGCGGGCGGATCGGCAGAAAAGGGGACCGGGATCGCCGGCTATGGTCAACCCTAGCTAACTAGGGTTCGGCCTCGACGCGTAACGAATTCTACTGTGGACCTAACCCTATTTTACGTCGATCGGATGGGGCTAACCTCGATCGGCATTGGTCGATCTTTAATTAGGCGTGTGGGATAACATTACGAAAGGCAACCTCAATAATTGGAGGAGTATCGAGGGAATGGAGCGTACCTAGTTTCGACAGCTGCGGTAGCTTTAGGGTTCGGGGTTGACTTGCAGACTTCAATTGCGCAAATGGGGATGTTCTATGCGCGCGGGGAGTCCTTATCGACCTATGGACGGAGGCTACGAGGTCGGGGCGACGAGGGTTAGGCGAGAGAGGCGACGAGGATGTCGCATGGTGCAGGCGACCTCTGTAAGGGGGACGACGGTCTCCTGGCCATCCAATCGTGATCTGATCGAACGCATCAAATGGGTCGATCCGCGGATTCGGATCCGATAGGATAGCAAATCCTGCCCGTTGAAGTGCCGGATCCGTCTCGTTAAGGAATGGCGGATCCGACCCATTAACTCATTTTTAATTAATTTAATTTAATAAATTTCAAAAATTAAATTCCTATTTCTAATAATAATTCTAAAATATTTAATTGACTCCCAAAATTTTCTAAATATTCACCCCTAGCTAATTGAGGGGTGAGGAACGCAATGATGAGGTCAGATTTTTGATACGATGAGTATTTTAATTTCCTAATGTTTGGGGTATTTAAATATTATAAAAATATTCATCAAAATTTTGACGACTCTCAATTGATATGAAAACATCAGCCCTAGCTAATTTGGGAGCAATGAGCGTAATGGCGAAGTCTGTTTTTTGATATAAGGTCATTTTAGACAGGTCAAATTTTAGGGTTTCTGAATTTTCTAAAATTCAGGATTTGACCTATTTGACTCCTGATTTGGACTAGGTCTTAGTGGATGACTCTTAATGACTTGATTAACACTTAGGATCAAGATTAAGACTAAGATTAGTCCTAATTAACTAAGGTAACAATATGTGTTGTTACACTAAGTGTCACCCACTTTTGTTTAGGCTATAAGAAATTACATCTTTTACCATAAATAACTTCATAATGAGTTATATCTAGGCTGGACCGATATTTATAATTGTAGGCAAACTCGATAAAGCCGAGGCAATCTTCCCAAGATTCACCCAAATTTAAAACATAAGGACGTGAGATCTTCCAAAATTTGATTTACTTGTTCAGTTTAACCATCAGTCTAGGGATGGAAAATAATACTCATAGCTAAGATAGTCCCTAAGTCTTGTTGTATAGCTGACCAAAAATCTAGATGTAAATCTATCATCTCTATTTGAATAATTACAATTCGATGTTATAAACAAATATACGATCTTTTCTAAGATGTATGACTTACTTTCTGCTTTTGGATGAATGAATCTTAAGGGTGATGTGTTTTTGGCTTCTGCATTTTGTTTATATCATTATACTTACATTATGTTATGATCATATGCAACAACCCTATTTTTGTTACCCAATTTTAGCTAGCCAAATTAGGTTAGAAACCTACCAATAATCTCTTAATAACATTAGGGGCAAAGCTTGCAAATTTGAGCCAATTTAGAAGCCATTAGTGTAACGCCCTAATATTGGATCAGGAACCCAATCTAATATTAGGTGTTATTGTAGTACTTAATATATGGATAGTAAGTCTGAATCCACTATTAAGTACTATGGGGAGCCAATGGTCTCTAAAGTGGAAAATTAGATTTATAATGCTAAAATATATACAACATTCTAGCCATCTAAAAAAAAAAGTAAAATCACAGGACATAATAGTAAAGTAAAACATCTAGAGTTAATAAAGTTATACAAATATTTAAGCATCCTCATGGGATGCATAAAGTAAAGAAACAGTGAAATGTAAAAGTCTTCAAAGATGCAATTATTGGATCTTATTTACCTCAAGAACAAGATCCACTCCAAGCTCTTGATCTATTATATTTGGTATTTGATATGGTAGGGTATAGACAATAAAAGAAAAATAAGTGATTATACTTAAAAAGTCAAATTACATTTTAGGGAAATTAATCTATTTATAAGTTAAGTGGATATCCCATTTAGACATTTACAATTATTATTTAAGTGGAGCTTAATGCTGTAAAAATGGAAGTAAATTGAGTACATTGAGGTACAATAAAGTAAATGAATGTAAGTAACAAAAAGGCTATGAAATAGTAAAATAGAAAAACCTGGTACAACCTGCATCATCTATATAAGTAAGAAAATTTGGTATAGCTATACTAACAAGTGTGCAATAAAAGTAGTAAGGAAATATGTACAAATAGACATATGTTATGTAACATAAGAGAAAGCAGAGTGAGCATAAATATAAGCGATAACTACATACAATGCAAGTATGTAAGAAAAGGAGCTATAAATATAGGTAAAGCTATATTATATGTAAGTAAAGTAATTCTCAGTCATAAAGGGCTGAATGCAAGGTAAAATTAGTCATAAATGATTGTGTAAAAAGAACAATCGTAAAGGACTCAATGTCAAAAGACTTGATAAAGCATCCACAATCACAAAGAATGTGGGAAAAGTAAGAATAATCATAATGGACTGTAATATGTAAATTTTGTATCTTGATTTAAATGTTTTGTTGTGCAGGAAAACATTAAGGAAAATGTGAAGAGTCAAGCATGTTTGCCCAACAAAGTAAGTGGGGTCTTCCATAACACACAGAATCCCCCTCATAGGATTTGTGTGGTCTCCTAATCTCTTATAGCCTACCCCAGCTCAATAACAACTGTACAGCATCCTCCAATGAAATACTAAGGTAAATATTATATGTTAAATTTATGCACAATGTTTAATGAATGTATTCAAGGATTTAGTCTCAATATGAGGTAGTGGCAGACTGTAAATACATATCTGCACTTGCACGCAAGTGTACATGGTCTAAAATAATAACTGGCAGCTAAATTCTGAGATTTATCATCCTTAAGGAATAGTGTGCTTTGTTACTAAGGTTTATCTACTTTTAATAATGTTTAGATAATTGTATTTTTGGGTTTTGTGGCTCCAAATTAACAATTCTAAATCTTGAAATTAAGGATACGATGTTGAGAACAAGGGAGTTAGGGTTTCTTTATGCAACTTATTATGGGACTGGTGCACGTACTTCTATCCATTTAATTTTTAGTGAAACTTGTTTGCATGCCAATTATAGTCAAGTGAAGATAGTGTTCCTTAGAATTGGTCCTCTAATTCTAACTATTTCACGTGTAGTGCATAAGATTGAACACACAAGGGTTTGATCTTGGCACATAGACTCTCATGTGATCGATTTGAGTTAAATAAGATTCCCTATGTCTAGGTTATCAAAATATTCATTTTAATTCAGTGATCACACGAACTTGATTTCCACACAATTAGTGTCACATGCTACATGCGTAATTTAGATACGAAAATAAATTATTGTGCTAAGTGTATTATGTAACATTCATCCACAAGCATTTAATTATTCATCTTCCTCCTTTCATGTATGCTGAGCTACGGAGCTTGATTGGTAGCTCTTGGCTCACATGCATCGACCTCTTGATTGAGCTCAAACAATAGTGTTGTTAGGCTCCAGAGCTTACCACTGGGCTCTAAGCACTAACGCACACATTCCTAGCTTTACGCCAATTAGTGAGCTATGAAGATCAAAGGGATTTAAGTTATCTAATCTCCCTTTCATCTAAAACTAAGGTGTTTTACATTAAGAATCCTAGCATAGCGAATGTGTATTTGCAACAAGGATCTTTATGTGTATTCCCTTGAGCTCGAGATGTCGAGTTGATTCGATATCATCTTTGTTATAAAACCATTTGTAAAAAAAATATAATAAACATTCATCACATGCATGCGTACATAGAAAACACATTTACATTAAAAGATAAATATTTTTATTTATTAAAGAATATCCATACAAGCACCATATGTCCCTCTACTTGATACATGATTCAATCACAACCCTCCCCAAGGGGGTGTTAGCTCTCCATACCCAAAGAAATACAGAACATGGAACACAAAGACATCAACCCTTGCATGGTTCTACTATAAGAAAGAAATCAAGTAGAGGTTTAAAAATAATACTAGGAACTGCCCTTGGTGTTCTCCAGCTTTCCTCCTGCTCTCTAACTTCTCCTTTTCAGCTCCTAGGATTTCCTTCTCTTCTTTCTCCGAATCAAGTTCTTCTCCTTCCTTAGTTTGGGTTATTCCTTCCTTTCTCTACAGCAGCTTCGAATTTATGATCTGCTTGTCAAAGAGGGGAACCCTCACTTAGTCTTGAATGTAAGCTTATATAGAATAGCCCACAGCCCTTTGGAATCAAAGACTATTTAACTCTTCAAATCCTTACCATAAATGCTTTTTCATAAATTGGTTCAGTTAATTGTCTTGAGAATGCAAGAAATAAAGAATAGAATAGTTGGGGAAGGCAAGAGAATTAAGTTTTATGTCCTTCACTATGCTGCTTTTATTGCTGATTCTGGCTCAGCATTTGGCGAGCACTGCGGCGTGCTGTAGTATGCCTAGGCATGCTGTAGCACGCCTATGTGTGTTGTAGCACCTAGCTTTTCAAATGCAATTCACTTTGGCACGCTGTGGCGGATGTATTAAATTTTATTTCATTTATTTGTATTCAACCTTTTTGTTCCACCGTAGTGTACGGTAGTGCTCGAACCTTCGAATTGAATCTACTTCAGCGTGCAATATCGAGAGTATTAAGTATTTTCCTAAGTCCAATCTCGCTACAATGCACGATAGCAGCTAAACTTTCGAGTCGGATCCGCTGCAGCGCGCAGGAGCGGATCAATGAATCTTCATTATATTTTCACTTTGTTGTGGTGCGCAGTAGCTCTAGAACTTTCTAATTCAATCTACCTTGGCGTGCTGTGGTGCACTTAGATGCGCTATTGCGATTTTATTAAATCTTCATTTGCTGAGTCTAGTTTTATAAATGCCGTTGTGGCACGTTATTTTGAACTTATCACACCCCCATACTTAGATTCTTGCTTTTTCTTATGTAAGCTCAAAATGATTTTTTTGAAATTAGAATTAAACAATTCAATTAAGAATACAACGTGAGTGTTTTATCAACTTCTTTGCTTAATTAATGTGATTCTATAAAATTTTAGTTTCAAATGAATTGTAGCACAAGTGCAGTTCCTTAATTTTCTTTCTAGTGTCCAATTCTTAATTTATGACACTATTTATTAATTAGGAGGGGGAGTTTTATAGGAGCTATTAGACATGATAAGCCTGAAAGGGTGAATTAGATTTATGTGCCATATAAGCTTCTTCTTATAAATTATAATGAACAATTTAAAATTCAGGAGAGATATTTTTCATCATCCTATTTTTCCCAATTCTTAGACTTTGGAGAAATATTTTTCTTCATCCCTAATTTTTGTTCTATTTTCTTATTCAGTTCAAAAGTGAGACATTTTTCTTCATCTCTATCTCAGTTCATTGTGATCATAAAGTCCTATAGAAGTCTAGCACAATTTTAGGTTCACCCATTTCTTTGTCATTCGTTGATTAAGTTCCTTAAATTCCTCACCCCGCTCTTAGATTTTTAGCATCATTCTTTTTAAAATTTTTGGAGACTTCATGTACTCTTAGGAATATTACTTGGCTTGGAAGGGATAGTACTATCATTTTAGTTCAATCACATGCTGTTTAAGCAAATTATTACGTCAAAGTTTTTCACATTTGATTCTCATTTAATCCATCGCATTTTGAATTTTTTTAATATTTTTTTTCTTACAGTCTAGTTTTTCTTAGCAGATTATGAGGGGATATAGCCTTCAAGATTCATTTAAAATAAAACTCAAGAGGTACAAAAATAGAGATAAATAGAAAAATGAAAGAAAATATAGAATAAAAAAAAAGAAACTATTATAGCCTTGTTAATTATCGTCCTCTTCATATTTGTATTCATCATCATTGTCTTCAAATTCTATGTCCTCCAGCTAAGGAGTGTTTGGAATGGGATCACCAGCTGGGAGTTGCGGCAACACGGTATCACCCGGTCCTCCATGCAAGCTCTAATTTTTGAACATGGTTCCAAGAGTTGCATGGAATTCCAATTGGAATTGCTGTTGGCGGGTAAGTTTAGATTTACAAAACTGCATGTACATTGCCATGGACTTCCTCACTGCCACTTGATAGGCATGTATCAATGCTAACCCTTTTCCCAGATCAGTTATGCCGATGGAGGATGAAGCTTATCCTTCGTCTCCCCTTCTCTTCTTGCTCCCCTTTCCTTCATGGGAGCAAACATTTATGTTAATATGAGAAAGAGGAGCATGGGGAGAGATTGCGACGTCAGAGGATAAAACTTACTACTGGGCCAAGCATATCCCAGAAATAAGAAACCCAAATGCAAGTGCAGCACACGACTCGGACGGGGCATTCCATAGCTTCTCAAGAATGGCCCTAGAGATATGGATTTCTCTAGGTCGTTGAATGGTGCACATGATAAGCACCTGTGACCGAGTCACCTCGCTAAGATGCTCAGATGGGATGACAAAGCTAGAGATGAGAACATGCCAAGCAATGCCCGAGTCCGTAAGAAGGGCTTGAGAGATGTTGTCTAGGTTCTCTCTCCATCCCACATCGTTGCGAGTAAGGACACTTGCGACTTTTGCCGGGTCATATATATATCTAATAAGGGATTGGTAGAATTAGTCCACTACCTCCCTCAGTTCTTAAAATTGCTCGATCTATTCGAGTCGAAATATCACTCATTTCCCTCATACAAAAATTTTCTGCCCCACCGCGTTGATGGCATTGGCATAAACTTTCTAGACCAAGGAAAGGTAAGAGTCGGTCCTCAAACAAACTAGCCTATCCCATTCCTGGTCTCTGACTTGTTTGTATGGCATAGGGAAAGGGTGTGTGAAGCTCCCCTCTGGAATAAGCTTCCTTTTCAAAGTCACTTGGTTAAACCTTTGTTCTGCCTCCGTAGAAGAGAACCATTTTTGTTGAGAGTTCCTCCAAATGTGGTGGCTCCTGCATCTTTACTAGCCATGCTCTTCTTTTGGGAAGACATTGGGAATGAGAGGGTAGTGAATAGTCTTGAAAGTATTATGCAAGATTTGTACATGAACAAGCAGTGATAAATTTTTCCTCCCATACTCTAGCTTTTATAGATGGAATTCTAGAAAATTTATGCTCTTAAGAACATTAAAAGAATGATTAAAGGGCAGTCAAAAAAAATTTTAATGCCATGCATTTAATGTGATTTGAACTCAATTTTTTATTAGGTGGGAAAAATAATTTTTCAGCACTTTCTTTCAAATTTTGAGTCCCTAGGCACACTGTAGCGACTTTAACTGCTTGGGGAATCCCAAGCAGTTTGTAGCTGCTCTAGCTGTGCGCTTCATACTGCAATGCGTTATAGCACCTCAGGACTTGTAAAAAATTTTCCTTGTGCTTAAGCCTGCTGCATGACATTGTAGCAGCGAAATCCGCTGCAGTGCGCCATAGCAACTAAAATCGTTGCAGCACACTATAGCGACTAAATCCGCTGCGACACGATGCAACGCTTGTCAAAGAAATTATTCCCACAAAATATGAATATTCTTCCATAATTGGTTTTTGTGAACAGGTTGAAATATTTTTTTTTCTTACTATCTAATTCTAAACAAGACAAAATTATTGGGTTGCCTCCCAAGGAGTTATTAGTTTTAATGTTGTCAGCCCGACTTGTTTGAGATATTTAAGGGTTAAAATTGTTAGGAGGTTTCCTTTTCTAGATTTTCAAAATGCTCGAGTGAGCACTAATAAGTTTTATGCTCAAACTCAAGACTTCTCTAGTCAATCTTTCTCCAACAAATTCTTCAGAATTTGGAAAATAAGTTCCCTTCTTCTTCCTCTTCCCTCTCCTCACCTACCTCTTCTTCTTAATCTCATCAATTGTCTCACCTCCAACTGAGGTTCCCTTGCTACACTTAGCAATTTTTTCAGTCAAAGTTAATCTCTCCAGGTCAAGTTTATCCAGTTCAGGCTCTTTCCTAGATTTTCTTTTCCACTCTATCTCCAAGTTTTTCTTATTAAAAAGAGTGGGTTTTAAATTGATCTCCTCTACTTTTCCATTCACCCTTATGCTCATCACTACCCTAACAACATAAATTGCAGCTTTAATATTGGCTAATGGTCACCCAAAAATGATAGTGGAATTTACATTCCATCTATCCCATTCATAGATGACAAAGTCAGTTAGGACAACAAAACTTCTTAAACCCATAATGATATTTTTTTTAATTCCAAAGGGGGTCAATGAATCGAGTTTGGCAAATTCCAGAATCATAGATGTATGTTCCGTTCCTCCTAATCTCAGGTTCTCATAGATGTGAAATGGCATGATGTTCACTGAGGCTCCAAGATCATATAAGGGATCTAAAAGAACCTTGCTTTGTATCCTATAAGGGATGTTTAATCTACCTGGATACTCACATTTTGTTGCAATTTTTTCCTTTTCAGAGCTAACCCTTTCCATTTCAATTTTGTAACAACTCAACATTGTTACCCTTATCAATTAAGACTAATCTCCATCCTAATTATAATCATAAGTGTTAATCAAGTCATTAGGAGTTATCCACTTAGACTTAGTCTAAATTAGAAGTCAAATGGATCAAGTCCTGATTTTTTGGAAAATCCAAAGACCCTGAAAATTGACCTATCTAAATCAACCTCAGAACAAAAATCGACTTCGCCATTACGCTCATTGCCCCAAAATTAGCTAGGGGTGACATTTTCAAGTCAATCGGAAGACGTCGAAATTTTAACGAATATTTTAATAATATTTAAATACCCCAAAAAATAGGAAAATTAAATACTCGTCGGAATTAAAATCTGACTTCACTGTTGCGATCTTCACCCTCAAATTAGCCAATGGTGAAATTTTGAGATTTTTCGGAGAACGTTTAATTTTCTTGAATATTTTTTTTATATTTAAATTAATTAGGAAATAAGAACAATAATTTGTCGTCGAAATCAAAATCCGATTTCGTCATTTCGTTCCTCACCCACAAATTAGCTTAAGGTGAATTTTTGTGAATTTTCGGAGAACATTTTTAAAATATGATTTTTGAGATTTATTAAATTAATTTCCTAAACTCTAATCTTTGTCTTCTTCCCTCTTTATTGGCTTGGTGAGACCCACAGCCACCCAAATATGGTTGAGCCCCCTTTCCCTTGAGCCCCCTGCTATGCTCAGCCTAGTTGTCCCTTATCTCCTGCCAGCCCCTCCCCTATCCCATCTATTGGTTGTCCTCTCCCCCATTAAGAGAGCATTTGGTTCTCAAACTCTCCACCCCCTCATATTAGCTAGTTGAAGCTCTTCCCTTACTTCCCATTATTGTTGTACCTACTATTGGAGAAATCCTTAGCCCATTCCTCTTCTTGCTAGTAGTTGTAGGAGAAGAAGAAAGGTCCTCTCAAGCTCTCAAGCCTCTCCTAGGAAATCTGCCTTTATCAATAATAAGGCACTTCCTTTCCCCCATTGTATGTATTAAATGTCTATTTCATTTTACTCTTATGCTTAGTTTGCATTCTTAGAAATCTATGTTTAAGCTATGGAGTTCATTAGAGCTCATTAAGATTGCGATTTTAGGAAGATAAAGCTATCTTGTTTTTCCTTAATTCTGCATACCCAGTCATTTAACCCCACTATTTTTATTGATAACTTAATCATTTGGTGCTGATTTGAATACCAATGGAAAGATCCCGGAAAGAGCTTTCCAATGGTATATGGCACCGCACGTAAAGTGCTCTAGGTTGAGAGTAATCGAGCCTGAAAGTTTACCCATTGCTGTTTACGCTCAGGCAAAATCACCGTCTGACGCTCCAGCACACTGCAGCCCCTAGAGTTGTGATTTTGGGTCCGCTCCAGCACGCTGCAGTGCAAAATCTGCTACAGCGCGCTCTAGCACACTGCAGCGCCTCATGTTTTAAATCCGGGTCCGCTATAGCGCGCCACAGCGCCGAAAATGGCATTTTTGCATGCTACAGCGCGCTCCAGCGCCCCCGTTTTGAATAGGGACCGCTGTAGTGCACCCTAGCATGTAAAAATGATGTATTTTGGTCGCTCCAGTGCACTGTGGCGTACTCCGGCACGCTACAGCGCGCCGCAGGGACCAGAAATTTAAATTGATCATAATTTTGTCATCCGGACTCCAAATTCAAAAATTTAAAGTGCTAGATAGCTTAAAATTTCAGTTCCTACAATAGTAGGTCATAACTTGGTCAATTGAAGTCCAATTTGGGCCTACTACTAGTCAATATATTCAGTGTAATATAGGGAAATTGTAGCTATTGAGTTTGCTGAATTTGGACACCAAATGAAAGAGTTATACCTCTTTGACCCTCTTAACTTAGAAAAATTATCAAATCTATCCTTAGGAATTCAAATGACTATAAATAATTTAGTAGACATCAAATTTAGTGTTCTTAGACTCTATGAAATCCTTGAACAATAACCAACAGTAAACTATATAAAAATTTTAGATTTCATTAAGTGCAACTTACCAAAACACCCCTTAGGTCAAAACCTTAGTTCTAATCTATATAACCCATTTCTTATCCAAATTTAGTATACTTACTGTCTATCTCCATGTTAGACAGTAAGGAATCATTTGATAAATAAGAAATCCCAATTTGGAGCCTTAAATCAAAAGTTGGCTTTTTAGACCCTTGAGTAAGGGCAAAATAGTCATTTTGCCCAAAATTTAGGTTAAACATCCTTAACCTCTAATTAGTCTTCTAATTCACAAAAAAATCAATATTAAAACTATATTATAATCATTTAAGTGAGTAAAATCAATATTTAGGTCAATTCATCAATCCCAAAAAATTTCTCTAAGTCCTTTTTCCTTAGGATATTACATATCACATAAGGACTACTCTTGAGACTAGGACTAGATCCTATGTTAGATTTCATTCATTAGGTAAATGAGTTATTCAATGAATGAAATCTTAGTTTTATTTATTTCTAGAATTTTACAACTTATTCTGATTATTTTATCTTTTAACTTAGTTTTAGGATAGGAGATTCATCCTATTAAGTTTGATTACTTAATAGGATTTGTCATAATTAGTAGATCACCATTAGAATGAAACCAAGATCTTATGTCTTATCCTTTGGATTATGTGATTAAGCCCAATCTTGTGGTATTTAATAGATAATCTATAGTCTAGAAGATCTTGATCAAATCTTAGATATAACGTCTAAATTCACAAAACTAGGACGTATGATTTATTAATTTAAACTATAGTCATCATTTGATTGAACTAAATTAGAACCTGATCAGTTCTAATCTTTTTTAACTTATATGGACGAATTTCTAAGTTACACTCGATAGTAAGAAAATAGTGATCCTAAACTTGTGTAACTTGGAATAGTTAGAATTGTTAAATTAGAAAATAAATAATATCACCATATTAGTAGAGACCCTTAATTACTTTTGATATTTTGTGCTACGCATTCCTTGATTTTTGTGCCATATTTTCTCGAGCATATCATATAAGATTTTTGATGCACAAATAAAATTTTGGGAAAATATGGAGACTCCTTAGATTCCTTATGAAAATATTAAAGTGATTGACTAAAGATAATAGTTATATGTGTTAGAGTTGTCTCTCAGTTATGTTTTCTTTGCCTAGTCTCATTTTTGACATTAGGAGAAGACCTTGTTTATATATTCTTTGCTTAGTCTCCTTGTTGACACTAATAGAAGATTTGTTATGTCTTTTTTCCCTAGTTTCCTTGATGACACTAGGAGAAAACCCTATATATCTGCCTAGTCTCCTTGAATGACACTATGGTTATATAGTTTGTGCCTAGTATCCTTGATGACACTAGGATCCTTTTGATATTCAGTGGGCTAGATTAGCTCTGTTCTGTATGGCAGTTACTACACAAATATTTATATATGAGCAGTTTGATATTTTGGTTACTTTTTTAGCATTTTTATTCAGTCAGCTATTCCTTTGTCCTGCTTATATATATATATTTTAGAATGTTAGAACTTTGCTGCTATTATATGTATCATTGCTGAGTTCAGTTACTTTAATTTGCATATTTTTTTGGATCACCAGCATGTTTGGGATGTAGTATTTTCTTTCAGCATTTGTCTAGTTATTTATATATGTCCTGCCTTGTTTATCTTATATTTGAGGCATGTCTTAGGCTCCCCTTTGCTTAAAGTTATAAATGTTGTTTGTAGCTTTTTCCTTTCTTATTGTATTGCTAGTTGCTCCCATTTTTGAGGTAATTGTTGCTTAGAAATAAAGAATGGTGATATTATAAAACACATAAGAATACATCAGCTTAAAATATACTTAGACAATTGTCTAACACAAGATTTTTCTTTTCTTTGCTGGGCCCTACATTGTGAAACTGACAATGGCAAATCCTCTTCAGTTAGATGATCAGGACCTAGGAGTGGAGCCTTATCCAGACGAGGAGCCATTGGAAGAAGTTGTGTAGTTATCTA
Organism: Gastrodia elata; assembly: GCA_016760335.1. Classification (NCBI taxonomy): domain Eukaryota; kingdom Viridiplantae; phylum Streptophyta; class Magnoliopsida; order Asparagales; family Orchidaceae; genus Gastrodia; species Gastrodia elata. Next base: position 1,810,023 of record CM028677.1, on the reverse strand, counting down.
TAAGTGAGGATGAGAGTATTTTTTATTTTTTTTACATTCATTACTTAAACTTTAAATTGATGTAATAAAATAGGTACCCTTGACTATGTATTTTGGATTACTATGCTTTTATTTTGAGTTATTTTCTGCTATTTATACTGTGAAGCTTGAATGTTTCTCATTTGTAAATCGCTTTCGCACTCTGTATGTTTTTAGTAGATAGTGACTGATAATATTGATTTTGTGCTACTCCTTCCCTTATTAGGTGCCTTATAGATTTTATCCTAATCTGATGATAAAAGAAGGGTTAGCTAGGGTGACACACCACCCCTTAGCTTAATCTTGTGGATTAAGGGGTGGGGCACCACAAGTTCTCTTTTCTTCAATTTTCTTTCCACACCTACTTCCTAGACAGTCCTTCTCCATAAATTCTAAATTTGTCACTTACTGTGTCCCTTGGATTCACCTCTATCAAACTAGGCAAAGTTCCCTGCTGACATGTCATTAGCTTTTAGGAAATTTGTCCCGGTTGAACTTCAATGTTTCTTAGGGATTTGGATTGAGGAATCGTGATGTGTTAATGTCAATTATGTTCTTCTCATAAATTGAATTATTTCTGCTTTGAAAGCATTAAATGCCCCCTCAATGCCTATGTTTTAGGGTTACTAATTATTGCTATAGTTTTTCCCTTATCTATTTTGTGCTTAGTTTCCAAAAAAATTTAGATGATTTCTCCATCCTATATTGTATGTATTCAAGTATGGGTTATTTTTCATAGTGTTGTTATTTGTATTATTATTTCTTATGAAATCTATCTGCTCAGTGTTTGAAGGTAAGAAGGGGTGGTTAAAGTCACTGTTTTCACTATTATGTTTTCATCCACAAAAATCATAGTGAACTTCATGAGCATTGTTCGTGTACACACTTCCAATCTTTTGATTTAGTGCATTAATTTTGTTTTGTAGGGCTAAAATTTGTTTGGCCTCACCCATGCTAGCCTCTTCCTTCTTTCTAAGGTTTAGCCTCTTAGTATGCCACTAATACGCATTCTCAGCCATTTATTCCAACAAATTGTAGGCCTCTTCTTAGGTTTTGTTGCTCAGAGATCCTCTGGATGCTGCATCTTTGAGCTTCCGAGTGGGTGCATTCAATCCATTGTAAAATGTTTGAACCCGCATCCACTGTTGAAACCAATGATGTGGACAGCATCTAAAGGATTCCTTGAAGGGTTCCCAGTTATCGTATAAAGTTCCCCCTCAACTTGGTAGAAGTTAGTTATTTCAATTCTCAGCCTAACGGTCTTAGCAAGTGGGAAATATTTAGCGAGGAACTTCCTAGCTAAATCATTCCAAGAGCGAATAGAATCGATGGGCAAGGAACTGAGCAATTACTTATATCTATCTTGCAAGGAGAATGGGAATAGCCTAAGTTTTATGGCATCATTAGTGACACCGTTATATCTAAATGTGCCACATATTTCTAAAAAATTGGAAATATTTGAGTTTGTGTCTTTAGTGGCTAACCCCTGAACTGATTATTTTGCACCATGCTGAGGGTAGATGGCTTAATTTAAAGATTATTAGCGACTATGTTTGGTTTCAGAATTATGTGAGGGATTCCCCTAACAGTGGGTACGGCATAATATCTCAAGAGTTCTTTTATTCTCTCAATTGGATTATCTTCAAAGATTTCCATTACAAGCTAATTTCTATTTTACAAATTTTGTTCTCTCCTAGCTCTTAAGTAAGTTCATTTAATTTCAAGATAAAAAAGAATGTCTATGTTTTCTCTCCTATTCATGCAGTTTAAATATTTCAGCTAGAAAGAAAACTCTCAGCAATGCAATTTTTAGCAGTTCAAAAAAGAAACAAAAAGAAACTTAATTAACAATCAAACTAAAAATTAATAATGAATATAAATACAAAAAAATAAAAAATTATATGCAAGAAAGAAAAATCTAGATCACTATTTACTTGTATAGTATCCATAGTATGAAACAAGAACCATTCCCCGGTAATGGCACCAAAAACATGACAGACTGTGAATACAAGTTCGCACTTGCACGCAAGTGTACATGGTCTGAAGTAATAATTGAAAGGTAAGTTTCAAGATTTATCATCTTCAGGGAAATGTGTGTTTTGTTACTAAAGTTTATCTACTTTTAATAACATTTAGAAATATTATTTTTGGGTTTTGTGGCTTCTAATTAATAATTCTAAATCTTGAAATTACAGCTATGAGCTTGAGAAGAAGGGAGACTTGGGGTTTCATCATGTAACTTGTTATGGGACTGGTGCACGTAATTGTTTCATTTAATTTTTAGTGAAACTTGTTTGCATGCCAATTATAATCAAGTGAAGATAGTGTTCCTTAGATTGGTCCTCTATTTCCAATTATTTGTTCTCTAGTGCACAAGATTGAACACACAAGGGCTTGATCTTGGCACATAGACCCTCATGTGATCAAATTCAGTTATATAAGATCCCCTTGTCTAGGTTATCAAAATAATCATTTTAATTCAACGAGATGTCGAGTTGAATCAATATTATCTTTTTTATAAAACAATTTGTAAGAAAAGTATAATAAACATTCATCACATGAATGCATACACAAGAAACACATCTACGTCATAAGATAAAGATTTTTATTCATTAAAGAAAATCCATACTAGCACCATATGTGCCTCTACTTGTTACATGATTCTATCCCAACCCTCCCTAAGGGGGCTTAACTCTCCAAATCCAAGGAAATACATAACATGGAATACAAAGAAATGAACTCTTGCATGGTTCTACTATAAGAAATAAAATAAGGAGAGGTTTAAGAAGAATACTAGGAACTGCCCTTGGCGTTCTCCAGCTTTCCTCATGCTCTCCAACTTTTTCTCTTTCAGCTCCTAGGATTTCCTTCCCTTCTTTCTCCGAATGAAATTCTTCTCTTTCCTTGGTTAGGGTTCTTCCTTCCTTTCTCTACAGTAGCTCTGAATATTTGATCTTGAATGTCAAAAATGGGAACCCTCTCTTAGTCTTGCATGTAAGCTTATATAGTATAGCCCATAGCCCTTTGGAATCAAAAACTATTTAATTCTTATAATCCTTACCATAAATGCTTCTTCATAAAGTGGTTTAGTTAATTGTCTTAAGAATGCAAGGAATAAAGAATAGAACAGTTGGGGAAGGCAAAAGAAATAAGCTTTGTGTCCTTCCCTATACTGCATTTATTGTAGATTCTGGCTCAGAATTCGGCAGGTGTTGTGACGCACTGTGGCACTCCTGGGAATGCTATAGCGCCTTGGTTTTCAAATGCAATCCACTTTAGCGTGCTGTGGAAGATGTATTAAATTTTATTTCATTTATCTGCATTCAACCCTTTTATTTCGTTGTAGCGCGCGCTAGCGCTTGAGCCTTTGAACTAAATCTGCTGCAGCATGCAATAGCAGAAATATTAAAATTCTGCTAAGTCCAATCTAGCTACAGCGTGCAGTAGCAACTGAACTTTTGAGTTGGATTCGCTGCAATGCTTGGTAGCGGGTCAATAAATCTTTATTTCATTTTCACTCCGACGTGGCGCGCGATAGCGCTTGAACTTTTGAATTCAATTCGTTGTGGCGCGCGGTAGCGCTTGAACTTTTGAATTCAATCCGCTGTGACGCACGGTAGCACTTGAACTTTCGAATTCAATCTGCTATGGCGCGCAGTAGCGCCTGTACATTCTAATTTAATCCACTGTGGTGCGCAGTAGCAGTTGAACTTTCGAATTCAATCCACCTTGGTGCACTGTGTGTTCTATTAAATCTTTATTTGCTGAGTCTGATTTTATAAACGCCGCTGCGGTGCACAGTAGTGGTGAGGTTCTTGAGTTTGATCCACCTTAGCGTGCTTAGGCGCGCTATAGAGGTTTTCTTCTAGAATTTTTGTTTTCCTCCAGATTTTGCTCAGCTTATTATTTTTCCTGAAAACCATGAAAAACCAATCAAAGTAGGCCATCCTAACATGAATTTTCTTGTATTTTTTCATTTATTTTAGTATAAATCTTGGACTTACCATGTAGCATTCAAGGATGTTCAAAGCTAATTATAAATTAGTGATATCTATTATTATCTACTTTTGCTATTTACCCTATAATTAGAGCTAACTAAGCTCCTTAATTGACTTGGACATTAGTCAAATGTCTTCATCAATTGATATATAATAATATATAATTAAATGAGTTTTGAAAGTAATGATTTGATTAAGGTCTTATTAATGTGACAAAATAATTTATAAATATATTAAGTTGATATAAATAAGCATCATATCCTATTTCTAACACTACAATTATCTAACTATCAACCAACTCTTCTACTCTATAGGAACACTCTAGCTTAGATGCTAAAAGTTTCATTATTATACTAATTAAATTACAAGGTTCATATAACTTAAACTACTTAAAGGCTTAGCTATAAGAACTCTATAGCTATTAAGCTTAATTGCTCACCACACTTAAGATATAGCGTTCTCTTGACTTACACTACCCCAATACATAAGTTAATACTTGCTCTTTGATCTTTTTAACTTACTAGCATCTTTTTGTTATATGCTTATGAAGGTGGCTTTATCAACTCACTTAAGTTTTTTTACTCTTAAGTAAGTCACTAAAGGAACATTTTTAGTTTATAGTAAGACTTAGGGGTTTCATAAGACTCCAAGTCTATTATGGCAAGATTTAAAACTTAAAATTACTTAAGTTCTTAATATCTAACTTCACCTCACATTAAGTTACTTATTCTAATTTTAAAGTTCCTCTCTTGATCCTAAGGTTCCAAGCCTTAGTATTACAGTTACAAAGATCCTAAGTTTAATCCCATTGCTAAGCACTTAAAGGATTATAGATCTTATAGTACTTAAGAAAATATATAGCTTTAGCTCATTTACTAAACATTCTAAAGTATTCTAAGTCTAATTTATATGGACATTAAGTCCTATTTCTCATATTAATGGTTTCCACTTGAAGGATTCTGGCCTCATAGCTCTAACTTAGATGCTAATTCACTTATGGTCCTATCATTCTTATTTCATAAGATCACTTCTAATCTCAGCTTAATTGCTTAACCTTTTTAAAATACCTTAAGTTTCACACTAAGAATGATTAACTACACTTCACTAAGAAGTACTCATATAATTTCTTAGATCAATCTCTAAGTCCTACACTTAGCATGTTAAAACTACTTACATAATCCTAGGTAGGTTGCTCTTATCTACTTATATTAATCTTTAAAATCAAGCAGAAGGCGCTAGTCTTCCTAAGACGTCTCCATTCTAATCATCTTATAAGTTATCTCTTAGGCACTAGGCTAAATTAAGGATTGCTTATTATTATTCTAAGTGTCTCACAAGTTTTAAGATGATCCTTATTTTTCTATCCTACATATTAGGATTCAATCTACATTATTTAGGTGGCAATAAGTGTGTGATAATGATCTAGTGTTGAACTTAAGAGTTTAACTTATTACTAACTTCCTAATTTCATCAAGATACTAGGTTTAGATTAGTACAAATGTTCCTACTATAAAATTATCAAAGGAGTTCTACTAACCTTAAGTTCACCAAGGATCCTACGGATTGATAGATCCTAATCAACAACTAGACAATTTTATTAATGGAAGATCTAGTATAATCTTATTAATAAGGTACTCAAGTGGAGATTTCCTAACTGCTGACTTCTTATTACATATCAAGGCACTAAGAGTCCCATGGTTTAGCTATATGATTGGGCCACTAAAGTGAGTCAATGTTACTAAGTTACAAAATGAGTTGACTAAAGTCAATCCTACACTTAGGGAATGTAAAGAACAAGCCTACTTCCAATATAGCCCTTACGGTTATTACTAATGGTTCTTTTAATCAAAAGGAGTTAACTAGTCTAATCCACCCTAGAGTTTAGGACAACTACAATCCTTAAGTACTAAATTAGGCATTAGGATCAAAAGGTAGACTATTTTAAGTATTTTCCTACTCAAAAATCTATCTAATGATGTTATATGACATAATGTATGTTTCCTAAGGGGTTCTAGCCTTTAGAAGGCCTAAATATGCAAAACCCCAAATTTGGGAATTTTTTATTATTTTATTCAGGGTTCAAAAACACATATTTTCCATTTGATATTCAAATCATGTAAACATAGTGGCTATAGCTTCCTTATAGCATAACAATTGAAATCGCACTAATGTAAAATCAGACACCAAATGGTCAATCAAGATTTTAATGACTCTTAATGATACTTAAGAGGTTATTAGTAAAAATAGTTGTCAAATTGGAAAATTGACATATATTAGTATTCTACACATTAAAATTGGAAAATTGACATATATTATTATTCTACATATTTTTGTGATCGAAATGGACTATTGGATTACCAAATTTGGATGAGAATTGACTAATATACAATATTTGAAAGATTTGATTAATTAATTAATTATTTAATTAATTAAAATAGTGATTAGCAAAATAAAGATAACACTTAGAATCTAATGTCATATTATTGTTCCTCGTAATTTTTTGATCAAAATGATATATAACTTCATTACTTCTAGAGTAGTAAAATGAAAGTTATGAAATAAATAATAATTGCAATTATTAATTAATAATTAAATTTAATTTTGATATCCCTCCATCTATTGTTGCACACCATAAACATACTTGCGTGGGCAGGTTGGGCCTGCAGATTATATCTCTCGAGTCGGGCCTACCCAAGTCGAGGTCAACGCGGCGTGAATCACTCGCTGGGAGCTAGGGCATTAAAACTGCCCTTGCTCCGACAATTGGAGGAGGCCAACCCACATGCCGATAGAAAGGTCTAGATGAGTGCTCATATCTCTGATAATATGATGCCCTAAGTTTTAGGGTATGGCAGTTCACTATGGACTACTATCAAAATTCAATGAAATCAGGCTCCAACTGAGCTCGAGCTCTATAATCATTATTAGAGTTATGAAATATCTAATGTCGATCGATAAAAAGAAATATAAAATAAAATCAAAAGGAACGGAGGTACCTCATCATTGAGTCTCGCCGATTGAATTATGAGAACCCTGACTCGCTAGACGCCTCAAGCCACTGGCCCCTGCAAAATGGAGTGCAAAACAAAAAGGTGTGAGGGCAGAGCTACCGGGTAAGGCACGAAACAGGGGGGCAAAGGTACATGCCTCTGCAAGTGATCGTGGCTAGCAGAGGAAACACTCAACAAAAGATCATAGCCGCACGATCTCTTCAGCGGTGCATAGATGGTATAGATCAAACCCAATCCAACAGATCATGCTAGTCGCCCAATCTATAACTTTGATCAATCAGACGGCTTATAGAGGGGCGTGTCTTTAGGGTTATGGAGAATTGCTTAACTTAATAATTTAAATATTTAAAAAACAATATTTTTTAATTAATTAAAATCAAGTACTCAAGCGAGTTCCGAAAAAATTCCAAAAATTCACCCTTGGTTAAATTGAGGGTAAGGAACTCAAAAATAAAGTTGGATTTTTTATTTGAGATCACTTTAATTATCTTAATTTCTAAGCATTTAAATAATATTAATATATTTGAGAAATACTCGACAACTTCCAAAATTTCCCAAAATATCATTCCTAGATAATTTGGGGGTGAGGTGTTTAATGGTGAAATTTCGATTTTGAATTGGAGATCAAATTAATTTAGGTAATTTCCAGGATATTCAAATTGCCTCAAAATATGCATCGAATATGAATGATCTCCAAATCACACCAAATTTCAGGTGCAGGCTCTTAATACCACTAGGAGTTTGTTGATAATGGTTTTAACTTAATCAGAATGTCTAAAACTAAGTAATAACACTCAAGTTATTATAATTGGATTTGATTAATTATTTTAATCAATTTTGATAACAAAATTAATATGAAAATTTATTTGATCTTCAATCAAAAATTTGACTTCATTTTTTATTACCTCACCCCCAAATTAGTTAGGTGTGATGTTTTGGGAATTTTTAGAGGTTATTTGGCTAGATAATTTTGATTAATTTAATTTGTATTGTTTATGTAATTTTAATTTTATTTTTAGTGTTAAAAAAAAATTAATATTTCAAAATAATTTGAATAGCAGGTGATCCATTATTTATGCCTGAACACGGGATAGCCAAATCAACTTATTTGGGCCATCTTGTCCAATTCTAGATCCCAATATGACAAACTGAATTAGATCCATGGTGGATCTAATCTCAGCCACTAAATAAGAGCCCAGATCCAATAGTTGAGGAACATCCAAAAAATTCCATCAGTCTAGGATCGAATCAGAACCATCTGATTGAAATTAGACAACCATAATTGATAAGAGCAATGTGCTCTTGTTGTACCATAAGCTTGACCACAGCATAGCGTGGAAGTGGGATCATGCTTGACCCTTGCCTCTTTCGACATCCCTGACCCCTATTATCACTTGCATTTGATACCCACCCCTCGATTCAGTTGATTGGAGGTGTTAATCAAGATAGAGAGCCACTAGAATGCCTGTGGGACTCTCTAGAGTATCAGACCGATGGAAACTAGGTATGCCAATTCCTTTCTATATAGTTTACTAAAACTACATCTTGTTGATCAATGCTTCATCCCTTATAATTAAGTATTGTTCTCTGAGCTCAATTTAGCTCAAATGAGCCTGATTAGGGCTCAATGGCTAGGGCTTAATCAGTTCTGTATACTACTCGAGCCAGCTTCACCACTAACCTGAAAATCTCAGCGACCCTAGCCATAATTGATAGGTTCCTTGGGTTGGTATTGACACAAGGATCCTGAAGGGACCATCGGCTAGCCATTTGGTCTAATGTGGAGAGAGAATTATCCCTCCATGGTAAACACTAGGTGGCCGGCCATATAAAATTAGGGTTAAGAGTTCCAGACCATCTCGTGTGAAACTTTTAAGAGAGTTAGGAAGGTTATGCTCACAGCATCATTTTGACATATAGCTTTGGACCTGGGATCCACCGTTCATGAAGAAAGGGCTAACCCTAGGTTTGCCCTCTCAGCTGCTTATTGTGGAAGGAGATGAATAATGTCCCAGTTCTGCTTGAACCATGGCACTATGCAGTATAGAGCCGCACACCCACTGGTCCAGCGGCTCTTAGATCACACTGATTGGAATATTAAGAATATCACAATTAGATTTTCATTTTAATTAATTTAATCATATGTTAAATAATTCCTATTAATTTATTAAATAAATTTTTAAATACTTGTCCAAATATAAAAATATTATATACCAAAATGATCAAAAAAATGAGCAAAATAATAATATGAAGTCTAATTTCTATTTTGATTGCTGATTTTGTTAATCAAATCCAAATTATCATTAAGTGTCATTAAATGCTAATTAAGCCATTCAATGTCGTTGTGCTCCTTATGATATAGGGAATCTATCGGCACTGATTTCATCTCATTTGAACATTAAATGGCGAATATGAGTTCTTGGCACTCAATTAAATAAATATTTTTAATCCTAATTTAGTGAGTTTGCTTAATTGACTTGCAATTAATCCCTGGCAAATTTCAAAATGGACCTTGGTGTATAGTGATAGAACATTAGGGTAGTGTGTGTGATTATGAGAGATCATAAGGTCTTAGATTGGAACTATTTATGAAGAGTTAAGTGCAAAACCTAACCTAGTATAGCAAATGTTAAGATTACTCTAGAATCTTGAAGATAATCTAGTGGATAAGAGTGAACTAGCTATTATAGTAAGGGTTGACATTAAAGTTTGCGGTAAGACTTTGAGCATTCCGGGAATAAGTTAATGGACCTAAGGCAAGATATAAGAGTTAGTAAAATTAAGACTTGGAACCTTAGTATAAAATGGAGAAATTGCTACCAAGACTAGTAACCTAGTAAGGGTAAGATCTAGATAAACTTAACCTAAGTATGATCATCCCTTAAGCCTTACCATGTTGGACCAATGAATAAATAAAGCTATTAAGTTAAAGAACAAACTACCATTGAGCTAATAATAACTTATTTGACGATAGTAAGTGTAATTTAAACCTCAAGTAGTACAAACAATAAGAACCCTTTAACTTAATATGTGACTTAGTGAAACCATTAGCCTATTTAAGTTAAGAAGTTCATTATCTAATAGTGTATGAGTTTAATTAGGAGACTTAGAGAATTGTAGTTCAATATTTTGGATAGTATTTAAAGGTGAAATCTTATATATATATAAATATATATATATATATATATATATTATTTTGTCATCTAATTAATATCTTAATTAAACCACTATTTTCAAAACCACATTTATATATTTATATACTATCATGCTTCAATTGACTAATATATTTAATTACTGTCTAAGTTAATTGGGGGCATGATTAGACATAATTATTACGGTAAATTACTAAAGTAGATATATTAAAAGATATCACCTAATTTATAATTAACTTTGATAAACCTTGAATGTTGCATTGCATTTAAACTAAATAATTTAACATTCATTCAGACATTATGCGTTAATAAAACATTTAAAATTATACATACGAGTTTCATATGGAGAATTGTGCTATATAAACATTTTTTGATCCAGAGAAGGCTATGGAGTGATCAAGAGACCGCATACATATTGTTGGGTAGACGAGCTTGACTCCTCATTTGTTCTATTATTTTCCTATAGAACATAATTAAATAAGATAAGCTAATAGCATTTATAGTTTACAGTATTTAAGATTGGGCTCTTTGTTTATTCTGAGCTTGGGATTGAAATCACTTTACTTTCATACTTAACAATTTATTTGCATACTTACAGTTCAATTACTTACATTTAATACTGTGTACTTCTTTTATAGCTTATATTTATATTTCATTACACTGCTTATACACTTAGCATATATTATGTTGGACATAATTCTTCTTATATTACTTGATTATGCAGACTTGTATGTATATCAATACCTACTCCTTTTACTTAACATATTTGATACAAGTTTTGAGCAACTATACTAATAATTGTTCTTACTTCTTTTACTTGTTATTTAAATTTAGTTTCATACTTTCCACTTTTACTACATTGTGCACCACTTTTAAATTATAAATTATTAAATGTGAGATCTAGCAACTAAAATAACTTTGAAACCCTAAATGTACTTAGACTTTATAAGTCTAATCACTAATTTCTCTTTTGTTGGTTGTGCCCTACTTTATTAAATACCATATACAGTAGAAGAAGACCTTGGTGCAGAGCTTGAACTTGAGGTAAATCTTGATCGGTAGAGGCATCTTGAGAAACTTATCTTTTTTTCATTTATATATATTTGCTCGTGAGGACGAGTACTATTACGTCGTTAAACAATTTATAAAATCTTTATTAACTATAGATGTTTTTCTTTCTTTTCCAGTGATGAATGTTTTTCCTTTATTTTTCTGAATGGATGGAATGGTATATCATGTATTATATATTAAGCATCTATTTTCCTATCTTATATATTCTTGGCTCCCCGTAGTGCTTAATAGTGGGATAAGACTCTCTAACAAGTATTAAGTACTACAATAACCATTAGTTTTGGATTACCATCATACCTTGTCATGGTTATCTTCTATTACTTAGCAAGTTCATGAAAGATCTGACTCAATAAAGAATGGTGGTACCACATTGGGTATCATAGATTTCTTAAGTGATATTATTATACTAATGATGACCACCCCATTGTAATTAGATTATTACACATTGTAATCTAGCAGTGATGGGGTGGGGCTTCATAGTTAGTATTAGAGATGTCTTAATGAACATCTGGGATATTATAATAATGAAATTATTCACCAAATTCTAAATGTTATTGCATATTAACATTCCTCATTTTTTTTGGGTTCAAAATGGCATATAGTTTCATATATTTTGGATTTATATTAATAAATTTTTTTCAATAAGTCAATCTGTATTGATTTCATTAAGTTCTTATTTAATTCTCTTAATTGAACTATTTAATTAAAAAAGACTATTCTCTAAATATTTCATTTTTGCTGTGGGATAGGGCTCGAGCTGACAAATACCTGACAGGTCGAACAAAATTCTGCCACTAATTTTAGACAATTTTACAGATATTCCCTTTTCATTACATATATGCCTTTCCTTTAAATAGCACAGACCATGGGTTAACCTGACCTGGGACTTTGCCTCGTCCCCGCAGAGTCACCGATTTAGGGCAGATTGCTGCCACTAATTCTAGGCCATTTTGGCCATCACAAAATAATATCCACATACTGAAATGCTCAGCAAGGTCAGTCACATTTATTGGCATCTGATGAGCCCCATATATATATTTATTTATGCCACTAATTCTAGTGTGTTTTATTTTTATTGCATCTTAGAAATTATCATATTGCAAAAAAAATGATGAAAATGGATAATTTTGTGCCCTTTAGCATGCCACAGTGCGCCCCAGTGCACTACGACAGATTTAAACAAAAAGCCTGGCGCTACAGCGCACCATCGCGCGCTAAAAAATAGAAAGTTAAGCGCTACACTGCTATCAAGCAGAGAGCGTAGAGCTACAGTTGTGGCACCCCGCTCCCTAAGCCCACAATCATGAGGCTAAGGAGTGGAGGTCACTTGTGTAAATCCTTCTCTTATCATTAGATTAGGTAACATCCACAATCCACTAATAAGAGGAGGATGTGCATAGAACTTTTAAAAGGATTAGTCACTAAATCTGACATACAGATAGAGTGCGGAAGCTAAATGAAGTAAATAGTACATCCATTCACCATGCATCATATAAGAAACAGTAATAAGATAGCTCAGAAAATAATAAAGTGCATAAAGTAAATCACAGTCACAGTACCTATATTATTACAATATTAAATAAATAGGTATAAAGACTAAAAACAAATCACTCTTCCTCACAAGAAGCTAAGAAGTAACTAAACAGTATCTGGCTCACCTGGCTGGAGCTCCACCTCTATATAAGGCAGCTCTTCTTCAGCACCCAGCTCCTCAAACCTATCTGAATCTGATATTATCAATTTCATAATGCTAGGGCCCCAGCTAATAAAAGAAAAATCTTGTTAGATAATTGTCTAAGTATATTTTAGGCTAAATATTTTACATGAGTTATTAATGTCACCATTTTTATACTTAACCACAACAAAAGTAAACTAAAAGCATAAGCGCAGTAAGCGTACAAAGAAATAAGGATAGTTATAAATATAACATTTATAACTAAGCAACAAATGAAGCAAAAGCACAACTCAATAACTAAGCAAGGAATGGGCATATACATGTATAATATAGTAAGTAAAAGTACTGAAAGTAAAGTCTAATCCTAAACATGTTGATGATCATATGACATATGCAAATTAAATGATAAAAATCTGGATATGGTATGTATAGTAAGCAGTAAAGTCTAGCATCCTATAAATACGTACAACTGAGCAAGTAAGTAAAGAAAAATAGTTGACTGAAATATACATCAGACACAGTACACAATAAGCTGAAAACTGAAATAGGTATGTAAAGACTGCCATATCAGAAAGTTGGCCATCAGGCCGATGAAATCCCCAAAGCCTTTCTCGGCTTGGGCAGACAGAAATTCCCATAGCCTTTCTGGGATAGGGCAGACAGGGTCCAGCAGTAGAACTGAGGAGGCAGTAAATACAAATGCAGAATCTCTTAATTATTTTACTTTGTTTCTGTGGACACGTCCAAAAATAGCTGAGGAGTCAAGCACGTCTACAAGACTATACGGGTTCCAAACTTAACACACACTCCTCAATAATTACTCCTTACCCCTGTCCATTAGGGTAAATGTGCACCCAAATCTACTAAAATATATTGAACCCAAAGGCAACTGTTATCCTAATTATTTGAAATTTTCATTTCATGCACAAAGTTTTCTTATATGATATCTCTAAGGAATTAAGTACAAAAACAAGGAATGCGTGCACAAACAATTCAAGTAGGCAAGGGACTCTCTACACATGGTGACACTATTGTTATCTAATTAAGCCATTCTAACTATTCTAAGCTACACAAGTTCGGGATCTCCAATTTCTACTATCAAGTGTAACTTAGAAATTTGTCCTTATAAGTTAAAAGGATTAGGATTGATCAGTTATAATCTAATCCAATTAAATACAACTACAAGTTTAATTAATAAACCATAATGTCCTAATTTGATGAATTTAAACATTCTATCTAAGATCTACTAAGCTATAAATTATGGATTAAACACCACAAGATTGGGCTTAATCATATAATCTTAAAGGATAAGACATAAGATCTATGTTTCAGTCTAAAAGTGCTCTAATGATTCAGGTAAACCCTATTAAGCAAATCAATCTTAATAGGATGAATCTCCTATCATAAATCTAATGTTGAAATACAAAATAATCCAAATAAGTTGTAAAATCTAGAAACTAATAAAACTAAAAATTCATTTGTTGAATAACCCGCTTATCTAATGAATGAAATCTAATCTATGAGCTAGTCCTAATCTCAGGAGTAATCTTAATGTGAGGTGAAAGATCCTAAAGACTTAGAGAATTTTGTAGAAATTTTAACAAATTCAACCTAATAGCTAATTTTTTTCACTTAAATGATTCTAATATAGTTCTAATACTTGTTTGAGTTCTTTAAAAGATAATTTAGAGGTTAAAGATGCTTAACCTAAATTTTAGGCAAAATACCTATTTTGCCCCTACTTTAGGGTCCAAGAAGTGACCTTTTATTTGGGGCTCCAAATTAAAATTTCCTATTGCCAAATGATTCCTTATTGTCTAACATGAAGATAGGCAGTAAGTACGCTCAATTTGGATAAGAAATGGGTCATATAAGTCCAAACTAAAGAATTTGACTTAAGGGGTATTTTAGTATATTGCACTTAATAAAATCTAAATTTTTATATATTTTACTATTGGCTATTGTTCAAAGATTCCATAGAGTGTAAGAACACTAAATTTTGAGGTCTAATGAATTAGTTATGGTCATTTAAATTTCTAAGGGTAAATTGGTAATTTTCTAAGTTTAGAGGGATCAAAAAGCTAACTCTTCCATTTGGTGTCCAAATTCAGCAACTCAATGGCTATAGCTTCCCTATATCACACTAAGTAATTTAACAGGGAGTAGACCCAAATTGGGCTCCAATTGGTCAAGTTATGTCCTAATTATGATTAGGGGTATTTTGGTCATTTTAAATATTTCTAGGATTCAAAATCTAAATATTATTTTAGATTATTGTTGGCACTAGAATTCTAAGCTACCTAGCAATTCGTACAATATATTTAAGGTACAAAGTTTCAAACTTAATTTCCACCTAGAATTTTATGCAATGTTCAATTATAACTAAAATAGGTTCAAATTTGATATAATTCAATCCCACTAGGGTCCTAGGGACCTTAAAATGCCAAAACAATGAAGTTTTGGCAATTTTAACCAAAACTAGGTAGTTTTACAAAAATCTGGGCAATTTTGCAAAAAAATCTAGGCAATTTTGCAAAAATCTGGGCAGTTTTGCAATTTCTACAGCGCTTCTGGCACTGAGCCCGCTGTGGCGCTTCTGCCGCTGCAGAGCACTGTGGCAGTTCTAGCACGATAGTGCACTATGGCGCTCTCAGCACTGCGGTGCGCAGTAGTGCTCTCAGCGCTGCGACCTGCTGCGGCCCGCTGTGGTGCGCTATGGCACGCTGCAGCGAACCAACTTGCGAAATAACTGTTTAACTAATTTATTTTTGACATTTCCTAAAGTTTTCCTGAAATTCCGCTATAGCCCGCAATAGCACGCTATGGCGCACTGCAACGGTCCAACTTGCGATTTACTATTTAATAATTAATTTTTTATGGTTTTTGCCGAAATACTACTGCAGCCCACTGCAGCTGTCCATTTTGCAATCTTGGGCGCTGTAGCGCACTGCAGCGCCAGACGGTATTTTTCGCCTGGATGAAACCTATAAGGCCTACTTTTGAGCTCAAATATTCACAATCTAGAGCATTCCGTGAGTGGTGCCATATATCAATGGAAAGGTCTTTCTGATACCTTTCCATCGACTCTAAAATTAGCATAAACAGAACATAGCTATATGAAAAATATGGATAAAGGACAGGGTATATAAAATGGATGAAAATAGAGCATGCATTTTTCACAAAAATGAGAAGCTTCAATGAGCCTTATTGGCTTCCTTACTCTATCATGAGTTTCTAGAGCTACAAATAAGTATATTAGCAATATGAAGAAGATAAAGGAGAGGAGCAAACAGGTACCTTAGCCTTGCAAGGAGAGGAAGAAGAGGACCTTTGATTTCTTCAAGATCTTGGGGAGGAGCCTTCTTCTTCAAAACAAGGACTTAGCAATCAAGGGGGGGGGAGATGAGAAAATTTCACTAAGTATAAGAAAGGGTTGTGCTCCTCCTTAATAAAGAGGAAGGGGGAAGATGGAGTAGGGAAGTAAGGAGCCATCAAGAGCCTAGGGAGAGGAGGAGTAGAGAGCCATCATGAAGGAGCATAAGGGGCATGGAGGTATGGGGCATCCGCCAAGGGTGGGGCTGTCAGCCAAAGCAAATAAAAATTTGGGGAAAATTGTAATTTGGGGACAAAATATTTACTTATTTATTTTTCTTAATTATTTGAAAATTCAAAATTTTGAAATGCGCTCCAAAAATTCCCAAAAATTCACCCCTAACTAATTTGGGGGTGAGGAATTCAACGGTTAAGTTAGAATTTGATTTTGATGATTATTTAATTACTCCATTTTCTAGTGCATTTAATTATATTAAAATATTCGTGAAAATCCGACAACTTCCAAATGCATCCAAAACATCACCCCTAGCTAATTTAGGGGTGATAATCGCAACGACGAAGTCAGATTTCGATTTTAAGGTCAAAATAAATACCTTAATTTTCTAACTAATTAAATATTTAAATATTCCAAAATAATCGATTGAGTTCCGAATTGCTCCAAGCCTTCAGGGTTTGGTTCTAATGACTAGATGAACTTAATGGAATAATAATTATGATATAATTATGTTTAAAGTAAGCTGGGTAACAACCTTGGTTTGTTACAACAGTGCATTAGAGCAGACCCAAGATAGAGAGTTTAGTGCTACAACGTGCTGCAGTGCCTGACGCACAGTAAGCGCGGCGCTACAGCGCATCATAGTGCTTGTTGTACTTTTTCTCTACTACAAGCATTCAAATTGTCATTGTGAAGGCCAACGGACATAACCATACATTTTCCCACAGCCAAAACTTATTGCAAAGCATTTAAGCCTTCCCATTTCTAATGGAATTAAAGAATAAAAGAATAAAAAAAATACAAATTTCAAGGGATAGGGTGGGTTGGCTGTGTAAATGCTGAGAGACCTTTATGAGAGATTGTAAAAGCACACAAGAAAGGCTTTGAAAGGGTTCCAAAATTTTATTAGCTCAAGTTCTCTTTATCTTAGAGACTGTTGTAGATTAAAAGGAGAGGAGAAACCTTTCCCAAGGAGGAAGAAAGCTACAAATTGTGAGGAAGATAAACATAGAAAGCAGAAGATATAGGAAAACTTAAGGAAGAGAGAGAGCCTGGTGAACATGAAAACATTTATCTAGTGTACCCCTCCTTTACTTCTTTACTTTTCCTATAAAATCCATGCAAAGGCTTAACATTTCTTGTATCTTATCTCGTTTTCATATTTCAAGGGCAGCTTAAACCCTCCTTGGGGAGGGTTGGGTGTTAAGCATGCAAGAATGTAAGGATTGAAATGCAGTGTACTCTTCCAATTTAAAGGAATGCCATTTAGTTTATTTTCATTGCAAAAATGTGAATGATGAGTTTAGAAAACAAAATTATATTGTAAAATCTATATGTAAATCATTTTAATGGAAAATGCTATTGAGCTTAATTGATAGCTTAGAAATATAAAAAGATGCATACTATAGAGTTTGCGCCTCGAATGCCAGTGACAACATTTGTTGTGCAAAAATATTCAGTGCATAGCGTTAGACTTAAACAAATCAATTGAGCCATGGAACTAATATGCAAATCTCTGAGCTCCATAGAACTTGCTTGATTTATGCGACTTTAATAGTGCATGTTAAGCCTAGGGCTAAGTGACAAGCTCTAATGCGCTTCGTAGCACAATAACCTTGGCTAAATCAAGAGGATGACGCATGAGAGACGAGAACCATCAATAGAGTTCCATAGCTCATTTTAGGTTTATGCAAGGCATTAGCGTGCTTAGTGCTATTAGGTGATGTGATATAAACCCATGCAGCCTAGCAGCTAAATTCCTTAGCTAAACCTAAAATTGATGCATAAGATCCATTGATGGAATCATGTTCATCAGATTCTCAAACCAATTCAAGATTTCTTAACTTAGATGTAAGCAATGATTTTATCAAAATAAAAATCTTATGAATGTCTAAGAGTCAAAAGAGAATACAATAGCTGTTCATTTTCAAGCACTAGTTAAGACTTAGAACATCTAGTGGACTCCTTAAAGGAAAGTAAGTCTATTGATTATTAAATAATAAAGTTTATCTAATTCACTTGACATGACATTTAAACAAAGAGTACTAGTATGTAAACCTTATTGAATTGAATGTTAAAATATAACTCTTCCTATTTTCATCAAATCGTACTCTCAAAATAAGAATAATTGACTGCAGTAATTTAGGACCAAAATATAAACATTTTAATTTTATTTAAACATTAGTGAACCTAAGAAAATATTAGTAACAAAACAAAACACTATTCTTAGAGGATAATAAATCTCAGAATCTTATCATCTCATATTACTTCAGACCACGTGCACTTGCATGTAAGCACAGATGTGTATTTTCAGTTTGTCAGCATCAAAATCCCTTTGGCTAATTGCATTAATCGTCAAGACCTTACTCAGCCGCAAGCTGGCCACTCGGGTTTATTGTGCTGGTCAAATTGGCTCAACATAGGTCACGATAGATGGAGGTTTTGGTGCATACACCATCATTGTCCCATGGTGGTTGAAATAAGACTACCCATATCATTATTTGGGCCATTATTTGGGAGAGTCCGTTTGTTGGAAGCACTCTTTTCAGGAAAAAGGTGAATATGAGAGGGTGCCATTGTCGCCATCTGATCCTCGATTAGAAACGATAATATGGCTCAAATCATGTTGAGTTGATTTTTATCGTGAGATTAAACCTTAACCATTTGATCAATGATATGATATGACATCCCAGTTTAAAGCTAATGAGTTATGGTTGTGCAACAAGATGAGCACCATCTATTCAAAACACATAAACATGGAATGATCGTGATAAATTGGATTGGTATTCTGTGTTTTGTCTCACTGCATGAGATTTCTGTGGTTTTGATTTTGACATCATGAATATTGTAAAAATTCAGGTTTTAATTCAAATTTAATTAATATTCTATAGTTTTGAGTTAAATAAAAATAGAAATTGTATTTTGTGCTTTTGTTGACCAACATAAGTCTAAAAATTATAAAACTTACACCCTAACATATTTTGATGTGAGGAATTTAAATTTACCCTCAAATTTTGGATTGGTGATCTACATAATTTACCTACTTTTTTGGGTATTAAAATTAAATAAAACAACTAAGATAATATTCCTCGATCATTTTATCTTCAATTTTTGAAGATTTAGTGCTTAAGATGATTAGAACATATTGATGATAATTTTAAGAACTAATTAAACCATATTAGATTAAGTAATAATATTGGGTTGTTACAAATGCTCAATCCATTCACAGATATGAATCTTACAACATCATTAACTGTAATTCCCCACCCTACTGCTACGTGCAATAGAATATTATTAGTTACAGTACTGGCCAATACTTGAAAGGAGCAAAACATCCTAACTTATTATCAACCCATTGCTCATGATGAGTTAGTAAGAATCCAATGACTTATCCTTTCATATATTAATAACATGTGCTTAGGAATCCATAAGATAGGTGAAATATCCGTATCTTAAGCATTAGTTAATGTTTCTTAAACACATTGGCCTTAAGATGAATAATGAAAGATAGCCATAGTACATGAATAAGGTTTAAATATATATATCGATCACATCACAATACTAAGTATAAGATAGACAATACATATCAAAGTGCAGAAGCTTAAACATTCATCCATAAGATTCATCACAAAAGCTAAGTAAACATTCATCTCAAAAAAGAAAGAAAAATACATCCAGATTTAATCATTATAAACTAGAATTTAAAATGAACAATAAGGTAAGTCTCTCATCTCAGCAAAAATTAGCAAACTAAGTAATCAAAATTAGCACTACAACAAGTACTGCTCCTATACCTTTTCCTAAAGCTCCTGATTCTCCTCTTAAACTACGTCAAACCAGATATGTTTATTTTACATGCCAGTGCCCCAGCAAAAAAAAGAGAAAATCTTATGTTAAATAATAAGTCTAAGTACATTTTAGGCTGCAAACTGTATTTTATTACATTTTAAGGGATATTTCTTAACTTAACAACAAAACAAAAATCAAACTGTAGAAAATTGAATCAAAATTATAATTATAAAGCTAACTACTAAAATTAGAGGCAAAGTAATACTAAAATAGAGAAAGTATACTGAAAGTAAGTCAACTGAAATGAACTATAAATTGAATAAACATGAAAATTAAATTGTGTTGTATGCTACTATATATGCATCCGGATATATCACTAGATATGCCACTAGTATGCATGACCTTGATGCAGCATAGCATCCCACTTTTCTTAGGTTTGCTCCAAATTGCACCGTTAATAGATCCTTGGTGTGCTATGCATCACACAGCTAATGATATGTTATGCTTATGCAATTCATGTTATGCCAAAATCTAATGAAATAAGGTTAAAGCGATCAAATTTAAAAAACAAAAAAAACATCTCTTTTTGTTATATAACTATTTAAGCTATTTCACCTTAATATGCACATTAATCTAAATGCCATAATATTCATAATTCTATTATCATGGGATATATAGTTCAAATACTAATGTGATTAAAATCAGAATATCTCACGGTTATAATACTATATCAACTCAATTTACCATATGTTAAGAGTACATACACATGATTAACATATCTTAAGGAAGGTGATATTGGACACTTAGGTTGCTGAACTACACTTATCCATGGGCACGGGGATAAGAGAATTACATCCTTTCACTATTTATTCTCCCAAACTAAGATGTTCAACCCCCTACTTATAACATACATTAAAATTGGGATATTTATCATAAACTGAACTGTACTTATCTAGTTACCTAAGATAAGATAGAACTCTATAGTTCTATATAAGGCAAATCCACTAATTCCATGTACTACTGAAATTAGAGTTATATATATGGGTATGTACTACATTCTCACATTATAATACTAATATCATCATTACGACTAATTCTAAACATATTATTTAATAATCAAGAGTTTCAAGCAACATAAGATATACTCGACTGTAAGTCGTTCTTGCACTAGGTTCCAAAGAAATTAACATCTAATTCTATCAATTTGGATTTACTATCACAAGATAATATATTTAATCTAGGTTACATTAGGTTAATACTACCACAATAATATAAAATTAATCCTTAGGGTTTATATGGTGAATTTAGATGCAACCTCAATATGTTGCAAATAAGGCATCTTACCTCAACTATTTGACTTAACTATAGTTACTCTAATCATGTTTTTTAACCATACCCTTAAAGATATTATTATGGTTCTAACTTATGCCCTCTAATAATGTTAATTAAAATAATAATAAAGATAGATCATAGCTTATTCAAGTATACATGCTATTCATGATTACTAAATGAAATTGAATGATAAATTCCAAAATGTGCATCATTCTTATTTTTCTTTTAAGAGCTACATGTTCATTTATAAAAATAAGTCATTAGATCTAAAATTGATTATTTAATAATTCAATCATTCCTTATTAAATGACTAAGTAATATGAACATGCAATTATCTAATTAATAATGAAAGTTAAGAGATATAATCATGAGTGAACTCTCTTCTTATCTTGTTTATAATAATTAACACTAAAATCATAAGATAGATCAATGGATATGGGGTTGGTTGTTTGATTAACAAATCCTCTTTTATTAATTGATTTAGTAATAACAATCATGCTGATTTTTCTTACTTAGGAGAAATCAATATGGTATGATGGTTATCATTTAGGATATAATCACATTAATCCTCATTAAGGCCTAAGAGTCTAACATGCAATATGAAGACCAAGAATTAAATCAATTGATATTACACCAATCCTTACTATCTACTTAAGGTAAAATTAATAAGTTAGCTTAATTTGGTTAAGCCAAGTACTTAATAATAATTGATTAGAATTTTGTGCTAATTAAAGAAGATTTATAATTAAACATGCCAAAACTGAAATATGAAACTACCACTAGGTTCCTTGCTATCTAATTGTTCCATAGATACTAAATTTACCAAAATCATATTACAATTAAGGCTAAAATTCATTAAATAAGATTCAATGCAATTAATAAAGAGTTAGTAGAATTAATTATAAAAAAGAAAATCTAATAATAAAATTAAGTTTAAATTAACAAAATGAAGAGATAGAGACTATAGACATGCAATTTGATAAGTGTACACCATAATATTCACTAATCATTATTTAAAACATATAGGCTATAATTAAGAAAATTATCCACATAAATGAAAATATTATTGCAATTTATTAATCTATACTTTTTTTATCAAAATGGTATATAATATCATATATTTTAGATGCAAATTGAAGAAAATAATTGAAACCCTAGTTTACATGAACTTTCTTAGACTTTAGACTTTATGTTTAATAAAAATCAGAGTGTATTATTCCATTTCAACCTTTGGGCTCTATTGGGTCGACCAAAACCTAACAGGCTAGCTGCTTATAGGATCACATGGGTCAGTTGGGACTTGACGACCTGCTATTGTCGAACAGCGCAGGTCGTGGGCAAACCTGAACCACATTGTTCATCTTCGTTTACGCAAATATCCCGACCTTAAGACCGGCTAGGATTAGGGTTTTCTTCAAATTGTCAGGTGCTTCGACTACGCCACGGCCCAAACCTGATTACCACTTGAGCAGTAAATAAAGGCATGTTGAATGCACTGAGAATTCCCTTGTGAAGCGGCCAAGGTTGCCCAGATCTTACTCACCCGAAGTCCTTACTTAGGGTTTATTGTGGGGAGATAATTCTCCACACAAATTCAATGACATGGCTCCCACTTTATCTTGACACAATTAGTGTCTCAAGGCACAACAAAACTATGATCTTGCTCGGTCTGAGGCTAGCCACATCAGTGGGAGATTACTATAGCTCGGGAACAGTAACCCACTGTACAGGCCCAACTTGATTACAGCTTGATCTGGTTTGATCAAACCCGATCAATAGTACCAATTGTTCTAGGGATGATTGTAATAAGGAATCAAATTGGATTGATATGTAATCGCCTAAGAAGTACATTAGGTAGGGTGTACCTGGGTGTCAGGATGGAAGAACTCGTAGTGAGCAACAGAAGGTGCTTCAGGGACTGAGTCGATAGCTACTAGATCCCTTGAGCAACTAGTGAACTGCTGGGGACTCAAACATTGAGTCTCACCCAATGTGGTGATAAAATTTGAAGCTTGAAATTTGCTGGGTTGACAAGAATAGCTGTGAAAAGTAAATGGGATCGATTAAGAACAATTATAGTTTGAAATTTGACAAATGAACTCATAGGGAGAAATTTCATGGCTATATATAGCTAGAGGGATGAGCGAGGCCTAGGGAAGGATTGGGCCATGGTGTTGTGCCTTAATTTGAGAGAGGCTAGCCTAAATGCAAGAATTAGAGTAGATAGGTCGAGGCAAATTAATGGGACATAAATGGAAATCCACCATGGACTGTTGGGAGGTAGTGGGTGACAGGTCTGACATGGCCTTGTTATGGGTAGTTTCCTTATTGGGCACGGCTGAGCAGAGATGAAGATCAACAGTGTGGTTCCTAGCGCAGTTGTTTGATGTATCAAACATGAAGGTGGAATGGCTTAGATGCATCAGCCTATAATGGTTGAATGTGGAAGGAATCTCAGCCGTCAGATCATGAGTGTGATCTGACATCTGCTATCGAATCTGATAGTATCCTGTCGTGACTATCAGATCCAAGTGGATCAACATCCAAATGGCTTACAATTTGTTGTCGCATGACCCAAGCTCCACAGTGGACCGCCCGTGGTCCGCATAGCGGATCCTAGAGGAGCCGACCGATAGAGGTATATTTGAAATTGCAAATACTTTTGTACAATTTCCCCAAATTAATTTTAGTTAAATTAAGGCCAAATGACCTCCAAAAATTCTCAAAATTTCACCCAAAGCTAATTTGGGGGTGAGGAATTCAAAAATGCAATCAAATTTGATTTTTGAGATCAATTTAATTAGGCCAATTTTCTAGGTCACCAACTTGGTTATTTAGCTAATTGCTCTGAATGGATTCTAATGAATCCCAATCTCTTAAAATTTTATCTTAATGGGGTTAGAACTTAATTACACTAAGTTTAAGATTTGATTAAGCATAGATTAAGCAAGGTAAAAACTTAGGATTGTTACATTAATCATTTTGATTTTAACTAATACTGATGCATTTTATGGTTAATGCTTAAAGTGAATTCATTTTGGTAGAAACAATTAGTGTACAAAATGATTTCAAGTTTGTTTCCAGAATTTGTACTTTAAAGACTTATTTTTTATATGATTTTATGTATAGAGTCTTATTTTATTATTTCAACCTCATCTTTACATTAGTCATAATATGTGAAAGGATAATTGATCATTCATATTTAAATTCTAAGGGTATTGATGTGGGGTAACTTAGTATAGATTATGAACTTTATGTTACGTCAAATTTACATACATAAATTCTACTGAAAGATCCTTAAGTTAAGATTACTTTTCATGTCAGGCAACATTCATATGTCAAGTTGAGTAGTCAAAGAGTTTTAGTCACAAAAAACTTTACAAACTTGGTTAAACTAAAGTGAATACATTTATGCTTATGGCTCCTAAAAATGCTACCTATAGTAGTTGAATTTATTTACCCATAGTGACATAAGAATCTATATTACTTGCTTTATGACACAAATTTATTATTGTTACGTTAGCCACTTTAGGGACTTCCATTTATGACCTTATAGAATCTCCTTAAATTAATCTTAGTTTCATTTAATTGTAGTACATACTCTTACCTCAACTTAAGAGTTATTATTTTAAAACCAAATATCTTTTAATTTTGTCTTACATTAGTACATACTCTTACCTCAATCTCATTAATAAAAACTTACAATCTAAAGTAAGAAATAGCCTCTTAAGAGCTTTGTTCATTTGATTTTAGAGTTAGAAATGCTAATGGGATCACTTATGTTTAAAGAAGTTAGGAAAATTAACTGTACTTTTGAAATTTGTCTATTAAATGAGTTTGCTAAGAGAAAGGAGAATTATTGATTCAGGTCTTCAATCGAAGCATTAAGAAAAAGAGAATCTTTGATTCATTTGTATGATTTTGACATCCAACAATCAAAAATGGAATTATAATATTCTCATTAGTCCTTAGCTTTGATTTAAGTGCAATATATATAAATAACAAAAGAGATGATAAAATAAAAGTGTACAATAGCTTTAATAGATAAGACATAAAAGAGACTTGCCAAATATGACTAGGGAAGCAACTGAAAGTCAGAAAAGGTGGCTAATCGACACCTACTATTCCAACAAGAAATGCTTTTATAAGAATGATTCTTCCATCACTTTGCTAGTATCAGAAGGAATTGATCCATGATTTCTATGCAATTGGATATTGAAATATAGTCAAAAAAGGTGACTTGTCGATGCCTCCTCCTTTTCCTATAAGCAATCCTTCTATAAGCATGATTTTTCCATTACTCTGCTTATATTAGAAAGAGTACATCCATGATATGTATTGCAATAGGATCTTGAAAGCCTATAGCTCAAAAGGTAGTATCCATAAGCCAAAATCCCATTCATTTGCTAGAGTTTGCACATTTTGTTCTCTATAGATTGAAGTCCTTAATCATTTTTTCAGGAAGTCTCCCCCTTCAGGTGTATGACCAATGCTAATTTTAACCAAACTTCATTCGATTATGGTAGTTGCTCTTTTAATATTGGATGAACATTTGTTCATAATCTTCTAAATATCTTTTATTCCCAATAATCTATTTAAGTTAGATTCATTAGTTATTAAATTTTATTATCTTAAGTAGCATACTATTTTAACTTACATTCCTAATCCATTATCATGTTATTCTTGTGATTATATTTGATTCAGTTTTATTACTTTGTTTGTTCTAAAATATTGTTCTAAAAAATTTTAGTTTTATTTATAATTATATTAAGTGTATTAGTTTGTATGTATTTCCATTTATTAAAGTATTTTAATCCTATATTATTTGCTTAGAATTTTGACCCATTATTTACATCTTTTATTCTTTCTATTCTTTTAGTTTTGCTCTGTATATATTAACTATTAATTTTGTTCATTCAATATCTCCTAGAGTGTCATCTTTTAATGATTTTCATTATTATTCTAGGTTTTCAGTATGTAAGGAATTATGGATGCTAATACAAGGTTGTGCTAACATTCCCTTAATAATACTCTAATACCAACTATAATGACCTGGTATTGGGTTTGTACGACATCCAACATTAGGTGTTAACTAAGCCAAGAATTTTATTGAGGCGTAACATAACAATGTAAGAAGTAAAATAGAAAAAAGAAAACATCCATTCACATTTCATATAATAATAAAATAAAATTCAAAATTACATTCATCAGCAAAAGAGAATAATAATCATTCAAATAATTAATACAATACTGAAATATAAAAAATTCTACTCTCACAAAAAATAAATAAAATGACTAGAAGTAAAAATAGATACACTGCATACTCCTCTTGAACCAACTCGACCTCGTAAATGAGGTTCTCCTACAACACCTGATTTGATAGGTCAATCTCATATGCTAGTGCACAACCAAAAAAAGTTGAAATTATATTAGAGTTTAGAGTTTAAGTACACTTTGGGTTTCATTTTAATTTAGGATATCACAATGTTTTAGTTAATTGTAATAATGTTGCATAAAATTCAAAAGAAACTCAATAAACTTAAATTGAAAGAAGCTGAATGGTAAACGAAATGTACCGTTCTAAATTGAAACTGAGTAATATCTTCTAGAAACTATCACTGAACGGGCAAGTGTGTGTGTGTATATATATATATATATATATATATATATATATATTAAATAATAAAAAGTAATTATTGAATAGAATATATTCAAATGAAAAACATGCTGAGCAAAAATGTATAATAAATTATATGTTTAAGATTCTGTAAGTAAAGAATAAATTGAAATTAAAACTAAACTAAAAATAAAACAGCCACTAAAAATTCTCTAGCTAAAGTGTATTGAACTAAACTAAACTGAATGGTCTCTGTGGATTGTAATGGAAATATGAGTTGTACAATTCCTAAAAACTCTAGCTCTAATCTGAATTCAATGCAATATGTTTTATTTATCTTATTTTATCAATAATGTGGTACGTACAGAACATGACAGAATCCAGGCATCTCTACCCGACCATCTGAATTTGGGGTTCATGAACAATTATATACTCCTCCTATAGGATATGTGTAATCTCCTTTAGGCTCCATAGCTTGACCTGGTTTAATGTGTTTATATGCAATGCAGTATGTTTTATTTATCTTTTTTTATCGATATGTTCTATGGGCACGTACAGAACAAGTGAGTAGCCAAGCATGTCTGCCTAACTATCTAAATTTGGGTTTTTTGAATAACTACACACCCCCTATAATAACCCGATGTCAAGTTAGTTAAGCTAATCGATATTAGGAGTTAATTGCCCATAATTTAATTGAGTTATTAAGAAAAGTGGCAAAAAAATGAAACATTAATTTCAATAAATCCATATAAGCCAGTTTAGAAAATAAATAACATTCATTTTCATTCAACTTAAAAAAAAATACAAATTATAAATTCTACAAATTGTTACAAAGTTTTTTTTAAATGAAATGTTGTATTAGACTAAAAGGTAAATAAGTAAGATTTGATCCCATTCTGCTCTCCCTAGTGATGGAGCTCTCCTTTCATATGTGATGTTCTGCTTTAAAACATTAATAGATTTTTGTGTGTTAGAAAATTTCTCTAGTACCACAGATATCAATGTTTACTAATAAATTTGTGGTTAACACAATTAAAATTGTAACCTGTAATAAATAATTTGCAATGCATAAATGAAATAATTATATAGAAATAAGTACAAACATTATTAATCCTCTTGCAAAACAAATGTTAAATATAGTTGCAATTTTATTGTGTCATAATTGATATTATTTGTCAAACCACCATTACTTTAACTACAAAATAAGATAGTAGAACAGATTAAAAGTAAAATAATGTATTCATGTACCTCAACTTGTATGGCAATGCGTCGAGTTGTGGCATGTATTTTTCTCTTGATCAATCTTTGGTGAAATCATTAGAAGTTTCCAATCAGCTAATCTTTGACTTATCAATAAGGGGTGGCTTCATCTAAGGAGAAATTTTAAAGGAGAGTTAAGATAAAGGCAACTTCGTTGCGTGTGAAGGAGAGAGCTTGAGGGATCGATGTCAAGAAAAAGAGACAAAGGTTTGACGGGATCGAGGTTTTGCCTGTGATTGATTCCCTAGTGTGGAGGATCAACGAGGACTCAAGTCGTCCTATTGAGGTGATTGGAATTGCTTGCAAGAGGAAGAGAGTGGCATTGCATATGAGGAGGAAGAAGATGGAAGATCGGCCAACAATTAAGAGTTGCAACTTTATCAAATGGTAGGATCTAATCAAAGATGTTGCTAGCTATTTAGGATTCATTTTTTCCCTTCAGCTGAAATAATGAAATTGCATATAGTTACCTTTAAAATAATCTTGGCTGTTTGATTAAGATTGGGTGATTAGGATTCTCCATAACTATATAAAGTGAGATTAATAGCTAAATGAACTCTAAAAAATATAAACTAAAGACTGATTCGAGTGTCTCGAAGAGTAAACATTCTCAAATTAAAAGTATTAAATTTGGATGAGTATATTATTTTATATGAATCTTTTAATAAAAAACTTTAAAAATTCACTACGATAAATCTGGAGCTCAAAATTTGACGAAACTTGATACATATCATCCTCATTTGATTCTTAGTCTAAAATTGCAAAAATTTATAACTTTTGATTTATATTTTTATTTTCTATTAATTTTCTGAAGTTAAAACCTTAAAAATTAATTTAGAATGATCCAGGATCCTAATCATTTGTGCTCATTCATACATTGGGCTCTATTTAAGGGAATTTTACTTGACTTGAATCAGGATCCTAATTTTAACTTAATCATCATGAATTCGGAGCTAATTACTATTGTAATAACCTCAAGTTGTTTCACCCCCTCTCTAGGATATGTGCAGTCTCTTTATCCCCTATAATTTATCTAACTTAATGTGCCTATATAGATGTGTATCCACCAGAATGAAACCCTTGAATCTAATTAGGTGGGTGATCTAACAACCTCATTTACAGTAAAACCAGTAACCAAACATAAATTAAATAAATGTACAAGCTTTTTGTAAGTGAGTGGAAGAATGGATTTAAGCTTGGATTGCCATTTTAAATCATTTGTGCTCATTCTAGCTAGGTAAGGTTCACTTTAAGTCCATGTGCTCAAGCAAAGTCCAATTATTTTAAGAGAGTATTTATGGTTTCTCTTACTATTATATAACCTAAATTTGGTTTTAAATAAGCTAATGAGGTCATTATAAGTGTGTGGAGTGCTAAATAGGCACACATTACTAACAAGTTCCTTAGGTAGTTACTATAATAAGACACCTTTATCAAGTAATAATGCCATTGCTCAGCATAGGGCTCAATTTTATTAGATCTATCATATACAATATTGTATATATAAAATAACATAGTCTCATGACAACCAACAGTCAATTATACAAGCACTTATGGTAAGGTAAATTTAACTTCTCTCTTTCTAAGGTTGGTGTTTACAAGTTAAGGCTCAATTGCTTCTTAGCCCCATACATAAATATTATGCTTTATTAATGATACAAAAGATTGCTAAAATACTTATTTGAATTAGAACAACAAAAAGGTTAATACTATCAAATTATAAAACATATGGAAGTGAACAAACTATTTGTGAGCGTATGGTAGGTGTGCGCTTGGAAGCAAGAGGCATTTTGGGTTTACTTGGTTCAGCACCTAGAATTTAAAACCTAGCAAACACATGAATAAGCATGATAAACATTTTCTTAGAATATGTGATCTTAAAAATTCATAAGTAATAAGTAAATTAATGGAATAGATTAAGCTTAACAAATCATGGAAGACGGATACCTTAGCTAGACACCATACAACATGTTTAAGTTAATAATAATCTTTATAAATAATAAGAAAACACACATATTCAAGAATTTAATTAGCTTAAGTTCATTACACCTGACTCATAGGGGCTCTAGACTATGTTGAGGTTGTTCAATGATATAAACATGAAAGCATCAACTCCAAGTTAGATATGCCTTACAATGATTCAAAAAAAGAAAGAGCGCCACAAATTTCCCCTAAATTTTCTTATTACTTCATTTGCAGGCAATTTTCGATCAAAATCTTGGATTGAGGGGATACATCATTGTAAGAAGCACTTGGATTTATCTAAGAATGTGCAATGAGTGCCTCAAGCCCCAAATCATCCTTGGAAAGTAGACACATAGCACACACGCATGATCATAAATGTACCAAAAAATAGGTTCAACCTTTTCAAAGCAAACATCCATCTCAAAACTCTAAATCAGCACGAAAGGAAAGACCAATACTGTGGGAAGGTGTAGGAATCTACAATTGAGATAGTGGTTATTTCGGTAAAGCAAATTGAATATTATCATCTCCTTTATTAAACTTAAAATTGAACAAAGCAAAGATAATTAAGGAACCAAATTTATTTTAAAAGGTTCTAATGGATAGCCCATTTCATTTCAAAGCCTAAATGGCTTGAATAATTATCTCTATGCAAACTCTGGCCATCAAGTGTTTTCACCCAATGATCAGTACTCCTTCGTGCTGGGGCTATGATCAAGCGTTCGATCCGCCCCACGAATCCCATAACCCAGATCGCTTCCACGATTGACCGTTAGGATTCGAATGCATCAGGTCATCTCGTTCCAACCAATTGGAGATCAGACAATTAAGAGCACTCCAAACACTACTCACCTTTATCCCCACTTGCTCGAACTCCTGATAGATGAAATTTGATCGTATGCAGACACCAAAGCCTGTTCCCCACTCATGCGTCCACCACAACATTGTTGTTAGAGATTTCCTTAGGTGGCCAGGCGAACCCATCCAGGCCACTACAACCTAAGCCCCCTCTTTGGGAAATTCAAAGAGCTCATCCTTAACCCTAGTTTCCAGGCTAGGCCGAGCCTCTAGATGCTTTCATGACTTCCACTAAGATAATAAATAGACTCAACTTGGCATCAGTGAGCTGTTTATTCACTGAATTGTTTTGGGATTCTCACTTCCCCAATTCCTACTGTCCATCAGTCCTAAGCTTGCCCAGCTTCCCCAGCTTTGGCTAGTAGAAAACAGAGGGTGTGCACTCAAAGTTTGAGTCCCGTAGCTACTTTCTAATGCTCAACCAGTCCTTAGAATTCCTGTCACTCAAGCCAGTCCTAGTCTATCAAGCCAAGTACAATCCCCCTCCATGCTGAGTCAAGTAGGCTAAGTATTACTTCCATTCAACTCTTAATTACACAATTTGGCTAGGCAAGCTCTCCTGAGGTTTGGGGTAGCCCCAGTCGATTGATATGATCGATTGGTCTGAGATTTCTTTATGAGGCTGGGTCTGAGTAAGGACCCAGTATCTGGGTGAGTAAGGACCCAGTATCTGGGTGCGCCCCGTGCCTCAAGTCCTTAGATGTCCGATCCATCTCACCTCTCTAAGGGTGTAGGTATTGAGTTTGGGCAATTTAATGGGCTTTGTGGGGAGCATTTGACCGCCATAGTAAACCTTAAGAGAAGGCCTTTGGTATGCATAATCCGAATGCCTCCGGCCTCTTCATAGAGGGCTTCTTAGTACATTTGATGCACCTCACCCTCCTAATTGTTAGCAATTGGGTTTGGGCCATGGCGTGGACGGAGCACTTTGCAATTTGACTCCGACCCTAACCATAATTCCCCTAAGCATCGGAGAAGGCAGGAGGAAGATGAAGCCACTGTGCATGTCGAGATGATCTGCGACCCGCACGGTGAGACAGTAATGGGGCGTCCGGCCCGACCGACCTGTTCCTTTTGAATGGGCTGCCTCTCTTAAAATTAAGAAGAATTATGGATTTATTTTCCTTTAGGGAAATAAATCAATAAATCAAACTTTAATAAAATATTTCACAATGTATTTTTTAAATAGCTTTCTAAATACTTATCCAAACCATATGAAATTATTTACCATTTTGTACAAAAAAATGTGAGTGATAGGAATATAAAATAAAATTGCACTTTCTATTATTTATTTTCTTAATTTTTCTGAATTTCTCTAGTAGCATAATTAGTGAATATTAGCATGTTTAATCACTCAAAGTCTCTGTTTATGGTTTTTAAATAATTAGTTATGACATGTTGAATGTAATTTCTAGAGTATCAAATTTTCTAATAATTATTATGTTAATTATGCCCAAATCTATATTTTGCATGATTTGTGAAAATTAGAGTTTGTACCAAATTTGCATTCTATGGTCTCTATTTGTTGATATGGATATTAAGCACCTACTAGCCTGATTACTATGTAATCACTTAAATACTAATTACTTTAGGATTGGATTAGTGAGTTATAAGACTTAATTATTCCCTGATTTGATAAACCTAATATGCATGTAACCTTTAGATAATAACTATCATGTTAATAACCTCATGTATTGATTTGGACACTTTAAGCCTTAAATCTCCCATGATTAGGGTGACCCCGTGATTAAGTCCACTTAGCTTAATTAGATATTTTTATGCTTAATTAAGATGATTAAATTGCTAATCTTAACTTCATTAGAGATTAAATAGCATATCTTTGTATTCAAATGTGCAATATAAATTTCTAATTATGTCAAATTTTGGTTTGTCTTAATTTAGATCTTAATGATCTACACCTTAAATCAATACATTTATTAAATTTTCAAATTTTGGTATGCGACCTTTCATTAGTAAACTAGAAGTTAAATTATGACAGCTCATTCTCTAACTCACAACTTAAGCTTATGATTTAACAATTCAACCTTAATGGTATAAGTGAATGAATGTTAGTTAACTGTCTTTTTTTTGTTGTTTGTTCACCTTTCTTAGTTAGTTGTTTGGCTAAATAGAAATGCATAATGATTTGCATAAGTTATTTCCCTTAACCAAATGGTTTATATAGTAAATTTGCATAAGCTCCATTGATTGATTTATATTATAAACTTTTTGATTTACTAAGGTTTGATTTAAAGCCATTAGAAGTCTTATGCTTAGATAGGTCAAAGCTAGTTTTTTTCATCAAGATATAGTTTAGAGAATTGCATGCTTGATTATTGCATCTAGATCTTTTGATTGAACTTGTAAACCTACATGAGGTTTTATTATACTGGTCTTCCTAGAAATTACTTGTAATCTAATTGTGATGATTAGTAGCTTTAAATCTTAAATTGTTAAGATAGTTCTAAATCTAAGCGAATATTCTATTTTTAAGTAGGACTACTTTAAGGAAGGAGATGCCTTATTTGTCATGCATTAAGGTAGGACCATAGATGCACCTTAATAACCTTAGATAATTGTTCTTATACCTTGTGGTAGGAAAACCTAAAGAGACTTAGATTGAGATTATCTTTTGTGGTAGTTATCCTAAATCGAATGACTTATATGTCACCTCCTTGGAGTCACTTGTGTAGGACTTACCCCAATGGAGAAAGGGTTCATTAGCTTGTAAATCCTTGATCACTAAATATATTATTTGAATGAGAACCTTAGTTTCTTCATATGTAGATTGTAGTGCATATCCATAGAACTGATTGATTTAGTAGAATATGGAATTGGTTGATTTACCCAAAATAGAATTATAGACTTTTGGCCTTATCTTAGATAATTAAAAAAGAACAGTTCAGTTCAGGATAAACATCCCAAGCCCAAAGTGTGTTATATCAATTTAGTTTGAGAGAATAAACTATAAAAATGATTATGTCCCTTACCCTTGTGCCCATTAGTAAGTGCAATTAAATAAGATAATTGCTTAAAGTCACCCTTCCTAGTTCATATTAATCATGCATATGTACTATTCAAATGTGATTATTTGAGATATTATGATATTTCAAGGTGGATTAAATGCTAATTTCAGTGGAGTAAAAATAGAATTAGATAGTTCATTTTGTTTACTTCTGATTTATGGAGGCAAATGGATATTTATTTGAGTTTTGATTATTTTTTGGTTTTTAAATAACTTAAAAGCATTCAATTATTAAAACCTTATCATATCATGAATCACATAAGCATATCATTGCATTAGCGGAGCATTGTGCTCACCTATGATGTATTAGCGAAGTAGTTCTGGTCATTTAGGACTTGTGGGATGTCCTGTGACATCAAGATTATGCATATTTGTGGTATAATATTATGTGGCATATTCAGTTACATATGTATATTCAGTGGCATACAACATTTTATTTTAATATTTTATTCAGTTTTAGATTCTTTATAGATTTTTGTTTTCAGCACTCTGTCTTTTAATTATTATTTCTCTTTACTTTAAGTTTTGTATAGTTTTATATCTTCAAGTTATATTAGTGCTTTTCTGCAGTATTATTTTATTTATGTAAATATTACTCTTTTAACTAAAATAGGATAGATGGTAGCTTTTTATATGTTAGACTTATTGTCTAACACGAGGTACTTTTCTTATTTTCCTTTTCTAGGAAACTTATATTTTTGGGATCCGATTATTTGTCAGATTCAGTGTCGTTTGAGGAGCAGGCTTTGGAGGCTTTGATGAATTAAACCTTTTAACACCAAAAACACTCTACAGTGGAAATGGTTTGACTTGCGCACTCGATTGAGGACCAGGGTTACGTTGACAATTACCAAGCAAATCAAAACCACAAATCCACAAAGAATAGATCATAGCATATGCCTGCAAAGCAAACTCAAGCACACAAACATCCAAACACAGATTGTACTTGGAAAACCAAGGAATTAGAAAAATCATGGAGCCATACCACAGAAAATATCCACAATTTTTGAAAAGTACATAGTTATAAAGAGCTTAAACTTTGATAGAAAACACATAAGCTCTTACTCTAGAATGCAAAGGAGAGGAAGCAATCACCACCAGGAGTATTTTCTCCAACATGCAATAGCTCTCTTGCACTGCAGCTTCCTTAGGGCTTCACCTTAGGATATCCTCCTCACAGCAGCCCAAGCCTCCAACTGAAATTCCAACACAATTAGCTTGCTTAAGAAACTCCTCCAAATGTTCTCTTAAGTACCCAACTAATATTCAGATCCCAAATGGTCCAAAATTCCCTCCAAATTACTTAGGGCACGTTGTAGCATCAAGGTACGCTGTAGCGCCCTGGTCTCTATTTGCTTACCGCTGTAGCACGCTGTAGCACTAGTCTCTCGGGTTACCTACCACTAAAGCATGCTGTAGCGCCCGTCTCTCAAGTTTCTTGCAACCGCGATGCGTTGTAGCACTCATCTCTCGGGCTGCCTGCCATTGCCGCGTGCTGGAGCACTAGTCTTTTAAGTTGCTTATCGCTGCGGTGCACTGTAGTGCCCGTCTCTCGGGTTGCCTACTACTGTTGCACATAGTAGCACCAAATTCTGTCGTGGTGCACTGGAGCACCGATTTTTGTTGTGGTGCATGATGGCCCCTCTGTCTTGGGTATGGGAGCACCAAGGAGTGCTACAGTGAGCCGCAACGTGTTACAGCGCCCGTGCTATTCCTAGACTTCACACCTTGTTCCCAAATGCCTCATAACCTCCCAAAAGTTCACAGGAGCAGCATTAGCATCTCTTCGGTGGACTAAATGGTTTCCACAACATAACAGTCTCCCACTTAGAGACCTTTCGGCATCACCCCCTCTTCGGACCTTAATCCTTCATTATCTTCTTCTATCTTAATCAAGAAATGTGGTGTGGCTCACCTCGACTTTCTATTTACATACTGAGGACAACTGAAGATGCCCATAGATTCAGTTTCTTCACTTTACTATTTTTGTAAGCATATCAGTTGGATTCTTATACGTGTATATTTTCTCCAATCGAAGTTATCCTTCTTCTAACAATGTCCAGATGAATTATAATGGAGTTGAATGTGCTTTATACTGGCATGAAATATTACATTCTTTGCTAGGTGAATAGCGCTTATACTATCATTGTCGAGCTTCACATCCTTTTTCTCCTTGCTCAATTTTGCCATAAACCTCTTCAACCAAATCATCTTCTTACTTGCCTCTATAATGGCAATGTATTCTGCCTCCCTGGTAGAAAGCACCACAATGTTTTATAGCCTGCAGATCCAACTCACCACTGCACTTCCCGATGTATATCTATATCTTGTAGTGCTTCTCTGACTATCAACATCTTCTACAATTTCTGAATCT
Organism: Gastrodia elata; assembly: GCA_016760335.1. Lineage (NCBI taxonomy): Eukaryota > Viridiplantae > Streptophyta > Magnoliopsida > Asparagales > Orchidaceae > Gastrodia > Gastrodia elata. Next base: position 1,773,331 of record CM028677.1, on the reverse strand, counting down.
ACATAGCCCTGTAAAATAATGTCAGATCTTCCAAAGCATAAGGCTTTGTCCACTGCACTTTTCAGATACCTTAAGATCTACTTGACTGCATCCCAATGGTGCTTCCCTAGATTTCTCATGAATTTGCTAACCACTCCCACTGCATGGGAAATGTCTGGTATCGTGCAGATCATCATGCACATCAAGCTCCCAACAACTGAAGCATAAGCAACCTTCAGCATATGCTCCTTCTCTTCCTTTGATTTCATCATCTGCTCCTTAGATAAGTATAAGTGACTTGTTATGGTAGTGTCCACTGGCTTCGCCACACTCATGTTGAATCTATTCAGCACCTTTTCAACATACTCTTTCTACAATATCTTTAGAATTCATACACTTTTTTCCTTATTGATTTTCATTCCAAGAATATACTTAGCTAGCCCCAAGTCCTTCATGTTGAACTCTTTTGACATAAGCTCTTTCAGCATCCTTATCTCCTCCATGTCTGATCATGCGAACAACATATCATCCACATACAGCAACAGAAAGATATAAGTGGACTTATATTGTTTTATGTAACAACAGTGATCTGCCTAGCATCTCTTATACCCAAATTCTTACATGAACCTGTTGAATCTCTTGTATCACTGTCTTAGCGCTTGATTTAAGCCATAGAGACTCTTCGTGAGCTTGCACACTAGCTCAACTTTTTCTTTTTCTTGAGCCTTGTATCATTCAAGTTATTGTATGTATAGCTCCGCCTCCAGCTCTCCATGAAGGAATTCATTTTTGATGTTCATTTGCTCCATATACAAATCCTCAATTGCAACAATATTCAACACAACTCTGATGGTTGTCATCTTTGCAACTATAGTAAAGATCTCACTATAATCGACCCCATGCCTTATCTGGAATCTCTTTACTACAAGCCTCTCCTTGTAATGCTTACTCCCATTGTATTCTTCCTTTACCTAAGAAAGCTACTTCTTCTAAAGGGCCTTCTTCTCAGTTGGTAGAGGTAGCAACTCTCATGTCCCATTTGACATGAGTGATGCCATTTCATCATTCATGGCAGCCTCCCACTTAATTGAATCTTCAACCTAAACTATCTCCTACAAGCTTTTTGGTTCACCACCATCCATTAGTAACAGGTAAATTAAGAAAGGAGTGTACCTCTGTGGCGGTCTTGTAACTCTTATGGATCTTCTTAACATGGGTGTTTCTAGTTCAACATTGACATCCTTCTGAGCTTCTTCATGTACTCCAACATCTGGCTCAACATTATCATCAATTTTTATGTATCAGGGCTCAACAAATAAAGCATCATTCGAATCAGTCTTGTCTCCAATATAATTTTTATACTATTTTACTTCTATTGAAAGTGATACCCCTACTTTTGATGACCTTCTAGTTATGATTGTCTCAGAATCTGTAACCGAACTCACCCGTGCCATATCCAACGAATGTGAACTTGATCGCCTTTGTGTCAAGCTTTCTCCTGGATCCTGCATCAATATGCATATATAATTAGCAGCCAAATACCTTGAGGTGGTTCAGTTTCACCTCCTTTCCGCTCCAAGATTTCTCGAAAATCCCTTCATTCAAGAGTATGGAATGTCCCCGATTTATCAAATAAATAGTTGTGTTAACAACTTCAGCCCATAACTACTTTGAGAGACCCGCATGCAATCTCATGCTTCTAGATCTTTTTGTGATTATCTTGTTCATCCGTTTTGCAACACCATTATGCTGTGGTGTTCTTGGGACTATAAACTCCCTCAGTATGCCTCTCAAGGCACAGAACTTCTTGAATTACCTATTATAGTACTCACTGCCATAATCAAACCTCAAGCATTTAAACTTTAATCCTATTATGTTTTCCACCAAAACTAACCACTTTCTAAACACATCAAACACATCAACTTTGTGTTTTAGAAAGTAAACCCATACCTTCCTCGTATGGTCATCAATAAAGGTGACAAAATATGTGGCTCCAACTATGGAAAAAGTAGGAGCTGGCCCTCATATGTCTGTATGCACCAACTTAGTTTTCTTGCTTTTTAGCTCTCTTCCAACTTTGGAGAATGAACTTTATGTTTTAGAAAGTAAACCCATACCTTCTTCGTATGGTCATAAATAAAAGTGACAAAACATGTGGCTCCAACTATGGAAAAAGTAGGAGCTGGCCCTCATATGTCTGTATGCACCAACTTAAATTTCTTGCTTTTTAGCTCTCTTCCAACTTTGGAGAACGAAACCTTCTTTTGTTTACCCAGCACATAGTCTTCTTAGAAATCCAAGCATACTTACTTTAGTTCTTGAAGCATCCCCTTTGACTGTAGGTATTTACAATCCTTTCTCACTTATATGGCCAAGCCTCCAGTGCCATAGATCCGCATCTATCTCTTCTGCAGCTGCAATAAAATCAGACACTTTATTGATCAGTTAAAGTGTACCTTGCATATTATCTTATGCAACAATAGTGCACCCTTGGTGACCTTCCACGAGTCTCTAGTGAAATAAGTGTTGTAGCCTTCTCTAGCTAACTAGCTCACAGAATTCAAATTTCTCTTTAGATATAGCACATGTCTAACATCTTTGAGCTTACAAACTACTCTGCTTATTAGTTGAACATTCACATCACCTCTGCAATGATGTCACATGCCTTATCATCTACAAGATTCACTTTCCCTAAGTCACCCTTGGTGTAGTTCTTGAAGGAACTCCTCGATGGAGTCGCATGAAAGGATGCGCCCTAGTCCACTACCCAGGACTCCGTGTTGACAAGTGAGAGGATCAACGTATCCTGATCCTCAACTAAAACATTCACAGTGGGGTTCATTATTTTACCTCCACCACTTTGCTCCTTCAAGGTAGGACAATCTTTCTTGAAGGGACCTGCCATCCCACAGCTCCAGCAATCCGGCTTTGCTTTTCCAGGCCTTGATTATCCTCACCGAGATATTGACCTATTTCTGTTATGTCTCTGTTCAGTATAACTTCCCCTACTTTCAGCATTTAACACTAAATTGGATGCCTCTTCATGAGATTTCTTTAGCACCTCCTCATTCAGCACAAGCCCGACAATGTCATCGAATATCAATGATGCATATCCTGATGAGTTACTGATGGCTGTAACCAGCCCGTCCCAACAATCTAACAATGAAGAAAGGAATAACAAAGCTTGAATCTTGTCATCAAAACTGATGCCCACCGCACTTAACTAGCTCGTCACCATATTGAACCCATTGAAATGCTTAGTTACTGAATAGCCATCTGTCATCTTTATATTAAACAGTCACTTTATTTGAAGCTGAGGGCTTCTGAGCTTCTATGAGATTTACAATAGTTTTCACATTAATAAGTTAAAAGGAACAGAAAAAGATAATGTTAAACGAATCAAACCTAGCACAGTTCTATCAAGAACTCCCCTCTCTTTGTTAGTCATAGTTGAAAGTTTTATGTCAGGTCCTTTCAAGGGAAGATATAAGTCTTCTAGTAAAGCAGATCCTCCATCTGTATTTTACAAAACGCAAAGATCATTTTGTTGAATTTATCTATCTTGTTTCTCATCTCGTCGACCATTGCTCCCACTCAAACATCAAACCCTAAGACCAATAAGGCAACCTTACTATCTGATACCACATGTTGGTAAGATAAACATTCCAGCACCGTGAACACTCCGCAATAGAAGCGATTTGACTTGCGCACTTGATTGAGGAATGGGGTTGCATTGACGGATACCAAGCAAATTTGAAATCACAAATCCACAAAAAATAGATCACATCACATGCATGCAAAGCAAACTAAAGCACACAAACATTCAAACATAGAAATTATGTGGAAAACCCAACAATGGGAAAAACTACAGAGCCATACTACAGAAAATATCTGCTAAGAATCTTGAAGAGTATAGAGTTACAAAGAGCTTGACCTTTGACATGAAACACACAAGCTCTTACTCTAGGATGAAGATGAGAGGAAGTAGTCGCCACTAGGAGTATCTTCTCAAACATGTAAGAGCTCTTTTGTACTACAGCTTCCTTAGGGCTTCACCTTAGGATCTCCTTCTCACAGCAGCGAAAGCCTCCATATAAAATGTTAACACACTTAGCTTGCTTAAGAAACTCCTTCACATGTTCCCTTAAGTAACCAACTCATTTTCGAACCTCAAATGGTCTAAAATACCCTCAAAGTTGCTTCGGGCGTAACCTGAACCAGAGTAGAATTCCGCCAGGCGCAACGGTGCACCGTGGCGCCTGGATCTCAGGTAGCCAGGCACCAGGGCGCGTTGAAGCACCCTGGCCTCTGCTTGCTTGCTGCTGGAGCGCTGAATTTCGCTGCGATGCGCTGTAGTGCCGATTTCCGCTACGGCGTGCGATAGCGCCTCCGTCTTGGGTGAGGGAGCGCCAAGGCGCACTGCGGCACATCGCGGCGCATTGTCACTCCTGTGCTGTTCTTGGATTTTACACTTTGTTCCGAATTTCCTAAGAAGCTCATCGGAGCACTATTAGCATCTTCATGATGGACTAAACGGTCTCCACAGCACAACAAGTTTGTGGAGCAGTAGCTAGCTCAGTTTTTATTACTGTTTTAGCTTACTTTCTGTGGTGAGTGAGAGATACTTATTGCCATTTTATTTTTAGCAAATGATTTGTAATGACTTAACTCTAGATATATTTTTTCTTTTTTTCTGAGATAAATGTTTTCTTACTTAACTTCTATGATAAATATTATGGATTAATGCTATAGCTTCAGTATTCTATTATTTTTACTACTTATACTTAATATTGTGATATGATCAGCGTGTAAGAAATGCTAATACTCATATATATTAGATTTTATTAAAACCACCTCTCATTATCCAATATATGCAAGTACCTTATCTAATACTTAAGATAAGAATTTCTCATTTATCTTAAGGATTAGTCCTCAGTTCTACCTTAGGTAGGACTTCAGCAATCTCAGTAGTATTCAGGGAGGTTCAACAGCCCTTCCTAAATAACGCACCGTTCCGTCTCCAACTGTTTAGTTCATAATACCTCAGTTGCGCGCGACGACGGGACGGTGCACTACATATTAGCAGGTGAAAACTTGTTTGGTATTCAAAATGCAAACTCAAATTCTCTTATTTTACCAAATTGTGTATGCATAATAGTCTTAAAACGGCTATTAACTTGAGAAAAAAGGGCTTATTTATTTGGCCACTTTGCTTTTAAAAAGAGGAAACCTTATGGCATTTTTCAATAAATGCATATATTCTATAAGCATATTAAATTCTTATAAGGAAATTGAAAGTTTGCATTTTCCTCTTTCACTTCAAGGCAACTGTTTTCTTGGAATGCAAAAATGATGTATTATTTCACTTTTGGAACATCTTGTTCCAAAATTTTGATGGAACAAGTCTTATTTAAAATTTTACATTTTCCTCCAATGATTCCTCAAATTCTTGAACAATGTAAGGATGGTTGCTATAGAGGTATCAAATATGTATTCAAAATGTGTATCAATATCTTATGCTATAAATTATGGCTTGAAAAGATTTGAAGAATATTTTATAATAGTTCTCATTGGATGCTTCACTTAAAAGACTGATCTTAAAAGATGAAAAATAAATCACTTATTTAAATGCTTGAGCATAAGGTTTTGTGGCTTATTAATTTGTGGTATTTTCTTCTTTTAATGGGTTGAGACAAGCTGCTTTGTTGGGATAAGATGTGGTAGTTTTTTCATGAGAGTGAGCCATTGCTGAAAAATATGGGGTGGTTCATTAATTTGCTCTATTAGGCCATATTTCAGTCAACAATTGTTAAGGGTTTTGTGGTCTTTGTGGAAACTAATTTATTTTTTGATTTTGTGGCCTTACTGGAAGAGGTGCAGTATCAAAGGCTTTGTGATTAATATTCAAGATTCTTTGATTTCTATCAATGGCTAATTTAACCATGGTTGGCCAATTTTGTGGTTGTTTCTGGTTTTTGGGGCTTTCAGCCTTTCTTTTTATGGGCGTTGCATGATCTCCTTCGGATTATTATTAACTATTTTTATTTTCAAGTCAGGCTATATGAGGGCATTTTTTCTATTTCTTCGTGATTTTACTAGTTTACTCAATGTCTTCTCAATAAACTTGCTACTGGTATTTGTGAATTATGCTGGAAGTTGCAGTTTCATGATTTTTTTGCTACAAATTTTGCTGATATTTACTTATTGCTTCTAAGCTATCTAATGATGTCCTTGTAGCTATGAATTATGTTGGTATTAACTTATTGTTTCTAATCTATCTGATGATTCCATTCTTATTGTTGTTGTTGGATATAGTTAGATGTATTGACCAATTTTATCGCTAAGATGAACTTTTTATATTTATCTATTGTTGGTTGTAGAGTATATTGCTTATTCATGAATTTCATTGGATGCTATTTTTCTCATTCCATTTCTATGGGGTTGTTTACTGTTTTCAATCATATTGGATTGATTGATAAAATGTTGAGAATCAATTAGTGTGTTTGCCATGTCGCTCTAAAATGGTTATTTCCAATAAGATTTGTGAAGCTAGGATGGAAGTTGAAGATATATGAGTTAAGAAACTCTCCTCCGATATTGATGGTGTAGTCTGATCTTCATCAGAGATACTACACTTAATGATACTTCGAGTGCAAAACAGCGCTTTGTCACCGATCTATGTTGATACTGAGCCTCTCTTGTCATTTATTATTTGGAGTATTCGTGTTGTTTTTTATGCACAAACACTTGTGCTCTTTTTTATGTTGATTTTGATGTTTCTTGCTCTTGTATTTACATACCACCCTATTCTTTTTAGGTTTACTTTGCAATGGGTCTCGCATGCTTTCCAAAAAATAGAAGGTTCAGCATACTCTTGAACATGGCATTTTGTTGGCGCCATTACAAAGTTTATAGCAGGTTCTTCTTATCGGTATTTTTATAGCACATTTTATTAGAGTAGGGCACAGCAAGAAATTTCGCATTTAGTGTCCTCTTTTATAGACAAAGGGAAGCAGAAGAAGAAAATGTTAGGAAGCAAACATGAGAGCCGTATCTTTACTGTCTTCTTTTCACATTAAAGAACCTATCTTTGACCCCATCACTCGTCGGATCTGCATCCAAGTTTCCTTTTCATCTTGTTTTATCATTCATTAGTACAGGAAATAGAAACGGTATAGTACTCTTCCTTTTAGCCATAAAATATCTCAAAATTGAACAACATAAACAAATAGGCAAATGCTCAGTATGCCCTTTATCAATTTTATTTTTAAACTTAGAAGGTCATCTCATTATGCGTTTATTTTGAATTCTAAAGGCACGGTCGAATCTCCTCAGAGAAAAAGAGTACCTTTTACTTCTAGAAAACCTCAGCATGTATCGTGATTCTGTAAATGGGTAGAATTTAGATCCATCTAAATTGAACCTTAAATGAAGTGATTTTCGTGCCTATTCTGTGATCAAATTTCTCGTGCTATACACTTCATTTTATTCAAAATAAATAGGAAAGAAACGAAAAGGAAAACGAAAAGGAAAAGGAAAAGGATAAAGAAAAAGTAGAAATAGAACTTATTTCAGCTGCCATCCGGGTACCGGAAGTTCCTCCCTTTACCCACTTTCCAGCATCAAGTGTTACCGACAACATAAACGCACACCAAATATTAACTTTCAAGATTCATAATAACAAAAACATTCAATTATAGAGACAAAATCCTTCAAAAAAAAAAAAGAAACTATTAAAACTGGTGAGAAAATTAAATTTGCAAAAAGTTTACAAAACAAAATGAAACAACATACGTATAGTGCTCAAAAAACATAAAAGTAGAAGAATAAGAAAAAGAAGAAGGATCATCAAACAATAAAAGAGAAGTCTCAACTTGCTGATTTTCAGCAATCGATTTCAAAGCGAAGAAATTCCTTTGAAGAGAAAAAATAGTTTCTGTCCGCCATGAGCACTGTGACAAGCTCCTTACATAGCCATGAAAGCAGCAGACTGGAATGCAATGCTTCTCTGGCTCGGCAAAGCTAGCATAGCAGTATGATCAAGAAAATCTTTGAGTGCCACTACAGACTCCAAAATTGTCTTTAAATCATCAGCACAGGAAAAGCCAGAAGCTCCCAATCTTCTCACAGCAAAAATATAGAAAGTGAGGCATCCTTTCCTAAATTTAAACCTAGCCATTTCACATCCACTAAGCCCACGAATCAATTTCTTGTTGACATCTCCAAGAGGAATCATGGCTGGCCAAATTCGATCAACAGCGGCCTTCATAGTCTCTGTCTCGAACACAAAGAGCGCAACTTTGGACTTTTTGGTGCCTAGGCCGAGAGTGAGAGTGTGCCAAGCGTGGTGGGCGAGAATGGTAAAGTTGGTGGGAAGGTACATGGTTGTAGAAGGGAAAGGAACGGTATTGACTTGGCTTTGAAAAGGAGGGATAGAGAGGAGGCGAAGGAGTTCTAATGAAGAAGAGCGTCGGACTGTAAAGGATTTGACAACCAATTGGCCCCCAAATCGGATGCCTTCGACATCAGATGTGGGCTTGAAGTGAGGGTTGGATGGATCTCGGTGCTTGGTTTTGTGTTTTTTCTTCTTTATTGAATTTTCTTCCATTGCAGTGCGGTGGTTGCGGGTGCTTTCGAAATCTGAACATAAATACGGCAATGCTGTTTACTGTCATGTGCCGTATTCAAAAGATGACAAAATAGAAAATTCTTTTGCAATAATGTTTGCTCGTCTGTTTTCCTTTATGAGAGATTTATTTTTGATAAGATGCGACTGTATAATTTAAGATTGTTATTAGAACTCCTGTGATAAAGCTCGAATCCTTACACTTTAAAAAATTTTAAAACATATTATAAATTAGGATTTCAGATGTCGCTTTCGAAAAATAGAGCTAGATGTTAGCGCCAAACTATGGAGCTCGCTCGCGTCTCCTCGGCTACTGTTTGGGTAAGAAGCATTCATATACTGCTCCTTCTGCAGCCATGATGATATACATTGGAAACTAAAAGGTAGTCCTGAGCTTTTATCAATGGAAAGAAGAAGCTTTTATATTTCGTGTTTTGCATATCTCAAAGATCTTGACCTAGTTTAGGAAGAAGGGCCTTATTTTCTTTTTGGTTGTCCATTCCCAGTGAGAAAGTGATATCCATCATTTATTCCAGGCAAAACATTCGCTGACACCTTATCGATCTGGATCTGCTTACCCAACCTACCACACACCCTTTGCTTTGATCAATATCTGTCTCGTTTGGCCATTAAAATCGGCACGCCACTAATGTCTACTCCTTCAAGATTTACCGTAAACGCATTACTTTCACGTGTTTGTGTGGAAATATCACCAAAATCACATTTTCTTGAGTCTCTTAATTTGGTTATGAAAAAAAATCACTTATCTTAGAAGTTGTATTATGAATGGAAACTAATATTTGCACTCTACTTGAAGAAATTATACAGGATCCTATGACTGTGGCTCCTTTAATCCGACAACCACACGACGAGGTAGATCTCTTCGACCGGGGATTCGACGAGAAATACCTGAACAACCTTTCAATCCTCCATCATCTATAGTGGTCTCTCTTCCTCCTTTAAGAACTTACTCCTATTTTTCCTCAATTGCAGCCACCTCTTTTGGAAATCCAATAAACATGCCAATCTCACCAAGACCTCATGCCTCTCCCTCCCATCATGCGGTACAGCTTCAATTCTAAATACCCAAACTCGATCCCTTAATTTAAATAATAATCATCCATCTCGGCTTACTCCAAGTGCTTCTTCAACCGTTGTCGCTCCACCAACAATACCTTACAATCAACAAAATGTTTACCCTAATCACTGATCCTCGAACACATCAGTCCCCAACCCAACTAAATATACATCATCTTCCTCTTTGTGTATGATGACTAGAAAGAACTCCAAACCTCCACCATAAAAAATCAAGAATACGCTCTCTTCCTGAGCCTGTTTGGAAATTTTTTGTTTAATTTTTTACCTCCCTGTATTTAATTTTTTTTATTCCTCAAGTTCTTATGACTAAATTTCCTTTTGTTAACTAGAATGCCTGAGGGCTCAACTCAGATACCCACATCCTATGTTGCAAAAATCTCATTCCGAGAAACAAGCCTTCTCTGATAGCTTGCCTGGAAACTAGAATTAACTATTTAAATTTCTTAGATCCATAATTTAGATCCAAATATAATTTTTTTAGAATTTGAAGGTTGTTGCAACAATTTTCATATTGCAAATCCAAGTAGAATACTTTTCCATTAGGATAACTCCCAAGCTCAATTTGTCCTAATTAACATTTTTGATCAACTCATCCATGGTAGAGTGCATCCTCCCTTCTTATTATCATGTGTCTTTGCTTACAATTTAAAATCCCAAAGGATAGATTTATGGTTGCTTTTTAGCCGTCTTAATACTGATATTTTTGAACCTTTGGCTATTGCTAGAGATTTCGATTGTGGGAGGCACTATTCAAGAAAATAAGGTAGCAAAACATTGACTGGCTCTCAAACTGAAAAATTTAACTCTATTTCATGCAACTCCCTTGATGATCTTGTCTTCACATGTTCCCCTTTTATTTGGTTTAATCAGCAAGCTATAAGGCCCATTATGATAAAGCTTGATAGAATTCTAGTCAATTCGAGTTTGTATGTGTGGCTCCCCACCCCCTGGTCAGCAGAATTAGACCTAAAGGGTGATGTGCCACTCTGACAAATCCCTCACTTATCATTGGATTATGTAAGATTCACAATCTACTAATAAGGGAAGAACGTGCACAGAATAATTATGAAAATCTGTCACTAAGTCTATACATATATACAGAGTGCAGAAGCAATATGAAGTAAAGATTGCATCCATTCACCATACATCAAATAAGAGACAGTAATATAGCTCAGCAAATTATAATGTGTAGAAAGTAAACACAATTGCGAGTACCTGTATTATTATAATATTTTAATTAAAATTTAAAAAATGGAATAAAAGCACTCTAATCTTCACAATGAAATAAAAGGGAACTAAAGATCCTCTGATCCAAGCTGTTGCGCCTCCTTTATATAAGGCTTCTCCTCAGGCATAGGATCCTCAAACTGCTCAAGATTTGACATTGTCGGTTTCACAATGCCAGGGCCCCAGCCAATAAAAGAAAAATCTTATTAGACAAAATATCTAAGTACATATTATGCAGAATATTTATTAAGCATTTATTAATATCACCATTTTACTTTAAACAAAATGAAATATCTATCTAGCATGTGAGCAAATAAGCATAGAAAGGAAGATATGATAAATTATAAATGTATTATTTATAACTAAGTAATAATTGAGGCAAAAGTACACTTCAAGTAAAATAAGGTAGACCATACATACATATGTAATACAATAAGTAAAAGTACTGAAAGAAAAGTCTTAACCTAAATATGTTGATGATCATATGATATATGCTGATTTAAAATAATAATTTGAAAATGGTACGTATAGTAAATAGTAAAGTCTAGCATCCTATATAAATATATAAGTAAGCATGTAAAACAGGAAACATAGCTAACTGAAATAACATGCATCATCATCATAATATACAGTAAGCTGAAAACTGAAAAGAACGTATAACTATCATATTAGAAAGAATTGACCAATCCAGCCCAGTATATTCCCATAACTTTTCTGGGCTAGGACAGACAGAACAGAACAAAAGTACTGAAGAGGCAGAAAATACAATGCATAAATATCTTTTAGTTATTTTACTTTTGTTTCTGTTGACACATCCAGAAATAGCTGAGGAATTAAGCACGTCTGCAAGATTAAGCGGGTTCTAAGCTTAACACACACTCCTCAAATAGTAATAATAAGCATCTTTATTTCTCCTTACCTATGTCCATTGGGATAAATGTGCACCATAATCGACCATAGACTGAACCCAAATGAAAATATTTTTCTAATATTATAAGTTGTTATTTTCATGCAACAATGTTTTATTATATAGCACGGCCAAGGAAAAATAAGCACAAAGTTCAAGGAATGCGTAGCACAAAATCAAGTAGTAAGCACGGGACTCTACTAAACATGATGATATCATTTATTTTTTAATTAAACCATTCTAACTATTCTAAGTTACACAAATTTAGGATCTCCAATTCCTACTATCGGGTGTAACTTAGAAGCACGATCTTATAAGTTAAAAGGGATTAGAACTGATCAGATTTTAATCTAATTCAATCAGGATAGACTATAAGTTAAGAAATAAATCACAACGCCCTAGTTATATGAATTTAGATGTTCTATACTAAGATCTGATTAAGATTTACTAAACTATAGATTATGGATTAAACACCATGAGATTGGGCTTAATCACACAATTTAAAAGGGTAAGATTAAGATTTAGGTTTATGTCTAAAAGTGATCTATTGATTAAGGAAAATTCTATTAAGTCAAGTCAAACTTAATATGATGATTCTCCTATCCTAAATCTAAGATTGAAAGATAAAATAATCAAAATAAGTTGTAAAATTTAGAAAGTATTAAAACTAAAGTTTCATCCATTAAATAATTCATTTTATCCAATGAATAAAATCTAACTTACGATCTAGTCCTAGTCTTAGGAATTGTTTTAATATCAAGTGAAAGATCCTGAGAAAAAGACTTTTGGAAAATTATAGAATTTTACTAAGTTAATTGAATTACTGATTTTGATTTCTTAAATGATTCTATTAGAGTTCTAAGATTGGTTTCACTAATTTAGAAGCTAATTTAAGAGTTAAAGATGCTTAATTTGAATTTTGAGCAAAATGACTATTTTGCCCATACTTTAAAGTTCAAAAAGTTACTTTTTGAATTAGAGATCCAAATTAGACTTACTGCCCAACAATTTCTTATTGTCTAACATAAAGATAGACAGTAAGTACACTCAATTTGGATAAGAAACGGGTCCTATAGGTTCAAATTAAGGTTTTTTTACTTAAGGGCATTTTAGTAATTTACTTCTAATGGAATCTAAATTTTTAAGCAGTTTACTATTGCTTGCTATTCAAGGATTCCATGGAGTTCAAGAACACTTAATTCTAAGGTCAAATGGCTAAATTATAGCCATTTCAATTTTTAAGGGCAATTCGGTAATTTATCGATCAACGGGACAAAACTGAACTTTTATGTTTAAGTTCAAATTCAGCAAACTCAGTTTCTATAGCTTCCATATGGTATACTGAGTGCTTTAACAAGGAGTAGACCTAATTTGGATTTCAAATGATCAAGTTATGGCCTAACAAGGATTATAGGTATTTTGGTCTTATTTAATTTTCTATGATTCAGATCCTAAATATTATTTCAATTTAATAATGACACTAATATTCTAAGTTAGTTAGCACTTTGAATTTCTGAATTTGGAGTTGAATCGACTAAGTTATGGTCAATTGAAGACTAGGGGCATTATGGTTATTTTTAGGGTATGGTCCTAACTGTTATTTTCCAAATTAAGCTCCAAATGAGAAAACTAATACTACTACAGTAATTGGGTTGTTCTCTTGAGCATTTTAAGACCTATATTGCCTATGTTTGAATAATTAAGTTAAAAGTTGTGATGGTTTGTTTAGGACCTAAAATATCACTACGTTATACGTATCCTGAAATAAATTTTTGAATTATGTCATTTGATTCCTTTTATTTTTCTAAGAAAAATGAGATATATATTTGTTATGTTTGGATCATTGTACAAAAAGTTATTAAACTTTAAAGTTTTGAATTAAATAATTTAAATTAAATAGAATTTTTTTCTGTTCATTTATTCAATTTAAATTAATTTACTATTCATACCTATAATTAAATAAATTTACTGTATTAATTAATTAATTAATTAATTATCATTAGTGTGTTCTTAATTATCATTAATTTTAATTAATTATTATTTAATTTACTAATTAATTAAATATACTAATAATCAATTTGAATTATTATAGATTTTAAATATTAATTTACTATTTAATTAAATAAATTAATTCCACTATTTTAATTTAATTACATGATTAATTATTTAATTAAGTTAACTAATTAATATTAATAATATTTATTGATTGTAATTAATGCTAATTAGTTAATACAATTAACTTAATTAATTAAATTAATTAATCCTACTGACTAAATATTAGTTAATTTTAATTATATTGAAGTGTTTATAATTAAATAGTATTAATTAATTAAAGTAATTTAAATAACTAATTAATACCTAAATACCCTATTATTAATCTTTTAATCTAACTAATTAACTACTAATTAATACTTGATTAACTTACAAACAACAATTAATCCAATTATTAACTGTAATTTAATAATTATATCTCTATTTAAATTATAGGCTTTGTATATGCATTTAAGAATATATATATATATATAAATATATTTATTATTATTTTATTTGGAGAGATTTGATGGCGGTGGGACCCACCTGCCACATGGCGAGCTTTGACTAGCAACGGATTGCACAACGGGGCCCACAGCACTACGTGGCAGCTCTGGAGAAGCCACAGGACGCGGGGTGGGCCCAACGGCTCCGGCTGAAACGACCACAGCGGGACCCACATATGACGCCTGCTGATCCAAGGCGGGGCCCACGCGCGACACACGGGCGTATCTGCGTGCCCCAGCTAGCACCTGCGGGCCCCACAGATCACGAACGCGGACCCAGAACCCACGGGTCGGGCCCGGACGACCCGGCCTGACCCCGCGCCACATCGCCTTCCCCGTCTCATACCGAGGTGAGGGGCCTAGGGCACAGCTTTTGCCGGCCCTCCCGGCGGCGTTCGAGCTCGACCTACATGGCCGAGGGTAGGCCTTAACGAGGCCTACCCGATGACGGCTTAACCGTCGGCAAAGGTGGCCGGCACCGTCGGCTAGGGCTAACCTTAGCTGCTAGGGTTCGGCGAAGGAGTCCTAACGGTTTGTATTGTGGATCCTTCCTTGAATTCCCTCGATTGGGCTCGATCGAGATCGATCAGATCCGATCGATGACCGATCCATCGCATGCAAAAACGGTTCACAGTGAAATGACAATAATCAAACGGAGATCCAGGTAGTGGGGGGGGTACCTACCTTCGAACGGTTGAGAAGGAAGGTCAGGGTTCGAAGCATCAGCCGAGACTCGATCGCGCCAAACGGGGTCTCCAATGCGTTGGTACGGGCCTTAAGGCCTTCTGGGCGGACAAGGTGAGGCGGGGAGAAGCGCCGAAAGGCCGCGTGAGGCTACCGAGCGACGCGTGCTGCGGGCAGAGTCAGCGAAGGGGACGATGATCGAGAGCCGTTGGATCTGGCCCGGATCGACGGTTCCCGCGGATAGGATCCGTGGGCTCGGATCCGTGGAGCTAACGGATCGGATCTGTTATGCGGTATTAGGTCGGATCCGAAAGGCAGCAGGGATCTGACCCGATAAGGATTTCTTTTAATAATTAATATTAATTTAATTTTTAATTAATTAATTTTCTATTTAATTTAAATAATTAAATTGATTTTAGAAAAGTTCCAAATAATCACCCCTCGCTAATTTAAGGGTGAGGAACGCAATGGCGAGGTCAAATTTTCGGTTCGACGAGTATTTTAATTTCCAAATTTTTGGGATATTAAATATTATTAAAATTTTCGTCAAAATTTTGACAACTTCCGATCGACACGAAAACAACACCCCTAGCTAATTTGGGGGCAATGAGCGCAATGACAAAGTCCGTTTTCGATTTGAGGTTATTTTAGACAGGTCAAATTTTACGGTTTCTGGATTTTCCAAAATCAGGATTTGATCCATTTGACTTTTGATTTGGGTTATGTCTTAGTGGATGACTCCAAATGACCTGATTAGCACTTAGGATCAGGATTATGAATGAGATTAGCCCTAAATGACCAGGGTAATAACCTGGGTTGTTACAATATGCCACTCATGCTTGATAATTAATGAAATAAAGCGATCAATTCAAATCCAAATTAAGTGATCCAATATACTATTTTGATCAAGAAAATTTGTAGAATGCTAATTTACAATAAAAATCAAATTTTTGCTGTTAGTTTTCTTAATCAAGCCCTAATTACCTAAAAAATAGATTAGTGAATATTAGGATTTATACTTAGCCTAATTTCTTGATTTATGTCTCATTATCTTCCTTTAATAGAAAAGAACTTGATTATGCAATTAGATATATTTTCTTATACTTAATTTTGTTTTTCTCTCATTATTCATTCAAAATCTTAAATAATGAATATATAGATCATTAGTGCTCTAATGTTAGTGTTTAAGGTGTTTAATACCTCCTTAAATAGAGTAGAACCTAATTGTAAATTAAAATTTTATTTTCTATAATTTAATTTGCTAATCACTACTTAATGAGCCTAAACCCTAATTAGTGCTTATTAAATTCAATTCAAAACCAAATTCTGAGTTTAAAGAGTTAATATTCTCCTTAGATATTAAAAAACTATTTTGACTTATGAAAATTTAGTTTGGAACCCTAAATCATAAAGTCAACTTTTAGACCCTTAATGAATGGAATTTTGGTGATTTTAGGTAAATTTTAATTTAAAGTGAAATTAGAACTTCTCAATCTATTTATTTTCCTTAAAATTAGTAAACAGGGTATTTAAGATCTTGTTATGTTTAAAGTAAATCATTATCAGCCTCAATTGCTTAAACCCTAGCTTTTGCCCTAACTAAGTTAAGTAATCCATAAGTGAATGTGAATTTAAAATTCACATTTCTTTTCATAAATATTTAATTCAAGCTCTATAAATCATTTAGAATAAGTTTAGATTTGTTTATATCTATGAATCCTTCTTATAAGTTAAACGTATAATTGGATTAGAGCTTAGCATATAAGCTGGCGGTGAGAATCCACCATTTCCATCTTAAGTCTATATTCAGTATCTTAAGTATTTTTGTTTTTATTGAGTAATGGTTAGACTCAATAGATTATGTCTTAATCAATAATTGAGAGATTTCAGTTTCGATTAAACCCTAGCTTTTAGACTTTATGTTTGATTATTTCATTTTTGATCATTATTAGCTGTCATTATTAGTAGTATTAGAAATTTCCTTATCTTATTAAGTTTGATTACAGTCAATAAGATTTCCTCTAATTCATTGTTTGGAAAGTCTAATTTGAGTGAACCTAGACTTTAGATGTTTAGAACCTTGAGTAAGAGGCTCACACCCCATTCGTTGGATATAATATCTTACCTTTGAATCTTGATAATATTTATCAATAATAGTTTGGGATGATAAAATCTACCAAATAGGATGATTGATTTAATTATATAACTTCAGTAGGCGATATTATTTTGATTTTGAATTAGAACTTGATTAGTTCTAAAGTTTGACTTTATAGGATCGTGATTTTGAGATTATACAGGATAGTAGGATAGTGGAGATCCTAAACTTATATATACTCAGAATTATTAGAATAAATAAATTAGAAAATACAGGATACCATAGATCTTGTTTAGATTACTGCTAAAACCTTAGTTTGTTGCATTGCTTTACAGGATAATAGGATAGTTTAGATTATCTTGAACATGTTTAGAGTAATAAGGGATATTTGATGAATATTCAATATTAGCCTTGAAAGTCATGTCATTTTTGCATCAACTAAATTAACTATAATAAATTAGATAACAATTCAGTGGAGTATGTCCTAAATAATCTACCTCCTCAGTTCTTATTGTGTAGAATCAGATCGGAACCAACCATGAGTGTTGTTGGATGATACATGTGCGATTCTATAGTCCAGCTTGAGTTTAGACATAGTCCAGCTTGAGTTTAGCCTTAAGAGTGGCTAGATGATATATGTAGGAATTTTTGTTCAATGACTATATTTAGTCATTTATTGTTATAGCAAGTTTGTAAAATATTGATTTCAGTTTTGTTGCATACAATTCAGTTATATTTCTAGTTTTGTAATGCTTACTGTGCTCTCACATTTTTTTGGCATCATATATATATATATATATATATATATATATATATATATATATATATTACTATTTTTTTTTTATTTATATATAAAAGATGTCTTGATAGCTAAGTCAAAAGATACAAGAGGGGACTATTAGGTTACAAAGTCTAGACATCAAAAAATCCTAAAGACATCCCCAAAAAGTTGGGTCCCAGGGTTTAACTTAAACGGTCCTAGCGAATAAAAGTAGAAAATAATAAGAATCTTAAATGGTCTAAATAGATAAAAGGAGAGAAAATTAAAAAAAAAAAGGATACAACAGCATCTGATAGAAGAGAAGCATACAACAAACAACAACAACAAAATAAACTAGATTCGATTACTCATAGAACCAACACAAATCTAGACGCAAAACAAATCAATCAGATAACACAGCTCCTACGGCCAAACTGCATATAATCGCATAACAAACGGTCGCATTCCACAGGACAAAGAATGCTAAAGCAGGAAAATGCAAACTGTCTAAGTAGTTCAAAAACAAATATAACAAAATAAAGAAACAAAATAAAATAGACATAACTACTACAAACCAACGTCCAACAAATAACATATGAAACCAACGAGCATTAAACAACAATAGCAGCAAATTAATCTAGAAAAACCCCATTCCCAAAATGGGAAAAAAAAAATTGCTGTAAAGTGAAATAGAGGAGCCACCGAAAAAACTCCCAGAACTTAAACCTACAAACAAATCCTGCCACCGAAAAGAACCAGATAACCAATAGAAATGAAAACCAGCAGCTAACCAGGTAACCAACAAAATTTTTCCAGGTAGAAGGTAAACCAAAACCAGTAGTAAACAAGTGGTTGCTGCAAAAACAGGATCCAAACCTATCTAACAGGGTAAATAGAAACCCTAGCCAAAGACCCAATCATAAGCAAGGATCGACACAAATGCAAAAACTGAATGACAGAAACAAATGCCCATCAAACAACTTGGGCAAATAAAAATCAGCAATAGAAAAAGATGGAATGACAAAGATAGAATCAAAGAAAAACCAACACAAAAGCTTCCAACAAAGACTGGAGCTGCCGCGAATTAAGACCAATATTATCTTATATTTTCTTGACATTATGCTTTGCCCAAGAAAAATATTTAACATTAAAGGATATTAGAATACAATTAACATCAATATAAATGGCATTAATGATATTTGTTTGATGAAATGAAATATTATTATATTTTGTTTTATTCCTAGCATTCCATAAATGTCACAGGGTATAAGCATCAAATAAGGTACCCACAAACATATTTTTAGATTTATGAGAAAGCCATCTAAAAAGAATGTCAACAATTTCTCTGAGGTTGGTATTATCATTGTTCAGAGCAACCAAAATCCAAATAGCACGACTAGTACTGTTTTCTAAGAAAACATGATTAATCGATTCAATATTACTACAATAAATGCATTTAGAAGATTGAGAGTAGCCCGTCCATGTTTTGCATATTAATATCCACACTAATATAATTTTTTAACCAGGCACCATAAGAAAATGTTAATGATTTTAAGAACGCAGTTGTTTCAAATCCATAAAGGAAAGTAGGAGGGTCTTGAGGTCTACAATAATTCCACATCTTAATTTGCTTAATCTCGGCCATATCGTAAAGATAAGAGTTAGCCTATTTGATATCATAAAACATAGGCTTCCGAATAGTAATTTGATTTGCCAAATCAGAGGGGAGAATGTCTTGGATAAGAGAGATATTCCAGCCAGCGGTTGAAGAAAAGTAATCTCCCAATGATAATTTTGGAGAGGCAAAATTGGCAAGAGAATTAGCAAGCACACCCAAAAGACTCCAGGCATCATACCAAAATTATGAAGAAAGGTCTAGATCATCCCAAACAAGGGATTTTTCAATGAGAGTCTTGTGATTGAGCATCTGCCGCCAAGTTGGGGAATCATTAATTTTACAATTAGTTTGGGTTAACCTAAATGGAATTAGAAGTCCAAAAATTGCATGAAAGTTTATAAGAAAAGGCTTTGTGGAAAGAATCCAAGAAATGTAAACCTAACCCACCTTCTATTAAAGGAAAAGCAATTTTATCCCAAGAACACCAAATAGTTTTTGAATCTCTACTATGGTGCCAAAGAAATTTATTGAAGGTGGTTTTAATATTATTAATAATGCCCTTGGTGGGGGAGGTGAGTTCCAACCAATATAGAGGGATGGTATTTAAAACATAATTGAGAAGAATCAGCATACCACCTTGAGACAAGTGTTTGAGTTTCAAACCATGATACTTTTTGAAAATAGCTTTAAGGTGATCTTTATAAATATTATTTTGGTTATGACCCAAGAAGAAGAGAATTCCAAGATAAATAAAGGGAAGCTTGCCTTGATTAAATTTGAGTATATTATGGATGGAATTGATTTGATGATTAGGCACATTGCAACTTGTAAAAAAGAAGGATTTGCTATCATTAATTTGTAACTCAGAATCAAGTTCGAGCTTGGAAAGAAGAGACTCAAGCTTGTTAACATTTCAAATAATACCATTTAAGAAAATGATAAGGTCATCAACATAAGCAAGGTGAGAGACCACCAATTTCTCACCTATGCTGTAATGTAAATTAGAGTCCTTAAGGAAGAAATTATTGATATTATAAAGTAGTGTAAGGCTAAGATAAACAGGATATGAGAGAGAGGATCCCCTTATCTCAGGCCTCTTTCAAATTTGAAGAAACCATGGGGTTTGCCATTCAATATAATAGAAAATCACTTGTTGTGAATAGAGTGCCTTATTTTAGAAATAAAAACTATCATTAAAACCATAAGCTTTTAGCATAGTAAGAAGAAACTTCCAATTGATCTTATTGAAAGCTTTTCTAAAATCAAGTTTGATGATAAGGTTATGGCCCCTTCTTTGGTTTTTGAGGCTGTAAAAAAGTTCTTGGGTAGCTAAGATATTGTCTTGAATTTTGTGACCAGGGACAAAACTATATTGATTAGGCTCAATGAGATTAGGAATAAAATTCTAGAGCCTATTAGAAAGTATCATAGAAATAATTTTATTTAAGGTAGAACATAGGCTGATGGGCCAAAAGTTAGATCACCAAAGAGCCTTATATTTATTAGCAAAGAGAGAGAGTATAGTATGCATAAATAATTTAGGTAAGGGAACCTCACAAGAGAATTTCTTTATACCATTACAAACATCAATTTTGATGATATGCTAGAACTGACAGAAGAATTCACTAGGAAAACCATCAGAGCCAGAGCAAGTATAAGCTTTTAAGTTCTTAACAACATCCCAAATCTCTTCCTCAGAAGGCATTAAATTAAGGAAATGATTGCCTTCTTCGAAGATTTGAAAACCAATGAAATAAAAATTGATGGGATTAGTAGTGATACTACAAGAGCCAAATTCATCTTTGAAATGATTGATAACAGAATCTTGAATATCAGAGGAGTTACAAAGCTTGATAGAATTAGGGGTAACAATCTCATTAATATGATTAATATGTCTCAATTTGTTAACTTAGTTATGGTAGAAAGTAGTGGTCCTCTCCCACACCATTTTCCAATTAATACTACGCCTTTATTTCCAAAAAGTTTCAACGTCATTATGCTTTTGAATGTAGATAACCTTAGCTTTGGAAACAATAATTTTATTAACATCAAAAGATTGAGCTTCATAAATAGCTTCAAGAGAGTTAACCATGTTTTCATTTCAATTATCTTTGTTAAGCTAAGATAATTGAAATCTAAAGGACTTAGGAAGATAATGAACATGATTCCAAGAGGACTAAATAATAGGTTTGGGATCTGAGGTAGTAGAGTTCAGAGAAAAGCTTATATAATGAGTGAAAGAGTTAAACCAAAGATTATTAATGAAAAAATGGTCAAGCTAGGCAAATTTTTCTATTGACTGACCAAGTGAAAAAGGCTCCATAATGCTTAAAATCATCAAGACCACAATCTATAATAGAAGAATTAAAATTGTAGGTAGACTCAGCATGGTTGGAGGCATAACCTTTATATTCAATAAAGTTAAGCACAACCTTGAAATCACCTCCAACAACCCAAGGGATTAAGGTTTGGCTACAATTTTTCAAAAAATTCCATAAAGGAATACGGTCGTCGGTTCACTTATTATTTACATGAACAAAAGTGGCCAAAAATTCCAAATTCAAGTTGTGAAATCTGATGTGAATAGCTTGGTCATATTGATCAATAATATTGGCTTCCTAAGAATTGAACTAGAACACCCATATATGATTTGCATTAGAGGCAATAATATTCTCAAAATTGGCAAACTTATATATTGAGGATATGGAATCCAGTTTAATTTTGGGTTCTAAGATAGCACCAATATTAATCTTATTGTCTCCAACTATGTGTTTGAATCTATTTTTAGAAGAAGCATTACCAATGCCTCTAATATTCCAACAAAGAATGTTCATAATTAAACAATAGATGGTCCCTCTGGGAACATCTAACTCTTTTCATTAGTTAAGATAGTTTATTTATTTAACGATGAATGTAAGCTGTATTTATTAATAGATAGTAAACCCACATTATATCTACTGGATACATATTTGTTGATGAATTCGTTGTTGACAGTGCTTTTGGGTTTATAGGCAGTATTTTTGTTCCTTTTATCTACTTTTTCATCAATTTTGTGAACTAAGACTTTAGAAAAATAGCTTCAGATATGGGTGATCTTTCAAAACCCATTTCTCTTAATTCCTTTGTAACTATGCTAGAGTAAGTTTTAATAGTGTTGCTAGGAAGAAATTCAACCTTATAACCTTCAGCACAGTATACAGAATTATCTGGAATAAGAGAATCAACTTTAGCATTATCAATTCTATAATTAGTAACAACCTCATTATCAATAATACTAAAATTTAAAGGAATAATAGAAGTGTCAACCACATTAACAGTAATAGCATTATCAACATAAACATTTTTTATACCTGCATTATCAACATTAGTAGTTTCCATATTAGCAATAAAGTTAGCGAAGATAGCATTATTAACATCAACAATTTTAATACCAGTAACATCAAATAAAGAAGATATAACAGGAACAAAAACAAACTCATTTCCAGCATCATTAACAAAATAAATAACAGATTTAATATGAACATAATTAATAATTTCCATTATATTGTCAACATTAACTTTATTAGAAAAAACTAGAGTAGAAGAATCATGAGCATTTATATCAACATCATTTCCTTGATTGATAAAGTCATACTAGATAGTAGCATTAATATCATTTGCACTGAGAAGAATTTCTATAACAGTTACTTTATTGATATTATCCTGAGCATCACTTATAGAAAGAACTTCAATAGAGTTAGGAATGACCATATCAACAAGATAAGTAGAATTGCAAGGAACCTCATTACTAGAGGTAGTAGTGAATAATTTTTTAATAAATTGAATATCATTTGAGCTAGAATTAACTAAATCAATATTGATTCTTAAAGTATATTTTCCATCTAAAATAGCATCACTAGAGTTTTTAGTAAATGAAGCTACAACAACAAATTTGTTAGTTCTAAGAAAACAAAAAAATTCAATGAAACCTATTCATCAATAGGAAAAATGCTAGTATTATTTTTCATATTTTTAGATAAAGCATTAGGATTAGAATCATCATCATTGCACATCATACCATTTTCAGAAGCTATTCCTTCAAAGTTAGCTTTAGTAATATGATCATTAGTAACCCAAACATGAAGGAATTCACCAATATTATCAATATTGGAGACAACCACATTTTCAAAAGTACCAAATGTTGTACCCATGTTATTGATAGGGGATAATCACATTATTACCCTTATCCCTAACATTAGCTTTAGAACTAACATTAGCTTTAGAACCATATTGGCCCTTTCATAGTTTTCAAAATAATAGTTTAACTTAACCACCAGACTTATAACATTCAGAGAGAAAGTAATCTCCCTACACATCATACTAATAGGACTGCTTCTATCATTATGAGGGCATGAAGTTGCGTTATGCCCTTGAACTTGATACTAGTTGCATTATAAATAAATGCAGTTGAATTTGAGATATGTTGCTTCACTTATCTCACTTTGTTAAGTTATAAATGCTTTATTTATAACTTTTATTTTTCGTTGATTGCTTGTTGCACCTAAACTGCTAAGGTTAATTTGTGATATCTTAAATTTTTAAAATAATTTATCAGCCTAAAATGTACATATACAATTTTTCTAACACAAGATATCTTTATTTTCTTGGCTAGGGCTTTGGCATGTAAAAACTAGTATGTCAGATCTAGAGTTTTTTGAGGAGTTTGTGCTAGATGAGGAGCAGGAGCAGGAGGATGATCATTCTATGTCTTCTTAGCTTGAATTGTTGTTTTGTTTGGGAGAGAGTGATATTTTATTTTTCATTCTCTTTTTTTTTTGCAACATTTCAGCTTGTAATAATTAGATTATATACTTGAATGCTTCTTTATTTTCAGCACTTTTATATCTGAGAGGTATATTTCTACTATTCTTTTTATATTGCATAAATATGTAGAATGCGTGTATTTTTATTATAGCTTCCACACTCGATGATAAATGTTTTCTTAGTTCAGTGTAGTACTCTGAATTATCATTATTATTACATAAAAATTTAGAGCACTAAGGTTCTCACTCTTTTTTCAAATATCTGAATACTTAGTTACTTAGATATCCCAGCATTGTTAGTGTGGGCAACATAAGTGTCTCTCAGCATAGATTTATGGTGTGGACACTGATTCTGAGATCTACAAGTGATGACCCATCCCGGTTCTAATAATCTTTCATTTGTGCAAGCGGCGGGGTGGGGCACGATAATAGTACATTATTACATGATCCAGTCATTTCAGTTCTTACCTGTGAACTTTCTAGTGCCAAGATTTATGCATATTAGAATGCTAAATTTATTTTCAGTCTATTTATCACTAGTTTACTAGTACTTTTAGCTACTTAGCATATTTTTCAGCTGATCAGATTCCTTTTAAAAATTTTTTCTGCCTATCTTGTATGTTAATATAGATATATATATATATATATATATTACTGCCTAATCCTTGTTACAACTATTAGATTTGAGGCATATTTCTTGCTTATCTCATGGTTAATAAGTTATACATTCATTATTAATAACCTTACTTGTTTCTTGTTTCTTGTTGCAGCCTTAACTATGTTTAATTATCTAAATGTGATATCTTAAATTTACTTAAAAAATTTTTTACACTTAGACTTATTAAAGTCTAACCAGATTCCTCTTTTTGATTTAGCAGTACTGTAATGCCTCACCCCGCCGCAATGCACAACAGAATATTGTTAGCGATGGAATGGGTCATTACTGAAGGAATAAATCATCCTGGCTCATCACCAACCCATTGCTCATTATGAGTTTAAAAGAATCCAATGAGTTTTACTTTCATGCAACAATGGCTGCTGAGGCTAGTTATTAAGATAGGTATAAGATCCTAATCTTAAACCATATGGCTCCTATACATTAGAATATAGTGATTTATGAAAGGAATAACAAATGTATATGGAGTAAGGTTGTAAATATATATTTTTCACATGACAATACTAAGCATAAGGTAGAATATATATCAAAGTGCATAAGCTCAGACATTCATTCATAACATCCATCACGAAAGCTATATAAACATTCATCTTGAAAAATAAAAGTAAATTACATCTAGAGTTAATTATTACAAACTAGAATATAAAATGAACAGTAAAGTAAATCTCTCATCTCATAATAAAAAATAGTAAACTAAAATCAACACTACAACAACTACTAATCCCTCTACCTACTCTTTAAGCTCCTGAATCTCCTCTAAAGTTGGCTCCACAAACTGCTCTGAACCTGACATATCAGTTTCACATATAGAGCCCTAGCCAAGAAAAGAGAAAATCTTTTGTTAGACAATTAGTCTAAGTATATTTTAGGCTACAAATAGTATTTTCTTGCATTTTAAGGGATATTATTCAACTTAACAACAAAATAATCAAACTGTAGGCAACTGTAATAAAACTATTATAGTAAAGCCAAATATTAAAATTAGAGGCATAGTAATACTGAAGCAGAGCAAGTGTTCATGAAAATAAATCCATTGAAATAAACTATAAATTGAATACGATACAAAATTTGAGCTGTACTGTATGCCATTGTATATGCATCTGGATATTCCACTGAGTAATATACAAGTATGCATGACCTTGATGCAATATAGCATCCCACATTTCTTAGGTGTGCTCCGAATCACACTGCTAATAGATCCTAGGTGTGTTACTCATCGCATTGCTAATGATATGTTATGCGTATTCTATTCATGTTATGATAAAATCCAATGAAAAAATGATCAAGAGATCAAATACATAAAAGATAAAGACACATCACTTTTTTGTAATCTAACTATTTATCTTGTTTCACATTAATAAGCACATTAATCTAAATGCCATAATATTCAAAGTTCTTAATCATAGAAGTTATACACTTTAGATTCTAATTCAACTAAAATTAATTTATGAGTATATTATTAAATAAACCTAAATTACCACATGTTAAGAGTACATACACATAACTAGCATGTCTTAAGAAAGGTACTATTGGAATCTTGGGTTATTTAACTACACTTATCCCTGCGCACAGGGATAAAAGACATATTGTAACAATCCTAGGCTGTTACACTGCTTAATATGGACTAAACTAAGTTTTAATTATCATGTAATTAGACTCAACTAGTCATTATATCCTAACCTTGAAAATTTGTGGTTAATCGGACCTCAATTGTGTTCATTGGCTATTTTGCCAATTTTAGGATTCAAAAAATTTGCTAAATTAATTTGATCTCCAAATAAAAATCTAATTGCATTTTTAAATTCCTCATCCCTAAATAAGCTAGGCGTGAAATTTTGGGAATTTTCGGAGGTCATTTAGACCTAAATTGGGTTAAATATCATTTAAACTAGTTAATTTAAATAATATTAATTTTTAAATTGTTTTTAAATCCTGAAGGTCGATGGATCAATTGAATCTCCGTTGTCCCATATTTTTGAGCCTAGATCAGGCGATCCATGTTGAATGATCGAGTGGGTCCTTTGATAGTCGTCAAATCGCAATCGCAATCCTACGGCTGTAGCTGTTCTCGCAATCAACTGTTAGAAAAGAGTAGATAAGGACCACCCCATTGAATTGACTAATCCACTAAATGGTTGGGACACATCTACCCATAGTAGGTCTTTGTCCTCGAGGCTTTAGTCAAGCAGTCTCCTGCCAACAATCACAACTGATTCCCCCCACACTAGACATATGGTGAATCCCATTTTCCTCCACTCTCCCCCGTGCTACAATGAGCTTATGTAAGTTTTCTTCCAGGACTACCCCTCGAGGGTCGGACCCATGGTCCATCTCTCTTGGGCTGGCCATAAATAGCTAGTCCAAGCTTCACAGCGACTTCAAGGCTATAAATAACCCTTAATTTGCTAGTAGTGAGCTCTTTGCTCACTGCATTTATTTCTTCATGCCCAAATTGCACCCAAGGAGCTCCATGTGTTTTGCTAACATACTTACAATCCAATCAACAGCTAGCATCTCATGCTTCAGTCCTTGGCAATCAGTGGGTGATATCTAGAGTTCAGACTCCCAGCTTGTGCAGATAACCTTCAAAAGCTTCTACAATCGCTCGTAGCTCCCGAGCTGTGCCCATCCTCATCTAACTAGGTACCACCATACTCTTGTAGTGATCTATGTGAGCTCATTTTTCTATCAATTGTGTTTTGTTTCATTGCCTTGATGTTTGATCCCTGTGTAGGGATTTAGTTGGTTGTTAGATGTTGGTATAAGGGTTAGCCTTAGATCTAGTTGTGATTCTTCTCAAATTAATGAAGAATCATCAAATTCCCAATTCTGTTAATATATCACAGACAATTGACACTTAATTGAGTGTTTATTTGTCAGTGATTTCTATTACTTATTGTCCTCTCGCAAATTGTGAATCCTTAGGCATCCGACTAGCTAGTTTGGGTTGTCGACAGCTTGACATGCATAATACTCTACAGTACTTTGGTGTGAGTAGGGTCTTGAAGTTTCAGGCATTCACTCAAGGTGATGTTAGGGGTGTTTTCTCCATATAGATTCACTAAAGGTGTTGGTATTAGTAGATTATTGAAATTTCAACCCTGCGGGGAGTTATAGATTGTGGTCTAGGCATTTGAGAGTTGCGCCATATTCGAGGTTGAGCCAAGGGGCTTTTTTCATCTAAGGATGCACTGTGAGCTGGTGAATGTGTCAAAATAAAATTTAGGGCTTGGTAGTGTTTGCTCGATTAAAGATTCGAACTGGAGCATAACCTTAATTCTTCTCACGCAGTCGAGAATTCTTCCACGTGATGGTAAGCATTATCGGGCCAGGTTGGACCCCGTCCTGGGTGAAATGGAAAATGGGTACTTAAATTAACTCGATTAACTATAATATTATTATTTCTATAAAATCAATTGGAAAATTATTAATCATATGAAAACATTCAAAATAATTTTATTAAATAAAATGCTCAATTTAAACCCAAATAATATGATATAATATATTATTTTGATCAAAAAAATGTAAAGAATAATAAACTATAATAATATTTAAGTTTTGGTAATTTTTTTTAATTTATCCTGATTACTCTAGAAACTTGATTAATGAATATTAATCTCATTTCTTGACCAAAATGCTTGATTAAGATCTCTAAATCTTTCTTAGACAAAGGAGAACAT
Source organism: Gastrodia elata (assembly GCA_016760335.1). NCBI lineage: Eukaryota > Viridiplantae > Streptophyta > Magnoliopsida > Asparagales > Orchidaceae > Gastrodia > Gastrodia elata. Next base: position 1,744,642 of record CM028677.1, on the reverse strand, counting down.
AACTCTGTAGTTAGAAATATTTTTTGTTATCTAATTTCACTTATCACTGCATAATTATCCTAAACCTTGATTTGTGAATAATTAGCTTAATTAAGTGATATGGAACCCATAAGTAAGCTTAAAAACCATTTTCATAAATTAATTTAGCTAATCACCTTTAAATGACCTAAATCTTGATTAGTGATCATTAAGGTTAATTTAAGTCCATATTAGATGGTTAAGGTGCCAATCCTCTTCTTATACAATAATAAATCAATTAGAATTAAGTAGATTCAATTTAGAAACCTAGAACCTAAAATCCTTTTTATGACCCTTAAAGAGAGGTATTTTGGCCATTTTAACCAAGTGTTGTTTTAAGTGCCATTAAGACTTAAAAAATTTGTTTATTTCCTTAAAATTAGTGAATCAAATGTTTAGAACAATTTAAGATCATTAGACTTGTGAAATTAGATTTTAAGGGATAACCCTAAATTTCCTTGAGTTTAATTAATGTTAAATGTTAAAATTCCTAATGTGGATGTAGGATTCACATTTCTTTCACTTTAAATGCATTGAATGCTTATAAAATCAGTTCTAATCAATTTAGACTTTTCCTAATGTTATTCCAAAGTGATTCCATAAGTAAATTCTTAAGTAAAATTCATGGAAAAATCTTTATGTACTTAAACTATAGATTTTCATCACTAGTTTTTAATAAATTTAACTCTATTGAGTAATGGAATTACTCAATAGATTAAATCTTGTTTAAATATTTGAAGTTATAAGTCTAATTATTTTATCTTTTGACTTTAGTCTTTTAGCCTTTTTAAGATTAGAAATTCAAACTTAATGAAATTTCTTTCCTAAGAATTCTCAACCATTAGAGTAAGAATTTTGAGAATCCCTAGAACCTTAGATGCTAGCACTTAGGATTCTGAGCTTAAACCTCAATTTTGGAGTTTAACTCTAATTCCCTTAATCTTGATTACTTTGATCAAGATTGGTTATGGGTTAGTAAAATACATCAATTATGTTGATTGATTAATTATTTAACTTCTATAATAAATATTATCTAATTTTAAATTAGAACTTGTTAAGTTCTAATGTTTAACCTTAAGGCCATAAATCTGAGATTATAATTGATAGTAGAATATTGGTGATCTTGAACTTGTATTCTCTCAAAATAGATAGTACGGATAAATTATATAACAACATAGCCCATATGTGTTTTAGAGTCTTGCTTACTATTAACTTTGTTGCTTTGTATTCCTTATTTTTGAGCTTTTTTTGTTATCTTAACCATATCATATAAGATGAATTTGATGCATGAAATAAAAATATAGAAAATTAGGATAATATTTGTATTAGGTTCATGACAGACTATTTTTATATGTTTGCACTTACATGCAAGTGCACGTGGTCTGAAGTAATATTTGAGATAGTGAGATCCCGAGATTTATCGTCCTCTATGAACATTATTGGTTTTGTTATTAAAGTGTACTAGAGTTTACTAATGTTTAAATGATGGATTTGGCTTATGTTGATAAATAGTCTAGATCTTAGCAAAAAAAGTCTCTTTTATCATAAACTACTTTTAGAGAAAATAGGGAGAGTTAGGTTTCAGCATTTTACTCATCACGACATCTAGATCAGAGATAAAAGTACATTCATTGATAATTTAAGAGTATAACACTTCCTATCTTGATTTGTTACATGCCTACGTCCAACCATCCCCAAAGAGGGTTTAGGTTGCCATTCAATAGAAAATGCAGAAAAGTATACAAGTAATGGAAAGCATTTGCATGGCTTTTACAGGGAAGAATGTAAGTTAGAAGGTAATACCACACAGGGAACTGCTGTCGCATTCACCAGCTTGTCTTCCCTTTTTACAGCTCTTCTTCCTCGCATCCAAAACCATATCTTATCTCTTTTCAAAATACTGCCTTCTTCCTTCATTGTGGGAGGGTGTAACTCTCCTTCTCTGTCACTTGCAAAAGTTGGTGGTAACTTATTTCTTAGCTTAGCCAAAATTAAGAACCTTTTCTTAATATTTTATCCTCCCTTTTATAGACTCCTTTCAGCTATTTCAGATTTAATTCAGCCAATAAATCTTATTTAGAAAATTATGTTTTCCTTTAATGATCATTTCTATAATTTCTTGGTAATGAAGGGTTCAAGCTAGTGGCATTTATGTAATTGCTGTGTAAGAGAATTAATTCAGCCCTTTGCTCTCCACCATGCGACTTTGAATGCTGTTGGCTGGTAGTTTTTACAATAAGCACTACGACATGCTGTAGCGCCTATGTTTTTGTTTTTATACCACTGCAGCGTGCTGTAGCGTGTGAGTTTTAAGTTTTGCAGTGCTGCGGTGCACAGTAGCACCAGAGTCTCTGTCTTGAGACTGCTACGATACGCGGCAGTGGGATGCTTTCTAAATTTTGCTAAGTCTAGGCAGCAATTGCTTCTGCTGTAGCGTGCGATAGTGCCCAGGCCTCTATTTGGTTATGCTATGGCTCGTGGTAGTGCCAGTGTCTCTATCTTGAGATCGCTATGACGCGCGATAGCACAGAGAGCTCTGTGTTGGTCCGTTGCAGCGCACGATAGCGGTGAGCTCTCTGTCCTGATCCACTACAGTGCGCAGTAACACTGAGCTCTTTGTCCTGATCCACTGCAATTCACGGTAGCGCGGAGCTCTCTGTCTTGTTCCGCTGCAACGTGCCGCAGTGGTTTTCTTCTAGATTTTTAGAATTCAGCCCAAGTTTCAATTTAGATCCCCTTTTGTCCTGAACACAACAAGTTTTAATTCAGATCCCCTTTTGTCCTGAACACAATAAAAGCATATCAAAGTATGCATTTCTTATATAAAAAGTGTTATTTTTATTAACCTAATTTACTATAAATCCCAAAATTATTACACCCCCACACTTAATTTCTTGCTCATGCTCGAGAAAGCACAAAATTAATTTTTTTTTTATTTTCTTAACTTTCACAATTCAAAAGGATGAGTGCAAAATTTTTTGTCATTTATGATTTGACTTAAGAAGGTGATTAGAGAAACATAAATTCCAAAAGTCCCATACCAGTTGCATTTTTTCTTTTCCTAACTCAATTTTTTTTCTTTATAAATGGATGATGCTTGACTTATATCTTCGAGGGGTGGTTCAATATTTCCTTAATTTGGAAAAGTTAAGAATTGGTGCTTTAGAATTTGCTTGTGCATACGTGCTTCTTCTTACAAACGATATTTTTCTTCATCTTTTTTCTCAATTTTCTCAGTTCAGTTAAGAGAGATATTTTCTTCATCCCTGAATTTGCTTTTTACATTCAATTCAAGGGAGAGACATTTCTGCATCCCCATCTATTTAATTATTATATTTAGTAAGTCCTATAGAAGCCTAGCACATTCTTTATTTCACCATTTCTTGTTCCCCTAACCAAGTTCCTTGATTCCTCACCCCCACACTTAGATTCAAGCATCATTCATATTTAAAAATTTTAAATACTTGAGTGATTGGAGAGTAAACCCACTGAGCACAAAAAATTTTAGAATCATTTCATGTCAAATGTTCACCTTTTCTTAAGTACTTTTAATTGCTGAAGTTTTTCACATGTTCCATAACAATTAAAATGTGCACATTAAAAATTTAGAAAAATATTAGGAGGCAAGATTGAAAATTTCAGTCAGCACAAGTTTCAATATAGTGGGAGAATGCAAATTTACTAAGATTTATCAAAACAAATAAAGTACAAAATAAAACAAAATACAAACAAAAGAAAAGAAAATTACAGCTTATTCATCGTCTTCCTCTTCTTCTTCATCTTCTTCAACCTCATCTTTTTCATCCTCATCTTCTTCGGGCTATTATGAGTTTGAAGGGCGTTCATACTTTGTGGGTTGTGGGAGGACAGACTCTCCTGGTTCACCATGCAAGCTCCAATTCAATAACAAATTTCTAAGAGCTGTGTGGAAACATGCAGGAATTGGAGCTGCTTAGAGAGTGGTTTTGTTATACCGCCTGTCTTCCATAAGACACTTTCCTATTTGCAATTGATAAGATCTCATCTTAGTCAATCCTTTATGCATTTTTTTGAGTGTTGACATTATACCCGAGAAAGTAGAAGCCTCTCTTTTCTTTTCTTGCTCTTCTTACCCTCTTGAAAATGAGAGTTTAAGATGTGTCAGGTAAGAGGAACACAAGGAGGGATTATTGTGTCACTAGATGATATTTTGACCACCTAGTCAATGCAAATCCCAAAATCAATGATCCAAAGCTAAAGCGGCGCACGACCCAGTCAAAGCATTCCATAGTTGTTCAAGAAAAATCTTGGAGATATGGATATCTCCAGAATGTTTGATTGCACATATTAATATTGCTATTAACCGGGTCACCTCACTTAAATGCCCAAATGGTATTATTTATCTTAAGATAAGGACATGCCATGATTTATATGAGTCCCTAAGGAGAGCTCATGGAATGTTGGCAAGGTTTCCTCTCCAGGCAGCATCATGAAAGGTGAGGGCACCTTCTATTGATGCATAATCAAACTCTGAGTTCAGCAGGGCTTGGTAGGCACATTCCTCTCAAATCCTTAGCTCATAAAAATGCTCAATCTGCTATAGCCCAAAACTAACAACCTTCCCTCGTACAAAAAATTTATGCCCATTCGCATTTACTGTAATGTCATAAACTTCCTACACGAGAGATGGGTAAGATTTGGTCTGCATGCTGACCAAGTTTTCCCACCCCCGAAGTGACACATCAGCATGGAAAATAGGATAGGGGAGTTTAAACCCCCTCTCCGGGATGAGTTTTTTTGTGATATGACCTGGACGAAACACTATTCTGCCTCAACTAGAGAAAACCTTTTATTACTGAAAGAGCCTCCAGATGTTGAGGCTGCAGCTCCCTTGCTTGCCACACTTTTCTTTTGGGAGGCCATGGAATAGATCAAAAGGTTTTGGATTAAAGAGAAGTAAGAGCAAGGAAAATTTCTAAGGCATAAAGTGAAGCACACTTCCCCTCCCCTATTTATATATCCCAGGATTCTAGCATAATAGCATTCTAACACACTAATAATTGGTCAAAGTGGTCCTTAAGGCATGCAATAAGTGTGTATTGAAATCAATTCTTGGAAAGAGAGAAAGAAAAGTCTTTTCAGCTTTTATAATAGGTTACAGTATCGAAGGTGCACTGTAGCGACTTTGACTGCTTGGGAATTCCCAAAAGTCAATAAAGGCACCAACTGTGCATCGCTGCAGCGAGTGATAGAGCCCAAGTTTCTGTTTAATTCTGCTATAGCGCGCTACAGTACTGAATTCCGCTACGGTGCGCTTTAGCACCTATTTTTTTTTTTTTTAAATTTGAAATAAAAGACTCAAATAAATGTGTGTTGCCTCCCATTAATGCTTGGTTTAAATTGATCAGCCCAACCAGTTTAAGAACCAAAGTGACTATTTATTTGGGGGTCTTTCTTTCCAAATTTAATGAAGTGTGTGGGTGAGCACTAACAAAAGTTGTGCTCAAACCCATCATTTCAAAGTGCTCTTTTTGCTCTTCCTTTTCCTCAAAGTTGGGTCTAGGAACCCCCTTCTTTTTCCTCCTACCACTTCTAGTTTTCTTCTTACTTTTTGTCTGCTCTTTAGCATTTACTACAGATGAGGTGCTTTTGCTACTCACAAAATTTTGATCAGTTAACCTAAGATTCTCTAGTTCAATACCCCTTTGAGGTAATTCCCCCCTGAGTTTTCTTCTCTAATGCATTTCCATATTCTTTTGTTTGTAACTATAGGTTTAAGGTTTATATCCTCAGTTTTTCCAATTATTTTATTTGTCATTATCCCCCTTGCTACGTCTATGATTTCCTTGGTGGTTGTAAAAAAAAGTCTTCAGAAGATGATAGTGGAATTTTCATTTCATCTATCCCATTCATATATTATAAAATTAGTGGGAACTATAAGGCTTCCCAAACCCTCGATGATATTCTTGACCACACCTAAAGGGGTTAATGAATCTAAGTTGGGAAACTCTAAAATGGTAGGGGTGCTCTCCATCCCCCTAATTCCTAGTCTTTTATAGATGTAATATGGCATCACATTGACTGAGGCTCCTAGATCACACAAGGGATCTAAAAGAACCTCACCCTTGATGAACCAAGGAATATTAATCTGACCAGGGTCCTCACATTTTTTTTGCAATTAAGCACTCTTCTAAAATCTTAGCACTGATTGCCCCAGCTCCCCAATCTTCAGTTTCCCTTCCATATCTATTTTCTAGGCAGTCCTTCTTTATCTTATCAAAATAATGAAGCTAACTGTCTCCCTAGGTTTCACTTCAGTCGAACTAGGTAAAGTTCCCTGCTGGCGAATGAATAACTGTTGGGAAATTTTTCCTAGTTAGACTTCAATGTTTCTAAGGGATGCCTCAATCCTTTGGATTGGGGCATCATGATGGTTTATAGTCATTTTAGTTCTTCTCATAAAATGAGTAGTTTCTGCCTTAAAAGTATTGAATGCTCCTTCAAGGCCCACATTTTGGGGTTGCTGGTTATTGCTATAATTTTTCCCTTGTCTATTTGTGAGTTATTTCCGTTAAAATTTTGATTTGTGTTGTTGCCGCTCCAAGAGAGATTTGGATGATTTCTACATACAGGATTATAAGTATTGGAGTAGGGATTATTTAGCTCATGGTTTTGGTTTACATTATTGTTCTTTAAGTAATTTACTTGTTCAGTGTTTGAAGGTCCGAAAGGGTTATTTAAGTTATAGTTGTCACTACTATGTTTACCTCCACACAAATCACAATAAATTTCTTGCACATTATTCATATGCATGTTTCCAGTTCTTTGATTCAGAGTGCTTATCTCATTCTGGAAGGGCTAAAATCTAGTTTTCCTCCTTGACATTATTAACTTCTTTCTTATTAGGGTTAAGCCTTTTAGTAGGCCATTAATAAGCATCGTTGGCCATCTCTTTTAAAAAGTTAAAAGCCTCTTCTTGGGTTTTCCTACTTAGGACCCTCCAGTAGCTGCATCAATTAGGGTTTGAGTGGGTGCATTCAGTCCATTATAAAATGTCTGAACTTGCATCCACTGTGGGAACCCATGATGAGGACTACGCCTCAGGCACTTCTTAAAACATTCCCAGCTATCATAAAGTGTCTCCCCCTTATATTAGCTGAAGTTGATCATCTCAATTCTCAACCTAGCTGTCTTCGCAGGTGAAAAATATTTGGCTAGGAATTTCCTACCTAAATTATCCCAGGGGCGAATTGTGTCACTAAGCAAAGAGCTAAGCTAGTTTTTTGGTTGGCTCTTAGAGAGAACGGGAATAGCCTAAGTTTAATGGCATCATTAGTGACACCATTATACCTAAATTTATCACATATCTTTAAAAAGTTAGAGATGTGTGAGTTTGGATTGTCAGTGGCTAACCCCCCAAACTGACAATTTTGAACCATATTTAGGGTTGATGGCTTTATCTCAAAGTTATTAGTAGCTATGTTTGGCTTAATAATTGCATGAGGGATTCCCCTCACAGAAGGAAAAGCATAGTCTCTCAAGGCTCTCCCTTTTAGCTCTCCTACTCCCCCCACGGGATTGTCATCTACATTATCCATTTCTAATTTAGCTTAATTTAAAATAAGTTGTTCTCTCCAAGCTCATAAATAAGTTCTTTCTATTTTTGGAATAAAAAGTATATCAGAACAGTCTCTTCTATTAATGCAATCCTAGTTTCTATTCAAGGTGGTTCAGTTTACAGCAATAGCAATTACAAAAAAATGAAGAAAGTATGTAACTAAAAGTATGAACAAATATATATGCAAAAATAGAAAAATATATGCAAAAAATAAAAGAAAATTTAAATCATTATTTTCTACCTAGTTTTCATAAATATAAAACCGTCAAACCATTCCCCGGTAATGGTGCCAAAAACTTGGCAGACTGTTTTTGTACGTCTGTGCTTACACGCAAGTGCACGTGGTCTGAAGTAATATTTGTGATGGTGAGATCCTGAGATTTATCGTCCTCTAGAAATAGTATTAGTTTTGCTATTAAAGTGTACTAGAGTTTATTAATGTTTAAATTATGGATTTGGTTTTTGTTGATAATTGGTCTAGATATTAGCAAACAAAGTTTATTTTATCTAAAACACCTTTTAGAGAAAATAGGAAGAGTTATGTTTCAGCATGCAACTTATTAAGATTTCATGTAAGTACTCCTTGATATTAATTTAGCAAGAATAAAATGAATGATCTATTCTAATCAAGAGACATAGTCTTCTCTAGAGTGTCCCCCAAATTGATTATATCTAGCCTAGTGTGCAAGATGAGCATGTGAATGATCAATCGTGGCAGTTAGGTTTTCATGTGAACTTCTAGTGATTGAATTCAGTGCTTATGTCTAAGTCATGAAATTCACAAGTTGAGCTTTTCAATCAGATGAACTTGATTACATTAATAGCTCACATGCATCAATTTTAAGTTTAGCCAAGGAGATGATTCATTAGGCTACATGGGCTATGTCACATCACCCTCAGCACAGAATGCATTATACACTTCGCATAAACTTAAAATGAGCTATGGCACTTAACTAATGGCTCTTGGCATCACATGTATCAACTTCACTGTTTAGTAGGACATTGTGCAATAACTATCGTTATGCACCAATATTGCGCATAAACTAATGGTGAGGCATGGAGCTTAGAGAATATATAATATTCATGACTCAATTAATCTATTTAGAACTAAGGGGTTGCACTTGCCATTATTGCAAAGCTAATGTTGTCACAGGCATTAGCGGTGAGGACACTCAACATGCAAACCCTTGGCTCTTAATGAATTGAGAGATCAATTATTTTCATAGATCTAATTTTGTTCATTCATCAAGATATTTTCATATTAACATTAACCTATCCATTTCATTCATCACGGCTGGTATCTAGATCAAAGATAAAAATACATTCATTGATAATTTAGGAGTACAACACTTCCTATTTCTTGATTTGTTACATGCTTACACCCAACCATCCCAAAGAAGGGTTTGGGCTGCCATTAAATATAAAATGCAGAAAAGTAAACAAGTAATGGAAATCCTTTGCATGGCTTTTACAAGGAAGAAAATAAATTAGAAGGTAATACTACATAGGGAACTACTATAGCGTTAACCGGCTTGCCTTCCCTTTTTACTGCTCTTCTTCCTTGTGTCCAGAACTATATCTTCTCTCTTTTCAAAATACAACCTTCTTCCTTCCTTGGGGGAGGGTGGAATTCTCCTTCTCTTTCTCTTGGAGGAGCTGATGGTAAACTATTTCTTAGCTTAGCCAAAATCAGGTATCTTTTCTTAATCTTCTATTCTCCCTTTTATAGACACCTTTTAGCTATTTCATATTTAATTCAACCAATAAATCTCATTTAGAAAATTGCATTTTTTTTAATGATCATTCCCTTAATTCCTTGGTAATGAAAGGTTTAAGCCGTTGGCATTTATGTCATTGATGTGTAAGAGAATTAATTCAACCGTTTGCTCTCCCCTTTGGTGCTTTAAATGATGTTGGCTGGCAATTCTTATGACAGGCTCTATGGTGCACCGTAGCTCTTGTGCTTCTATTCTTGGATTGTTGTAGTTCATTGGAGTGTGTAAGCTTTAAGTTCTATAGCCTGGGGTCTGTGGTAACGCCAGAGTCGCTATTTTGAGACCGCTATGGCGCATGACAGCGAGATGCTTTTGAATTTTTGCTAAGTATTGACAGCAATTTCTTCTGTTGTGGTGTGCGATAATGCCATTGTCTCTGTCTTAAGACTGCTTCGACGTGTAATAGCATGTAGCTCTCTATCTTGGTCCGCTATAGCAAGCGGTAGTGTCGAGCTCTCTATCTTGATCCGCTGTAGCATGTGGTAGCGTCGAGCTCTCTATCTTGATCCGCTGCAACGTGAAGTTGCACGAAGCTCTCTGTCTTGATCTGCTGTAGTGCATTAGGGCATGTCTGGGCGCACCACAACAATTTTCTTCTTGATTTTCAAAATTCAGCCCAAGTTTCAATTTAACTCCCCTTTTCTCATGAACACAGCAAAAGCATATCAAAGTATATATTTCTTATAGAAAAATTATTATTTTTATTAACTGAATTTAATATAAATTCTAGATTTATCAGTTCATATCAGTATGGGTAATTGTGTATACATATTACTGGTAATGGATAAGATAAGGAGAAATAAGGATACTTGACACTTACTCATTAGAGAGAGTTGTGTCTAGTTTAAGATCTCACCTTAGTCTTACAAATATGTTTTACTCCTCAAATACTTTTGAACATGTCCACAGAAGTAAAATAAAATAATTAAAATTAATTGCATATGTATTTTCTACATCTTCAGTACAATTCAATTTTTTTTCTTTAACTTTGAGAAGCTAAATGACTTGCTTGACTGTTACAGTTACAGTGACTTGATTTGCTAATTTTCTGACATGGCAGTTTATACATATTATTTTCTATTTGTTCACGCTTTTACTTCTATTTCAGCTCTTATAAAGTCTATTTTTATTACTTATACATATGTAAGGATGCTAGTCTTGATTAAATGTTTGAATTTTATCTACTTATATGTATCACACCTCAGTTTTACTCTTTTTTTTTAATTAACATGCTTTCAAATGATCATGTGCATGTTAGAATTTTTTTTATTAGTTACAATTACTTTTCGGCTTATAAATTTCTATTCCTAACATTCTTGCAGCTTATGGTTTAAGGTATATTTTATACATACTTTTTTTGGATAAGTTATAAATGTTTTATTTATAGCTTTGCATTTCCTTTGCGGATTGTAGCTCGTTTAGTTGTTGTTGTTGTTCAATTTAATTGTGATATCTTAAAAATGTAGAGTCCATTAAATCATCCTAAAATATACTTAAGCAATGGTCTAATGCAAAAATTTTATTTTCTTGACTGGAATCTTGACATGTAAAAATCAACATGTCAGATTCAGAGTTGTTCGTGGAGATAGCTTCAAGTGAGGAGCTTAGTCAGATGGAGGACCTTCCTACTATTGCTAAGACTTAGATAGTTTCTATTTTTGTTTGTGAGGATTAGTGTTTCTTTTCAGTTAAACATTATTCAAGTATTGTAATAATTCAGGATTTGGACGTATTTACTTCTTACACTTTTACTCTGAGCTTAGTCAGATGGAGGACGTATTTACTTATGCATTATGGATATGGATGTTGTATACTTTGCTTCTGCATTATGTTATTTAAGTACGCATATTTGATGGATGAATTACATAAATAGGTGGCAAATTCTGTAGTTGTCGGCAGATTAGGGAGAAAACCTAATTTGACTATAATAGAGGATCTGCCACCCAGTGACCACTCTACAGTAATCATGTTAACATTAGTGCTAACATGGCCACAAAAGAGTTGGGGCTCCATAGTTGGTAACAAAGAACACCATAATGTGCAATATTGGAACTTGCATTCCTATCTACCTAATGAGTTGTTCTTCTGTAATGTAGACATTAAATATAATATCCATAGTTGCCATATTCTCAACAACTCAGGATGAAAAGTATATTGTAAATATTTTCATAAAATGCTTAAACTACTCAAGTAAGAAACCTTAGTAATTTATGAACTCTTGTAAGATCATAGGCCCATGGAATTTGGAATGTCAAAACTCGATTACTATACTAAAAGATTCGAAGCTATTTAGGAATAAGTCTTCCATCTCGATCAAAGTGATGGTAGGATCGTGGAAGAGTATTAGCCAAATGAGTTTTAGTGCTCGACAAGCATCTTCGACATCCAACCTTTAGAGGATTGTACTTTCTTGTACTAACCAATGAATGGTTAAATCAAGTGAATTTAGCTTTAGACTTAATAGAATGCCCAGATCATATTCATCTTCAACTTGTAGTATTTCTCCTATAAGATGCAGCTGAGGACTCATAGAGTGCCATTAGTTGGAGACTCATAAGGAAGCACAAAAGTGAGTGTCGTGCTATCACTTACATTGATTTTTGTCTTGTGTTCACCGCAGAGTCTATTGGATGACTTAGTGATAATTCAAATAGTCTTATCACGAGTGATTGTATCTTCCTTACCATGCCATAGTAGTTCTGTCTCATATTTTTGCATTTCCATTTTTTGTGTAATTATCAAAGTCTTGACGAGTAAAGAGACTTCAATGATTACTCTAGAATATTGAACTATATTATGTTTCCATTCTAAATCTAAAATAATGAATTTTCCTTCAATAAATAATATGAATCCAAGATCCCCTTCAATAACTATAGCTATCAAGATGGCTGTTATATCTAACAGGACCTCGGAAGAAGTTAACTATTTAAGAAGCAAGGTAACTGCACTCTTAGAGAACCAGACTTAGAAAGCAATAGCTATTCCAAAGTTGGATTTTAGTTCAAACTTTGGCAACCAGTAATACAGTCCTAGTAGTTCAAACACCACATAGTCCTCATCACTTAGTTAATGAACTACTGCATAGTTTTCTAAGGTTAAGACCTTCAACCTTCAGTGGAAGTTTATCCCCCATGGATACAGCGTGTTGGCTCAAGATGGTGGAAATAAATCTCACTAGTATCAAGTGTCCAAACTCTGAGGTAATCCATCTTACGATGCGCCTATTTCAAGAGGAAGCTGAATACTGGTGGGACAACATCTCATACTCTCACTTCGCTAACTACAACATTGAAGACATTTCCTAGGAAACATTTGTGGAAGTATTCAGAGTAGTGTTTATTCCTCTGTCTGCTTAAATAATTAATGGAGACACCTTCTTAGAATGAAACAAGGTGGTCATCTTGTCTCAAAATACGAGATGTAATTCAAAAAATTATCTTGCTTTTCTCTTGATTTGATTAGATCTGAAGTTTTAAGATGATATAGGTTTCATAGTGGTCTATGAGACTCTATTAAAGAACACTTCATTCCTTTGATTCTCATGACTTTTTCCAGCTAGTAGAAGCAACAATAGTGGTGGAGCACCACCAATAAGAGAAGAAGATCACCCTAGGTAACGGTAAACGAGCTAAGTCGTTTGTTGGGAACTTTAGTACAAGAGCTTCCTTAGTCAATGCTATCATAGCCAAGAAGCTAATATGTAAAGGTTGCAGCTAGTGACAATACTAGGAGAGAAGAAGGATGACATACCCCTATCCAAGAATCCCGTTGTTTGTGAATTCGCTGATGTTTTTCCCGAAGACCTACCCGGTCTTCCACCTATACGAGAAGTAGAATTCGCAATCAACATTATCCCAGGAACCCAACCAATCTCCAAGGCACCCTATAGAATGGCACCCAAAGAGTTGCAGGAACAGAACAAGCACCAGCATGAATTATTGGAGCAAGGTCTTGTCAGGCCTAGTTCTTCCCCATGGGGAGCGCCAATTTTATTCGTCAAGAAGAAGGATGGGTCAATATGGATGTGTATCGATTAAAGAGAGCTGAATAAGGTGACCATAAAGAACAGGTACCCTTTGCCCCACATCGATGACCTATTCGATCAGTTGACAGGAGCAAAAGTATTTTCAAAGATTGACCTACAATCAGGGTACCACTAACTGCAAGTGAAAGATTGCGATATAGCGAAGACTGCTTTCAGAACTAGATATGGCCACTATGAATTCCTAGTGATGTCATTTGGATTGATAAATGCACCATCTATCTTCGTGGACATAATGCAGCATGTCTTGAAGCCATACCTTGACAAATTTGTCATCGTGTTCATAGATGATATTTTAATAAACTCCAAGATGAAGAAGGAATACGAGAGTCACCTCAGGACTGTGTTAGAAGAACTGAGAAGTCAGCAGCTGTATGCCAAATATTCAAAATGCAAATTTTGGCTTGAATCTGTCGTCTTCTTAGGCCACGTGATAGATGCTCAAGGGATCAAAGTAGATTAAATCATGGTCAGCACAATCCAAGAATGGGTACAACCCAAGTCAGTGATAGAAATTAGAAGCTTCTTGGGGTTGGTCGGTTATTACAGAAGGTTTGTGAAAGGCTTTTCTCAGATAGCCTCTCCACTCACTAAACTCACCCAGAAGGCTGTACCCTTTGAATGGTCACCATCTTGTGAAGCAGCATTCCAGGCAATGAAAGATGCGCTTACCTCTGCCCCCGTTCTAGTTCTTCCTAAGGAAGGAGTGAACTATCAAGTCTATACTGATGCCACTGGTATAGGCTTAGGTGCTGTACTAATGCAAAAAGGGAAAGTCATAGCATATACTTCTCGCCAACTGAAGACCCACGAAATAAATTGTACCATTCACGACCTCGAATTAGCTGCTGTAGTGTTCGCCTTAAAGATTTGGCGTCACTATCTATATGGGATTCAGTGCTCGATTTTCACAGATCATCAGAGTCTAAAGTATATATTCACTTAAAAGGGAGTTGAACTGTTGGTAGACAAGGTGGTTAGAATTAATCAGTGACTACGACCTTGATATCCAATACCACCCTAAAAAAGTAAATATGGTAGCTGACGCTCTAAGCTATCATGCTACTCTTAATGCTCTAATCTCTAAGAGTCCTCTGGAAGAAGAATTCTGCAAGTTGGATATCCGATCAGCACATAATGACCAAGTGAGTACAATGCTCTCAATGATTAATGTGGAGCCCACATTTCAGAGAGATATATCTATTACTCAAACAAAAGATGACGAGTACCTAAATTTTGAACAAGCCATCGAGAGTGGCTGTCGTACCGACATTCGATTCCATAAAGGTGCCATCTATCAAGAAGCCCGTCTATGGATTCCCAAATCCATGCAGTAAGAGATTCTAGTGGAAGGCCACAATTCTAGTTACCAAGTACACCCTGGTAGTACTAAGATGTATTAAGATCTGAAGAAATCATTTTGGTGGCCTGGAATGAAGAAAAGCGTGGCTGAATTTGTATCAAAGCGTCATGCCTATAATTTAGTCAAGGCTGGACATCAGAGGCTTGGAGGACTTCTCCATCCTTTAGCAATTCCTGAATGGAAGTGGTTTGACATTTCTATGGACTTTATGATCGGTTTACCGAAATTAAGATCTGGTGCTGATTCAATTTGGGTCATTATCGATCGACTGACCAAATTGGCATATTTTATTCTAATGTGTCAAACTGATTCAGTAGAGAAATTGGCAAAGCTGTATATCAAGGAAATCATCAGACTTCATGGGATTCCGAGGTCTATTGTATTTGATCATGATAATCGATTCACTTCTAAGTTCTGGCAAGCTGTGCATCAAGACTTGGGAACTACCCTAGCGATGAGCATTGCTTTCCACCCTCAAACAGATAGTCAAACTGAACGAGTTAATCAAATTCTTGAAGACCTTCTTCGCCTATGTATTTTGGGTTTCGAAGGTTTTTGGGAATATCATATTCCCTTAGTTGAATTTGTGTATAATAACAGTTTCCAATCAAGTATCGGCATGGCTCCATATGAAGCCTTGTACGACAGAAAATGCAGTACGCCCTTAGCATGCTCTAAAATATGCAGAGTTCAGCTGTATGGTTCAGATTTAGTTAAAGAAACTAATAAGAAAGTGCAAATGATCCAGCAGAGAATTAAAGCAGCTCAAGATCGCCAGAGTAAATATCACGATGCCCATCATCGTTCTAAAGAATTTTATGTTGGAGATTTTGTGTATCTCAAAGTAAGCCCAATGAAGGGTGTATTTTGTTTTGGTGTAGCCGGAAAGCTCAGTCTTCGCTACGTCGAACCATTCAAAGTAATAGAGAAAATTGGTTCTGTAGTGTATAGATTAAAACTTCCTGAAAATTTCTATGTAGTTCATAATGTGTTCCATATCTCCTCACTGTGGAGGTGTCTTCGTAATCCTTCTCATATAATCCAACTTCCAACAATATCCCTTCAGCCGGATCTTTCTTATATGGAAGAGCCTATCAGAATCTTAGCTCGTGATCAAAGGCAGCTAAGAAATCATTCTATCCCTATGGTAAAGGTTCAGTGGAGTAATCGTTCTATTGAAGAATCTACTTGGGAAAAGAGGTCGATATGCAACTAAAATATCCAAGTCTCTTTGATAATCCAGGTACCTTTTAAAATTTATAATTTCAATTCTTAATCATTAGCATTTCCTCTTCCCTTCTTAGTAATGATGTCAAGGACGACATCGTTTTTAAGTGGGGGAGTCTGTAACAACCCAAGGTTGTTACCTAGCTTAATTTAAGCCTAATCATGTCTTAATTACTATTCCATTAAATTCGTCCAGTCATTGGAACCAAATCCTGAATGTTTGAAGTAATTCAGAGCTAAATCAATATTTTGGATTTTTTAATATTTAATTAATTAGGAAATAGAGGTATTTATTTTGACCTCGAAATTGAAATCCGACTTCGCAGTTGCGATTGTCACCCCCAAATTAGCTAGGGGTGACATTTTGGACGCGTTTGGAAGTCGTCGAATTTTCACGAATATTTTAATATAATTAAACACCCATATAATTGGCATAATTAAATAATCAGAATCAAAATCTGACTTTGTCCATTGCGCTCATTACCCCAAAATTAGCTATGGGTGATGTTTTCAAGTAAATAGGAAGTAATCGAAATTTCGACGAATATTTTAATAATATGTAAATACCCTGAAAAATAGGAAAATTAAATACTCGTCAGAATTAAAATCTGACTTCACTGTTACGATCCTCACCCTCAAAGTAGCCAATGGTGAAATTTTGAGATTTTTCGGAGAACATTTTTAAAATATGATTTTTGAGATTAATTAACTTAATTTCTTAAACTCCATTTTTGTCTTCTTTCCCTCCTCCTTCTTCATTAGCTAGGTGGGACCCATAACCATCTAATCTTGACTGAGCCCCTTTACCTTTAGCCCCCCTAGTGCTCAGCCTAGTTGTCCACCTATCTCCTGCCAGCCCCTCCCCTATCCCATCCATTGGCTGTCCTCATCCCCATTAAGAGAGCATTTAGCTCTCAGCTCTTCATTTCCCCCCTATCTCCCTTAGCAAGCTGAGCTCCTCTCTTTCTTTTGCTGTACTTACTATGGGAAGAAAACTCAGCCCCTCCCTCTTCCTGCTAGCAGTTGAAGAAGAAGAAGAAATGGCCTCTCAAGCTCTCAAGCCTCTCCTAGGAAATCTGCCATTGTCAACACCAAGGTACTTTCTTTCCCCCATTGAATGTATTCAATGGCTACTCTATTTCATTCTTATGCTTAGTTTGCATCCTTAGAAATCTGTATTTAAGGTATGGAGTTCATTAGAGCTCATTAAGGTTGCAATTTTAAGAAGATAAAGTTATCCTATTTTTCCTCCATTCTACATACCCAGTCGTTTAACCCAACTGTTTGTATTGATAACTTAATGCTTTGGTGCTGATTTGGGAACCAATGGAAAGGTCTTAGTCCAACGCTTAATGGCACCGCACATGAAGTTCTCTAGGTTCAGAGTAATCAAGCCCGAAAGTTGACCCATCGCTGTTTATGCTCAAGAAAAATCACCGTCTGACTCTACAGGGCGCTGCAATGCCCAAAGTTACGAATTTGGGTCAGCTACAGCATGCTGCAGCACCCCAAGTTTAGAATTAGGGTCTGCTATAGCATGCCTTAGCACCAAAAAGTGCATTTTTTCCCGCTACAGCGTGCTCCGGCTCCCCCATTTCGTATAGGGACCGCTATAGCGCTTCCTAGCGCTTAAAAATGCAATTTTTGGCCGCTATAGCGAGCCACAGCAGCTAGAAAATTAAATTAACCATATCTTGGTCATCCAGATTCCGAATTCAAAAATTTAAAGTGCTAGATAGCTTTTAATTTTAGTACCTACAATAATATAAAATAACATTTAGGTTTGAAACTCTAGAAAAATCAAAAATAACCAAAATACCCTTAATCATAATTAGGTCATAATTTGGCCAATTGAGGTCCAATTTGGGTCTACTACCAGTCAAAATACTCAGTGTGATATATGGAAGCTATAGCCACTAAGTGTGCTGAATTTGGACACCAAATGAAAGAGTTAGAGCTTCTTGACCCCTCTTAACTTAGAAAATTTACATATTTTCCATTAGAAATTCAATTGGCTATAAATAATTCATTAGACCTCAGAATTTAGTGTTCTTAGTCTCTATGGAGTCCTTGAACAACAACCAACAGTAAACTGTATAAAAATTTAGATTCCATTAAGTGCAACTTACCAAAATACCCCTTAGGTCAAAAACCTTAGTTTGGACCTATAGAACTCATTTCTTATCCAAATTTGGTATACATGCTATCTATCTTCATATTAGACAGTAAGAAATAATTTGGCAATATGAAATCTCAATTTAGAGACTTAAATCGAAAGTTCACTTTTTAGACCCTTAAGTAGGGGCAAAATGATCATTTTGCCCAAAATTAAAGTTAAGTGCCCTTAACCTCTAATATGTGTTTTAAATCACTCAAACCAGTATTAGAATTGTATTAGAATCATTTAAGTGAGAAAAATCAATCATTAGGTCAACTTAGTAAAATTCCCCAAAATTCTCTAAGTCTTTTCCTTAGGATCTTTCACCTCACATTAGGACTACTCCTAAGATTAGGACAAGCTCATATGTTAGATTTTATTCATTAGATAAGTGGGTTATTCAATAAATAAATCCTTGATTTTATTAGTTTCTAGAAATTTTATAACTTATTTTGATTATTTTGTCTTTTAACCCTAGATTTAAGATAAGGAGATTCATTCTATTAAGTTTGATTTGCTTAATAGGATCTACCTTAATCAATAGATCACTTTTAGACTGAAAGCTAGACCTTATGTCTAAACCTTTTTGGATTATGTGATTAAGCCCAATCTCGTGGTGTTTAATCTATAATATATAATTTAGTAGATCTTGATCAGATCTTAGATAGAACGTCTGAATTCATCAAATTAGGGCGTTATGATTTATTAATTCAACCTATAGTCATACTTGATTGAATTAGATTAAAACCAGATCGATTCTAATCCTTTTAACTTATAAGGCAGTGCATCTAAGTTACACTTGATAGTTGGAATTGGAGATCCTGAACTTGTGTAACTTAGAAAAGTTAAAATGGTTTAATTAGACAATAACAGTGTCACAATATATAGAAGAGTCCCTTGCTTACTTGATTAATTTTGTTGCTACGCATTCCATGTTTTTGTGCTTAATTCCTTGTTCATATCATATAAGAGAACTTTGTGCATGAAATGAAAACTTAGAATAATTAGGATAACAGCCTTTGGGTTTAGTATATTTAGTAGATTCAGGTGCACATTTACCCTAATGGACAGGGGTAAGGAGTAATAAGGATGCTTAACATTACTCATTAAAGAGTGTGGATTAAGCTTGGAACCCATATAGTCTTGCAGACGTGCTTGACTCCTCAGCTATTTTTGGACGTGTCCACTAGAAACAAAGTAAAATAACTAAAAGATTCTATATATGTATTTATTGACTCCTCAATTCTACTACTAGATTTCTGTCTGTTCTAGCCTAGAAAGGCTATGGGAATTTTCTGTCTACCCAAGCCTAGAAAGGCTTTGGGGATTTCACCGGCCCGATGGCCATCTTCTGATATGACAGTCTTTACATACCTGTTTTAGTTTTAGCTTATAGTGTACTGTATTTTGATGCATATTTCTGTCAGCTATGTTTTCTTACTTACTTGCTCAGTTGTATATATTTATAGGATGCTAGACTTTACTACTTACTATATAGTACCATATTCAGATTTCTGTCATTTAATTTGCATATATCATATGATCATCAGCATGTTTAGGATTAGACTTTACTTTCAGTACTCTTACTTACTATACTATACATGTAAATGCCCATTCCTTGCTTAATTATTGAGGTGTGCTTTTGCCTCATTTATTGCTTAGTTATAAATGTTATATTTATAACTATCCCTATTTCTTTGTATACTTACTGCACCTATGCTTTTAGTTTACTTTTATTATGCTTAAGTATAAAAATGGTGACATTAATAACTCATGAAAAATATTCAGCCTAAAATGTACTTAGACAATTATCTAACAAGATTTTCTTTTATTGGCTGGGGCCCTGGCATTATGAAACTGATAATGTCAGATTCAGATAGGTTTGTGGAGCTAGGTATTGAAGCAGAGGTGCCTTACTTATAGGAGGAGCTTCAGCCATGAGAACCAGATATTGCTTAGTACCTTTTAGCTGCTTGTGAGGATACGTGATTTATCTTTCAGTCTTTTAAACTATTTAAATGTTATAATAATACAGGTACTATGACTGTGATTTACTTTATGCACTTTATTATTTTATGAGCTTCCTTATTACTGCTTCTTATGTGATGCATGATGAATGGATGTACTATTTAGTTCATTTAGTAATCTGCATTCTGTATTTATGTCAGATTTAGTGACTGATCCCCTCAGAAATTTTGTGCACGTCCTCCCCTTACTAGTGGATTGTGGATCTTACCAAATCCAATGATAAGAGAAGGATTTGCACAAGTGACCCTCCGCCCCTAAGCTTAATGATTGTGGGCTTAAGGAGAGGGGTGCCACATTCTTATAGCTCTAGATCGGCAAAACAAGTATCATTGTGCACATCATCATCTGCTAGAATTAAATATTGGTGACTTCACTTATTCAATATTGAGTCCAATGAAAGGTGTTTTCTGATTAAGCCTTGTTGGGAAACTAAGTCCCCGTTATGTTGAACCTTTTGAAGTGTTAGCAAGATCAACAACCTACGGGCTTAAGCTCTTTGATGACTTCTCTGCGGTCCATAATATATGACAGACTGTAAAATACACATCTGCGCTTGCACGCAAGTGTACGTAGTCTAATATAATAACTTGGAAGGTAAGTTCTGAGATTTATCTTCCTCAAGGAACGGTACTTTTTGTTACTAAGGTATATCTAAATTCAATAATGTTTAAATGATAATTTGGTTCCGTTAATAAGCAATAATTTAGAGTTTAGAAACTATTTAAGTAAGAGATGAGAGTTGGGCTTATTCCATGTGAAATGATGGGGACCACAAGTTGTATTACTTCTCAAGAATATTTCATTCTTTTTTTATTAAGCCAATTAATTAAGTGCACATTGTATTCCTTAGAGTTGTCCTCAAAATTCTTCAAGTGCAAATCTTGTGCGAGAGATGAACACACTAGGGTTCAATTTCTGCACAAAGATTCCCATGAGATTGCAATTAGAGCATCTTAATTTTCTACGTCTAGGTTACCAAAATTTACTGTCTTAATTAGTCGATCTCAAGAGCATTGATTCCACTAATGAGCATCACGCGCATTATGCACAGTTTAGATAAAGAAGTTATTTTATTGGGCTCTATGAACTATGTCACATCATTTAAGAGCTCTCAAAGAATCCACTCCCTCCTTTCACATATGCTGAGCAACGGAGCTCCAATTAATGGGTCTTAGCTCACACACTTCAACTCCTTAGTTGAGCATAAAACATGGTGCAAGATGGCTCAAGAACTTCTCACTTAGTTCTAAGCACCCCATGCAAACATATCCTGCTCTTAACTAAGCAATGAATCATGAGCACAAGACTTTTATTTTGATTATTATATTTATAATTATATTTTCTTAACATAAGTTTTCATTTATTCTACAACTTGATCTTAAGATGATTACATTAAGTCATTCAAAAATAGATTTTTATTTCAATGCTTAAGGAAGTTCTACATCATTCATTAAGTTCTTTACATTTGTAATGGGCTCAGCCCAACCCTCCCCAAGGGGGATTAGCCTTCCATTACAGCTGAGAAAAAAAGTAAAACATATAAGGATGAAGACTCTTTCATGATCCACTAAAAGAAATGAAAAGCAAGATTAAGAGTTTACTAGGAATTGCCATTAATGGGGTTCTCCGGATCTCTCCTCTTCTTCCTCTTCTCCTTTCCTTTAGCTCCCTAATGCAGCCTTTGGTTCTTTCTCCTTTGGCAATGGTCATTTCCATCTCCCTTGGAGAGTTCTCCTTCTTCCTTTATGTAGCCCCTAAATATTGTTTTTTTTCTTAATGAAATTTGGGAACCCTTCTTAACTGGAGAAGAGGTGCATATATAGATGTATTACTCTACTCTTTTCTCTTTTCAAATTTTCCCTCTTTATTTTTCTGCTGTGATAATTGCAAATACCACTTGAAAATTGAAGTGACATGTTCTTTTTCCTTTTTTATTCTTTGATATCATTTCAATCCACCCTCTTGCCAATAAAATAAGCAGCTGCAGAAGATATGATGGCTGGGAGACAAGGAGAAGGTTGGGGGTCTTGTCCCAGACGCAATAAATGCCCTGAATAGATATGAATTCAGCGCGCCGCTGTAGCGCGCTGCAGTGATTTAGTTTCATAACCCTTTTGCTGCAGTGCGCTATGGCAATTTTAAGTTTTGAAACTTGCCTGCTGCAGCACGCTGCAGCGATTGAATTTTTAAAATTCTCCCACTACAGCGTGTTGTAGCTGAGTTTCGAAAACTCTCTCGCTGCAATGCACTGTAGCAATCGAGTTTTGAAAATTCTCCCGCTGCAACGCACTGTAGCAATCGAGTTTTGAAAATTCTCCCGCTGTAGCGCGCTGTAATGCCCTGCAGTGATTGAGTTTCGTAAACTCATCCACTGCAATGCACTGTAGTGATCAAGTTTCGAAAACTCTCCCGCTGTAGCGCGCTGTAGCGATCGAGTTTCATAAACTCATATGTTGCAGCGCGTTGTAGCGATCGAGTTTCGTAAACTCATCCACTGCAGTGCGCTGTAGCGATCGAGTTTTGTAAACTCATCCGCTGCAGCGCGCTGCACCGATTGAGTTACGATAACTTTTTACTGCAGCGTGCTGTGGTGCGCCGTAACAAAATCTCTCCAGAATTTAGTAATTCCCTTAATAAGTGTGTTTTGTAAGCCAGCAGTGGTGGCGTGCTGCAGTGCTATAGTGCGTCATAGCAAAATCGCTCTAGAATTTAGTAATTTTCTTGATAAGTATCTTCTGCAAGCCAGCAGCAGTGGTGCGCTGCAACACTATAGCGCACCGCATTGGTTTTCTTCCTGAAATTTCAAAAAATGCTCTAGAATTTCCCAGAAATTACTGAGCTCGCTTTCTACCTGAAAATAGGTAGAATTTGATCAAGGGGGCTATTTCTAAAAAGGAAATGAATGAGATTTTTCCTTTATTTAAGATGTAAATTATGGATTCATCACACCTCCACACTTAGACACTTGCTCGTCCTCGAGTAAGCTCAAAAATGATTTTTTCTGTTTCTAAGGTATGATAGTCTATAAGTAATATTAATGTGAGTTCAATTGCAATTCAAAATTTATGCTTAACTAAAATGACAAGCACATTTTTCATCATTTAATTTTTTCTAACTTTAGTTATGAACCCAAGTTGATAAACTACTCTCCAATTTTAAGTTTGTAACGCTTGGTGCTAGGTAATGGGGGAGGTTCCTTGGAATTACTGAACTAGGGTGCTAGTTAGTAATCAAGAATTTTATGTCATATGTGCTCCTTCTTATGAATTACAAAGATATTTAAAATCTTATGAGAGATATTTTTTATCATCCTATTTCATTTCTTTCCTTAGGAGAAATATTTTTCTTCATCTTTGTTTTTGTTTTATTTTTTCATCCTTAGGGAGAGACAATTTTCTTCATCCCACTTCCAAATCTTTGTGATCATAAAATCCTACAGGAGCCTAGCACACTCTTTTGCTCACTCAATATCATCACTAATTTTGATTTCTAAACCCTTCCCCCACACTTAGACCTTAGTGTTGATTTTATTAAATTTTTGGAGACTAGATTCAACTTGAAATCATTCCCTTATTTAGATGATTGTCAATGAATTTAGTCATTTTTTTGTTAAGCAAACTTTGGTTGAAAATCAATTTCTACATTGATATTCTTGTAACTTCCATAATCTTGAAAAGTTCATAAAAAATATGTCGTTTGCAAACGTAGAAAGAATTTGAAAATATGATAATCCATAATTTATTTCCTTATATAAAAACAAAACACAAAAAAAAGAAAAAATTAGAAATGCAAATAGAAATAATACAACCTAATTAATCATCATCCTCACTTTCTCTTCCGCATCCTCCTCATCCATATCCTGGTAGGAATAGTCACACGGCCAACGGGTGTTCGGGATAGGGTCATCGGCAGGTGGTTGTGGCAGCAAAGAGCCATCCGGTCCTCCACGCAGGCTCCAATCTTGGAACATAATTCCAAGAGCTTCATGGAATTCCAATTGGAACTCCCACTGCCGGGCGATTTCATTCTTGCAAAACCGCATGTCGGTGGCCATAGCCTTACCCATGTTAGTTTGATGAGCGTAAATCTGCATCAACAATTTTTCTGAGTAAGAGTGGCCGGTGGAAGTTGAAGCTTCACCTTCTTCTCCCCTCCTCTTCTTAACTTGCATCCGCACTTGGGAATGGGCATTTAAATTTGTTAGTTAAAGGGGGGAACTAGGAAGGACGATAGTGTTAGAGGGGAGGATCTTAACCCCTTGGGTTACACAGATGCCCGAGATTAATGACCTAAACGCCAGCGCAGCGCGGGACCCTTTCAAGGCGTTCCAGAGCTGCTCATAAATGATGCCGGAGAGATGAATTTTTCGGGCTATTGGAGCGCACACATGAGCAACGCCCTTGAACGGGTCACGTCATTAAGGTGACTAGATGGCATGATGAAGCTGGAGATGAAAACCAGCCACGCATTACTCGAGTTCGTGAGGAGGGCTCAAGGAATGTTGGTCAATTTTCCTCTCTAATCTGCATAATTGCAAATGAGTTCACTTGTGAGAGCAGCCAGGTCATAGCTAAACTCTATGAGGGTCAAGTAAGAGCAGTCCTCAACCTCCCTCAACTCGTAAAATTACGTGATTTGCTCATGCCCAAAAACAACTCCCTTTCCCCGCACGAAGACTATACTCCTGCCGTGTTAATAGCATTGGCATAGACTTCCTGAACAAGGTTCGGGTACGAGACGGCAGGAGTAGTCGCCATTGGCCTCCATCCCCGGGGGTCCACTTGCTCAAATGGCACCAGCAAGAGCCACCCGAAACACTTCTCCGGGATGAGCTTCCTCTGGTAAGTAACCACGATGCACCTCTTCTCAGTCTCCTCGGAGGAGAACCTCTTCTTGTTAAAGGCTCCACCAGATTTGGAGGCCTCGTGTTCCCTCCTTGGGATAGATTTCTTTATTGAAGACATGCTAAAAATTGAAGGTGAGCTAAAAATTTCAAGGAAAGAAGAGGAAGAGAGTAAATCTGAGTAAGAGTCAGAAGGTGCAAAGATTTCACCCCCCCTAACTCCCATAATTTCAAAGGCCAAAGAAAATCTGGTCAATGGGGCTTCTTCATGCCATAAATGTGACAAGCTTTGAATGGAAAAGGGAAAAGGAGGGGGCAGCTTTATCAGCAACACTCTTTTTGACTGCCTAGGAATCCTAAATAAAGTAAATTTTTTACTGCATTGATTCTCTAGGCAGTCAAAACTGCTACAGCTGAAGTAGATCACTGCAGCACGCTATAGAAATCGAGTTTCAAAAGCTCACCTGTTGCAGCGCACTGTAACTATCGAGTTTCGCAAACTTTTCTGCAGTAGCACGTTGTAGCGATTGAGTTACGATAACTTTTTTGGTGCAGCGCATTAAGGCGCGCTGCAGCGCAACTGAATTTTTTTTTTTTTTTTTGGGCTTGGGTTGCCTCCCAAGAAGCACTTTGTTTTAAGTCGTTAGCATGACTCATTTTGGATCTCTTTGTTGCTTAGAGTGGTTAGGAGGTATCTCTTTCTTGACTTTTGAGGTATTTGGATGGGCACTAACATACTATGTGCTCGAATCCACCCCCTTAGCATTCCCTTCATAGCCTACAACTTCAGTTTTGGGAAAAACTTTCTTTTTTCTCTTTCCCCTCCTCATTTTCTTCTTTTACTAATTCTCCTTACTTTCCTCATCGGAGGAAGTGCTTGGGCTAGCCCCAGAGTTCCCTTAACTAACACCTACATTTTGCAAGTTAAGCTTTTCATGAAATCCTTCCTCCCTAGCCTTCCTTCTCACATCTAATTCCATCACCTTTTGTTTAAAAAGGATAGGTTTGAGATCTATTAATTCGGACCTACCCTGGATCCTTATGCTCATGACCCCCCTGCACACATCTATGATAGCTTTAGAGCTCATGAGGAAAGGACTTTCGAAGATAATGGTGGAGTTTGCATTCCATCTATCCCATTCACAAACAACAAAATTGGTGGGGATAATGAAACTTCCCAACCTTACTGGAATATTCCTTACAATGCCCAACGGAGTTAATGATTCCAAATTAGCAAATTCAAGAATTATAGAGGTGTCCTTTATCCCTCCTACCTTAAGATGTTCATAAATATGGTACAGCTTGACATTAACTGAGGCACCAAGATCACACAGGAGATCTAAAAATACCTTATTCTTAATCACGCAAGGAATGCAAAACCTCTCAGAATCTTCGCACTTAGGGGCTGTGAGTTTTTCAAAATCAGGATTTCTACCCCCTTCTCTATCTTCTAACTCCTTCTCAACAGAATTACTACTCTTAATATGGTCATCACCTTCCACCCCTTCTAAATAATCACACTCACCAATTCCCTAGGATTCACTTTCATAGAACTAGGCAATGCTCCCTACTATCGAGTAGTTAGCTGCTTGGAAATCTGTCCAAATTGAACTTCAAGTTTTTTGAGTGATGCCTCTATCCCTAGGATGGATGCATCGTGGCGGGTGATTGTAGCTTCAGTTCTACGCATAAACTAGATGGTTTCTATCTTAAATGCGTTAAAGGCTCCTTCTAAATTTGTAGGTTAATGATTAAAATTATTCCCGTTGTAATTCTGTTGGTTTGACGAACTACCCCCGTAAGAATTTCTGTTGTGGTTATTGTTACTCCAAGAAAAATTAGGGTAATTTTTCCATCATGGGTTGTACGTGTTTGAGTAAGGGTTGTTCATGACATTATTTTTCCTTAAGTAGTTAACTTGTTCGATGTTCGATAGCACGAAAGGATTATTTAAATTGTAGTTTTCACTAGCGTTCATTCCCCCGCATAACTCACAGAGAAGTTAGTTATAAATAATTAGCAATTATGATTTGAGAATTTAGCATCATCCTAGGAAAGCAAACATTGTAGTTGATGCTCTAGCCATCATGCTATACTCTGTGTCATAATCGCTGAAAGTCCTTTAGTTGAATAATCTCATAAGATACGCATTGAACCTATCAGAGGTGGGATGCTTAATGAGCCAATCGAGGTACGTTTAGTGGAACCAACTTTATACAGAGATATCTCCATCTTTCAGACCAAGGAAGAAGACTATCTTAAATTCAGGACCAAAATTGAAAGTGGTTATCGCCATAACCTATAACTACATGGTAATGTGATTTATCAAGGGAATCAACTCTGGATTCCAAAGTCTGTGAACTAAGAAATAACTATCGAAAGCCACAATTCTGGATACAGAATCCACCCTGGTAATACAAAAATGTATCAAGTTTTACAGATTTATTGGTGGCCTAGTATGAAGAAGAGCATGGTAGAATTTGTTGTAAAGTTTCATGCTTGTAATCTGGTCAAGATTGAATTCCAAAGGCCTAAAGGATTATTGCAACCTTTGGAAATCCCAGAATGGAAATAGTTCGACGTATCAATGGACTTTATTATGGGATTACCTAAATCAATGTTTGGAGCTGATGCAACTTGGGTTACCATTGATTGGAAAATTAAGTCAACTCATTTTATTCATATTTGATAATCTGATTCAATGGAGAAACTGGAAAATATTTTCATTAAAGAGATTGTCAGACTCCGTGGAATTCCAAAATCAACTGTCTCAGATAAAGATAGCAAGTTCATATCTATGTTCTAGAAAGTTGTGCATAAAGACCTCGAAACTTCCATGGCCATGAGCATTTATTTTCTCCCTCAAAGTGATCGAAAAACAAAAACAGTCAATCAAGTCCTTGGTGCACTATATGTAGTTTCTGGGAAGATCGTATCCCACTTATGAAGTTCGCCTATAATAAGAGCTTTCAAGCTAGTATCAAAATGGCACTATATGTAGCCTTATATGGAAGGAAGTACTCCACTTAATTCAACTTCCATCAGTATCTATTCAACTCAATCTTTCATATGTAGAATAGCCAATTAAAATCTTAGCTTATGTTCAAAAGCAACTAAGGAATCATTCTATTTCTATGGTGAAAGTGCAATTGATGAATTAAACTGTCGTAGAAACCACTTTAAAAAAAGAGGCAGATATGCATCAAAAATATCCAAGGATTTTTTAGAATACCAGTTCTTTGCCAATCTCATTTTAAGCATTTCCATTATTATTCTTTATTTCATTTTCCTTATTTCTCTCTTAGGTGGTGTCGAGGATGACATCGTTCTTAAGCGGGGGAGTCTGTAACACCTATATGTTGTTACCCTGCTTAATTTAGACTAAACCAAGTTTTAATTATCATTCCATTAGACTCAATCAGCCATTAGTACTTAACCCTTAAAATTTGTGATTAATCAAACCTCAATTGGGTTTATTAGCAATTTTATTAATTTTATGATCTCTAAATTTGTTTTATAATTTGATCTTTAAATTGAAATTTGATTGTATTTTTGAATTCCTCGCCCCCAAATTAGCTATGGGTAAAATTTTGGGAATTTTTGGAGGTCATATAAACCTAATTAAGCTAATTAGTTTAATTAATAATATTTAAATTGTTTTTAATTCCCAATGGTCGGCAGATCAAATGAATCTCTAACATCCCATTTTTCATGGCCCATGTCTAGCGATCTGCATCGAATGATCAAGCAAGTCCTTCGACAACCATCAGATTGTATCAGTGATCCAACGACTATAGCTGCTCCCACGGTCAGCCTTAGAAAAGGGCAAATCAAGATCATCCTGTCTGATCGACTGATCCATCAGATGGTTTGGAGGCATCAGCCCACTACAGGAATTCATCCCCGAGCCTTGAATCAAGCGGTCCCCTCCCAACAGTCCCAACTGATTCACAATGCTAGATGTATGGTGAATCCCATTGTCCCCCACTCTCCCGTGAGCTACAATGGACTTAAGTAAGGGTTCTTCCAGGTTTGACCCTTGTCGGTTGAACCAAAGGTCAGTTTTTCATGGGCCAGCCAATAATGGCTAGCCTGAGCTTCCCTACAGCTTCAGGGCTATAAATAGCCCTAAATTATCTAGTTATTAGATCTTTACTCTTAGCTTTTTTTTGTTCGTTCCCAAATGATACATAAGGGGATCTGCATGTTCTACTGACCTACTTATGATCCAATTAACAACCAGTGTCTTCTACTTTAGTCCTTGGCAATTTGTGGGTATGGTCTAGCATGAAAATCCCTAGCTTGTGCAGACAACCTTAA
The DNA here is from genome assembly GCA_016760335.1 of Gastrodia elata. Lineage (NCBI taxonomy): Eukaryota > Viridiplantae > Streptophyta > Magnoliopsida > Asparagales > Orchidaceae > Gastrodia > Gastrodia elata. The sequence goes on along the minus strand of CM028677.1, from coordinate 1,715,271 downwards.
CAACTCCTACAATTGTCCGTAGATTTTGAGAAGTGCCCATCCTTAGCTAATTAGGTACCACCCTCCTCTTGTAATGAGATGTGTGAGCTTATTTTCCTATCAATTGAGTTTCATTCCATTGCCATGATGTTTGACGCTTATGTTGGGATTTAGTAGATTGTTAGTTATTAGTTTGAGGGTAAGCCTCAGTCCAGGTTGTGATTCTTCCTGAATCGAAGAAGAATCATCAAATCCTCAGTTTCTTTTTCTTAAGATAACATGGATAATTGATACTTAATTGAGTAATAAATTGCTGGTGACATTTATTTCTTATTGTCCTCTAGAGAATTATAAGCCCTTATGAGTCAGGTTAGCTAGTTTGGGCCATTGGTGTAGCCTGACATGCACAATACTATATGGTACTGTGGTGTTACTAGAGTCCTAGAGTTCTAGGCATCCACTTAGGTGTTAGAGGCATTTACTCTGTCTGGATTCACTGAAAGTGTAGGTATTAGTAGATTGTTAAAATTTTGTCTCTGTGGGGAGTTATATCTCCCAAAAATAAACCTTAGATAATGATTTAGGCATTTTAGTGTTGCGACAAATTTGGGGTTGAGCCAAAGGGCTTTTACCATCTAAGAATGCGTCATAAACGGATGAATGTGTTGGAATCAAATTTAGGGCTAGGTGGTGTTCGATCAATCAAGGATTCAAACTGGAGTGTAACCCTAATTCTTATCATGCTGTCAGGGATTCTTCTGTGTGATAGTAAACAGTCACGGGATGGCTCAAACCCCGATAACCATGAAATGGAAATCAAGTTATTAAATTAACTCGATTAACTATAAAATTATTCCTTATATATAATCAATTGGAAAATGATTAATTATATGAAAACATTTCAACAAAATTTATTGAGTAAAATGCTTAATTTTAACCCAAATAATATGATACAATATATCATTTTGATCACAAAAATGTAAGGAATAATAAACTGCAATAATATTTTAGCTAATGTAATTACATTTGCTAATTTTTCCTAATTACCCTACAAATTTGATTAATGAAGATTAATCTCATTTCTTAACCAAAACATATGATTAAGATCTATAAATCTTCTTTAACAGGTAAGAACTTAATTAAGTGGTTAGAAATATTTTATGAGATCTAATTTCACTAATCACTCTTTAATTACCCTACACCTTGATTAGGGAATAGTTAGCGTAATTAAGATCTTATTTAAATGAACTTAATATCTATGGATTTCTAAAATGATATAGAACCCATTAATAAGCTTATAAACCATTTTCTTAGATTAATTTGGTATTCAACTTGAAATGTCCTAAATTTTAATTAGTGATCTTTAAGGTTTATTTAAGTCTAAATTAGAAGTTTAAGGTGCCAATCCTCTTCTTAGACAATAATAAATCAATTTGAATTGAGTCGATTTAATTTGAAACTCTATAACTTAAAGTCTTATTTTTGACCTTTATGGAGGGGAATTTTGGTCATTTTGAAAGTGCCATTAAAACTTTAAAATTGGTTTATTTCATTAAATCAATGAATTTAATGGCTTAACTCTAAATTTTCATAAGCTTAATTAAGTGAAATGCTAAAATTCCTGATGTGGATTTAAGATCCACATTTCTATCTCTTTAAATGTATTCAATGCTTATAAAATTGGTCCTAATCAATTTAGACTTTGATTAGGTTTTTCTTAATATTATTCTTATATGAATCCTTAAGCAAATTCTTAAGTAAAATTCATGGAAAAATCCTTAAATGCTTAAACTTTTGATTTTCATTTGATTGAATCTTGCTTTAAGATTTGAAGTTATAAGTCTGATTATATTATGTGCTAAATTTAGACTTTTAGCCTTTTTAAGATTAGCAATTCAATCTTAATGAAATTTCTTTCCTTAGAATTTTCAACCTTTAGAGTAAGAATGGTGAGAAACCGTAGATCCTTAGAGTTTAGTACCTTAGGTTTTGATCTTAAACCCCAATTTTGGAATTTAACTCTAATTCCTTAAACTTGATTACTTTGATCAAGATTGGCTATGGTTTAGTGAAATACATCAATTCAGTCAATTGATTAATTATTTAACTTCAGTAGGGGATATTATTTGATTTTGAATTAGAACTTATTAAGTTCTAATGTTTAACCTTAAAGCTCTGAATCTGAGATTTTACTCGATGGTAGGATATTGAAGATTCTGAATATTTATTCTCTCAGAATAAATAGAACATATAAATTAGATAGAATAGATAATTACAAATATCACATGGGTTTTAATACAGTCTTGCATACTCTTGACTTTGTTGCTTTGCATTCCTTATTTTTGAGCATTTTTTCTTGAACATGTCATATAAGATGAATTTGATGCACGAAATGAAATGTAGAAATTTGGGATAATATTTGCATCTGTTTCATATCCGGAAGGGTGAATGTGTGTACATATTCTTGCCAATGGATTGGTTGTAAGGAGAAATAAGGATACTTGACACATACTCATTTGGGAGAGTTGTATCTAGTTCAAGAACCCATCTAAGTCTTACAAACATGCTTGACTCCTTAGATACTTATGAAAGGGTCAATAAGAGTTAAGTAAAATAACTAAAATTAACTGCACATGTTTTTTTTGCATCTTCCATACAGTTCAACTTTTTTTGCTTTAGCTTTGAGAAGCTAAATAACTTATATAATAGTTACAATTTCATTATAATTATAGTGGCTAAATTAGCTAATTTTCTGATAGGGTAGTTTGTACATGTTATTTTCTATTTATGCATGCTCTTACTTATGTTTCAAACCTTGTATGATTAAATGTTTGAACTTGGTCACTTATATGTATCACAGCTTAGTTTTACTTTCTGTTTAATTGGCATACTTTCAAATGACCATGTGCATATTAGGATTTTTTTTCTAGTAGTTATAGTTACTTTATAATTTATAAATATCCATATCTAACCTTATTGCAGCTTCTCGTTTGAGATATAATTCTTACATTATTCCTTTTGATAAGTTATAAATGTTTTATTTATAACTTTCCATTTAGTTTGTAGATTGTTGCTCCTTTAGCTATTGTTGTTGTTCAGTCTAATTGTGAAATCTTAAAAATGTTGAATTCATTAAAAATAGTCTAAGTGGTACTTAGATAATTGTTTAATGCAAAATTTTTCTTTTCAGAATTATTTGTGAAGATAGCTTTACATGAAGAACTTAGCCAAGAAGATGACCTTCTCACTGCTATTGAGGCTTATATAGTTTCTATTTCCATTTATAAGTACAAGTGTTTGTTTTCAATTAAACATTATTCAAGTTTTGTAATAATGCAAGATTAAGATGTATTTACTTTTATGCACTTTTACTTTGAATTAAGCTATGTTCTTTTACTTATGCATTATCGAAATGGATATTGTATACTTTGCATCCGCACTCTATTATTAAGTACGCATATTTGATGGATGAATTACAAAATAGGTGGCAAATTCTATAGTTATTAGTAGATTATGGAGAAAATATAACTTGACTATAATTGAAGATCTAGCATGTTGTGACCACTCTACCGTAATCATGTTAACATTAGTGTTAACATGACCATGGAAGGATTGGGTCTCCACATATACGTCCTTTCACAGTTTATGTTCCCAAGTTAAAATGTTCAAACCTCTACTTATAACATACATAGGAATTTGGACATTTATCATGAATTGAACAACAATTATCTAATTATCTAAGATAAGGTCGAAACTCTATAGTTTCATACAAGGCAAATCAACCAATCCCTTATACTACTAAAGTCAGAGTTTGATCCATGGATTTGTACTATATTCATATATGATAATTTTATTATTATCATTTAGCTCTAACAAGCTACTTAGTATTCAAAGGGATTTCAAACTACAGAAAGTATACCCAATATAATTGGTTTTAACACTAAGCTTCAAGTAAATGACATCAAAGTCTTTCAACATTTTTTTATAACTACAAGATGATATACTCAATCTAATTTGCATTTGATTAATATTACCACAAGAGTATAAGATCAATCTTAAAAGTTCACATGGTGAATCTAAGATTCTACCTCAATATATTACAAATAAGGCATCTTACCTCAATGATTTAGCTTAACTAAAGTTCCACTATTCATATTCTTAAGTCTTATCTTTAGAGATACTTCTAACTAAGTTAATCCAACTAATAATGCAAGTTAAAACAATAAGCAAGGTAATTACTAACTCCTGTAAGAGCATATGTAATATTGATTATTAAATGGAGTTGAAGGTTAAAATCAAGAATGCAATTATTTGATACCTTATTTCTAAGCGTTAACATTCATGATCATATAAGTAAATCAATAAATATGGGATTTGGTTATTTTATCAATCAACAAATTTTATTAAAAGATTAAGTAACATTGGGCATGATAATTCTTTGAATTAGAAAAAAATCAATAAGATGCAAGGTATTGTACTTAAATTTTAATCACATTAACCCTTCTAATGATGTAAGAGTTTAACATGCAATATAATATCAAGAAATAAATCAAATAATCATAAATCAATCTTTACTATCTAACGAAGATAAAATTAGCAAGTGAGCTAAATTTGGATAAGTCAATGCTTAAATTAGCTAACTAAAGATTGAGCTAATTATGGATAATTAGAAATTTAACCTCTCTAAATTAGAATATGAAGTTACCACTAGGTTCTTTGCGGTCTAATGGTTCCATAGGTATCAAATATATCAAAATCAGATTACAAATGTGACTAACATTTACTAATCAAGGTTTAATGCAATTAGTGAGTAATTATCTAATTTACTCATAAAAAAGTAAATCCAACCATACAATGAAGTTCTAATATACATAATAAAGTAAATACGGACCCTAAATATGCAATTTGGATAAGTCTACATCTTAATATTCACTAGTCAAGCTTTTGAATAATAAAAGTTTAGTTAAGAAATCCATTCATAGAAACTAAAAAATTATTGTAGTTTATTAATCTAAATATTTTTCTGATCAAAATAGTATATAACATCATAACATTTGGATGCATAATAACGAAAATAATTGAAACCCTAGTTTTCATAAATATTCTTATGATTAGAACTTTAGGTTTCTAAGATATAGTTGTATTTTCATAAAATTATGTACTCGGGCTCCATCGGGCTCAATTGACCCGATGGGTCGCATCCAATGGGATAGCCCAGGTCGGTCGGGGCCCGACAACTCGCTATTGTTGAAAAGAGAGGATCGCGGGCTCGCCAAACCTTCCATTGTTTGCTTTCATCATTCGAATGGAGGAATGAAATTTGGGATTTAGGGTTTCAAAGAATCCTTAAATTCTCGATACTTAAAGCACTCAGCATAACAATTAAGATCTTAAATCGAAGCTTTGGTGAAATCCTACCAAACGGGACATGAAGCCCTATCTATAATGCATCATAATTCCAAAATGACATTATACCTATTTTATAATTAGGGTTTCCAGTTGGTAACTAATCCTCCCCACAAAGGCAACCATTTTGCCAATGCTCAATCTGGACACATTCAGTGAGCCTAGATAGATCAATTCTCCATCCTAGCAAACTAGGAGAGGCGCGAGTGTAGCACCCCGCCCCATCACCGCGCGCAAAAGAGACAGTTATAAGCAATTTCGGTGGCGGAGCGGTGCGCCACTTGGGGAGGAATAACCCGTCTCCCCAAATAGCTGAAAACCAGACCCCTCTGAAGGGCTACTGACTCAACCTCAAGGTGGGTTGAGAGCTAATACTTAAGATAAGAGTAGTATCCTTATCTTAAGTATTTGATAAATACACACATTGGATTTAGAATATGATAGGAATCCAACATATGTATAAGATATCAGTATTTTCGGTATACTGATCACATCACAATACTAAGTATAAGTAGTATATAATAGAGTGTGGAATCTTAAAGCAAACATCTAGAAACATTCATCACAAAAGCTATATAAAAACATTCATCTCAGAAAAAAAAAATACATCCAAAATTATTACAAACGGTTACTAAATAATAGACATAGAGCTAAGTACTGAACTGAAAATAAACTAAGCAGAAAAGTAGTAAAATTGGAGGAGAGTCCACTAGTGCTCTACTGGCTCCTCCTGAATCTCCTAGGTAGCCTCCTGACCTGGCTCAATATAATGCTCAAGATCTAGCAAACTGCTGGATCCCAAAAGTACCCCATGTTAGACAATAAGTCAAACACATCGTAACTAATCTAAGCAGTTCTAGTTATTCATTTAATATTTACATAACGTAATTAAAGATGCAGGAGTACTGTAAAGGTAATTGAAAGCATAAAACGGTATAAAACTGTACAAAACTGAAATAAGGTGAAGTAAAGTAAAATTGAACTATAAACAGGATACTGAAAGTAAACCAAAATCAGTAATGGATCTGAAACTGAGTAGTGATCTGTAAAATTATGCCATATGACATTGAATCTATGCATCTGAATATGCCACAACACTGTATGCCACTGATATGCAACCAAAATATCACTGAACTACTATGAGTGATATGGTCCAATGTATATATACATCTAGTTGGGAACTACGATGTCGATGCATCCTAAAATTTCTCAATCAATGTATGCAATATTCCATAACCCATAAATCATCATTGATACTCATATGTCATCATCAATACTCAACATCATGCTTATGCTCATGCTCATACTTCTAATCTACATGAGGTAAATCCAGAAACATGCTTAGAAATTCGATAATGAATTCAAGGTCTCCATTGCGCAGAATCCTACTAAAAGGATTATGACTCCTAAATTCTAATTTTGGTTAAAGTTGAGAATTTACTTAAAAATCATTAGATATGATGATTGTATACACATATTTAGCACATTTGCAAGAAATATGGTTCTTAACACTTAGTTTGATTAAGCCACCCTAACAAAGCGATCTTCGATAGGAGGTGTCACCCGGTGATTTGTATCTCAGGCTAAGCTATTAAGATGCCCAACTCACAATCACACTTAGTGTCCTAAATAAGGTGACTCAAATTACTTAGTTTGTTTAAGCCACACCTATTGAAGTGATCATCACTAAGAGGCATCACCTGATGGCAATTTGTATTTTAATCAAACTAAGGGATGAGTCCCTATTTATAACACTTAGTCTTGGAAGATTTACTCCAATGGGACTATATTCGTTTAATCCCTCGGGATAGCACCTAATCATAAGTCCACATTGGAGTGAATTAACCAATCCTAAATACTACTGAATGAATCCAATACTATAAGTATACTATACTACACCAACTAATAATCTAGGTTCAAAAGATTCTATTTAATCAACAAGGATTTAACAAAGCTATTGATCTTCACTCTAAATCGGTGAGTCCTACACAAGGCTCCAAGGGTATGATCAAAAGATCACTCAATATAGGTTACTACCACAAGGCATAAGTTCCATTCTAACTGCTTTAGTTGGTTCCTACCACAAGTTATCAAGTTCAACTTTTGAAGTCATGAAGGATCATCTAAGTTTCTACCTCAATAAATTACAAAAGTTCTTCCTACCTCAAGGTATTAATATTTAAAGTCTTTAAACATTTCAAGGACGACCCTAAAGCAAGATTCTTAAAATCTCACTTTTCTACTTCGTAAGGTTTACTTGTTAGACTTAGGTTAAAGTGGTCAGATCAAATGATTAAAATTCATTTGATCCTTTTCTATTCTACAATCATGGGATGAAATCAAAGATCTTATTAGAGTTAGATCATTTCATAAATTATTACAATTTTATTATCTATTTAATGCTAATGGTCTTATATAAGACAAAGTCAAAGATCAAAAATTTAGATTCAGATGGTTCAATCACACATATTCAATATTAATCTTAGCACTTCTAATTCAATGATTTATGATCAATATCAAATTATATGCATTATTAGAACAATATCAATTAAATTATCTTTTAATCAAGTTAATTGATTAAGTGATTAAGGTTTAGATCTTAATCAAGATAAGTTAGGGTGTAACCCCTAACCTTTCTACCATTAAGAACAAAGGTTAATTTATAGGTCAATGACAAATCAATGTCTTATTAGTGTATTATTGATGTCAAACTTTGGGTTTAGATTAAGTATCGTCTACTTAATCAATTTAGCAAGATTCTTATGTTTAATTGTAGTTTAATGTCATTTACCCATGATTAGGTGTCCACAAAGATATTTAGAGTTTTCTAATATACATCTTAATATCATGAAAGCATCTAAATATAAAGATGACAGAATTAAAAGGTAATTAAAGCTAACTAAATTCTAAATCAAAGTAAAGGGGTTAGCACTTGATTAAAATTCTTAAGTTTCATGCCATTAAGTTGTTATGATATACCTATTCGATATAAGCACTTAAATTTCTATTACTTAGCATTTGGTATAGCATACATTTCAAGTACGTAGTAGGTTTTGAGCACTTGATAAAAATAACAAAGTTTCAAACTTAATTTCCATATAGAATTTTATGTAATGTTCCATTTTAGCTAAAATAGGTTCAAATTTTGGGCAGTTTTAATGAATTCTGGGCAATTTTGCAAATTTGGGCGCTACAGCGCTTCTGGCACTAGTGTGCTGTGGCGCTTCTGCCGCTGCAGCGCACTGTGGTGGTTTTAGCGCTGCAGCGCGCTGTGGCGCTTTTAGCGCTGCGGAGCGCTGTAGCACTCTCAGTGTTGTGGCCCGCTGTGGCCCGTTGTGGCGCGCTATGGTGCGCTGCAGCGGCCAACTTGCAAAATAACTGTTTAATTAATTTATTTTTGACATTTCCTAAAGTTTTCCCGAAATTCCGCTACAACCCGCTATGGCGCGCTGCAGCCCACCACAATGCATTATGGCACGCTGCAGCGGTCCAACTTGCAATTTACTATTTAATAATTAATTTTATATGATTTCTACCGAAATACCGCTGCAGTGGTTCATTTTGCATTCTTAGGCGCTGCAGCGCCAGACGGTATTTTTTGCTTGGATGAAACCTATAAGGTTTACTTTCGAGCTTAAATACTCTCAATCCAAAGCATTCCATGAGTGGTGCTATATATCAATGGAAAGGTCTTTCTGATACCTTTCCATCGACACCAAAATCGGCACAAACAAAGTATTTTAGTTATACTAAAATCATGAATAAATGACAAGATATACAAAATAAATGAAAACAGAGCATGCATTTTTCACAGAAGTGAGAAGCTTCAATGAGCCTTAATGGCTTCCTTACCCTATCATGAGTTTCTAGAGCTACAAATAAGTATAGTATCAATATGAAGAAGACAAAGGAGATGAGCAAACGGGTACCTTTAACCTTGCGAGAGAAGGAGGAGGGAGACTTGGAAAGCTTGGAGCTGAGCTGAACTTCTTCTTCTTCAACACAAGAGCATCAATGGAGGAAAGGATGAGAAAGCATCAGCAAGCCAAAGAAGGGGCTATGCTTCTTCTTAATAAAGGAGAAGGGGGAGGATGGAGTAGGGGAGTAGGGAGCCATCATGACCCTAGGGAGAGAGGCCATCATGCTTGAGCTAAGGGTGGCATGGCTAACGGATGGCCAGCCGAAATTTGCAAAGGAGCTGTCAGCCAAGGCAATAGAAAATAAGGGAAATTGCAAATTTAGGACTAGAAAATCCCTTATTTATTTTCTCTAATTATTCAAAAATTTGGATTTTTGAAACGTGCTCCGAAAATTTCCAAAAATTCACCCCAAGCTAATTTGGGGGTGAGAAATTCAACGGAGAAGTCGGATTTCAATTCCGACGATTATTTAATTATTCTAGTTTTCGGGGGTATTTAATTATATTAAAATATTTGTGAAAATCTGACAACTTCCAAATGAGTCCAAAATATCACCCCTAGCTAATTTGGGGGTGACGATCGCAACGGCGAAGTCGGATTTTGATTTTGAAGTTAAAATAAATACCTCAATTTTCTAATTAATTAAATATTAAAATATTCCAAAATAATCGATTGGGCTCCGAATTACTCCAAACCTTCGAGGTTTGGTTCTAATGACTAGATGAACTTAATGAAATGATAATTACGATATGATTAGGCTAAATTCAAGTTGGGTAAGAACCTTGGGTTGTTACAGCGAGGATACTGAAAAATACTCAAACTCTATGGAGGATTATTGCTACTCGAGTATGTCCAAGGGACATTAGAATGTCTTGGGCTATGCTCACCATCTCGATCAATTATGCTCGATAGGGAATGTATTTCTCGATAATTAGGCACACAAATTTGGGGCTAATTGTGGGGAATTGCCTACTGGAAGTACAGATGACAGCCCCGACCAGACAGTGATCCCATCATCTAGTTTACCATTGAACCCTACTGTTATCGCTTAAATCGAATTGCAAACTTCATATAAGCATTCAAATAACTTAATATAGAAGAAGTTGCAAAAGTTTGATTGCTGATAGAGCGAATGCATCTTTGGTAAGGTGAAGTACCTAAAGAATGAAGAAGACGAGTGATCGAAAGTGGACAACTAGATTCTAGAAGCTAACTCATATTATAATAGTTTCTTAAAGCTCACATCTATGCACAGGGAACTTGAATGCCAAGTCACACCCTCATACACACTGGGGAAGGGAGTTCGACACTGCCGGGACAGCAAGGAAAATTGAGTGAGTGCTGGAGGAATTTTTGAACTTCATAGAGTGCAAAGAGACTCTCTGAAGATTCCCCTAACAATTTATAAGTGGAGGAGTGCTTGAGTGGATAGCCATGGGTTAGGACTCAACACAAAAGCTTGGCTTTCAATATTCTAATGGAGAATCAACTAGGCCTTATGGCCTATTATGAGAGCTCTACCAATAAGGGGAAGCTGCTAACAGCCTTGGTGATGTGGCATGGGAGTGGGAGACCAGCTCCGTAGCCAATCACATGAGAGAATTCATTGTTGGGGCCATTCGAGCGAGGGAGATGATGAATAGATGCGCTATTGTTTTTAGACGTTAGATCGAATAAATGAAATGGCGTTACATTCTTGATGCTCCCCTGTGCAATAGTTAAATGCAGGTGCGATCTTAGCCATTGGATCACTGATTTGATGGATCACTCGAGCAAGGAAGGACACGGGATGGGATCTAGGGCAGAGAAATAGGTCAACGGTCCCAATTTTTTCTATCGTTTAAAGAGTAAATTGTTGAATTTTAATTAAGGATTTAAATTAATAATTAATTAAATAAATAAATATAATTGAAATTAAATCCAATTTTGGACTAAATAACTTTTAAAAATTCCTAAAAATTCACCCTTAACTAATTTAAGGGTGAAGAATTTAAAAATGAAATTAGATTTTAATTTGGAGATCAATTTAATTAAGCTAATTTGTTGGGTCCTAAAATTGTAAAAATAGCTAATTAATCTAATTGAGGTTTGATTGACCCAAAAATTCATGGTTATGAACAGAAGACTGGCGATTGATCCGCATTTTGTCCACTATCCAGTTTGCCCGGAGGTCCCAATGGTGATGGTTGGTTCTGCCGCAAATGTAATATCGGCTGCTAGTGTGGTAACACTTACCATAAGGGTTCGGTTTGCACATATAGCACCAGATCTTCCATGATGATTTTGACTTTGAGTGAGCTGGAAAACCTTAGCACCCTAAGGATGATTTCTCTTGAATGGTTCAGACCATGAAGACTGGGGATGGAGATGCTTCTTGAGCTCAATTTGTACTTGATGGTTCTCAATCATACGCGCACCTTCCAGAAGTTTAGGAAAATTTTTGTGATTTGAAGACATCAGATGACACTTTATAGAATCTTTCATACCTTTTAGGAATCTGCTACACCTAGCCACTTCAGTGCAAACTAAGTCTGGAGCAAAATGAGATAACTTCTGAAATTCCATCTCGTAGTTGTGGAACGAACAATTACCTTGAGTAAGATGCATGAAGTCTTCATCAATTATGGTTTGCGTAGAGGGTGGAATGAATTCTTCACGAAAAATTTGTTTAAACTCATCCCATGGGATATCCTTTACCTGGACGCTAGAGAAATGAGCCATTAGCTCACTACCCCACTAGTACTCTACCTCTTTATGAAATAGGTGCGTGGCGAGATAGATGCACTCACTTTAAGGACATTTTACAATGGCTTAGGTATTTTCTATTGCAATAAGCCAGTTTGCTATTTTAATGTGTGAAGTAAAGCCATTAAATGTCGGAGGATTCAAACAAAGGAAGGTAAGGAGAAAAGTGTCCACCACAGCGCCAGAAGCTGGTGGTGGGGCCATAGGAATTTCAGGAGGGAATAGAAAGGAAGTTTGAGGAGAGTTGGAAATGGTTGTGATAGGGTAGAGGAAGGCTGAGATAATGCACTGGATGAGAACATTCTCTCAATTGCGCATGTTTGCGAGCATCACTCACATCATTTCCATCATATTCCTCACCTCATCAGTTTGAGATGTTGTGGTAGAAGCAGGTTCTTTCACCAAAGGCAGAGCAGTATTATCCGAATTAGGATTCATTCTAAGAAAATAAAGGAAGATACAATTCAGGAACTAAAAAATGAAATAGTTCTCATTAAAACTTATAAGATTTAGGAGATATAATATGAAGGATACTATGAAAATGAAAATAAGATAGAAGCTACAATAAAGAAGCTACCACAAAAATAGAAACTAGTACAATAGGAAACTAGTACAAAAGGAAACTACTATAATCATCTACAGAAATTTGCATAAAACAAAAATTCAAAGTCCTGATGGATAGGGGAATGATGGAGAGAGATGTGTACAATAATAAGTGGTAACAGAGAGATGTGTTTCCTTATGGGTTCTAGGGTTTTTATTTGAGTGGGAGCGATGGCCGACGAGATGAGACACAAGATTAAAAAGTTTAATGGCACAAACTTTGCATCCTGGAAAATTCAATTGGAACATTTTCTTTATCAGAAGATGTTGTATCAACCATTAATTGGAACTGACAGAAAACTAGCTACTATGTCAGATGAAGAATGGAAGGTTTTCATAGAATCGCTTTGGGTTTGATTCGTTTATCATTGTCTTCTTCTGTTGCATTTAATATTATTAATGAGAAAGCTACTATAGATCTCTTAGAAGCTCTAAAAAGGATGAATGAGAAGCCCTTGTATTCTAACAAAGTGTTCTTGATAAAGAGACTGTTCAATATAAAGATGATGGATGGTTATTCAATGATTGAATATCTCAATAGTTTCAACACTGTGATGAGTCAGTTAAGTTTGGTGGGCATCAAGTTTGATGACAAGGTCGAGCTCTATTATTCCTCCCATCATTGCTAGATAATTGGGTTAGGTTGGTTACAACCATCAGTATTTCATTGAGGAATGTGTCATTGAAATTCGACAAAATTGTCGGGTTAGTGCTGAATGAAGAGGTGCGGAAGATATCCCATGGGAGGCATCTACTTCGGCATTAATTTCTAAAATCAGAGGAAGGAGCATAGACTAGAGGCATAATAAAAATAAGTCTATATTCAAGACAAGGTAAATCAAGACCCATAAAAACAAAGCCGGATTACTGTAACTATGGGAAGGTATGTCACTTAAAGAAGGATTGTTCTACCCTAAAGAAGCCAAGTGGTGGAAGCAAGGTTATGTTCCCCACTATGAATGTTTCAACTAAGGAGGATCAAGATGCATTAATCCTCTCACTTGTCAATATGGAGTTCTGGGTGGTGAGCTCAGGTGCATCCTGTCATGCCACTCCTACAAGGGGTGCTTTCAAGACTTATACCAAGGGTGATTTGGGTAAGGTTTATCTTGATGATGATAAGGCATGTGATATTATTGCCAAAGGTGATATGGATGTTTAGCCACTAAGCAGTATAGTTTGGAAGCTCTGAGTTGTTAGACATGTGCCATGTCTAAAAAAGAAACCTTATTTCAGTAAGCCAGTTAGCTGAGAAAGGCTACGTCACTTATTTTACATCAGACTCATGGAAAGTCACCAAGGGTGCACTCGTTGTTGCACAGGGAAACATGAAAGGTACATTTTACTTGATCAATAAAGTGTATGGTTCCATTACAACTGTAAAATAGGTAAACATAGGTCTACGGCACTAGAGGCTTAGCCATATTTGTGGCGGCTGCCCCTTAATCAACTATGATTAAGTGGTGGTCATCATGGGGAAATCCCTCACTTAGCATTAGATTAGAAATAAGCATCCCTAATCCACTGATAAGGAAAGGATATGCCCTAAGTAGAGCAAATGGGACATTCACTAAATAAGTATACCAGAATATCAGAGTGCAGAAGAAGAAATACAAATTACTAACATCCATATATCCATAACAAGATAGGGAAATATCCAACTCATAATAAATATGCATGAAATAGAAATATAATTATAACATGTATTATTACAAAATATTAAAAGTTTAATGAAAGGAAAGCTAAACAATCAGCCTCACAAACATGAAAGAAAAGAGACTAATTATAACAACCCTAGGTTGTTACCTTGCTAAACTACAATCTAGATAGCCATTATTTTAGACTCCATTGCTTTAGAACATCAAATGAAGCTTATCCTGAAAATCTAAAGTCCATTGGACTTCTCTAAGTCCAAAATGATATATTGATCAATTTAGATACCCTAGTTTAGACCCAAAATATTGTGATCTCAAAATAGAATTCTGATTATATTTTTGAATTCCTTACTCTGAAATTAGCTATGGGTGAAATTTTGGTGCAATTTAGAAATCATTTGGACCATAATTCAATTTAAATTAAAATGGTCAAATTGCATTTAAGGGTTTCCAACATTTCATAATTTCATAAATACCCTTTAAACTACATAAACGGCTGGGATTTGTTGTGCGGACCACGGTCGATCCGCTGTGCTGTCAGGGTCACGCGATAGCGATGCTTCCATCGTATCCACCATCTGCCTTCATAATCCAATGGCTGGGATTAGATCCTGTGGAACCAAGGATCATCGTTAGATGCGACCCGTAAATCCTACGGCGTTGATTCAATCGGATCTAGCTGTTAGGATCTGAATGATCAAGACCGTTACGTGGTCCTGATCGATACATCAGATGCCCCACAGTGCACCCGCACTGTGGATCTTCGTCCTCGCCATGCCCGCGACCGACCAAAGGAATATTTCAGGATCTTGGACAGTCTGACCTGTCCCCCACTGCCCAATCCACCTCAGCAGGCTGTTGGGGATCTTCCCTCAATGGCATATCGGTCCTAGTCGGGCCTCATGACCCAACCGAGCTCAATTAGGGAAGCTGAGAGCTTGGCCATGGCCCGACCTCTCGGGTCCTCTCCAGCATGAGCCATCCCTCCAGAATCTTCCCAACCCTCAGCCAAGGCTATAAATAGCCCTAGCCCCGCTCCAATTAAATCGTTGATCAATTGAAGCCTCGGTACCTTCCGCCATTACTGAACTCTCGAGCTTGCGTAGGCGATCCCCAGGAGTTCTCGACGTGCGCAGCACTGATAGGAGACTCTCCTGGTGTTCAGGAACTCTCAGAGGAGGCTCAGTAAACCCAGCATTGGCCCCTGCATCGTCTGCAAGCTCTCCCGAGAATCCAGGTACTCCACTTACCGGTTACGAGCCAATGAGGCTCGAACCTTCTCCATTTTGATTCGTGTAGCTTTGTATTGTCGAACCGAACCTAATGCTATCGTAGTTGAGACGTGAGTTAGCCCCGATCGATCGAATCGATCGATCAGGCTAAGCTCTTGAGGATCGTCTCGGTTGAGTAACGACCCGATGATCCAGGCCATCCCAGACCCTTAGACCAAAGGGCTTTGATCCGCCTCACCTCCCTGATGGTGTAGGGATCGAGCCCAGGGTATGGCGTGGTCCCTATGGGGAGAATTTCCTCCCCACAATAGCTCCATTTGAGGAGCCCTTGGGTGAGTAAGGTCTGACCAATCCGAACCATCTCACAGAGGGCTTCAGGTCCCGTTCGGTGCGTCTGACCACGGTGAACAGGAAGGAATGAATTGCTGGACGTGCCGTGGTCGGGGTGCACTGGATTTAGCCGATTACGGTTTCACTAATCGGGTGAATCTGTCGGGACGAAGCGCGGGGATGAAGACCCTGTGCGGGTAGGGTCAGCCCGTGACCCGCACGGTGCGATAGTCCCGGGTGTTCGGGCCCCGGTCAACCTGCGCGATTCGGTTAATGGGCCGAGCCCATTTATTTAATATCCGAATAATAGGAAGTATTTTCCTTAAGGAAAATAATCCAATTAATCAAATCATATGAAAAATTAATTAGAAAAATACAGAATGTATTAATTGAATAACTTTTAATCCACTAGTCCAAACCCTATGATACTATATATGAGATTGATCAGAAAATCATTAGGGACCTGAATGTAAAATAAAATTTTACATTTAATGGTTAGATTTTCCATTATTGCCTAATTACAATAGAAATTAATTAGGATGATTTAGCAATTATACTTAACCAAATTGCATGTATAGGGTGCCATTAGCTTACTTATTATGAGTAGAATGCATGTGCTAAGTGAATTATTTTTTTGAGTTCTGTATTTCAATTTATGCCCTAAACTTGTTAAAACATGATTAGTGAAAGCTAGGGTTTATACATATTGAATTTTAGCAAACCTATTCTCTGATTAATTGTATTACTAAATATGATTTGTATGCCAAATTGTAGCTAATTTTGATGGTTATATTTATAATTATGTGATAATCTATTTCAATGGATTTAGGGTGTGATTAACACTAATTACTTTCTGTTTTCTAAAATTTTCCTTTTAACATGACCTATAATAGTAAGCTAGATGTATTGAAATCTTGTAAATTCAATTAACAAGTATAAATGAAATAAATCTAAATTTGAAAACCTTAATAACCTTAATTAACTTAAGAAATCTTAAGACTTTGATCAAGCTATTAAGACTTGACCAAGGTCTGAGATTACCACCAATAATACATAATTAACCCATTGATTTGATATTGATCTATAAATATACACTTAATCTTAATTAAGAAAGGAGTAGGGGTCAAACCCTAACCTGCTTAAGTAAGATCCAAATCCTTAAACCTTAACTTAATTGATTTGATTATAAGACAGTGAACTTGACATTTTCCAATGATGCATCTAATTTGATATTGATTCTAAACATTTGAATTAGACATATTAAGGTTGACAATAACTCTATGTGATTTCTTAATCTGAATCAAAACCTTAAGAATATTAGCATAAGAGATTAATAAAATCAACTTGATTGAATAATTGATCTAAAACCTTAATAACATCTTTTGATTTAGATCCCACAATCATAGATTAAGTTGTGATCAGATGACTTAATCATCTGATCTGATCATTCCAAATCCAATTATGAAACAAAAAACCTAAAAGGTTAATATTGAAGTTTAGAATGGGAGATCTTAAGCATCTCTTCATAAGATCGTCTCAAAAGATTTAAAAGACCTAAAAATTACATATACCTTGAGGTAGGAGCACTTAGATGATACATTGAGGTAGAAGCCTAGAAGATCATATAACCTTAGAAATTGATCTTACCCCCACATGGTAGGAATCACTTAAGACATTAGAATGATACTTCGCCTTGTGGTAGAATCCATGCTAAACCTTGATTACATTTTAGTGGAACCCTGTATAGGACTTACTTATTTAGCATAGGCCTTTGTAGTCTTGATAATTCCTTACTTTACTATGTGGACTTATTTGAACCTTGATCATTGGGTGGTGTAGTATAGTATACCCATAGTACTAGTTTCCCAGTAGCATTCGGGATTGGTTGATTAACTCTAAATAGGGACTTATGAGCAGGTGCTATCCTGTGGGATTAGACGAATACAGTCCCGTTAGAATAAATTATTCAAACTTAAGAGTGTATTAAACGGGAACTCATTCTTTAGTTTGATTGAAATACAAGATGCTAACGGGCAATGCCTCCTAGCGAAGATCGCTTCAATAGGTATGGCTCAAACAAACAAAGTAATTGAATTCACCTTCTTTGAGACACTAAGTGTGATTGCGAGTAGGGCACCTTAATAACTTAGCTTGAGATACAAATCACCAACGGGTGATGCCTCCTATCGAAGATCGCTTCGTTAGGGTGGCTTTATCAAACTAAGTGATGAGAACCAACTTCCTTGCAAGGACACTAAGTACGTGTATACCATCATTCTATCTAATAATCTTTAAGAGAATCTACAACTTTAACTAATTACTGATCTAGAAGTTAGGAGTCAGAATCCTTTTAGCAGGATTCTGCATAGTGGAGACTTAAAATTCATTATCAGTGTTCCAATCTTTAATGAATTTCTGGATTTTTACTCATATATAATAGAAGCATGGGCATAAGCATGAGCATGGACTTGAAGTATTTTTTCAGTAGTAATGCATGAGTATCAGTGATGAAGTATGGGTTACGGAATGTTACATACACATACTAAGAAATTTCATGGTGCATCTACGTCACCATACTGTATTCCCAACTGGGTGTATGTTTACATTGGAACGTACTACTCATAGTCTTTCAGTGATAGTTCAGTGACATATCCGTGACATACGTGGTGTGGCATATTTGGGTGCATCATTCCAGTGACATATAGTACAGCATTCGGCATTTCTTTTATCGTGATTTTTGAGTATTCGATGTTTCCTTTACTTTCAGTTTTCATTTGTGTGACAGTTTTACTTACTTAACCTTTACTATCTTACTTACTTGGCTATTATAGTTTTTCCTTACTTAGTTTTGTTTCCCCAGTTTTCCTGCAGTTTTTCTTTACTTTACTTATTTCTTGCATTTAGCTTTATTTCTGCATAGTTAGTTGCGATGTGTTAGACTTCTTGTCTAACTCGGGGTACTTTTGGGATCCGACAATTTTCTAGATCCCGAGCAACTTGTAAAGACAGGGCAGGAGGACATACAGGAGATCCAGGGGGAGTACGTGGAGCCTTAGTGGATCGGACATCTACCGTTACTTACTGCTTTATTTCAGTACTTTAGATAGACTTTCTATTTCTGCATTTAAATCAGTCTGTAATAAATTCTGGATGTATTTTTACTTTCTTTTTCTGAGATAAATGTTTACTGCTACTTGTGATGAATGTATTTTGGATGTTTTGCTTTTAGCTTCAGCACTCTATTATACTACTATACTTAGTATTGTAATGTGATCAGCATACCGAAAATACTGATATATTGAAAGTGTACGTTGGATTCTTATTTGCTTCTGTAGCTCCAATGTACGTACTAGTCTAATACATAAGATAAGTATTCTACTCTTATCTTAGGTATTGACTCTTGATCCTACTCATAGGTTCGAGTCAGTAGCCTTCAGTGTGGCTCAGTCTCGAGCCTATTCAGGAAGATGAGTGTTGTTGGTTCTCGTCCTCCCAAGTAGTGCACCGCTCTGTCGCCGATCTGATTCACTACTTGTCTTTTGCGCACAGCGACGAGACAGGGCACTACAGTTGGTATCAGAGAAGTGTCATAAAGTGCCTGATAAGGAGTTTGATCCTATCTACTTTATGATATATTCTTTGTATCAAGCCAAGATCACAAGTTACTAAGTATAGTGCAAAGCAATCATCCAAAAGTTCATTAAGCTATCTCAGAAACAAAAAGGGAAAACTATGTCTAGAAAGTTGACACCCTAGGAATTTAACGCATATAATAAATTGATTGAAACTGCAAATCATAAAATGAATATCTTAGGACTTGAACGAACTTTTGAAAGTAACAACAAAATACTTATGGGTTGAACTATTCTAGGAATGGAATACTCGCAGTCAGCATTTCTATTCTACCTTAGTAGGTTTGACCACTACTGGGTAGACGACCTTTGAGACAGCCAGATCTACGGAAGGGTCATCGATGGAGTGTCGCCCTGTGGAGTTCAAGTATTAGACAAGATTCTTGCTCATTCATCTTTTGTAGGACCAATCTTGCAGTACTCGCCAGAGAATGTCTAGATCGTGCTACCACTGCACTACGAGAGACGGCCTGTCCCAAGGAGCACCGTCTAGAGATTGTGGAGATCCTACTGAGGGTATTAACGAGTTGTTTGTGGTATTAGGTTTATAGGAGATTAACTCGGAGAAGCCACATAGTCACATATGATGACTTCTATGCTGCTTTTTGGGTGGAGTATTATAACTAGGATGTTAGAAAATCTTATTATATCATCCTTCTTATTTCAGTTATATGTTGCATGGATCTATGTATCTTCTCCTACAAGAAAGAAATAAATGAAATTATAGTAAAAACCTCTATGTTCTGAATTCATACTCATATTCATAGTCATGAATCTTGGCTCTCCTTCTGCTCCTACTCCAATTAAGAACACGGTGGTGTCGTCAAGCGGACCAGAAGACTCCAATATTATGGCCAGTTTGTTAAGGGCCTTAATTGATAGCAATGCGCAACAGGCGCAAGAGACACGTGCTCTTATCCTCTCAGTTAAACAGCAATCTACTCCTCTAGTAGGATACTCATCATCTTCACACTATATGGGAGACAGAATCCTACATAGTTTCCTTCATCTCTGAACTCCTATGTTCAACGGAGCACTAAATCCCATGGACATCGTAACATGGCTTAAGTTAGTAGAGAAGAACCTGGACACTATCAAATGCCCTAACTCTGAGGCCATCCACCTAGTAACCTACTTATTTCAAGAGGAAGCGGAGTATTGGTGGGAAAATGAGCGAAATAACAAATTTGTTGATTATGAAGTGGAGGACTCCATGGGACATGTTCATGGAAGCGTTCCGTGAAGCGTTCATCCCGGCATCAGCCCAAGCAATTATGGAGGATGAACTCCTCCATCTCACACAAGTCAATAATTCTATGTTCGACTACTAACAAGAATTTAGGAGACTATCACGATTCATTCTGGACTTGGTGAGAACGGACGAATCCAAATGCCACCGTTTCCTGAAGGGTCTGAGAGACTCTATCAAAGCACACTTAGTATCTCATCTGATCAAGTTGCTAACTGAATTAATTGAGGTGGCCCATCTACAGGAAGGATTCCAAGGTCAAATGAACCAGAAGCAAAAAAGCGACAGTCATACAGCCAAGGGGAGAACGGTTTGGCCATCACAAGATGGCAAAGGTCTACAACATGTAGCTGGCACAACCCTAGCCCGAACTCTGAATGCAAATGAATGCATCTATACGGAAAATGCTACCACTTCAGTGATGTATGTTTCACCTGTGGTCGTAAGGGCCACCGCTATTTTGAGTGTAGGGAGAAGAACACAATTGATGGGGTACTCATCAGCCACTCCCGCCACAAACAAGCATTCCGAGCTCAACCAATAAATAGCCGAGAGCCTGCTCCTGTAATCATGCCAGCCACTACCACAAACTCTAAAGCCATTGTACCGGTGCAAAAGCCAAACTATGATCATCAGGGTCAAATGCCCCAGAACAAACAACCCTCAGCACCTGCCAGGGTATATATGCTAACTCTTGCCTCTGCTCCTGAGAACAACGACATGGTGTCAGGTACACCTTAAATTAATTTTTCATTGTTTCAATAATCATTTCTTACTATTTTAGCACCTTAACTATTGAGTAGTCATCCTTATTAAGTTGCTATAAATATAGGTACTTTATCAATAAATGACAAATCATGTAACGTCCTTTTCGATACGGGAGCAAGTCATTCCTTTGTATTAAAAAGTTGGGCTAAAATTCTCAAGCTACCAACCTATCAATTAGCCAGTTCATTGAGCATTGGGTTACCTTCAGAAGCCTGTATACAGTCCCAAAAATTATGCAACCTAGATATTCCTATTGGGGAACAAAACTATGGGGCTAAGTTAATTGTATTACCAATCAACAACTTCGATACAGTTCTAAGCATGAATTGGCTAAGCCAGCATGATGCTTCCATAAATTGCCTAAAGAAGAAAATAACATTGGGCAGTGGGAGTAAAACAAAATCATTCGTTGGGAGATTTAGCACTCAATCATCGCTGATCAATGCAATGACAGCAGGAAGGCTAGTAAGGAAGGGATGCAACGCATATCTTGTGACAATGTTGGGAGAGAACAAAGAAGTCGTGCCTATTTCTGAGAACCATATAGTTTGCAAATTTCCTGATGTTTTCCCCGAAGACCTACCCGGTCTTCCTCCAGTGAGAGAAGTGGAATTTGTCATAGCACTAATTCCTGGAACGCAACCACTGTCAAAGGTTCTATGCCGTATGGCGCCAAAAGAACTCCACGAGTTGAACAATCAACTCCGGGAACTGTTGGAGAATGGTCTTATTCATCCAAGTTCATCTCCTTGGGGAGCGCCAGTGTTGTTCGTAAAGAAGAAAGATGGATCGATAAGAATGTGCATCGATTATAGAGAATTAAATAAAGTAACCATTAAGAACAAGTACCCTCTGCCGCATATCGATGATCTGTTCGATCAGTTATCTGGAGCTAAAGTCTTTTCCAAGATAGACTTGCGATCTGGGTATCATCAATTATGAGTTAAAGATTCAGATATTGAGAAGACAGCATTTAGAACCCACTATGGGCATTACGAATTCTTGGTGAGGTCCTTTGGCTTAACAAATGCACCGTCCATCTTTATGGACTTAATGCAGCGCATGCTGAAAATGTATTTGGATAAGTTCGTCATTGTCTTCATCGATGACATATTGATTTATTCAAAAGATAAAACGGATCACGAGAATCACCTGCGTTTAGTACTTGAAGATCTCAGAAGCCATAAGCTATATGCTAAATATTCTAAATGCAAATTCTAGCTTGACTCAGTCACTTTTCTGGGTCATGTCATCGATTCTCAGGGAATTAGAGTCCATCAAAATAAAGTGAGCGCAGTCCAAGATTGGTCACAACCAAAATCTGTAACCGATATTAAAAGTTTCTTAGGACTGGCAGGCAACTATAGGAAGTTTGTCAAAGGTTTTTCACAAATTGCATCTCCTCTCACAAAGCTAACTCAGAAAGCAGTATCATTTGTCTGGAGCCCAGAATGTGAGAAAGCATTCCAAATGTTGAAAGATGCTCTGTCCTCTGCACCAGTTCTAGCCTTACCTAAAGAGGGCTTGAATTACCAAGTCTATACCGACGCATCTGGAATAGGATTGTGATGTGTATTGATGCAGGAAGGAAGCGTTATAGTTTACTGATAAATCCATAAATTATATCTAAAATAAAGGGAAATTTCATTCATTTCAAATCTTTATGATGCTCCTAAATCAATTTTTTTTATCTTTTTCAGGGAAATGGCATCCAAGTGAGTTCTGAGGCATTTCTAGAAACATTTAAAATTTATTAAAGGAAATCCGCTACAGCACACCGCAGCGGGCTGCAGCGGAATTATTTAAACTATATAAACAGGAGGGCTCAACTAACTAAACAATGTTTTTTTTGCAAAATGAGCCGCTACAGCGCGCGATCGCGCGCTGCAGCCGTTTGCGGCGGAAATATTTTTACTTTAAAAAAAATGAAAAGTGAAGTAATTGAACAGTATATTTACAAAATGACCCGCTGCAGCGCGCTGCAGCGAGACATCTTCCAAAGCTCAAGCGCGGCAACACGCGATAGACTTGGCAAATTTGCTAAGGACCATTGCACGCCGCAGCGCGCCACAGCGCGTTGCAGCGGCCCGCCACAATTTTTTCCATACAGCATTTAATGCTACTGGGGATATGACCTCTATCTTGCACTTTGTCCCCAGCCATCATTCCCTGCAGCTGCTACATTTTATTTGAAAAAGAAGGTCTTGAGGTGATATTTTGGGTAAACAATTGAAGATATTTGTCACCTCACCATCAATAGAGGATTTTGCCATCATGAGTTCAGAATTTTAAATGGAAATGCTAGTTTTGAAATGAAGAAGAAGAAGGCAACCCCTCTCCTATAAATACCCCTCCTCTTGACTTGAGGAGGGTTCACAATTTTAGCCAAAAATCCACTAAGTAAGGAGGAGTGCCAAGGAAGAGAATAACTCCCCAAGGGTGGCAAAGCAAGCTCTTGCTTTAGAGGAGATGGAAGAAGGCAGCACTAGAAACCTAAGAAGGGAACATTGAGAAGGAGAAGAAGGATTTCGGAGAACTTCCAAAGGAGCGTTCCTAGTATCTTCTAAACTCTATTCTTGTATTTTATTTTTAGTTGATCATGAAAGGGTCTTTATCCATGTATGTGTTTTTCTTCTTTTCTTTTGTAATGAGTAGCTAAACTCCCTTAGGGAGGGTTGGGGTGAAGTCCCATGTGCATGATGTAATATTCATGTATAAATGTTTTTCCTCAAGCATAATTTATGTTGTGATCTTAATGTCTTGCTAAGAAATATTTTATCTAATTTAGTCTTGAATGTGGAATAAGAGTAAAGAATAAAAAAGGTTCAAGAACTAATCATCTTGTGCTCCTTGCTCACCTTAGGTTGGATGCTAGGTTTTGAGTGCATGAAAGCTTGGAACTATGTGACAAAGTTCTTGAGCTCAATGCACCTCAATCTAAGCTCAACCAAAGTGTTGATGCAAGTGATGCTAAGACCCACAAAATGAGCTCCTTAGCTCAACATAATTGAGGTAGAAGAAGGAAGTGTTGAGTGCTCATAAACTAAGTGACATAGTCGTTGAGCCCAATATATGAATCCCTCATCTCAACTATGTGAGATGCGAGTGATGCTCGTAGTGGAAATTAATGCTTATAAGATCCTAAGATTTAATAATCAAGCTCTCCTTGATCAAGAGAATAAGATTAAAATTTAAATCTAAAGAATCTTACAAGAATCTTTGTGCTAAAGTAGAACCGAATATCAGTTCATTTTGTGCACGAGATTTGAACTTGTAAGACCTTGAGTTAAACTCAAGGAAAACAATGTGCACTTGATTTTAATTAAAATGAATGTTAAAGCTTGAGAAATTAATATACATAATTGTTATATCATGGCATGTGGGATGGTCCCAACTCTCCTCTTTCTCTCATCTTGCTCTTTTTGCTTAGTGATTATTGTGCTAATTTTTAGACCAACCCATCCAAATGTATTGTAGCTTAAATATTAGTGAGAGTAGATACACCTTAGTGTCAAATCAACCAATTCTCTAAGGATCGATAAATTCCCGAAAATTAACACTTTCCACTTATTACTTCAGACCACGTTCACTTGTGTGTGAGCGCAGACTTGTATTTACAGTCTGTCACTTATGCATCTCGTCAGTTAAAACCACACGAAAAGAACTATCCTGTCCACGATCTCGAACTAGCAGCTGTGGTTTTTGCTTTAAAAATCTGGCGTCATTATCTATATAGCGTCCAGTGTTCCATATTCACCGATCATTAGATCTTGAAGTACATCTTCACCCAGCGTGAGTTGAATTGCCAACAGCGAAGGTAGCTCAAGCTAATAAGCGATTATGATTTAAACATCCAATATCTTCCGGGAAGGCGAACGTCATAACAGACGCACTCAGTCGTCATGTTACTCTATCTTCTATGATGCTATCCAATCCTCTGAAAGAAGAATTCTGAAAGCTTGAAATCAGGCCAATGCGTGGTGACATGTTAAGCACACTGATAACCATGAGTTCAGTTGAACCCACATTTCATCACGATGTCTCCATCTCACAAACCAAGGATGAAGACTACCTGAAGTTTAAAGTTGACATCAAGAGTGTTCGTCGCTTTGATCTTCAACTTCGAGGTAATGTAATTTATCAAGAAGATCGTCTATGGATTCCCAAATCCATGCAACAAGAGATTTTAGTAGAAGGTCGCAACTCTGGCTATCAAGTACATCCTGGCAGTACCAAGATGTATCAAGATCTGAAGAAATCATTCTGGTGGCCTGGAATGAAGAAAAGTGTGTCGGAATTTGTAGCAAAATGTCACACTTGTAGTCTAGTCAAAGCCAAACACTAAAAGCCTGGAGGACTTCTTCATCCTCTAGCATTTTTGAAGGGAAGTGGTTTGGCATTTCTATGGATTTTATTATGGGATTACCTAAAGCAAGATCCAGTATTGATTCAATATGGGTCATTATCGATTGGTTGACCAAATCAGCGCATTTTATTCCTATGCAGCAAACGGATTCGGTGGAGAAATTAGCAAAGTTATATATCAGGGAAATTATCCGACTCCATGGAATTCCCCGATCTATCGTATCTGATCGAGATAGCTGTTTCACTTCTAAATTTTGGCACGCAGTACATCAAGACTTGGGGACTACTCTGGCCATGAGTACCGCTTTTCATCCTCAAACAGATGGCCAAACAGAAAGAGTCAATCAAGTCATGGAAGATCTTCTTCGTCTTTGTATTATGGATTTTGGAGGTTTCTAGGAAGACCATATTTCACTCGTAGAATTTGCATACAATAATAGCTTTCAGGCAAGTATTGGAATGGCTCCATATGAAGCTCTGTATGGTAGGAAATG
This sequence comes from Gastrodia elata, assembly GCA_016760335.1. Taxonomy (NCBI): domain Eukaryota; kingdom Viridiplantae; phylum Streptophyta; class Magnoliopsida; order Asparagales; family Orchidaceae; genus Gastrodia; species Gastrodia elata. The sequence goes on along the minus strand of CM028677.1, from coordinate 1,688,893 downwards.
TAGTACTCCATTAGCATGGTCTGAAACTGGTAGTGTTCAGCTTTATGGTTTTGATCTAGTGGAAGAAACAAATCATAAGATTCAACTGATCCAGCAAAGGATCAAAGCAGCTCAAGATCGCCATAGTAAATATCACGATGCTCATCGTCATGCTTTGGATCTTGATGTGGGAAATTTTATGTATCTTAAAGTCAGTCCGATGAAAGGCGTGTATCGCTTTGGTATAGCTGGGAAGCTAAGCCCCCACTACGTCGAACCATTTGAAATATTAGAAAAGATTGGTTCTGCAGCTTATCGATTAAAGCTTCCTGAAGATTTCTCTGCAGTCCATAATGTTTTCCACATTTCATCTCTGCGGAAATGTCTTCGTAACCCATCTCACTTAATCCAACTTCCAACGGTATCTCTCCAACCAAATCTTTCTTATGCGGAAGAGCCAATTAAGGTCTTAGCGCATGATCAAAAGCAGCTGAGAAATTGCTCAATCCCAATGGTAAAAATTCAGTGGAGGAATCGCTCTTTAGAAGAATCTACTTGGGAGAAATAGGCGGATATAAAGATGAAGTATCCTAGTCTCATTGAAACTCCAGGTACACCCCCTAATTTTCTAAGTTTTAATACGTTATTCAATTTCTTCATGTTTGTCTTCTCTCTTGAGATGATGTCGAGAACAACATCATTCTTAAGTAGGGGAGTCTGTAACAACTCTAAGTTGTTACCCTACTAAACTACAATCTAGATAACCATTATTTTAGACTCCATTGCTTTAAAATATCAAATGAAGCTTATCCTGAAAATTTAAAGTCCATCAGACTTCTCTAAGTCCAAAATGATATTTTGATCAATCTATATGCCCTAGTTTAGATCCAAAGTATTTTGATCTCAGAATAGAATTCTGATTGCATTTTTGAATTCCTCATCACCAATTTAGCTAGGGGTCAAATTTTGGTACAATTTGGAAATCATTTGGACCATAATTCAATTTAAATTAAAATGTTCAAATTGCATTTTAGGGTTTCCAACATTTCATAATTTCATAAATACCCTTTAAACTAAATAAACGGCTGGGATTTGCTGTGCGGACCGCTGGCGATCCGCTGTGGAGCCTGGGTTGTGCGATAACGGTGCTTCCATCGTATCCACCATCCGCATTCATAATCCAACGGCTGGGATTATATCCCGTGGAACCAAGGATCTGCCATTAGATGCGACCCGTAAACCTACAGTGTGGATTCAATCAGATCCAGCCTTTAGGATCCGAAGGATCAGGATCATTCTGCGGTCCCGATCGATACATCAAATGGCCCACAGTGCACCCGCACTGTGGATCTTCGTCCTCGCCATGCCCGCGACCGACCGAAGTAATCCTTCAAATCCTGGATAGCCTGGCCTGTCCCCCACTACCCAGTCCACCTCAGCAGGTCGTTGGGGATCTTCCCTCAACAGCATATCGGTCCTGGTCGGGCCTTGAGACCCGGCCGAGCTCAATTAGGGAAGCTGAGAGCTCCGCCATGGCCCGACTTCTCGGGTCCTCTCAAGCCTGAGCCAGCCCTCCAGAAGCTTCCCAACCCTCGGCCAAGGCTATAAATAGCCCTAGCCCCACTCTAATTAAACCATGCTGATCATTTGAAGCCTCGGTACCTTCCACCATTACTGAGCTCCCGAGCTTGCATAGGCAATCCCCAGGTGTTCCCGATGTGCGTACCGCTGATACGAGAGTCTCCTGGCATTCAGGAACTCTCAGAGGAGGCTCAGCAACCCAGCATTGGCCCCGGCATCGTCTGCAAGCTCTCCCAAGAATCCAGGTACTACACTTACCGGTTACGAGCCAATGAGGCTTGAACCTTCCCCAATTTGATTTTTGCAGCTTCGTATTGTCAAACCAAACCTAATGTTATCGTAGTACAGACATGAGTTAGCCCCGATAGATAGAATCGATTGATTGGGCTAAGCCCTTGAGGATCGTCTCGATCGAGTAAGGACCCAGCGATCTAGACCATCCCAGACCCTCAAACCAAAGGGCTTCGATCCGCCTCACCTCCCTGATGGAGTAGGGATCAAGCCCGGGATCTAGCGTGGTCCCTGTGAGGAGAATTGATTCCCCATAGTAGCTCCATTTGAGGAGCCCTCGGGTGAGTAATGTCTGGCCGATCTGGACCATCTCACAGAGGGCTTCAGGTCCCTTCGGTGCGTCTGACCACAATAATCGAGAAGGGATGAATTGATGGCTGTGCCGTGGTCGGGGTGCACCGGATTTAGCCGATTAGGGTTTCCCTAATCGGGTGAATCCGTCGAGATGAGAGTGGGGACAAAGACCCTGTGCGGGTCGGGTCAGCCCATGACCCGCGCAGTGCGACAGTCCTAGGTTTTCGGGCCCTGGTCGACCCGCGCGGTTCGGCTAATGGGCTGAGCCCATTTATTTAATATCTGATTAATAGGAATAATTTTCCTTAAGGAAAATAATCCAATTAATCAAATCATAAGAAAAATTAATTAGAAAAATACAGAACGTATTAATTGAATAACTTTTAATCTACTGGTCCAAACCCTATGATACTATATATGAGATTGATCGAAAAATCATTAGGGACTTGAATGTAAAATAAAATTTTACATTTGATGGTTAGATTTTCCATTATTGCCTAATTACAGTAGAACTTAATTAGGGTGATTTAGCAATTATACTTAACCAAATTGCATGTTTAGGGTGCCATTAGTTTACCTATGATGAGTAGAATGCATGTGCTAAGTGAAATATTTTTTTGAGTTCTGTATTTCAATTTATGCCCTAATCTTATTAAAATATGATTAGTGAAAGTTAGGGTTTATACATATTTGATTTTAGCAAACCTAGGCTCTGATTAATTATATTACTAAATATGATTTATATGCCAAATTGCAGCTAATTTTGATGGTTATATTTGTAATTATGTGCTAATCTATTTGAATGGATTTAGGGTTTGATTAGCACTAATTATTTTCTATTTTCTGAAATTTTCCTTTTAGTATGACCTATAACAGTAAGCTAGATGTATTCAAATCTTGTAAATTCAATTATTAAGTATAAATGAAACAAATCTAAATTTGAAAACCTTAATCACCTTAATTAACTTAAGAAATCTTAAGACTTTGATCAAGCAATTAAGACTTGACCGAGGTCTGAGATTGCCACCAATAATACATAATTAACCTATTGATTTGACATTGATCTACAAATATACACTTAATCTTAATTAAGAAAGGAGTAGGGGTCAAACCCTAACCTGCTTAAGTAAGATCCAAATCCTTAAACCTTAACTTAATTGATTTGATTATAAGACAGTGAACTTGACATTTTCCAATGATGCATCTGATTTGATATTGATTCTAAACATTTGAATTAGACATATTAAGGTTGAAAATAACTCTATGTGATTTCTTAATCTGAATCAAAACCTTAAGATCCTTGATTTTCTCCTAAATAAGAATATTAGCATAAGAGATTAATAAATTTCATCTTGATTGAATAATTGATCTAAAACCTTAATAACATCTTTTGATTTAGATCCCACAATCATAGATCAAGTTGTGATCAGATGACTTAATCATCTGATCTGATCATTCCAAATCCAATTATGAAACAAAAAACCTAAGAGGTTAATATTGAAGTTTAGAATGGGAGATCTTAAGCATCTCTTCATAAGATCATCTTAAAACATTTAAAAGACCTAAAAATTACATATACCTTGAGGTAGGAGCATTTGGATGATGCATTGAGGTAGAAGCCTAGAAGATCCCATAACTTTAAAAATTGATCTTACCCCCTCATGGTAGGAATCACTTAAGACATTAGAATGATACTTCCCTTGTGGTAGAATCCATGCTAAGTGATCCTTGATTACATTTTAGTGGAACCTTGTATAGGACCTACCTATTTAGCATAGGCCTTTATAGTCTTGATAATTCCTTGCTTTACTAAGTAGACTTGTTTGAACCTTGATCATTGGGTGGTGTAGTATAGTATACCCATAGTACTGGTTTCCCAGTAGCATTCGGGATTGGTTGATTCACTCTAAATATGGACTTATGAGCAGGTGTTATCCTGCAAGATTAGACAAGTACAGTTCCGTTAGAATAAATCATTTAAACCTAAGTGTGTATTAAACGGGTACTCATTTCTTAGTTTGATTGAAATACAAGTTGCCAACGAGCAATGCCTCCTAGCGAAGATCTGTTCAATAAGTATGGTTCAAACAAACTAAGTAATTGAAGTCACCTTCTTGGAGACACTAAATGTGAATGCAAGTAAGGCATCTTAATAACTTAGCTTGGGATACAAATCGCCAACGGGTGATGCCTCCTATCGAAGATCGCTTCGTTAGGGTGGCTTAATCAAATTAAGTGATGAGAACCACCTTCCTTGCAAGGACACTAAGTATGTGTATACCATCATTCGATCTAATAATCTTTAAGAGAATCTACAACTTTAACTAATTACTGATCTAGAAGTTAGGAGTCAGAATCCTTTTAGCAGGATTCTGCAAAGCGGAGACTTAGAATTCATTATCAGCATTCGAATCTTTCATGGATTTCTAGATTTTTACTCATATAGAATAGAAGCATGGGCATAAGCATGAGCATGGACTTGAAGCATTATTTTAGTAGTAACGCATGAGTATCAATGATGAAGTATGGGTTACAGAATGTTACATACACATACTAAGGAATTTCAGGGTGCATCTGCATCATCGTATTGTATTCCCAACTGGGTGTATGTTTACATTGAACCGTACTACTCATAGTGTTTGAGTGATAGTTCAGTGACATATCCGTGACATACATGGTGTGGCATATTTAGGTGCATCATTCTAGTGACATATAGTACAGTATTTGGCATTTCTTTCATCTTGATTTCTGAGGATTCGATGTTTCCTTTACTTTCAGTTTTCATTTGTGTGACAGTTTTACTTACTTAGCCTTTACTGTCTTACTTACTTGGCTATTATAGTTTTTCCTTAGTCCAGTTTTCCCAGTTTTCCAGCAGTTTTTACTTGTTACTTGCATTTAGCTTTATTTATGCATAGTTAGTTGCGATGTGTTAGACTTCTTGTCTAACTTGGGGTACTTTTGGGATCCGATAATTTGCTAGATCCCGAGCAGCTTATAGAGACAGGGCAGGAGGGCATACAGGAGATCCAGGGGGAGTATGTGGAGCCTTAGTGGATCGGACATCTACCATTACTTACTGCTTTATTTCAGTACTTTAGATAGACTTTCTATATCTGCATTTAAATCAGTCTGTAATAAATTCTGGATGTATTTTTACTTTCTTTTTCTGAGATGAATATTTACTGCTTGTGATGAATGTATTTTGGATGTTTTTCTTTTAACTTCTGCACTCTATTATACTACTATACTTAGTATTGTGATGTGATCAGCATACTGGAAATGCTGATATATTGAAAGCATATATTGGATTCTTATTTGCTTCTCTAGCTCCAATGTACGTACTAGTCTAATACATAAGATAAGTATTCTACTCTTATCTTAGGTATTGACTCTCGATCCTACTCGTAGGTTTGAGTCAGCAGCCTTCAGTATGGCTCAATCTCTAGCCTATTAGAGAAGATGAGTGTTATTGGTTCTCATCCTCCTGAGTAGCGCACTGCTCTGTTGCCGATCTGATTCACTACTTTTCTTTTGCACACGGCAACGGGACAAGGCGCTACACTAATGATCTTCAACAGCATGCTCCTCCTCCTGAACAAGCTCTTCAGAAGGCCCAACAACCTCAAATAGCTCGAAATCTTACATTGTCGGTTTCACAATGACAGGGTTCCAGCTAAAAGAAAAAAATTTTGATTATACAAATTGTCTAAGTATATTTTAAGCTATGAATTTTATGTATTAAATGATCCCAAGCAATTTAGGAGCAATAAAGCAACAAAAGAAAGTGGTAAAATCTATAATCACATAATTATAACTTAAGCAAAATGTGAGGCATACACATACTCAACCCAAAGCTGCAGAAAAAGTTAAGCAACGTATGTATAAAATCTACTTAGTGAGAAGAACATCCTATGCAAGTATGATCAATTCCATATATGTTGATTCATAAATAAAATAAATATAACATAACTGAAATAAAAGACTAACATCCTAACATGCTTGCAGATATAAACAAAACTGAATGAATGTGCACATAATTACAAAAAATACTATAAATACTAAAATACTGCATAAATATTGAAGAATATAAAGCTAAAAATATGAAATGAAAGTACTATCTCATATGGACATGCTCTCACTTAGTCTTGCCAAAAAGTAATGCTACTCAAATCTTTCTGAATATATGGGACAAATTTCCCAGATTAACTGTCCATAGAAAATATACCCTCTAAGAGAAATTTCCTGGATTAACAGTGTCTCAAATACAATTTATGCTGCTAGGAGAAATTTTCTAGATCAACATCATCTCAAATAATGCAATCACACTATAATAGCAGACTAAGTATGACACATTCCACAAATATATTATAATTCATTTAATTCATTTAATTCATTTAATTCATTTAATTCATTTAATTTATTTAATTCATTTAATTCATTTAATTCATTTAATTCATTTAATTCATTTAATTCATTTAATTCATTTAATTCATTTATTTCATTTATTTCATTTATTTCATTTAATTCATTTAATTCATTTAATTCATTTAATTCATTTAATTCATTTAATTCATTTAATTCATTTAATTCATTTAATTCATTTAATTCATTCTCCTCTTTTTACATTATGAATATGCCTTATTAAATATTTAAATCTAACATAGAACATTCATCAAATATTCTATATTTTATTTAAAATGTTATAAAATATGAAGGTTCAAAACAAAGAAGCAAAGCATACAAGAAAATGTGTAAATAGCACTATACAAAATCTGTGATATCACTTATTCTCTAATTTAATTTGTTCTAACTAATCTGAGATTATACAAGCTTAGGATCTCCAATATCCAGCTATCAAGTATAGCTCAGATTATCAGTCCTATAAGGTTTAAAGCGATTATAACTAATCAAGTTTTAATATAACTAAGTCAATGATGCTTACATAAGTTAAATATTAAATCGACGTCTTAATTGATGAATTTAAGAACCCCAAGCCAAGCTTGATTAATATAAATCAAAATTGAGGGATTAAGAGTTAAACTCCAAACATTGGGATTTAACCTCTTGATCTAATAAATTCAAAGACTAATGATATGAGGTAAAACCCAACTCTCATGAACTACAAATTAAGGCTATCTTATTAAGTAATCAAACTTAATAAGATGGGTAATCTAAGCTTAAACTGAAGTTAAAATACAAAATAATTATAAATAAAGGATGAATTTATATAAAGCAATAAAAGTAAAGTTTCATCCATTGAGTAACTCATTTACCCAATAAATGAATTCTAACCTATTTCTATGATTAATTCCTAAGGAAGAAGATCCTAAAGTAAAGGAAAATTCCTAACGAATGACTTAGAATAAGAGTGAATAATTTAAGCATTGACGTTAATTAACCTTAACTATCTTCACTTTTTGATATAGATAACTTATGGAGGGCATAAGGTGAACCAAATTCACCTTATGAAGCTTATATTAAGGCGTAGGAGATTTTAAGTGAATTTTAAGGGTCTTTCTTAAAATCATAATTTGATGAGTCTAAACATCCTAAATTGATTCCAAATTAGTTATATTACTGATTTTAGTTATTAGATTATGATTCTAAGGCTTAAGGACACTTAAACCTAAATTTGGATAAAATGACCATTTTGCCCCTACTTAAGGGTCAAAATTTCAACTCTAAGAATTAGGTTTCCAAATTGAAATTTATTGATGCCAAATGATTACTTACTGTATAATATGAAGATAGATATTAAGTACATCAAGTTTGGATAAATATTAAGCCTTGTGAGCTCACTTTAAGATTTTTTAGCTCATAAGAGCAATTTGGTACTCTTACCTAGTGAAGTCTAAAACTTTAGTCTGTTTATTGCTATTTACTGCCTAAGGATTACATAGAATCCAAAATTACCCAAAATTACTAAATTTTGAGGTTTATAATTAGGTCAAAAACTGAACTTTCTCAAATAATCTCCAAATTTAGCAAACTTAGTGGTTATATCTTCCTTATAATATACTGAGTGTAATGACTGGGAGTAGACCCAATTTAGACTCTATTAGGTTAAGTTATGAACTAATTAAGTTACAGGGTAATTAGGAACAATTAGGAAAAATTAGGAACTTTACTCATCAAAACCTAAATTTTCGTGCAGTTTACTATTAATTATGTTCTTCTGATCAAAATAGTATATTGGATGACCTAATTTGGAGCTAAATTAACTAAGTTATAGTTAATTGAATTTTTATGTCAAATATGATAATTAGTGAAGGTACTCAAAAGTCATTAGTCAAACTATTAACCTAATAGCAAATGTACCACAATGGAAACATTCCTGATGATCTAATGATTAAAATATCAGCTATGTTTAGTAACAGATTGTGAAATACATGTCTGCGCTTGCACGCAAGTGTACGTGATCTGAAGTAATAATTTGGAAGGTGAGTTTCAAGATTTATCATCCTCAGGGAATGGGGTGTTTTGTTAATAAGGTATATCTAATTTCAATAATGTCTAAACAGTATGAATTCGGCTTGATTTAGTTCTATTGTCAAAGCAATAATTCAGATGTTAAGAAACTAATCAAAGTAAAGAAGAGAGTTGGGCTTATTCCATGTGAAATGATGGGGGCCTCAAGTTGTATTACTTCTCAAGCACATTTCATTCTTTTTTATTAAGCTAATTAATCAAGTGCACATTGTACTCCTTAGAGTTATTCTCTAAATCCTACAAATGCAAATCTTGTGTTAGAAATGAACACATTAGGGTTCAATTTTTGCACAAGGAATCCCATGAGATCTCAAGAAGAGCACTTTAGTTTTCCTACGTCTAGGTTGCCAAAATTTATAGTTTTAATTAGACAACCTCAAGAGCATTGATTCCACTAATGAGCATCTCACGCATCATGTGTAGTTTAGATAAGGAAGTTATTTCATTGGGCTCTATGAACTATGTCACATCATTCATGAGCTCTCAAAGAATCCACTCCCTCCTTTCACGTATGCTAAGCAACGGAGCTTCAATTAATGGGTCTTAGCTCACATGCTTCGACTCCTTAGTTGAGCATAAAATATAGTGCAAAAAGGCTCAAGAACTTGTCACTTAATTCTAAGCTCCTCTTTCACACATATCTCACTCTTAACTAAGCAATGAGCAATGGAGCACAAGATTTTCATTTTGTTTATTAGTATTTATAGTAATATTTTCATAATATAAGATTTTCATTTGTTACACAACTTGTTCTTAAGATGATTTTATTAAGTCAGTCAAAAATAGATTTTCTTTAGATCAATACTTGAGGAAGTTCTACATCATTCTTTAAGTCCATTACATTTTATAATAGGTTTAGCCCAATCCTCCCCAAGGGAGTTTAGCCTTCCATTACAACAAAGAAAAGAAGAAAAACATACAAGGATAAAGACCCTTTCATGATCCACTAAAAGAAAAGTAAAAGCAAGACTAGAGTTTACTCAGAACAGCCCTTAATGGGGTTCTCCAGATTTCTCTTCTTCTTTCTCTTCTCCTCTCCTTAAGCTCCCTAGTGCAGTCTCTGGTTCTTTCTCCTCTAGCAATGGTTCTTTCCACTTCCCTTGGAGAGGTCTTGTTCTTCCTCTATGCAGCCCCCAAAAAACTCAACTTGTTGGATGAAAATTGGGAACCCTTCTTAAGTGAAGAAGAGTTACAATTGAGTTTCACAAACTCGCCCGCTGTAGCACATTGTAGCGATTGAGTTTCATAAACTCTCCCACTGTGGCGTGTGCTGTAGCGATTGAGTTTCATAAACTGTCTCGCTACCGTGCTGTAGTGATTGAGTTTCGCAAACTCTCCCGCTGTGGGGCGCTGTAGCGATTGAGTTGTGCAAACTCACCCGCTGCAGTGCGCTAGGGTGCACTATGGCGCGCTGTAGCGATAACATTCCAGAATTTAGCAATGTATGTGTTTAAGAGTCTTCTGTATGCAAGTAGCTGGGGCGTGCCGTGGCGCGCTGCAGCAGTTTTCTTCCAAAAAATACAAAAACACTCCAGAATTTCCCAAAATTTGTTAGGCCCACTTTTTACCTAAAATTAAGCAAAATTTGATCAAGAGGGCTATTTAAAATAAGGAAATGAATGAGCTTTTTTCCTTTATTTAGGATATAAATTATCGATTCATCACACCCCCACACTTAGATTATTGTTCGTTCTCGAGTAAGCTCAAAAAATATATTTTTTCTGTATCTAAGGTATGAGAGTCTATAAGTAATGACAATGTCAGTTGATTATAATTCAAAGATCATGCTTAACTGAAATGATAAGAATATTTGGCATCAATTAAATTTTTCTACCTTTGGTTATGAACCAAGGTTGATAAACTAGTCTCCATATTTAAGTTTGTAACACTTGGTGCTAGGTAATGGGGGAGGTTCCTTAGAATTACTAAACTATGATGGTAGTGAGTAATCAAGAGTTTTGTGCTATATATGCTCCTTATTATGAATCACAAAGATATTTAAAAATTATAGGAGAGATATTTTTCATCATCCTATTTCAATTTTTTTCTTTAGGAGAGATATTTTTCTTCATCCCTATTTTTGCTTTCTTTTTTGATCTTTAGGGAGAGATATTTTTCTTCATCCTATTTTCAAATCTTTGTGAACAAGAAGTCCTATAGGAGCCTAGCACACTCTTTTGCTCACTCAATATTCATCACTAGTTTTGATTTCTAAGCCTTCCCCCATACTTAGTTCTGAGCATTGATTTAAATTTTTGGATACTAGATTCAACCTGGAATCATTCCCTTGTTTAGATGATTTAATGGTGTCAATAAGTTTAGTCATTTTTTTGTTAAGCAACTTTGGTTGATAATTAATTTCTACATTGATACTCTTGTAACTTTCAAAATCTTGAAGAATTCAAAAAAAATATACTGTTTGCAATCATAGAAATAATTTGGAACTATGATAATCCATAATTTATTTCCTTAAGCAAAAATAAAAACACACAAAAGAAAAGTACAAAAGCTAGAAATGCAAATAAGGAAAAATACAACCTAATTTAGTCATGGATCGCCTCCCACCAAGCGCCTATATTAACATCTCGACTTGACACAAGTAAAATCTTCTACGTGATTCCTTCCATAGGAAGGTCTTGTAATGCCCATCCCCCTTTTTCTTGCATATTACTCTCTTCCAAGTAAGGCTTCAATCGATTTCCATTTACCTTGAAGGTTCCTTCACTTGAAGAGACATCTATGGCTCCAAGAGGATAGACCTTTGTTACTGTAAATGGTCCCGTCCACCTTGACTTTAATTTCCCTGGAAATAGTCTCAATCTTGAATTAAAAAGAAGTACCTTTATTCCAGGTTGAAAATGCTTTGGTTTAATTAATTTATCATGCCATTTTTTCATCTTTTCTTTGTATATTTTAGCACTTTCACAAGCATTCAATCTGAATTTGACAAGTTCATCAATTGCAGCATTCTCCTTGCTCCTGCCTGGTGGAAATCAAAGTTTAATTTCTTTAGTCCAAAACGCACGGTGCTCCAACTCCATGGGCAAATGGCAAGATTTACCATACACGAGCCTATAGGGGGACTTTCCTAAGGGAGCTTTGAAAGCAATTCTACATGCCCAAAGGGCATCTTGGAGTTTTGAAGTCCAATCCTTTTTATTTGGGTTCACTGTCTTTTCCAAGATCTACTTTAGTTCCCTGTTTGAGACTTCAACTTGCCTACTAGTTTGAGGGTGATAAGCAGTTCCCACCTTATGTTTTACTCCATAGCTTCTAAGCAAACTCTCAAGCTGCCGTTACAGAAATGCTTTCCCCTATCACTTATTAGATATCTAGGCGTGCCAAATCTCTCAAGCACATGCTCCTTGAGAAATTTAACAACAGTTTTAGCATCATTGTTCACACAGCAAGCGCCTCTACCCATTTTGAAATATATTCAACAGTAACCAGAATATACAAATTAGTTTGGGATAAGGGAAATGGGCCCATGAAATCAATACCCCAAACATCAAATAACTCCACTTCGAAGATCTCATTCAAAGGGAGCTCATCCCTTTTGCTAAGGTTTTCGGTTCTTTGGCATTTGTCACAGTGTTTCACAAAATCTACAGTATTTTTGAATTAATGAGGTCAAAAGAACTTGGATTGAAGAACCTTAGCCACTGTTCAATCAATTCCATGGTGCCCTCCATAAGGGGATGTGTGGCAATGGCAGAGAATGTCCTGAATTTCTAAATTAGGCACACATCTCTTTAGGAGTTGATTATTGCATCATTTATAGAGGAAGGGATCATACCAAAAGTAATTTTTTATGTCAGCAATGAACTTTTTCCTTTGTTGAAAGTTCAGGTCTTTCGATATAACTCCTCCTGCAAGATTATTAGCAAAGTCAGCAAACCAAGGAGGTTTTGAAGAAGAAATAGTGTACAGTTTCTCATCGAGCAATTATTCACTAACTTCAATCAAATTATCACTATCAAGGTGCGTCAATCTAGATATATGACCAGCTTGCACATTCTCACTCCCCTTCTTATCCCAGATTTCTAGATCAAATTCTTGTAAGAGCAGCACCCAATGTATCAAGCGAGATTTTGCTTCTTTCTTTTGAAGGAGATACTTAATAGCTGCATGATCAGTGTAGACAATAGTTTTAGACCCAATAAGATATGACCTAAATTTAGTGAAAGCAAAGATGATAGCTAGGATTTCTTTCTCCATGGTAGCGTAGATTCTTTAGGCATCATCAAGGAGTTTACTAGTATAGTAAATTGAATAGAAGGTCCGTTCCTTTTGCCACCTAAGGACAGAACCAACTACCAGCTCACTCGCATCACACATAATTATCAGAGTAAAGATCAGGGCAATGTTAATGGCGTAGAAATCTCTTAAATAATTTTTTTCAAATTAAAATTCAACATCCTTCCCTAGTAATCTATAGAGCAGTAAACTTATGTTGGAGAAATCTTTGTTAAATCTTCTATAAAACCCTGTATGCCCAAGGAAACTTCTAATTCCTTTCACATTGATAAGAGGGGGGAGTTTTTCAATTACCTCAACCTTAGCCTTATCAACTTCTATTCCTCTCCTAGAGATCAGATGACCAAGGACAATACCTTCTTCCACCATAAAATTACATTTTTCCCAATTTAAGATTAAATTTGATTCTTCACGTCTTTTTATAACCTTTCTCAGATTGATAAAACAATGATCGAAAGAGCTTCTGACAATAAAAAAATCATCTATAAATATTTCTAAAAATTCCCCTATCATATCAAAAAAATAGCCATCATACAGCGTTGGAAAGTAACCGGCGTATTGCACAATCCAAAGGGAATTCTTCTAAAGGTGAATGTCCCAAAGGGGCAGGTGAATGTTGTTTTCTCTTAGTCTTTAGGTGAAACAAAATTTGATTATTTCCTGAATACCCATCAAGAAAATAGAAATAGGGATTCCCTGTCAGCCTATCAAGCAATTGGTCAATGAATGGGAGAGGGTAGCGGTCCTTACGAGTAGCTTTATTTAGTTTCCTATAATCAATGCACACTCTCCATCCGGTCACCATTCTAGTATGGATCAATTCATTGTTGTCGTTAAGCACAACTGTCATCCCACTTTTTTTTGGAACCACATGAATAGAGCTCACCCAAGGACTATCAGAGATGGGGAAAATAATTCCAGCATCTAAGAGTTTATTAATTTCTTTGTGAACTACTTCTTTTATGTTAGGGTTTAAGCGCCGCTGAGGTTCAATTGATGGAATAGATCTATCCTCCAAAAGAATATGGTGCATACAAAGAGTTAGGCTAACCCCTTTCAGATCAGCTATACTCCATCCAATTACTCTATTGTCCTCTTTCAAAACCTTACATAAAAGACTCTCTTGATGCTGAGTTAACAAGGCAGAAATTATTACAAGAAGAGATGCCTCCTCCCCTATATAAGTGTACTTTATGTGTAAGAGAAGAGGTTTTAATTCTAATTCTGGAGGGCAAACTATAGAAGGCTGAATTATTTTCTTCTCCTTAATCAATTCCTAAATTACTCTCTCTCCAATGAGATCCTCATCCTCCTCATTCACTAGCATCCCCTCTTCTTCCACATCTCCTATTAACCAAGCTTTTTTGATTAAATTGATCCTCCAACAATCCTCATTGGGCTTAGATGGGTGCCTCAAAGAATGATTTACATGAAATTTCACCTCCTCATCGCCATATCGCAATCTCAATCCCCCTTTATCGACATCAATCAATGTTCTTCCGGTAGCCAAGGATGGTCTACCTAAGATGATGGGGATTTCTTGGTTTTCATCTTCCATATCTAAGATTATGAAATCAGCTGGGAAGATGAATTACAACCCATTTTCCACAATTCCTTAAAGAGTTTTTACAGATCTATCAGTGAATTGGAGGAGAACAGAGGTGGATTTCAAATGATCAATTTCTAACTTTTTAAATATATAAAATGACATCAAATTTATGGATGCACCGAGATCACAAATGGCTTTTTGGAAAAATTGGCTTCTAATAGTGCAAGGGATAGTGAAGCTACCATGATCTTTCTTCTTAATGAGAATCTTCCACTGAAAAACTGTACTACATTCTTCTATTAATGTCACAGTCTCCTTTTCATCAATCCTTCTTTTTTTGGTAGGATATCTTTCGTAAACTTTGCATAACTCGGCATTTGCTCTAAAGCTTCCGCAAAAGGGATGTTTATGTGAAGAGTTTTAAAAGTGTCTAAGAATTTATGGAATTGAACATCAAGTTTCTCCTTAGCCATTCGCTGAGGGTATGGGATATTAAGGGTCATTTTAAGTTGGTCACTAGGTTGAACCTTCTCTGAATCCCTTACATCATTCCTTTCATTTTTTATCATAACTTGTTCCTCCCCCTGTCTCTCTCTAGTTGTTGTTATGTTTTTATTATTCTCCTCACTCATAACCGGCCTTGTCATTTTCCCACTCCTCAGGATTATAGAGTTCCCCGAATCATTTTCATACTCTCTGATGACTCTTATTAAAGCTAGTTTCTCTAACTGCCTCATGATTTCTTTTAATTTTTGTTCAATCCTTTTTACTGACTCCTCTTTCCTTAAAAGATTATGTTCGTGCCTGTTTAGCGTGGCGTCAGTTTTATTCATTAATTCAGTTGTGGATGTTCTAAATTCAATAAATGAGTTCTCCAATATTTCTCTATTTCTGCCATGATTCATGATTACATTGACATTCCTTAACTCACAATTTCCCTCCTGATAAGATTTTAAGTGCCCACATTCTAACTTTTTATTTAGTTGAGAGATATGATTCTGGAGCTCAAGAATTTGTTGTGAATATTCAAACAAGTTACATTCATTTTTAGCCATGTGATCATTCCTCTAGAGAGGCCATTGATAGGCATTGTTTGCCATTTCTTCTAAGAGGTCATAGGCCTCTTCTTGGGTTTTACTACTTATTGAGCCTCTGGCGGCCACATCAATGAGAGTCCTTGTTGGAGCATTCAAACCATTCTAAAAGGTTTGAACTTGCATCCATAAAGGAAACCCATGATGTTGGCATCGCCTTAAGCACTCCTTAAAACGATCCCACCCATCGTACAGTGTCTCCCCTTCCAACTGGTTAAAGTTAGTTATCTCAATTCTCAAGTGAGCAGTTTTTGCCGGAGGGAAATATTTGGCTAAGAATTTCCTCGCAAGATCATCCCAAGTAGGATTGAGTCGCTCGGAAGAGATCTGAGCCAACTTTTGGCTCTATCTCTTAAGAAAAATGGAAAAGGCCTTAGTTTAACTGCATCTTCAGAGACGTCGTTAAACCTGAATGTGCCACAAATTTCAAGGATGGTTGAAATATGTGAGTTAGGATCTTCAGTGGCTAATCTATCGAAGTGATTATTTTGAACCATACTTAACGTGGAAGGTTTGATTTCAAAAAATTTTGCTTCGATGTTAGGCCTAACAATTGCATGGGGGATTCCCCTAACCGTGGGCAGTGCATAATCTCTAAGTGCTCTTCCCATTGGTTCTCCTAAAGGCTCTCCAAGATTTTCATTAAGGTTTTCCATAACAACTTGTTGATTCCTTAGAATACTTTGTTCTCTTCTAACTTGTAAATAGGTTCTTTCAATTTGTGGATTAAAAAGATATTCATTGCAAATTCTTCTACTCATACAAGATAAAAATTAAGCTATCAAGAATAAATATAGCAATAGCGTTCAATAGTTCAGCAAACAAAAAAAAATAAAAGGAAAGTAAATGGTTAGTACAAATAATTACAAAAACAAAAATTAAATTATATGCAAAAGGTTTGCTTAAATCACTGTTTACTAATAAATTCTCCTTAATACAAAACAATTACGAAATACATGTCTACGCTCGCACGCAAGTGTACGTGGTCTGAAGTAATAATTTGGAAGGTGAGTTTCGAGATTTATCGTCCTCAGGGAATGGGGTGTTTTGTTACTAAGATATATCTAATTTGAATAATGTTTAAACTAAATGAATTCGGCTTGATTTGGTTCTATTATCAAAGCAATAATTCAAATGTTAAGAAACTAATTAAGGAAGAGAAGAGATTGGGCTTATTCCATGAGAAATGATGGGGGCCCCAAGTTGTATTACTTCTCAAGTACATTTCATTCTTTTTTATTAAGCAAATTAATCAAGTGAACATTGTATTCCTCAAAGTTATCCTCTAAATCTTTCAAGTGCAAATCTTGTGCTAGAGAAGAATACACTAGGGTTCAATTTCTACACAAAGATTCGCATGAGATCACAAGAAGAGCACTTTAGTTTTCCTACGTCTAGGTTGCCAAAATTTATAGATTTAATTAGCTGATCTCAAGAGCATTGATTCCACTAATGAGCATCTCGTGCATCATGCGCAATTTAGATAAGGAAGTGATTTCATTGGGCTCTATGAACTATGTCACGTCATTCATGAGCTCTCAAAGAATCCACTCCCTCCTTTCACGTATGCTGAGCAATAGAGCTTCAATTAGTGGTCTTAGCACACACGCTTCGACTCCTTAGTTGAGCATAAAATATGATGCAAAAAGGCTCAAGAACTTCTTACTTAATTCTAAGCACCTCTTTCACACATATCACGCTCTTAACTAAGCAATGAGCTATGGAGCACAAGATTTTCATTTTATTTATTTGTATTTATAGTTATATTTTCATAACATAATATTTTCATTTGTTACACAACTTATTCTTAAGATAATTTTATTGAGTCTTTCAAAAATAGATTTTCTTTAGATCAATGCTTGAGGAAGTTCTACATCATTCATTGAGTCCTTTACATTTTACAATGGGCTTAGCCCAACCCTCCCCAAGAGAGTTTAGCCTTCCATTACCATGGAGAAAAGAAGAAAAATGTACAAGGATGAAAACCCTTTAATGATCCACTAAAAGAAAAGTAAAAGCAAGATTATAGTTTACTAGGAACAACCCTTAATGGGGTTCTCTGGATTTCTCTTCTTCTTCCTCTTCTCCTCTCCGTTAGCTCCCTAGTGCAGTCTCTGGTTCTTTCTCCTCTAGCAATGGTTCTTTCCACTTCCCTTGGAGAGGTCTCCTTCTTCCTCTATGCAGTCCCCTAAAAACTCAACCTGTTGGATGAAAATTGGGAACCCTTCTTAAGTGAAGAAGAACTGCAATTGAGTTTCAGCAAACTCGCCCGCTGTAGCGCACTGTAGCGATTGAGTTTCGCAAACTCTCCCGCTGTGTCACACTGTAGCGATTGAGTTTTGCAAACTGTCCCGCTGCAGCGTGTTGTAGCAATTGAGTTGCGCAAACTCTCCCGTTGTGGCGTGCTGTAGTGATTGAGTTGCGCAAACTCACCCGCTGCAGCGCGTTAGAACGATTGAGTTGCGTAAATTGACCTGCTACAACGCACTATGGCGCGCCGTAGTGATAACGTTCCAGAATTCAGTAATGTCTGTGTTTAAGAGTCTTCTGTATGTAAGTAGCTGGGGCGCGCCGTGGCATGCCGCAACGATTTTCTTCTAGAAAATGCAAAAACACTCCAGAATTTCTCAGAATTTGCTGGGCCCGCTTTTTACCTAAAATTAAGCAAAATTTGATCAAGAGGGCTATTTAAAATAAGGAAATGAATGAGCTTTTTTCTCTTATTTAGGATATAAATTATGAATTCATCACACCCCCACACTTAGATTATTGCTCACCCTCGAGTAAGCTCAAAAAATAATTTTTTTCTATTTCTAAGGCATGAGAGTCTATAAGTAATGACAATGTGAGTTGATTGTAATTCAAAGATCATGCTTAACTAAAATGCCAAGAATATTTGGCATTAATTAAATTTTTCTAACTTTGGTTATGAACCAAGGTTGATAAACTAGTCTCCATATTTAAATTTGTAACACTTAGAATTACTAAACTATGATTGCAGTGAGTAATCAAGAGTTTTATGCTATATGTGCTCCTTCTTATGAATCACAAAGATATTTAAAAATTTTAGAAGAGATATTTTTCATCATCCTATTTCAATTTTTTTCTTAGGAGAGATATTTTTATTCATCCCTATTTTTGCTTTCTTTTTTGATTTTTAGAGAGAGATATTTTTCTTCATCCCATTCAAATCTTTGTGAACATGAAGTCCTACAGGAGCCTAGCATACTCTTTTGCTCACTCAATATTCATCACTAGTTTTGATTTCTAAGCCTTCCCCCACACTTAATTTTGAGCATTAATTTAAATTTTTGGAGACTAGATTCAACTTGGAATCATTCCCTTGTTTAGATGATTTAATGGTGTCAATGAGTTTAGTTATTTTTTTGTTAAGCAATTTTGGTTGATAATCAATTTCTACATTAATATTCTTGTAACTTTCAATATCTTGAAGAATTCAAAAAAAAATTACCATTTGCAATCTTAGAAAGAATTTGGAACTATGATAATCCAAATTTATTTCCTTAAACAAAAATAAAAACACACAAAAGAAAAGTACAAAAACTAGAAATGCAAATAAGGAAAAATACAACCTAATTTAGTCATGGATTGCCTCCCACCAAGACCTATTTTAACGTCTCGGCTTAACATGGGTAAAATCTTCTATGTGATTCCTTCCATATGAAGGTCTTGTAATATCCATCCCCCTTTTTCCTGCATATTACTCTCTTCCAAGTAAGGCTTCAATCGATTTATGTTTACCTTGAAGGTTCCTTCACTTGAAGAGATATCTATGGCTCCATGAGGATAGACTTTTGTTACTGTAAATGGTCCTGTCCACCTTAACTTTAATTTCCCTGGAAATAGTCTCTATGAGATCGCAAGAAGAGCACTTTAGTTTTCCTATGTCTAGGTTGCCAAATTTTACAGTTTTAATTAGCCGATCTTAAGAGCATTGATTCCACTAATGAGCATCTCGCGCATCATGCACAGTTTAGATAAGGAAGTGATTTCATTGGGCTTTATAAACTATGTCACATCTCTCAAAGAATCCACTCTCTCCTTTCACGTAAGCTGAGCAACGGAGCTTCAATTAATGGGTCTTAGCTCACACGCTTTGACTCCTTAGTTGAGCATAAAATATAGTTCAAAAAGGCTCAAGAACTTCTCACTTAATTATAAGCTCCTCTTTCCCACATATCTTGCTCTTAACTAAGCAATAAGCTATGGAGCACAAGACTTTCATTTTATTTATTAGTATTTATAATTATATTTTCATAACATAAGATTTTCATTTGTTACACAACTTGTGCTTAAGATGATTTTATTGAGTTAATCAAAAATAGATTTTCTTTAGATCAACGCTTGTGGAAGTTCTACAGCATTCATTAAGTCCTTTACATTTTACAATTGGCTTAGCCCAACCCTCTCCAAGGGAGTTTAACCTTCCATTACAGTGGAGAAAAGAAGAAAAACATACAAGGATGTTGACCCTTTCATGATCCACTAAAAAAAAAAAAAAATCAAGATTAGAGTTTACTAGGAACAACCCTTAATGGGGTTCTCCGAATTTCTCTTTTTCTTCCTCTTCTCCTCTCCTTTATCTCCCTAGTGCAGTCTCCAGTTCTTTCTCCTCTAGCAATGGTTCATTCCACTTATCTTGGAGAGGTCTCCTTTTTCCTCTATGCAGCCCCTAAAAACTCAACTTATTGGATGAAAATTGGGAACCCTTCTTAGGTGAAGAAGAGCTACATTTATAGAGGGGTCAATCCTCTTCCTTGCCCTTCAAATTCTGCATCTTCCCTCCAAAATTTTGCAGCAATGAGTGCCTATCCCACTTGAGGCATGATAAGACAATCTCTTTTCTATTCTTTAATCTCCACATCACTTCAAAAATTCATTTTTCTTTTTAAAAACTATTCAACTGCAGAAGAAATGATGGCTGGGATACAAGGAGCAAGTTGGGGGTCTTGTCCCAGCCAAAATAAATGCCCCAAATAGACAGGAATTTGACATACCGCTACAGCGCGTTGTAGTGCGCTGCAGTGCACTGTAGCGGTTGAGTTCGCAAACTCTCCCTGTGGCGCCCCACTCCTTAAGTCCACAATCATTAGACTAAAGAGTGGAATGTCACTCTGGCAAATCCCTCACTTATCATTAAATTAGGTAAGATCCACAATCCACTATTAAGGGAAGGATATGTACAGAATAAATAAGAGAATCAGTCACTATGTCTACACATACATACAGAGTGCGGAAGCAAAATGAAATAAATATTACATCCATTTACCATACATTAGACATGAAATAAAATGAAATAGAATGAAATAAAATAAAATAGCTCAAAAAATAATAATATGCAGAAAGTAAGCACAGTCACGAGTACCTATATTATGCATCATTTAATTAAAGTTTAAGAGACTGAAAATAATAAGATCACTTATCCTCATAATAAAGAAAAAGATAACTATAGGTCTTCTGCCCCAAGCTGTTGCACCTCCTCTAAATAAGGCTCTTCCTTAAGCACTGGCTCCTCAAGCTGAACAAGATCTGACATTGTCGATTTCACAATGCTAGGGCCCCAGCTAATAAAAGAAAATTCTTATTAGACAAATTGTATAAGTACATTTTAGGCAGAATATTTATTAAACATTTATTAATACCACCATTTTACTCTATACCAAATGAAACATCTATCTAGCATGGGAGCAAGTAAGCATACAAGGGGATGAGGATAAGTTATAAATGTAGTATTCAAAACTAAACAAAAATCGAGGCAAAAGTACACCTCAAGTTAACTAAATAAGGTAGGGCATATATATGTAATACATTAAGTAAGATTACTGAAAAGAAAAGTCTAACCTATACATGCTGATGATTATATGATATATGCTAATTTAAAATATAAATTTGAAAAATGGTACATATAATAAATAGTAAAGTTTAGCATCCTATATACATGCATCTACTCAAGTAAGTAAGTAACATAGGAAAAATATAGCTAACTGAAATAAAATGTATCAATAACATAGAAAATAGTAAGCTGAACTAAAGAGAATTATAACTGTCATATCATAAAGAATTAGCCAATCTGGCCCAATATATTCCCGTAGCCTTTATGGGCTTGGGCAGACATAATATAACAATATAATATAATATGACTGAAGAGACAGATAATACTATGCAAATATCTTTTAGTTATTTTACTTATATTTCTGTGGATAATTTTAGAAATAGCTGAGGAGTCAAGCACGTCTGCAAGACTGAGTTGGTTCCAAGCTTAACACACGCTCCTCAATGAGTAATGTTAAGCATCTTGATCTCTCCTTACTCCTGTCCATTGGAGTAATGTGCACCATAATCCACCATGAATTGAACCCAAACGCAAATGTTTTCCTAATATTCTAAGTTTTCATTTTTTTATGCAACAATACTTTTCTTATATGACATGTTCAAGGAAAAATAAGCACAAAGTTCCAAAAATACGTAGCACAAAATCAAGTAGTAAGTAAGGGACTCTACTAAACATGGTGATATTATTTGTTATCTAGTCAAACCATTCTAACTATTCTAAGTTACACAAGTTTAGGATCTCCAATTCCTACTATTGAGTGTAACTTAGAAGTACCTCCTTATAGGTTATAAAATATTAGGACTAGCTAGGTCCTAATATGATTAAATCAATATCGACTATAAGAAACCATCACGACCTAGTTTATGAGTTGAGATGTTCTAAACTAAAAGCTTGTCCAAAATCTACTAAGCTAGAGATTATGGATAAAACACCACGAGATTGGGCTTAATCACATAATCTCAAAGGTAAGACTTAAGATTTAGGTTAAATCTAAATGTGAATTAATAATTGAGATAAATCCTATTAAGCAAATCAATCTTAAGAGGATGAATCTCCTATCCTAAATCTAATGTCGAAAGATAAAATAATCCAAATAAGTTGTAAAATCTAGAAACCAATAAAACCAAGGATTAATTCATTAAATAACCCTGTTATTTGATGAATGAAACCTATCCTATGATCTAGCCCTAATCTTAGAAATAATTCTATTGTGAGGTGTTGAATTTCATAAGGAAAAAACTTAGATAAATTTTAAGAATTTTAACAAATTTAACCTAATAGCTGCTTTTACTCACTTAGAGGATTCTAATACAATTTTAATACTTGTTTTATTGACTTAGAAGATAAACTAGGAGTTAAAGATACTTAACCTAAATTTTTGGCAAAATGACTGTTTTGCCCCTACTTAAGAGTCCAAGAAAAACTACTTTTTTGATTTAGGGCTCCAAATTGAGATTTTTTTATTATCAAATAATTCCTTACTGTCTAATATGAAGATAGATAATAAATGCACCCAATTTGGATAAGAAATGGGTCATATAGGTCCAAACTGAGGTTTTTTACCTAAGGGGCATTTTAGTAAATTTCACTTAATAAATCTAATTTTTATGCAGTTTACTGTTGGTTGCTATTCAAGGATTCCATAGAATCTAAGAATACTAAATTCTAAGGTCTAATGAATTAGTTATAACCCTTTCAATTTCTAAGGGCAATTTGATAATTTTCTAAGTTAAGAGGAGTTAAAAAAACTAACTTTTCTATTTAATGTCCAAATTCAGCAAACACAGTGGCTATAGCTTTCCTATATCACACGGAATACTTTAGCTAGGAGTAGACCCAAAGTGGACTTCAATTGGTCAAGTTATGACCAAATTAAGGTTATGAGTATTTTGGTCATTTCTAATTTTTCTAGAGATCTGAACTTAAATATTACTGTAGCGGTTTGCTTCCAGGCCCTTATTTTAGCTCTAGAAGCGCGGTGGCGTGCTACGGTGGATTCAGCTCTACTCGAGTGCTACGGCGCGCTGTAGCGCCTGACGGTGATTTCGCCTGAGCGAAAACCGTGAAGGGTTTACTTTCGGGCTCAAATACTCTCAATTGAGAGCACTTCACGAGCAGTGCCATTTATCGATGGAAAGGTCTTTCTGAGACCTTTCCATTGATATCCAAATAGACCCCAAATGATCAAGTTATCAATGCAAATAGTGGGGTTAAGGGACTAGGTGTGCAGAAATTCGTTTTAGTATATTTACATATCATCCCTTATTATCTACAGATTTTTATGAGTTCCTATATCTTAAACATGGCTTCATAAATGCACAACTAAGGTAATGCAGAATCTTAAACATACCAATAAGCATAGATACAAAATGGAATAGCCATTAGATTAACCAATGGAGGGGAAGAGGGTACTTTGGCTTGAAAATGACAAAATTTCTAAGGGAGGCTTGAGAGCTTGAGATGTTCTTTTCTTCTTCTTTTCCAATTGCTAGTAAGAGGAGGAAGAGGTTGAGGTTTCTTCCAATAGAAAATCATAGCAACGTAGGGAAGAGAGGAATGAACTTCAGCTGGGAAAATGAGGGGGGTTGAGAGCTGAGAGCCAAAGGCTCTCTTAATGGGGGAGAGGACTGCCAATGGATAGGATAGGGGAGGGGCTGGTAGGAGATAGGGGGCAGGATAGGCTAAGCACAGTAAGGGGGGTTGAAGGAAAAGGGGCTCAGCCAAGATTGGATGGCTGTGGGTCCCACCCAGCCAATGAAGAAGGAGGAGGGAAAGAAGACAAAAAATGGAGTTAAAAAAATTAATTTAATTAATCTCAAAAATCATATTTTATAAATAATATCTGAAAAATCCTAAAAATTCACCCCAAAGTAAATTGAGGGTGAGGAATGAAATGGAAAAATCGGATTTTGATTTCAACAACAATTTATTTTTTCTTATTTTTAATTAATTTAAATATATTAAAATATTCAAGAAAATTTGACGACTTCTGAAAATTCCCAAAAAAAATTCACCCTTGGTTAACTCGAGAGTGAGGATCGCAACGGCGAAGTCGGATTTTAATTTCGACGAGTATTTAATATTCCTTTTTTTCGGGGTATTTAAATATTATTAAAATATTCGACAAAATTTCGACGACTTCCGATTGCCACCAAAATATCACCACTAGCTAATTTGGGGGCAATTAGCACAATGGCGAAGTCTGATTTTTGATCTGAGGTCAATTTAGATATGTCAGTTTCTTGAGTTTCTGGATTTCCCAAAAATCAGGACTTGATCTATTTAACTCCTGATTTGGACTAAATCTTAGTGGATGACTCCTAATGACTTGATTAATGCTTAGGATCAAGATTAGTCTTAATTGATAAGGGTAACAACTTGGGTTGTTACACTTCCACTATGGCGCACTGTAGCAATTGAGTTTCGCAAACTCGCCCACTGCAGCACGTTGTAGCGATTGAGTTTCGCAAACTCTCCCGCTGTGGCGTGCTGTAGCGATTGAGTTGCGCAAACTCACCCGCTGCAGCGCACTGTAGCAATTGAGTTGCGCAACCTCACCTGTTGCAATGCGCTATAGCGATTGAGTTGCGTAAACTCACCTGGTGCATCGCGCTAGGGCGCGCTGTGGCGCACAGTAGAGATAACATTCCAGAATTCAGTAATGTCCGTGTTTAAGAGTTTTTTGTGTGCAAGTAGTTATGGCGCGCCGTGGCGCGCTGCAGCAGTTTTGTAATAACCCTAGGTTGTTACCCTAGCTAAAACTAGATTAATTAAGCTAAACCAAGCTTTGATTTTGATTTCATTGAATTTAATGGGTCATTTAAACCTAAACCTAGACGTTTGAAAATAATCAGAGCTAAATTGGAAAATTTTGTATTTATGACTATTTTTAAGCCCTAAAAAATACCTAAATTATTTTGATCTCCAAATTGAAATCTGATTTTATTTTTGAATTCCTCATACCCTAATTAGCTAAGGGTGAATTGTTGGGAATTTTTGGAGCTCATTTGATCCTAAATTGGATTTGGAAAATTATAGATAATTATATACTATTTAATTGGATTTATTTAAATTAAAAATATTTTTTATTAAATAAATAAACCTGGGATTTGCTGTCGGGACCGCGGCAGATCTGCTGCGGGGTCCCGACAGCGGCACACGCGTTTCGGCCACTCGATGTGTAAGCACGCATCTCAGCGTGCTAGATCCAACGGCCCTCATACCGCGCGTCGTGATTAAATCCTAACCGCCCGATCGGCAGATTAAATCGGATGCCCAAGATCCTCTCCGCGATTTCGTTAATCAGGGACCGCATCAGACCGTCTATCACCAATGGCTTAGCGGATAAGACGGTGGAGACGTGTCCGAGCACTGTGGATCATCTTCCTCACCTCGCCTGTCTGCGCCTGGTCCCCCCCCCCCCCCGACAGCTAGGATCCTTCCTGTCGCGTGGCAGTACTGAAAATTCACCAAATTTCCTCTCCTGCCCTTGGCGCGTTCGTCTGGCCGGCTGCCTTCTCCCCAAATTTCCCTTAGCCGTTGTCCCGAGCCATTCCCTTCGGCCCGAGCCTTCTCCCCATTGCCACACCTTGGACACCACCCCCAGAGCTCCCCTTGGCCTATAAAAACCTCCGGGAGATCACAGTGAGTCCCTTTGCTCACTGTGAACCCTCAATTTTCCCAATTGAAGCTGCTGGAGCTCCTGTCTTCCTCGGCAAATCTCGGCATTTCCCGAAGTGTAAACCGCTGATAGAGGAATAGTCTGGTGTTCAGACTCCCTAGAAAGCTTCGTTTGATCTTCAGGAAGCATAGGAGCATCTCAATTTCCCTTGGCTTAGCCTGCAACCCCGACTTGAGGTACAGCTTCCTCCATTGAAATTTTCTGAAGCTCCTTTCCATTCCTGTCTATTGAATGAGCTCTGGATGCCGTCTAGGTTACCTTAGCCACCTAGGGAACCCTCTGTGATTGTCTCTTGGGGCTAAGCTAGCTCGAATTGATCGTATCGATCGATTGAGCTAGCGACCGAGCCAATGGCTGAGTCCGAGTAAGGACCCAGCGATTGGTTGCACCCCATGTTAAGATAGGTTGGGGGTTTCGATGCGTCTTTGCTCCCTGAACGTGTAGGGATCGAACCCCGGTCGAATCGAGGCCTCTGTGAGGAGAATTTCGTCCTCACAGTCGGCCTGAGATGTCTTAAGGAACGACGTCTCGGTCGAGTAACACCCCGTCGATCCAGAGGGATCCAGATGGGGGTTCTTGGTCCAATTGACGCGTCTCGACTCAAGAAACGTGTAGGGATCGATTTGAGCCCCTGCCGTCGCCGGAGCGCCGAGAATTTCAGCTTTGAAATTCGACGGGCTCGGGACCCATCGAGAGGAAGAAGACGAAGTCACGGGTCCAGGTCGGGTCAGTCTCTGACCCGCGCGGTTCTGATTTTGGGCCACGGTTAATTAAATAATTATTGGATTGTATTTTTAATGGTTACGAATTTAATTAATTAAATCCTATGATTTTCATTTAAATAAAAATATAGACTAAATTAATTAAATAACTTTAGTTATATAAATCCAAATGGTATGATCCAATATACCATTTGAATCAAAAAAAATTCAAGGAATCTGAATATAAAATAAAATCTCATATCCAATGGTTGGATTTAAAAATATTAGCCAAACCTCCTCTATTCTTAAATAAATTATATAAAATCATCTAAATATCCAATTTATGAGTTTAAGGGCTTTGATTGCTCCTTGTACCCTAAGGGACAATTCCAGACCCTTAAAATTAATTTTGGATAATTAATTTTCTTAATCACCCTAATCAAGGACTAGTAAATTTAACCCTAATTAAGCCTCTGATTTGGGTGGGGATGATTCCTAGTATCATATTAGACCTAGTATAACCTAAGTGTAAGGTTGCCCTAAAGTGCCCTAATTTCACTAATCACCCTAAGTGGCTAAATTAAGTGATTAGTGCTAATTAAGACCATTTAGATCATCAAAACCTAAATTAAAGGTGTTTCCCACTTCATTAAGTAATATGAAACACATTAAAATAGATTAGAACAAATTTGGATAATTAAACCCTAAAATCCCAATTTTAGCCTTAAGAGGGGCATTTTGGTCATTTTGACTAAAATGTGATTTAGTGCTCTCTAAAGATTGAAAATTTCAGTAAACTATCCTAAGGTAGATGGTGAGCCTCAGCACCTAGAGATTGATGACAGCATTAAGCTAGATGAACAAGTGCAGGAAGATACTCAGGAAGGCATCAATATTGAACCACAACCACCCATGTTACAGAGATCTACAAGAGTCACAAGACTTCCACAAAGGTACACTCTGTTATTTTTTGTGTTACTAACAGATGGTGGTGAACCAGAAAACTTAGAAGATGCACTTCAATGTAAAAATTCAATTAAGTTGAAGGATATCATGGATAATGAAATGACATCACTTATGTTAAATGAGACATCAAAATAGGAAGCTCTACTAGCCAGGAAGAAGTCCCTTCAAAATAAGTGGGTTTACCAGGTGAAAAAAAAATTGGATGGGAGTAAGCAATATAAGGCGAGTCTTGTAATAAAAGACTTCCAGCAACAGCACAGTTGAGTATAGTGAGATATTTACCCTAGTTGTGAAAATGACAATCATCAGGGTTGTGCTAAACATTATTGCAATTGAGTATTTGTATTTATAGCAAATGAATGTCAAAACTGTGTTTCTTCATGGAGAGCTAGAGGAAGAACTATATATGCAACAACCTAAGGAGTACAAGGCTCAAAAGAAAAGAAAATATGAGCTACTGTACAAGCTCAAGAAGAGCATCTATAGCTTAAAACAAGTGCCAAAGTAATGGTACAAGAGATTGGACAGGTTCATGTTTGAGTCTAAGTACAAAAGGTGCTAGGCGAATCACTATTGCTATATAAAATAGTGTAAGTCCTCCTATATCATTTTGTTGTTGTATATGGATGATATATATGAATGCAGGATTGTACGTGGAGGAGATTAGGATGCTGAAAGAGCATATGTCAAAAGAGTTTGACATGACGAACTTGGGACCGACTAAGCAGATTCTCGGGATAAGAATCAAAAGGGAAAGAAGTGTGAGAATTCAGAAGCTGTCTCAGAAATATTATATTGAAAATGTGCTGAAAAGAATTAAATTGAGCGAGGCAAAATTAGTGAGCACTCCCCTAGCAAGTTACTTCAGTTTATCAAAGGAAGATAAGCCAAAGTATGAAGAGGAGAAGGAACACATGCTAAAAGTTTTTTATGCTTCAACGATTGCAAGCTTGATGTGCCCAATGATCTACACGATACCGAATATTGCCCATGCAGTAGAGTGGTTAGCAGATTCATAGGAAACCTAGGGAAGCACCATTGTGATGCAGTCAAATGGATATTAAGGTATCTAAAAATACAGCAGACAAAGCACTTTTCTTTGATAGATCTGCTATATAGACTCAAATCTTACAAGTAATGTTAATAGCCGAAAAAGCACTACTAAATGTGTATACATTGGGAAGTGCAACGGTAAGCTGGATCTCCATGCTACAAAACATGATTCCAAGGTTTATAATTGTTATTAAATTCCACAAAGTAACTTTAACATGAAACATGATGAGTGTTTCCCTCGTAATCAAAAGTATCATTAAAAAAAAATATCAATTTCATAGTTAAATGAAAAGCTTGCTAATGATCATTTAAAATGTTGGCACGCCAACTAGTCCAAAAAATCAAAATTTTATTGTTACTAATAGCCATGCCATCCTTACAATTGAGATTCTCGTAGACTTGCTTAACTTTATTTAAATGATGACTAAAAGGAGATGTTATGTAAATTAAAAAAATGTTTTAATCTGTTGTTAGTGGAAAAGTTATTACATTGCCTCTTATATTCCAAAACACAAATCTTCAATCTTAACTTGAGCACAGTCATTTGTCCATTAAGAACATGATACCTGCTCACATTCTAGAGGGCCAAAAGTTGATCCTCCAAGTTAAGGGTTAGGTTGGTTCATTAACATAAGCTCGACAGTGATAGAATTTGAAGGTTTTGCCCTCTTTATTAGGCTAAACAGCCAATGAACTATTTAGCAGATCAAATTTATTCCCAACAATATATGTGAGACTTTCATCAGCTTCGACAGTAAAAGTTATTAACATCCACTATTTCCTGGATATTTTCTTAAACAAATGCAATCTCATTTCTGATGATTTCACACTTTCTGATTCATTCATAACCTTTAGTGGATCAAATTATTAGAGGAGATAGTCATACCTTCCACCCAGACGAGTTACCAAACTCAGACATTTGAATCATTCCAGTGTCGATCAAATACCTGGATTAGCAATTTTAATGTTCGACATGTAAAATAGCATTAATATCAATCCTGGCAAAGGGAAACTCCTTACTATACAAAACAAAATCATGAACTGGACCACCAATACAATTAGAAAGCATAATGTTGTTACTCTCAAGGATACCCCTTGGGTGTAGTAACATGACCAGTGACATCCAACACACCCATAACATTAGCATTATTTTCACCAATAGCACGAGTAGTGGAGGGTCAGCCCCATCCCCAATAAGGGATTGAGCCACTGTATACTTAATTCTGGAATGCCTGAATGTGGAGCAAAAAACACAAAACCAAGGGACTTTCATAAATAACTTTTTGAGAGTAATCAGATAAAACTTCAATCCAGATTTATCTGGCTGAGCTGAAGAAACATCAGGCCTCTACAAGGATCTGGGAGGACTGAAAAGTTTTGCAATATTGCAATATTTTTGTGAGCTGGAGGAGGTTGCCCACAGCTCTCGCAATGGAGAGAAAGATTCCTGATTAATCAAGTACAAAAGAAGACCAAAGCAGGTTATTTCACACTAAAACCATAGGGGAGTCCTATATAATCTTTGTCCGTAGCAAACACTTGCTGAAACAAGCAAGAAACATAAGAAATGGATTACTTCCAAATCTTCGCTAGGGGGACCTACTTCATTGAAAATCGGTCAACAAAATCTTTAAATTGGCCAATGAAAGATCCTACATGCAAACCGCCGATTGCACCGATTTGAATCAATTTTCCACTCCTTAAAGTGCATTTGATCACTTATTCGTTTCTCTATGCTTTGGGTTCGTATTTCAGGAAACTATTGAAAGTAGATTCCACAATAACTAATTTGACTCGGCCGTAAGTGACTCGGCTTCTAGTAGAGATGGATTTAACATTAGAATTTGAATCCAAGATATGAATTGGTGATGATAGAAACGGATACTTTCAAGAATGCATACTCGAAAATTGTCCGATCTATTGTTCATATTGTTTGACTATCGGCCATGACGATTTACATTGTTTGAAACTTAATCCTGAATTAAGAAAAAAAGATTTGTTGACTGCGGCAAATGCTCCCAAAGGATTGAAAAAGAAAACAAAACTTGTGTACGTTCAAAAAAAAGTTAATGCCTCAAAGACAATACCCCAAATAAATGGGTCAGTGTATGAACTAGGAAAGAATTCTTTTGAGCCCTCAACAGAGGTAATGGATGGCCAGGATTGTGATGACCCTACTGAGTTTTCAGCGTGGATAACATGGACAACATGGAATCCCTTCCTTTGCTTTCCCTGGATACCTTGTTTGTTGAGAATGGGGGTGTCCTTGCTGTGGATTGCACAACATTTGAAGATACCAATAGAAATATAAATGATTATTTGCTCGAACAGGTTGAGTTTGAAGGGATTGCTAAAAATCAAGTTGATAGCATTGAGAATCCCATCAATAAGATGGTGAATGCGACAATGGATGATTACTCGGGTGCTTCTCTACCTCAGGTAGGTCCCTCTTGCCGATGCTAGTAGAGGTAGAAGAGGCTTTGGTTGTGGAGTACGCGAATTTTCTTCACTAAAGCTTTGGGACTTTCTTTTGGAAGCTCTTGAACTGAGGAAGATGCTTGAAGGAATTTTCGATGAGAATGATTCAGATATGCTAGACATCCCTTCAGAAATGCTCCTGCGATATATTGATGAAATTCTAATTGTTTTACGTGG
This sequence comes from Gastrodia elata, assembly GCA_016760335.1. NCBI lineage: Eukaryota > Viridiplantae > Streptophyta > Magnoliopsida > Asparagales > Orchidaceae > Gastrodia > Gastrodia elata. The sequence goes on along the minus strand of CM028677.1, from coordinate 1,657,446 downwards.
AAGAGACATTGACAAATTAGAAAACTTCATTTCATCCTCGGATAAGTCTTCTATGTGTAAAGAGGCTTGTTAAAACCTGAACCCTCATGCAAAGGAGTTTTATTCGTCCGTACATGGAAGGGCTCATTCTGCATCAAAAGAAGAAAATGATATTTCTTAAAGGGATTTAAATGAAGAATTAAAATATAACATATATCAAATTTGGAGCTACTTTTTGGTTTGTTAGAAATAAAGGAAAAAAAAAGAAATAGAAAAAGGATAAAATCCACGACCAATCAGAAAGGAAGTTACAACTTAATGAAAAGACAGAATCGGTAGTGGGATGGATGGCTTTGAGATGGTCATTCTCACTAGCTGAGTGTCATTTCATTTGGTTTAATTTCTTTTGATTTTTCTTGTGAGAAATTTTGAGGGCAAATTGTGACTATTTTAGGTTTTTTTAAATAAAATAAATTAAATAAAATAAATAAATAAATAAAATAATATATATATATATATATATATATATATATATATATATATATATTCAATTTTTGCAACAATAAAAAAGAAAGATAAGGATTTACATTCTGGGCAATATCAATTTTTAAGAGTTTATCTAGAAATGCATTTCAGGTTATTGCACAAAATAAATCTTCTAAAAATTGAGCTTAAGAGTTCATCACAAACTTAACAGAATTACACTATCTTGTTAACAAGATATCATTAAGTACCTAAAATCTCAATCTTGATATAAGTTGTTCTATGTTTTCATGTTTTCAGCACAAAACATCTTTATATAAAAAACTTTAAATATATTAAACTATACTATCATCTTTAAAATTAAATATGATTATAACTTATTTTGTAAAGCAGATGTGTATGCTTTAAAGTTATATTAGTAAACAACTGCTGGCTTACTGAAAGAATAAAATTCCCTGATCCTGAAGAATATCCGAACTTTGGAGACTATCTGCACTCTTATTTCTTCTTACACTTCCCTAACTGAAAGAACATCTTCACGGGGATGAACCTCTTCAATAACAACCTCAATTTCATCACCAACTTGCTTCCCTAGCGAAACAAGCGCATTTACTTGAATTCCAACCTGTATACAATTACAGTTCAACATTGGAATACGATATAAGACGTGCATATAATAAATAATGCAAAAGTAACTTTTTCTCTATAATGTTGCCTACTTCTCAGTTGCTAATAATACTTGGACATAAAGAAAACTAAGAAGCACAAAATAATAATGTTTACATGGAGTTCAAAGAAAATAGCAAACTGAAGCTCAAGAGAGGTACTAAAAAAATATCGTTTTCAAAATCAAGCAACTTTTTTATTAGTTGATGCATTGAGGTAATCATTAAATGGTGTTGTTGATTTAGAATTAAATGAATATTTAAGCATTTGGGGGCATTTGAGCCAATTTTGACTCAAACGGTTTACAATATAGTAAATGCTAGTATTAAAACTTCAATTCGAATTTACCACAAGTTCAGGTCACAAGTGTTTAGATCTCAATTCATCTTTCTGTACGGAGCATCTAGGAACGAGTCTTGTTCAACAATAGTTTTAACTATTCTTATGATGTTTGAGGGCACTCACAGTTGAACAAATCAACTGCTAAATAAAAGTACACTGTAAAAACAAGCTATTTAATTAAAAATTATTTCTGCATCACTTAGTTTACGGCATCTCAAGCAATAAGTATAATATGGGCTATGACGAATGTTAAGAATTTGCACAGATTGAATCTTACAGGTTTCAAAAATAATTTGGTTTTATATTTGTAGGAGAAAAAAAAAATCCAAAAATGATCAAGGGCTAATAATTAATTTAAGAAATCAGCACCATTTAAATGTATCCTGTCAAACTTAACATTTGATTTGTAACAAATCATGGTTAAATATGCTTGCAAAAACTATAATATCAAATGAACGAAGTGAGAGACTATATTTATATATCTGTACTCTACCTGCCTCCTCTCTTTAAACAAAATTGGTATCGCAAAATGTAGATCCACCAGATTTAATTACATAGCTGTTCCCATTCATTACTTGCCAACATCATCGTCAGTTTTATCTACAACCCATCCAGAGCCGTGACCTACATCCAGAGCTTTGCCTGCAACACATCAGCTCCATCTGCATCAACAGCCTCAACCAATAGCTCCATCGATATCCTCACCCATCCAGAAGCTCCACCTGTTATGTAAATTCCCCTTTTCTTCATCAGCAAAGTAAATAAGAAAATTTTCCACCTACGTCTTACGCATTCCAAATATTACCATTGTAATTCTGCATCTTCTCAGTGTCAATGACTTAAAACCCCTCTTTCTCTGATATCACCGCCTCAACAATCGTAAGCCTTTTCTCTACACTTGGGCAGATTATTAAACCCTTACAAACTCTATTATGTTAACTCTAGAAATTTAGCACATCCAATTAAGCAGATGTCTCCCTATTGATATTAAAAATATAAAGCAAAATAAATTTTAATACTAATATGATTATGTTCAACAAATGAAATTCATTTAACAAGCAAACATGACTTTGAAGGCAGGAAGAGATGTAGAGCAATTAAAACCAGCATTAAGGGAGATGAAGCCATCAAGATCTATTTAACATCTTGAAAGAAAAAAAAGTCATTGTGTTTTTGTTTTTATATAATGTAATTTAGACTTATGCTTTTACACATAAGAGATGCTAATCTTTGAGATTATAATAGAGAATTAAAAAGTCTAAAATACGCATAAAATCAAGTGGATATCTTTTTGGCATGACATCCAAACGCATGAATTGGTGTGCCCACGCGCTACACCCTCACACACCTAAGTATATGCCTAGACTCAGACGCACCAAGGGATGTGCCTAGATGCACCAAAGAATGTGTCGAGACTCAAGTAGGTAAGCTTATGCCTTTAGATCCCGCCCGGATAATCCCACAAGTGGGGTAGGCTACTTGAATCTTTTATTTCTATTGTGCACTGTCAAAAAGAAGCCCTCCCTATGTTCTAAATAGAAAAATCCTTTCAAAATATTTCTTGCCAAAGTATTTTTTAATCTTCCTCTTTAGTAGAATTGGCTTATTAATATATAAAATTAATTATAAATTAATTAATAATTAAATAATTATTAACATTTAATAATAATTAATGATTCATAACTATTGTATTATTTTTATTTAATAAAAATGTAATTAATAAATATATATGTATATAAATGAAACTTAACCAAAAAAAGCTTAAGCTAGAGTTGTTTGATTCACACTTATAAGTCTTAAAGCTAAACAAAGTTAAGATGAAAAACAAAAATTGTTTAGAACTTTAGTTGATATAAGATAAGATAAATTGGAACAAACAATGAACTAGTTGGCAAATTTTAATAAAATTAAGTTCAACTTAATGAATTTTCCTAATATACCTAACCCAAACCTTGACCAGCCAACACAACAAACCACATCATAGATATGGTTTACAAAGATATTAGAAACTAAAAAACAATTATTATGATTCTAGGCCTTTGTTGGTACTGTTTGACATTTATTAAGTAATTTGCCTAAATATTCCCTCAACTATCTTAGTTTTATTAATTTAGTCAAAGACTAAAATATGTCTAGTTTAATTCATCAACAATTAAAGATATCTAATTTAGTCCCTTAAATTTTCATTTACAAACCAATTTAATTCTTAAATTTTCATTTTATGGGACAAAATTAGACTTAAAATGAATAGTAGAGTGATAAATAGAACATATTCAATAGTTAAGGAACTAGATTGGACAAATTTAATGATTTGGGACTAAATTGTTCAAATAAAAATAGTCAAATGACTATTTTTTCAAATTTCCCTTTTTAACTACTATGCCACATGGCTTTGATTAAATTAGTTAAGTCAGTAGTCTGATACAACAATCCCTCTACAATCAAATGCATTAAAGCTAACCTTAAGAGTGTCTTTAACAACACTTCCACTAAAGCCTACTCAAAGTATCAAAAAGATACAAATACAATTACAAAATAAGCTTCCTCAGTATTACAAATCAAAACCATCTAGTGTTGGTACATCAAACCGACAATATAGACAAAGATGATGAATACAAAAAAAAATTAGTAGATTTATCCCCATCCCACAATCATACTGTCCAGAAGTTAAATTCAATCCCAATAAAATAAATTTGAGGGTAAGCAATATACTAAGAGTGCTCTTCCATAAATAGTAAATAAATATAAGAGCTTATTCCAATAGAAATCATCAGCCATAAATGTACTTAAATTTAACTATATTGCTAAAAATAAATCTGATTGTATCAAAATAATATACCACAAGAAAAAATAACCCTTTTTTCACATGCAACGAAACTCAATGGATGGACTCATTTCAAGTGATTCCAAGTCAAATTCCAAGGCTCAATGGTGGGTATCAAAATTATTCTGTTATCCTTTTTTTTTGCTGCGATTCTTTCCACAAGCTCTCACGCATTATGGCACACTAGAGTTTCATTCGACAACTCGGCCGCCATATTTTTTTGGCGGGACTCTTTCAGTGGCATCCGCTTGTTGCCGCAGACATCATCTATTGGTGGTGGATTCCCTTCGGGCATGTGTCAGCTACATCAAAATCGATGCGGATCCCTACCTGGTATATGTGATGTGGTTATGTTTTGGGACGTACTCTGGTTGTTCATCGCCGATCCCTTATTAGAACTTTGTATGTTCCTGTTGGCCTTGGCATATCCCAGACTAATGGCGCGATAGAAAACCACCCTAATCAGCATGTCAAGTATAGTGTCGGAGCTTCGACCCTCAAATCATTCACTGAAGCGTTGACAAATACTAACACTGCAGCTTTAAAAGAATTGACTGGCATCAAACCAAGTTCTTTCTAGGTAACCAGCTCTACCTCTCTCAAAAGATGGAACGCTGCAGCAAAATCATTTGAATATTGTTTGATGGGGAATTCTATAATAGTAGACTGACGCTAGCTGCCATCAGAACCATTCTCAGTTATTCAGGTTTGTCCAGATCTTTCCTAAGCATATATATATAAAAATATTAGTACAACATCAACCGGGATCAAACTCCACGGTATCATCAGTGAGGATGTCCAAAAGCCTCCCGAATAGCACATCTCCCCTAACCGGGGGAGGGGCAATGTATGTTGTGGAGACCATTCAGATCATCATGAAAATGCTAATGGAACTCCGGTGAGCTTCCAGGAGGTTCCGAGGTGATTCTGAACAAGGTTAGAAAGTTCAGCTGCAGCATAGGTGCCACAGTGTGTCGTGCCGTGCTGTGGCGCGCCATGGCTCCCAGCACCTGGGAGGAAGGCGCCGCAGCGCTCCATGGCGGCCAGCTGACCGAGACCAAGGCGCTGCAGCGCGCCCTAGCGGATTTCAAGTTACTCCCTAAGCTTTTTGGAAGGTATTTTGAACTATTTTGGGTTCAAAATAATGTTGAGTACTTAAGGAAACATCTTGGAGATATTCCTAAGTTACCACAAGCGTTGGCTAGGGCTTTGGCTGCTGTTGGAGGAGATTCCAAGGAGGAACCCTAGGAAGAGTTTTTGTGCAAGGGATCTCTTGCATGTTGAAGAAAACACTCCAGGTGGTGGCTGCTACTTCTCCCCTTCATCCTAGTGTAAGAGCTAGTGTTCCTTGATGAGGTTAAGTTTTTTGTAACTCCTCGTACTATGCCAAAATCCGCTGAACTTCACGCCCTGCTGCCTCAGAGTCTAGTGCAAGCAAAATCAAATCATCGGCATACATAAGGTGGGAGAAAGTAGGCCCACCACGATCCAATCTGATGCTGATCGGATGACTGATCTGTTGCCGCCGCCTGGCAAGAAGGGAAAAGAGCTTTGAGCACAAGATGAATAGGTAAGGGGAGAGGGGGCATCCCTGCCTAAAGCATTTCCGCCTCACTATCTAGGGAAGACGGTGCTCACCAACCAGTACCGAGAATCTGAGGGACTCCACGCACTGCATAACCCAGGCCGTCCAACAATGCGGGAAACCAAATCTCTGCAAGACCAAACGTAAGCACCCCCACTTCATCCGGTCGTAAGCCTGCTCCATATCCACCTTGATGACCATATGACCAGCCTTCGAGGTGAAATAGAAGATCCACGTGAGGATCTCCTAGACTGTGAGGCAGTTCTCACTAATGTCTCTCCCAGGAACAAAAACACCCTATTCTCGAGAGATCAGAGAAAGCAACACTGTCTTAAGGTGCATGATCAAAATCTTGGCCACCACCTAATAGATAATGTTGCACAAGCTAATGGGGTGGAACTTCCTCGGAGTGGAGGCCCCCTCCCCTTTCGGAATGAAGACTACTAGAGTATCACGCTATCGCTATGGCATCCGCCCACCATCAAGAAATGGTGAACGACTGCTAGTGTGTCAACCTGGGTAATCTTCCAGTAGCCAGTGAAAAAAGAGAGGGTAATGCCATCAATCTCAGGGGAGCGGTTGGGGCAAAGGTCCCTCAGAGATGCCTAGATTTCTGCGTCCATGACCGCACATTGGAGAGAGGCAGCATCTGCGTCTCCAAGGATACGATCTAGAATCAGATCATTTGAGCAATTCCCTATGGGATTAGAGGTGCCCCACTTCACCTGGAAAAACTCAAAAAACACTTGGTGCGGCGGGTCAGAAAAGAACTTCCCTGACTCCTCTTGTAGCGCGAGCACGGTGTTCTACTTACGACGTTATGTCGCAAACTGCTGAAGCACCGTAGTGCACCGGCACCCTGAGAGAGCCATCGTGGCTTGATGAGCTGCTGCCATCAGCTCGCCAATCTCGCCTCCACCTGAGTGAGCTCCTGTGTAGTGGCCTGGAGCAGCTGGACGAGCTCCAGTCACCACCCCTGTACTAGGCCATGTCCTCCGCCTTGAGTTACATCAAAGTCGACGTGAGCTCCCCCTCCCTCTTCCTCAGATCTAGGTTCATGTCCCGCCCCCATCTCCACAGTGCCCGGAGAATGCGAGCTTAATGAGGACGGCAAGCCGCGAGATGGCCGCCCCCAAGTCCTCTCCACCACAAAGAAGGCATCTGGGTACTGGAGCCACGTTCTCAAACTTGTATTGTGCCCTGATACTCTAAAACATGAGACAAGCATCTGTCAGCCAGCTTCTCGATTAATCTTCCTTTTCTTGAGTGAGAATTTGACCCCAAAAAATCAGGCAGTGATCAAAAGCTACCCGGGGAAGGTGGTGTACAACTGCACTCTGCAGAAGATCCATCGCCTCCGTGCTGAGAAGGAACCGGTCCAAGCGCTCTCATATACATTGAGCTCCATCCCTGTTGTTGTTCCACGTTCAAGGTGGTTCAACAAAACCTGGGTCGTGAAAGTGGCACGCATTCAGAACCTCCTGGAAGTCTGTCTGAGCAACAGTGACTCTGAACGGCTTCCCACAGTATTTTTCTTCCTGAGAGAGAACGCAGTTGAAGTCTCCGCTAAGTACAAGCGGGCACCCCCTCCACCTGCATAGCTAAGATCATCCACCACAGCTCCCTCGTATATAGATCAGTCAACGCGTAGACGGCGCCAAACTGGAAACATGTCCCCAATCGCATGGTGATGGTGGTAAAGATCACCTGGCTGCAAGAAAAGTGGACCTCGTACTGCAAAAAATCGCCCTACCAGGCTAGAATAATACCTTCAGAGCGACACGTAGAAGGCTAAATGGCAAAGCTCCAATGTCTCCCAAAGAGGTGATCCGCATCTCAGCGAGTAAAGGACTTGACCCGAGTCTCTAATAAGGCAATCATTCCTGGTTTACGCTCTGAGATGAGCGGCGGAAGATGGTGTCGTATAACCGGCTTCCACACGCCGCGACTATTCTAAGTAAGAATACTGTTCATAGGGGAGTCAGTGGATGCTCCCTACTTCTGAATCACAAACTCTTGGGAGGTGGCAAATAAATGATGGGCTTTTTCTTAGAGGCAGGGGTGGGCTGTGTGGGTAAAGGCTTCAGACTAACTGACTGGGCTATGGCGACGGCCAAGTCACAGGCTGGGGTGGACGTCGCGGAAACAGGGCCATCGGGCTGGGATGAGGCCTGCAGAAGCGTGGGCTGCGCAGCAAGCTGGGCCAAGCAGGGTGATGTCGGGCCCATGAGCTGGCATAAGCCTGCAGAAAGGGCTCTCGAGTGGGCTTGTGGCATCGGGCCCACGTTGATCGGGCCCGTGGGCTGGGCAAACGCCGCGGTATGCGAAGGCGGGATCGATCCCACAATGGGGGGCGGGGCCTGGTTCGTGGGCTGCATCTGTGCATTTGCAGGTTGATGCGAAGCATGGACTGGCCCAATAGGGGTCGTTGGGCCCATAGCGGGATAGGTTGGACTAATGACTGGCGCGGGCTGGATCAGACCCAATTGGGTGGGCTGCGCCCGAGCGGGGGAGCTGGCCTGGGCCGGGATGTAGCACAGGTTGGAATCCTGTAGGAGACTCGGGCAAATTGGTCGAGTGAGGGGGCTCAGCAGATGGGTTGGCCGCAAAACAGTCGGGCAGGCGGCGGGAGTATAAGCGTAGTGAAGGACGACCCCGAGAAGGTTCGCAATTCGGAATTGGGCGTTTCCACCTTTGGACAATGATCCATTCGTTGCTTTGGGGTTGTGGTGAGGTGTTGGCGATGGCGGGTGGAGATACCTTCATGGCCAACTTGTAAACAAGTTTTGCATACAAGTGAGATACCTTCATATGTAACCCTTTGTTCAAAGGCACCATTTGCATCAGTGATCTTGATTGGAGTAAGGGGTTTAGAAAGGTTCACCTCAACACAAATGCGCGCATATTCACATCGCTCAAAATTGAAGGTCGACCCGTCGATCGAGAGGCTTGCCAATTTGTGAGGCAATGTGAGTTAAGTTGGTTGGCCTCCAAAGACTAATGGGCAAGTCATGGAGCCGAATCCATAAGGGAGTTGAGAAATCAACCTTCATGGAGGGAGTGAAGCTTTGGATCCACTTTGCCAATCCCAAAGCTTGTCCACCCACAAACCAAGATCCATTGGTAAGTACTTGGTTAACCGTTTCAGTTTCATTGAATTTCACAAGTAAGCAATCTGATCTGAGGAAGTGAATTGTGAAGCCTCCGAATTTTCTCAATCGAGTGCGGAGCTTGTTCTCAAGAATCGGGAAGGGGATACGGCGACCAAATAAGCGAACAATCAAAGAACCTTCGAACTTGTCGCTCACTAATCGTTGTTCGTCAGTATTCTTAACACAACTACCATCGGAATCAGTAAATGAGGCAAGGTTGTCGACATCCGGGCAATCAAAGGTTTTCTGTTTCACCCACGCATTTTTCCTAGAAATTTGCGAGTTTGAGGTATTTCCTCGAGCAGCTGGCAAGCAGTTTTGTGGCAAAAATTGCAAGGTTTTGTCGATTATAAGAGCTATCAGGTTGCAACCCATCACCATTTGCATTAATAAGCACTTCATTGTCATCATTAGATCGATCACAAATAGAAAATTCATCATTCAAACCTAAATTTTGTGACTTCTTTGAGGCCCAACAATTTTTTTTGAGAATTCTGCAGTTTTTGTAGTCTGAAATTCAGCAGCCTTGATGGAGGAAGCCTCCATCAAAGCAAAAAGACCGTTCGGTGATCTGGACATGTCCAATGGTGCTACGAGGTCAAGCACAGTGGGCACCTCTCAAACAGCGGCTGGTACACCACGTGACGTCAGCTGATTTTGACGGGGACTGCCCGAACTCTAGGTAGCTTCGCCCGGGTTTAAGGCAGCAGTAGACGGCGAGACATGCAGCGAGTTCCTTACCAGATCGCTGCCAGATCTCGCGGCTGGTTCCTCCCTCGTATCTGTTCCCGTCAATCGGACGGAAGCACATTCCCCGATCCGTGTCTGGGCAGCATCGCAGGGTGCCCTATCGGGAGCAGTCACCTCAAAACGGCCCGACGGGTCCCTGGCTGGGCCCGTCGCCATGGAACGCTCGGTCGCAGGGCCTAGCAGGAAGGCAGTCGGCGTCCGCTAACTATTCACGCTTCATTTAAGGTTAATCTGATTGCATTGTGCTATCGCCGATCACGCCTTTTCAAGCTCCTCAGAGATCTCTGACGGCATAATGATCTTTCAACGCAAAAAAAATCGATTTCCAGCATATCCTTATGAAACTTTCAAAAGAGATTGAATACACAAGGATATTTTCTTGAGGTTATTATTTCACCAAAAATTTTCACATGAAATTACTAAAATATACCACATCTTTTGATCTGAAAAATGAACCTCGCATTGTGTCAGTCTAGATCAATTTTTTGTTGCTTAAAGTTCACTTAATCATTCACACAATCCTATTTTCATTAGGATCTTACTTTGGGAAGCCTCTCAAAGTATATTTTGCTATCGCCAATTTGTTGAGACCATTGATAGCATGGGTATCGGTAGATATCAATCTGATGAAAAATTTTGAATCTTCTATCTGAATAGGGGATGAAGAGAAAGGTTATTTTCATAAATATATTTTTGAAGACATTATGAAGTATTGTTCTCACTGTTGTTTGATTGATCGTAATTTGGAGTGTGTTTTAAACTATACCCATATCTAAAAGAGCAACCTATGCTGGTGATATCTTCAATCCCAAAAGATTATACTAAGAGGAAGAAAATAGTTTCAAAATATAACCTCCCATTGGAACTTTCGCATCAAATGGCCGAAATAGAAGCTCCACATCCTTAGCCTAATAATGGGTGACATAGAATTACTTTCGAATATAATGTATACAAAGGAATATCATTCATCCTAAAAGATTTTACTAATGGGTGCTGTAAAATATATATATATATATATATATATTTTTTTTTTTTTTTTAATTTATTTAACTGTCAAGTTTTATTAATATCCAAATGAAAATCAACAAATAAGTTTTGGGGTTCGAACAACTCAGCATAACAAAAGAAAAACACAAACAAACAAAAAAAAAACAAAAAAACACCCACAAAATCTTGAGTTCACCATGGAGAAATAGTTAAAAAGTAATAGTAAGGAACTAATAGCAAAACGATTGAACATTCTAAGAGAGATATGCATCATCCCACTTCCAAAAGTTTCTGGAACCTGCAAGGAAGTAAATCAAGATTAAAATTAAGGACACAAGAGTAGAAGATTGATGTAAGGCTCCATAATAGCAAGTTCAATTCTACTGGTAGATTAGAAGAGTCAATGCCAGAAACGTTTCCAGAGATTATAATTATTAGGCCAGACATATATGTTATTCTTTTTTGAGGTATGGCCTCCTTTCTTCTTGTTTTTCCTCCCAAAAAAATCAGAAAGATCTATAAACGCCATATGTTCATTTTTTCGAATCCATTCTCTCCCCATCCGATAATTCAACAGGAGTGATTGGAGGAGGATAAATAATTGCTTGACTAATATTCGTATCCGCATTTAGCTAGCAAAGACCAAGCAGCCGATTGAGGCTTATATACCAAAGCACCGGGATTTAGAGTAGATTTCGTTGTAATCAAATTCATCTTTCCTCTCTTTTAATACACTATATGTTAAGACCCACAAACTCATTATTAGCCTTATTTGTTACATTTTAATTCAGTAAATCAAGTTCCTGCACATTTGTTAAATTATTGCCGCCGTATTTATGGCAACTGTGAAAATTTCAGCAAACTTTTCAAGTATTGTACCATGACAATCAGAAATAGAATTCACCACATCAGCTATAGGAGTTTAATCGCAGGATTCCCACGACAGGCAGTTCAACAGCAAAAATTTCTGATAATGTTAAGGCCAAACTTTCAGGTGCTTTCGGAAACTCGGCATAAATTTCAGGTTTGTGCATACAGTGATTCAACAGCAGGATTCACGACAACAACCAAAGGTAAAGCAGAAGCAGAATTCACCATAGCAGGATTCAGCACAACGGGAGATGCAACCGCAGGGACTACCGTACCAGCATGCATTTCATCCAAAGTAGACATGTTTTGCCTTTTAGGAATATAAACGAAGTGTTTTTTAAGTTTATTAGGCTTATAAAGATTAGCTTAAGGGACAGCGATAGACAAGGTTTTTCTACTCTCCAACGAATAAGGATGAAGCTTTAAACAGCCAGAAATCATGTCCAATTACTCTAGAGTTGGAACATAATAATAGCATATTTTCAAAGACAACTTCCTAGAAGTTGGGACATAATAATGGCATGTTTTCAAAGATAACTTCCTAGAAGTAGACAATGCTTTCATCTCCAAACCATACTTCTTTCGCAAGAGATTCAGCTATATTGATTTCTACAAGCACTCAAGCGACAGAAGGGAGGACAAGTTTAGCGTTCACAAAATTGACTTTAAGAGGCTTGCGGCAATAAGTCCCAAAGAAAGGATGGAATGAGTAATCAAGTGAATCTTAAGCACAGGGACATTTTTCCAAATAGGAAAAAACAGATTTTGGCAAGTTGGATCAAAATCAATTGTCAATTTCATCACTTTCATACGGCAATTTTCAATATAATAAGATCATCTGTCAAACATCCAAGTATAATTCTTTTCATTGGGAAGTTGTATAAGAATGTGCCGAAAGTCGATCAAGCCAAAAGAGAGATCCCGTAAGACCAGAATTGTTAAGAAATTTCCAAACGGCAACTAGCATCCGCTTACCATTAGGATATTTCCCAATGAATATTCAAAAGATCGGACCAGGATCTCAACTTCATCTTTAGATAATAAATGGGCAGGTTTACCTCTTAACATGGAAATAGGTTTAATATCTACCAGTGTTATTTGAGGTCAAACATCCGTTAAAGCTTCAAGAAGGAAAAGGGGGACCTAAAGAGTTGTTGGGCTTGGAATGGAGATTAGGAAGAACCTCCATTCTGCACCTCTCTTGCACCTCCATGCCAATTCCTCATGAAGCATCCAAATAGTTGGAGCCACCACCCGAGAGGCGGCGAAGATGCCTCAAAGTAAACCTAAGAAGCCGCAATCTCCATGGGAGGAAATGTTGAACCGATATATATGTATGTATATATATATATATATATATATATATATATATATATTTAATTTAAACTTGTTCTATTATATATAAGAAAGTTAAACAAAAAATACAAAAGACGAAGAAGATGGTGACCTCTAAAAAGATAAAATACAGTAAATTAAAAGTAAGAATAAAAAAAGCAAAAATAAAAATAATCATCAAACTTCTAAGAACAACTCAAATAAGGAGAAAGCCTCCATACAAGAAAATCCTTCCATCCAATTAACAACCCTACCTTTGTCTAAGGTTGTATTTGATTTGTAGTTTGAATGAGAAGCTTTTGATTTTTTTTCTTCTTATTCCTCTTGATTCTGCCGCAAAAATCAAATTAATCAATCTCGTCCCCCGCGTTTTTCACTTCATCTGACTCAAAACTTTCTTCAGTTCCTTCATATAGAGATGAAATCTTGCTAGTAGTTTGTTTTCCTCTCGGTCAGATAATATTCCTTCGCATTAATTAAGGTTCATAAGCACCTCATCATTCGGATCATTTTCGACACGCCTTTAACAATTAAAAGAATTTCCTCGATAAATTTTTGGATTCATTCAGATGGAGTTCCCAACAAACCTCTATCATCAAGAATCACGTATCTCTCCCACATCCTGCTTCCTGCCTCAAAATTTCAATTAATGATGATAAAGTTTTCCAAAGCTAGTAGGAGGATATCATATCATAACTCAATACCTCCTCAAAAGCACTAGGATTTTTTCTATTTTCATCGGTCTCGACCCATTCAAGCAATTGTTGTTCACCTATATTCCCATCAATATTTTCAATTGCTATGCTCTTCAGAGTAAGGACGGCTCCGTTTCCATTCGACACCAAATCCGTGACAAGCAACAAAAACTATTCCATGTTCACCATCTCCAGCATTGCTTCATCGGTCGAGGTGGGCTCACTCGACATTGCATTCACCAAAACCCAAATATGTAGCCCCGCATGAATCCCCTTTTCTACTTGCCCAATCACCATTGCGTGCTTTTTCCCTTTTTTGGCATAAACTAACATTGATTTCTTTTTCAAACCTTTGAGAGCATTTGTCTCTGCCTGCAAGGGATTTTTCCTTAAATGAGAATTCCACATGACCAATAATCAAAGCAATACGAACAACATGTTTGTCGGTTTTCAAAAATGCATTCTTTGAAGTAACCCTTCCCTTGGTTTCCTAACCATATTTTGGATTCAAATTCTTCGATTAAATCAAATTCAACCAAGACCGACACCACAGATGGCCTTGTCATATTCTTTGTTGCATAACCAATTTTTAAAGGTTTCCCAAAGTAAGATCCCAGAGCCAAGAGAATCGAATGAGTAGCCAAGTGCACCTTAAAGAGTGGAAAACTAATCCACAGCGACACAATAGGTGGTTCACATGTTAAATCAAATAATGTTGTCCATTTTAAGAATTTCATTGGGCGATTTTCGATGAAGTAGATCCCTCTATCATAATTTTATGAGTAATTTCATTAGAAAGTTTGAGTAGCACATGACGCGAATAGATTAATACAGTGAGAAATTCTCCAGATAAACCCAAACGATTTAGCAATTCCTTGATGGAAATCATAGAGGGTCGATCGTTTGAAAATTTCCAGATGAGAGTAAATTTGTTCGGATTTGTATGTGTTTGTTCTTCCGCTTCTGAGAGGATTAGGGTAGATTTACCTCAAAGAAGAACATTAGGCTTAATCCCAAACAACTCAAACGAGAATGTGGTTGATAGCACTTCACGAAGGATTGGAGACAGAAGGTCGTACGGCACACCAGAGCCGAAGGTTGGGTAAATCGTCCGACCCAACCGGCAAGAATGTCAGGTTCGCAGTAGCCATCACTGTTGTAGCCCCCAGATCTGAGTCCCCCTAAGCTGAGCAGCATGGCGCTGTGGATCTTTCAACTGCCTATGCTAGGGTTCGCCCATCGCATTTTCCATAGGGACACATCGTTCCATAGCATCTATATATATATATATATATATATATATATATGCACATGCATATGTATATGTATATGTATATATAGAAAGAGAGATGAATATCGCTTTTCATTTTTAGAATGATAATTTGCCTTTTCCTTACATATCTCTCACAATCCTTCAAAAAATATTAATAGATTAAACTTAGGAAAGCTAAAAGATAAAAGGTTTCATCATTTTGGCCTTGATACTAATAACTTCTTAATGAGCCATGAGAAATGTGCAAGTAAGAAAATGTTCTTAGTACATCAGAGAAAAGTAGAGTTTGCATACACACAATAATGAAATGAACTAAAAAATTATACAGCAATTCTACTGAAATGAGGCTTGTATATGTTTAATATAATAGTCTATAACCTCTCAGCAATAAGCTTGTACTCTACAAAGAGAAACCATATTTTTTTTCAAATTTTTTTGCCAGCTTTGAAATGAACTATAGATTGTACAGAACAGAACTTGTAATGTAATTTTTTATTGTTAATCAGCACACATGCTAACCCAAGCCAAAAACTACATATTGTCAGCTTATTACTAGTGTATACACTGAGAACTAAAATTGCTACTAAGAAAATTATGGCTTTTATTATGTAGAGTTGAAGCATATAAGATTAGAAAATGATTATACTCAAACCTTGTGGAAGTCATTAAATAAATAAAAACGAATCCTAACCACTAGGAAATCTTCATGAATTTAACCATCAAGAGAATCTTACAACCATATTCATAAGATGGAACCAAGAAAAACCATTAAAAAATCAAAAAGAACTTGCGACTAATTAGCATTCTCAAAACAATCGTCTACTTGTATTATAATTTAGAGGTTGCATGCTAAATGATTCAATAATATTAATCTCAGATTTACAATAGAGATGCATTTAACTGAGTATAATAACTAGAAAAATTAAATCCAGCTCATAAATGTGTGACTCTCCAACTTCTAAATCAGTTTTAAAATGATTCAAAAGAATGCACATAGTAGGACTATTATTATAATTCATTATGAGAACTTTCTTCTATGTTAGAAATCACTTCCTATTGAATTTTACACAATCTACCTTCCACATTTACAAATATGAAATTCTAAAGAATGCAGCTACCCCTTAATTTGTATAGCAAAATTAAATAACGTAAGTATAGTCAGACTATTTAGTTTTAGCAATATGGTCCTTTTGCAGCATTTGCAGTTTCTGCAAAATTATAGAAGTTGATACTTTTATTTTATTCTAGCCTTTTTTTTCTTCTCAAATTGCTAATTGATGATGCCTATAGGTTTTATTGCTAACAAAAATTTCACATAGCATATAATGGTTTTATGATTTGAACGTTTAAGTGTTTGAAGCGTGGAGTACTAGGTGTGCTGCTGCTAGTATGTCTGCGTGACCAACAGATTAACGTTTCAATTATGCAAACAAAAAACTCTTCTTGATTCAAGGATAAGAATATACTCATGAGATTCTATATTGGTTGGTTCCCATGGACTGGTTACACCAATATGAGCAGATTATCAACCTCACTCTTATCCAAGGTTAAGCTGGCATGTAATATGCAAATCACTACGACAAATGAATGCTTCAATTATAAATTCATATCGAAGGAAGGCACTTTATTTTAACTTATTTTTGTGATTTCATAAAAATACCTCAACAAGAAGAAGAGAAGCATTCCGATCCTTAATGAACCAAAGAATTAAGGCACCAAATCTCATTTCCCTTGGCTGTCTTCTAAAATATTCCAACAACCAGTATCTTAAACTTCTGCTTTCGAGCTTCTTTATACTTTTGACATTCATATTCACAAGGCATTGCATTCCCTCTAACTCGCCAGAAGAAAATGGCAAGGATTCACCCCTAAGAAAAGACTTGATCTGAAAATCAATATGTACAGAATCTTACATCTCAAACTGAAAACAGTACAAAAAAACTATAAAAACAAAAAAACTGGATATAAAACATCTCACAATAATCTAAGAATAAAAGGTCTGAATCACTTTTATATTAAAAACAGATTGTATTTATTTTCCATGGATGGAATTCATTCCTACAGCAAAAAGTAATCAAATTTAACAATATCATGCTATATATTGCCAAGAAATTCAAAATATTAAATTTAAGCAAATATGTAACGATTTTTCATTAAATCAACCATTTAGTTTTCCCAGTCAAAACTATTAAATTGAACAGCTCAATAAAGAACAAATTACAGATATAGCATAACATATTCTTAGAAAAAGGGAAGTATCTAATGAACAAATCTTCTAGCAATGTATTAAACCGTGAGGGCTGTTGTGCTTTCCTTCTACATGTAGAGTGGTAGTGCAGCATCAAGTTGAATTTGAATGAGTTTAGCTTGGCTCTTACTCAATATCTTGTTCAAGCTACCATGTGGCCATCACAAATTCAAATATGCTTCCAGTATTTATTCCAACTCTAATTTTTGTGGTTTAATTGGGACGAAAGAAAAAACAGCAAATAGGAGATGTCTGTTTCAACAGCATTAAAATTAAAAGGAGAATTACTAATTGCTTTTAAATAGATATTTGAAACAAAGCTGTTTAACAGAAAAAGTTTTAATGGGATGTTTTTTGCATTTTTCTCTAAACTTTTAATTTCAAATCTTCACCAATGGTCAATTTACTAATATTGTTAAGACTTGCTACTGACTTAATAAATTAAGGGACAGTTTAGTTCATGTTAGGCCTAAGTTAACCAAAATTAAGCCTGTTAAAGTTGATAAGCTATTTGGTTAATAAGAATGATAAGCGTTTAAACCAAGAAATTGTTTGGCTCATAAGACAGCATAAGCATGATACAAGCAATTATATAGCATTTACATAAAGTAACAAAAATAACTAATTTATAATTAACTAATTTATATCATAATTAAATAACTATGACTATCAGAATTAGTTTTTATAAATATTCATTTAAATATAAATATCTAATTATAAGTAGTATTAAATATTAGTGTAATAACTAAATGCTAGCATTAGTAATAAATTAGTATTATAAATTATTTAATAATAATATTAATTATTATTTAATAATTCTAATACAAACAACAATAATGTGCCTTAATCCCACTTGGTGGGGTTAGCTACATGAATTATAATTAACTAATTTGTATTATAATTAAATAAGTATGACTCATAATTAGTTTTTATAAATATTCATTTAAATATAAATATCTAATTATAATTAGTATTAAATATTAGTGTAATAACTAAATGCTAGCATTAGTAATAAATTAGTATTATAAATTATTTAATAATAGTATCAATTATTATTTAATAATTCTAATACAAATAACAATAACAACAAAGCCAAGCCTTAATCCCACATGGTAAGGTCAGCTACATGAATACTTTGTTTTCATTGTGCACGATCAAATAGAAGCCCTCCCTAAATTCCAAATAGATAATATACATCCTAATAAATTCTTCTCGTCTTTTTGGGTCTATCTCTACCTCTTTTAATATGAAAGAAAATCATAAATTCAATTTTTCTAATAGGGGCATTGCACGATCTACGCTTAATATGCTTGAACCATCTAAGGTGGCAGTCTCTAACCTTGTTCACTATTGGAGCCACTCCACCTCGCTACAGATAAACTCATTTCTCATTCTATTCCTACAAGTATATCCCCACTCATTCACCTAGGCATCCTCATCTATGTAACACTTAATTTATTATTGTTTATTCTTTGTTGGCCAACATTCAGCCCATAAAAACATAAATTGGCATATAACTGATCTATAAAATTTTCCTTTAATTTTAAATGGAATATTCAGATCACACAACACTCCAAAGCGCTTCTTCATCTCGTTCTTAAACCTCTCACTCTTCTTGATCACATATTCTTTAATAATAAAAGCCAAGAACTAAGAGACAACCTGGGTGCCCAGGCGCAAGCATTGCTAGAGCCAGACAGATATTGGGCGCCCAAGTGCGCCCATGCATCAAGATTGTGTGCCTATCCTCTATAGTATCTATAAATACCTATGTAATGTTATTATATTCTAAGACATAAGAATTACTTCATCTCCTCCTACCACTCTTTACATGGTATCAGAGCTACATACAATCCTCCCCAACTCTCGATTCTACACGTCAAGAACTCCAGCCTTCCCAGAAAAAACTATCGCTACCTCTACCCCCCAAGAACCCCATCATCCTCTTCTCTAGCTCTTCAAGAACTCTCCAATCAACTTCTCGAATCCTTCAAGAACTCTAGAATTCTCCTTCAAAATCCTCAAAGAATCCCATATCTCAATCAAGAAACATCAAGATCCATCAGACATGGAATTTATGAATGACAAAATGAGGTCTCACAACAATCCAATCACCATCACTAACTCAAAAGACCTCAAATTCTTGATGTCCAACATCAAGACCATGATACTCTCCTCTCACATCAAAAAACTACTCAATTTTGAGAGCCCAAATACTCCAACAATTCAAAGCCAGCAACCTACAAGGACACCTTGAGGGATCCAATCCCCAACCACAAACCAATAATTCCTCCTGGATCTCAACTGACAAAAATTCTGATTGCACCCTCTACTCCACCATATCCACTTCCATCCTCCCAAATATTTTGGAAGTTGATTCTTACACCAAAGTACGATACATTCTTGAGAAGAGACTCCAATCTACCAACTATTCTAGAGTCATTCAACTCAAGAATGAAATTCACATCGTATCCCTAAAAGATAGATCCAAGTACGAATCTCACTGAAATTAAATCCTTAGTGTGTTGGGTGTAGAGCCTGATTGGATCGACACGGAAGGTGCCGACGGAGTTCTGGTGGCATTCAGGAAGGTTCCGAGGCAAGGCACGGAATTCCTGTGGGTTTCATAAGGTCCCGGGGTGTTCCGGGACAAGTCAGGGGCAATTCAGGTGCTCCGGCACGCCCTGGCGCGCCCTACAGCCCCTGAACCTGAGGGCCAGGTGCCCCAGCGCCTGAGAGTCGAGAGCTGGTGTCTGTCATTCGAGCCTAGGCGCTCTAGCACCTCCGCGACAGGTCTGACACGAAAATAGGCGTCTCGTGGTCAATTTTGGGCCGATTTGGGTGATCTTGGGCTCATTTTAAAGCTCATTGGAAGCCCTAACTTGTGAGAGGATGTATAAGCAAGCCTTGTGAGTGCAAAGAAGGGGGCAACAGCCCTAGGGCTGAGGCTGGAGACAAAGGCTACAGCGGATGTCGTAGCCAATGACAGCAACAGGAGTCTGCAACGGTGGTTGCACTAGGAAGCCGTTGATGGAGATCTTCATCAGAGATTTGCACAGATGGGTTGTAGCGACTTGTTGCAGCATGTGACCACAATGAAGCTGCATCAGTGGTCGCAGCGGTGGGCTGCGATGGTGGCCACAGCAGTGTGTTGCGATGGTTGCTGCATTGGTGAGCTGCAGTGGTGGCCGTAGTGATGTGCTATGGCAATGTCAAGGCTGAAGCGGTGGCTCGGTGACTGCAGCGATGATCTTCAGTGGGAGTTGTATGTTCAAGAGTTGAGTCAGAGAACTAAGAGAAAAATAAAGAGAGAAGGAAGCTAGGGTTTATGTGATCTCCCTAACTGTGCAATCTTCCTCTTCTTCTTGGTTAGGGTTTCTCAGAAATAACTCTGTAAGCTCCTGATGGTTTCTTATAATGAATCTTATTAATACTGTGGCTCTGTGATTTTTCCCAGGTGCTGAATTTTTCACGTATATCATTGTGTTTGGATGGTTATTTCTCTGTGATTGTGCTGAGATTTGTATGGTTTTCTATTTTGCGGGTTTTGCTCCGGATTCACTCTATAACTGATGGTGAGAGATTCTAACATAGTGGACAAAATCGCTACAGTTGGTTCCAAGATTGATAACAAAGATGTAATTCTCTACACTCTCAATGGCCTCCCATCTACCTATCCAGCATTCAAAACAACAATTTGAACAAAACTCAACTTAAATGATCTTTACTCTCTCCTATTCAGTGAAGAGATCAATGTAAAACAACACTTTTCACAAGGAAATCCAGAACCATCAGCCATCCGTCAACTACAACACCTTGTCGTTGTTCAATGACAGAAATAGAGGACATGGAAGAGACACCCATCTCAGCTGCTGAACGGAAAAGGCCGCTCAACCGCTCCCTACAAAAGGATATCGCCACAACACGGAAATTTCATACCTCCACCAAGAAAAATTGTCGAATGCCAAATCTGTCAAAAACCAAGACACTTGGCCAAGGATTGTTGGCTGCATGAATCCCAATTATAACTACAAAAACACAACAACTCAACCATCCCAACATTCAACTAACCAACCATTTAAGTGACTGCAACTGGTACCTCGACTTATGAGCGTCGAGCCACATCACCAGTGACATCAATTACCTCTCCATTACTGACACATCAATGAAAAAACTGAGTCATAGTCAGCAGCATCCAAACACTTCAGATTTCCAATACAGGCAATGGCATTCTTCCTACATCTCACCATAAGCTTATCTTGAATATTATTCTTCATGTCCCTCAATACCGAAACAATCTTCTTTCTATACACAAGCTCACTTCTTACAACTCTTGTTCCATCTCTTTTGATCCAATCGACTTCATCATAAAGGACTTCCATTCGAGCGCTCCTCTTCTTAGAAGTAGGTGCATCAATGGCCTCTACACTATCCGACAATCTTCAGCACATCCACATCCTCATCTCATCCTGATATCTACATCACAGCACATGAACCGCCATGGCACCTCCGTCTAAGACACCCGAGCTACAATATTCATCTTCTCCTCTCCAACCAGCAACCAACTCTTGTTCCATCTCTTTTACGCTCTTCATCCTCTTTAAAGCATTCCAAATCTCAACTTTACAAACACGGCAAATGAAAGTGCAATTGAGACTATTTTTATACTCATTAAACTCACCTATATTAATTTTATTGGTACAACCTTCATTAAAAATTCTAATAATATTATTACAATATTATTATCAACATTATTAATTTCAAATACAAATTAAATATAAAATTGTCATAATAATTAATATAAAATTGCCAAATTACTAAAAAAAATTGACTAATAATTATGAATGAGTATTTAATTATTTTTTAATCAATCAAGTTATTTAATTACAAACACTAGAATCTAAATAATTAATTAACAGATCTAAAATATATTTAAAAATATTACTAATTAAATATTAATTAGTAAATTATTTCAGTTAATAAATTAATTAATTATATATTGTAATAGTTAAATTATTCTTTATTGGTATCAAATAGTTAACTAACAACCAGTTCTTGCTAAAATAAATATTGTAGTAATCTATGATGCATAAACACAGCACATATGAAATGGTAATATATATTATTTATTTATATTTATTATTGCATATATATATTTTACATAAATTAAACTAACGAGTCATATTTAAATGTGAATATTAAACATGTAAGAATTAGTTTATAATCTACAAATATCAAGTAAACAAAAAAAAACAGAAGAAGTGATGTTGTCATCAAATTAATATCATATCCAATATGCTATTAGAGCATATTTTTATTAATTGATTGTATTTTTATTTTATCTGTACAGTAATCTCTTATATTTAACAAAAACTTTCCTAATACAAATTTAACAGCCAAACTTTATGTTTGACAAAAACCACAATAATCATTATAAATATCAAAATTGTCACCCAACTTAAGGTACTAGTATTTTAATTATCAAAATCTTAAAGCTAGATATATAATTACAGAAAATTTTGAAGCCATGCAAAAATAAATTTTTAGGGTACTGGGGTACAAGTCGGTAACAAGTGTTAGTCAAACAAACATGCCCGAATTTTTTATCTAATAATAAATTACATTATATGTTTTGGCTGTCATTGTTGAAATGTCAGTTCATCAAAGAATTTAATGCATTAATTACCAATATAAAGCATGATTGGTTCGTAATTAAATGATTAATAAATCGCTGATATGATATAACAGCTTTTAATTGTTGGATTAAGCTTGCCTAAAGCCAAGCTTAATTTAAGCTACTTATGGACCAATTTAAGTGAATATGATCAACTAACATATAAGCAATTTAAGTTAATTCCACCTTTTCAAAATGTTTTTGGTGGTTAATTTAACTGGAACTAACTTAAATTATAACCAAGCAGCCCCTAAATGTTTATTGTGGTGTTAAAATATTTGTTGTCATAGCTGCTTTGAGTGGCAATTCTAGAAATTCTTACGGTGACATTAATTTTGCCTTCCATAAGCAATTTGTAGTTAATTCTTCTATTATTGTAGAAATCAATAGGCTAATTATTGATCTAAGAAAATGCAAATATCAAAGGTACAATTATATCTATATGGAACTACATGCATTGGTCTTTATTAACTGGATCAATTAACATCGCTTGGGTGACTGGGCTGGGGGTTGCTTTATTTCCTTTGAAGAGCGAGCAACTAGGATAGTAATTTTAGCAGATGTTGATATTACTGACAATAACTTTTCTAACTTGTACTTTAATCAAAAAATTGCTAATCATAAGAGCATTTTCAGATTGGATAACTAGTACTTTCCACGTACCAAACTCTTAACTTCTTACATCAAATAATAAATAATCATAAGAGCATTTGCAGATTGGATGTACTTTCCATATACCAAACCATAACTTCTTATGCTTTCTACATTTTCATATTTTGGTATTTTCAGGGCTCTTTGCATGCGAGTCTTGGTTCGCATTTTATTCAAATTTGTAAGTTAACGCATTTCTGCTTTATTAAATAATATTTTTATTATATATTTTTCCCAATATTATTAAATTTGATAGCATATTTAATTTATAAATTATATATTTATATACAATAAAATAAATAAATAAGGTTTATTCAAATCACATTTTATAAAAGGCCTTAGCCATCATATTTTTGTTCAATTCAAGAATTAAGCATATGGCTCAAACATATTAATTTTGAATATACTTAAGAATTTGAGTAAACATCAACTTTCCACAAATATTGCCGCTCATTCTTATAGATTGGCATTATCCTCAACCATAAAGGAATTTTGGGAATAAAAAACTATTAATTTGGGTAAATGCTATATTTATTCATTTTTTACCTTAAACTCAATCGTGATGCAGCAATCAAAATCACCGCATATAACACTTACAATAAAAATTTATAAATATAATATATACCGACTTCAAATGTACTTTTTATTTCCAGAATAATGCATTCATAAGCCAATTAAGGTGATATTACAAAAATTTAGGGTCTAAATTTGCATCATTTTCAAGAGTTAAAGATGCAATTTAAGATATATAGAAATCAAGTATTTTTAATAATTTTAAGCAGTTAGGGGATCATTTTGGTAAATAATTCTATATAATTTAATAAATTTGAATTAGAAAATAAAAGATTTGGTGTACATAAAGATACTCCAATTTTTATAAACTATTAATGGAGTTAATAGAAGTGGGCAAGTATCATGGTGGGCTGAGAATTGAAAAATAAAAATTGTTGAAAATATTAAGGTTTATCATGATAATGTTTATAGTCAAATGCAAATAAGGATGCCATAAATGTGATTATTGCTTATGCTTTTCAGATTGGATAAGAAATTTATAAGAAATTTTAATAGAAACGAATGCATATTCACAAATAATACTTAAAGAATAAGAATAATGATTGACATTCGCTCTCGAACATTATACGTTTAAGTAGTATCGGCTATATGAGAAGTCAAGAAGAGTGCAATAAAATTTTAAAATGCAATCAGGGAAGATATTCTTGATTTCACAAAAATTTATGAAATAGCAATACTGAACAAATGATAAGCACATATATTTATATGACTTATGAGTGTTTCAATAGAGATTTGATGATAAAAAACTGTATTATACCAATTAAGAAATTGCTTACTTTCACTTTACAAGTAAATCAGTATCATAACCATGGAGTAGTGATGGTCCTTGTTAAAAGCTATCTTAATGATGAACAGGAGCAACAAAAATGGTCAAATTTTAGCAACGTATTACCAAGTTTCCTTATATTAGATTCAGAAGGCTTTTTCAATGTTTAGAAAGTAAAAGTTATGAGGGTTTCTCTTTTCTCTTCTATGAGAATTGTAAGTCTCTTCCCTAGAAAAGATTCTTAACTCTGAAGTCATGTGTCATCTCCCTACTGAGTATTATGTGTAGTTTCAACCAATCCATTCTCTATCAGTTTATCAAGTCCAATTCTCCCCTCTCTCCTCTCCCCTCTCTGTAAATATGGGTTTAATTGAGCTGTGCATTATCAAGCTAAGCCTATTTTTGAGCACGACTTGTTACATTTTAGCTTGGCTCAAGTTCAACTTGAGCTCAACTTTTGCTCAAAATGAGCCAGCTTGGTTCAAGCCATTTTCTCTTAGCTTGGCCCACCTTTACACAAGTTCGGCTAAAGCTAACAACAGCATGAGTTAACAACGGCTCAAGCTAGCGACAACTCAAGCATAAAATAAATTTTAATGCCACATCATTATATAGAACCAGAGCCCCACATAATTTTACACCTTTAGGAATGCGGGATTAAAGCGGGAGCACATGAAAAAAAATTATTTTCTGTATTTTAACACAATTCTATAAAATTCCTTGCTTATTATTCAATCTTATATATATATATATACATATATTATCTAGATTAACAATGTTACTATAATTCTATAAAATTCCTTGCAAGCTAAGAGTAGATGATCAAAGAATGATTGGAATAGTCTATTGCTCTGAAACGAGTATGAAGAGAGGAAGAAGTGTAAAATACTACATTTTAATGAAATTGTTTTCGTAGTAAAAGCATTTATGAGCATAACCTATTGCTCTAAAACGATGTAAGAAAAGAAGAAGTGTAAAATACTACAGTTTTATAAAACTGTTTTCTTAGTAAGAGTATTTATGTGCATATACATTTGCAAAAGAGAACAATACAAATTTGAAATAAAAAGGTTTACATCAATAATGAAGAAAAATAACATTAATAAATAATGTAGTGTCTAGCCATGAATAATTAGCATAGTCCATAGAAATAGAAATACAAAAGGATCCAAAGCATTATCACCTAAATAGCATACCTGATAGTGTGCTAGAAGATCAACATATCTTCTAATTGGAGATGTAAATTGTACGTAACCAGGAATACCCAGAACATCATGGGGTATAGGCTTTTTAAAATCCATCTCAGCAGCGCGCATTATCCTAACATAAGCCGAGCTCCTAACTGGTCCTTCTGGAAGATGGGCAAATGCAAAAGCTGAGATGTTTGACTGAGAATGCCCGTCTGTAAGGTAATGGAATATTGTGCACAGAGCCAAAGGTGGCTATAACCTCTCCGCAGAGTATCATCAATTCTGAAACAAGTCGCATTGCAGGGTTTGATTGGTCCTCAGCATACAGATTGATTGTGGGCTCAGGATCATCTGGATTGACTACTTTGACACGTGGCTTAATCATGTTCATGTCTATTGCTCCCTGTTGTTTTTGTTTCTCATTAAAAACAGCACTTACTGTTATGGAAAAAAATTTAATAACACTTATGAGAGTAAAAGAGATAATCTGCATAATCTGCTAACATGATATATAGAAGGAATGAAAAAAAAAAAAAAGAATCGCTTCTGTTTGGTAAATTAAGACTATTTTCCTATAACTCCACTATCTTGATGGCACAAACTATCTTATACTAACTTATATGCATCAAGAGACATTAGTTTCCCATAAATGCATAGTGACTCAAGAAATTACTTAAAGCTCTCTCTGAAGGCAACAGTTGTCTTTTCGTTGGCATATGCCTGAATAAGAAATAACATAAACGCATAGCAACGGACAGCAACACATATAAGGCTATTGCTTCATGTAAATATCAAGTTAAGCCTTCCGAATCATTTTCATACCTTTTTTTTATAGCTTTCCATCTATGAATGCCCTACAATAAAAAGTTAATGCAAAGTAGAAAGATTTAATTAATTGGATAAGCAAATCACGTTCATTTACATTGATTTAACCAACCTTCTTAATCAAGTAATATTGCCCAATGTGATGGTGTTTGTGAGTACAGGATGGATCAAAGTAAATACACGAGTAGACCTTGCTCATCTGAGTCATATTACCATCGAGGATGGGAAGGACATCATGCTAAGTTAACAACTCAAAGGACAGTGGAACGCACAGCAGCAGAAATCTAGCTTTCTAAGTTTTAGTCAGAATAATGCCTCACTCCATTAGAGATTTCCTCCACAAACTTAACAATTGATTAATCGTAAAAAAATGACCTTGTTGAGTGTTTATATAAACTTGAAAAATGTGAGTGGAGCATCCTCGGGCCTGAAGTTTAAACCACAAGGAGTTTCAACTCAAGAACTCTTACAATCCATCATTCTAGAATACTAGTCAATTGAAAATCGGAAAAAATTATTCAAAAGGACTAAACAAGTAAAATGGAAAGTGATGCTGTGAAGAGAATTTGTAATGATCTTTGAACTTATTTTAGAACAGTAAGCATCACAAGGAGAAAATTAAGGTTCTTAAATGGAGAACTTCAATCTTGGATTATCAAGAACTGGCGATCAAAAGAAATGAAGACTTGATGATTAATAGGGTTCAGAATTTTTCTTGTCTGTCCAAGTATTATAAATCTCAATGGAAGATTTACCAGTTCACAACAATAAAGAAATGACAGAGCAATAAGTAAGAAGAGGAAGACAAACAATAACTTCAACTAGAACTATACCGGGCGAATCAAAAGATCCAAACTCAAATACCCAAAGACAGAACGAACCCTTATTCTAACATGCTAAAGTTAATAGTGGTGATAAATTGAAAGTTTTACAATAGCAATTTCAAGCCTTTCTAAATCAATGTGTTATGCAAACTTTGGATGTTTAGGAACAATAGGTTCAGTATTCAAATGCTACGTATATTCTATTTTATGAAGCTATAAGCCATTAAAACAAGATAACAACACCAATGCTAAGCTTTAAATTTTTACCAAATACTAGAAAGAATAAACATCAATGTATGCTCCTCATATACGCATGTCTATTTATTCGCATACTATAACTTGAGTATTTTTTGCTTTATTTGCACAATTGGCTGTGAATTTGCAAATCAATAATTTTATATGATATTTGGATAATATAGCCAACGATTTTAAATGGCCAATGGAAATGCCAATTTATTTTGGTTAAAGCATGGTGTCAAAAAAGTAATGAGCAAAAAACAGTACACAGCAAGAGCATCACTATGCTGGAAGATACAAATATGCTCATAACAAATGTAATGAATCAGCAAACATTCAAATTCAAAATTTAATCCAAACTGCTTTTCATAGTTAAAAGCATTAACCTGACTGCAACGCCATTTAAAACGGAGAGAAGCTGCCTCAGATAAAATTCTTAGTTCAGCCTCCTCTTCCAAGTTCAAGTGAAGTAACTCAGAAGCACTCTGATAGGTCAACATATAGGTTGGCCTTATAATGGAGTTATATATTGTGTACTCGAGAATACTGTTTAGATTTACATAAAACATAGGTTTTCCATAAATATTAATAGAAAAAATAGCTATATTATCTGAATCCACCATATTAAAAAGAGAATGTAAAGCACTAAAACTTACCTTCCATCAGGATGGAGAGTTACAGACACACTGACCGCCTTGCAAAGTTTTCCTTGACGTAAACTCATACATTCCATGGCAAGTTTTTCAGGGAACATTGGAAAGGTTGCAGTGGGCAAGTATATAGAGGTTCCTCGACGCATAGCATCCCTGAAAAATAAGAAAACAAGTTTTATTACACAGTATATATGTCTCTGAAATTTTATAATAGCTGAGCAACCTGTCAATTATACTTTGAGGTTCAACCAAACAAGCAGGATCTGCAACATGTATCCAGACATTAATTTTACCATCTGGTAGTTTCATTGCGCTTAGTGCATCATCAAGCTGGATAACCATTAAAACGACTATTATGCTGAAATGGAGTCACTAGGCAGTATTTTGATTAGACAATTCCTAAGCATATTTAACTATATCACAAAATGATTTGGCCAACCCTTACCTCATCAGCTTCATTAATATCAATTGCATATACTTTCAAGGATGTAAGATCTTTTCTGATACCCTAACATTAAAGCCAAGTAACAATGTAAGGTTGAAAAAAAAAAATCAGTTAAAAATTATTAATAATGCATTCTTATACAAACTACAACTCTACCTCATCAACGTCAGTAGTTGTTAAAAGATCTTCAGCAGCAAATATTACTTCCTCACTTTCATCAGTAGAGATTTTGAGCTTCAAAAGATCAAGATTAACATGAACAGGGAAGTAGCCAATATCTATGAGAAGGTTCACTGCAGCAGATGAAGTCTTCGATAATCCCATTCCCTTGAGAATCTATCTCCAGAGCAACAAATCAAAATTGAGTAATTTAAGTTATAATGTGTTAATAGGAAAGTGCATGAAATATTAAAAAATTTGTTCACTTTGAAACTTGAAAATTATAAGAGAGCTAACATCTACAATAATATTAAAAAAGGAGCTAGGGACTCCTTTATTGTCAAACCATAATCAAGACTAAAATACATTTCAATCAATATCGAGCAAACATATAATTAAATATTAGAGAGTAATACATACAAGATATATATTTCTAATTTGCATCTATCAATCAACAACAACACAAAGTCTTAGTCCCACTAAGTGGAGTCGGCAACAAGAATCCTTTGTTTCCACTGTGAACGATCACATAGAAACCACTCCCTAAGTTTTAAATAGAGAAAATCCTTTCTAAAGGTTTCTTCTCATATCTTATTTTTTCTTCCTCTTCCTCCTTTATCATGGGCATAATTCATAAGTTTGATTTTCGTAGAAGGGCTTCGAGGATTCTATGCTTAATATGCCCAAACCATCTAAGACGACAACTAAATGGGTTAGACAACATGACCCCTTCCTCATCCTCCTTTATAATGGGCATAATTCATATGTTCAAAATTTGTAACAAGGGCTTCGAAATTAAAATATGCCCAAACCATCTAAGACAACTACTAAGTGGGGACAACAAGCCTTAGTCCCACAAAGCGTGGTTAGCAACATGAATCCTTTGTTTCCATTGAGCACGATAAAATAGAAGCCCCTCCCTAAGTTCTAAATAGAGAAGTTCATTCCTAATGGTTTCTTCTCATGTCTTTTTTTTTGTCTTCCTCTTCCTCCTTTATCATGGGCATAATTCATAAATTCAATTTTTGTAACAAGGGCTTCAAGGGTTTCATGCTTAATATGCCCAAACAATCTAAGACAGCATTCTCTAATTTTATCCACTACTGAAGCCACTCCAGTCCTGCAATGAATGAGTTCTTTTCTTCTTCTAAAGTATATCCACTCGTTCACCTTAGCATCATCTCTATAAAACTAATTTTATTAATTTCTTCTTTGTTGGCAATCCTTCAACCCATATAACACAGCCAGTCATATAGCTGCTCTATACTCAAAATTTAAATTTTGAGTAAGATTTTCCAATCGCGCAACAATCCAAAAACTCTCCTCCACTTCATCCAACCAATTTGGATCCTATAAATCACATTGATCTCTATTTCACTATTATTTTGAGCAATTGAGCCAAGTAATATGAACATCTCGCTATTCTTGATCATAGGGTTCTTAATATTTATGTCCTCGAGATTATGACTTCGAGTACAATTAGACTTGCTCTTCATCGTATAGTTGCTTTATCAAATTTTTCTTTAATTTTGAGTGAGATGTTCTAATCGCACAATAGTCCAAAAGCACCCCTCCATTTCATCCAACCAACTTGGATCCTATTAATCATATAGCTCTTTATTTCACTATTATTTTCAACAATTGAACCTAGTAAATTGAACATTTAGTTATTCTTGATCACATGTCCCTTAATAGTTATATCCTCTAACTATCCTCAAGATTATGGCTTGAACTACGATTAAACTTATGCTCCATGCACTTTATATCTACTAAAATGAAAATCTTTAGATTCTGAAGTAATCCTTAATTTATTGATTAGTTTCCTTTTTGCTGGTAATCCTTCAATCGCATATAATATAGCCAATCACATAGATACTCTATAAGAAAAAATTTAAATTTTGAGTAGAATTTTCCAATCGCAAAATAATCCAAAAGCACTCCTCCATTTCATCCAACTGATTTGAATCCTATAAATCAAATCGATCTCTATTTCACTATTATTTTGAGCAATTGAGCCAAGTAATTTGAACATCTCACTTTTCGTAACCATAGGCCCTTAATATTTTTGTCCTCAAAATTATAACATCAAATACAATTAAACTTGCTAATCATCGTATTGCCGCTTTATAAAATTTTTCTTTAATTTTGAGTGAGATGTTCTAATCACACAATTGTCCAAACGCGCCCCTCCATTTCATCTAACCAACTTGGATCCTATTATCATATCGCTCTCTATTTCACTATAATTTTCAATGATTTAACATAGTAAATTGAACATTTGTTTATTCTTTGATCACATGACCCTTAATAGTTATGTCCTCAAGAATATGGCTTGAACTACGATTAAACTTATGCCCCATGTATTTTGTTTTATATTAACTAAGATAAGAATCTTTATATTTTGAAGTAGTCCGTCACAGCTCAAGTTTTAATTTAACTCCATTCCTAGTCTTATCAATTAATAGAATAGCATTTGCAAAGAACATATACCAAGCTACCTCCTCTTGAATGTGTTCTACAAAAGCATCATAATTAAAGTAAGAAAACATAGAACAATGGCAAAGCCTTGATGTGATCAATAGTAAAAAAAAAACAATTAGACAATAGATCTTGCAATCTAACACAAGTACAGCCCGTAGTCTTATCCATTTGCAAATAGCATATACCAGGGACCTCCTCTTGAATGTGCTCAATAAAAACATCTATAATTAAAGCAAAAAATATAAATTGAGAGTAGAACCTTCATATAACCCAATAGTAATAAGAAATACATTAGACAAGTCATCTTGCAATCTAACACATGCATTGCCATCCCCTAGTCTTATCAACTAATAGATTGCCATTTGCAAATGACATACCAAAAAACCTACACTTAAATGTGTTTTGTAAAAACATTCATAATTAAAGCAAAAATATACAGATTGAAAGCATACCTTAAATCCAATAATAACAGAAAAATTATTAGACAAGTCATCTTGCAATCTAACACATACAGGCCCAGTATACATATCTTTAATAGCATTAAAATATGTCATACAATAATTTCTGTCCAAAACTTTCCAAAGAATTTCTCTTGGTACTCTATCATCAGCCTTTAAAGTTCAATAAAAATTCAATAAAATTTATTTTTTTTTAGTTCTCTAAATTTCTCCATCAAACTTCTTAGCTTCCCTGGTAGATCTACCAAGCATAAAACCAAAGTGATTTTGTAAAACACAAGTATCCCTTAGTAATCTGTATCCAATCATTCTTACAAAATTTCAATATATCTCATTAACTAAATTCCCATATAATTATCAAAACTTAACCATCATCTTTATTCTTTTAAACAGTACTCATCTAGCATCTTTTTAGTATTTAAAAAATATTAAAAAAATTTGCATCGAAGAAATTTTTTGCCCAAACATTTCCACACATCGATAGATATATCATCCGATCCTACAGCTTTCTATTCTTCATCCTCCTAAAAGCATTCAAATTTTCAATTTTACTAAAGCCAAATAAAAGTGTATTTATTATTATTTTTTAAATAATTAAACTCACACGTATTAGTTATATGGGCTGAAGGTTTGCCAACAAAGTAGACTTATCAATAAAACAAGTATTATGAAGATGATGATGCTAAGGCGGGTTAGTGGATATACCCGAAAAGATAGCAAGAAAAATGAGTTAATCCATAGCAAGGTTGGAGGACTACAATAGTGGATAAGATTTGTGATTGTCGTTTTAATGATATAGGCACATTAAGCGTAGATTGTTCAATGCTTATATTAGAAAAATAAGTATATGAATTTTGCTCATATTAAAAGAGAAAGAGGAAGACCAAACAGCACATAGGAAAAAATCATTAAAATAATCTTCTCTATTTGAAACTTAGGGAGGGACTTATATTTGATCATGCATCATGGAACAAAACCCATGTAGCCATCCCCACCAAATAGGACTATCATTTGGTGTTGTTAATGTATTTAAAGAATTGTTTAATTTTCATTATTTTCTTATGGAAATTCTATGTTTATTAAAAAATAATTAAATTATTATTATAATTCACCATCCAACATGTCATTGAAATCATTTTCCTACACTTTTTCTTTTAATAATTTTTATATTGCTAAATACGGAAGTTATTTTTTATTATATTTTTTAATTTTATTATCATTAATCTCTTTTAAATATTTAACTATTGTATTTAATAATATCTTTAAATAAATTAAAATTCTAATGTAGATAGATTCAAGCTTATACATGTGCAAGGAAAAAGTTAATAAGATATGGTTGCCAATTTTAACTTTAACACAATCAGACTAAGAAGGGTCAGCCAAACTAAACACAAGAAAAAGTTTACAATATTAATCTATCAAATAATCCAGCCAAAATAATTTATAGCACCCAATTGCAATAACAAAATGATCCCTTAACTCTTGCAAAATATTTAAAATAGTCTTTAACTCTTGTAAATATTTTTTTGGTCCCTTGCCTTTTGTTTAAGTACTTTTATATCTTGTCATTAATTCTTCCATTAAATTTGCATTTTTCAGCCATAATAGGTCGCTCGACCGCTAGAATCCAGCGGCTGATTCTTTTTTAAATAATTTTTATATTGCTAAATATGTATGATATTGTTTATTATTTTTTTAATTTGATTATCATTCACCTCATTTAAATATTTAGATATTTTATTTAATAACATCTTAAAATAAAATATAATTCTAATGTAGATAGCTTCAACCTTGTATAAGTGCAGCATAGTCAGGCTAAGAAGGATCAACCAAACAAAGCATAAAAAGGTTAACAATATAAATCTATCAAATAATCCAATCAAAATATTTTACAAGCACCCAATTGTGATAATAAAATGAGAAAGTTATCAAATGATCTATTGACTCTTGCAAAAAATTCAAAATAGTTATTAACTCTTATAAATATTTTTTAGTCCCTTAACTTTTATTAATTTTTTTTTTCCTAACGTTAGCTCTTCCGTTAAATTTGCATTATTCAGTTGTAATACGCCGCTCAACCGCTAATTCAACGGCCGATTCTTTTTTGGATAATTTTTATATGCTGAATACGCAAGTTATTTTTTAATTTGATTGTGTCATTAACCTCTTAAAGATTTAAATATTAAATTTAATAATATCTTAAAACAAAATAAAAATCCAAATGTAGATAGTTTCAACCTTGTACATGTGCAAAAGAAAAAGTTAATAAGATGTAGTTGTCAAATATTTTGATTTCAACACAATCAAACTAAGAAGGGTCAACCAAGCTAAGCACAAAAAAAAAAGTTTACAATATTAATCTATCAAATAATCCAGTCAAAACTTTTTACAAGCACCCAATTGCAATAAAAAATGAGAAAATTATCAAAATGATTTCTTGATTCTAGCAAAATTTCAAAAGTCCTTAACTCTTGTAAATAATTTTTTTAGTCACTTAACTATTGTTTAAGTGTTATTTTTGTCATATCATTTACTCTTCCGTTAAATTTGCATTTTTCAGCCATAATGGGACAATCGGCTGTTGTAATCGACCATTGGATTCCAACCGCCGATTACGTCTAAAATATGCAATTTAACGAAAGAGTTAACAGCAGTACCAAAAAATAATTAAACAAAATTCAAGGGACCAAAAACTATTTTTTACAAGAATTATGGATTCTTTTGAACATTTTGCAAGAGTCAATAGACCATTTTGATAATTTTCTTTTAAAAAAACTAAGTATGCCAACAAGCAAACTTCAATTCATAAATCTTTAAGAAGTATCATGCACAGCAATCACTCAACTCAAGCATACATGCCCCAACACCTATTGTCTATACTGAAGTCATGCCTAACATGCTTTACTTTTAAATTTGTCACACAAACAAGATGGCATCAACACAATGAGACAATCATAAATTATTCAAGTCTCAAAAAGATTATTGTCTGTTAGATGATAACTTTTTGATACAATACTAAGTTCACTGAAACCTGAAGAAACGTCAAAAAATCTCAAATTTTATATATTTTTCTTAAAATTATAAGATAGTTTTTTAGAATATTAGCATTTGGTACAGACAATAAAATATTAAAAGTATATGGAATGCTTAATGTTAATATGTTGGCATGTTGAAGATTATGTGCATTAACTATGCCAATATTTATTTTATTGATTCTTATGATTACTATGCAACACAATTGGTGTACATAATTGTGTAATATCAATTGAAGAGCGAATAGTGTTTTAGCTCAATGATTGAGGCTCTTGTATTTACATTTTTGGCAAGAGTTAAGCTCCACTAATCACACCTTTATTTCTAATTGAAACTCATCTTATTTCATAACAAAATATATTATCTGGAAAATTATTTATGCTAGATACTTTGACTACACAATAATAAT
This sequence comes from Gastrodia elata, assembly GCA_016760335.1. Lineage (NCBI taxonomy): Eukaryota > Viridiplantae > Streptophyta > Magnoliopsida > Asparagales > Orchidaceae > Gastrodia > Gastrodia elata. Next base: position 1,621,879 of record CM028677.1, on the reverse strand, counting down.
AATTATTATTTATTAAAAAAACATTATACTTATGGTATACATGCCCAATTTTTATGGTTGTGGATCCATATGTTTTAGTTGTTTTGTGCCATAACATGTCTTGAATGACATCCATGCTTAGCACATAACCAAAAAAAGGGAATTCCTAAAAATGATTTTGCAAAAGGAGCTCTAGTGCTCAAATTAGCAAGCAAGTTTACATGAGCATATACCAAAAAAATGTAGGGGTTTTGGCTCCACATATTCCCATAACAAATATTCATAATTAACTTAGGGAAGTTCAAAAAGTATCGTGACATGAATGATTGACAAAAGAGACACTTGATCTCTAAGATCAATGCTAGAAGTAACTTCCCAAGTTGTGAGTATTTTAGCTCTCCATTCAATCCAAGGGTTAAGGATAAAGAAACCTCAAGATATGAATTTTCTTGAAGCTATTTAATATCTTTTTAAGCTGATAAAGTCAAAAATAAATTTTTAACATAGTCTCATTTTTAATTCATAGCCTCATATAAACGTTGATGTTAGAATACACGACTTCAATTTATATCAGAAATTCATCTATTAAAATTTTCAATATTAAATGAAAAAAAATTTGAATTTTTTCCAAACTCCAGCGACCAATTATATTTTTATTTTTTATTTTTGTTCATTTCTCTATTCCCCTGAATCCCTCAAGTAACAAAATTCATTGTCTTCTTTATGCTATTCTCTGAAAATCAATTCAAGTGAGTTCTCAACATGATGAAATTCATACAAGACACAAGGCCCCTTGAACAATAATTTTCATTAAAGTTAATAAAGTTCACTATATTTAATCATGCAATTTTATTCAATTTTAAACCTAATTTGCAAGAATTATTTAATTGTATAAACACGTGAATCTAGTAAAAAATGAATGATCAGGTAGAGTTTTGATACAGAATAATTAATGATTTTCAACTTCCACTATCACTAAAAACAGCACCTCTTCCTTCTTTACTCTTTTACCACTTTCACATTTTGATATTCCTTTGACAAATAATGAATGAATAAAAGAAAACCAACAACATCTATAACAAAATATTTATGCCATGTTACATTAACAAAATTTTATGAAGATTATGGAACACAACCCTTCATCTTCACAAATAGAATAGAACTTAAATCTTTGAAAGTTTGGTTGTCGATCATTACAATTAGGCAAATGGATTGTAAAAAAAAAGTTTGCTTATCTAAAATCCACAAAACCATATGATCACTCATCAGCTACACACAATTAAGACTTTGAGGTGGGTGGATTGCAATTTCTAAGAAGATTATTGTGAAGTTACTACAAAGAAAGTTATAGTAAAGTTGTTGCAAAGGAAGGTATAGTTGTTGTTTGAATGTCATGCCCTCGTACTGTAGTGAACAACATGAATGATGAATGGTTGTGGTGGATGAACAACTAGTGGGCAAGCAAAATTTAGCTAGTTGGCAAGCATTGGTGATAATGATGGTGAGCAAGAGATAAAATAATAATTTTTATATGCTAAATACTTTTGCTTTATTGGAAACTCCCCAAACAATGGAAATCATATAGAGAAGAGATTTATATAAAGCGGGGAAATTAAAAAACCACTGCAAAATCAGCCTTAATAGAGGAGAAATGCTTTCATGAGGCATGATTATTTGTCATATTAAAGGAAATGGGTTTTTCTTGCGTTATGATGCTTAATTTGTAGAGTGAATCCATGTGTGATAGAAGTAGAGAGAATTATTTTGAATATTGCATCATTTGACCATAAGGTGGCCAATCAATAAGGGTGGCAAGGATTAACTCATAAAATGTCAAATTATTGGAAGGCAAAATTGATCTATATTCAACATTCTATGAGAAACAACCAAAGTAATCACTTAGCTTCCTACACAACAAAAAAGACAAGGTAGCTGAGTAGAGTGTTGAGTGTTCCCGCAAGAATACACTAATTCCCAAGTTTGTAAACAAGTTCAAAAGAAATTACATGAATTGCTTTCACTAAAGAATGCTCATATCCACCTTTGTTTTCAACATGAAAGACATTTAAAGTTGTTTAAGAAAAATGAGACAAATTATCTCTATGATCATCACTTTAAATACTTTATTGTGTGCATTTTCTAAATCAATAAAACTATGATAGAGACTTTTCTCCCTCCAAATATCTCCATCAAATCTCCTAAGTGTATAACCTCTTTAATTGATATACCAGCATACAACCAAATTGAATCTCTAAAATGCTAGTATACCTTCATTATAATATTTGTACAATCATTCTTTCCAAATGTTTTAGGTATTATCCATTCTTTTTAGTACAATATAATATGCACATCTCCTTTATTACAATTATCTATCATCTTGGTAGATTTTAAAATTGAAATAAATATCTTGGTGAGATAGGCAAATTTTCACCTGCATAATTTTGCACATCAATTTGAATGTCATCCAACTTACAATATTTCTACTTGTCAATTTTTTTAATGATCCTAAACTACAAAATCACTCATCTAACAAATAAAGTAAATAATATTATCTTTAGAGCAACTGAACTGACTTATAATTATCACATTACTACAACCATCATTAAAATATTATAAAATAATTTATGTATCTTAAATATTCATATCTTTATAATATATATTTTCTTGTCAGCATCCTTAATGCACTTCACATAACCTAAAACTTTATTTTCTTAATTCTCTCTCAATAGTATCTACTTTGTCGTATACACCTTCAAATGCCAAAGATTTAGCAAACATTTTAGAAATTACACCTAATTATTTGAGGGTAAATTTCTAACTTACTATATTTAAAGAGTTTCAATATTTTTTTTATGCCATTGAAGACTACTATTTAACAATTTTTTTAAAAATTTACATAATATTTAGAAACTTAAATCAAGCTTTATAACTACAGTTCTTTTCCATAAAATGTATCACATTATTTTAGTATATCAAATAACCATAACATTTATTGAAGGATAATTTTAAAAATTGTATTCAGTTGTGATAATCTTTCTCAAGAAAATAAACAACATTATTAATTTGCTCAATATTTTCATTATTGTCCAGCTTAGGACTGACAAGCTTTGAAACTTGTTACATTAAGCTTGTTAAAAATGAAGACAAGACCAAGTATTAATCACACTAGGTGGGGTCAACTAACGTGAATCCTTTGTTTCTATTTTGTATTTAACAAAAAAATTTAGAAATTACACCCAGCTATTTGAGGGTAAATTTCTAACTTACGGGCTGTTTGGCTTGCAGTTAAATTGATTTAAAGTAAAAAAATTTGGGAAATTTAAAAATATCCGCATTTGGCAGGCTGAAAAACTGGTGGATAAGTTTTACATTGTTTTAAAATTTTGTGCAACTATATAAGCTTTTGGGTAAAACTTTTTTTGGCCAAAATGGTCGAAATCCTACGTTAAGCGAAGGAATGTAGCGAATGAGCGAAGACAGGCTTCTTCCTCCCCTTTGTCGTTCGCATAAATTCGGAGATTTCTAGCCCAAGCGGAGGCATTCAACGCAAGAAAATGTAGACATTCACGCCTTCACCTTCACCGTTCGCAAAAAATCGGAGACATCTAAGCGGAAACTTACAATTGAAAAATTTGGTGGCTTCACCGTCCACGACTTCGCCAACGGCGACCTACGTTCGAAGAATTGTCAGCCTATGGCTGAATTATTCATAAGAATTCGGTAAAAACCCTAAATAAAATTAAAAAATTTATTAGTATCCCCCTATATTACTTGAAAAATCATTCTCAAATTACTTCAATCCAAACAGAAAAATTTAAATACAATAAAGTAATTAAATACACTGTAATTAGATTACTTTACACTCAATTTTCCATGTGTCGAATAGACGCAAGTATAGTTAAATAGTTGTGATAAATTTTTAGATACCATTGAAGATTACTATTTAACATTTTTTTATAAAATTTACAAAACATTTAAGAATTTAGACCAACTTTTGATACTATAATTATTTTCTATAAAATGGATCACAATCTTTTAGTAAATCAAATATTAAACAACATCAACAACACCAAGCATTAATCACACTAAGTAGAGTCACCTACATGAATCCTTTGTTTCCATTTTATATTTAATAAAGAATTTAAAAAATTACACCCAACTATTTGGGAGTAAATTTCTAACTTAGCATATTTAAAAAATTGCAATATTTTTTTAGATGCCATTGAAACTACTATTTAACATTCTTTTTAAAAATTTACACAACATTTAGAATTATAGACCAAGCTTTGAATCTACAGTTATTAGCTATAAAATGGATCACAATATTTTAAGGAATCAAATATTTAAAATAATACGAAGCATTAATCACACTAGGTCAGGTCTACTACACAAATCCGTTGTTTCCATTTTATATTTAGTAGAGATTTTTTTAAATTACACCCAACTATTTGGGGATAAATTTCTAAGTATATTTAAAGAGTTGCAATATTTTTTGGATGCCATTGAAGACCTTTTTTTTTTTAAACCTGCTAATTTTAAAGATGATTAAAATGAAATTACAGCAGATTTTGGATTGGGGCTCTTACAACTGAACACAATCACAAAAGAAATGAGAAAAAAAAAAGTAATAGAAAATAGCCCATAAATCCTGAACTCTAAGGTTCTACTAAAGAAAAAAAGCTGAAAAGAAATAACAAGCAATTTAAAGCTTTCAACCAATACTTTTGAGAACTGGAAATGCAATTAATCGGCCCTCAAAGGCAACAACTTCACGTCAAACAGCAGGTCAGCAGTTTCAAGCAGAAACATTCACCTATCAGTTAGACAAGGAGCATCGTTGGGGCAGCTGCACTCGAGGAGAACAGCAGCGCTCAACCAAATGCCATTGATGACTAATATTTAATAACTTCTTAAGAAATTTATACACATTAAGAAATTTAGACAAAGATTTGACATGCTTTCTTAAGAAAATTAAAGGACTCGAGTAATCTGCTCAACTTTTTCAATAATGTCTAGCTCAGGGGCTAGTAATGAAAAACTATAAAACTTAATATATATATATTTATTTAAAATAACAACAACAACACCAAGCCTTAATCCCACTTGGTGAGGTCAGCTACACGAATCATTTGTTGTCCTTGTGCACGATCAGTTAGAAGCCCCTGCCTAAATTCCAAATAGAAAAACACCTTACTAATGGTTTCTTCGCGTATCTTTTTTGGTCTTACTCTTCTTCTTTAAATATGGTCGAAATACACTCATCAACCTAAGCATACTCATCTCTATAACACTGATTTTATCAACAAGTTTATTCTTTGTTGGCCAACATTCAGCCACATATAACACAACTTGACGTAAACAACTCTATAAAACTTTGCTTAAATTTTGAGTGGAATTTTCGATCGCACAGCACTCCAAAAGCAATCATCTATTTCATCCAACCAGCTTGAATCCTATTAATCACGTCACTCTTTATTTCACCATTATTTTAAATAATTGAAACAAGATATTTGAACCTCTCACTCATTTGATTATACGGTTCTCAATAGTTATATTCTCGAGATTAAGACTTCTAATGCAATTGAGCATACACTCCATATATTCTGTTTTAGATCTACCAAGAGAAAAAACCTTTAGATTCTTAAGTAGTCCTCCACAATTTAGTGAAAATCTTACAATTAAAATAAAGAGTACTAAGAACTTACAATCAACATATTTTGCACATTCTAGCATTAAATGATCACTGAATATCAACCCCATCAAAAGAATCATTCATCTATGATCTCAAATTCTCATATTTTAATCATATGTCCAGGATTGATCTGAAACACATAATTTTAAGGATGTGCAAATATAAAATCTCGCTAGTTTACAAATAGAAAATGGCATTATACCTGCCAACTGGACGTGCAATAAAATTATGTCAAAAAGATTAGTCAAAAAGTTTAGTGAATAAGGCTTCACAAAATAGAAAGTTGAAAAATATCATACAAACAAAAGTAGACAATTCAATAAAACTAAAGTATATATTTTTTTAAAATCATAATAAACCTAAGCACAAGCTTTATAGAAAACAAATTTATACACTCCATTTCCATACTGACAGCTAAAACTAGCACATTACAATTGCATTAACTTAATAAATAGGCAATGGAAACAATTCTCACATTGAATGAAAGCAAAGAACACTCCAAGGTTGTTTCTTTGATAAGCCTTCATGGCAGATAACAAGAGCAGAAAAGTAATAATACTGAAGTTAGATTGCTTACATTTCCTGCAATTTTCTTCTGCTCATCATTTTTGCATGCATCAAAAGCATAAGCTTCAAGAGATGTGATCCATCGCCTGAGCTTCTCATCATTCAACCATGAGCATTTAGAAGGTTTAGAGTAATGAGGCAAAACTCTTGCAGACACGAGTAATTTGGCAAATGCTTCCACTTCCTTGTTTGATGACTCTTTCAGTTTCTTCCTATGAACATTTTCTTCCACCTACAATCATATTACAAAAACAAGAGACATGCCAGAATGAAAAAGTTGTGTACAATCAAGCTTTCAAAGCACAGAATATGCTGCTGCTTAACTTAATTATACAAAGACAAACACAGCGTACAGTTTGATAATTATGTAATTAATTCTAAATTATAATTATTTGTACATTGAAGACATGCGTAGTTCAAGCCATAAAACCAACAAAAACCTCCAAGTTTCCCCTTGATTTTTTCTTACAAGATTATTCCAAATCCTTAAAATCTTAAAATAACAGAAATACAATTGTACCATTTAAACTTATGATTTACCAACATAGACTTGGGTAGTAGTGCCATTGGTCTCAAAATTCAAAGTAAAGGTTTGAATCTTGCAAGAAAATATGTATGAACTTTCTTACCAGACAGACTTAATGGGTAACATTTTTCTTTCAAAAAGGACCTACAGGTATCTTTCAAATTTTCATTGATTTATCAATTAATTAAATCGCATCATTACTTAACTCTCCAATGTGCTTCACTAATGTTTACCTCCTAGTGGATTCATATCAAAATACACTCCCAAGAAGGTGGCGTGAATAAAAATAAATGCAATCCTAAGAAGTTAAATTGTGCTATAGATGATGAAATTATAAATCATCCGTCAATGTGCTTTTGATTATCAACTAATGATTTAATTGTGGGTACATAAGTTGTTAAAAGATGCTGTTTCGATGTTTCGCATATTTATGGAGTATAATTCTTAACAAGCTTAGTACAAAATAATGTTTGATGAATTTGAAATATCGAATAATCTTTGTTTGAAGATATCAACTTGGGAGTGATGAAAAAAAATTGCTTTTAATTTCTAGACAACAATTTAGAAACTTATAACTTCATAGCAAAAAATAACTCAGAGAAAAAGAAATGTCAGTACCTGTACAGTAGGTCGCGGTTCATAAACAGGTAAATATCCTTTGGACTCGAGTTGATTAAAATAAATATCATCTTGTGATAGCAGTATATAAGCGCAATAACTTTCAAGTGGTTCTCTATTACCATATATGATCTGAAAAAAATAGCAAATAGTTTTGTCATACTAAAATTTACAAATTCATTCAATAATAAAGAGGCTTATGAATGGGTATGATATATTGAATAGAAAATGAAAAAAAATAAATTAATTTTCTAATATTGTTATAGAAATTCATATGCTCTATTTCCAATAGTTGAGATAGTAATTTGTGTATTTTGTGTGTTTTGTATCTAATTATGTTGCACTCCCCCATCATGCTAGAGCTTAAATGACATGGAGATGCAATTTGTAGCTATGATTGGAAAATCATGTGGTTTAAGGCTTTTTTAATAATATTGCTAGCTATTACTCATTAGATATGTGAGGGATGGTCAATTTTTCAACAAAACATCATCTCTAATAAAATAGCAATATACTTTGATCATTCATAAATAAGATTGCTTGCCATATGAATAGCTAATTGATTATCTTACTTATAGCTCTATTTTCAACTTTTTAAATATATTGAGCAAGAATTTTTTTTTCCATGAAACGAGTTCCTTCCATAAACACAATATCCTTGAATAGGCATTTTATCATCAACTAATCTAACATAATCAGGATCTGAATACCTCCAATTTGTAAGTAAGTATTCTTTGATAAATAATATGCTTCCTAGATAACTTTTTAACACAAAAAAAATCACATAATAGTTTTGTAATGCTTCTGACTCGTTGCACCCAATAACAAAAACTATCAAAAGTCAAGTGGCTATTAAGTGGATAATTTTTCCAATAATGTATCAATGGTAAGAAGTGTTTTAAAAATTTCATCATCGTTAAGAATCTGAGAAGTAATTGTAGAAAATTCTGTTAATTTGCATCCAAGAAGTTCAGTTTATTCTAGAAGACAAGCATATTTTTAGAGGAGAAATAAGTTTTTTTTACAATATGCAATTTTAATCCCCATAAAGTATTTTGTTGTCCCATTTTTTTGGGAAAATTTCTTATATGTATATTTTAAATATTTTCAAAAAATAAACTGCCACTCCCAACAAGAAGTATGTCATCACCATATACAATTACAATAACTATCCAGAGAAGATATAACCAATGAAGATTAAATAATCAAATGTGCTATCCAATACGCTAACTTCAACAAAAAGTTTACATAGTTTGTGAAAGCAAATATGAGGACTCTTTTTAGTCCATAAATAGTTATTCGATTTTGCAAACCTTGCTTTCCCATTAACATACTGCAAAATTTGCTCAATACAGCTTCAAAGAGATCACCATATAAATATGAATCACTAGCATTATTTTTCATTGATAAAAATCCTTTATTAAAAATATAAAAACCACATGTAATTTTATTTTGTCACTAAAGAGAAAGCTTCAAAATAATCAATATGATGCATTAGAAAATAACATTTTACCACTAATTGAGCTTTGTATTAATCAATAATTCCATCCGGATGAACTTATTCTACAATCCGCCAATAGTAACTAACATCACCTTGCTCGACCAATAAGTACGAGCCAAGTGCGTTTTGTGGAGGATTGTAGGGAAAATTGCATAGCAGAGAATAGGGGATGATTAGAAACAAAAGATATTAGTTGCTAAAAAGTATTGTAATAATTCAAATCATACTATTTATAATTAGTACGAATGAGTTCATCAGTAATTTACTATATAATAATATTACTAACCAACTCTATCATAGGTTCACAAGTGTCCAAGTTTGTTTCTCCATAACTTAATATAAAGTTAATCAACTGACATCTACCACATGCCCCTAGCTGGTTGTACTGCATCATGAGTTTTAAATAAATTGTGCCCATCACTTAAAGCCTAATATTTACAAATAAGTACTCTTATTTACACATTTCAAAAAAAACTGAAACCTCATATTACTTACAATTAGTAGGATTTTAAGATTGATGAAACAAAAGTTCATTATTTGTTAAAATTTAAATTTGAATGGGTATGCATTATTTAGCTATTTGATAATATATATATATATGAAATTTCAATAAAATAATCAATTTAAAATTATTAAATTAGTAAATAATTATTATTTATAAAATTATAATCAAACCATTATTGAACCGAACACGATTAAACATGACACTGTTTGTGTTCAACTAATTAAAGAATCGAGCTTTAAATATGAATTCAAGTTTTACAAACTAGCTTATAGATAAGTCAAACGCAAGCTTCATATTGAGCTAAGCACATGTTATTCAAGAACAAAAAGCCCTTTTGTCATTCATAATCATTTATGAATATTGGTCTGGCTAAAATTCTTCAATATATTTCTCTTAAATGGTTGGGATTCATTTTAGTCCAAACCCCAGCCCCTTTTAAGCTTCTAATTGATGAACTAAGAAGGGGAGTTTTATGAATCATAACTCCCCTCTCATCTTCCCAAACCCAAGGAGCGCTCCCCCATCTCCCCCTCTTTCCCTCTTAGAAAATACTATTTCTCCACCTTCAAGTTTGCAATTAGAGAGCTCATGGAGGCCAAAAAAAGTGGGAGTTTGATCTTAGAATCTCATGGACTGCACTTCTTGAGATGTGGAGGATAGATTCCACATCTCCATTTTGTTTCAAGCTTGGAAATCATATAAGTGCTAATATGCTTCCGCAATTCGGCCAATCTTGCTTTGGCCTTTTAACTTGTGTAAGAAATTGCATGATAAGCGTAGATCTAGAGTTACTTATATTGATCCTGTGATTCATAGTTGTTTTTGGGGCCTATTGTATGTGAATTCAAGAAAAGCTTCTTTGTACTGCTTTGCATGTGTTAGAACAATGATTTAATGGCTTGGTTTTCTATGAATGTGGCATAGTTTGGAGTATTGATGTCCTAGTTAATGTTTTGGCTAGATTCTAGACAAATTAGGGTTATGATTGGTAGGTTCTTAATTATAAACTATAAATTTCATAATTACAAACCCGAGAAGATGAAGCTGGCTTGGTCGATTTCTTAAATATGGACCTAGAAGCTTCATATATACAAAATCAAAAGGGTTCATAATTACAAAACCTAAAGCTTTCGTAATTACGAAACCTAGAACAATAGAAAGTATACATGGGGACATTGTAATTAGAAAATTTCCAGGTTCATAATTACAAATGTTTTAGTAAAATGAATAGTGGCAGGAAATATAGTTTGTAAATGCGTATGGCCACCTGTGATCCCTATTGTGTTTTGAGCTTGTGATTTACGCTATGCATTGTGTGGCTTTCATATAAATGCTTGAAATTGAGTAAGAAACCAATGTTCTTTGAACGAATACTCAGCGTTCTTCTCTTTCTATTCTCAAATAACAACGCCCTTTCTTTCAGCGAAAAAAACCCTCAAATTACCGCAAAAGAAATGCATTATGCCACTATTTTCTGATTTAAAAGAATTAGAAAGAATTTGAACCTAAGAGCTTCGTATATAAAAAACCAAAAAGCTTCGTAGTAAATAGGGTGAATTCAAAATTATGAAATCTGGAGCATTCTTAAATATTCTTAAATATGAAACTTAGAACAATAGAAAATATAAATAGGGACAATTTATAATTATAAACCATCCAAGTTCATTGTTAAAAACTTTCCAGCAGTATGAATACTGACAAATATTGTAGTTTGAAAATGTTTATGGCCACCTATGGTCCTTGTTGTGTTCATAAACTTAAAATTTACACAACGGAATGTGTGTGGCTTTTAATTAAATGCTTACGGGGAATGATACCTTGAAGTAGAGTGGGAAACTAGCATTCTTGAAGTTGAACGGGAATTCAGTACTCTCTCTCTTTTTATTTTCTAATAGCAGCCTTCCTTTGAAATACCCCATAAATTCCCGCAAAAGTAATGCATGATGCCAATTGATCTCTCATTTAGAAGAATTAAAAACAAATGAATTCAAGAAAAGACAAAAAATATAGACTAATGCATTAATCACTCCTTTTTAGTTAGACATTAGTCTTTCTTTAATCTCCTGCCAATCAGGGAATCCTTGCCTCTAACCAATTTAGTATCATAATTATAAGCTCTTTATCTGCATTCATCCATAATGCAGAAACCCTCTCATATTTAACACTAAACCCGAGAGTCGATATAGTGACCGTTGCACACTTTTCACTACATTCAGGCAACGCAATGTGTCGCCTCCAGGAGACGCCATAGCTATAGCACAATTCTTAAAGCATTCATGTCATGAGAAGATTCAACATAGTTTTACATTAGTCATCGACTACTTAACGCAACTCTCCTCCTTTCTAAGCCAAGACTTGGGAGTTGGAAACTACAAAGTTAGAAAAGAGCTTAGTTCAACAAACTAAAATAAGCAATGTTGAGGTCCAAGTTTGTGGTGGCTATTATCATTAAGAGGTGAAAGGATTATCAAAATCAAAGACCAGCAGCATACAATGGAAACAATTGAAGAGGAACAACAAGCAATCGATGGCAACAATTGAGAAGTAACAGTAGGCACATGATGGCAACAATCTCTGCAAATAACAACCATAAGCAATGGCAACAACAAAGGGATGGTGGTTGTGACAACGATTGACCTGTAGTGAACAACAAGAGAGAGCGATGATTATAAACAACAATAGCAATGGTCAAAAGAAGAGGAAATTGACAAGCAACATTTAGGGCTGATGGCGATGGCAGTGAGATTTTCAAAATTTGTGAGAGAAAAGTATCATATAAACCTGCTTTAATATCATGACGAATCAAAGCTTAATAATTTATTCAGCTGCAATGAGGTTTATTAGAAGTCATATGCATAGAAGAGGAACAAACATAAAATTATTATTTTATTATTATAGTAGCGACATGTCTACTTTGTGTCTGGTAAAGGCACTGATTCGTGTGCACTGTATCGAAAATCTGAGGAAGTGATTTATGTGCTTTGATCCAAGGGCTGATATGGCAATAAATTATGTCACAACAGATGAGCAAAGTATCAACAAACGGCAAGGTAAGGCGTTGTTCTCTTTTTTGAACTTTCTTTGAAAAGCAAGACAAGCCATGAAACAACTCATGTATAAATAGAAGAAAATTTCAAAAAATATCCATTTAATGGGATAAAATTATTATGAGAATATGGCACTTTTGATATCATTAATACGACAACACTAACCAAATATATCCGAACATCTTAATAATATCGGCATCAAGGTGTTTGTTTTTTTTCTAATATCCTTTGCAAAGCAAGACAAGTCATGAAATACCACATATCATAAAAAGAAGAAAAATCAAAAAACATCCTTTTAAATAAGATGAATTTTGAATGAGAATAATACTAACCAAAGATACTCAAACATCTTAATAAAATTGACATCTAAATAACATTACATCTTCTAATTGCATCAAGCTAGTTATCTACAAACAAAAGTAGCTTTTAAATGCATCAAGAAAAAATTATGATCATTCTCGTTCAAGAATGCCTAACCTCTGCTAATTCTTCAGGTGTTACAGATCTTTTATTTTCCAAAAGCTCCTCCCAAGCACATACCAAAATAGCTGGATCCTTCGAGAAAATCACACACCAAATTAAACGGTATGCCAAAATGAAGGTAGGTCAAAAACAGGAAGCATGCCACAGGTTCTTACTTACCAAGAGACACTGAGCTTTCTGAATAAAATCAGAAATATCTCTATGATCGAAGCTTTCGAAGACAGCAATTATGTAGGTGACTTGCTTAGGCTTTATGGAGGAATTAACCCCGTTCTGACTTCATAAATAAAAACAAAATGACATAAATTTTACCAAACACAATGACTCGTAATATTCTGAACAGGCGAATGCACAGTAAAAAGAAAGTACATATGAATTAAAAACGTAAATAAATTTAATCAAGTACAACACCTATTGATAAATTCAACAAACTGCAGTGCCTGTTTCTACTAAAACCTGATCACAAACTATCCAGTTCTTCTTTCCATCAGGTTTTTGGGCAACTGCAAGCAACAGCTTCTGTGTATCTTTCTGAAATACAAGTAGACAGCCTTCCTGGAGTGTCTTCTTCGGATTCTTAGGGCCGACAAACTCCGCAGTGCTCACCAATTCCAGGCTGCAGTTCGCCAATGCAAATGATGAAGCGATTTTCAGAAATTAAAAAGAAAATTATCTTTTGAGAAAAAGAGAAAATTTTCTGACTCCTTAAACCCGCGGATTCGTCTCATCGGGCGCGTAGCTTTTAGCTCCTCCAAAACGCAGTTAATAAGGCCGAGGGAATGAGATGTAAAGTGATCTCCATGGAAATACAGGGTAAGGAAAGAACATGGCACTTGGGGATGAGATAACTTTAGGGTTGAGGGCAGTGAGACACGACGTGTGCGAAAGCAACGGCAGCAAGGGATGCAGGCAATGCACATCGGAGGGTTGGCCGAGCGAACGATGGCGCATCTACTCACAGCCCTAATCGTCATGTCTTGGTACATGAGAATGAGGGGAGAGATTGATGAGTGACTGCTTGGTTACACTTTTACAATAATCCACAAAATCCTTCGAACGGGCCCATAAGGATGCGGTGGGTTAACTTACATTCGAATTAGCCGTTGCAACCTCAACTTATTAACTCATTGTGAAGCAAAAGGTTAAACTAGTAAAAAAAAAAATTGGTAAAATGAAATTGTTTATCTTTGGTTTGAAGCAAAATGAATGAAAAATTTTACACTGTAATTCAATTTTGCGTTAATATATATAAAAATGTGAGATTCGAGTTATGCCCGAATATAGCGTATCATAAGATTATGGGGGCTAAGCAGAGCAGAGTCGTGCGTTCGTTCGAAAGATCAGACAATTTCCGGCGACATCTTCTATAGTGAACGAGTATTTTGGTCATCTTCTCTGGCGAACAAGGTCGTTAGTTATCTTCTCCGGCAAAAATCGATACGAACAAAATCGATTCAAACGAAAGAACCATTCGATTGATCGTCGAGAATTCCTAAAAATAAAATTGGGGGTAATTTTACCCCCAATTTACTTCATTCCTAACATAAAAATATTTAATTTCCAATAAAACTTTCAAACAGCAATAAAATAATTTGATTATTCTATAAACATTCTACACTGTAATCAAATTACTTTACTCTCAAATTTCTTAATTTTTATATCAAACAACCCCTAAATGTTGGAGGTGCGTAGAGATTGGCCATTATCGATGGTGACTTTGTCATGTCATATGAGTTGATGCGTCGGAGTCAAGAACCTAGTTGTTATCAGTGTAGTCGTCAGAAATGTGTGTTGTGGGCTGATGGGAGGTTTTAGTAAAGGTTGGATCATGTCTATACTAACAAGAGATTATTGTGTTTCTTAACTTTTAAGAAAAAAAGAGACAACTTGCATACCCTAATTATTTAAGAGTTGTGGATATGACTATCCCATGGTAGATTTCTTCTCAAATGTTACTTTTTTCCATGATAATTCCTCTATTACATGCTAATTAGGGAATTTTTTGCTACAAAATTTGCACACATCAAAAACTAGATTAGATTTTGGTTTATCTAATATGTGAACTTTAGCCAAATTTTTATCCCAAACAGGTTGACTAGTAAAAAATCAAAAACATACTTTCATACACACATTTAACGGGTTGTGCACTGCATTGAGGTACAAGGGTAAGAATAATTTATTTGTTGAAATTTTAACATTTTTAATATTTTAAATGAGTTTATATTTTGAGATTAATTTGTCAACCACATTGAATCTATTTTTAATTTAGATTGGCTCAAATTCATGTACCTAATGCCTTCAACTTGGAACTCTTCAAACTGATGTTTAACCTCAAAATATTCTTTATAGTGATCATAGGAAACCTTCAAATTTTGTTGGGTAATTGTGCATCAATGTTCACAATTTATGCTACATTAAAATCAAGTTATTTTGAATCACTAAGTTCAAGTCACATAGAATTTTGCATCTTCATCTATGATGTGCTCATGTGAATCCATTCAATACCAAATTAATAGTTCTTGTATGCAAACAAGTGATCTATGATATTTTCAATTTTCTCTTAAGTTAAGCATACACAAACACTGAAGATCTTTTAAAATCTAATATCTTCTCAGATTGCCATGAGCTTGTGAATGGGAAGTTATGTTAAAATTGAAATGACTAATGAAATTTGCCTGAATCATCTTTAAAAATCATGATGCAAAATGCATATGACAATAGACTGTTTTAGCCTTTGCACATTCTTGCCAACACAATATCCATATATAGTTGGATAAGCTTCTCCATGGACGTGTAGACTAAATAATTTGTAAAAGTTAAACTTTGTCAAATAAATACTACCCAAATAAAATCTTTTTCTTAATGAAAGAAAGGGAAACCAACAAAATTAGGGACATTGACCACATTTGTCACATCCTCAATCAATTGAACTTGATTTTCTGAAATCACCGTATATCCTGATAAATCTGCCTCTATTTTGAAAACAATGGTGTCTGTTGACTTGTCGATTCCATCACCAATTGTTGTCATGGTAAGAGCTACCATCATAGGAGAGGGTCCATCCGCAACCTGACCTTGATCTTCAATCTCTTCAATAAGAGCTTTAGACAGCGTACACCCACCCACAATAACTGGACAAGGGTTGCTTGTGGCACCCCACCCCGCTGCTCCGCACAAACAAAGTATGAAACAGCAATGGGATGGGTCATCACTCAAAGATAACCCTGAATTAGCATTAACAAAGTATCTGTCTACTAATAGGTCACTTACTTTGCCAATATTAATTCTACTAAGATGTCTAAGTAACCAACTACCTAGACATATAATTGTGCTTCGAATTATCATATAATGATAATCATAATTCAGAGTACAAATAAATAGGTACAATATATAAATAGAGTGTGGAAGTTGATAAAAATGAAATACATCAATTCATCACATTCAAGTAGTAAATAGTAAACAATATAAATGGTACTTCTCAAATAATATAGTACTGAAAAAATAAAATATACATTGCATAATTTAATTATTACAAACTATGAATTTAATAATAATTTTAAGAAAAGAATGGCTGAAATAAAAAATCACTCTCTCCTTATTATAATTCAAAATTATTATTCAACTAAATCTAAGCCAAACTAAGTGTTAATTCTCTTTTCATTAAACTTAACCTTGAAAGTTTGGGATTAATCAGATCTCATCTCAATAAAATAGCTATTTTGTTAGTTTTAGGATCTTAAAAATTAGCTAAATTAATTTAATTTCCAAATTAACTAAGGATAAAATTATGAGAATTTTTGGAGATCATCTATAAATTGGATTGAATATTATTGGAATTAATTATATTAATTAAGAATTTATTAATACTATTCAAATTACATTTTATCAAATTCCTAATAGCTAGGATTTGCTATCGGTACTACGGCAAATCTGCTGCAGAGTCCCATCTCAGTGTCATCTGATGCATGCCCTACGATTCATGCATGTGCTACGATTTATGCAAGGCCCGGCACAAGTTGGATCGCTGCTCTGCGTAATAATCTCCGCATTTTGTTACTTAGGAGGCAAATTAAGCCGTAGATTCCAATGGTTTCGCGATCAGACAAACCACAGCCTTTAGTCGATGTTCATCTTCGTCTTCGCTAAGCTGCTCACCCAACAAAAAAATCACCTTCATACAACCACATCACGACTTGCCTATCACTCTGTCTACCATGTAGCCTGGCTATTATAGCTATTGCTCTTGCTATCAAGACTCCTATGGTGGATCGAAAGGCTGAGCCTTCCCCATTTCTGGTAAGCTCAACTGACCCTCGAGCCGATCCTGAACCATGGCTTCTGGCCTCGGTAGCCACCTAAATCCTTCCTGTGATCTATATATTGCCCTTGAGCATCACAATGAAATTTGCTCACATTGACTCACTCATCTTCTTCTCTTCCTTCCTACTGGTTCCTGTGTGTTCCCGATGGTTCCAGCTGCTGCTCCTACTGAACTGAGGGTTAAGTCTGGTGTTCTGACTCCCATTGCTGCTTCTTGGATTGTCCTGCAGCTTCAGCTTCCCTCAATTCCTCTTAGTCGTATTTACTCTATTCAGTCAAGGTACTGCCTATTTATGACAACCCCCAATATTAAGTAATAACTAAACCCAACATTTGAGCGTCACCTTAGCATCTAGTATCAAATTATAAGGAAACTAACCAAATGCTAAATGCTAAGTTTGGCCAAGGATCATGAAGAGGGTCTTAAGTTAAGATGAAAAAAAAAAGAAAAAAAAAAGCAATTAATGTGATTAATGTAATTACAAATACATGTATGAAAAAAGTATTTGTAAGCGTATGGAGAAGCAAGTAATCACATATTGATAAAAGTAATTGAAATCAAAGTATGTATGAAGGGAAAGAGTAACACGAATCAATGATAGATTACAAGTAAGCAAAATGCAGTTACAATTATAAATAAAAGAAGTGAAATATGTCAATAGAAATACTTGTAATTATTTAGAGTAAATGATAGTTACGATCATAAGTATCAATAAGAATTTTAAGAGAATGCAACATATATGAGAAAGTAAATTTTAAAAGTAAGAGTAAAAGTGAATATTCACATATAACAATATGAGTTTACAATTATGAAATGCATGCGTAATTATGCTACAAGTAAGTATAGATGCAATTATGTAATAAATGACTTTATAAGTATGAAATATTTATGCAATTTATTCATCCATTCATCCGTTTATCCATTCAAGCAATTAAGTATGAAAAGATCTAATTCTATCACAAAATAAGTAAAGGCAAGCAATTAACTTAAATTATTACATGTCATTTAATTTAAAGAATAAGAAAGTAAAGGCTCTCTCTTACAATATAAAAGCAAGTAAATAGCATTTAAGCGGAAGCAACTGTAAAAATTTAAGCACTTGGTCCAGTTCCACTAGCATTCGAATGCACCTAGTCTATCATATATTGGCATTTAAATATGATAGGGTAAAGTCAATAAAAAGAAAAGTGTAGTTAGACTAAACAGTCTAAGCACATTTTAAGATTGTGCTAAATATTTTAATAATTATTTTGGATATCACAACTAATTAATAATATGAAAATAAGCAGTGGAGCAAATAAAAACATACAAATATGAAAAGGAAATAAATAATTGTAAAGAATAACAAATGAAGTAAAAGTAAGTGAGAGTACTCATAAGTTTTAAATATTTTAGCCTGAAGTTAGGATAAAAGCATCTTAAATAGGCTAGAAAAGTACTAAAGCACATAAGAAAATAAATAGAATTAAACATGTATATTTTCATTGAACTTATGCTAGGAAAAGAAAACAAAGACAACGAAGCATTTAATTAGAATTATAACAACTTTTACTGCAATCTAAATAAGCTGTAAACAAGTAAAGTAATACTAAAATATAAAAAGTGCAAAGTATAGTAAATGAAAGAAGATCTTAGGCTATAAGTCTAAGAGGTACATAACTTAGGACTATTAAAAGTAAAATATAGCTTGAAAGCTATAATGAGATCTCACAATCTATAAGATTGTAAAAGAACTCACATTTTATTTAATTGAAATTATTTTATGAAAATACTCATCCAGTGAGAAAATACAAAAAAAAGTGAGGAGTTAAGCACATCTGCTTAATAGGTAAAGGAAAGCGAGGTTCAAAACCATAAACACTCATATTCACAATGTGAGGTCTCCTTATTACTCCTAATTAGCCTACCCTTGGCTTAACTATCAATAATAAACTCCTATAGTTTTAATGTGAAAATCATATTTATGCACAATATCTTGTATGATATATCAAATGAAATAGACTCAAAGCTAAGCAAGCATTCAATAAAAAATTCAATAGTTGCAAACTATGTGATATACAAAGTTATCTAATTTTAGTGATCTACTTAATGATTGCAACTAATTGAGCTCCTAATTGACTTAAAGATATTAATCTCAAGTTGATTATAAATAATGTATATAGTTGGGTTTTGGAAAGTAATAGTTTGATTTCATTTTTATGAGGTAGCAAAATAATTTATAAGTATAATGATACTAAATAAAACTAATCCTATTCTTATCCTAAACCATATAATTTAAAATTAGTTAACTAAATCATGGCTTAAGAAATTAATTAAGAAAAGGTTAGTTATGAAATTATTATATTGGGATAAGATGAAAGTTAAGGTTCTACAAACTCAACTCATCTAATTAAATTATATTGGAAGGATCTAATCAAATATATTACTAATCTAGTTAGATTGAAGTAATTTGGAAGAGATCTAGGTGTACATTAGAGGAATGGATTGTAAACTACAAGTTTTACAATTTTTATAAGTTGAAGGTTAATAAAATCAATAGGATTCGTAAAATTTACTGATGAATTAAAAACTCCTAATTCAACTCCTTAAAGGACTTAATTAAGGGTTTAAGAACTAATGGTAAAGTGAGCTATGATTTAATCTAATTACTTATGATTAATCCTAATTGATTTACTTTCTAGAATTACATAGGTATTTAAAGTTAATTAATTGGGTGCATTAACAACTCCTAAGATCACATCTAAATTAATTATAAGATCAAACCTAAAGCATTTATTCTATGGTTGAAGGTTGAATCAATCAATTTGCTAATTATACAAGTATCTAAATTAAGAGTACTAAGCACAAATAATGCAATTAAAATTGATATGGGAAGAAAATAATGTGACATATTTGTTGTCCTAAGGTTCAAATACTTAAAATAAGTAATTTAAGAAATTAGAAAATTATCAAAAATACCATAATTTAGGAGCCAAAAACATAACATTACCAATTATTGTCCAAATGAAAAAATACATACAATTATGGAATCCTTATAATGTAAGGAGAAAAATGACACTAAGTATGCAAAATTTGGACAATATTCGATTTATAGGGTTTGGGAGAACTCCTAATTAGGGTTTAAATGTCATTAAGAGATCAAGAATTTAAATCCTAAATTAGATCTCATATTATTGCTCCTCACAGTTTTGTGAGAGAAATGAACTATTAGAATGTCCTATTTGGACTTGATTTGATCTAGTTATGCTATAATTTAGATTTTTGAATTTAATCTTATTTAATCAACAAATTCTAAAATATGATTAATAAAAATAATCATTGAAACTGAAATTTAATAGCACATCATTAATCTACTTATTTTTATAATCAAAAAGATATATAAGAATGTATGTTTTGATTAAGTATTATTGACATTATTAGCAATTTAAGTTTAGTAGAGATAAAATATTTATAGAATGTATATTCCACTATTAAATTATATTTCATTTACAATCTACAGTTGACTGTATAAAGATAGTATAGGAATTCAGAAATAATAACTTCATGATTAATTTAAAGTTAATTAAATTTATTTATTATAGCCTCTATTTTTGCTTACTTGATTTGTTTATTTTATTTGTTAATTATGAAGTCCAATTTACTGGACTTAAACCTACTTAGAAACCAGTTGACTCAATAGAACATTACTTTGTTTGACCAAATTTCAAGAATTAAATCATATTCATAAGCCCATTAGACTCTCAATGATTATTCTTTTATGCAGATATTAAGACCACTTAAAATTTTAATCCATTTACACCTTTCGTCTCTTTTGTAAGGAAACAGAGTTGACTGGAGCAGAGCCCAAAATCGGGATTTCAAAAGGAGGTAGAGATAAAAAAAAATCGAAGGAATTTAGATATGATCAAATGATATAGAATTAAACTCTAATCAATCATTATGATCTCTCCTTCCCTAAATTTCTACTAACAGCGCATTCTTAGAAATAAAAAAAAGGAACACAGTAAGAAGAATTTGTTTTTGACTGAATCCTAAAATTTCAGTTACCTCAGATCAACTAAAAAACATCTAATGAAATATAATGCAATGTATTAACAGATAGATATAAACTGAAGTAAATTTGAGTGGAGTAATTTACGGTACTCCAATCATATAATACAAGGTTAATAAGCACGATTGATACATACAGAACAATCGGCTCCGAAATGAGAGCTTTATACATTGCAGAATAAATTCCATTTTCTTATTAAATCGCTAAATGGAAGGAACGAAATATAAATGGTACCTCACTTCTTGCCGAAGGAGTGATTTCAATTTCGACTTGGATGAAGAACTCAAACTCTCGACGAAGGTAGAGAAGAGGCGGCATTTCTCCCAGCTCCCAGAACACATGAAAGAAAATAGGTAAGGAGAAGAAAAAAATCCTTAGGAGATGAGTACTGGGAAAGTAAAAGGGAAAGGGTGGCCAGCTGAAGGAGGTCGTACTCCCACTCTTCGCGGCAGTGGTACGACGATAAGGGAGAATGAAGAAGACGTACAGTAGAGATGAGGGCAGTCATTGATTAAGCGGTGTTGAGCGAAAAGCTCATCCTTCAATCGATTAAATCTAGTGTGATTATCAAAACGAGAATCTCGATCGCCCTATGGATCACGATTGATATAAATTAGACGGTCCTAAAAAGAGTAGAAAGAAAAAAAAAAGGAATATGATGATTGGCAATATCGGCTGATCTGTGTTTTGCAAAACACGACGGATTCCCCCCTTTCTCAAAGCCGATAGAATAATATTCGGCTGATATAACTTATATTGTATGTATATATATCATTCTGATTAGTATAATTGTAATATTGTAATATTTAATTTACTTAATTATTTACTTAAATTTAAATATTCAAACACACTTCGAAAAATCATAAGAATTTACCCTTACCTAATTGAGGGGTGATGAACTAAAAAATGTAATCAGATTTTTGATTGGAGGTTAATTTAATTATTTTAATTTTTTTGAGTATTTAAATATTATTAAAATAATTAGAAAAAATTTTGACAACTTCTAAACACTTCAAAAATACAACCCCTAGCTAATTTAGGTGCAGTGAGTTCAATGTCGGACTCTGATTTTGATTATAAGGTCTAAATAAACTAGGCATTCTTAGAATTATCAGAAAACTAGGAAATGCTAGAAATTGCCAAATAATCTCCAAATGGCACGAAACTTGAGGTGGAGGTTCTTAACACTATTATAAGAGTAATAAAAGAAGATTTGAGTCAATTAGGTCACTAATTAGGTCACTAATTGATCGATAATAACACTAGGGTTGTTACACTCTTCCCCATAAAGTTGATTGGACTCGAGATCAACTAAGCTCACTAGGTTAGCTTTGTGCTATGCCATAGGCTTAGTCTTCATCCTGGAAAGATCCAGTGTGTGTAGAGCCATCCCAGTCCAGATAGCTGACATTATTATCTAGAATGAATTAGACTCATCCAATAATGTCATAGATACTCCATTGGACTAGAGCGCCTGAGCTCCTTCCTGATTCGTTCTGTGATTGCTCGAGTTAGCTAACCAGACCCATGGTGATCATCCCTGGGGTTTGGGATAGCTCTGGCTGATCATTTTGATTGATTAAGTTTTTGGCGCGGCTCATGGCCAGGCCTGAGTAAGGTCCCAGCCACTGGGCACCTCTCGTGCTAAGTGACCTTGAGTCTTCGATCCACCTCACCTTCCTGATGGTGTAGGAATCGAGCCCTAGATCTATAGATACCTCTATGGGGAGAATTAGCTTACCACAGTAAACCCTAGATGTCTTGTTTAGGTCCAATTGGAGGGATAAAGGTCCCGGTGTCTCCGTCCCTCCCTATGGCACCCCGCCACTTGGTTAACAAGGAGAAGTGTGCCACTTTGGCAAAGCCCTCACTTATAATTAGATTAGCGTGTAATCATCAATCCACTAATAAGGGAAGGATGTGCCCTGGTTAATACAGCATAATCATTCACTAAGTATATACATTCAACAGAGTGCTGAAGCAAGGAAGGAATAAAGTGTTACATCTAAATCCACCATAATAATAGATAATAAATAAATATGCAGGTCAAAATAAAATAGTACAGTAAAAGGATATACATGGATACATGTATTATTATTATATCAATTAAATAAGTTTAAATGGAAGGGAAATATATCGCTCATCTTCACATAATTAAAAAGATAACTACTCTACTGCTCCTAAGATCCAACCTGATGCTTCTTCAAGAATGGCTCCTCTTCAGGCACAAGATCCTCAAATTGCTCAGAACCTGACATTGTCGGTTTCACAATGCTAGGGCCCTAGCCAAGGAAAGAAAAATCTGGTTAGACATATTATCTAAGTACATTTTAAGCTATTTATGTTCATGAGTTTTATGATATCACCATCTTTACTTAACTACTAAAACAAGCAAACATAATTTGGTGCAACAAGTACAAGAGGATATGAGAAAGTTATAAATAAATGCATTTATAACTAAGCAATATGTGAGGCAAAAAGGACATTCCTCAACACCAAAGATGTGACAAAGTTAAGAATATATATATATATATATATATATATATATATATATATATAGTAAAGTAAATACTGAAAGAAATGGCTCATCCTAAACACGCTTATGATCATATAATTTATGCAAATTTAAGAGAAAGAAATCTAACTTTGATACATATAAGTAAGCAAGAAAGAAATATAGCATCCTATAAGTATAGAAGTAAGCAAGAAATGTAAAGGCTAACTGTAATAAAAGTAAACTGTAAAATAGAAAAGTAAGTATGTAAAATTATTATATCATAAGGGTTGGCCAAATGAGCAAAAAATCCCATATCCTTTCTAGACTATGGCAAGATATATAGATCCCATAGCCTTTATAGGCTAGGGTAGGAAACAAAATTGTACTGAATATGCAGAAAATACACATGCAATAAGATTTTAGTTATTTTACTTTACTTCTGTGGATACATCCAGAAGTGGCTGAGGAGTTAAGTACATCAACAAGACTGATCGGGTTCCAACTTAACACAACTCTCCTCAATGAGTATGTGTCAAGTAATCCTTATTTCTCATTATCCCCTGTCTAATGGAGATAAAATGCTTAAGATCAACCAGAAACTGAACTTTATGCAAATGTTGTTCTAATTATTCTATGTTTTCATTTCATGCAACAATGTTATCTTATATAGCATGTTCCAGAAAAAAGGCACAAAGTACAGGGAATGCAAAAGCAAAAATAACACAATAGTAAGCAAGGGACTCTTCTATACACAGGTGATATCTATTGTTATCTACATAATCCAGTCTAACTATTCCAAGTTATATAAGTTTAGGATCTCTAATTCTTACTATCAGGTATAACTTAGATCTACATTCTTATGGATTCAAAATAATTAGAACTGATTAGCCCTAATTTAATTCAATCAATGACGCTTACAAGTTAAATAATTAATCAGTACTTCCTATTTGATGAATTTAAATGATCTAAGCTAAGATCTGATCAAAAACTATTAAAGCTAGAGATTATGAATTAAACTCCAAGTCTTGAGGTTTAACCTCATAATCCTAAATATAATACTTAAGGACCAAGGCTTAAGTCTAAGTTGTGCACTAATGATTAGGGCAAATCCTATTAAGCAAAGTCAAGGTTTAATAGGATGGATCTCTTAACTTATGTAAAGTTAAAAGATAAAATAGTAATAATTAAAATATGAAAATCTAGAAACTAATAAAACTAAGGTTTCATTCATTAAATAACTTATTTACTCAATTAATGAAACCTAAACTTTATTCATAATCCTTAAGGAAGGAATCCTAAAGTTGAAGGGAATATCCTAAGGAAACTAGAATATCTAAGTTAGATGCGTCCCGTGGATCTTACGGTGTGAATTCAACCAGATATGGTCGTTAGGATTCAGAGAATTAGGACTATCGCGCCTTTCTAATCGATCAATCAGACGACCTCAGACCCTCCTGCGACTGTGGATTTTCATCTTCACCTCGCCCGCGCCCGATAGAAGAAATCATACAGATTACTGATAGCATGGACTGTCCCCCACTACCCGCTCCACCTTAGTATGCCGTTGGGGATCTTCCCTCAACAGCATATTAGTCTCGATCGAGTATCGTGACCTGGCCAAGCTTAATTTGGAAAATTTAGAGCTTGGCCATGGCCCGATCTCTCGGGCCTCTCCAGCCCGATCTAGCCCTCTAGATGCCCAACCTTCCACAAAGGCTATAAATAGTCTCAATATTTCTCCCTTGATCCTTTTGCTGCCTAATTAAGCTCAAATTTGAACTCTACCTCTTCTGCCATTACCTACCTTCCCGAGTTTCTTTAGGTGTCGCTGGTGTGCATACCACTGATAAAGGCAATTCCTGGCATTCAAGAATCCTAAGTGCATTTGTCTAAAGCTTTGCAGCTCCTGCCTTCCTCTCTGTCAATCAATCCAGCTCTCACCATCGAACCAGGTACCTCCGTTTATAAGCTTTGAGCCAATGAGGCTCGGGCTCATTTTCTTTTGATTCGTATGATTGCGTATTGTCATTTTGAACCCAATACGATCGTATATGTGCCTTAAGCTAGCTCTAATTGATTGATTTTGATCGATTAGACCGAGTTCGTAAAGCGGCCTAGGTCCGAGTAAGGACCCAACGATCCAGCCCTCCTCATACCCTCAAGCCAGAGGGCATCGATCCACCTCACCTCCTTGAAGGTGTAGAGATTTATCAATGGGCAAATCATAGCCTCTATGGGGAGAATTATCTTCCTACAGTAGCTCCATTGAGGGAGTTCTCGGGTGAGTAAGATGTGGGGCCCCGTACTTTCCCACGGCAACACTAATACTGATAATAGCATAATTGCAGGGAGTACGGTGCTCCAACTGTGGCAAATCCCCAACTTAAGTAAAGTCAGGTAGGACCCAACCTACCTTAAGCAGGACTTGTCACCTGGAATTGTGAACATACATCAATACAAATCAAAGTGGTAAGCAAGAAATAGTATAATATAACATCCACATTAGAATATAGTATAAGAGAATAAAAGAAACAGTAACTTAGATTAAATATAGAAAAGTAAATACATTCAGAGTTTAATTATTACAAACTGAATTAAATGAAAGTAAAGATCTCTCAAAACCTCACTGCAAGAAAGTAAATCTAACTAAATAGCAGTAGGAAGATACTCCTCCTGCACTGGCTCCTCTCCTACAGCACAGCCTACGAACAGCTCCAAATCTAACATTTATCGGTATCACAAATGCTAGGGCCCCAGCCAACAAAAAAAAAGGTTACAGTTAGATAATTGTCTAAGTATATTTTAGGCTATTCAAGTGAACTGAATATTTAAGATATCACATTTAAAGGTTTTAAACATACAAGCATTATAAGGTGCTACAAACTATAAAGAACGGGATAGTCATGAACTAATCTTTTATAGCTAATCGACAAGTATGTAAAAATAACCTACAAAGCAGTAATTAAATAAAGTGAGGCTAAAAGCAAAATAACTGCAACTACTAAAATAAATATGATCCTAACATCTTATGATTAGATGGATACATGCTCAGTATATAAAAAACACAAGTGCTGAAATAAACATATAATTCTAGTATCCTAAATATTCTAATATAGTATACTAAATAATAAGATTATTTATACAAGCATGCAAATTAATATAAAAAAGGCCATTGAGGCATGTGTCAAAAGGAAGCTAAGTACATGAATGAGCAAAAGTAAAGCCATTGAGGCGTATGACAAAGCAAGTCTAGCACTGAGAGAAAGACTACTAAAGCATGTGACAAAGTAAAATAAATACTAGAAATTGAACTGAAGTAGAAGTAGGCCTAAGACATAGTACTTCCATAATAGAAACAGGCCATACATGACCTCTAAATTGAAAGTTCAACATGTATCCATCCTAGGCATCCACAGAGCTAGGTCCGAGTTGAACTTATAGAGTAAGACATGTATCCATCCTAGATATCCACAGAGCTAGGTGTAAGTCTATTCTATAACAAAACTAGAACTAAAGAGGCAGACTAGGCTAGGACATACTATGCTAACTAAAAGCATTGAAAGAACTGAATGAATGCTATGCTTTTCAAATACTAACTTAGGATGTATCTTCCATATCCTAAGTTTATATATTATGCTCAAGGAACAAGGCTCAATATTCAAGGTGTGAAAATCAATCAAAGTTAAAGTAAGCAAGAGACTCAATCTCGACTTATGTGATATCTATTGTTCTCTAATCTATCCAACTAACTATTCTGAGAACATACAAGTTTAGGATCTCTAATATCCAGCTATCGGGCATAATCCCAGATTCACGACCTTAATGTTAACATTAGAACTTAACAAGTTCTAATTCATAATCATATGATGACTTTAAAGATTAAAGTACTTGAATCAACAACTTAATTATTATTATTTTCCTCTCTTTACCCAAATCTTGATTAAGTAACTCAAGATTAAGGATTTTGGATTTAAATTCCATCTCGGTGTTCAAATCATGAATCCAAGGTAGTGTCCTAATAAGGATCTAGGGTTCACACTCAAACATAATCTAAATGAGCAATACCTTATAATCTGAAGGATTTAGGAATTATGATCTTAATGAAAGGTTGTTCTAATATTATATGATAAAATAATCATTAAGAACTAAGAATTTAAGATCTATATTCAGTCTTTAATATAATTACATTATCTTATTGATTGAATCATTCCTACACCCACAAAGAAGGTTTCAAAAGTATTAAATAATTAATCAAGTAAGGAATTCCAAATGAAGGTAGTTCAATCCAATTAGAAGATCTAAAGTCTAAAATCTAAGATCTGAAGTTCTGATCACTTAGATCTAAACTAATAAGTCTAAGTTTAGGGTTCTTTAAAGATTTTGCTTATACTTTCATCGAGACTATAATTCATAAACAAGCTTTGATAAGATAAGTAGGATTAGAAACTTTGATATTTATATTGATTAAGCTAGGTCTTTTATGAAGGAGTCTTAAGATCACTTAAGATCTTAAGAGCTTACTTAAGGAGTATAAGGTTTAAACAATAGGATTCAATCCTGAGATGGTGCAACTTAGCAATTGATGTTAATTCATTTCATTACTGATTATAACCACTTTACTTGAGAATTCTAAGGTTTAAGGGTACTTAAACACATTTTGGTCAAAATGACCAAAATAATCCCTCTTAAGGCTAAAAATGGGATTTTAAGATTTACTCATCCAAATTGATCCAAGTTTATTTTAATGAGTTTCATATTGGTTAATGAAGTAGGATACACACTTATTGGTAACCTAATTAGCCTAATTAGCACTAATCATATTTTTAAGCCCATTAAGGTGATTAAGAAAATTTGAGCATACTAAAATGATGCAAACATATTTAAAGGCTCTACTATACTTAATGAAGCATTAGAAACTAGATTTATCAAAATCAGAGATTAATCTAAGGCTTAATTCACTAATCCTAAATTAGGGCAATTAGGGAGTGGTTACTAAAATTAAGGTTCTTAAATTATTTTTAATGGTTTATATATGTTCTCTATGGTCTCATGAGCAATCAGAGACCTTAATCAATATTTTTGAACATTAATTAAATTTATTATAATTTAAATAAAAATAGAGAAAGATTATGCAATTACTTAAGATATAATCATTAGATCTTTGATTTTATTTTATATTATTATTCATTGCATTTTTTTGATTAAAATAGTATATTGGATCATACCATTTGGATAAGTATATCCAAAATTATTTAAATAATTTATTCTGAATGCTTATTTAAATTAAAACTATAGGGAATGCATTTATCAAATATTTAACTTTAGAAATATAATTCTAATATTTCTTAAATAACTGCGGCCCAAAATCAAAATCGTGCGGGTCAGGAGAGGCCCGACCCGATGCTCCAGTCATTGTCCCCGATACCCCCCTTACGTAGACAGCTATGGGGAGGGCACCTTGGACTGCCAAATTTGTCGTCGATAGGCCACGCCATGACCAGCATTCAATCATCACACCTTCAGGAGTTCAAAGTGCGTCAATTGAACTTGGAAGCCCTAACTGGGATGGACCAGAACTCGGGATGGCTACTCCACCAAGGCTTCCATTTTCAGACGATTATGGTTTACTATGAGGGGATAATTCTCCTCACAGAAGCCCCTAAATGGATGGGCTTCGATCCCTACACCATCAGTGAGGTGAGGCGAGTCGAACCCCCAAGGTTTCATAACCTAGGGTGTAGCTGATCGCTGGGTCCTTATTCGAACTCAGCCATGGCTCGGCCGCTAGCTCGATTGATCTATACGATCGATCAGAGCTAGCTCGAACCCTGGCGACAATCACAACTAATTTCCTAAGTGGATAAGGCTAGTTAGACGACATCTAGAGGCTCAATCCAGATGTAAGAATGGAAACTGAACTTATAAAATTCAGTGGAAAAGCTGTACCTAAAGACAGGGTTGCAGGCTTGGCCGAGAGGAACTGTGGGGCTTCTGAGCTTGCCAAGTAGTAGATGCAGGTTTGCAGGGAGTCTGAACACCAGATGGACCCTCTATCAGTGGTTCTAAGCTTCGGGAATGTCAAAAATTGCCGAGAGCGATGGGAGCTCTGGAGGACGTCAGATAGCCAATTGAGGATTCACTGTGAGCAAAGGGACTCACTGTGAGGTCCTAGGGGTATTTATAGGTCTAAGGAAGGTCTGGGGGTGGATGCCAGAGCTCGAGAATGGAAGAAGGCTCAGGCCAAAGGGAAGGCTTTGTTCCAACGGCCATGAGCAAATTGGGGAGACTACTACCGGCAGACGATCGTGTCGAGGGAAGAAGAGGAAGAACGTGTCTTTCCCATACTGCCACGAGGGCTGGAAGGATCCTGGTTGTCGGGGGGGGGGACCAGACATGGATGGGGCGAGGCTAGAGAGATGATCCACAATGCTCAGACTCTTGTCCACCATCTGATGGATCGACCGTTGCGATTGGAAGGCTCTGATGGATTATTTAAGCGGGACAGATGATAGCCGTTAGATGCGCGCGGTGGATCTGACGCATAGGATTGGATCCTAACCCGGAGTAGATCCCGTCGTTGGATGGATTGCACTAGGATGCGTGCTAACACATCTATTAGTTGGATTGCACGCACTGCTATCAGGAACTGCAGCGGATCTGCCGCGGTCCCGATAGCAAATCCCAGATATTAAAATTATATATATATTTCATTTAATAATTTACTTAAATCTTAATTAATCCTATAAATCCAATTTAAAATTAAATGATTTCCAAAAATTTTCAAAAATTCACCCTTGGCTAATTAGGGCATGAGGAATTCAAAAATGAAATCAGATTTTAATTTGGAGATCAATTTAATTTAGGTATTTTCCAGGGTTCAAAAATAGGCAATAAATACCAAAATTCTCAATTAAGTTCCAATTGATTTCAAAGTTCAAGGTTTAGGTTTAAATGACCTATTGAGTCTAATGGAATCAAAATTAGAACTTAGTTTAGCTTAATTAAGTTGAACTTAGCTATGGTAATAACTAGGGTTATTATAGACTCCCCCACTTAAGAATGATGTCATCCCCGACTTCACTTAGTGAAAAAAATACTATAAGGATTGGAAATTTAAATGGAACATATAAAAGAGAGAAGAATAGTACTTGGACTTACAAAAAGCTATGGATATATTGCGCATATCCACTTCTTTCTCCCATGTAGATTCTTCTAACGATTGATTCTTCCACTAGACCTTGACCATAGGAATGGAACGATTTCTTAGCTGCTTCTGATCACGAGCTAAAACTTTGATTGGTTCTTTGACATAAGAAAGGTCAGGTGGGATTTTTACTGCTGGAAGTAGAACGAGGTGAGATGGGTCTCTGAGACATCTCCTTAATGACGATATATGGAATACATTATGGGTAGTTGTAAAGTCATCAAGAAGATTCAACCTGTAGGCAGATGATCCTACTTTGGCCAAAATTTCCAAAGGTCTAACATAGCGGGACTGAGTTTCCCTGCTACTCCGAATCTAAAGACACCCTTCATTGGACTGACTTTCAAATAGGTAGAGTCTCCAACATTGAATTCTAAGAGACGATGATAAGCATCATGATACTTGCTCTGACGATCTTGAGCTGAACTATTTCTCTATTGAATTAAATAAATCTTCTTATTAGTTTCTTCAACTAAGTCTGAACCAAAAAGTTGAACGCTTCCTATTTCTGATCAAGCTAGCAGAGTACTGCATTTTCTACCATACAGTGCCTCATACAGAGCCATTTAAATGCTGGTTTGATGGCCGTTATTGTAGACAAACTCCACTAACAGAATATGGTCTTCCCAGGAACCAGCAAAATCAAGAACACATAGTCTAAGCAAATCCTCTAGAACTTGAGTCACTCTTTCCATCTGAACATCTGTTTGAGGATGAAAAGCTGTACTCATAGCTAGAATAGTATCCTGATCTTGATGCATAGCTTGCCAAAACTTAGAAGTAAATCTGATATCTCTACCTGATACGATTGATTTTGGAATACCATTCAGTCTGTCAATTTCCTTGATATAGAGCTTTGCCAGCTTCTCCGATACGCCAGTCTAACAGATAGAAAGAAAATGCGCTGATTTAGTCAAACGATCTACTATAACCCAGATTGCATTGGCACCAGATTTTGCACGAGGCAATCCCATGACGAAATCCATAGATATATCGAACCATTTCCATCTAGGAATTTTTAATAGGTGCAGAAGACCACCAGGTCTTTGGTGCTCAGCCTTTACCAAACTGCAGGCATGACACTTAGCCACAAAATCAACTACATCCTTCTTCATACCGGGCCACCAAAATGATTGATTTAAATCCTGGTACATCTTAGTACAGCCTGGGTGAATGTGATACCTAGAATTATGACCTATAATCAGCACTTCACAGTGCATGGATTTAGGAATCCACAAACGATTACTTTGATAAATTATGCTATTGCGCATTTGCAATTCATGACGACAACCACCTTCAATATCTGCTTTGAATTTCAGATAATCATCGTCCTTAGTCTGCGTGATAGAGACATCTCTAAGAAAGGCAGGTTCTACACTGATATTTGATAAGAGCAAACTTAGCATATCACCGCTGGTTAGAAAAATCTCTAGCTTACAAAATTCTTGTTCTAAAGAACTGGAGACGATCATGGAAGATAAAGTAGCATGATGACTAAGAGCATCTGCCACTATATTTGCCTTTCCTGGATGATACTGGATACTAAGATCATAATGACTGATGAGTCTAACCATCTCCTTTGATGACAATTTAATTCTCTTTGAGTGAAGATATACTTCAAGCTTTGATGACCAGTGAAGATATACTTCAAGCTTTGATGACCAGTGAAGATAGAACATTGAACTCCATATAAATAGTGTCGCCAAATCTTTAAGGCAAAGATCACAGCGGTAAGTTTAAGATCATGAAATGGATAATTTTTCTTGTGGGGATTTAACTGTTGAGAGGCATAAGCGATTACCTTACCCTCTTGCATTAACACGCAGCCTAGTCCAATTCCAGAGGCATCGATGTACACCTGGTAGTTCAAGCCTTCCTTAGGCAGAACAAGTACAGGAGTGGTAGAGAGTGCGTCCTTCAAGGTTTGAAATGCTTTCTCACATTCTAGGCTCCAAATGAATGGAACGGCTTTTTGAGTTAACTTAGTCAAAGGCTAAGTGATCTGGGAAAAGCCCTTAACAAACTTCCTGTAATATCTGGCCAATCCTAAGAAACTTTTAATATCTGTGACTGTCTTGGGTTGAATCCAGTTATGAATAGCGCTTACTTTATTTTGATATACATGAATACCCTGGGCATCGACTACATATCCCAAGAATGCAATGGATTTAAGCCAAAACTCATACTTGGAGAACTTGGCATATAACTGATGTTGACGTAGAGCTTCTAACTAACCTCAAATATTCTTCATGATCTTTTAAGGTTCGAGAATAAATGAGGATATCATTGATAAAGACGATTACAAATTTGTCTAAATATGGATTTAGAACTCACTACATCAAATCCATAAAGATTGATGGCGCATTGGTGAGTCCAAAGGACATCACTAAGAATTCAAAATGACCATAGCGAGTACGAAAGATAGTCTTTCCTACATCATCTTCTTTTACTCGCAATTGATGATATCCAGACCTTAAGTTAATCTTAGAGAATATGACAGCTCCAGATAACTGGTCAAATAAATCATCAATTCTAGGCAATAGATATTTATTTCTTATGGTGACTTTATTTAGTTTACAATAATCTATGCACATTCGCATAGATCCATCCTTCTTCTTTACGAATAGAACGGGCGTTCCCTAAGGATACATACTTAGCCTAATAAAACCTTTATTCAAGAGCTCTTGTAACTGTTCATTGAGTTCTTGAAGTTCCTTAGGTGCCATTCTGTATGGTGTTTTAGATATAGGCTGGGTACCCGGAGCTAATTCAATAGAGAACTCGACTTCTCTGGAAGGAGGTACACTAGGTAGATCTTCTAGGAATACGTCGGTGAATTCCTTAACTACTTTGAACTCAGAGAGAGGGATACTTTCTTTTGCTTCACTCATCATAGTGACCAGAAAAGTATCACAACCCTTACTGATCAATTGTTCAGCTTTAATAGCATTGATCAATGATAATTGTGTACTGGTTTTTCCTATAAAGGTTTTAGACTTGTCATGGGAATGGAGAGTGACCTTCTTTTTCAGGCAGTTTATTACATCATTATTGTCATTGAGCTAGTTCATCCCAAGGAAGATATCAAAGTTTACTAATGGCCGAAAAATTAGTTCAGAGTGAAACTTCTGACCATTTAATGGAATTATGATGTTACAAAACTTATGAGCCCTTAGTTGGGCTCTCGATGGAAGTCCAACACTCAAAGATTTTGCTAAGTTGTACGAGTGTGGATTAAGGATATTGGCAAAATGTTCAAAAATAAATGAATGACTAACACCGGTGTCAAATAACACATTGCAGGGCTGGTCATTAAAATATAGTGTGCCTAATATATTCATATGAATTGCATTAACAAATTGCAATAATTAAGGTACAGGAATGCAATTAACAAAGGAGAAGTTCAGAAATGTGTACCTGAAACTACGTTATTGTCTTCTGCAGCTTCTAGAGGCGTTAAAGCATAAACTCGCACAGGACTGGTAGGACGATTGTTTACCTGCCTCCAGGGATTATTCTGGGATTTAGGAGCTGAGGGCTGTTCTGGAGAAACATTAGGTATAGGCGCTGACATTATTGCCAAATTTGGTTCTCTCCTGTTCAGCAGAGTTGCTCTAAATACTTGGTTCTTTTGAGATGGCTTCATCGAAACTCCATCCACTATTTTTGTATGTGTACAGTGATAGAACCTATGGCCTAGTCGCCCACAATTGTAGCATTTATGGCCGAAGTGGTAACACTTGCCATATGAGTGAGGCCTATTACAGCCATGAATTGGTTCAGCAGGGGGTGCAGCTTCAAGTTGACAGACCTTTGCAGAGTTAGGTCTCGGCCTCTTAAAGGCTTCATGCTAGTTAGGAGTTGAATACACCTTTCACTTGAGATATTTTTCTAAGTGATGATGCTCAATCACCTTAGATGTCTCTACTAGTTCAAAGAAGCTAGTTAGGTGAAGTGGAACAATCTGATCTTTTGATGAATCCATAAATTATATCTAAAATAAATAAAAATTTCATTCATTTCTGATATTTAAACTGCTCATAAATCAAATTTTGTCTATATTTTCAGGAAAATGGCTTATCCAAAGGAGTTATGAGACATTTATGCAAATTTCCAAATTTTTTATAGGAATCTGTTGCCGCGCGCTGCAGCGCAACGGGGCACTGCAGCGGGTCATTTTGCAAATCGTGGGCGCGGTAGCACGCTGCAGCGGGTCCATTTGCAAAATCATGCATTGACGCGCGCTGCAGCGGTTCCATTTGCGAACCATGGATGCAGTAGTGCGCTGCAGCGAATCCATTTGCGAAATGCGGGCGCGGCAACGCGCGGCAGCAGGACACTTAATGAAAATTGCTTGAGCCATTGCATGCCGCAGCGCGCTGCAGTGACCCACCACAATTTCTTTTGGCAGGTGCATTTATTGCAGCTGAGACAAGACCCGCAATCAGCATCTTGTCCCAGCCATCGTTCCCTCTACAACTGCTACATTTTTAATTGAAAAGGAGGCTTATGAAGTGATGTTTTGGCTAAACAAATAAAGATATTGGTCACCTCACCATCATTTGAGATTTTTGCCATTATTGATCAGAATTTTCTAATGGAATTGCTGGTTTGGATCTTAAGTGGAAGAATGCAGCCCCTCTCCTATATAAACCACTCCTCTTTACTAGAGGAGGGTTCCCAATTTTTCTCAAAAACAACTAAGTAAAAAAGAGGGGTGCATAGTGGAAGAGAGGAACTCCCCAAGGGTGAAAAAGCCATTTTTGCTAAGGAGAAGAAGAAGGAAGGCAACACTAGCGACCTATGAGAGGAACTTCAAGAAGGAGAAGAAGAATCTGGAGAACTTCTAAGGAACATTCCTAGTATCTTTTAAACTCTACTTTTGTAATTTCTTTTCTTAGTTGATCATGAAAGGGTTTTTATCCATGTATGTGTCATTTTTATTTCTTTCTTAATGAGTAGCTAAATCTCCCTCGGGGAGGGTTGGGGTAATCCTATGTGTTTGATAGTTACATTTTTATTATATGAAGTTTTCCTCAATCATTAATAAAATGTATGAACTCAATGCCTTGCTCAAGAAATGCTTTTTATCATTTTAGTCTTGATTGTAAATTAAAGGAAATTGAACTTATGAACTCAAGAACTAAAGTGTCTTGTGCTCCATAACTCACCTTGGGTTAGATGCTAGATCTATGAGTGCATAAAAGCTTAGAATTATGTGAGAAATTTCTTGAGCTTAGTGCACCTTAATCTAAGCTCAACTAAAAGTGTTGATGCATGTGATGCTAAGACCCACTAAGTGAGCTCCTTAGCTCAACATAATTGAGGGTGGGAAAGAATTAGTTGCGTGGTCATGAATGAGGGGACATAGTCATTGAGCCCAACATATTAATCTCTCCTCTTAACTATGTGTGATGCGAGTGATACTTGTAGTGGAATCAATGCTTATAAGATCTTTAAGAATTTAAGTAATCTACATATCCTTGATCAAGAGATAAGATAAATACTCAAAAACCGAAAATCTTAAAAGAATCTTTGTGCCGAAATAGAACCGATTGTATGTTCATTTTGTGCACAAGATTTGAACTTGTGAAATATTGAGATAAAACTCAAGAAAGAACAATGTGCACTTAATTTAATTTTAAGTAAATGAAGGACAAAGCTTGAGGAATCAACATGCATTAGTGACTTATAATGATTTGTGAGATGAACCCAACTCTCCTCTTCTTTTATTTGACTTATTTTCCACTTAGTGATTATTGTGCTTAATCTAGAACCAACTCAACCAATTACATCATAGCTTAAACATTAGTGATAATAGATAAACCTTAGTAACAAAACAATCAATTCTCTGTCGTTCAATAGATCCCAAAAACTAACACTTTCCACTTATTACTTCAGACCACGTACACTTGCGTGCAAATGCAGATGTGTATTTACAGTATGTCAAGTTTTTGGCGTTGTTGTCGGGGAATTGGAATTTATTTCGTATTAAGGATAATCTATAAGCAGCTAGTGATTTAAGTATTTTCTTGCATATACTTTTAGTTTTTAATTTTTGTAATTATAACATTTACTTTTTTATTTCTGTCTTTTTATTTCTGTTAAAATTTCTGTTAATTATTGAATTTGTTCTTGATAGCCTAAGTATTGTAGTGTATGAGTAGAAGGGTCTGCACGAATTATCTATTTGACCATGAAATTGAAAGAACATACTTGCAGGCTAGGAGAGAACAAAACCTTTCGAACCAATAAGCAGTTATGGACAACTATAATGAAAATTTAGGAGAGCCAGTAGGAGTGGCTAGGGGGAGAGTACTAAGAGATTATGCACTTCCTATTATTAGGAGAATCCCCCATGCAATTATTA
This sequence comes from Gastrodia elata, assembly GCA_016760335.1. NCBI lineage: Eukaryota > Viridiplantae > Streptophyta > Magnoliopsida > Asparagales > Orchidaceae > Gastrodia > Gastrodia elata. The sequence continues at coordinate 1,584,518 of CM028677.1, read as the reverse complement.
GGCCTAATATTGAAGCTAATAACTTTGAGATCAAACCCACCACACTGAGTATGATGCAAAATAATCAGTTTGAGGGATTAGCCACTGAAGACCCGAATTCACATATTTCAACTTTTCTTGAAATATGTGACACATTTAGGTTTAACGGCGTCTTTGAAGACGCAGTTAAATTATGCCTTTTTCCATTCTCTTTACGAGACAGAGCCAAGAGTTGGCTCAGCTCTCTTCTAAGCGATTCCATCCGGACATGGGATGATTTGGCAAAGAAATTCTTAGCCAAATGTTTTCCTATCGTGAAAACCGCTCGGTTGAGGATTGAGATAACCAACTTTACTTAGTTAGAAGGGGAGACACTCTATGATGGATGGGACCAGTTTAAAGAATGCTTGAGGAGTTGCCCACATCATGGGTTCCCTTTATTGATGCAAGTGCAAACTTTTTACAATGATTTGAACGCTCCTACAAGGACACTCATTGATGCAGCTGCCGGCAGCTCTATTAGCGGTAAAACCCAATATGAAGCTTATGACCTCTTGGAAGAAATGACCAATAATGCTTACCAATGGCCTCTCCATAGGAATGATCACCGTGATAAGAAAGAATGTAACTCACTAAGAAATTCACAGCAAATCTTTGAACTGCAAAATCAAATCTCCCAACTCAATAAGAAACTAGAATGTGGGTATATAAACTCTTGTCAAGAGGATGATGGGGAGTTGAGAAATGTCAATATGATCATGAATCATGGAAGGAATAAAGAGAGATTTGATTAAGGAAAGGAAAATAATTCAACCTTCGATAATTTGTCCTCCTAAAACTAAATTAAAACCTTTTCCCTCCCACTTAAAATACACCTACTTAGGGGAAAATGAATCTCTTCCTGTAATAATCTCCTCATTGTTAACTCAGCATCAAAAGAGTCTTTTATGTAAGGTTTTCAAAGAACACAAGAGAGATATGGGATGGAGTATTGCTGATCTAAAGGGGGTTAGTCCAACTCTTTGTATGCATCGTATCATTTTGGAGGATAACTCCAAACCTTCAATTGAGCCCCAATGGTGATTAAACCAAAACATCAAAGAAGTAGTTCACAAGAAAATCATTAAACTCTTAGATGCTGGAATCATCTTCCCTATTTCTGATAGCCCTTGGGTGAGCCCTATACACGTGGTTCCCAAAAAGAGTGGGATGACTATTATTCTCAATAGCAACAATGAGCTGATCCCCACTAGAACTGTGACCGGATGGAGAGTGTGCATCGATTATAGGAGATTAAATAAAGCTACTCGAAAATACCACTATTCCCTTCCCTTTATTGACCAAATGCTTGATAGATTAGCAGGAAATCCTTATTTCTGCTTTCTTGATGGATATTCAGGATATAATAAAATCCTAATTTCACCTGAAGGCCAAGAGAAAACAACTTTCACCTGCCCCTTTGGAACATTCGCCTTTACAAGAATGCCTTTTAGATTGTGCAATGCTCAAGCTACTTTTCAACACTGTATGATGGCAATTTTCTCTAACATGATAGGGGAGTTATTGGAAATTCTTATGGACAATTTTTCTGTTGTCGGAACCTCTTTCGATCATTGCTTAATTAATCTGGGAAAGGTTTTGAAAATATGTGAAGAGTCAAATTTAATCTTGAATTGGGAAAAATGTCACTTCATGGTCGAAGAAGGTATTGTTCTTGGTCATTTAATTTCTAGGAGAGGGATAGAGGTTGATAAGGAAAATATTGAGGTAATTGAAAAACTTCCCCCTCCCATCAATGTAAAAGGAATTAGAAGCTTCCTTGGGTATGCAGGGTTTTATCGAAGATTTATCAAGGATTTCTCAAATATAAGTATGCCGCTTTGCAGATTGCTAAGAAAGTATTCCGAGTTCAATTTTGATGAAAATTGTTTTAAAGGATTCAATGCTATAAAATTCGCTTTAATCTCTGCTCCAATAATTTCTACTTCAATTTGGGATTCACCTTTTGAAATTATGTGCGATGTGAGTGATCTTGCAGTAGGTGCAGGCCTTGGGAAACGAAGGGAGCGAACCTTCTATTTAATCTACTATGCTAGTAATCTCTTAGATGATGCTCAAAGAAATTATGCTACCATAGAAAAAGAGCTTCTAGCTATCATTTTTGCATTCACTAAATTTAGGTCATATCTCATTGGGTCTAAAACTATTGTTTATACTGATCATGCTGCTATTAAGTATCTCTTTCAAAAGAAAGAGGCAAAATCGCGCTTGATATGTTTGGTGTTGCTCTTGCAAGAATTTGATCTTGAAATCTGGGATAAGAAAGGGAGTGAAAATGTGCTTGCAGATTATTTATCTAGATTGACTCACCTTGATATTGATAAGCGGACCGAAATTAGTGAGTCTTTCCCTGACGAGAAGCTTTATGGTGTGACTTAAAGTATTCCTCCCTGGTTTGCTGACATTGCAAACTATTTTGTAGGAGGAGTCATACTAAAAGATATGAGTTACTAACAAAGAAAGAAATTTTTCACCGATATAAAAAATTACTTTTAGTATGATCCCTTTTTGTACAAATGTTTCAATGATTAACTCCTAAGGAAATGTGTTCCGGACTCCGACACAAGAAATATTATCTATCATTGTCACACATCTCCTTATGGAGGGCACCATGGGATTGAGCAAACGGCTGCAAAGGTGCTTCAATCTGGTTTCTTTTGGCCCCATTTGTTCAAAGATGCTGCCAACTTTGTCAAAAGCCGTGACAAGTGCCAAAGAATCGAGAATTTAAGCAAAAGGGACGAGCTCCCTTTAAATGGAATTTTTGAAGTAGAGCTATTTAATGTGTGGGGGATAGACTTCATGGGAACTTTTCCCTCGTCCCAAGCCAATCAGTATATTCATGTGGTAGTTGAGTATGTCTCAAAATGAGTGGAGGCATTAGCATGTGTAAACAATGATGCTAAAACTATTATTAAATTTCTCAAGGAACATGTGCTAGCTAGATTTGGGATGCCCAGACTCTTAATCAGTGATGGGGGAAAACATTTCTGTAACAGGCAGTTGGAGAATGTATTAAAAAGTTATGGGGTGAAGTATTAGGTGGGTACTCCCAAACTAGCGGGCAAGTTGAAGTCTCAAACAGAGAACTTAAACAATTTTAGAGAAAACTGTGAACCAAAATAGAAAGGACTGAACTTCAAACTTCAGGATGCCCTGTGGGCTTATAGAACTACCTTTAAAACCCCTTTAGGAATGTCTCCTTATAAGTTATTTACGAAAAATCATGCCACTTTTCGGTAGAACTTGAGCACCGAGCCTTTTGGGCAATAAAAAATTTAAATTTTGATCCCCAAAAGGCAGGTGCATAAAGAATGCTGCAATTAAATGAACTTGACAAATTTAGGTTAAATACTTATGAAAGTGCTAAGTTGTATAAAGAGAAAATAAAAAAATGACATGATAAACTGATTAAGCCAAAACATTTTCAACTTGGAATGAAAGTACTGCTTTTTAACTCAAGATTAAGACTATTTCCAAGAAAACTGAAGTCAAGATGGACAGGACAATTTACTATCACGAAGGTTTTTTCTCATGGAGCAGTTGAAGTCACCTCCAAAGATGGCACTTTTAAAGTAAATGGAAATTGTTTGAAGTTTTACTTGGAGGAAGAAATCTTTCAAGAAAAGGGCGGATGGACCCTTCAGGACCTTCCGGATGAAGGTATCAAATAAAGATTTTTCTTGTGTCAGGCTGAGACACTAAAACAAGTGCTTATTGGGAGGCAACCCATAAATAAATAGGTTGTATTTTCTCTTTTTGTATTTTTCTATGTTTTTCTTTTGTATTTTTATTTTTGTGTATTTTATTTTGAGATTTTAATTTATAAATTTTTATATTCCCTCATTTTTCTGGTATTCCAAAATGACATATTTTTTTCTGATTTTTTCAAAGAATTGAAAGTCACAAAACATCAATAAGGAATTTGATATAAAGTAAAGGAGTGCTTAACAAAAAGATGATCAAATGCATTATGAGAATTAAAACATTTTAACTAAAGAATGAATGAAGGATAATCTATCTCCAAAAATTTAATGTAATGCCATGAACTAAGTGTGGGGGAAGACATTGGACTAAAGACTAGAGATTATGATGAGTACTCTAAAAGTGTAACAACCATAAGTTGTTATCCTAGTTAGACTTAGATTAATTAAGCTGAACTAAGGCTTGATTTTGATTATATTAGATTCAATGGGTCATTTAAATCTAATCCTAAAAGTTTGGAATCAATCGGAGCTAAAATGAGAAATTTGGTATTTTTGTCTATTTTTAAGCCCTAGAAAATACCTAAATTATTTTGATATCCAAATTAAAATCTGATTTTATTTTTGAATTCCTCATACCCTAATTAGCTAAGAGTGAATTTTTGGGAATTTTTGGAGCTCATTTGGTCCTAAATTGGATCTATAAATTTAATAAGAATTAATATGATAATTAAATTGAATTATATTAGTTAATTTAATTATTTAATTAAAATTTAAAGTTAGGATTCGCTGTCGAGACCACGGCAGATTCACTGCGGGGTCCCGACAGCGGCGCATATCTATGGACCTGTAGGATGGCTAGCACGCATCTTGGCGAGGTTTGTTCGACGGCTCGATACAACGGCCTCCCGTGCCCCGCCCTAAGTAGCTCGGATCGAACGTTGGATCATTTCAGTTTGATCCAACGGGGGATCTGCGTTCCTGATCGACCGTTGTTAATCAAGAGATATGGGCCACCCAATCGTAACTGAAGACCCATCGAACGGCGGCGTCTTACCTGTCGCTATTTATCATCGTCCCGGGCGCATCTCCTCTGGAAACTCCCAACAGGATTCGAACGTCCTGCCCTCGTGGCAGTACGGGGATGGAATCTTGTCCCCCACGATCTCATTCGCACCCTAATCTCCATAGCCAGTGTACTCTTCCGAAATTGCCCCGCTCCATTCGGAGCCCCAATCGGCAGCCATGTGCCGAAGTTGCTGGCCCGATCCTGGCCCTGGAAGCTCGCCTTCGAGCTATAAATAGCCCTCGAATATCGGCAGCTCAATGTTTGCTTCTAGCTTCATCTTCCTCAAGCTTCCCGTGCCACCCCAGTCCAGGCTCTCTGACCCTCGGTTTGGCGATCCGTCCAGCTACTAGTGGAGCCCGGTTCGATCATCGTCCGCTGATAGTGGGTGTGATTTGACGTTCAAACCCCTAGGTACCTTCTTGGAGCTCAGCTGTCCCAGGGTATTCTGCCGTGCTCTATTCGTCCATCTTCAGGTACAGCCCATTCTAACCATTCTTTCTGTTGAGCTGGATTTAGCTCGACTCACCTCCTCTCTAGCCTAGATGCTGTGTTAGGACCCCTCCTTAGTCCCTAGCGGTCATTCAGGACTTTTAGTGAGCCTTGGCAGTGCGCCAGACGGCATAAGCACCGTCTGGAAGCACACTACCAGTCGAGCCAATTTGCTCGAATGCGGCGTCCTCTCGAGCGATTTAGCCCTCTGTTTAGTATCGAAACTCTTCGACAATAATTGAAGACTGGTATCGAGGGTTGAGTTCGACCAGATCAGTCATTTCTACTAGACTCGATCGATCCAGTCGAAGCTCTCATTGGCGGAATACGATGAGTAGCACCCCAGGGATCTAGACCACCTCAAGACCTCCTGTTTCACCGTATCTCTTCCCCATCGATCCTTGAACGTGTAGGGATCAAGATAGCTGTGACCCATGGACTATGTGAGGAGAATTCACTCCTTACAGGTGCGCCTTCTGAGAGGTCTCGGCCGAGTAGCACTCCATCAATTCGGTGCCTCCCAGTTAGGGCTTCTTGGCTTAATCGGCGCGTCTAGGGTCAGGGATCGTGTAGCCGTTAAAATCAAGGCGTGGCGTGGCCGGAGCGCGGAGAATTTGGCGCTAGAAGCTGGCCCTAGGGTTCGGGCTGCGGGCGCGTGCGAGTGGAAGAAGACGGTGATTTTGGGTCGGGCCGACCTCGACCCCGACCCGCGCATTTTGGGAACGGGCCGACAGAAAATAAAAGGATTTTTGGAATTAAAATCCTTAAGGAAATTAAATTATAAATAGATTCATATAGTTTTTATTTAAATAAACATTCAGAATAAGTTAATTTAATAACTTTGGCTATACTGATCCAAATGGTATGACCCAATATACCATTTGAATCAGAAAAATTTAAGGAATCTAAATATAAAATAAAATCACAGATCCAATGGTTGGATTTAAAAATATTTGCCAATCTTCTTGCTATCCTTAATTAAATCATATAAAATAATTTAAATATCCAATTAATGAGATTAAGGGCTCTGATTGCTCCTTGTACCCTAAGGAAAAAGATCAGACCCTTAAGTTTAGTTTTGGATAATAATTTTTCTTAATCACTCCTTAATCACCTTAATTAAGGATTAGTGAGTTTAACCCTAATTAAGCATTTGATTTGGGTGGGGATTGTTCCTGATGTCATGTTAGGTCTATTATAACCTAAGTGCAAGGTTGGATTGCCCTAATTTCACTAATCACCCTAATTGGCTTAAATAAGTAATTAGTGCTAACTAAGATTAATTAGGTCATCAAAACCTAATATAAGTGTGTTTATCACTTCACTAATCAATATGAAACTCATTAAAATAGATTAGATCTAACTTGGGTGACTAAATCCTAAAATCCTAATTTTACCCTTAAGAGGGGCATTTTGGTCATTTTGACCAAAATAGGTCTAAATGCTCCTTAAAGCCTGGAAATTTTAGTAAACTATCCTAAGATAGATTAGAAATGTTCTCTGAACTCTTAGACTAATAGTAATATTAATGTGATCATTAATTCAAGAAGTCTCCCCTTAATCCCAAATTAAGACACTTAGATCTTAAGTGATCTTATAAGAGTCATTTGGCATTAATCATTGAATCTAATAATTGAGATGATTAAATATCACCTTAATAAGTTCAGTAAGGTGAACCTAAGAGCTAAAACTTAAAAGAAATATAATTGGTAAAGTCTAAGTTAAAATATAGCTTAAGGTCTAAAGTGATCAAACCTCAGATCCTTAGATCTTAAGTAGCCCTAAAAAGGTCAATATGAGTTTAATGTTAATCTAATGCTTAAAAGTGCCAATTTCAACCTTAATAAGCTCCTTGTAGTCTAACTATGAGCTTAGATTCTAAAAGAATCCCAAATGGAAACTCTTAAGTTAAAACTCTAATTTAGAGATCTAAAGTTATCAAACCTCAGATCTTTAGATCTTAGATCTTAGACTTAGATCTTAAATTTGAAATTAAACTATCTCCAATTGAAATTCTTTAATGATTAATTGTTTAATCTTTTCAAACCTTCCATGTGGGTATAGGATGATTCAACCAATAAGACAATGAAATTATCTTAAAGATTGAATATAGATCTTAGATTCTCAAGTTCTTAATTGATTATTTTATCTTATAATCAGTAGAGTATCCTTTCACTAAGTTCTTAATTCCTGAGTCTTTTAGCTTATAGGATATTTTACCTTTAATTCGGGCAATAAGTGTGAACCCTAGATCCTAGATAGAATATTACCTTAGATTTAGGATTTGAACTCAACATAGGGTTTAAGTTCTAGATCCTTAAATCTTGATTTATTTAATCAAGATTTGGGTAAGAGAGTAAAATACTAATAAATTAGGTCGTTGATTTACTTACTTAAACCATATAGTCATCACATGATTTTGGATTAGAACTTGTTAAGTTCTAATATTAATTTTAAGGACGTAAATCTGAGATTCTACTCGATAGCTAGATATTGGAGATCCTAAACTTGTACCTTCTCAGAGTAGCTAGATTGGGTAATTAGATAACATCAGATGTCACATAAGTCTAGATTGAGTCTCTTACTTACTTTGACTAGATTGCTTTGCATATATTGGATTTTGAGCTTTATTCTTTGAGCATAATATGGATACTTATGATATGGATGATACATCTAAGTTATAATTTGTAAAGCATGTATCATTTCATCAACTTTTACAGTAATTTTCAGTTAGTAGGATAGGTTCTGAGTATAGTGTTGCCACCTTCAGTATTCAGTACAATATGGAAGTTACCCAGGCCTTAGAGAGGAACAGGGATGGCCTAATGGCTGGGTATTTTGATGATATTCGGGCTGGGATGACAGTGCTATATCTTAGGCTTATTGCTACTCTAGTGCAGTTCAGTTACAGATGGTATGATTTGCCACCTATTTTAGTGGCCTTACTTGCAGTTTCAGTTGGCTTTACCACATGCTTCAGTGGTTTTCTATTTTTAGTATTTGCTTGCTTTGCCACATGTCTCAGTGGCTTTACATTGCGCTTGATTGTTTTGCTTTTTGCCACATGTCTAAGTGGTCTTTCTTTTCCTTTCCTTAACTAGCATGTTGTATGTATACTCACATAGTTTACTTATATATTGGCATGTTTAGGATGCTAGAATTGCACATTTTTAGTACTTGTGTTTCTTTTATATACTTAGCATATGTTAACATGATCGTAAGCATGTTAGGTTTAGAATTGTATTATAATTACTTTTTCTTTTAGCTTTTAGCCTCACCATATTTATTTTTGCATTGTATGCTGGCTATAAATGGATAGTTTATAGTTACCCATTTCTTTCATAGCTTGTTGCACCTTTACTGCTTGCATGTGTAGTTAAGTTAAAATGTGATATCTTTAAATGTTCAGTTTATTAAAATAGCCTAAAATGTACTTAGACAATTGTCTAACTGTAACCCTTTTATTTTGTTGGCTGGGGCCCTGGCATTTGTGATACCGACAAAAGCCAGATTCAGACGTGTTCGTGGGCAGTGTCGCCGAAGAGGAGCAGGTTCAGGAGGAGGATTGTGCTACCGCTGAATATATAGTTATTGTATTTTCATTTTCAGTGAGATCGAGAGACATTTTCATTTTCTTTAAACTTCAGTTTGTAATAATTAGTTCTGGATGTATTTATTTCTACATTATGATGAGTTACTATATTGCATTCTCTTTTCCTACTATATATGCTTGTGGATGTTACTCTATTATTTATTGCTTCCGCCACTTTGAAATCTATATATTGATGAATGTTATAGCACTTGCTGATAAGTCCTTGGCTTAAGGCAGGTTGGGTTTACCTAACTTTACCTAAGTTGGGGATTTGCCACAGTTGGAGCACCGTACTTCCTTTTTGTCAGTACGGGGGCCCCACAGTTGGTATCAGAGAACACCATAAGGTGTCAGAATAGGATCTATGATTCCTTTCTACCTAATGGACCGTTCCTCTGAAAATACAAGCATCAATATAAGTGACATCCATAACATAGTAGTGTCAGTAACTCTATGCAAAATATAGGAGGAGAAAACTCCCATCCTAATAAATTAGTCATCTGGAGTTTAACACAAATGTAATAAAATTCTGTCCCCAGAGTCAAATGGATTATGAAGAGTTCGATATAGACTATTATTAGCGTGCCTTCAGGAGAGTTTGGAGTTGTAGCTTCAAATGGAGGAAGGAAAGTAACTGGCAGATTGAAGCTGTGTCAGGAAAAGGAATTTTGGTCTTGGAGAAGCTTCTACAGCAAACTGTATATCGAGGGCTCAACTTTCCCATATACACACAAGAATGGTTGAGCTGACTGGAGTCCATTTTGATACACATAGAGTGCCCTGAGTCACTTTATGTAGATGTTGTGACCGACCTGATGGTGGACTACATCGGAGTTTGGTGGTATGAGACCATGGCAAAGCTCGAAAATAAGCATAACAGGAAGCGTCAGGAAGTCACCTTTGAGGATTTTTGTGTAGCCTTTAGGGCAGAGTATATTGATAATGTCAGAGCGATAGTTAGGATAATTGTTATCTTATTCTCAAGCAACCCTAGTAGATTTACAATTTTGGCATTGTAATCTTTTATCTATATAATTAATGAAAGATTTTGATTTCTCTTCTTTAGAGTAAAATTTTGAGTTGGTCTCCTTTTTTTAATTAAACTAGAATGGATTCCGGATCACCACCTACCATTACTCCTGTCAAGAACACTATTGCCTCCAGTAGTTTTAACGATGAGGTGGCTCATCTACGAGCCATGGTGGCAACTCTCTTAGAAAACTAAGCTCAACAGGCACTAGACATGTAGAAATTATTGAATGATCATGTAACTCCCGTCACTGTCGCTGCTCCGACAGTCTATGCTCCACAAGTTACTTCATCTTCACATCATTCAGCGAATAATCTCCTCCATAATTTTCTAAGGTTAAGACCTCCAACCTTTGGCGAAAATCTGTCACCAATGGATACAGCCGATTGGCTGAAGGCCGTGGAAAAGGATTTGGTTAGTCTGAAAATTTCGAACTCCGAAGCCGTCCATCTCACCACCCATCTGTTCCACACCGAGGCAGAATATTGGTGGGAAGAAGTCAGAAATACCCAGTTCATCGATTATGAACTAGACGACATTCCTTGGGATGCATTTGTTGAAGCCTTCAAGACTGAATTCATTCCCCCATCTACACAAAACATTATCTCCGACACGATCATAAGGTTGACTCAAGGGAGTCGTTCAGTAGCTGAATACGAAAGAGAATTTTGTAGATTGATTCGCTTTGCACTAGAAGTTACTCATTCGGAGTCAGCTAAGTGCCATTGCTTTCTTTGTGGACTCCGAAGTTCACTAAAGAACCAGATTGTGCCGCTCTATCTAACTAGCTTCTTCAAGATAGCGGAAATGGCTAAGGTGATTGAGCATCACCAATCTGAAGAGGATCTTAAACGAAAAGCACAAACAAATCTAAACCCGCGAGGAAACTTCAAAAGACACGGATCTAACCCTGCGAAAGTATATCAGCTGGAAGCTGCACCTACCGCCGAACAAATTCAAAACTGTACTAAACAACATCCGTATGGCAAGTGTTATCACTTTGGCCAGAGGTGTTTTAGTTGTGGGCGCACAGGCCATCAGTTCTATCAGTGCGACCACACAGAAACGGTAGATGGAATTCCAATTAAACCCCACCAGAAGAACCAGGTGTTCAGAGCAACTCCACTGAATCGGAGAGAATCAAATATTGCTGTAATGCCAGCCCCTGCTTCTGAAGTAGCTCATATGCAGCCACCAGCTCCCAATTCTCAAGACTATCAATAATGGTAGTCTAACAATCATCCTGCTGGTCCTGCCCGAGTATATGCTTTAACTCCTATGGAAGCTGTAGAAGATAACAATGTGGTTTAAGGTACACACTCCTAAACCTCTCCCGTTACATTGCATTTCTGTATTTTAAATCTTTTCATATTGTTAATGTAAAACTGTGTAAATTTAGGCACACTTTATTTCAATAACTAACCTTGTAACGTATTGTTCGATACTGGTGCCAGTCACTCGTTTATCTCAGAACAATTTGTCAATAACCTTAAACTTCGCGCATGCAACCTGGCACAAAAGTTGAATGTTGGACTTCCATCTGGAACCCAACTAAGTGCCCATAAATTCTGCAATATTAAGGTTCTGATAAATAATCAAGAATTTCAGGCCAAACTAATCATCTTGCCGATAGCTAACTTTAATATCATCCTTGGGATGAATTGGCTTAGTGACAATAATGCCGTGATAAACTGTCATAAAAAAAAGTCACTCTCCATTCTCAGGGCAAGCCCGAAACATTTATAGGAAAAACCAGCACACAGTTATCCTTAATAAATGCCATTAGAGCCGAATAACTGATTGTCAAGGGTTATAGTGCCTACTTAGTTACCATGATGGGCAAAATAAAAGAAAATATCTCTCTTGTTGATTGTAAGGTAGTCAAAGAATTCGCTGATGTATTTCTAGAAGATTTGCCTGGTGTACCTCCTTTTAGAGAAGTAGAATTCTCTATTAATTGATCCCTGGTACCCAGCCAATATCCAAAGCACCTTATAGAATGGCACCTAAGGAGCTTCAGGAACTCAATGAGCAGTTACAAGAACTCCTGAATAAAGGTTTCATTAGGCCAAGCATGTCTCCTTAGGAAGTGCCAATTTTATTTGTGAAAAAGAAGGATGGATCTATGTGTATGTGTATAGATTATCGTGAATTGAATAAGGTCACCATAAAGAACAAATACCCACTACCTAGAATCGATGATTTGTTCGATCAGTTATCCGGAGCCGTGATATTTTCCAAGATCAATTTAAGGTCTGGATACCATCAGCTGTGAGTAAAAGAAGACAATGTAGGGAAGACTGCTTTCCGTACTCGCTTTGGCCACTTTGAGTTTTTGGTGATGTCATTCGGACTCACCAATGCACCATCAATCTTTGTGGATTTGACGCAGCGCGTGCTAAAATCGTATCTGGACAAGTTTGTAATCGTCTTTATGACGATATCCTCATTTATTCTAAAACTCTGAAGGGTCATGAAGAACATCTGAGGTTAGTATTGGAAACTTTGCGTGAGCATCAAATTTATGCCAAGTTCTCCAAATGCGAGTTCTAGCTTAACTCCATTGCATTTTTGGGGCACGTAGTCGATGCTCAGGGCATTTAGGTAGATCGGAGTAAAGTAAGAGCTATTTAGGACTGGGCTCAACCTAAGTCTGTCACCGATATTAGAAGTTTCCTGGGATTAGCAGGATACTATAGGAAGTTTCTTAAGGGCTTTTCCCAGATTGCTTCACCGTTGACTAAACTGACTCAAAAGGTCATTCCGTTCATTTGGAGTCCAGAGTGCAAGGAAGCATTTCAAACTCTAAAGGACGCTCTTTCTACCGCTCCAGTTCTTGTTCTACCTAAAGAAGGTTTGAACTATCAGGTATATACCGATGCCTCTGGGATCGGTCTAGGTTGTGTTTTAATGCAAGAGGGTAAGGTAATTGCTTACGCCTCTCGTCAATTAAAACCCCACGAACGAAATTATCCAGTTCATAATCTTGAACTTGCAGCCGTAATATTTGCCTTGAAAATATGGCGTCACTATCTGTACAGAGTGCAATGTTCAATTTTCACTGATCATCAAAGTTTGAAGTATATCTTCACCCAAAGAGAATTGAATTGCCGCCAGAGAAGATGGTTGGAGCTCATCAGTGATTATGATCTCAGTATCCAATATCATCCAGGAAAAGCTAATGTAGTGGCCGATGCTCTTAGTCGTCGTGCTACTTTAACCTCTATGATTGCCTCCAGTTTCTTAGAACCTGAATTTTGTAAGCTCGAGATTTCTCCGGTAAGTGGCGATATGTTGAGTTCGCTATTAGCAAATATTAATGTGGAATTCACTTTCCACTGAGATGTCTCTATCTCGCAAACCAAAGATGATGAGTATCTGAAATTTAAAGTAGATATTGAAGGTGGTTTTCATCAGGATTTGCAGTTGCAGAATGGTGTTGTTTATCAAGGTAATCGATTGTGGATTCCTAAGTCCATGCATCAAGAGGTTTTAGTCGAAGGCCATAATTCTGGGTATCACATTCACCCAGGCAGTACTAAGATGTACCAAGATTTGAAGCAATCATTTTGGTGGCCAGGTATGAAGAAAGATGTAGCTGACTTTGTGGCCAAGTGTCATGCCTATAATTTAGTAAAGGCTGAACACCAAAGACCTGGTGGCCTTCTGCATTCATTGGATATCCCTGAATGGAAATGGTTTGATATATCTATGGATTTCATTATGGGGTTGCCTCGTGCAAAATTGGGTGCTGATGCAATCTGGGTGATAGTGGACCGCTTAACCAAATCAGCACATTTTCTCCCAATCCGTTAAACTGATTATGTAGAAAAGTTAGAAAAACTCTACATCAAGGAAATTGTCAGATTGCATGGGATTTCAAAGTCAATTGTATCAGATAGAGATAGTAGGTTTACTTCCAAGTTTTGGCAAGCTGTGCATCAAGATCTGGGTATGACTCTAGCCATGAGTACAGCTTTTCATCCTCAAACGGATGGTCAAACTGAGAGGGTAAATCAAGTTCTAGAAGATTTGCTTAGGCTCTGTATTCTTGATTTTGCTGGTTCCTGGGAATATCATATTCCATTAGTGGAGTTTGCCTACAACAACAGTTTTTAAGCCAGTATTAAGATGGCCCCTTATGAAGCATTGTATGGTAGAAAATGTAGTACTCCGCTAGCTTGGTCAGGAATAGGAAGCGTTCAGCTTTTTGGTTCAGAATTAGTTGAAGAAACCAGTAATAAGATCAAATTAATTCAACAGAGAATTCGTTCAGCTCAAGATCGTCAAAGCAAGTATCATGATTCTCACCACCATCTCCTAGAATTCAATGTGGGAGATTCTGCTTATCTAAAAGTCAGTCCAATGAAAGGCATCTTCAGATTTGGCGTAGCTGGGAAGCTCAGTCCCCGCTATGTTGGACCTTTCAAAGTATTGGCCAACCTGATGGCTTTACAGCTGTTCATAACGTATTTCATGTATCATCATTGAGAAGATGTCTTCGGGACCCTTCTCATCTCGTTCAACTTCCAGCAGTAGAGATTCAATCCGATCTTTCGTATGTCGAAGAACCTATCAGAATCTTAGCTCATGATCAGAAACAGCTAAGGAATCGTTCAATTCCTATGGTTAAAATTCAGTGGAAGAATCGCTCGTTATAAGAATCTACTTGGGAGAAAGAGGTGGATATGCGCAATAAATATCCCCAGCTCTTTGTAAACTCAGGTACTATTCTTCTCTTTTATATCAATTGTATTTAAACTCGTATCATCTCAGTAGAATAATTCTTCACTTAGGTGATGTCAGGGACGGCATCGTTCTTAAGTGAGGGAGTCTGTAACAATCATAAGTTGTTACCCTAGCTAGACCTAGATTAATTAAGCTGAACCACTTGATTTTGATTCCATTGGATTCAATAGGTCATTTAAACCTAACCCTAGAAGTTTGGAATCAATCGGAGCTAAAATGAGAAATTTGGTACTTTTAGTTATTTTTAAGCCCTAGAAAATACCTAAATTATTTTGATCTCCAAATTAAAGTCTGATTTTATTTTTGAATTTCTCATATCATAATTAGCTAAGGGTGAATTTTTAGGAATTTTTAGAGCTCATTTGGTCATAAATTAGATCTATAAATTTAATAAGAATTAATATGATAATTAAATTGAATTATATTAATTAATTTAATTATTTAATTAAAATTTAAGGTTAGGATTCGTTGTCGGGACTGCGGTAGATCTGTTGCGGGGTCTCGACAGCGGCGCATATCTATGGACCCGTAGGATGGCTAGCACGCATCTTGGCGTGGTTCGTTCGACGGCGCGATCCATCCCGCGCCGTGATCAGATCGTAGCCGCTCGATCGATAGCCTGATCCAATGGCCTCCCATGCCCTGCCCTAAGTAGCTCGAATCATGCGTTGGATCATTTTAGTTTGATCCAACGGGCGATCTGCGTTCTCGATCGACCGTTGTTAATCAAGAGATTTGGGCCACCCAGTCGTAACTGAAGACCCATCGAACGGCGGCGTCTTACCTGTCGCTATTCATCATTGTCCTGGGCGCGTCTCCTCTGGAAACTCTTAACAGGATTTGAATGTCCTGCCCTTGTGGCAGTACGGGGATGGAATCTTGTCCCCCACGATCTCATTCACACCCTAATCGCCATAGCCGGGTTACTCTTCCGGAATTGCCCCGCTCCATTCGGAGCCCCAATCGGCAACCATGTGCCGAAGCTGCTGGCCCGATCCTGGCCCTGGAAGCTCGCCTTTGAGCTATAAATAACCCTCGAATATCGACAGATCAATGTTTGCTTCTGGCTTCATCTTCCTCAAGCTTCCTGTGCCACTCCAGTCCAGGCTCTCTGACCCTCGGTTTAGCGATCTGTCCAGCTACTAGTGGAGCCCGATTCGATCATCATCCGCTGATAGTGTGTGTGGTTTGACGTTCAAACCCTTAGGTACCTGTTTGGAGCTTAGCTGTCCCAGGGTCTTCTGCCGTGCTCTATTCGTCCATCTTCAGGTACAGCCCATTCTTCTCATTCTCTCTGTCGAGCTGGATTTAGCTTGACTCACCTCCTCTCTAGCCTAGATGCGGTGTTAGGACCCCTCCTTAGTCCCTAGCAGTCGTTCAGGACTTCTAGTGAGCCCTGGCAGTGCGCCAGACGGCATAAGCACTGTCTGGAAGCACACTGCCAGTCGAGCCAATTCGCTCGAATGCGGCCTCCTCTCGAGCGATTTAGCCCTCTGTTTAGTATCGAAACTCCTCGGCAATAATTGTAGACAGGTATCGAGGGTTAGGTTCGACCAGATCGATCGTTTCGACTAGACTCGATCGATCCAGTCGAAGCTCTCATTGGAGGAATACGACGAGTAGCACCCCAGGGATCTAAACCACCTCAAGACCTCCCGTTTCGCTCTATCGCTTCCCCATCGATCCCTGAACGTGTAGGGATCAAGATAGCTGTGACCCGTGGACTCTGTGAGGAGAATTCACTCCTCACAAGTGCGCCTTCTGGGAAGTCTCGACCGAGTAGCACTCCATCGATTCGGCGCCTCCCAATTAAGGATTCTTAGCTTAATCGGTGCGTCTAGGGTCAGGGATCGTGTAGCCGTTGAAATCGAGGTGTGGCGTGGCCGGAGCGCGGAGAATTTGGCGCTGGAAGCTGGCCCTAGGGTTCGGGCTGCGGGTGCGTGCGAGAGGAAGAAGACGGTGATTTTGGGTCGGGCCGACCTCGACCCCGACCTGCACATTTTGGGAATGGGCCGACAGAAAATAAAAGGATTTTTGGAATTAAAATCCTTAAGGAAATTAAATTATAAATAGATTCATATAGTTTTAATTTAAATAAATATTTAGAATAAATTAATTTATTAACTTTGGCTATACTGATCCAAATGGTATGACCAAATATACCATTCGAACCAAAAAAATTCAAGGAATCTAAATATAAAATAAAAGCACAGATCCAATGGTTGGATTTAAAAATATTTGCTAATCTTCTTACTATCCGTAATTAAATCATATAAATAATTTAAATATCTAATTAATGAGATTAAGGGCTCTGATTGCTCCTTGTACCCTAAGGAACAAGATCAGACCCTTAAGTTTAGTTTTGGATAATAATTTTTCTTAATCGCCCCTTAATCACCTTAATTAATGACTAGTGAGTTTAACCCTAATTAAGCATTTGATTTGGGTGGGGATTGTTCCTGATGTCATGTTAGGTCTATTAGAACCTAAGTGCAAGGTTGGATTGCCCTGGAGTGCCATAATTTTACTAATCACCCTAATTGGCTTAAATAAGTAATTAGTGCTAACTAAGATTAATTAGGTCATCAAAACATAATATAAGTGTGTTTCTCACTTCACTAATCAATATGAAACACATTAAAATAGATTAGATCTAACTTGGGTGACTAAATCCTAAAATCCTAATTTTACCCTTAAGAGGGGCATTTTTGTCATTTTGACCAAAATAGGTCTAAATGCTCCTTACACCATCAGTGAGGTGAGGCGAGTCAAATCCCCAAGCTTTCATAGCCTGGGGTGCAGCCGATTGCTGGGTCCTTACTCGGACACAGCCATGGCTCGGCTGCTAGCTCAATCGATCAGAGCTAGCTCAAACCCTGATGACAATCACAACTGGTTTCCTAAGTGGCTAAGGCTAGTTAGACGCATCCAGAGGCTCAATCTAGAGGTAAGAATGGAAATTGAACTTATGAAATTCAGTGGAAAAGCTGTACTTGAAGATGGTGTTGCAGGCTTGGCCGAGAGGAACTGAGGGGCTTCTGAGCTTGCCAAGTAGTAGACGTAGGTTCGCAGGGAGTCTGAACACCAGATGGACCGTCTATCCACAGTTCCAAGCTTCGCGAATGCTGAAAATTGCCGAGAGTGATGGGAGATCCAGGGGACATCAGATGGACAATTGAGGATTCACAGTGAGCAAAGAAACTCACTGTGAGGTCCTGGATGCATTTATAGGTCTAAGGGAGGTCTGTGGGTGGATGCCAGAGCTCGAGAATGGAGGAAGGCTCAGGCCGATGGGAAGGCTTGGTTCGAACGGCCATGGGCAAATTGGGGAGACTACTACCTACAGACGATCACGCCGAGGGTAGAAGAGGAAGAACTGGTCTTTCCCATACTGCCACGGGGGCTGGAAGGTTCCTGGTTATCGGGGGGGGGGGGGGGGGGGGGGGGGGAGCAGACACAGATGGGGCGAGGCAAGAGAGATGATCCATAATGCTCAGACTCTTGCCTGCCGTCTGATGGATTGACTGTTGCGATTGGAAGTCTCTGATGGATTGCTTAAGCGGGACGGATGATAGCGGTCAGATGCACACGATGGATCTGATGCCTAGGATTAGATCCTAACCCGGAGGAGATCCCGCCGTTGGATGGATTGTGCTAGGATGCGTGCTAACGCATGCATTGGTTGGATTGCACGCGCCGCTGTCGGGACACCGCAATGGATCTGCCGCGGTCCCGATAGCAAATCCCATATATTAAAATTGTATATATATATATATAATTTAATTAATATTAAATTATTAAATAATTAACTTAGATCCTAATTAATCATATAAATCTAATTTAGAATTAAATGATCTCCAAAAATTCTCAAAAATTCACCCTTAGCTAATTAGGGCATGAGAAATTCAAAAATGAAATGAGATTTTAATTTGTAGATCAAATTAATTTAGGTATTTTACAGGGTTTAAAAATAGGCAATAAATACCAAAATTCTCAATGAAGCTCCGATTGATTTCAAACTTTTAGCATTAGATTTAAATGACCCATTGAGTCTAATGGAATCAAAATTGAAACTTGGTTTAGTTTAATTAATCTGAACTTAGCTATGGTAATAACTAGGATTGTTACATAAGGTTCGGTTGATCCATACCACCTCTCTTGGGGCTTCGGGTCTCTGCCGATGCGTCTGGCCATGGTGAAGGTGTAGCGATCTTTAGCCTGTCATGCCATGGTCAGGATGCATTCATTGGGATGAGGAATCGGGGACAAAGCCACTGTGCGGGTCGGGTCGACCCATGACCTGCACGGTGAGACTATCCTGGGTCTCTTGGGCCCCGACCGACCCTTGTAGTTTGGTTGTTGGGCCGGACCCGTTTTAATAAATCTGATTAATTAGATTTATTTTTCTTAAGGAAAATAATTTAATTAATCCAATCATAAGGAAATTTAATTAGAAAAATACAAATTAAATTAATGTGATAACTTTTGATCTACTGGTTCAAATCCTAAGATATTATATACCAAACTGATTAGAAAATCATGAAGAATTTGAATATAAAATAATATTAAACTCTTAATAGTTGGATTTTCTTGATTAGCCTAATTATTGCTAAACTTAATTAGTGTTGTTTAGCATGCATACTTAGCCAAATTGCATGATTTAGGTGCCATTATGTTTCCTATTCTTTGTAGAAAATATGTGCTAAGTAATTTAATTTTTTGATTTATGTACTCTTAGTTATGCCTAAATCTTATAAATGCATGATTAGTAAAAATTAGAGTTTTTGATTATCAAGATTTTTAAAACTCAGTCTCTGATTATTCACATGAATAAACAGAATGCAAATGCCAAGTTTCATGAATTTCTAAGGGTTGGATTTGTAATTAAGTGCTAATCAATATATATTGATTTAGGGTTTGATTAGCTCTAATTACCCTCTGATTTCTGTAAATTTCAATTATTATGCTTTTATAACAGTAGCATGAAAGTAAATACACCCTTTTATGCAACTTCAATTTTAATTTCATGAAATAATAATTAAACCCTTTTAACCTTAAGAAATCTTAAGATATTAATCAAGTAGTTAGTACTTGATCTAGATCTTGGGTTGCCATCAATAATACACCTCCAATCTATCTAATTTGCCATTGATCTATAAAGAAAAAATTAATCTTAATTGGGGTAAAATTAGGGGTCAAACCCTAGTTAATCGGATTAAGATTCAAATCCTTAATCATTTAATCAAATGACTTGATTGTAAGATAATTCAATTGATATTATTCCAATAGTGCATCTAATTTAGTATTGATCTTAAATCATTGAATTAGAAGTGCTAAGATTAATAATGAAGTTATGTGATTGAATTATCTGAATCTAAGCTTTAGATATTTGATTTTCTCTTATATAAGTGTGATGACCCCAATATTGAGTAATAACTAAACTCGACATTCATACGTCACCACAACACCTAATACTGGATTAGAAAGAAGCTAACCCAAATCATTAGATGATCTGCTTGGCCAAGGATTTAAATGAGGGTCTTAAGTTAAGATGGGAGAATACATGGAAAGAAATGGGAAAATGTATGTGGTACATATGATGAATATGAATTAAGAAAGTATGTGTATGAAGAAATTACATTTACAAATATGGAGATGATAATGATATACTCATACAATATGAGTGTACATTATGAGATATATATATAAATCAATTTAATCTTATGATCTTTCCTAAATAATCCAACAGTAGAAGGAATTTAACAACTTAAAACTAACGTTAAGTCAATCTATTACATGGGATTGTGTATTTCCAATTCTAATAAAAGGCTTATGTGAGAAAAACATATGAAGCAATTTTCTATCATTGGATACACACATCCTACACCATTTATAAAATTTAAAAAATAAAAAATTAATAGCTAAATTCTAGATAAATATGCAACTAAGTTCCAAATATATATGCACTAAGTTCCAAATAGGAATGCAACTACATTTTTTTTATTTAAGTATCTTGTCATATATATATATATATATATATATATATATATATATATATATATATATATATATCCATATCCATTTATCCCAAATCAAACATTTAAGCAAATATTTAAACTCCAACATTATGATGACCCCAATATTGAGTAATAATTAATCTCAATATTGATAGATCACCACAACAACTAATACTAGACTAAAAGGAAACTAATCTAAATTATTAGGTGCTGTGTTTGGCCAGGGATTCATAAGAGGGTTTTAAATTAAGATGGGAAGAATTTTGTGAAGCTATACATGATATACATAGGATGAATATATGAATTGAGAATGTATGTGCATAAAAAAAGAATTCATACTCTAATTTGGAGATAATAATAATATGCATATATAGTAAGAATGTACAATATGAGTTGCATGTATAAATTAATTAATACTTCTGATCTTTCCAAATAATTTGTAAAAGTTTTGGCATAACTTCTACTATATTTGATCAAAAGAACACCTATAACATCAGCATATAAGTCTTCCATTCAATTGGAAGATTTATTAAAAGGATTAACAATCTAAAATTAATATAAAGTGAATCCGTTACATGGGATTACTTATTTCCAATTCTAATAATTTGAAGCGAGAAAAAAATATATGAAGCAATTTTCTACCATGCAGTATATACATCCTATATCATTTACAACATTTAAAAATATGGAATTAACAGCTAAGTTCCAGATAGATATGCAACTAAGTTCCAAATAGGTGTGCAACTACATTTTTATTTAAGTATACATTCATATATAGGCTACATCAACTAATAACCCTTATATATTTAAATATGAAAGTTTTATTCATGCACAATGTCTTATATAAATGATTCAAATGAATAAGACTCAAAGCTAAGCAAGCATTCATGGAAAAAATTCAATAATTGCAACTAAGTGATATCCAAAGTTATCTAATTTTGATGATCTACTTAATGATTAGAGCTAATTAAGATAACTATGAGATATTGATCTCAAATTAATTATGAGTAACAGTAGTAATTGGGGTTTTGAAAATAGCAGCTTCATTTCATTTTATGAGATGATAAAATGATTTATAAGTATAACAATATAATTAAAATATAGTTCTATTCTTATTCTAAACCATAAGATTGAAACAGACTAATTAAATCAAGGCTTAGGAAATTAGTTAGGAAAAGGTATGTTAAGTAAACACTACGACGAGGAAGCTAAAAGTTAAGGTTCTACACACTGAACACATCTAACTAGGTTAAATTAGAAAAATCTAATCAAATTGACACTTAATCTAGCTAGGTTAAAGAAATAGGAAAGGTTTAAAGAAAAAAAGAAAGAAAGCTTTGAAACTAAAACTATATGTTTTTATAAGTTGAAGGTTATGGAAATCAATAGGATTCCTAAACTATTCTAACAAATTTAGGACTCCTAACACAAGTTTTTAAAGGACTTAAGAACTAGGGTGGGTTGAACTAAGCTCTAACCTAATTACTTAAGATTATGACTAAGAAGATCATAACCTACACTAAACAAGCATTAAGGTTAAACACACTTAATAGATATAACATCTAGTTCTAAAGGATCACCTACAATTTAAGGTGTAATCAATCCTATAGGCCTTATCCTAAGGTTGAAAGATGAATCAAATAAATTTGCAAAAGACTCATACAATTAAATTATGAGAACTAAGCTCAAAATAATTAATAAATCCATACTTTATATCCTAAATAAAGGAAAATTTCATTCATTTTCATATTGAAACTGCTTCCTTAATCAAATTTTGCCTACTTTTTAGGAAATAATGCTTACCCAGCAAAGTCTGAACAATTCTTGACAATTTTTTAATATTTCTGGAAGAAATCCGCTGCAGCGCACTGCAGCGAACCAACTTGCGGGATTCTGGCACCATAGCGCGCTGCAGTGGACCAACTTGTGAAGCTTTGGCGCTATAGCGCGCTGCAGTAGACCAACTTGCAGGATTGTGGCGCCATAGCGCGCTACAGCAGACCAACTTGCAAAGCTCTGGAGCTATAGCACGCTGCAGCGGATCAACTAGCAAAATTCTGGCATTATAGCGCGCTGCAGCAGACCAATTGGCAAAATTCTGGCACCACAGCGGATCAACTGGTGAAATTTTGTCTTTACATGTGCATTAAATGAGGCTGGGACAAGACCCCCAATCTGCCCCTTGCTCCCAGCCATCATTCCTTCTGTAGCAATTTATTTTTTAATGGAGAAGTGATATAAAGACTAAAGAATGGAAAAGTAGAGGTCACTTCACCCCTCAAGTTTTATTTGAAATGATGACAGCAGATTTTATAAGAAGGAAATGCAGAATTTGAAAAGAAAGGAAAAGGAAGGCAGCCCCTCTATAAATTCAGCTCTTCTTCACTTAAGAAGAGTTCCCAACTTGGCTCACTAACATCCTAAGTAAGGAGAGGGTTGCATATAAGAGAAGGAGAACTCTCTAAGGGTGGAAGAACTCCTCTTGCTAAGGAGAAGAAGGAAGAAAGGCAGCACTACGGACCTAGAAGACGCAACCACGAGCAAGAAGAGGAGAAGTCCGGAGAACTTCTTCAAAGGAACGTTCCTAGTATTCTCTAAACTCTTGTCTTGTGTTGTTCTTAGTTGATCATGAAAGGGTCTTTATCCATGTATATGTTCTTCTTCATCTCTTATGTAATGGAGAGCTAAACCTTCCTTGGGGAGGATTGGAGCAATCCTACGTGAATTGAAAGATACTATGATGTATGAAAATTTCCTCAAGCTTTAATAAAATTTGTTAATTAAATGACTTGTTAAAGAAATGCAAAGGACTATTGTGGACTTGAATATGGACCAAATGACAAGGGACTAAATTCCATCAAGACTAATAAGTCTTGTGCTCTATAGCTCATCTTTAGTTTGGAGCTACACACATGAGTGCATGAGAGCTTAGAACTATATGAGAAAGTTATTGAGCCTAGTGCACCTTGATCTATGCTCAACTAAGGAATTGAAGCGTGTGAGCTAAGACACACTAAATACGCTCCATTGCTTAGCACACGTGAAGGGATGGAGTGGAATATTTGAGTGCTTATGAACGAGGTGACATAGTCATTAAGCCCAAATGAATTCACTCCCTTATCTAAATTATGCATGACGTATGTGAAGCTCTTAGTGAAATCAATGCTTGTAAGATATTAAATGAATAACCCTCATTTTTATAATCAATAATCTAAAATCTTATAATAGTCTTTGTGCTGAAATAGAACCGACTGTGTGTTCATTTCAAGCACAAGATTTGAACTTGTAAATCTTGGAGTTAAACTCTAAGAAGGACAATGCGCACTTGATTAAAAAGTAAGGAGAAGTGAAATGCTTGAAGAATCATCATACATAAGTCATCTAGCATATCATGTGGGAGAGACCCAACTATCATCTTTTTTTATCATAGTTATCTTCTACCAAGAATTGTTGTGCTTGTTTAAAAACCAATTCAACAAAATATGTTTAGTTTAAACATTTTTGAAAGTAGATATACCTTAGTAACAAAACACCTAATTCTCTGAGGATGATAAATCTCGGAACTCACATTCCAAATTATTTCTTCAGACCACATACACTTGCGTACAAGCGCAGACGTAGTTATAGTCTGTCAAGTTTTTGGCATCATTGCCGGGGAATTGGTACTAGTTTTGTATTAAGGAGAATCTATCAGTAGTCGGTGATTTAAGCAAATCCTTGCATATAATTTTAATTTTTGATTTTGTAATTATAGGTGCTAACCATTTACTTTTTTTTTTTTTTTTTTTAATTTGCTGAATCTTTAAACGTTATTGCTATATTTATTCTTGATAGCTTAATTTTTGTCGTGCATGAATAGAAGAGTTTGCATTGAATATCTTTTTGATCCAAAAATTGAGGGAACCTATTTGTAGGCTAGAAGAGAACAAAACATTTCGTGAACTCAACAAGTCGCTCTGGAAAATTTTAATAAAAATCTTGGAGAGCTTTTAGGAGAGCCAAGGGGAAGAGCACTAAGAGACTATGCACTACCCACTGTTAGGGGAATCCCCCATGCTATTGTAAGCCCTAATATTGAAGCTAACAACTTTGAGATCAAACCTTTTATGATGAGTATGGTTCAAAATAATAAGTTTGGGGGATTAGCCACTGAAGATCCTAACTCACACATGTCAACCTTCCTTGAAATTTATGACACCTTCAGATTTAACAGCATCTCTGAAGATGCAGTTAAATTAAGACTTTTTCCATTCTCATTAAGAGATAGAGCCAAAAGTTGGCTCAGCTCTCTCCCGAGCAACTTAACCCGGACTTGGGATGATTTAGCTAAGAAATTCTTTAGCTAAATATTTCCCTCCAACGAAAACTGCTCGGCTGAGAATTGAGATAACCAACTTCACTCAATTAGAAGGTGAGACACTTTACGATGGATAGGATCATTTTAAGGAGTCCTTAAGGCGATGCCCACATCATGAGTTTCTTTTATGGATGCAAGTTCAAACCTTTTACAATTGTTTGAACGCTCCAACAAGGACTCTCATCGATGCGGCCACCGGAGGCTCGATTAGCAGTAAAACCCATGAAGAGACTTATGACCTCTTAGAAGAAATGGCGAACGATACTTTCCAATGGCCTCTCCAGAGGAATGATTACCTTAATAAAAATGAATGTAACTCACTCGAAAATTCACAACAAATTCTTGAGCTCCAAAACCAAATCTCTCAACTAAATAAAAAGTAAGAATATGGGTATGTAAATTCTTGTCAGGAGGAAGATTGTGAGTTAAGAAATGTCAATGGAATCTTGAATCATGGAAAAAGTAGAGAAAGATTGGAAAACTCATTTATTGAATTTAGAATCTCCACAACTGAATTCATGAATAAAACTGATGCCACGCTAAATAGGCACAAGCACACCCTTTTAAGGCAAGAGGTGTCAGTGAAAAGAATAGAACAAAAGCTAAAAGATTATGAAATAGTTAGAGAAATCAACATTAGTAGGAGTCATTGGGGAGTATGAAAAGGAGTCAGGGAACTCTATAACCCTAAGAAGTGGGAAAATGACAAAACCGGTTGTGAGAGAGGAGAATCATAAAAACATAATGACAACTGGAGAGAAAAAGGGGAATGAAAAAGAAATAATCAGAAATGAGAGGAATGATGTAAGAGAGTTATAAAAGGATCAACCTGGAGACTAACTTAAAGTGACCCCTAATATCCCATATCCTCAGTGAATGGCTAAGGAGAAACTTGATATCCAATACCACAAATTTTTAGAAATATTTAACACTCTTCAAATAAACATCTCTTTCGCTGAAGCTTTAGAGCAAATGCTGAGTTATGCCAAGTTTATGAAAGACATCCTTTCCAAGAAATGAAAGATTTATGTAAAAGAGACTGTTACATTAACAGAAGAATATAGTGCAATCCTTCAGAGGAAGATTCCTATTAAGAAGAAGGATCTTGGCAGTTTCACTATCCTTTGCACTATTGGAAGCTAATCATTCCAAAAAGCCCTTTGTGATCTAGGTGCATCCATAAATTTGATGCCATTTTATATATTTAAGAAGTTAGAAATTGATCATTTAAAACCCACCTCTGTTCTCCTCTAATTTGTTGATAGATCCATAAAAACCCCCTTAGGAATTGTGAAAAATGTGCTTGTAAAGGTTGATAAATTCATCTTCCCTACTGATTTCATAATCTTTGATATGGAAGATGAAAATCAAGAAATTCCCATTATCCTTGGTAGACCATTCTTAGCCATTGGAAGAACTTTGATTGATGTTGATAAAGGGGAATTGAGGTTGCGATATGGGGGTGAGGAGGTGAAATTTCATGTGAATGATTATATGAGGCACCGATCTAAGCCCAATGAATATTGTTGGAGAATCAATTTAATAGAAGAAGCTAGGTTAATGGGATATGTGGAAGAAGAGGGAATGCTAGCAAAGGAGGAAGATGAGGATCCCACTGACAAGGAAGCGATTAAGGAGAGGAAAATAATTCAGCCTTCTATAATTCGCCCTCCAGAATTAGAATTAAAACCTCTTCTCTCGTACTTAAAATACACTTATATAGGGGAAAATGAATCTCTTCCTGTGATAATCTCCTCCTTGTTAACTCAGCATAAAGAGAATCTTTTATGCAAGGTTTTAAAAGAGCACAATAGAGCAATTGGATGGAGTATAGCTGATCTGAAGGGGGTTAGTCCAACTCTTTGTATGCACCGTATCCTTTTAGAAGATAACTCCACTCCATCAATTGAGCCTCAGTGGCAATTAAACCCTAACATAAAAGAAGTAGTTCACAAAGAAATTATTAAACTCTTAGATGCTAGAATCATTTTCCCCATCTTTGATAGTCCTTGGGTGAGTTCTAAACTTGTGGTTCCCAAAAAGAGTGGGATGATAGTTGTTCTCAATGAAAGCAATGAACTGATCCCCACTAGAATGTTGACCGGATGGAGAGTGTGCATTGATGATAGGAGATTAAATAAAGCCACTCATAAGGACCACTATCCCCTCCCATTTATTGACCAAATACTTGATAGATTAGCAGGAAATCCCTATTTTTATTTTCTTGATGGGTATTCAGGGTATAATCAAATCTTAATTTCACCTGAAGACCAAGAGAAAACAACTTTCACCTGCCCCTTTGGGATATTTGCCTTTAGAATAATGCCCTTTGGATTGTGCAATGCCCCAACTACTTTCCAACGTTATATGATGGCTATTTTTTCTGATATGATAGGGGACTTTTTTGGAAATTTTTATGGATGATTTTTCTGTTGTCAGGAGCTCTTTCGATCATTGCTTAATCAATCTGAGAAAAGTTTTAAAAAGGTGTGAAGAATCAAATTTAATCTTAAATTGGGAAAAATGTCATTTCATGGTGGAAGAAGGTATTATCCGTGGTCATATAATCTCTAGGAGAGGGATATAAGTTGATAAGGCCAAGGTTGAGGTAATTGAAAAACTTCCCCCTCCCATTAATGTGAAGGGAATTAGAAGCATCCTTGGACGTGCAGAGTTTTACAGAAGATTTAGCAAGGATTTCTCCAACATAAGTTTGCTGCTTTGTAGGCTACTAGAAAGGATATTGAGTTCAAATTTGATGAAAATTGTTTAAAAGGTTTCAACGCTATTAAAACTGCTTTGATCTCTACTCCAATAATTTCTACTCCAAATTGGGATTCCCCATTTGAAATTATGTGTGATGCAAGTGACCTTGCAGTTGGTGCTGTCCTTAGGCAGTGAAAGGAACGGACCTTCTATTTAATTTACTATGCTAGTAAGCTCGTTGACGATGCTCAAAGAAATTATGCTACCACAGAAAAGGAACTCCTAGCTATCATCTTTGCCTTCACTAAATTCAAGTCATAGCTCATTGGGTCTAAAACTATTGCTTACATTGATCATGCAACTATTAAGTATCTCCATCAAAAGAAAGAAGCAAAACCTTGCTGGATATGTTGGGTGCTGCTCTTGTAAGAATTTGATCTAGAAATTCGGGATAAGAAAGGGAGTGAGAATGTGCTAGAAGATCATTTATCTAGATTGACCATCCTTGATAGTGATAATTTGATCGAAATTAGTGAATGATTCCTCGATGAGAAGCTATACGCTATTGCTTCTAATCACTCTCCTTGGTTTACTGACTTTGCAAATTATCTTGCAGGAGTCATACCAAAAGACATGAACTACCAATAAAGAAAGAAATTCTTTGCTGACATTAAAAATTACTTTTGGTATGATCCATTTTTGTACAAATGTTGCAATGATCAACTCCTAAGGAGATGTGTTCTTGACTCCAAAATTAGAAATATTCTCTATAATTGCCACACATCTCCTTATGGAGGACACCATGGGATTGAGCGAACGGCAGCAAAGGTACTTCAATCCGGATTCTTTTTGTCCCACCTGTTCAAAAATGCTGCTGACTTTGTCAAAAGTTGTGATAAGTGCTAAAGAATCAGAAACTTAAGCAAAAGGGCGAGCTCCCTTTGAATGGAATTTTTGAAGTAGAGTTATTTGACGTGTGGGTAATTGATTTAATGGGCCCATTTCCCTTATCCCAAACCAATATGTATATTCTTGTTGTGGTGGAATATGTGTCCAAGTGGGTTGAGGTGTTAGCATGTGTGAACAATAATGCTAAAATTATTATTAAATTTCTCAAGGAGCACATGCTAGCTAGATTTGGGACACCCAGATTCCTAATCAGTGATGGGAGAAAACATTTCTATAATAGGCAGTTAGAGAGTGTCCTAAGAAACTATGGGGTAAGACATAAGGTGGGAACCCCTTACCACCCTTAAACTAGTAGGCAAGTTGAAGTCTCAAATAGGAAACTTAAGCAAATTTTAGAGAAAACTGTAAATCAAAATAAAAAGGATTGGACTTAAAAGCTTCAAGATGCCTTGTGGGCATATAGAACTACCTTTAAAACCCCTTTAGGAATGTCTCCTTATAAGCTCATTTATGGTGAATCATGTCATCTTCCGGTATAATTGGAGCACCGTGCCTTTTGGGCAATTAAAATATTGAACATTGACTCCCAAAAAGTAGGTGCACGGAGAATGCTGCAATTAAATGAGCTTAATGAGTTCAGATTTAATGCCTATGATAGCGTAAAATTATATAAAGAGAAAACAAAAAAATGGCATGATAAGCTAATCAAGCCAAAACATTTTCAACCTGGAATAAGAGTATTGCTTTTCAGCTCAAGATTAAGATTATTTCTAAGAAAATTGAAGTCAAGATGGATAGAACAATTTATTATCACTAAAGTTTTCCCTCATGGAGCAGTTGAAGTCGCTTCAAATGATAGTACTTTTAAGGTATATGCAAATTATTTAGAGCTGTACTTGGAAGAAAATATTCATAAGAAAAGGGAGGATGGACCCTTCAGGACCTCCCGGATGAAGGCATCACATAAGAGATCCTACACGTGTCAGGTTGAGATGTTAAAACAAGCGCTTATTGGGAGGCAACCAAAGAATCTATTTTTATTTTGAAGAATTAAATTATGGATTATCATAGTCCCAAAATCTTTCTATAATTTGCAAATGATAAATTTTTCTGAATTTTTCAAGTATGGAAGTCACAAAAATATAAATGAAGAAACTGATTTTCAACCAAGGGTTGCTTAACAAAAATTGACTAACTCTTTGACACCATTAAATCATCTAAGTAAGGGAATGATTTCAGGTTGTGTCTATTCTCTAAAATTTAAATCAATGTTAAGGACTAAGTGTGGGGGAGGGCTTTAGAATAAAAACTAGTGATTAAGGTGAGTAATCTAAAAGAGTGTGCTAGGCTCCCGTAGGACTTTATGATCACAAGGATTGGAAATTGGGATGAAGAAAAATATCTCTCCCTAAGAATAGAAAAGAAAAAAAAAGGGATGAAGAAAAATATCTCTCCTAAAGAAAAGAATTAAAGAAGGATGATGAAAATCATATCTCTTAAAAATTAAACATCTTTATAATTCATAAGAAGGAGCACATATGCCACAAAACTCTTGATTACTTATTACCTCCCTAGTTCAGTTAGTCCAAGGAACCTTCCCCATTACTGAGCACCAAGCAAAACTACTTATGAATTGAAAATTAGTCTATTAACCTCTATTTATAACCCAGCTTAGAAAAATTTAAATGATGCCAATTGCTCTTATCATTTTAGTTAAGCATGAGCTTTGAAATACAAATCAAACCCTCATTGATATTACTTGTTGACTCTCATACCTAAGAAATAGAAAAATACCATTTTAAGCTTACTCGAGGATGAGCAAGAAATTATGTGTGGAAGTGTGATAAATCCATAATTTATATTCTAAATAAGAAAAAATTTCATTCATTTTCATATTGAAACTGCTTCCTTAATCAAATTTTACCTACTTTTCAAGAAAAAATGCTTGCCCAGCAAAGTATGGACAACTATAGATAATTTCTAAATATTTATAGAAGAAATCTGCTGCAGCGGACCAACTTATGGTATTCTGGCGCCATAGCATACTGCAGCGGACCAACTTGCAAAGCTCTGGCGCTATAGCATGTTGCAGTGGACCAACTTGCGAGATTTTGGCGCCATAGCTCACTGCAGCGGACCAACTTGCGAAGCTCTGGAGCTATAGCGCGCTGGAGCAGATCAACTGGCAAAATTATGGCGCTATAGCGCGTTGCAGCTGATCAACTGACAAAATTCTGGTGCCACAGTGCGCTGCAGTGGCACACCAAAATGTTTTCTAAACAAGTGCATTAAATGAGGTTGGGACAAGACCCCCAACCTGCCCCTTTTCTCCCAGCCATCATTCCTTCTACAACATAATTTTTTTTAATGGAGAATTGATATTTGGAAGTGATCCAAAGATAAAAGAATGGAAAAGTAGAGGTCACTTCATCCCTCAAGTTGCATTTGAAATGATGACAGCAGATTTTTTAAGAAGGAAATGCAAAATTTGAAAAGAAAGGAAGAGGAAAGCAGCCCTTCTTTAAATTCAGCTCTTCTTCACTTAAGAAGGGTTCCCAACTTAGCTCACTGGCATCCTAAGTAAGGAGAGGGCTGCATAAAAGAGAAGGAGAACTCTCCAAGGGTGGAAAAACTCCTCTTGCTAAGGAGAAGAAGGAAGAAAGGCAGCACTACAGACCTAGGAGAAGCAACCACGAGCAAGAAGAGGAGAAGTTCGGAGAACTTCATCAAAGGAACGTTCCTAGTATTCTCTAAGCTCTTGTCTTGTGTTTTTGTTAGTAGATCATGAAAGGGTCTTTATTCATGTATGTGTTTTTCTTCATCTCTTCTGTAATGGAGAGCTAAACCTCTTTTGGGGAGGGTTGGGGCAATCCTATATGAATTGAAAGATACTATGATGTATGAAAATTTCCTCTAGCTTTAATAAAATTTGTGAATTAAATGACTTGTTAAAGAAATGCAAAGGACTATTGTGGACTTGAATGTGGACCAAATGACAAGGGACTAAATGTCATCAAGACTAAAAAGTCTTATGCTTCATAGCTCATATTTAGTTTGGAGCTAGACTCATGAGTGCATGAGAGCTTAGAACTATGTGAGAAAGTTCTTGAGCCTAGTGCACCTTGATCTATGCTCAACTAAGGAATTGAAGCGTGTGAGCTAATACCCACTAAATATGCTCCGTAGCTCAGCACACGTAAAGGGATGGAGTGGAGTCTTTGAGTGCTTATGAGCGAAGTGACATAGTCATTAAGCCCAAATGAAATCACTCAATTATCTAAACTGTGCATAATGCACGTGAAGCTCTTAGTGGAATCAATGCTTGTAAGATATTAAATGATCAACCCTCATTTTTATAATCAGTAATCTAAAATATTATAAGGGCCTTTGTGCTAAAATAGAACCGACTGTGTGTTCATTTCAAGCACAAGATTTGAACTTAGAAATCTTAGAGTTAAACACTAAGAAGGACAGTGTGCACTTAATTAAAAACTAAAGAAAAGTGAAATGCTTGAGGAATCATCATATGTAAGTCATCTAGCATATCATGTGGGAGAGACCCAACTCTCCTCTCATTTTATCATAGTTATCTTCTACCAAGAATTGTTGTGCTTGTTTAAGAACCAACTCAACAAAATATGTATAGTTTAAACATTTTTGAACGTAGATATACCATAGTAACAAAATACCCAATCCTTGAGGATGATAAATCTCGGAACTCACATTCCAAATTATTACTTTAGACTACGTACACTTGTGTGCAAGCACAGACATATTTACAGTCTGTCAATAATCATATCATGGAAAATTGACATTGGAGAAAAATGGTGAAGCAAGTTTTGTTATTCTAGGGCTTTAAACACATATAGCATGAAATTAAGAAACTAAGAAATTATTTAAGTAATACTAATTAAAGAGCCAAAACTTTAAATCACTAATTGTTGTCCAAATGAAATAAAATTCATAAATATGAAATCCTTATTGCATAAGGAGAAGAATGACACTAAGTATGTCAAAATCAGACAACATTGGGATTTTAGGATTTTTGGAACTCCTAATTAGGGTTAAAAAGTGATTAAGAAAGTTAGGGTTCCAATGTTAAGTTTGAATTCATATTATTAATTTACCTATTTTTGTGATCAAAATGACTATTAAAATGTGGCGCCCCACCTAGGTTGTTACATAAAATGTCCAAAATGGATATCAATTGATGAAGATACGTTGCATATAACAATTGATGAAATGATTATTTTAATTATCTCTTTTGTAATAATAATTTAGTAAATTTTTATTATTTAACACATTTCCATTCTCATATTACTATTCTACAAGGTTGAAGATCACAGTAATATTTA
Organism: Gastrodia elata; assembly: GCA_016760335.1. Classification (NCBI taxonomy): domain Eukaryota; kingdom Viridiplantae; phylum Streptophyta; class Magnoliopsida; order Asparagales; family Orchidaceae; genus Gastrodia; species Gastrodia elata. The sequence continues at coordinate 1,551,502 of CM028677.1, read as the reverse complement.
TGATTTACAGGTTTGAAGTTTCATTTAATGAAATTATAATTTAACAGTTAGTTAATAATCTCATTAATATGAAGATAAAATCTATATTTGCATAATTTAAAATCGATCCATTTAAAGATCGCTGAAACTGTAGAATAGATAGAGAGGACAAAAGAGATTTTCTTTTTGAGTTTTATTGAGTCTTAGATATAAACTCATTCAACTATAATTTAATCAAAGCAATGATCGAAATTGAAGTACCCCATTAGAGGTAAGATGTAGAATTAATAGGGATGGTGCTAAATCAGCAAACTCAAGGAATATGGCTTAAAAATCAATGCATAAACGTCATATTTGATGCACTCAAATTCAAATAACTAAAATTCTAAGTAAATAATCACAACCTACTTTACATTTTGTGGTAAATGATAAACTTGAAAGAAACTCAACCCAAGTTAATTAATTTATCAAGGTAAAAGATTCATGACTATGATTCAATTTTCTCTGAGTTAATAAATTTGAAAGCATGATGATCTGAAATTAAAACTACTTTAGGTAGTAGATTATAATAGATCAAAAAATATTGTTTGGAAGACCTTTCTTGAAAAATCAATTTATACCAATTGAATGAGAATTTCTCTCAGAGAAATGCCTTGATTTGTCCACACAATGAAAAGAACGGAAAGGTGTCGGGCTCCACTATTTTTCTTAATTTGTCATCATCACTTAAATAATTAGAAATTGAAACTTGAGTAAAGCACATGTTTTGATTTCATCAAAGGGAAGGTAATTCATATTGAATGGAAGATTATTATAAGGAATTCAATTTTAAAAAGCTAAAATAAACTAATAGGTCAGTCGATTGCATATTAAGCTAAGATTATCTTGATTTAAGGTATCTTAATCATCAAACACAATTAGAATGGTGAACTTATTCAACAAATTCAAGTAGTAAAGTATTTAAAATAATTCAATTATATTGTGTTTTGATTGAAACAAAATATGTAACCAAAATATGTATTAGTAAATGCCATATCAATGATGCAGTGTTACAAATTCAATTTTATACTAGTTAATTAAAATAAAGTTATAATAATGCAGTTAATTCATAATACAAGGCATCTATTTAAACATTGTATGAGATTGCAAGAGAAAGGAGATCTAAATCCATACAGTTCAGATTAAAACAAGGTAGGATAGCACCTAAACAAAGATTAGCTGGGAGGGAGAAATGACTGTAGACTAGCTGGAGGGATGTGGTTGTTGTCGACCTCGAGAGAGAGAAGGCTGACATGCTGCTCTTGGCCTCCAAACAAAAGCAAAGAGACGAGCAGGCGGCTGGACTTTCAACCTCTAGTCAAGAAAGGGAGAGTGGAGCTGACAGGCTGGAGAGCTCATAACCTTTAGCCAAGAGAAGGAAAAGGAGCTGAACCTCATGGCTAGAAGGAGGTATGTCTCATCGAGTGGAGGGAAGGGTTGCAGCCACTTAGACGCTCGACCCGAAAAAAGGAGGAGGGACTGATAGGAGAAGAAGGAAAAGATCAACTATCTTTCCTTGCATCAATCGCCGAAGGGAGGAAGGACCGTTCCTCAAGCTTGGAGGAGGAGCACGCAGCTCTCGGCCACCTGCCGAGAGCAGAGAGATCTCAAGCCTCTTGGCATCCTGCCGAGAGGAAGGAGAGGAGGATGAATGATTTTTAGGTTAGGACTAATTTAGAGAGTTAAATAAAGCCAATCAAATATCTAAAATTTAAATCTAACAACTGAAATTTCCCAAGCTATGATCTGTAGCCATTCAAACTCCAAAAATTACAAACTAGGTACCAAAATGAGGGTCTCGATGAGACGAATGCATGTGTCTAAAATTTAATTAATTTTAATGAGAATTTTATTTATATTAATTTTTAAGTGAAAAACTTTGAAAATTAATTTCTTTAAATCACAAGATTAAAAATTATAGAAGCTTAAAACATAGCATCATTACAGTTTAAACTTCATGAATTTATTTAGGAAAATCCAGGATCCCAAATGCGCTCAAACTTTTGCCATGGGATCCCCTCAATAGGCATTATAAGATGATATTTTTATTAAATTTTTATTTGACTTAAATTGGGATTCTGATTTGACTTAATTTTAGTAGCGCTTGAAATAAAAATAAAATATCCAGGAAATTCAACGACTTTCAAAAATTCCCAAAACATCAATCCTAGCTAATTTGGAGCTGCTGAGTCTAATGGTGGACTTTGTTTTCGATTCTGAGGTCTAAATAAATTAGACATTCTCAGAATTATTAGAAAATTAGGAAATATTAAAAATTGACAAACTATCTCCAATTTGCATGAAAAATTGAAATGGAAGCTCCTAATATTATTATAAGACTAATGGAAAAATATTAGAGTCAATTATGTCACTAATTGATGGGTAACAATATTAAGGGTGTTACAAATACAAGCATAATAAATACAAAACAAATGACTTTAGTTATTACAAACTATATTAAACAAAATTAAAAGCAAAGAAATAAAAGTCTCTCCCTTACATCTAATATAAAGCATGCAATTAAATTATTAAGTAGAAGTAGAAATTTTTTTTTAAGTGCTTGGTCTAGCTCCACTAACCTCCTAGTGCACATGATCTATCGCATTTTAGCATTTAAATGTGATAGGGAAAAGCCAACAAAGAGAAAATATGGTCAGACTAAACAGTCTAAGTATAATTTAAGATTATGCTAAATATTTTATTATTCATTTTGGATATCATAACTAGTTACAATTTAAGTAAGCAAGGGTGCAAAAATGAAAGCATATAAGTATGGAGAAGAAAGTAAGGAAAAGAAAGGAAGTGTAAAGTGAGTAAGAATACTCACATAATTTGACATTTTAGTCTGCAAGTAAAAGTAAGGGTAAAAGCATCCTAGATAGGCTAAAAAAGTACTAAAGTGCATATAAAAATAAATAAAATAAAGTATATATATATATTCAATGAACTTATGTTAAGTAAAAAGAAGAAGACAGTGAAGCATTTAAATGTAATTATAACAATATTTGCTACAATCTAAGTGAACTGTAAACAAGTAAAGTACAATACTAACACATTGAAAATGCAAAGTATGGAAATTGAAGGAAAATCTTAGACTATTAGTCTAAGATTCACATAGTCTAGAACTATGGAAAGTAACATAGCTAAAAGCTATGATGAGTCTTCACAATCAATAAGATTGTAGAAGATCTCACATATTAATTAGTTGAAGTTGTTTTATGAAAGTATTCATTATGTGGGCAAATACAGAATGAAGCTAGGAGTTAAACACATCTATTTAACAAGTAAAGGAAAGCGGGGTCAAAATAAATAACACTCATATTCACCTTTTGAGAATGTGATGTCTCCTTATTACTCCTAATTAGCCTACCCTTGGCTTAACCAATAATATAAACCTACTTTTTAGTGTGAAAGTTTATTCATGCACAATATCTTATATGAATGATTCAAAAAAATAAGGCTCAAAGCTAAGCAAGAATTCAAAGAAAATTTAATAATTTCAACTAAGTGATATCTAATGTTATCTAATTTTAATGATCTATTAATTATTGGAGCTAATTTAGCTCCCAATTGACTTTGAGATATTAATCTTAAGTTAATTATAAGTAATAGTAGTAATTGAGGTTTTAAAACTAATAGTTTCATTTCATTTTTATAAGATGACAAATTAGTTTATAAGAATAACAATACAAATTGAAACTAGTTCTATTCTAGTCCTAAACCATAAGATTTAAACATGCTAACTAAATTAAGGCTTAGGTGATTAATAAGGAAGGATTGAGATTATAAAATTAACATACTTATAGGGAATGGAAGTTAAGGTTCAATTTACTAAAGTTCTCTAGCTAAGTTGTAGTTTGAAGGATCTATCCAAATTAAATACTAATCTAGCTAGGTTAAAGAAAAATGAAAGGCTTAAAGTAGAGGAGTAAATGAATTATAAACTACAAGTTTTATGTTTTCTAAAAAATTAAAGGTTAAAGAAATTAATAGGATTCCTAAACTATTTTAAATGAATTAGGACTCCTATTACTAATTCTTAATAAACTTATGTGAAGACTTAAGGACTATGGTGAAGTGAACTAAGCTCTAGTCTAGTCACTTAAAAGCTAGCCCTAGTTGATTTATAATCTACAACTACACAAGTATTAAGACTAAGTACTCTTAATAGATGTAATAAATAGATCTATGGATCAACTAGAATTCATGTTGTAAATCAATCATAGGGTTTCTATCTTATGGTAAAAATGTGAATCAAGCATTTTGCAATTGATTCAAGTATCTAAATTTTGAGAACTAAGCTCAAACACATGTAATTTAAATTGATATGGGAAGTAATAAATGTAACATGTTTAATATCCTAAGGTTTTAAGTACTTAAAACATACAAATATAAAGAATTAAAATCATCACAATAACACTAAATAAGTAGCTAAAAACCTAAAATTAATAATTATTGTCAAATAGAAATGATATACATATATTTGGAATTCTTATAATATAAGGAGAAAAATAACACTAAGTATGTTAAATTTGGACAATATTGGAAAATTAGGGTTTTCGGGACTCTGAATTAGGGCTAAAAATGATTCAGAAAATTAGGGTTTAAATACTAAATTTAATTTCATATTAATATTTCTCATATTTTTGTGAGTGAAAAGGACTATTTGATCATTTAATTTGGATACTTAATTATCAAATTATGCCACATGCAAGAATTGAAATAAATTTATAATTAATTAAATTAATCTAAAATAATGATTAATAAAATATTTACCAAAACAAAAATTAAATGACTATTTATTAATTTACATATTTTTATGATCAAAATGGTATATAAGTTTGTAACATTTGGATTAATATTTATAAAGTTAAGATTTAATGAGTTTTTAAATTAATTAAACATTAATAAATCAGAACAATCATTTGATACTCTCGGTTTAATTATTAATGAATATTAACATATGAAATAATCAATACACTAGAAAAATTGAAGGCGCTGAGTTCAATGGATGCGATGGCTGACAGCGACTCCGAGAATTGTGTGCCGCCAGACACGCGGCATCTCTTACGAGTGCCGCGTGGCAACGCAGGACTCATGGCCTAATCAATCGAGGCCCGCGGTCGAACCGTCCCGGCTCAGCGGAGGAACCCGACTGCAGTGCACGCAGTCCGCACTGCTTCGTCCCCATGAATACCCAAAGAGACCGAATTAGGGTTTTAGTCCCTGGTCGACTCCGGTAGTCCCCCAGCACGGTCCGCACCTCTCTAAAAAGCCCTTTCCAAGGCCGACTTAGTAAGCCTAAAATTAATACATGGAATCATTGGTGGTGTCGACAAGATCGAACCTTAAGTCTCAAAGAAATGAACCTTGGTATCACCGTCGAATCCAAAAGGAATTACCTGTTGATCAGGCTCGATTGAGCCTGATCAAACCTCAGAATGATTGCTAAAGATGCGAAATAGATTCAGCTACAATTAAATTAGGAGAAAAATAAATAGAGGAGTGCCTGGAGGTGGAAGAAGAATTGAAGTCCAGCGATCCTTTGAAAACCCTAGCTAGCATCACAGACGCTTCCTGCTTCAGCTAGACCCCTCAGCAAATGCCAAAAGTTCTAAGGAATGGAATGGAAGGGTTAATTACACACGAGGAGAAAATCTGGAGGGAATCACTGCACGGTCTGAGCATCGGCAGGCGCATGATCAAGCGAGAGGATGGACACGTACAGGGAATTAATCCTAGCCGTCTATTCGATCGATCGATCGAATGGCTGGATTAGCTTGATCGGACCGGGTCGCTCCCGGACCGTTCGATCCATCAAAGAAAAGGCGCAACGGCCAGGATCCGCGTGGATCGCTGTCCCGTGCACTGGCCTCACGCACGGTATCCGCGCGGTTTTAAATAGTAACCATAAGAATTTTTATTTAATATTTATATTAATTAATTTAAATACTTTATTTAAATAATTAATTATACACATTTTAACACCTAAAATTAAATAACCAAATGCACTCCAAGAAATCTCAAAAATTCACCCTTACTTAATTGAGGGGTGAGGAACTCAAAAATACAATCTAATTTTTGATCGAATGCCAATTTAATTATCTTAATATTTTTGAGCATTTAAATATTATTAAAATATTCGGGAAATATTCGACAACTTCCAAACACTTCCAAAATACGATCCCTAGCTAATTTGGGTGTGGTGAGTCCAATGATGAACTTTGCTTTCAATTTTGAGGTATAAATAAAATAGGCATTCTTAGAATCATCAGAAAACCAGGAAATGTTAAAATTTGCCAAATGATCTCCAAATCGCACGAAAATTGAAATGGAGGCCCCTAATAATATTATGAGACTAATTGAAGAATTCTTATAATAAGACTATTTGCATAAGATGAATAACAAAATTATAATTATTTATAAAATGACCTAATTTGAATAATACCTTTGATTTCATCTCATAATTATAAAATAGAGTGTGATTAGATGGATCTAGCTAACTGAATTAATCACTTTTATCTAAGATAAGAAGTAAGCCCTAAATACTTAACTTAAGTGGTAGAAGAGTGAGATCATAAGGATCTTACTTTAGGAGTGCTTTAAAATGTTTAAGAGCCTTAAAGAATGTTACACCTTGAGGTAGGAAAGATTTATTATGATATATTGAGGTAGGAACATAGATAATCCTCCCTAATCTTAGAAGCTGATCTTAAGCCTTGTGGTAGAATATACCTAAGATATTAGATTAAGATTCTTCTATATAGTAGTAACCCATGTTGAGTAACCTCTTGGTCATATCTTTGGAGCCTAGTATAGGACTCACCCAATTAGAGTATGGATTTATAGTGTTGGATAAATCTATGGTGATTAAATGTAATTGACCAAACTTAAATTTATAGTTTATTATAGCAGTGTATATCCAAAGTGTTGGATCACTCCAGCAGTATTCAAAAATTGTTGCATCACTCTAATTAAGATTTATCTTTGTGCTATCCCGCGGGCTTAGGCTGATACAATCTTGCTTAGAGTAAATTAATTAATCATAAGAGTGTTATAATTAGGGACTTAAATCGATTAGTGCAGTTTTAAACAAACAAAGTAATTTAAGTTACCCTCTTTTGGACACTAGGTATGCTTGTAATTAGAGTATTTAATAGCTTAGTTTGAGATATAAACTGCGACCGGGTTCTACCTCCTAACTTAGTGCATTTCGATAAGTGCAATATTAAACAAACTAAGTGTTAAATCCATTTTTCTTAGAAACATACCTAATATGTATATACAATCCTTCAAACTGATGATCTTAAGTAAAATCCTAAGTAAGACTAATTATTAAAATTATAATATAGGAGTCAGAATCCTTTTAGCAGAATTCTGCACAATGGAAACATTTGAGTCATAATTTGATTTCAAGCATTTCTAGATTTTTGGATTTAAGTCATGTAGTATAGAGGCATTAGCATGACCATAAGCATGAGCATGATGTATAACTATCAGTGATGAATCATGAGTTACGAAATATTGCATACATCAGTGAGAAAAATTTAGTATGTTGAGACATCGTGGTAAAATTTCCCAATAGGATATATGTATACATTGGACAGTATGGCTCATATCAGTTCAATAGTAGTTCAGTTGCATATCGGTAGCATATAGTAGTGTGGCATATTTGGATGCATGAATTCAGTGACATATAACACAGTTTGGATGCTTTTATTGTTTTTCATCATTTTCAGAATTTAGTTTACAATTTAGTTTTATTTTACTCAGTTTTACACATTTTCAATTTTTCAGTTACCTTTATAATTTTTTGCAATTTTATTTACTTTACTATTTCATTGCACCTATTTTCAAACTACTTAGTTTAGTTTTGATATGTTAGACTTCTTGTGTAATACGGGGGTACTTTTGGGATCCAGCAATTTACTAGATCTTGAGCAGTTGGTTGAGCCAGGATAAGAGGACTCTATAAGAACCCTAGTTGTTATTTTAGCTAAATCTAGATTATTTAAGCTAAACCAAGCCTTGATTTTGATTCCATTGGACTTAATAGGTCATTTAAACCTAACCCTAGAAGTTTGGAATCATTTGGAGTTAAATTGGCAAATTTGGTATTTTTGGCTATTTTTAAGCCCTGAAAAATACCTAAAATAATTTGATCTCCAAATCAAAATTTGATTTTATTTTTGAATTCACCACACCCTAATTAGCTAACGGTGAAATTTTGGGAATTTTTGGAGCTCATTTGGTCCTAAATTGGAATTAGAATACTTAAGAATAAATATATATTATTTAATTTGATTTTAAATTATTTAAATTAAATAAATTAATTTTTTTATATAAACGGGATTTGCTGTCGGGACCGTGGCAGATCAAATCCTACTCGCTGTGGGGTCCCGACAGCGGGGCACCATACTCGCCAAATGGATGACCGAGCACACATCTCAGCGCTCTTAATCCAACAGCTCCCATCTTGCACATCTCGATCAAATCCTACCCACCCGATCGGCATCTTGGATCCGACCCTCGAGATTTAATCTGCATTCGATTAATTAGAGGCCGCATCAGGCCGTTAATTCCCAACGATCTCGGCATCAGACGGCGGAGACGAGCCCTACCACTGTGAATCTTCGTCCTCACGGAGATTCTGCCGACATCGGAAATTCTCCACGTAGACTTTGTCTCCCACTCGTGTAGACACGTCCGCCCAGCCGTTAGGATATTCCCGGTTCTGGCAGAATAATGCCCGTCGGGTCCTGAGGGCCTGCTTGCCCCAAATTGTTAAGGCTCGAGATTCCACCCCTGCCCGAGCCTGAACAATGGCATCTAGCCATGGCAACCTTCCCTGAACTTCCCCTCGCATATAAATACCCTTGGCACACTTCAGTGACCTCCTTTGCCCATTGAGACCCACAATTTTTCCCATAAGAAGCTCTGGAGCGCCCGACGATCCCCGGCATCGGAACCTACTGAGTACAGCTGATAGAGGGCAAGGTCTGGCGTTCAGACCCCCTGCATAGCTGCTGAGACTGCTTGGAGAGTTCTCGAGCTAACCAGTACCACTCTGTTACTGCGTTTCTGCAAACTAAGGTACAGCCTCTACCCTGTTTCCTCTATCGAGCTGATTTCAGCTCGACTTGCTTCAAATATCACCCTAGATGATGCGTTAAGTCCATGTCCTAGTTCCTTAGTAGGTTTAGGCTCTCAAGTGAGGCCTTGCAGTGGGCTAGATGAGCGTGCACTGCCAGGCGAGCCCTCCATCGGCGCAATTAGCCATCCCTTAGGCTTTAGAAGCCTTCGTCAATGATTGTCGAACCATATCAAAGGGTTGGGTGCTATTGGATTGATCGATTTGACCGAGGATCCATCGATTCGACCGAGGATCGATTGACCCGTCCCGAGCCCCAACTCGCTTTACCACGAGTAGCACTCCATTGATCCAGGCCATCCCATAACCTCCCGTTTCGCCCAAGCGCCCCCTCTCAGGTCCCTGATCGTGTAGCGATTAAGACGGCACCAATCCGTGGCCTCTGTGAGGAGAATTCACTCCTCACAGGTGCGCCTTCAGAGACGCCTCGGCCGAGTAGTCCCCCGGTGATCCGGCGCCTCTCAGATAGGGATTTATGGTGCAATCGATGCGCTCTCAAAGCTTGAACGTGTAGAGATTTAATTGGTAGCGTGGCGTGGTCGGAGCGTGGCGAATTCGACGATGGAAGTTTGCCCTAATTCCCATGCCCATCAAAAGGTAGGAGACGAAGTGACGGGTCGGGCCGACCCGTGACCCGCGCCTTTTTATTTTGGGCTGTGATTATTAAAAACATTTAAGAAGGTACTTTCAATGGTTAAATCGTTTATAATTAGATTCATATAGTTTTAATTTAAATAAACATTCAGAATAAATTAATTCAATAACTTTAGTTATATAAATTCAAATGGTATGATCCAATATACCATTTGAATCAAAAAAATTTAAGGAATCTAAATATAAAATAAAATCTTAAATCCAATGGTTGGATTAAAATTTATTTGCCAAACTCCTTGCTATCATTAATTAAATCATATAAAATTATTTAAGTATCCAATTTATGAGATTAAGGGCTCTGATTGCTCCTTGTACCCTAAGGAGCAATATCAGACCCTTAAATTTAATTTTGGATAATTATTTTTTCTTAATCACTCCTTAATCACCTTAAATAAGGCTTAGTGAAATTAACCCTAATTAAGCCTCTGATTTGGATGGGGGTTGTTCCTAATGTCATATTAGGTCTATATTAACCTAAGTATAAGGTTGGATTGCCCTAAGAATGCTTATGTTCACTAATTACTCTAATTGGCTTAAATAAGTGATTAGTGCTAATTAAGATTAATTAGGTCATCAAAACCTAATATAAGTGTGTTTCTCACTTCACTAATCAAAATGAAACTCATTAAAATAGATTAGATCTAACTTGGGTAACTAAATCCTAAAATCATAATTTTACCCTTAAGATGGGCATTTTGGTCATTTTGACCAAAATATGCTTAAATGCTCCTTAAAGCTTGGAAATTTCAGTAAACTATCCTAAGATAGATTAGAAATGTTCTCTGAACTTTTAGACTAATATTAATGTTAATATGATCATCAATTCAAGAAATCTCCACTTAATCCCTAATTAGGACACTTAGATCTTAAGTGATCTTATAAGAGTCAATTGGCATTAATCCTTGAATATAATAATTGAGATGATTAAATAGCACCTTAATAATTTCAGTGAAGTTAACCTAAGAGCTAAAACTTAAAAGAAATGTAATTGGTAAAGTCTAAGTTAAAATCTAACTTAAAGTCTAAAGTGATCAAACCTCAAACCCTTAGATCTTAAGTAGCCCTAAAAAGATTAATATGAGTTTGATGTTTAATCTAATACTTAAAATAGTCAATTTCAACCTTAATAAGCTCCATATAGTTTAACTATGAACTTAGATTCTAAAAGAATCATAAATGGAAGCTCTTGAGATAAAACCCTAATTTTGAGATCTAAAGTGATCAAATCTCAGATCTTTAGATCTTAGATCTTAGACTTAGATCTTCAATTTGAAATTAAACCATCTCCAATTGAAATTCTTTAATGATTGATTGTTTAATATTTTGAAACCTTCCATGTGGGTATAGGATGATTCAATTGATAAGATAATGAAATTATCTTAAAGATTGAATATAGATCTTAGATTCTCAAGTTCTTAATTGATTATTTTATCTTATAATCAGTAGAATAGCCTTTCACTAAGTTCTTAGTTCCTGAATCTTTCAGCTTATAGGATCCTTTACCTTTAATTTGGGTAATAAATGTGAGCCCTAGATTCTAATTAGGCCATTACCTTGGATTTGGGATTTGAGCTCAACCTAGGGTTTAAGTTCTAAATCCTTAAATCTTGATTTACTTAATCAAGATTTGGGTAAAAGAGTAAAATATAAATTAATTAGGTCGTTGATTTACTTACTTAAACCATATAGTCGTCACATGATTTTGGATTAGAACTTGTTAAGTTCTATATTAACTTTAAGGATGTAAATATGAGATTTTACTCAATAGCTGGATATTGGAGATCCTAAACTTGTATCTTCTCAGAGTAGTTAGATTGGGTAATTAGATAACATCAGATGTCACATAGTCTAGATTTAGTCACTTGCTTACTTTGACTAGATCATTTGGCATCCCTTGGTTATTGAGCCTTATTCCTTGAGCATAATAGGAAAACTTAGGATATGGAGGATACATCCTAAGTTAGTATTTGAATTGCATATCATTTAGTTTTGCCTTGATTGCAGTTGGTAGAATAAGTCCTAGCTTAGTTTGCCTCTTCAGTAGTAGTATTGTATAGACTGGACTTAGTCCTAGCATATTTGGATGGCTAGGTTGGGATTGATTGATTGATATTGGAGGCCCTGTATGGCCTATTGGCTGGTATGGCAGTACTATATTTTAGGCTTATCACTACTTTAGCTCGATTGTATTATTTTTCGATTTACTTTGCCACATGCTTCAGTGGCCTTATTTCCCGTATTTGCTCACTTTGCCACATGTCTCAGTGGCTTCATATTTCATAGATTGCTTGCTTTTGCCACATGTCTCAGTGGCCTTTATATTCTTTTCCTATTCTTAACTAGCATGTTGTATGTATACTCATATGGCTTACTTATATATATTAGTATGTTTAGGATGCTAGAATTGCACATTTTCAGTACTTGTGTTTCTTTTATATGCTCAGCATATGTTAACATGATCATAAGCATGTTAGGTTTAGAATTGTATTGTAGTTGCTGTGTCTTTTAGCTTTTAGCCTCACCATGTTTATTTTTGCATTGTATGCTGGCTATAAATGGATAGTTTATAGTTACCCGTTTCTTTCATAGCTTGTTGCACCTTTACTGCTTGCATGTGTAGTTAAGTTAAAATGTGATATCTTTAAATGTTCAGTTCATTAAAATAACCTAAAATGTACTTAGACAATTGTCTAACTGTAACCTTTTGATTTTGTTAGCTGGGGCCCTGGCATTTGTGATACCGACAAATGCCAGATTCAGACGTGTTCATGGACAGTGTCGCGGAGGAGGAGCAGGTTTAGGAGGAGAACTGTGCTGCTGCTGTTTAGTTAGATATTGCCTTTTTATTTCAGTGAGATTGAGAGACATTTTTCATTCTCTTTAAACTTCAGTTTGTAATAATTAATTCTGGATGTATTTCATTTATGCATTGTGATGAGTTACTCTATTGCATTCTCTTTTCTACTATGTATGCTTGTGGATGTTACTCAATTATTTATTGCTTCTGCCACTTTGATATCTATATATTGATGAATGTTATAGCACTTGGTGACAAGTCCTTGGCTTAAGGCAGGTTGGGTTTACCTAACTTTACTTAAATTGGGGATTTGCCACAGTTGGAGCACAGTACTTCCTTGTTGTCAGTACGGGGGCCCCACAGACTCTCAAAAGACCCAGTAGGACTACGTGGAGCCTCAGTAAACCCTTCTTCAGTCTTGTCATTTTTCTACTCATTAGCTAGACTTTACTTTTATATTATTTAGTAAATAGTTTGTAATAATTCTGGATGCACTTTTACTTTTCTTTTCTGAGATGGATGCTTACTACTGTTCTGTAATGAATGTATTCTGGATATTTTGCTCTAGCTTTTGCACTCTATTATTCTACTACTATACTTAGTATTGTGATGTGATCAATATACTGGAAATGATAATATTTGAAAACATATATTGGATTCCTTACTTATCTTTATAATCCAATGTATATATTAGTCTAATACATAGGATAAGTATCTTACTCTTATCTTAAGTATTGACTCTTGACCCTCCTCTTGGGTTGAGTCAGCAATCTTCAGTATGGCTAGTTTCATTAGTTGGCCTATTCAGGGAGATGAGATATTCCTTCCTGAGTGGCGCACCGCTTCACCGCTGAATTTAGTTTGTTTTGCGCACAACGACAGGATGGGGCGCTATAATTAGTATCATAAAAGTATCATAAAGTGTCAGATAAGGAGGTTGCTCCTATCTACTTTATAATCAGTTCTCTGTATCTATAACAGCCCAAACTCTTAAACACCAAGGTATTGTCCGCTTTTGCCAGAAAGGCCTCACGGTTTTTCCCTCAGAAGATAACTTCCCAGCAGGTCACCCATCCTGGGAGTGCTCCCACCTGAGCACACTTAACTTTGGAGTTCTTATCAGGAACTCATCCGTTATCTGAAAAGGCGCCTCGATATTTAAGAGTTTCACTTATTACTACTTAAGTGGGTCTTCACAATCTCCCCAACTTAAGTAACTGACGTCCTCGTCAGTATCCACACACAGATCCAAGAACCATCCATTGGGTAGATAGGACTAGAGGTGACCCCTATAGGCATAAGAGGTACCCACAACCATGTAGCACCTTAACTATCATGGGTTCAAGAGGCTACTCACATGAAGTGGTACTTTGCCCTGTATGGCACTTAGCTCCTATCTGACACCCTATGGTTTGCTCTGATACCATTTATAATAGCCCAAACTCTTAAGCACCAAGGTATTGTCCGCTTTGGCCAGAAAGGCCTCACGGTTTTTCCCTCAGAAGATAACTTCCCATCAGGTCACCCATCCTGGGAGTGCTCCCACCCGAGCACGCTTAACTTTGGAGTTCTTATCAGGAACTCCACCGTTATCTGAAAAGACGCCTCGATATTTAAGAGTTTCACTTATTACTACTTAAGTGGGTCTTCATCTAGTCAAGATCACAAGTTACTAAGTGTAGGAAAAGCAATATCCAAAAGTTCATCAAGTTATCTCAGAAATGAAAATTTGAGTATGTCTGGAATAAGGATATCTTAGGAATTGAACATACATAATAAATTGATAAAAATAGTGAACTATTAAATATAAATGGGACATCTTACAATTTGAAGAAACTTCATCGATAATAATAAAGATATGAAACAAATACTTATAAGTTGATGAGCACCACTGCCCTTCGAGAGACGGCATGTCCTGATGAGCACCGTCTTCAGATTGTGGAGATCTTACTTAGGGGATCAGCGAGTTTGGTAGTTTTGGGTTTATAGGAGGTTAGCTTAGAGGAGTCATGCAGTCACTTATGATGATTTCAGTGCTGCCTTTTGGGTATATTACTGTAACTAGTAGCCCTTAAGTCTTTCCTTTCATGAGTTATTTATGCATTTTGTGGATCTAAGTAACTTCTCTTTTGAGAAAGTAATGAATTAAACAAATATGAAATTTTATTATTCGCTGAGTTTATACTTGCACTTACAGCGGTGAATCCTGGATCTCTTTCTGCTCCCACACCGATTAAGAATACAGTCTCGTCCTTGGGTGTACCGGAAGAAATGAATCTTATGGCAAATTTGATGAAGGCACTGATTGAGAGTAATGCACAACAGGTGCAAGATACTCGTGCCCTTATACTAATTGTTTGTCAGCAATCTCTTCCTCAAGTAGGAGCTCCATCTTCTTATCACTTCTTAGGAGATGAGCTTCTTTATAGTTTCCTACGATTAAGGACACATACCTTCAGTGGGGCTCTCAACCCCATGGACACTATTACTTGGTTGAAAATGGCCGAGAAGAATTTGGCTAGCATAAAATGTCCAAATTCAGAAGCTATTCGCTTAGTCACCCACCTGTTTCAGGAGGAAGCAGAGACTGGTGGGAAGATGAGCGGAATAATAAGTTTGCCAATTATGAGATAGTAGATATCCCGTGGGATATCTACTATCTCATAATTGGCAAACTTATTATTCCGCTCATTTTCCCACCAGTACTCTGCTTCCTCCTGAAATAGGTGGGGGATATGTCCCTAGAAGTGTTTCCTGAAGCATTCGTCCCCGCATTAGCTAAAGCCATTCTAGAAGATGAGCTTCTCCACCTTACGCAAGGGAATAGGTTTGTGTTTGATTATGAACAAGAGTTCTGAAGGCTAGCACAATTTATTCTGAACTTGGTGAGAATGTAAGTAGCAAGATGTCATTGCTTCCTGAAGGATTTGAGGAACTCCATAAAAGCTCATTTGGTGTCCCATCAAATCAAGAACTTCACAGAATTGATTAAGGCGGCTTGTATAACAACCCAGGTTGTTACTTTAGTCAATTAGGACTAACCTTAGTCTTAAGACTAATCATAAGTGCTAATTAGGTCAATTGGAGTCAACCTCTAAGACCTAGTCCAAATCAGGAGTCAAATGGATCGAATCCTAATTTCTGGAAAATTCAGAAACCCTGAAATTTGAAGTATTGAAATTGACCTCCGATCAAAAAAGGACATTGACATTGCATTGATTGATCCCAAACTAGCTAGGGGTGATGTTTTCGTGCCAATCAGAAGTCGTCAAAAATTCGACGAATATTTTAATAATATTTAAATGCCCCAAAAAAATTGGGAAATTAAAATACTCATCGGATCGAAAATCTGACCTCATCGTTGCATTCCTTACCCCTCAATTTGCTAGGGGTGAATATTTGAAAATTTTCCTAGGTATAATTTAATTATTTCATTTAATAAGAAGTTAATTAAACTAATTTAAATAAATTATTAATTAATTTATTAATTAACAGCGTCATCAATTAACGCGTCTGCCGTCTGGATCCGCCGTTAGGACCAAACGGCAGATCAGGATCGTCCCATCAAGGATCGGACGACCCTCAGCCATGATCCGCGACCCGCGATCCAGACCGATCAGAGCCATTCACGTGTCGAGCGATCTAACGGTCCCGAACCGTCTTCCTCGCCCTCTCCGTCCCCGACTCCACGCGGCAGCTCCGCCGCGCACCTGGCCAATCCCAGCGCTCTGACGCTTCGGCGAGTTCGTCCCCGGTTCCTCAAAGCCGGACCCGTCTGCTCAGCTCCTCCGCATGCGACCCCTCCCGATTCGAGCGAAGATCGAAGCCTCGCAGCCCTCACGCTGTAGATTCAGGTACTCCTCAATCTTCATCATCCTTCAATCCAATGCATTGATTGTCATTCGAACACTTATTCCCAGCCATGGATTGCTGATCGATCGGCTCTATCCTGTTGGATCAACGCCGATCGGGCTAATTTAGGACGTGACAAATAGTAGAAACCGTTAGTCGTCGAACCCCTGAACCCTAGGACCTAAGGTTGACCCTAGCCACCGCCTCTAGCCACCTCCGGTGATGGTTTGCACGCCGCCGTGTAGGCCCCGACGAGGGCTACCGTCGGCTGTAGGGGTCAAGGCGGTCCGGCGCCGGGAGGGCCGGCAAAAGCCGTGCCCTCGGCGCCAGCCCTCGGGAGCCCTCGGGGAAGAAGGAGGCCCTCGGGTCGGGCCGGGTTGACCCGGGCCCGACCTTCCATGGTGGGGTCTGCGTAAATATAGTCAATATAGGTCTCAAAACACTCAAAAAATAAAAGGAATCAAATGGCATAATGTAAAAATTAATTTTGGGGTACACATAATAATGTAGCATTTTAGGACCTCTTTAGGACCTCATAACTTTTGACATAGTTGACCAAACATAGTTAATATGGGTCTTAAAATACTCAGGAGATCGGCCCCATCACTGTAGTAGTAATAATTTTCCCATTTGGATATCAGGACAAAAAGTAACTCTAGAATTCCTAGTTGACTTTAGGGAGAATTGATCAAAATGCCCCTAGAATTCAAATGACCATAACTTGGTCAAATCAACTCCAAATTTAAAAATTCAAAATGCTAACTAATTCAGAATTTCAATGTCATCATTAAACTAAAATAAAATTCAGGATCTGAACCCTAAGAAATGAGAAAATGACCAAAATATCCCTAATCTTAGTTAAATCATAACTTGACCATTTGAGGTCCAAATTGGGTTTACTCCCTATCAACATACTCAGTGTATTATAGGGAAGCTATAGAAATTGAGTTTGCTAAAATTGGACTTCAAACAAAAAAGTTCAATTTTTGTCCCCGTTGACCGACCCGAAATTACCAAATTGCCCTTAAAAAGCAAAACGTCTGTAACTTAGTCAATTGGCCTCAAAATGCAGTGTTCTGGGACTCTATGGAATCCTTGAATAGTCACCAACAATAAACTGCATAAAAATTTAGGTTTTAATAGAGTAAAAATTACTAAATTGCCCTTAGATCAAAAACCTTAGTTTTGACCTATAGGACCCGTTTCTTGTCCAAATTGAGTGTACTTACTGCCTATCTTCAAGTTAGACAGTAAGGAATTATTTGGAACTAAGAAAATTCAGTTTGGACTCTTAAGTCAAAAGTTGAGTTTTCAGACCCTTAAGTAGGGGCAAAATAGTCATTTTGCCCTAAGATTTGATTAAGTACCCTTAATTAACCTTTTAAAACTCTAAAACCAATATTATAATTATATTAGTGTCATTTAAGTGAGTAAAATCAACCGTTAGGTCAGATCCTAGAATTTTTCCTAAGTCTTAAACACTACACCTCACATTAGGACTACTCTTAAGATTAGGACTAGATCATAGGTTAGAATTTATTCGTTGGGTAAATGGGTTACTCAATAGGTAAAACTTTGGTTTTATTAGTTTTTAGACTTTTCTTTTATTTTACAACTCATTTTGATTATTTTATCTCTTAACTTTAGTCTTAAGATAAGAGATTCATCCTATTAAGCTTGATTAATTAATAGGATTTGCCTTAATTATTAGATCACTATTAGAATAAAAACTAGAACTTAGGTCTTATCCTTTAGGATTATGTGATTAAGCCCAATTCTCATGGTATTTAATTCATAATCTATAGCTTAGAAGATCTTGATCAGATCTTAGATAGAATGTCTAAATTCACCAAAATTAGGATGTATGATTTATTGATTCAACTCATAGTTGTCTATCTAATTAAACTAGATTAGAACCTGATCAGTTTTAATCCTTTTTAACTTATAAAAATGATTTTCTAAGTTACACTCAATAGTAGGAAAATGGTGATCTTGAACTTGTGTAACTTGGAATAGTTAGAATGGTTAAGTAGAAAACAAATGATATCACCATGTTTAGTAGAGTCCCTTACTTCTATTTGATGATTATTGCTACGCATTCCTTATATTTTTGTGCCTTAACTCCTTGAGCATATCATATAAGATCTTTGATGCATAAATAAAATGTTAGAAAAATATGGAGACTCTTTAGATTCCTTGTGAAAATATTAAAGTGATTGATGAAAGATAATAATTATATATGTTAGAGCTACCTCTCAGTTATGTCTTCTGATTGCCTAGTCTCCTTGTTGACACTAGGGGAAGATATTATTTATATCTTTTGTTTATTTAGTTGTGTGTTGATTGCCTAGTCTCCTTATTGATACTAGGGGTACACAGTTTTGTGCCTTAGCCGTGATGGTGCTAAGATCCTTTTTATATTCAGTGGGCTAGATTAGCTCTTTCCGGTATGGTAGTTAGTACATAGATATTTACATATATGTTTAGTTTTAATGTTTTGTTTACTTTTCAGTATTTTTACTCAGTCAGCTATTTTCTTTATACTACTTATATATGTTAGGATGTTAGAATTTTACTGCTATTTATATATATCATTACTGAGTTTAGTTATTTTAATTTGCATATTTCTTTTGATCACTAGCATATTTAGGATGTATTATATTCTTCCAATACTTGTTTAGTTAATTATATTCATTTGCCTTACCTTGTTTAGCTTACAGTTGAGGCATGTTTTAGCCTCTCTTTTTGCTTAAG
Source organism: Gastrodia elata (assembly GCA_016760335.1). NCBI lineage: Eukaryota > Viridiplantae > Streptophyta > Magnoliopsida > Asparagales > Orchidaceae > Gastrodia > Gastrodia elata. The sequence goes on along the minus strand of CM028677.1, from coordinate 1,532,276 downwards.
TTATAAATGATTATTTATAGTTTTTTCCTTCCTTATTGTATTGCTAGTTACTCCCTTATATAGTTGTTACTTAGAGAATGTAAATGGTGATATTACAAAACAAATATAAAACTTATCAGCTTAAAATGTACTTAGACAATTGTCTAACACAAGATTTTTCTTTTTTGGCTGGGGCCCTATATTGTGAAACTGACAATGGTAGATCCTCTTCAGTTGGATGATCAAGAACTAGGTATGGAGCCATATCCAGAGGAGGAGCCTTTGGAAGAAGCAACTGTTTAGCTTTCTTTTATAAGTGAGGATGAGTGCATTTTTACTTTCATTGATTAAACTTTAAATTGATGTAATAATACAGGTACTCTTAACTATGTGTTTAGATTACCATGCCTTTTATTCTGTGTCATATTTCATTATACTGTGATGCTTGGATGTTTCTTACTTTAAATTGCTTCTACACTCTATATGAATTCTTAATAAGTGACTGAATGTTTGATTCTATGCTTACTCCTTCCCTTATTAGGTGGATTGTGGATTTCATCCTAATCCAATAATAAGTGAAGAGTTAGCTAGAGTGACACCCCTTAACTTAATCTTGTGGATTAAGGGGTGGCACGCCACAGCTTGCCTCCAAGAAGGATTTCAAGGACAAATGGATTGTAAGCATAAGGCTGCATTTGTGCAACCAAGAAGAGAACATTTTGGTCACCGTAAGGTGGCTAAAGTCTTTAATCTTGAAGTAGAACAATCCCAGTCTAAAACTCCAGAGTGCAAAATACAGTAAATGCTATCACTTTGGCAATGTATGTTTAACCTGCGGCTGAGTTGGTCAACGCTACTACCAGTGTGACTCTAAAATAACTATTGATGAAGTTGTCATCGATCACTCTCATCGCAATAAAGTGTTTCATCTGTAACCATTGAATAGTTGGGCTCCAGTCCTTGCAGTAATGCCAGCTTTATTGCCTGCTGTAACAACTCTAGTGTTCTTACCCATCAATTAGTGAACTAATTAACTATAATCCTATTTCATTAGTCTTATAATAGTATAAGGAGCCTCCATTTCAATTTTCGTGCAATTTGGAGATCGTTTGATAATTCCCAACATTTTCAGGTTTTTGGATAATTCCTAGAATGCCTAATTTATTTAGACCTTAGAATCAAAAATGGAGTCCACCATTGGACTCACCATACCCAAATTAGTTCGAGGTGGTATTTTGGAAGTGTTTGAAGTCATCAAATTTTCCCTGAATATTTTAATAATATTTTAAATACTTAGAAAATTAAAATAACTAAATTGACCTCCGATCAAAAATTCGGTTGCATTTTTGAGTTCCCCACACCTCAATTAGGTAATGGTGATTTTTGGGAAATTTTTGAGATTTATTTAGATAAGTATTTATAAATAAATAAAAATGGAATAATTTAATAAATTAAAATTATATTTAATTATTATTAATATAATTATTAAATATAACAATCTATCGGTATTTAATCAAAGGCGCTGATCCACTGATTCCAACTGAACATAGAACTACATTTTCTCTTAGCATGTACCGTTAATCAGAATGGTATAAAATCTGACAGCGATCTTGGTAGCTAAAGACTCAACCGTTGGATCGATTCTTTGATCCAATGTTTGAGATCATTTCCTGTGCACCTTCTTTCTCCTTTCGCACAATCTCACTGAAGGACAGGCGCAGTACACACGATCGCCCTCTAGCTATGCCGAGGGTCCTTATAACCTCCCAAACCTTCCTTTTCCTCGTTTGGAACTTCATTTTCTGCCTGGCAGCTAGTAGCGGCTGGAGGGTATGCTTGAGCAGTAAGAAGGGAAAACTGGAGTCATCCTGTTCGGCATTAAGGGGGTCACTGTGAACTTAGAGGTACCTCGTCTTCACACATTCTAATTCCATTTTAAGTTAAACTGACAGTTAGGAAATTTTAATTTCAATCGCCAAATCTCATTAAGTTTTCTCTATAGTTAAAGCAAAGGAATGGAAATCATCTTATTTTCCATTCAATTATTTTAGATGCTTTTGATTAGAGAATGAATCAAAGATGTTTCATTGTATAAACGATAGCTATTCGTTCAATAATACTAGGGCGTAATTAATCGAGCATCCTTTTATTAAGCTATGATAGGCCTTATATTAGAAATTAAATATGCTGAGAGCAAGCTTATGATTGAACAAGCACTAAATTAGGTTGAGTTCACTGGATTCTCCTATTCTGCGAATGCCCTAACTCCATTTTTTTTAGAGGATGAAGACAACGGTCCAAGAGACCGCTATCTATCGAACTAGGCGATTCGATTGAACTGCGCCATTTATATGAGGACACATGGCAGAGACTTATTCAGTAAATGGTAGCCTTAAATTATTAAATCATTAATGGAGAGTTAACTAAATTTAATTGATTCAAATTGTCTTAATTAAATTTAATTTTAATTCTTTCATAATTCTTAAATTATTTAACCAAATTACACATTATTATATACCATTTCAATCACAAAAATGTGTAGATTAATAATATATAACTAAATTTTTATTTTGATATATATTTTAATTAGTCAACATTTAAGAGTAATTAATTAATTATAAAATAAATTCATAATTTAAAGTGTCTTAATTTGATCATTTAAAATCCAAATTAAGTGATCAAATAGTCCATTTCACTCACAAAAATGTGAGGAACAATAACATGAAATCAAATTTAATAATTGAAACCTAATTTTCATAATCACTTTTTAACCCTAATTAGGAGTCATGAAAACCCTAATTTTCCAATGTTGTCCAAATTTGACCTACTTAGTGTCATTTTTATCCTTATGATATAAGGATTTCATATTAGATTACTTATGTTTGAACTTAGTTCTCATTTTTCTAAATATGTGAATTAATTGCAATTGGATTGATTCACCTTTCAACCCTAAGGTAGAAATCCTAGGATTGATTTTTATAATTTGAATTGTAGTTGATCCCTTGATTTATTAGTTACACCTATTAAGAGTTGTTAGTCTTAATACCTTTGTAATTATAAATTAATGAATCAGCTAGGACTAACCTTAGGGAATTAGATTAGAGCCTAGTTATTCATTCTAATGCTTAAAGTCTTCTCTTGAATCTTTTAAGTGCTAGTATTAGGAATTTCAAATTCACTTTTAGTAAACTAGGAATCCTATAGAATTCCCTAAATTATAGCTATTATAATACTTTGAACTTATAGTTCTAAAATTCCATATTTCATTTACTTAAAATCTTTCACTTTATTATAACCTAGCTAGATTAGTACGTGATTAGTTAGATCCTTTAACTACAACCTAGTTAGTGAGTTTTAGTAAATTAAACCTTAACTCTTAATTCTTTATATTTGATAATTTCTTAATCTCAATCTTTCCTACTAGTCACCTAAGCTTTAATTTAATTATTATGATTGAATCTTATAGTTTAGGACTAGAATAAAACTAGCTTCTATTTGTATTAATTATACTTATAAATTATTTTGTCATATCATAATAAATAAATTGAAACCTTTATTTTCAAAATCCAAATTACTACTATTATTTTAAATTGACTTGAGATCAATATCTCAAAGTCGATTGGGAGCTCAATTAGTTCTAATCATTAAGTAGATCATTAAAATTTGATAACTTTGGATATCACTTAGTTGTAATTATTGAATTTTTCCTTGAATGCTTGCTTAGCTTTGAGTCTTATTCATTTGAATCATTCATATAAGATATTGGGCATGAATAAAACTTTCACATTAAGAACTATAGGGGTTTATATTGTTGGATAAGCTAAAGGAAGGCTAATAAGGAGACCTCACATTCTTAGAGGATGAATGTGAGTATTACTTATTTTGACCCCACTTTCCTTTACTTGTTAAACAGACGTGTTTAACTCCTCACTTCATTCTGTATTTGCCCGCAGAATGAGTACTTTCTAAAATAGTTTTAACCATTTGAATTATGAGATCTTTTTCAATCTAATAGATTGTTAAGACTCATCATAACTTTTAGCTATGTTACCTTCCATAGTTCTAGACTATGTGAATCTTGGACTAATAGTCTAAGATCTTCTTTCAATTTCTATACTATGCATTTTCTATGTTTTAGTACTATACTTTACTTATTTATAGTTTACTTAGATTATAGTGAATGTTGTTAAAATTACATTTAAATGCTTCACTGCCTCTTTCCCTTACTTAGCATAAGTTCATTTGAACATATACATGCTTTACTTCATTTACTTTCATATGCACTTTAGTCTCTTTCTAGCATATTTAGGATGCTTTTACTATTATTTTATTTGCAGGCTAGGATATATATTTTTGTGAGTATTCTAACTCACTTTGCCTTTTTTCCTTACTTATTTTTTTTCCACATTTGTATGCTTACCTTATTGCACCCATGCTTGTGCTTATGCTGTAATTAGTAGTGATATCTAATTAAACAATAAAATGCTTAGCCTAATTTTAAAATGTACTTAGATTGTTTAGTATAACCATATTTTTTTCATTTCTTAGCTTTGCCCTTTTACATTTAAATGCCAAAATGTGATAGATCATGTATATTTGGAGGCTAGTGGAGCTGGACCAAGTGCAAAAAGCTAGCTGCTTCTGCCTAAAATATTATAAAATATAGCTTATTAGAAATTTGCAAGTGAGCTTTAGATTTCTTTACTTTCTTTTAAATTACAGTTGATTTGTAATGATTAAGTCATTTAATTAACATTTACTATGCTTGTGTTGGAGTTTAAATTTTATATTTAAATACTTGGAATGTGATGAAAGGATGAATGAATGTAAATGAATGTTATATAATTTATTAGTTACATAATTATCTTGCATATTTACTTTACATATTAAACTGGAGTTTAGCTGCATATTCACTTTGTATGTTAATTGGAATTAGCAGTATACTAGATTTCATATAGAATTGAAAAATAGTTACATATCTAAGTTGAGAATCTCTTCTTATCTCCTTGTATGTATTAAGTGATATGTAAATTGTATAAACTCTAGGATAGATAATTATTACATATGTGTTTTCCTCACTTCAAACTATTAGAATTGTAAATTAGCAAATCTTATATAATGGATTGGCTTTATATTAGAGCTGGAATTAAACAATCCTATGTAATGAATTGATTTCATGTTAGTTTTAGGTTGCTTTTATTTCAATTTAATCTTCCATTAGAATAGAAGACTTGTATGTTTAAATTGAGGTGTTTCTTTAACCAAATACAGTAGAAACTATGCCGAAATTTGTAAGAATTTAATAACTTAGAATATATTGAAAAATTATAGACTCATATTTCACATGTTAAATATTTAGAATTTTCATATCTAGAATTGCAAGTACTCATATCAATTACTTTTAAATTACATCTTCATATGTATTTCACATAATTTATTTCATTAAATTCTTTCCAACTTAACTTAAGACCCTCTTCTAAATCCTTGGCCAAACACTGTATCTAATGATTTGGATTAGTTTTTTTCTAATCTAATATTAGATATTGTGGTGACATATCAATGTTGAGTTTAGTGATTCTTAATATTAGGGTTGTCACAATTAGTATTAGAGCCAAGTTGAGAACTTTAAGTCAAGACAAACACATCATTCATCCAAAAGCAAATAATAAAGTATAGTAAAAATAAGTGAATGACATCTTAGGATAGTAAATGCATTTCAAATTAAATAGATGATCTAAAATTCCTAACTCAAACCTTAATTAAACTTTCAGATGGCAGACTCTAGTACTGAACTAAAATTTTATACCAAATTGTTCTTCCAGTATTGGGAGTACGATCCTTGGTATGGTTTGACATTTGGTCATGTTTACTTTGGAGTATCTACTGCGGGAGGTGATGTTCTGAACAAACTTTTGAGGTTTTATGTATTTCGAGGCAATTGCTTCCCTCAACTAGCTAGGGAATGTCTCCCCCGTATTACAATGGTATTGAGGCTATAGAATGCCCCGATCACTTACACCTCCAAATTTTGGATGAATGTGTTAGTGACTATGCCATGGATTGGTGGAGTCATACTTTTGAAGTACTCATTCATGGGTGTAGGCGTCTTCATCGTGCCCCCACTTATGAAGACTTTGAAAATATATTTTATGCAAAATTCTGTAACTAGTAGTATTAGCTTTTCTTTGCTTTAGCTTCTTTTCCCTTTAGTAGCTTTGTAAATAATTTCTACTTAAATTATACTTCTTTTCTTTTTCCTCCAAAATTGTAATCTCTTAAGTGTTTTAAAATTTAATGAGAATTTTCTTTTCCAATATTCTTTAGTTTTTGAATTATGTTTTCGTTTCCTTTCCTTAGAATTGATCCTGATTCCAATATTCCTATTGAGTCATAGTGGAGGAGCTTATTTCCACAACAACTTCCCGTCTTGAGGAGTTAATGGAATATGCAGTGGGGGATGAAGAGCAGATGCATTCTCTAATTGCTAAGGCAAAATTTTATCTCTTGCCATCACTCAAACTCAAACCCTCCAAACATTTACATCAATTGGCTTCCTTTAACTGCATTCCTCATCCCTCATTCTCTTTTCATTCAAATCCTTGTGTACCGGTACCTCGTCATCAAGATCACATTCCTTGTAATAATGAAGTTTGGGGTATGGAGGACCAGTTACAACCTTTAAGCCATTCAAGTTTTGATCTTCAAGGTGATAACTACCTACTTGACTGTGGTTTCAGTCTTAGTGGCCAGTCACAGTTGAGCTGTCATCACTTTTACAATGATTATTGTAGGCACACAGATCAAATGCAAAATCTGCTTGAGCTGAAGAAAGGTATGAAAGAAGCACAAACTCGTGCAGCTGAAAGAATGGCTTCATCCGGCAACCCTTTCCAACCTTCTTCTGCTCCATCCCAAATTTGTCCAACTTCTCCTCAGGCCTTTTCTTCAATTATTCTTGAACTCCCTATGGCTCCACAACCATCTTCTGGTCCTATGGTGGATGCCTATCTTTTAATATTTTTTCATTTGAACCCTCCAACCTTCAATGGTTCTATTTCCCATTTTGAAGCCATTGACTGGTTAAAGGCCATCGAAAAGACCTTAGCTAGTATAAAGTGTCCGAAGAGTGAGTGCTTCCGTCTTACGACCTATCTATTCCACAGTGGAGCTGAATATTGGTAGGATAGTGAGTTGAAGACTTGCTTCTCAAATGTTCAGATGGATGACATCTCGTGGGATGAGTTTGAACAAGTGTTCTGTGAGGAGTTTATTCTTCTTTCTGCCCAAACCATAACAGAGAATGAATTCACACAACTTACCCAAGGAAGTCATTCCATGCACGATTATGAAATGGAGTTTCGCAAACTCTCCCTCTTTGCTCCAAACCTTGTCCATACTGAAGTGGCTAGGTGCACTAGATTTCTTTCCAATCTTAAGGATTCTGTTAAAAATCATTTGATGTCTCAGCATCATGACAATTTTCCGAAGCTTCTAGAAGGTGCTCGCATGATTGAGTATCATCAAGCCCAAATGGATTTGAAGAAGCATTCACATTCTCAACTTTCCAAATCTGAACCCTTCAAAAGGAACTATTCCCATTGTCCTAAAGTCTTTTAGCTTACTTCTGGCTAAAATCATAATCAAAATCCTAACTAGAACCCTAGGCAAAATCAGCAAAGAAGACCTGGAGAGATATGTAACAGACCCCATTCTTATGGGAAGTGCTACCACACCAGTGGTAGGTGTTACATTTGTGGCAGAAACAATCATCGCCATTGGGACTGTCGTGCTAGCTGGACTGTGGACAAGATAAAGATCAATCATCAAGCTTCTATGTAGAATCTAGTTCCTATCAATTCTCAAGCACCAGCTCTTGCCTTGATGCATCCTCCTACTGGTGGAAGTGCTCAACACAAAAAGGGTGTACCTCCATCTTCCTCCAAGCAAGGCCGCTTCAGTAGAAAGGATAAGGGAAAGTCCATTGCTCAATCTCCTGCAGTACCAAGAGTCTACACTTTGACTTCTTTAGCTGCCCCAGATAACAATAGCGTTGTTACCGGTATGTTCTAAGTTTAATTTTATATTTTATGTCTTTCATTTTCTTCTGCAATTTTATTTTTAGCATTTTCTTGCTTTAATTTTCATTAGTTTTAATTAGAGTTTATTTTCCTTACAATAGGAACTCTAGTTATTTAGAATCAATTATGTGACACTCTCTTTGACACTAGTAATAGTCACTCTTTTATGTCAGTGAGCTGTGTGCCTCTTCCTTAAATAATCAATATTTCATCCTAGGCAGTCCTTAGTAGTTCAAATGTCATCTGGTGCTAAAATGTGTGCCAATGAGTTCTATTTGGTAGTGTAACAGCCCATACTCTTAAGTATCAAGGTATTGTCTGCTTTGGCCAGAAAGGCCTCATGATTTTGCCCTTAAAAGATAACTTCCCAGTAGGTCACCCATCTTGGGAGTGCTCCCACCTAAGCACGCTAACTTTGGAGTTCTTATCAGGAACTCCACTGTTATTTGAAAAGGCATCTCGGTGTTACATTTTTGGCAGAACCAATCATCGCTATTGGGACTGTCGTGCTAGCTGGATTGTGGATAAGATAAAGATCAATCATCAAGCTTCTATGTAGAATCTAGTTCCTATCAATTCTCAAGTACCAGCACTTGCCTTGATGCCTCCTCCTACTGGTGGAAGTGCTCAACACAAAAAGGGTGTACCTCCGTCTTCCTCCAAGCAAGGCCGCTTCAGTAGAAAGGATAAGGGAAAGTCCATTGCTAAATCTCTTACAGTACCAAGAGTCTACGCTTTGTCTTCTTCAGCTACCCCAGATAACAATAGCATTGTTACAGATATGTTCTAAGTTTAATTTCCTATTTTATGTCTTTAATTTTCTTCTACAATTTTATTCTTAGCATTTTCTTGCTTTAATTTTCATTAGTTTTAATTAGAGTTTATTTTCCCTACAATAGGAACTTTAGTTTTTAAAATCAATTCTATGATACTCTCTTTGACACTGGTGCTAGTCACTCTTTCATGTCAATGAGCTGTGTGCCTCTTCCTTAAATCATCAATATTTCAGCCTAGGCAGTGCTTTAGTAGTTCAAATGCCATCTGGTGCTGAAATGTGTGCCAATGAGTTCTATTTGGTAGTGTAACAGCCCAAACTCTTATGTACCAAGGTATTGTCTGCTTTGGCCAGAAAGGCCTCATGATTTTGCCCTTAGAAGATAACTTCCCAGTAGGTCACCCATCTTGGGAGTGCTCCCACCTAAGCACGCTAACTTTGGAGTTCTTATCAGGAACTCCACTGTTATTTGAAAAGGCATCTCGGTGTTACATTTTTGGCAGAACCAATCATCGCTATTGGGACTGTCGTGCTAGCTGGACTGTGGACAAGATAAAGATCAATCATCAAGCTTCTATGTAGAATCTAGTTCCTATCAATTCTCAAGCACCAGGACTTGCCTTGATGCCTCCTCCTACTGGTGGAAGTGCTCAACACAAAAAGGGTGTACCTCCGTCTGCCTCCAAGCAAGACCGCTTCAGTAGAAAGTATAAGGGCAAGTCCATTGCTCAATCTCTTACAGTACCAAGAGTCTATGCTTTGTCTTCTTCAGCTACCCCAGATAACAATAGCATTGTTACTGATATGTTCTAAGTTTAATTTCCTATTTTATGTCTTTCATTTTCTTCTACAATTTTATTTTTAACATTTTCTTGCTTTAATTTTCATTAGTTTTAATTAGAGTTTATTTTCCCTACAATAGGAACTTTAGTTTTTAAAATCAATTCTATGATACTCTCTTTGACACTGGTGCTAGTCACTCTTTCATGTTAGTGAGCTATGTGCCTCTTCCTTAAATCATCAATATTTCAGCCTAGGTAGTCCTTTAGTAATTCAAATGCGATCTGGTGCTGAAATGTGTGCCAATGAGTTCTGTTTGGTAGTGTAGCAGCCCAAATCTTAAGTACCAAGGTATTGCCTACTTTGGCCAGAAAGGCCTCATGATTTTGCCCTCAGAAGTTAACTTCCTAGTAGGTCACCCATCCTGGGAGTGCTCCCACCTAAGCACGCTTAACTTTGGAGTTCTTATCAGTAACTCCACCATTATTTGAAAAGGCATCTCGGTGTTACATTTGTGGTAGAACCAATCATCGCCATTGGGACTGTCGTGCTAGCTGGACTGTGGACAAGATAAAGATCAATCATCAAGCTTCTATGTAGAATCTAGTTCCTATCAATTTTCAAGCACCAAAACTTACCTTGATGCCTCCTCCTACTAGTGGAAGTGCTCAACACAAAAAGGGTGTACCTCCATGTTCCTCCAAGCAAGGCCGCTTCAGTAGAAAGGATAAGGTCAAGTCCGTTGCTCAATCTCCTGCAGTACCAAGAGTCTACGCTTTGCCTTCTTCAGCTACCCCAAATAATAATAGCATTGTTACCGGTATGTTCTAAGTTTAATTTCCTATTTTATGTCTTTCATTTTCTTCTGCAATTTTATTTTTAGCATTTTCTTACTTTAATTTTCATTAGCATTTTTGACACTGGTGCTAGTCACTCTTTCATATCAGTGAGTTGTGTGCCACTTCCTTAAATCATCAATATTTCAGCCTAGGCAGTCCCTTAGTAGTTCAAATGCCATTTGGTGCTACATGTGTGCCAATGAGTTCTGTTTGGTAGTGTAACAACCCAAACTCTTAAGTACCAATGTATTGTTCGCTTTAGCCAGAAAGGCCTCTTGATTTTGCCCTCAAAAGATAGCTTCCCAGTAGGTCACCCATCCTGGGAGTGCTCCCACCTAAGTACGCTTAACTTTGGTGTTCTTATTAGGAACTCATTCGTTATCTGAAAAGGTGTCTCGATATTTAAGAGTTTCAATTATTATTACTTAAGTGGGTCTTTACAATCTCCCCAACTTAAGTAACTGACGTCCTCGTCAGTATCTACACACAGATCCAAGAACCATCCATTGGTTGAATAGGACTAGAGGTGACCCTTACATGCTCAAGAGGTACCCACAACTATGTAACACCTTAACTATCATGAGTTCAAGAGGCTGCTCACATAAAGTGATACTTTTCCCTATATGGCACATAGCCCCTATCTGACACCCTATGGCTTGTTCTGATACCATTTATAATAGCCTAAACTCTTAAGTACCAATGTATTGTCCGCTTTAGCCAGAAAGGCCTCACAATTTTGCCCTCAGAAGATAACTTCCCAATAGGTCACCCATCCTGGGAGTGCCCCCACCTAAGTACGCTTAACTTTGGAGTTCTTATTAGGAACTCCACCATTATCTGAAAAGGCATCTTGATATTTAAGAGTTTCACTTATTATTACTTAAGTAGGTCTGTACAATCTCCCCAACTTAAGTAATTGACGTCCTCATCGGTATCTACACACAGATCCAAGAACCATCCACTGGGTAGATAGGACTAGAGGTAACCCCTATAGACTCAAGAGGTACCCACAACCATGTAGCACCTTAACCATCATGAGTTCAAGAGGCTGCTCACATAAAGTGGTACTTTGCCCTATATAACACAAAGCTCCTATCTAACACCCTAATAGATTATAAATACACGTCTGTGCTTGCACGCAAGTGGAAGCAGTCTGAAGTAACAAGTGGAAAGTGTGAGTTTCTGGGATTTATTGAACCACAGAGAATTGCATATTTTGTTACTAAGGTGTATCTATTCTCACTAATGTTTAAGCTATGAGTATTTGGTTTTAGTTGGTTCTAGATCAAGCACAATAATCACTAAGAAGAAAATAAGTCAGATAAAAGGAAGAGGAGAGTTAGGTTCATCCCACATATTATGATAGGTCACTTATGCAGGATGATTCCTCAAGCGTTTATCTTTCATTTACTCAGATTTAAATCAAGTGCACATTGTTCTTCCTTGAGTTTTAACTTAAGGATTCACAAGTTCAAATCTTATGCATGAAATGAACACACAGTCAGTTCTATTTCGGCACAAAGATTCTTATAAGGTTTTAGGTTTGTAGTTTTCATCTTATCGCTTGATCAAGGAGATGAGGATTATTAAATTTTAAAGATCTTATAAGCATTGATTCCACTAAGAGCGTCACTTCGCATCGCACATAGTTGAAAAGAGGGATTTAATATATTGGGCTTAATGGTTATGTCACCTCGTTCATGAGCACACAACTATTTCTTTCCCTCCCTCAATTATGTTAAGCTAAGGGGCTCAATTAGTGGGTCTTAGCATCACATGCATCAACACTTTAGTTGAGCTTAGATTAAGGTGCACTAAGCTCAAGAACTTTTTCACATAGTTCTAAGCTCTTATGCACTCATAGATATAGCATCTAACCTAAGGTGAGCTATGGAGCACAAGACACTTTAGTTCTTGAATTCATTAGTCCATTTTCCTTTAATTCTCAATCAATATTATAGTAATATTAAGTATTTCTTAATCAAGGCATTGAGTTCATAACTTTTATTAATGCTTGAGGAAAACTTCATACAAATAAAAGTAACTATTAAACATATGGGATTACCCCAACCCTCATCAAGGGAGATTTGGCTCTCCATTACAAAAGAGATGAAAAAGAATAAATACATGGATAAAGACCCTTTTATGATCAACTAAGAAAAGAAATTACAAAATAAAAGTTTAGAAGATACTAGGAACATTCCTTGGAAGTTCTCTAGACTCTTCTTCTCCTTGCATGGAGTTCCTCTTTTAGGTCACTAGTGCTGCCTTTCTTCTCCTTCTCCTTAGCAAAATGAGCTCTTCCACCCTTGGGGTGTTCCTTTCTTCCATTATGCAGCCCCTCTTCCTTACTTAGCTGAATTGAGCAAAAATTGGAATCCTCTTCTAATCAAGAGAAGAGGTATTTATAGATGAAAGCTGCCTCTTCATTCTTCAAATCCAAAAAACCAGCACATTCCTTTAAAAATCTGAGCAATTATGGCAAAAACCACTTGATGGATGAGGTGACCAAATATTTCATTTGTTTTAGCCATTACATCACCTCATAAGCCTCTTTTCCATTTAAAAAAATGTAGCAGCTACAGAGGGAATGATGGCTGGAGACAAGATGCTGGTTGGGGGTCTTGTCCCAGCTGTATTAAACGCTTCTGCCAGAGAAAATTGCGGTGGGCCGCTGCAGTGCACTGCAGTGCGCTATGGTGCTAGTATTTGCAAAGAGGCCCGCTGCAGTGCACAATCGTGTTCATTTTTTCACAGAGAGGTCCACTGCAGCGCGCTGTGGTGCTAGTATTTGCAAACTGAATTGCTACCGCACGCCCGGTCAGCAAACTGAACCACTACAGCGCACGATCGCTCCTGCGGTTTGCAAGCTGAACCGCTGCAGCGTGCGATCACGCCCACGATTAGCAAATTGAATCGCTGCAGCGTGCGACCGCACCTGCAGTTTGCAAACTGAACCTCTGCAGCGCGCGATCACGCCCGCGGTTCGCAAACTGAACCGATGCAGCAGGCGACAGCGCCTAAATTTGCAAAATGACTTGCTGTAGCGCGCGACAGCTGTTTTTTTTGAAAAAATCTGGAAAGTTGCACCAATGACTCATAATTTCTTGGATAGGCATTTTTCCTGAAAAGATACACAGAATTTGATTAAGGAAGTAGCTTTAAAATCAGAAATGAATGAAATTTTTCTTTATTTTAGATATAATTTATGGATTCATCACACCCCCACATTTGGATTCTTACTCGTCCTCGAGTAAGCTTAAAATAGTATTTTTCTATTTTTAAGGTATGATAGTCAACAAAAGATATCAATTTAGATTTTGATATGTAAGTCAATACTTGTGCTTAACTGAAGTGATCCAAGGCATTTGGCATTATATATTCTAACCTTGGATATGAAGCAAGGCATTGATCAGTTAATCTCCAAGTATTTGATTTTTATGCATATTACTAGGTAATGAGGAAGGTTCCAAGGAAAACCTAGACTAGAGAGGTAGTGAAATACTCAAGAGTTTTGTGCCACATGTGCCCCTTCTTATGAATCACAAAGATGAATAGACTAAAGGAGAGATATTTTTATCATCCTTTTTCATTTCTTTCAATTGGGAGAGATATTTTTCATCATCCATTTTTTTATGTTTTTTCTCTTTTTTCATTCTTAGGGAGAGATACTTTTCTTCATTCCCAATTCACCCCTTTGTAATCATGAAATCCTACGGGAGCATAGCACACTCTTTTAGAGTACTCACCAAAATCTCTAGTCTTAGTCCAAGCTTTCCCCCACACTTAGTTCATAGCATGATTTAAATTTTTGGAGATTAGATTAACTTTAATTCATTCCTTAGTTAAAAGGTTTTAATGTTATCAATGCATTTGATCACTTTTTATTAAGCACCCTTTTACTTCATATCATTTTCTTTATCGATATTTTGTGACTTTTATTTCATTAAAAACTCAGAAAAATTTGTCATTTTTAAGTACTCGAAAAATTAGGGAATATGAGAGTTCATAAATTAAGATCTCAAATAAAACACACAAAATGAAAAGTACAACGAAAAATAACTAATACAATAAAAAAAAATAAAAAGAAAAATACAACTTATTTATTTTTCAATTTCCTCCTCTTCCTCCACTTCTTCCACATACACGGATTCGCAAGGGTAGCGAGAGTCCGGAATTGGGGCACCAACAGGTGGTCTTGGCAACACGGAAGAGTCTGGTCCACCTTGCAAGCTCCAATCCTCGAACAACAGCTCGAGGTCTTCATGAAACTCGGACTGAAACTAGCGCTGCTAGACAAGTTCTTGTTTAAAGAGCCGCATGTCGGTGGCCAAAGCCTTGCTAAGATCAGTTTGCTGGTTGTGGAGACGCAGCAGTAGCTTGTTGGTGAGAGTTTGGTCGGACAGAGCAGATGTTTCCCGTTGCTCGCCCCTCCTTTTCTTGGGCAACTTCCGTTCACTTATCCGGGCATTCAGATTTAAGGGATTATGGATGGAGCCGGGGGGAACGATGGTGTCGGAGGAGAGGATTTTGACCCCTTGGGCCTCGCAAATCCTTGATATCAAAGACTCGAAGGCCAATGTAGCGCAGGGTCCCTTGAGAGCCTTCAAGAGCTGCTCAAAAATAATACTCGATATACGAATCTCGCCCGGCCTAACCAATGAGCACATGAGGAGTGCTTTGGCACGGGTCAATTCAGTCAAGTGACTCGTAGGCATAACATAGCTGGAAATGAAAAGTAGCCATGCACTACTCGTATCCGTTAATTCGGAACGAGGAATGTTGGCTAATCCTCCCTCCTAGTCGGTGTTTTCGTGGATGAGTTTCGTGACGAGATCAAGGGGGTCTTGGCGAGACTCCAAGAGTTCAAGGTAAGAGCAAGAACTACCTCTACAAGCCCATAAAATTGCTTGATTTGAGCAATCCTAAGGGTGACACCCTTACCTCTGCAGAAAATCCTCTGTCCAGCTGCATCAATAGCATTTGCATATATCTCCTGGACTATAGACGGGTACATGGGAGATCTCTTCGTCACCATCTCTCTCCATCCCCGTGGGTCAATTTGCTCCACAAGAACGGGCAAGTAGCCGCTGAAGCTCTTCTCTGGAATTAACTTTCACTGAGAAGTTATGGAGTAGAATCGGTGCTCGGCTTCCGGGGAACCTTTTTTTGTTAAAGGTTCCCCGGAAGAGGAAGCTTCGGCCTCCCTTCTAGGAATTTCCTTCTTGCCGAATGACATGGTGAAGTAGCTAGAGGGGAGCAAGAGTTTGTTTAGGAAGTGAGAAAACTTAGAAGGTGCAAGGATAACCCCCCCCCCCCCCCCCCCCCCATTGCCTCCCTTATATAGCCAAGGAAATCCAAGGTAAGAGAGTTTGGTCAATGGGTCTTCCCCATGCCATAAATGTGGTGATCCATGTGAGGGAGGGCGGGGGCAACTATTTTAGCCCACCTTTTAACTACATGGGAAACCCAAATTTCATGACTTTTTGACTACATGGTTCCCAAGGTAGTGAAAATTTTTTTGCAGCTGGAGCAAACCGCTGTCGCGTGCTATAGTGGAATTTTCGATGCAGTGCACTGTCACGGGATTTCTGCTGTGGCGCGGTATTCCCGCTGCAGCGTGCTGTAGCGCTGCAAAAATAATTTTTTTTTGGGTTGGGTTGCCTCCTAATAAATGCTGAATTTAATGTCTTTAGCTAGACTCGCTAATGATCAACTAATCGGATCCGGAGGTTTCTTCTTCCATAAACTAAGGATGCTAGAGTGAGCACAACCCATAAGGTGGCTCGAACCCTCGTCCTCTCTTTCTTCCCTCATCGGATCCACTCCTTTGAGTTCAAACTTAGGGGAGTCTTGTTCTTTCTTTTTCTTACTCCTTCCTTACTCCCCTTTTTCGAGGAAGGAGTCGAGCTATTATCAGAATTTTTCTCTTCTAACATTAGATCTTCAAGAACATCTTCTACCCATAGTCTTTGTTCTCTTAATTTTTTCCTCACCTCTTCTTCCATCTCTCTTTTTTTAAAGATGTTAGGTTTAAGGTCAATTAATTCAGTTTTCCCTTTGACTTTTACACTCATTACCCTGCAGCCTATATCAATAACAGCTTTTATACTCATCAAAAAAGGTCGCCCGAAAATGATCGTGGAATTCTTATTCCATCGATCCCACTCACACACCACAAAATCAGTAGGAACGATAAAACTTCCCAATTCGACTACAACATTCTTTACCATACCGAGAGGGGTAAGGGATTCTAGATTGCAAACTCTAAAATCATGGAGGTGTATTGTGGGGTCCCCCGTACTAATGGTAAAGAGTACGGTACTCCAACTGTGGCAAATCCCCAACGTAAGTAGAGTCGGGTGAAACCCAACCTGCTTTAAGCCAAGGACTTGTCACCTGATACAACTATAAACATACATCAATACATATCAAAGTAGCGGATGCAGGGAATAAAATATAACATCCACAGGCATAACATAGTATATAAAAATATAGAAACAGTAGTAGTAACTCAGAACAAGTGCAGAAAATAAAATACATCCAGAATTTAATTATTACAAACTGAATTTAAAAGAAAATATAAAAGTCTCTCAATTTCACTGAAATAAAAATGCAAAAATCTATCTAAACTGTAGCAGAATGATCCTCCTCCTAAACTGGCTCCTCTCCTGTAGCACTGCCCATGAATAAGTCCGAATCTGACATTTGCCGGTATCACAAATGCCAGGGTCCCAGCCAACAAAATAAAAAAGTTATAGTTAGACAATTGTCTAAGTACATCTTTGGCTATTTTAAATGAACTGATTAATTAAAGATAGCATATTTGATTAATCTAACATGCAAGCAATTATGGGGTGCAACAAGCTATACAAGAAACGTGGTAACTATAAACTATCCATTTATAGCAATCAACAAGTATGTGAAATAACATACAAAATATGAAAATAAGCAAGGTGAAGCAAAAAACAAAAGTAACTGCAACTACTATGATAAATCTGATCCTAACATGATTATGATCATATTAAAATATGCTGAGTATAAAAGAACACAAGTACTGAATATAATAAGAAATTCTAACATTCTAAACATGCCAATATATATAGCTAATCCATAAGAGTATACATATAACATGCAAATTAATATGAAAAGGAAAGACCAGTGAGACATTTGGAAAAAAGCAAAACAATCAATGCATCGTAAAGTCACTGAGACATGTGGCAAAGCAAGCAAGTATTGTAAGAAAGACCACTGAAGCATGTGGCACGCAAGCAAAACTAAAAACTAGGCTAGAGTAGTAGTAAGCCTAAGACATAGTACTGCCATACTAGATAATAGGCCATACTAGGCCTCTGAACTGAGAGTTCAACTATAACCATCCTAGACATCCAATACGCTAGGCATGAGTTGAACTCATAGAATAAGTCTATAACCATCTTAGATATCCAATATGCTAGGCCTGAGACTATTCTATAACAATATAAGAATTGGAGAGGTAGACTAAGCTAGGACATACTCTACTAACTGAAAGTACTGCAAGAACTATATGAATGATATGCTTAACAAACACTAACTTAGAATGTATCATCCATATACTAAATTCTCCTATTATGCTCAAGAAATGAGGCTCAATATCCAAGGTATGCCAAGCTATCAATTTAAAGTAAGCAAGAGACTCAATCTGGACTTATGTGATTTCTGTTGCTGTCTAATTTGTCCAATCTAATTATTATGAGAAGATACAAGTTTAGGATCTCCAATATCTAGCTATCGAGTAAAATCTCAGATTTACGATCTTAAAGTTAATAATAGAATTTAACAAGTTCTAATTCAAAATCATATGATGACTATAAGGTTTAAACAAATGAATTACGACCTAATTATTAATATTTTTCTCTCTTACCCAAATCTTGATTAAGTAAATCAAGATTTAAGGATTTTAGACTTAAACTCCACCTTGGTGTTCAAATCCTAAATCCAAGGTGATGTCCTAATAAGGATCTAGGGTTCATACTTAATACCCAAGTTACAAATAAAGAATCCTATAAGCTGAAAGATCCAAGAGCTAAGAACTTAGTGAAAGGCTACTCTACTGATTATAGGATAAAATAATCAATTAAGAACTTGAGAATTTAAGATATATATCCAATCTCTTAGGGTAATTTCATATCCTATAGATTGAATCAATCCTATACCCATATGGAAGGCTTCAAAAGATTTAGACAATAATTCATTTAAGAAATTTAAATTGAAGATAGTTTAATTCAAGTAGAAGATCTAAAGTCTAAGATCTAAGATCTAAGGTTCGATCACTTTAGACTTAAATTAGGTTTTCAACTTAGACTTTCTAAATGTATTTCTTTTAGAATTTAAGCTCATAAACTAACTTAATTGCACTTATTAAATTGAGATTTAACATCTAAAATTATTAGATTCAATTATTAAGGCAAAGTGACTCCTTTATGATCACTCAAGATCTAAGTATCTTAATTAAAGCTAAATGAAGATTTCTTAACTTAATATCCATATTATTAACATCATTAGTTTAAGACTTCAGTAGAACATTAATAATCTAACTAAGTGCAACTTACTGAATTTTCTAATGTTTAAGGGGCACTTAAGCATATTTTAGTCAAAATGACTAAAATACCCTTCTTAAGGCTAAAATGGGATTTTATGGTTTAATTATCTAAATTGATTTTAATCTATTTTAATGAGTTCCAAAATGATTAATGAAGTGGAAAATATCTTTATCTTAGGTTTTGACAACCTAATTATTCTAATTAGCACTAATCACCTTTTTTTTTTGGCCAATTATAATGATTAAGAAAGTTAGGGCATTCTAAAGCAATCCAATCTTATCCATAGGTCCTACTACACTTGAGGTAGCATTAGGAAATACACTTATCAAAATCAGAGGCTTAATTAGGGTTTTATTCACTAATCCATAATTATGGTAATTAAGGAGTGATTAAGAAAAATAAATATCCCAAATTGGTTTTAAGGATCTACAATTGTTCCTTATGATCATATGAGTAATCAGAGCCCTTATTTTCCATAATTGGGTATTTATTTAATTTAATATGATTTAATTAAGAATAGAAAAGAATTGGGAAATTATTTTTAATCCAACCATTGGATCTGTGATTTTATTTTATATTTAGATTCCTTGCATTTTTCTGATTCAAATGGTATATTGGATCATACCATTTAAATCAGTATAACTCAAGTTATTTCAATAATTTATTCTGTATTTTTATTTTAATAGAAACCATAGGATTTAATTTCTAATATTATCTGTCAGCCCAATTAAAAAACACGCGGGTCACGGGTCGGCTTGACCAGTGACTTCATCTCCTACCTCTCGACGGGCACTGATTTAGGGCAACCTTCGATCGCTGAATTCGCCGCACCCCATCCACGCCACACTACCAATTCGATGGCTACACATTCAGGCTTCGAAGGCGCATCGAATGGACCATAAACCCCCATCTGAGAGGCACCGGATTGCTAGAGTGCTACTCGACCTAGGCGTACTAATGGAAGGAGCTTCGGGTTCCTTGTAAGCGAGCAATTCTCCTCATAGGAGCCACCAAACTGACGGGGTTCGATCCCTACACCGTCAATGAGGTGAGGCGAGTCAAACCCCCAAAGTTCTATAGTTTGGGGTGTAGCCAACCACTGGGTCCTTACTCGGACTCAGCCTCGGCTCAACTGCTAGCTCGATTGATTGATACGATCGATCGAAGCTAGCACAAACCCTAGGATCAATTGGGTTAGGTTTCTAGAGGGCTAAGGGAGCTAGACGACATCTAGAGGCATTAATTGCAAGCTTAAATGAGCGAACTGAGCTTACACAGCTCAGTATGAAGAGGCGGTACCTGGGAGGGGAATGTAGGCCCGACCGAGAAGACTTAGGTGCAGCTAGAGCTTCCTGAGGATTGCCACGAGCTAGCAAGGGGTCCGAACACTAGACACGCACCCTCTATCAGCAGTTCGCAGCTTCAGAAGTTCCAAAAATTGTCGAGCAGACAGGGACTCCAGTAGGCCTTCACCTAAGCAATTGAGGATTCATAGTGAGCAAAGGGGCTCACTGTGAACTCCTGAGGATATTTATAGGCTCTAGGGAGGTCCAGGGTGGCTGTCGAGATTGGGAGCCATGGCTTAGGCTCGGCTCGAGGGTGCTCCCTCAATTTCCTAAATTGCCATGGACTGGGCCTCAGCCTTGGCTGGGCGTGCTAGGGAGACGAGGGCAAGGTCACAATGGCTTCCCTGATGTGGCACAGGAGTGGCAGACCGCTTGAGAACATGGTTGTACGGGGGGATTCGGCTGTCGGGTACGAGCTGAGGAGGAAGATGATCCACAGTCGCGGGGTCGCTAGGACCGTCTGATATATTATTAGTTGGTGCAAAACAGCAATAATCTCTCGACATCTAACGTCTGCGTGAGGAGGCTAGATCGACCATCGTATCGGACCCAAGTATCGAACAGGCGATCGGGGATACTTAAGAAGATTACTTGAATGCCGTCGGATTAGAATCCCGGAACCGCGGAACAGTCGAGATGAGGAGGGCTTGATCGAAGGCATGGGCTGTTAGATCAAATCCGCAGGATGGACGGCCCGGATGGCGCCCACAGTTTGGGGTTAGCCGACCGTTGGAGGGAAGGTGGATTTGCAATTACAAATTGCTTAGAACCCCAATTTGTAATTAAACCAAATTAAATTAAATCAAAAATATGTCTAAATGACCTCCAAAAATTCCCAAAGCTTTACCCTTAGCTAATTTTGGGGTGGGGAATTCAAAAATGAAATCAGATTTTGAATTGGAGATCAAATTAATTTAGGTATTTTTTAAATCTTGAAAATAGTCAAAAATACCAAAATTCCCAATCTAGCTTCGATTGATTTCAAACTTCTAGGGTTAGGTTTAAATAACCCATTGAGTCTAATGGAATCAAAATCAAATCTTGGTTTAGCTTAATTAATTTGGTTTTAGCTAAGGTAACAACTAGGGTTGTTACATGTATTCCATTCTTCCTACCTTTAGATGTTCATAAATGTGGTAGGGCATAATGTTGACCGAAGCACCAAGATCATATGAGGGATCTAAAAATACTTCGTTTCTAATTATGCATGGAATGCTCAATCTCTCGAGGTCTTCACATTTGGAGCTATGAGATTCTCACATTTGGTGCCCCTTTCTCCTTCCTGTGCCTCTAGCTCATCATCTATTGCACTCATTTTCTTAGTATTAGTTCCCCCATACACCTTTTTCGAATGAATTACACTGACCAGCTCCCTAGGGCTTACTTTGGTGGAACTGGGTAGGGCCCCTTACTGCCATATATTCAGCTGCTTGGAGATCTACCCCAGTTGAGTTTCTATGTTCCTAAGGGAGGCTTCTATCCCTTGGATAGAGGCATCGTGGCGAGTGATAGTGGCTTCGGAGCGGTGCATGAATTGGATCATTTCAGCCTTGAAGAAATTGAAAGCTCTTTCTAAATTTGGGTGATGATTGTTATTGTTATTTCTATTATTTATACCTTGTTGGTTTGATGAACTTCCCAAATATTGATTTTCATTATTATTATTGTTACTCCAAGAGAAATTAGGGTGGTTTTCCACCCTGGATTGTAGGTATTAGAGTAAGGGTTGTTCATTGAGTTATTATTTCTTAGATAATTGACTTGTTCAGTATTTATTTGTACAAAGGGATTATTGAAATTATAGTTTCCTCCGCACAACTCATAATGTACCTCCAGAACAATAATAACAAATTTTCTTTCAATTTTCTCATTCAAGGCGTGTATTTCTTGTTGTAACGTCATTATTTGGTTAGATTCATTTACCTTTATAGATTCTCTTTTTAGCCTTTTAGAAGGCCATTGATGTGCATTGTTAGCCATTTCTTCCAAGAGGTCATAAGCTTCCTCTTGGGTTTTACTACTAATAGAGTTGCCAGCGGCTGCAACAATGAGTGTCCTTGTAGGAGCATTCAAACCATTGTAGAAGGTTTGCACTTGCATCCACAAGGGAAACCTATGATGTGGGCAACGCCTTAGGCATTCCTTAAATCGGTCCCATCCATCATATAGTGTCTCGCCTTCCAACTGAGTGAAGTTGGTTATCTCAATTCTCAACCGAGCGGTTTTTGCCGGAGGGAAATATTTGGTTAAGAATTTCTTAGCCAAATTATCCAACGTCCGGATTGAATCACTTGGAAGAGAACTGAGCTAACTGTTGGCTCTATCTTGCAAGGAAAATGGGAAAAGTCGTAATTTAACTGCGTCTTCAGAGACGCCAATAAATCTGAAGGTGTCACATATTTCAAGGAAAGTTGAAATATGTGAGTTCGGATCTTCAGTGGCCAGTCCCCCAAACTGATTATTTTGAACCATACTCAGAGTGGAAGGTTTGATCTCAAAATTATTGGCTTCTATATTAGGCCTTACAATTGCATGGGGGATTCCCCTAATAGTGAGTAGTGCATAATCTCTTAGTGCTCTTCTCCTAGGCTCTCCTAATGGCTCTCCTAGATTTTCATTATAGTTATCCATAACAGCTTGTTGGTTCGAAAGGTTTTGTTCTCTCCTAGCCTACAAGTAGGTTCTTTCAATTTTTGGGTCAAACAGATAATTTGTGCAAACTCTTCTACTCATACACTACAATAATTAGGCTATCAAGAACAAATTTAGCAAAAATGTTCAAAAATTCAACAAAAATAAAAGAAATAGAAAAGAAACAGAAAAGTAAATTGTTAGTACCTATAATCACAAAAATCAAAAACTAAAAGAATATGCAAGAAAATACTTAAATCACTGGTTACTTATAGATTATCCTTAATATGAAACAAATTCCAATTCCCCAGTAACGGTGCCAAAAACTTGACAGACTGTAAATACACGTCTGCGCTTGCACGCAAGTGTACGTGGTCTGAAATAACAAGTGAATAGTGTGAGTTTCCGGGATTTATCGAACCACAGAGAATTGGATGCTTTATTACTAAGGTGTATCTATTCTCACTAATGTTTAAGCTATGAGTATTTGGTTTTAGTTGGTTATAGATCAAGCACAATAATCACTAAGTAGATAATAAGTCAGATAAAAGGAAGAGGAGAGTTAGGTTCATCCCACATGTCATGATAGGTCACTTATGCATGATGATTCATCAAGCATTTATCTTTCATTTACTCAGATTTAAATCAAGTGCACATTGTTCTTCCTTGAGTTTTATCTCAAGGATTCACAAGTTCAAATCTTGTGCACGAAATGAACACACAGTCGGTTCTATTTCGGCACAAAGATTCTTATAAGGTTTTAGGTTTGTAGTTTTCATCTTATCGCTTGATCAAGGAGATGAGGATTATTAAATTCTTAAGATCTTATAAGCATTGATTCCACTAAGAGCGTCACTCGCATCGCACATAGTTGAAATGAGGGATTTAATATATTGGGCTCAATGACTATGTCACCTCATTCATGAGCACACAACTATTTCTTTCCCTCCCTCAATTATGCTGAGCTAAGGGGCTCAATTAGTGGGTCTTAGTATCACATGCATCAACACTTTAGTTGAGCTTAGATTAAGGTGCACTAAGCTCAAGAACTTTTTCACATAGTTCTAAGCTCTCATGCACTCATAGATATAGCATCTAACCTAAGGTGAGCTATGGAGCATAAGACACTTTAGTTCTTGAGTTCATTAGTCCATTTTCCTTTAATTCAATCAATATTATAGTAATATTAAGTATTTCTTGAGCAAGGCATTGAGTTCATAACTTTTATTAATGCTTGAGGAAAACTTCATACAAATGAAAGTAATTATTAAACATATGGGATTACCTCAACCCTCGTCAAGGGAGATTTGGCTCTCCATTACAAAAGAGATGAAAAAGAACAAATACATGGATAAAGACCCTTTCATGATCAACTAAGAAAAGAAATTACAAAATAAGGGTTTAGAAGATACTAGGAACGTTCCTTGGAAGTTCTCTAGACTCTTCTTCTCCTTGCTTGGAGTTCCTCTTTTAGGTCACTAGTGCTGCCTTTCTTCTCATTCTCCTTAGCAAAATGTGCTCTTCCACCCTTGGGGAGTTCCTCTCTTCCACTATGCAGCCGCTCTTCCTTACTTAGTTGAATTGAGAAAAAGTTGGAACCCTCCTCTAATCAAGAGAAGAGGTATTTATTGATGAGTCTGCCTGTTCATTCTTCAAATCCAAAAAACCAGCACATTCCTTTAAAAATTTGAGCAATGATGGCAAAAACCACTTGATGAATGAGGTGACCAATTATTTCATTTATTTTAGCCATTACATCACCTCATAAGCCTCTTTTCCATTTAAAAAAAGGTAGCAGCTGCAGAGGGAATGATGGCTGGAGACAAGATGCTGGTTGGGGGTTTTGTCCCAGCCGCATTAAATGCTTGTGCCAGAGAAAATTGTGGCAGGTCGCTGCAGCGCGCTATGGCGGACACAGTTTTGCAAAGAGGCTCGCTGCAGTGCACGATTGCGTCCATTTTTTTGCAAAGAGGCCCGCTGCAGCACACTGTGGCACAAGTATTTGCAAACTGAACTGCTGCAGTGCGCAAAATGCTTTGCTGTTGCGCGCTACCGCGCGCCCGGTCAGCAAACTGAAACACTACAACGCGCAATCATGCCCGCGGTTTGCAAGTTGAACCGCTGCAGCGCACGATCGTGCCCGCGATTAGCAAACTGAACCGCTGCAACGCGCGATTGCGCCCGCGGTTCGCAAACTGAACCGCTGCGATGCGCGACAACGCCTAAGTTTGCAAAATGACCCACTGCAGCGCGCTGTAGCTTACTGTAGCGGTTTTCTTTGAAAAAATTTGGAAAGTTGCACCAATACTTAAAATTCTTTGGATAGGCCTTTTCCTAAAAAGATACACAGAATTTGATTAAGGAAGTAGCTTTAAAATCAAAAATGAATGAAATTTTCCTTTATTTTAGATATAATTTATGGATTGATCACACACCCTATGACCTGCTCTGATACTATTTATAATAGCCCAAACTCTTAAGTACCAAGGTATTATCCGCTTTGGCCGCATTAAATGCTTCTGCTAGAGAAAATTGCGGTAGGCCGCTGCAGCGTGCTATGGCGGACACAGTTTTGCAAAGAGGCCCGCTGCAGCGCACGATCACGTCTATTTTTTTGCAAAGAGGCCCGCTACAGTACGCTGTGGCGCTAGTATTTGCAAACTGAATTGTTGCAGCGCGTGATAGCGCCATCAGTTCGTAAACTGCTTCGCTGCAGCGCGCTACTGCGCTCCCGATTAGCAAACTGAACCACTGCAGCGCGCAATCGCGCCCGCGATTTGCAAGCTGAATCGCTGCAGCGCGCGATAGCGCCCGTGGCTAGCAAATTGAACTGCTGCAGCACGCAATCGCGCCCATGGTTTGCAAACTGAATCGTTGCAGCGCGCAATAGTGCCAAAATTTGCAAAATGACCCGCTGTAGCGCACCGCAGCAGTTTTCTTTGAAAAAATTTGGAAAGTTGCACCAATGACTTGGAATTCCCTGGATGGATTCATCACACACTCTATGGCCTGCTCTAATACCATTTATAATAGCCCAAACTCTTAAGTATCAAGGTATTATCCATTTTGGCCGCATTAAATGCTTTTGCCATAGAAGATTGCGATGGGCCACTGCAGCGCGCTATGGCGGACACAGTTTTGCAAAGAGGCCCACTGCAGCGCACGATCGCGTCCATTTTTTTGTAAAGAGGCCCACTGCAGTGCGCTGTGGAGCTAGTATTTGCAAACTGAACTACTGCAGCGCACGGTAGCGCCAGCAGTTCGCAAACTGCTTCGCTATAGCGCGCTACTGCGCGCTTGGTCAGCAAACTGAACCACTGCAGCGCGCAATCGCACCCGCGATTTGCAAGCTGAACCGCTGCAGCGCGCGATAGCGCCCGCGGTTAGCAAATTAAACTGCTGCAGCGCGCAATTGCTCCCGCGGTTCACAAATTGAATAGCTGCAGTGCGCGATAGGGCCAAAATTTGCAAAATGACCCGCTGTGCGCTGCAGCAGTTTTCTTTGAAAAAATTTGGAAAGTTGCACCAATGACTTAGAATTCCCTGAATGGATTCATCACACACCCTATGGCCTGCTCTGATGCCATTTATAACAGACCAAACTCTTAAGTACCAAGGTATTATCCGCTTTGGCTAGAAATGCTTCACAATTTTGCTCTCAGAAGATAACTACCCAGTAGGTCACCCATCCTGAGAGTGCTCCCACATGAGCACGCTTAACTTTGGAGCTCTTATCAAGAACTCCATCGTTATCTGAATCAACGCTTCGATGTTTAAGAGTTTTACTTATTATTATTTAAGTGAGACTTTACATTAAGTAGTAATAAGTGGGTCTTTATAGGTAAACATCCCAATCAGTAACCAATTCTTCCAATCCAAACTTATTGTTATATCCATTATGAATTTTGACATAATTTTAAGAATGAATTGGCTAAGTAAGTTTAATGCCATAATAGATTGCTTTCGTAAGCAAGTTTCACTTAAGGTTGGAAAGAAACCTAAAGTGTTTGTAGGAAAATTTGGCTTGACTGCATCCTTAATCAATGCAATTGAAGCCAAGCGCCTCATTAGAAAAAGTTAATATGCAATCTTAATAACTTTAATCGACGAAGAGAATCAAATGAGTAGTTCAGAAGAGACTATCGTTGTTAGAGAATTCCTGGATATGTTCCCTAAGGACTTGCCTAGACTACCTCCTCTGTGTGAGGTAGGGTTTTTTATTAAACTTATCCTTGGGACTCAACCTAAGTCTAAGGCTCCGTATAGAATAGCTCCAAAAGAACTGCAAGAGCTTAGAGAGCAGTTGCAAGAGTTGTTAGCGAAAGGATTTGTTTGCCCTAGTATGTCACCTTGGGGAGCTCCGATCCTATTCGTCAAGAAGAATGATGGTTCAATGCGGATGTGTATAGACTACCGTGAGCTTAATAAAGTGATTGTGAAGAATATGTATCCTCTCCCTAGGATCGATGATTTGTTTGATCAGCTCGCCAGAGCGAAGATCTTCTCTAAGATTGACTTAAGATTAGGTTACTACCAGATTCGAGTCAAGGATGAAGATGTTTCCAAAACTGCATTCAGGACCCATTATGGGCATTTTGAGTTTCTAGTCATGTCTTTTGGACTGACAAATGCTCCTTCCATCTTCATGGACCTGATGCAGCATATTCTTAAGCTGTAGCTCAATGAGTATGTCATCATTTTCATCTATGGCATCCTAATCTATTTGTAGTCAGCTGCTGAGCATGAGGAGCATCTGCGAGCCATTCTAGAATTATTAAGAGAGAATAAACTTTTCGCTAAGTTTTCTAAGTGTGAGTTTTGGCTCAAGTTCATGGTATTTCTGGGTCATGTGATTGATGCCAAAAGCATTAGAGTAGATCAAAAGAAAATCCAAGCTGTTTAATAGTGGATCCAACCTAAATCTATAATAGAGATCTGTAGTTTCTTAGGACTCGCTGGTTATTACAGAAGGTTCATTCTAGGATTCTCTCTAATTGCTTCATTATTAATGTAGCTAACTAGAAAAGAGGTTCCGTTCATCTAGAGCACAGTTTGTGAAGAATCTTTTCATAAGTTGAAATAGTTATTGACTTCTGCTTCTGTTCTAGTACTACCTCATGAGGGTTAATATTTTTAGGTTTATACTGATGCCTCTAAGGTAGGGCTTGGTTGTGTTATAATGTAAGATTGCCGCATCATAGCCTATGCCTCTAGACAACTTAAGCCTAATGAGAAGAATTACCCTGTGTATGATCTTGAACTTGCAGGAGTAGTTTTTACTCTTAAAATCTGGAGACACTACCTGTATGGAGTTAAGTGTGAGATGTTTACTAATCACAAAAGCTTAAAGTATATCTTCACTCAAAATGAACTTAACTGTTATCAGCATAGGTGGTTAGAGTTACTTAGCAACTATGATATAGAAATCCAATACCATCCAGGTAAAGCTAATGTTGTAGTTGATGCCCTTAGTCGTAAAGCGACTTTATCTTCCCTTTGTTGCAACAAATCTTTGATCAAAGATTTTGTCAGATTGAATCTTGAGCTGATCAGTTCAGCTGATTTGGGCACTCTACTATTTGATATTCAGTTAAATGATTCTCTAAGATCTAAGATTGTCGAAGCTCAGAAAGAAAAATTCGAGTTATCCTGCGTTAGTTTCTTAAATTGTTAGTGGTAAAAGATCTGAATTATGTCTTGATGATGAAGGTGTGATATTTTAGAAGTCCAGATTGTGGATTCCTAAAATCTTGCAGTTATAAATTATGTCTGAAGCTCATAACTCTCGCTATGCAGTGCACCCTTATAGTTGTAAGATGTATCAGGATCTCAAGCAATCATTTTGGTGATCCGACATGAAGCAGGATAAAGCCATTTTCATTTCCAAGTGCCATCCCTACTCCTTGGTCAAGACTGAACACTAGAAGCCTGGTGGAATTCTTAAACCCTTAGAAGTTTTTGAATGGAAGTGGTCCAATATTTCCATGGACTTCATTATAGGTTTGCCTAAGAGTAGATCTGGTTCTGACTCTATTTGGGTGATAGTTGATAGACTCACTAAGTTAGCTCACTTCCTTCCAATTCATCAGATTGATCCTATTGAGAAGTTAACTAAGATTTGCCTTAAGGAGATCATTCATTTGCATGGTATGCCAAATTGTATAGTTTTTGATAGAGATAGTATATTTACTTTCAGATTTTGGTCAGCTGGTCAGCAAGACTTGGGGATGAGTTTTGCATTGAGTACTGCTTTCCACCCCCAGATATATAATCAGACTGAGCGTGTTAATTAGATTTTGGAAGATCTCTTGTGCTATGTGTTCTAGACTTTGGTGGATCATGGGAAGATCATTTAGCGTTAGTTGAGTTCGCCTACAATAATAGTTATCAGTCCAGCATTGGCATGGCTCCTCACAAAGCTCTTTATGGAAGGAGATGTACAACTCCAGTTGCTTGAATAGAAGTAGGAGACTCTCAAATTTATAGTTCCAAATTATAGAAGGGACCACTAAGAAAGTTCAACTAATCAAGCACAATATGAGTGCAGCTCAGGATAGACAGAAAAAATATTATGATGCTCGTCATCATCAGTAGGAGTTCCAAGTGGGCGATAGGGTTTATCTTAAAGTTAGTTCAATGCATAGTGTGCAGAGATTCGATGTTTTTGGAAAGCTGAGTCTAAGGTATTTAGGACCCTTTGGAGTGATTGAGAGGATTGGAACATCTGCTTACAGATTAGAGTTACCGGAAGACTTCTCGACTGTACATAATGTGCTTTACATTTCATCACTAAGAAGGTGGTTACTAGATCCGAGTCAGCAAATTTAGATACCTGTAATGAAACTACAACCCAATCTGACCTTGGTCGTTAAGCCTTTTGCGATTCTAGGGCGGGATCTTAAGCGGTTAAGAAAAATCGCAGCATTCCTATGATCAAAGTCCACTGGCAGAATCATCCAGCTGGTGAAGCCATGTACGAGAAAGAAGAGGATATGCTAAAGAAGTTCCTAGAATTCTTTTCTTAATCAGGTAGATTTAGTTCTTTCATTTTCATTATTGTTTATTTAGACTTCCAAAGTATTTTCAATTTAGTTGTTTTTAATTGTTGTGTATCATGGGCGACACTCTTTTTAAGTATGGGAGTCTGTAACAACTCTAGTGTTGTTTACCCATCAATTAGTGACTTAATTGACTCTAATCAATTTCCATTAGACTTATAATAGTATTAGGAGTCTCCATTTTAACTTTCGTGCGATTTGGAGATCGTTTGACAGTTTCCAACATTTCTTGGTTTTCTGATAATTCTGAGAATGCTTAATTTATTTAGACCTCAGAATCAAAAATGGAGTCCACCATTGGACTCACCACACCCAAATTAGTTAGGGGTGGTATTTTGGAAGTGTTTGAAAGTTGTCAAAATTTCCATGAATATTTTAATAATATTTTAAATACTCAAAAAATTAAGATAATTAAATTGACCTCTGATCAAAAATTCGATTGCATTTTTGAGTTCCCCACACTTCAATTAGGTAAAGGTGATTTTTGGAAAAGTTTTGAGATTTATTTAGATAAGTATTTATGAATAAATAAAAATGGAATAATTTAATAATTTAAAATTATATTTAATTATTAAATATAACAATCTGTCAGTATTTAATCAAAGGGGCTGATCCGCTGATTCAAACTGAACACAGAACAACATTTTCTCTTAGCATGGACCGTTGATCAGAATGGTATAAGATTTGACGGCGATCTTGGCAGCTAAAGACTCAACCGTTGGATCGATTCTTTGATCCAATGTTCGAGATCATTTCCTATGCACATTCTTTCTCCTTTCGCTTGATCTCACAGAAGGATAGGTGCAGTACACATGATCTCCCTCCAGCTGTGCTGAGGGTCCTTATCACCTCCCAAACCTTCCTTTTCCTCGTTTGGAACTTCATTTCTTCCTGGGAGCTAGTAGCGGCTGGAGGGTGTGCTCAAGCAGCAAGAAGGGGAAATTGGAGTCGTGCATTAAGGAGGTCACTGTGAACTTAGAGGTACATCGTCTTCACACCTTCTAATTCCATTTGAATTTAAACTGACAGTTAGGAAATCTTAATTTCAATCACCAAATCTCATTATGTTTTTCTTTATCGTTAATGCAGAGGAAAGGAAAATTTCTTATTTTCCATTCAATTAATTTAGATGCTTTTGATTAAAGAATGAATAAAAGATGTTTCATTATATAAACGATAGCTATTCGCTCTATAACACTAGGGAATAAATAATCGAGCACTATCCTTGTTTCTAATGCCCAATAATGAAAATTAGGGCATCCTTTTGTTAAGCTCTGATAGGTCTTATATTAGAAATTGAATATACTGAGAGCAGGCCTATGATTGAACACACTAAATTAGGTTGAGTTCACTGGATTCTCCCATCTCTGCGCCTATTCTGCAAATGCCCTAACTCCATTTTTTTCAAGAGGACGAAGACAACGGTTCAAGAGACCGCTGTCTATCGAACCGGGCAGTTCAATTGAATCGTGCTATTTATACGAGGACACATGGAAGAGACTTATTCAGTAAATGGTAGCCTTAAATGATTAAATCATTAATGGAGAGTTAACTAAATTTAATTGATTCAAATTATCTTAATTAAATTTAATTTTAATTCTTTCATAATTCTTAAATTATTTAATAAAATTGCACATTATTATATACCATTTCGATCAAAAAAATGTGTAGATCAATAATATATAATTAAATTTTTAATTTGATAAACATTTTAATTAGTTAACATTTAAGATTAACTAATTAATTATTAAATAAATTCATAATTTAAAGTGACTTAATTTGATGATCATTTAAAATTCAAATTAAGTGATCAAATAGTCCATTTCACTCACAAAAATATGAGAAACAATAATATGAAATCAAATTTAATAATTGAAATCTAATTTTCATAATCACTTTTTATCCCTAATTAGGAGTCATGAAAACCCTAATTTTCTAATATTGTCCAAATTTGGCCTACTTAGTGTCATTTTTTTCTCTATGATATCAGGATTTAAATTATATGTAAATTATTTCCATTGGACAATAAATTGTGATTTTAGGTTTTTAACTCTTAATTAGTATTATTGTGATAAATCCTAATTTCCTAGATAGTATATTTTAGGTATTATAAAACTCTAAGATAGCTAACATGTCACATTAATTGTCTCTCTTGTCAAATTAGATTACTTCTGTTTGAGCTTAGTTCTCATTTTTATAAATATGTGATTTAATTGCAATTTGCTTGATCCACCTTTCAACCCTAAGGTAGAAACCCTAGGATTGATTTTTATAATTTGAATTGTAGGTGATCCCTAGATCTATTAGTTACACTTATTAAGAGTAAATAATCTAAATACTTTTGTAATTGTAAATTAATGAATCAATTAGGACTAACCGTAGGGAATTAGATTAGAGCCTAGTCATTCATTCTAATCCTTAAAGTCTTCTCTTGAATCTTTTAAGTGCTAGTATTAGGAATTTCTAATACACTATCAATAAACTAAGAATCCTATAGAATTCCCTAAATTATAGCTATTATAATACTTAGACTTATAGTTCTCAAATTCCATCTTTCATTTACTTTAAATCGTTCACTTTACTATAGCCTAGCTAGATTAGTACGTGATTGGTTAGATCTTTCAAACTATAGCCTAGTTAGTGAGTTTTAGTAAATTAAACCTTAATTTCTAATTCCTTAAGTTTAATAATTTCTTAATCTCATTCTTTCCTACTAGTCACCTAAGTCTTGATTGAGATTAATATCTCAAAGTCGATTGGGAACTCAATTAGCTCCAACCATTAAGTAGATCATTAAAATTAGATAACTTTGGATATCACTTAGTTGCAATTATTGAATTTTTCCTTGAATGCTTGCTTAGCTTTGAGTCTTATTCATTTGAATCATTCATATAAGACATTGTGCATTAATAAAACTTTCACATTAGAAACTATAGGGGTTTATATTATTGGATAAGCCAAGGGTAGGCTAATAAAGAGTAATAAGAAGAATGTGAGTGTTACTTATTTTGACCCTGCTTTCCTTTACATGTTAAACAGACGTGTTTAACTCCTCGCTTCATTTTGTATTTGCCCGCAGAATGAGTACTTTCTAAAATAACTTTAACCATTTAAATTATGAGATATTCTTCAATATTATAGAATATTAAAACTCATCATAGCTTTTAGCTATGTTACCTTCCATAGTTCTAGACTATGTGAATCTATGAAAAATAGTCTAAGATCTTCCTTCAATTTTTATACTATACATTTTTAATATTTTAGTACTTGTTTATAGTTTACTTAGATTACAGTGAATGTTGTTAAAATTACATTTAAATGCTTCACTGTTTCTTTCGCTTACTTAGCATAAGTTCATTTAAACATATACATGCTTTACTTCATTTACTTTCATATGCACTTTAGTCTCTTTCTAGCCTATTTAGGATGCTTTTACCCTTATTTTATTTGCAGGATTGGATGTATATTTTTGTGAGTATTCTAGCTCACTTTGCCTTTTTCCTTACTTATTTTTTTTCCACACTTGTATGCTTACCTTTTTGCACCCATGCTTGTGCTTATGTTGTAATTAGTAGATATCCAATTAAATAATAAAATGCTTAGCCTAATTTTAAAATATACTTAAATTATTTAGTATAATCATATTTTCTATTTCTTAACTTTGCCCTATCACATTTAAATGCTAAAATGTGATAGATCAGGTGCATTTGGAGGCTAGTGGAGCTAGATCAAGTGCAAAAACCTAGCTGCTTCTGCCTAAAATATTATAAAATATAGCTTATTAGAAATTTGCATGTGAGCTTTTAATTTCTTTACTTTCTTTTAAATTATAGTTGATTTGTAATGATTAAGTCATTTACTTTACATTTACTATGCTTGTGTTAGAGTTTAAATTTTATATTTAGATGCTTGGAATGTGATGAATGGATGAATGAATATAAATGAATGTTAAATAATTTATTAGTTACATAATTATCTTGCATATTTACTTTACATATTAAACTGAGGTTTAGTTGCATATTCACTTTGTATGTTAATTTGAATTAGTAGAATACTAGATTTCATATAGAATTGGAAAATAGTTACATATCTAAGTTGAGAATCTCTTCTTATCTCCTTGTATGTATTAAGTGATATGTGAATTGTATAAACTCTAGGATAGATAATTATTGCATATGTGTTTTCCTCATTTCAAACTATTAGAATTGTAAATTAGCAAATCTTATGTAATGGATTAGTTTTATATTAGAACTAGAACTAAACAATCCTATGTAATGGATTAATTTCATGTTAGTTTTAGGTTGCTTTTCTTTCAATTTAATCTTCCATTGGAATGGAAGACTTATATATTTAAATTGTAGGTGTTTCTTTAACCAGATACAATATAAACAATGCCAAAGATTTTATGAATTTAATGACTTAGAATATTTTGAAATATTATTGACTCATGTTTCTCATATTAAATAGTTAGAATTTTAATATCTAGAATTGCAAGTATTCACATCAATTACTTTTAAATTACATCTTCAATCTAGCAAGAACACATCTGCTTCTGTGCCAAAGCTGGCCTATAATCACCAAGGTCGGCTGCCTCAGGGCAAGCAACTATCAGCTCCTGCAAGAGCTTACATGCTAACTCACGACTCAACTCCTGAAGATAATGATGTTGTTTTAGGTACGTCTATGTAACAACCCTAGTTGTTATCTCAGCTAAACTTAGATTAATTAAGTTAATCCAAGCTTTGATTTTAATTCTATTGGGTTCAATGGGTCATTTAAACCTGACCCTAGAAGTTTGGAATCAATCGGAGCTAAAATGAGAAAATTGGTATTTTGGCTATTTTTAAGCCCTAGAAAATACATAAATTAATTTGATCTCCAAATTAAAATCTAATTTCATTTTTGAATTCCTCATACCCTAATTAAATAAGGGTGAAATTTTGGAAAATTTTGGAGCTTATTTGATCCTAAATTGGATTTAGAATGTTTAAGAATAATTATATGTTATTTAATTGTTTTATTTTATTTAAATTAAATTTTATTTATTTTTTTATAGCTGGGATTTGCTGTCGGGACCACGGCAAATCTGCTGCGGGGTCCCGACAGGGCGCATAACCTTAAGCCACCCGATGCTCAAGCGCGCATCTCAGCGCGTTCAATCCAACGGCTTGTGCTATCGCGCACCGGGTTTAGATCCCTGCCGCTCGATCGGCATCTTATATTCAACGCTGGGATTTAATCCACGATTCAGTTAAGTAAAAGCTGCATCAGGCCATCTATCCTCAACGGTCCCGTGATCAGACGGCGGAGACGAATCCCACCACTATGGATCTTCGTTCTCGCGATGATTCTGCCAGACAGAGGAATTTCGCCCATACCCAGCAACATAAACCCTGTCTGCCACTCCCATGCCAAGTCAGGAAGACCGTTG
Source organism: Gastrodia elata (assembly GCA_016760335.1). Taxonomy (NCBI): domain Eukaryota; kingdom Viridiplantae; phylum Streptophyta; class Magnoliopsida; order Asparagales; family Orchidaceae; genus Gastrodia; species Gastrodia elata. Next base: position 1,496,777 of record CM028677.1, on the reverse strand, counting down.
CGAATCATGCCTTCGTCTCCCTAGCACTCCCAGCCAAGGTCGAGGCCCGGTCCACCCCATTTTGGGATATTGAGGGAACCCCTCGGGCCAAGCTATTTCCCAAACCCGAGCTCTGGCATCCATTCCTAGGACCTCCTAGAGCCTATAAATACCATCAGGACTTCATAGTGAGCCCCTTTGCTCACTGTGAATCTTTAATTCCCTACTTGAAGGTCTGCTGGAGTCCCCATTTTCTCAGCGAGTTCTGGAAATTTCAGAAGCTTGAACCGCTGATAGAGGGCCCTTCTGGTGTTCAGACCCCCTGTGAAGCTTCGTCTACTATCTAGGAAGCTTCAGCGCACCTCAATTCCCCTCGACTAAGCCTGCAGCCCGACTTGAGGTGCAGCCTTCCCCCATTGAAATTTCTTCAGCTCATTTCCATTCTATCTTTTGGATTAAGCCCTGGATGTCGTCTAGAGCACCTTAGCCAACTAGGAAACTAGTGATGATTATCGCCTGGGGCTAAGCTAGCTCGAGTCGATCATATCGATTGACTGAGCTAGCAGTCGAGCCAATGGCTGAGTCAGAGTAAGGACCTAGCGATTGGCTATGCCTCAGGTTAAGATAGGTTGGGGGTTCGACGCGTCTCGATTCCTTGAACGTGTAGGGATCAAACCCTAGTTGAATCGAGGCCTCTGTGAGGAGAATTGTCCCCTCACAGTCGACCTGAGATGCCTGTATCAAAGGCGTCTCGGTCAAGGAGCACCCCGTCGATCCAGAGGGATCCAGATGGGGGTTCTTGGTTAAATCGACGCGTCTCGACTGCCTGAATGTGTAGGGATCGAGTTGAGCCTCAGTCGTCGCCGGAGCGCCGAGAATTTTGGCACTGAAGCTCGGCTGACTCGGGACCCGTCGAGAGGACGAAGATGAAGTTGTAGGTTCTGGGCCGGGCCGACCCGTGACCCATGCGGTTCTGATATTGGGCCGTGGCTAATTAATATTTATTGGATGACATTTTTAATGGTTATGCATTTAAATAATTAAACCCTATAGTTCCAATTTAAATAAACATTCAGATTAAATTAATTGAATAACTTTAGTTATACAAATCCAAATGGTATGATCCAATATAACCTTTAAATCAGAAAAATACAAGGAATTTAAATATAAAATAAAATCACAGATCCAATGGTTGGATTTATAAATATTTGCCCAACTCTTTGCTGTCCTTATTTAAATCATATTAAATTAAATAAATATCCAAATGAGGAGATTAAGGGCTCATATTGCTCCCTGAACCCTAGAGAATAATATCAGACCCTTAAAACCAATTTTGGATATTAATTTCTCTTAATCATCCCTTAATCACCCTAATTAGGGATTAGTAAAATTAAACCTAATTAAGCTTCTGATTTTGATAAAGATTGTTCCTAATGCTACCCTAAGTATACTAGAACTGTTTGGAAAGGTTGGATTGCCCTAAGATGCCCTAAATTAACTAATCCCCAAAATTGGCTTAAATAAGTGATTAGTGCTAATTAGATTAATTAAGGGGTCAAAACTTAAGATAAGGGTATTTTCTACTCTAGCACATTAAAATAGATTTGGATTAAATTGGATAAGTAAAACCTAAGATCTCAAGTTTAAGCTTAAGTGGGGGTATTTTGGTCATTTAGACCAAATTGTGCTTAAGTGCCCTAAAACCTTGGGAAATTCAGTAAATTAACCCTAAGATAGATTAAAATTATTCTCTGAACTCTTAGACTAATAACAATTTTAATGTGATCATTAATTTAAGAAATCTTCAATTAAGCCCTAATTAAGACACTTAGATCTTAAGTGACCTTAAAGAAGTCACTTAAGCTTAACACTTAATTGTAACCATTTCAAAAGTCTCTTGATAAGTTCAAACTAGTTAAATTATAAGCTTAAATGCTAAAAGAAATAATAATGGAACATCCTAAGCTAAAATCTAGCTTAAAGTCTAAAGTGATCAAATCTCAGATCCTTAGATCTCAGATCTTAGACTTAGATCTTCAATTTGAATTAAACCACCTCCAATTGAAATTCTTTAAGTGATTGATTGTTTAATCTTTTGAAACCTTCCATGTGGGTATATGATGATTCAATCCATAAGATAATGAAATTATTTTAAAGATTGAATATAGATCTTAGATTCTCAAGTTCTTGATTGATTATTTTATCTTATAATCAGTAGAATAACCTTTCAATAAGTTCTTAGTTCCTGGATCCTTCAGCTTATAGGATTCTATACCTTAAATTTGGGTTGTAAATGTGAACCCTAGATCCAGTTAGGACATTACCTTGGATTTGGGATTTGAACTCAAAATTTGGGGTTTAAGTTTTGAATCCTTAAATCTTGATTTATTTAATTAAGATTTGGGTAAGGGAGTAAAATATTAATAAATTAGGTCATTGATTTACTTACTTAAACCATATAGTCATCACATGATTTCAGATTAGAACTTGTTAAGTTCTAATATTAACTTTAAGGATGTAAATCTAAGATTCTACTCGATAGCTGGATATTGGAGATCCTAAACTTGTACCTTCTCAGAATAGTTAGATTTGGTAATTATATAACATCAGATATCACATAAGTCTAGATTGAGTCTCTTGCTTACTTTGGCTTGATTTGCTTTGCATACCTTGAATATTGAGCCTTAATCCTTGAGCATAATAGGAGAGCTTAGGATATGGATGATACATCCTAAGTTAGTATTGAATTTCATATTATTTAGTTTTGCCTTGTTTACAGTTGGTAGAATAGGTCATAGTCTAGTCTGCCTCTTCAGTAGTAGTATTGTATAGACTGGACTCAGACCTAACATATTTGGATGGCTAGGCTGGGAATTGATTGATTGATATTGGAGGCCCTATATGGCCTATTGACTGGTATGGCAGTACTATGTCTTAGGCTTGTTGCTACTTTAGCTGGATTATTCAGTATTTTTTTCTATTTTGCTTTGCCACATGCTTCAGTGGCCTTATTTTTAGTACTTGGTCACTTTGCCACATTTCTCAGTGGCCTTACATTTCATCAATTGCTTTGCTTTTGCCACATGTCTCAGTAGCTTTTCTTTTCTTTTCCTATTCTTAACTAGCATGTTGTATGTATACTCATATGGCTTACTTATATATTTTTTGGCATGTTTAGGATGCTAGAATTGCATGTTTTTAGTACTTGTGTTTCTTTTATATACCCAGCATGTGTTAATATGGTCATAAGCATGTTAGGTTCAGAATTATATTGTAGTTGCTATTTTCTTTAGCTTTTAGCCTCACTTTGTTTATTTTGCATTATATGTTCTTTACACTAGTTATTAGCTATAAATGGATAGTTTATAGTTACCCCTTACTGCTTGCATGTTTAGTTAAATTAAAATATGATATCTTTAAAATATTCAGTTCATTAAAATAGCCTATAATGTACTTAGACAATTGTCTAACTTTAACCTTTTTGTTTTGTTGGCTGGGGCCCTGGCATTTGTGATACCGACAAATATCAGATTTAGACATGTTCATGGGTAGTGTCACAGAAGAGGAGTAGGTTCAGGAGGAGGATTATGCTGCTGCTGTTTAGTTAGATATTGCATTTTTATTTCAGTGAGATTGAGAGACATTTTCTTTCTCTTTCAAAATTCAGTTTGTAATAATTAATTATGGATGTGTTTTATTTCTGTATTTTGATGAGTTACTATATTGCTTTCTCTCTCTTTTTACTATGTATGCTTGTGGATGTTACTGCTCGTCTATTGCTTCTGTTACTTTGATATTTATATATATTGATGAATGTTATAGTACTTGGTGACAAGTTCTTGGCTTAAGGCAGGTTGGGTTTAACTAACTTTACTTAAGTTGGGGATTTGCCACAGTTGGAGCACCGTACTTCCTTGTTGTCGGTACGGGGGCCCCATAGTCTTAAATTTTATTTTCAGTTCTTGCTGTTTTAGTATTCAGCCTTTTCTATTTTAGTGTTCTCCAATGTTTGAATATCAATTCTCATTATAACTGCTGTAATCATTGGCACCTTAACGATAAATGATAAATCTTGCAATATTCTTTTCGATACGAGAGCAAAGTCATTTCTTCGTATCGGAAAGCTGTGTTAACACTCTTAATCTTAACCTATCAATTAGTAAATTCATTGAGCATCAAATTACCTTCCGGAGCCCATATATAATCCTTGCAATTCTGTAACATTGAAATTCCAATTGGAGAACAAAAATATGGGGCCTAATCAATCTTATTTCCAATTGCAAATTTCGATATAATTTTGGATATGGACTGGCTAAGCAAATATGGTGCTGCATCCATACATTGCCAAAAGAAGAAAATCACTTTTGGCAGTCCGTCGCCATCCTTTAGAGGTAGATTTAGTACTCAGGCATCGTTGATTAATGCGATGAAAGCATAAAAATTAGTAAAGAAAGGCTACGATGCGTATCTAGTAACAATGTTAGGAGATAAGAAAGAAGTCATTCATATTTTGAATAATCAAATAATTTGTGAATTTCTCGATTTCTTTTCCGAAGGCCTACCTGGTACTTCCTCCAATTAGAGAAGTAGAGTTTTGCAATTGAGATAATTCCTTGAACCCAACCGCTATCAAAGGTTCCATACTGTATGGCGCCAAGGAACTCCAAGAGTTGAACAAGCAACTTCAAGAGTTGTTGGAGAAAGGTCTTATCCACCCAAGTTTATCTCCTTGGGGAGCGCCATTCTTATTTGTGAAAAAGGTTGATGGTTCGATGCGGATGTGCATCGATAATAGAGAATTGTATAAAGTAACCATTAAGAACAAGTATCCGTTGCCACGTATTGATGATCTGTTCGATCAACTATCTGGAGCTAAAGTTTTCTCAAAAATTGACTTGCGATCAGGTTATCACCAGCTGTGATTTAAAGATTCGAATATTGAAAAAACCACGTTTAGAACCCGCTATGGGCCCTATGAATTTTTGGTAATGTCTTTTGGCTTAACAAATGTGCCATCCATTTTTATAAATTTAATACAGTACATATTGAAAGCGTAATTAGATAAATTCATCGTCGTCTTCATCGACGATATTCTGATTTATTTAAGAAGCGAAGCTGAACACGAAAATCATCTGCGGGTAGTGTTAGAAGAGCTTCGTATTCACAAATTATATGCTAAATATTATAAGTGCGAATTCTGACTTGACTCAGTCGCTTTCCTGAGTCACGTTGTAGACACACAAAAGATCAATGTTGATCAAAATAAAGTAAGTGCAGTTCAGGATTGGTCACCTCCAAAGTTCGTGATTGATATCAGTAGTATTTTAGGTTTAGCCGGTTACTATAGAAAATTTGTTAAAGGCTTCTCACAAATTGCGTCTCCTCTCACAAAGTTGACGAAGAAAGCAGTACCTTTTGTATGGAGTCCAGAGTGTGAGAAGGCATTTCAAGCATTGAAAGATGCTCTTTCTTCTGCCTTAGTTCTATCCTTACCTACAGAAGGTCTCAACTACCAAGTCTATACCGATGCATCTGGGTTAGGCTTGTGATGTGTTTTGATATAGGAATGAAATTTATTTCATATGTGTCTCGTCAATTAAAGCCTCATGAAAATAATTATCATGTCTATTATCTGGAATTAGCCGCTGTAATTTTCACCTTAAAAATTTGGTGTCATTACCTGTATGGTGTCCAGTGTTCTATATTCACCGATCATCAGAGCTTAAAGTATATCTTCATACAGCGTGAGCTCAACTACTGTCAGCAAAGATGACTTGAATTAATAAGTGATTATGATTTAAACATTTAATACCATCCCGGTAAAGCGAATGTTGTAGTCAATGCACTCAGTCATCATGCTATACTTTCCTCCTTATTAGCTTTAAGTTCTTTGGAGGAAGAATTCAAAAGGCTCGATATCAAGCCAGTTCGTGGTGCTATGCTAAGCGAACTAATACTTATGAGTACCGTAGAACTAACGTTTCATTGAGATGTCTCCATCTCCCAAACAAAGGATGAAGACTGTCTGAAGTTCAAAATGGAAATCGAAAGTGGTCATCATTTTGATCTCTAGCTGCGAGGTAATGTAGTATATTAAGAAGAACGCAAATGGATTCCTAAATCCATACAACAAGAAATTTTAGTAGAAGGCCATAATTCGGGTTACCAAGTACATCCTAGTAGTGCAAAGATGTACAACGATCTGAAGAAATCCTTCTAGTGGCCTGGAATGAAGAAAAATGTGGCCGAATTTGTAACAAAGCGTCATGCCTACATTCTAGTTAAAGCAGAACCTCAGAAGCATGGAGGACTTCTCCATCCTCTAGAAATTCCTGAATGGAAGTGGTTTGATATTTCTATAGATTTTGTGATGGGTTTGCCATAATCTAGATCTGTCACCAATTTAATCTGGGTCATTGTCGATCGATTGACTAAATCAGCACATTTTATTCCTATGTGTCAAACTGATTCCATAGAGAAATTGGCAAAGCTATATATCAAGGAAATTGTCAGGTTCCATGGAATTCTAGGGTATATAATATCTGATCAAGATACCTGTTTCACTTCTAAACTTTGGCAGGCAGTGCATCAAGACTTGGGGACTACCCTAGAAATAGCACTACTTTCCATCCTCAAATAGATGGTCAAATAAAAAGAGTCAACTAAGTTCTTGAGGATCTCGTTCGTCTCTGTATTTTGGATTTTGGAGGTTTCTAGGATTTCGTTGGTAGAATTTGCATATAATAGTAGTTTTCAGGAGAGTATCGGCATGGCTTCGTATGAAGCGTTGTACGGCAGGAAGTGCAGTACTCTCCTAACATGGTCTAAAATTAGTAGTGTTTAGTTATACGGCTCATAATTAGTTAAAGAATATAATCATAAAGTTCAGCTAATCCTCTAGAAATTTCTGAATGGAAGTGATTTGATATTTCTATGGATTTTGTGATGGGTTTGCCATAATCTAGATCTGGCACTGATTTAATCTGGGTCATTGTCGATTGATTGACTAAATCAGCACATTTTATTCCTATGTGTCAAACTGATTCCATAGAGAATTTGGCAAAGCTATATATCAAGGAAATTGTCAGGTTCCATGGAATTCTAGGGTCTATCATATCTGATCAAGATACATGTTCCACTTCTAAACTTTGGCAGGCAGTGCATCAAGACTTGGGGACTACCCTAGAAATCGCACTGCTTTCCATCCTCAAATAGATGGTCAAATGAAAAGAGTCAACCATGTTCTTGAGGATCTTCTTCATCTCTGTATTCTGGATTTTGGAGGTTTCTGGGATTTTGTTGGTAGAATTTGCATATAATAGTAGTTTCCAGGTGAGTATGGCATTGGCTCCGTATGAAGCATTGTACGTCAGGAAGTGCAGTACTCCCCTAGCATGGTCTAAAATTAGAAGTGTTTAGTTATACGGCTCATAATTTGTTAAAGAATATAATCATAAAGTTCAGCTAATCTAGTAGAGAATTAAAGCAGCTCAAGATCGCTAGAGTAAGTATCATGATGCACATTCTCGTACTCTGGAATTCGATGTTGGAATTTTTCATATCTTAAAGTGTAGCGCCCCGCCCCGTCGCCGCGCGCAAAAGACAAGTAGTAAAATTCAGCGGCAGTGCGGTGCGCTACTCGAGAGGACAAGAACAATCAAAACTCATCTTCCCGAATAGGCTAGCTGACTGCGCCACACTGAAGGCTGCTGACTCGAACCTAAGAGTAGGATCGGGAGTCAATACCTAAGATAAGAGTAGAATACTTATCTTAAGTATTAGACTAGTACGTACATTGGACAAATAAGAACCAAATATATGTTATCAATATATCAGCATTTCTTGTATGCTGATCATATCATAATACTAAGTATAATAGTATAACAGAGTGCATAAGCTAAAGCAAAACATCCAGAATACATTCATCACAGAGCAGTATGTAAACATTCGTCCCATAAAAGAAAAGAGAAACACATCCAGAGTTATTATAAATTGTTTAAAATATGATATTTAAAGCCTATCTAACATAATGAATAAAGCAGAAAGTAAAGGGTGGCAGACTGATCCTCCTAGGCCTCATGTACTCCTCCTGGATCTCCTGAACGTCGTCCTGCCATGTCTCTACAAGCTACTCAGGATCTGGCAAATTGCCGGATACCAAAAGTACCCTGTGTTAGACAAGAAGTCTAACACATCACAACTAGCTATACAATACTAAAGTATATGCAGTAGACAGTAAAGTAAGGAAACTGAAGAAAAATTGAGAAAAACACTAAGTAACTAAAACTGTAAAGACTAAACAAAGAAAAACTGCATCAAAACTGAATACTGAAAGTGGATGGAAATATCAAATACTCAGAAATCTATATGAAAGGAAAGTCATATGCTATGCTATATGTCACTGGAATGATGCACTCAAATATGCTACCCCACGTTATGCCACGGATATGTAACAGAACTATCACTGAAAGACTATGAGTAGTACAGTCCAATATATACATACAGCCAATTTAGAAGACAGTACGGTGATGCAGATGCACCCTAAAATTCCTCAGTCTGTGTATGCAACATTGCATAACCCATACTTTATCACTGATACTCATGCATCACTGCTGAAATGATGCTTCAAGCTCATGTTCATGCTTATGTCCATGCTTCTATCCTATATGAGTAAAATCCAGAAATCCATGAAAACTTGGAATGCCAATAATGAATTCTAAGTCTTCACTGTGCAAAATCCTTCAAAAAGGATTCTGACTCCTAGCTTCTAGAGCGATAATTGGTTAAAGTTACAGATTTACTTAAGGATTAATAGATGGGATGATTGTATACACATATTCAGCATGTTTGTAAGAAAGGCAATTCTTATCACTTAGTTTGATTAAGCCATCCTAACGAAGTGGCCTTCGATAGGAGGCATCGCCCATTGGCGATTTTGTATCTCAAGCTAAGTTGTTAAGATGCCCTACTCACAATCACACTTAGTGTCTTGAAGAAGGTGACTCTTAATTACTTAGTTTGTTTGAGCCACACCTATTGAAGCGGTCTTCGCTAGGAGGCATGTCCCGTTGGCAATTTGTATTTCAATCAAACTAAGGAATGAGTACCCATTTAATACAGTCTTAGTCTTGGGAGATTTACTATAACGGGACTGTATTTATCTAATCTCACAGGATAGCACCTGCTCATAAGTCCCTATTAAAGTGAATCAACCAATCCTGAATTCTATTAAAGAAGTTCAGTACTATGGATATACCATACTACATCATCTAATAATCTGGGTTTAGATAGCTCTAATTAATCCACAAGGATTTATCAAGACTATAATTCCTATACTAAATAGGTAAGTCCTATATAAGGCTTCAAGAAAATGTGATCAAAAATCACTCAATATGGACCTACCACAAGGAAAGGTATCCTTTTAGTATCTTAGGTGATTCCTACCACTAGAGGTTAAGATCAACTTTTAAGGTTAAGGGGGTCATCTGAGCTTCTACCTCAATGAGATATACAAGGTTTTCCTACCTCAGTGCTTACTTAAATGTAGGTCTTTAAATTATTTCAGAAACAATCTTAAGATGAGATACTTAAGATCTCACCCTCTTAATTCTGATGCTTAACACTTTAGGTTTTACTTACCATTAGACTTAGAGTGATCAAATCAGATGGTTAAGTCATCTGATCATCTCTTATTCTAAGATTATGGGATTTAAATCAAGGGTGTTGTTAAAGTTTTAGATCACTTACTCAATAATTATTGTTTTATTAATCTTCTTATACTAAAAATCTTACTTAGGAGAAAATCAAGGATCTAAAGTTCAGATTCAGATTAAGCAATCACATAGGTTTATTATCAACCTTAACATGTCTAATTAAATATTTAAGATCAATACCAAATCAGATGCATTATTAGAAAATGTCAAGTTCATTATCTTGTAATCAAGTCAATTTTCTTAAGGTTTAGGGGTTTGGATCTTAATCAAACATATTAGGGTTTAACCCCTCCTCATGTCCAATTAAGATCAAGTATTCATTATAGATCAATGTTAAATTAGTGAATTAAGTATATATTATTGATGGCAATCTTAGACTTAGATCAAGTATTATTAGTTTGATCAAAGTCTAAGACTTCTTAAAGTTAATTAAGAGGTTTAAGTTCTACATTTATGATTTATTCAATTTATACATCAAACTTTGCATACATGATTTCAATACCTCTAGCTTATTATTATGGATCCGATTAATAGAAAAATTTCAGAAAATAGAGAGTAATTAGTGCTAATCAACCCCAAAATCAATCCAAATGGATTAGCACCTAATTACAGATCTAGCCATCAAAATTTTATGCAATTTGGCACATAAGTTCTATTTAACCATACAAATAATCAGAGACTAAGTTTACTAAAATCCAATGCCTATAAACCCTAATTCTTACTAATCATGGTTTGACAAGATTAGGGCATAAATTAAAATACAGAGATTAGAAAAATAAACTACCTAGCACAGTCATTCTACTCATCATAAGCAAACAAATGGCACCCTTAACATGTAATTTGTGTAAGCATAATTGCTAATCAACCCTAATCAAGATCTACAATGATTAAGCAAAAATAGAAAATCTAGCCATCAGATGTGCAATATTTTTCTATATTCAGATTCCTGATGATTTGCTGATCAATTTCATATATGATATCATAGGGTTTGGACTAGTGGATTAAAATTCAATTAATACATTATGTATTTTTCTAATCTAAATTTTCCTATGATTAGATTAATTAGATTATTTTCCTTAAAGAAAATAAATCCAATTAATCAGATTTATTTAAAATGGGCTCGGCCCATTAGCTAAACTGCGTGGGTCGATTGGGGCTTGAAGACCCGGGACTGTCGCACCGCTCAGGTCACGGGCTGACCCGACCCGTACTGGGTCTTTGTCCCTGCCCCGACTCCCTTCGACAGGAGCCGATCCGGTAAACCCTAAATGGTCGAAATTCTCTATCTAGAGTGCACGCCTTGGCCTCGAGTCGATCGAGTATTGATCCCCTAGCCAAGACGCACCGATAAGCACTCGAAGCCCCCTGTGAGATGGTCTGGATCGGTCGGGCCTTACTCACCTGAGGGTTCCCATAATGGAGCTACTATGGGGGGATAATTCTCCCCACAGAGACCATGCCAAGCCCAGGGCTCCCCACACCATCAGGGAGGTGAGACGAATCAAAGCCCCCCAGTCTGAGGGCCTGAGGTGGCCTGGAACGCCGGGGTCTTACTCGACCCATGGCATTTCTTACGGACTTAGCCTGATCGATCGATTCGATCGATCGGGGCTAGCTTATGTCTTAATTAATACGGGGCTAGGTTTGAAATGATAATAAGCATTGATACGCATCAAATGGAGGAGAGCCCGAGCCTCATTAGCTCAGAACTCACGAACGGGGGTACCTAGTTTGATGGGGAACTTCCAGATGATGCAGGGGACAATGCTGAGCTTGCTGGGCTCCTTGAGGTTTCTCTAAGAGTTCCTGAATGCCAGGAGACTCTTCTATCAGCAGTACGCATGCCTGGACGCCTGGGAAGCTCAGATAGACAGCAATGGAAGCTTGGAAATGGGGAAGGTAACTCAGCCCCAATTGATCAACAAAGGATCATAGGATGAAATATTGAGGCTATTTATAGCCTCAACATGGAATGGGAAAGCTTCCAGAGGGTTGGCTCAGGCTGGGAAAAGCCTGAGAGGTCAAGCCATGGCCGAGCTCTCGAATTTCCAATTCGAGCTTGGCCGGGTCACGAGGCCTAATTGGGGCTCCAAGGCATTTCGGGAGAGGCCCCAATGACTTGCTGAGGTGGACGCGGGAGTGGGGGACAAGCTTGGCAGCTGGCGGTACGGGGGATTTCTTCTGTCGGGGATGGGCACGTTCGGGACGAAGGTCCACATTGGCGGAGCCTTCAGATGCCATTCGATGGATCGAAGGGATTGCGCTACAGTCCAGATCCGCCAGATCCTAACGGCCGGATTGGATTGAATCCGAGCCGTAGGATTCACGGGACACATCTAACGGCAGATCCGTGGATCCGCGGAACCAGATTCGGACCCTACTGTCGTGTGACCCGAGCTCCACAGCAGATCGCCTGTGCTCCGCACAGCGAATCCTGACTGTTAATTTAGTTTAAAGGACATTTGTGTAATTAATAAATGTTGGAAACTCTTAAATGCAATTAGACCATTTTACTTTAAATTGAATTGTGGTCCAAATGGTTTCCAAATTGCACCAAACTTTCACTCCTAGCTAATTTGGGAGTGAGGAATTCAAAAATGCAATCAGATTTTAATTCTGAGATCAAAATATTTTAGGTCTAATTTAGGGTATCTAGACTGATCAAAATATTATTTTGGACTTAGAGAAGTCCTATGGACTTCAAATTTTTAGGATAGGATTCATTTGAGGTTCTATGAGCAATGGAATTAAAATTAAAGATTACTGAGACTATATATTAGCATGGTAACAACCTAGGGTTGTTACATAAAGTAAGCCCAATGAAAGGCGTATACCGTTTCAGTGCAGTTAGGATGCTAAGTCCCCGCCATATAGGACCCTTTGAAATTTTAAAGAAGATTGGTTCTGCAGCTTATAGATTGAAGCTTTCTAAAGATTTCTCTATAGTCCATAATGTGTTTCACATCTCCTCTCTGCAAATATGTCTTTACGATCTTTCTCATCTAATTCAACTTCTAGTAGTATCTCTCAAGCTGGAACTTTCATATGTAGAGGAGCCAATTAAGATCTTAGCTCATGATCAAAAGTTGCTGAGAAATTGCTCAATTCCAATGGTAAAGGTTCAATAGAGGAATCGCTCTCTGGAAGAATCTACTTGGGAAAAAGAGGCTGATATTCAAAGAAAGTATCCCAGTCTCTTTGAAGATCCAGGTATCCGTTAAATTCTAAATTTGTAAATTTGTTCTTGAATCTATTCATGGTTGTTCCCTCTCTTGCAATGATGTTGAGGACAACATCATTCTTAAGTGGGAGAGTCTGTAACAATCCTAAGTTATTACCCTATTAATTCTCAGTTTAGTTAGGCATTAATTTTGATCCTCTTTGCATTTAGAATATAAAGTTAAGCTTATCTTAAAAACTTGAAGTCAATTAGATTTCTCTAAGTCCAGTTAGCATTTTAATCAGTATAAAATCCCTAATTAAGACCTAACGTATTTTGATCTCATAATTAAAATTTAATTGCATTTTGAATTCCTCACCCCCAAATTAATTAGGGGTGAAAGTTTGATAAATTTGGAGATCATTTAGACCATAATTCAATTTAAATTAAAATGGTCTAATTGCATTCTAGGGTTTCCAAATTTTCAGTTTTGCAAATATACCTTTAACTAATTAAATTGGCCGGGGTCCGCTATGTGGACCGCGGGTGATACGCTGTGGAGCCCGGGTCGCGTGACAGCGGTGCTTCCGCCATATCCACCTTCATCATATTAATTTGACGGATAAGATTCAGATCCGCAGAACTACAGATATATAGTTAGATGTATCCCGTAGATCCTGCAGCGCAGATTTAATCGAATATTGCTGTTAAGATCCGGAGGATCAGGACCGTCGCACCTTTCTATTTGATCATTCAGATGACCCTGGACCCTCCCGTGACTGTGGATCTTCCTCTTCACCTCACCCGTGCCTGATAGAAGAAATCTTATGGATTCTCGATAGCCAGGCCTGTCCCCCACTACCCGCTCCACCTCAGCATGCTGTTGGGGATCTTCCCTCAATGGCATATCAGTCCCGATCGAGCCTCGTGACCCGGCCAAGCACAATTTGGAAAATTTAGAGCTTGGCCATGCCCCGTTCTTTCGGGCCTCCCTAGCCTGAGCCAACCCTCTAGAAGTCCAACCTTCTGCCAAGGCTATAAATAGCCTCAGCATTCCTCCCTTGTTCCTTTTGCTATGTAATTAAGCTCAAATTTGTACTCTACCTCATCTGCCATTACCGACCTTCCCGAGTTTCCCTAAGCATCCCTGGTGTGCGTATTGCTGATAGAGGCAATTTCTGGCATTCAGGAATCATAAGTGCGTTCGTCTGAAGCTTTGAAGCCCCTGCCTTCCTCTCTGTCAACCGATCCAACTCTCACCATCGAACCAGGTACCCCCGTTTGCAAGCTTTGAGCCAATGAGGCTCGAGCTCATCTCTTTTTGATTCGTATGATTTCGTATTGTCATTTCAAACCCAATACGATCGTATCCGTGCCTTAAGCTAGCTCTGATCGGTTGATTTCGATCGATCCAGCCGTGTCCGTAAAGCAGCCTGGGTCAGAGTAAGGACCCAGCTATCCAGCCCTCCTTAGACCCTTAAGCCAAAGGGCTTCGATCTGCTTCACCTCCCTAAAGGTGTAGGAATTAATCCCTGGGGAAATCATGCCCTCTGTGTGGAGAATTTTCTCCCCACAGTAGCTCCATTGAGGGAGCTCTTAGGTGAGTAAGGCCCAAATGATCCATACCACCTCACTTGGGGCTTTAGGTATCTGTTGGTGCGTCTGGCCATGGTGAAAGTGTAGCGACCTTCAGCTTGTCATGCCATGGTCAGGATGCACGAAAATTGGCCAATTAGGGTTTTTTCCTAATCGGGCATCCATCGGGATGAGGGGTCGGGGACGAAGCCACTGCGCGGGTCAGGTTGACCCGTGACCTGCGCAGTGTGACAGTCCTGGGTCTATTGGGCCACGACCGACCCACGCGATTTGGTTATCGGGCCGGACCTGTTTAAATAACTCTAATTAATTGGATTTGTTTTCCTTTTGGAAAATAATTCAATTAATCCAATCATAGGAAAATTTAATTGGAAAAATGCAAATTAAATTAATGTGATAACTTTTGATCCACTGGTCCAAACCCTAAAATATTATATACCAAATTGATCAAAAAATCATCAGGAATCTAAATATAAAATAATTTTAAACTTTTAATGGTTAGATTTTCTTGATTAACCTAATTATTGAAGAACTTAATTAGGGTTGATTAGCATGTATACTTATCCAGATTGCATGATTTAAGTGCCATTGTGTTTCTTATTCTTTATAGAATATATGTGCTAGGCAATTTAATTTTTTGATTTATATACTCTTAGTTATGCCCAATCTTATAAATGCATGATTGGTGAAAATTAGGGTTTTTGATTATCCAAATTTTGAAAACTCAGTCTCGGATTGTTCACATGAATAAATAGAATGTAAATGCCAAGTTTCATGAATTTCTAAGGGTTGGATTTGTAATTAAGTGTTAATCCATGTATATTGAGTTAGGGTTTGATTAGCTCTAATTACACTCTAATTTCTATAAATTTCAATTCTTATGCTCTTATAACAGTAGCTAGAAAGTAAATACGTTCTTTTATGCAACATCAATTCTTAATTTCATGAAATAATAATTAAGCCCTTTTAACACTTAGAAATCTTAAGATCTTAATCAAGTAGTTAGTACTTGATATAGATCTTGGGTTGCCATTAATAATACCCCTCCAATCTATCTAATTTGCCATTGATCAATAAATAAACAATTAATCTTAATTGGCATAAAATTAGGGGTCAAACCCTAGTTAATTAGATTAAGATACAAATCCTTAATCACTTAATCAAATGACTTAATTGTAAGATAATCCAATTGATATTATTCTAATAATGCATCTGAGTTAGTATTGATCTTAAATCATTAAATTAGAAGTGCTAAGATTAATAATGAAGTTATGTGATTGAATCATCTGAATCAAAGCTTTAGATCTTTAATTTTCTCTTATATAAGACTATTGGCATAAGATAGATAATAACATTGTAATGATTTATGAAATGACCTAATTTGAATAATACCTTTGATTTCATCCCATAATTATAAAATATAGTGTGATTAGATGGATCTAGCCATTTGAATTAATCACTTTTATCTAAGATAATAAGTAAACCCCGAATCTTTAACTTAAGT
Organism: Gastrodia elata; assembly: GCA_016760335.1. Taxonomy (NCBI): domain Eukaryota; kingdom Viridiplantae; phylum Streptophyta; class Magnoliopsida; order Asparagales; family Orchidaceae; genus Gastrodia; species Gastrodia elata. Next base: position 1,480,825 of record CM028677.1, on the reverse strand, counting down.
GGTAGAAGAGTGAGATCATAAAGATCTTTCTTTAAGAGTACTTTAAAATGTTTAAGAGCCTTAAAGAATGTTACACCTTGAGGTAGGAAAGACTTATTATGATATATTGAGGTAGTAACATAGATGATCCTCCCTAACCCTAGAAGCTGATCTTAAAGCTTGTGGTAGAACACACCTAAGATATTAGATTGAGATTCTTCCATATGGTAGTAACCCATGTTGAGTGACCTCTTGGGCATATCTTTGGAGTGTTATGTAAGACTCACCTAATTAGAGTAAGGATTGATAGTGTTGGATAAATCCTTGGTGATTAAATAAAATTGATTGAACTACAATTATTAGTTGAGTATAGTAGTGTATATCCATAATGTTGGATTACTCCTGCAGTATTTAGGAATTGTTGCTTCACTCTAAGATTTATCTTTGTGCTATACTGCAAGATTAGGCAGATACAATCTTGCTTAGAGTAAATCAATCAATCTTAAGAGTGTCATAATTAGGGACTTAAGTCTTTAGTTTGAGATATAAATTGTGAACAGGTTTGCCTCCTATCTTTAGGACACTAGGTATGCTTGTAATTGGAGTATTTAACATATTTGTTTGAGATATAAACTATGACCAAGTTCTGCCTCCTATCTTAGTGCGCTTTGATAAGTGTAGTTTTAAACATACAAAGTGTTAAATCCAGTTTTCTTGGAAACATACCCAATATGTTTATATAATCCATCAAACTTATAATTGTAAGTAAAATCCTAAGTTAATCTAATTATTGAAATTAGAATATAGGAGTCAGAATCCTTTTAGTAGGATTCTGCACAATGAAGACATTTGAGTCATAATCTAATTTCAAACATTTCTAGATTTCTGGATTTGAGTCATGTGGTATAGAGGCATGAGCATGATCATAAGCATGAGCATAATGTATGAGTATTAGGGATGAATTATGAGTTACGGAATGTTACTTACATCAGCAGGGGAATTCAGGATGTTGAGACATCGCGGTAATATTTCCTAATAGGATGTATGTAGACATTGGACTGTACGACTCATAGCTGTTCAGTGGTAGTTCAGTTGTATATGAGTGGCATATAGTATGATGGCATATTTGGATGCATGAATTCAGTGGCATAAAACACAGTTTGGATGTTCTTATTATTTTTCATTATATTCAGCATTCAGTTTACAGGTCAGTTTTATTTTACTCAGTTTTACATAATTTTAGTTATTCAGTTACCTTTATAGTTTTCTGCTATTTTATTTACTTTACTATTTCATTACACTTATTTTAGAACTGCTTAATTTAGTTTCAATGTGTTAGACTTCTTGTCTAACACATGATACTTTTGGGATCCTATAATTTGCTAGATACTGAGTAGTTAGTTGAGCCAGGATAGGAGGATTCTCAGGAGACCCAAAAGGAGTATGTTGAGCCTTAGTGGACCCTCTTTCATCGTTATCACTTCTCTACTCATTAGCTAGATGTTATATTTGTATTATTTAGTAAACAGTTTGTATTAATTTTGGATGCACTCTTACCTTTCTTTTCTGAGATGGATATTTTCTACTGTTCTATGATGAATGTATTCTTGATATTTTGCTCTAGCTTTTGCACTTTATTATTTTATTACTATACTTAGTATTGTGATATGATCAGCATAATGAAAATGCTAATATTTGAGAACATATATTGGATTCCTTACTTGCCTTTATAATCTAATATATGTATTAATCTAATACTTAGGATAAGTATCTTACTCTTATCTTAAGTATTGACTCTTGACCCTCCTCTTGGGTTGAGTCAACAGCCTTCAGTGCATCTAGCTTCATTAGTTGGCCTATTCGAGGAGATGGGATATTCTTTCCTGAGTGGCGCATCGCTCCGCCGCCAAATTTAGTTTATTTTGCGCATGACGACGGGACGGGGAGCTACACAAAATCACCCCCAAATTCACACAATGCTTGATTTTACTAAATCTAGTTTTGATTTTGATATATTTTGGCCCCATTAGAGTTCTAGAGTTATTAAAATTCAAAAAATATGAAGTTTAGGTAAATACAAAAAGTTATGGGCGCTACGGTGCGCTGTAGCGCCCCCAAGCCGAGAGCAGGCGTTACGGCGCGCTATGGCGCTAGTTTTCCCGAGACGCGAGCAATACAACGCACGCAACGCTTTAAGGCACTACGGTAGATTTCAGCGCGGTGGCACGCGACAATGCTTTTAGGTGCTGCAGCGCACTAGGGCGCTAAATTTCCCTAGAGACTGGTACTAAGGCGCGCGGTAGTGCCCCCTGGCTGAGAGCCCGGTGCTATGGCACGCTGTTGCGTGCTATGACACACTACGGTGTAGCCAACCTGAGACATAGGCACTGCGGTGCATGGTAGTGCCTTTTAGATGAGAGCCAGGTGCTACGATGCGCTGTAGAGCTCAATGGTGATTTAGCCTGTGCGAAAAATTAAAATGTGTCCCTTTTGGCACCCAATTATTCTTGATTTAGGGCACATCAAGTGCGGTGCCATATACCAATGGAAAGGTCTTTCCAAAGCCTTTTTATTGATATTAAAATTGACATGAAACAATTATTTTAACAATACAAATAATGAAACTAAAGGTCCAAGTATACAAAAAGAAGGAAAATCAGAACTGTTCATCTACCATAAAATTTACAATCTTAATGAGCTCTAATGAACTCCACATCTCAAACACAAGTACTTATCAGCATAAAATTAACATGCAATATAAATGTAGCAACTAATTGATAAAAAGAGGAGGTACCAAAGAGGTACCTTGGCTTATAAAAGAAATGGACCATAGGAAAGGTGATAGCAATAGGTACCTTGGCTTGCAAATGGAAGAAGATATCTGCTGGTTCCTTGGGAGCTTGAGGGCTTGATGGTTCCTTTAGCAGCAAACACATCAAATAAAGGGAAGAGGGGAAGGAGCTTCAACTGAGCAAATGGAGAGGGAGGAGCGCTGAGGTTCCATCTTATAGGAAGAGAGGGAGAGATGGTAGGCATGGGCTATGGGAGAGGATGCAAGTCCTCTCCCATCGCAGCATGGAGAAGGAGAGGCGGCTGAGCCCCCTTGCATGCGCCAGGAAGGGAAGGCGCCAAATAAGTAAGTGGAGCAGGTCCCAGGCGTAGAGGGAAAGAAGGAGAGAAAAAAAATGGAATTACTTTAAATCAGCTAATTTTATTTTAATTAAATCAATGCATTTAATTAATTAAAATCAGATTGATATATGAGATTCGAAAAATACTTTAAATTCACGCATAGCTAATTCGATGCTGAAGAATTCAACAACGAAGTTGGATTTTAATTTCGACGAATATTTAATTAATCTATTTTTTTTTCCAGGGGAATTAATCCTATTGTAATATTTGAAGAAAATCTAACGACTTCCAAATACTACTAAAATATCACCCTTAACAAATTTGGGGAGTGACAAGCGCAATGGCAAAATCAAATTTTGATTTCGAGGTCATATTAAATATCTCAATTTTCTAATTAGTTAAATATTATTAAATATTCTAAATACTTGATTGAGCTCTGAATCGCTCCAAAATTTCAGGGTTCGGTTTTAATAAGTAGATGAACTTAATGGAATGATAATTATGATGCAATCAAGCTAAGATTAGGCTAAGTAACAACCTAGGGTTGTTACACTCCCCCAAGGAGCTTTTTAGCTTAATCGATGCATCTGAGGTCAAGGATTGTGTAGCCATCGAAATCGGCACATGGTGTGACCTATCAATAGAGAGTTTATCAATCTCAGCTAACTCCAGCCGGCCTGTCATGGGGGAGAAGAAGAACAATATCAAGCTGGGTTGGACCCCGACCTGCACCTTTTGGATTTTGGGCTAGATTAATCAATCGATTAATTGCAATTAAATTCCTTATGGAAATTAAATGGAAATTTTGATTTAATTAATTATCCTATAATATTATAATAAAAAAAACTCCATTTAAATTAAAAGACTAACTTTGCCAATTTAATAAGAAAAATGCAAGGAATCTAAATCTAAAATAAAATCATGGTTTATGTAATTAGAATTTTTAATTTAGTTTAATTACTCTAAAAACTTAATTAATAAATATTAAGTCATTTATTGGCCAAATGGTTTGATAAATAGCTCTAAATGTTCATAAGATAGAGGAGAATCTATTCATGCCATTGGAAATATTTTAGGAAATAAAAAATCACTAATAACCTCTTAATCATTCTAATTATTGATTAAGGTCTAATTATTTCACTTAAGCTCTAAATTATGAGATCTTAATATCAATCATCTTCTCATGCCTTATAGAGCTCATTAGTAAACTTAAACATTAATTTCATAATCAAACATTTTTAATCACCCATAATGACCTTGGAAATGGATTAATGCTTATTAAGTCTATTCTAAGTGATTCTTTCATTAGACAGTAATGAAACTATTAGAATTGATTAAAACTAATTTGGAACCTTGCCTTCAAATCTCAATTTTTCCTCCATGAGGGATATTTTGGTCATTTTGGCCAAAAATTAGTTTAAAAGCCCTTAGACCCTAGAAGTCAAATTAAATGCTTTGATTCATTAAGATAAAGGCTTAGGATCATTTCTAAGGGCATATATAGACTTGGAAATTAGATCATAAATGCTAAAGCCTAATTCTTCCTAAGATTTACTTAAGGAGTCATTAGACTCTTAAATTGATCCTAGATATAGACTTTATTAAATGAACATATTGCTTAAAGAATTAATGATAGCTATCTTAACTACTATCCATATAATTCTATTGTCCTTCCTATATCTATGTTTTAAGAAGAACCTTAAGTCTAGCCTTTGCTAATATCTTGAGTAAATAGTCTAAATCTTTAGAGCTTAGACACTTCTTACTTTTGAACAATTGAGTGGATGGAGCTACTCAATAGATAGATCCTCCTTAGAACTTGTAATCTTCATCCTTAAGATTCATTAGAAACCTCTCTTAAGTGTTTAACTTCTTGATTTACTCTCTTCTTAGTGGGTTAAGTGATTTGACTATATTGTATAAAGAAGTTATTCAATGGATTGAATCTTATGTTTAAACTTGATTATTTTGTCTTATGATTTTAGACTTCAGCCTTTCTCAATTAGGATCTTATCTTCCTTAATCTTTCAGTCCTTAAAGATTCTCTACCCTTAGAGTAAGTCTTGGTGTGAAACCTTAGATTCTCAGATGTTATTACTTTGGATTTAGAGCTAAAACCCCAAATTAAAAGTCCTAAATCCCAAAAGTATTGATTTTTTTCTGGATCAAGATTGGGTGTGGGTTATTAAAATACATTAATTAAGCCATTGATTATTTTTAAACTTTGCTAGATTACACTTCTGATTATGAATTAGAACTTGCTAAGTTATAATGTTTAACTTTAAGGCAGTAAATCTGGGATTATACTTGATAGTTGGATATTTAAGATCCTAAGCTTGTACTATTTTAGAGTAGATATAATGAATTAAATTAGACAATAACATGTATTAAATAAATTTATTAGAGCTCTTGCTTACTATGCTTTTGTTACTTTGCACACCTTGTATTGAGCCAATTATACCTTGGATATAATAGTTGAACATATGATATTTGATGAGTATCCAATATTAGTTTTGAAATGCATAACCATTATTTAACTTTAAATCAATACATTCAGTTCTTCAGATATAAGTTTAATAGAGTGTGTTCTAGTTAGTCTGCCTCTTTAGTTCAATTTTTCGTAATAGAATCGACTCGTATCTAGCCCGGTGGTTGGCTAGATGATACATGTCTGATTCTATAGTCCAACTTGGATCTAGTCCTATGGTTGCCTAGAAGATACATTTTGAACTTTTTGTTTAATGGTACCCAATTTCTATTATGGCTATACTAGCGTAGGTGTATCTTTAAATTTAGTTTAGTTTCGGTCCAGTTTTAGTGACTTTATTTTACCAATTTTCTATTACATAGTATATATATATATATATATATATATATATATATATATATATATATATATATATATATATATAAGCTTTTCTAGTTTTTGCACACTTTTTTGCTTTCATTTAGTTCAGTCTTACTCAATTCTTTATATAAATTAGAATGCTAATTATTCTTATTTCAGTTTGTTTATATGCTTCAATCCAGATGATATTTTTGTAAATCAACATGTGTTCATATGATCATAAGCATATTAGGATGAGTTTTACTTATATAAGTTTGATTACAGCTTAACCTTATTATAGCTTTTTGTTGAGGTATGCTATCCACATACTTTGTTTTGTCCAATTTTAAATATTTTATTTATAACTATTATGCTCTTTTATCGCTTGTTGCACCTAATTAAATGCTTAAATATCTGGTAAAATGTGATATTTTAAAATATGTAGTTTTCAATAAATCAACTTAAGAAGTACTTAGATAATTGTCTACGCAAGTTTTTCTTTTTTTGGTTGTGGCCCTAGCATTGTAATACTGACAATACCAGATTTGGAGTTATTCAAGGATGTAGCATTGGGTGAGGAGCTTAGCTAGGAGGAGAACCATTGACAGACTGTAAATACACATCTACACTCATACGCAAGTGTACATGGTTTGAAGTAATAAGGGATTGTGAAGTCTCGAGAATTTATCACCCACTAAGAACAGAGTGTTTAGTTATTAAAGTATATTTGTTTATGATGTTTGGACAAAGGATAAGTTATGATTTTGGTTCCCAATTAATAAGCAAAGTCTTTGATTAGAAATTACTAGTTGAAGAATTAGGGAGAGTTGGGTTTATTATGCAGTTCATTAAGGGGTTTAGTGTAGTACTCATCTTTGTCAACTTTACATGTGAAATTACTCATATATTTTACTTATGATCAAGCAACAATAGCCTTCCTTAGAGTGTCCTTTAATTCTAACTATATGATGTTCAGTGCTCAATATGAACTCAAGAAGGTTCAACCCTAGCACATAAACCCTCACGTCACCGATAAGAATTAAATCTGATACTTATGTCTACATTCTTAGATCTAGAATTTTAATTTTATTAGTCGCATAAACTTGATCCCACCAAACAATATCATATGCGTCTATCGTAGTTTAGCTAAGGAAGAGAATCATTGGGCTAGTGGATTATGTCACATTCACCCAAAAGTATTAAATTCTTCATCTTCCTCCTTTAGTTAGAATGAGCTATGGAATATATTTGGTGGCTCTTGGCTCACACACGTTACCTTCTCAACTTATCTAGAGGAATAGTGCAACAATACTTACGAGCTTGTCACTAAACTCTCAATAATTGTGCACACATTTTTAGCTTGAGCCAATGGTGAGCGAGGAGCTCTAAGATTGCTTAATTTTCTATCGCTCAGCTCATCATTTCAGATCATAAATAGTTTCACTGATCATCCTCGCGTAGCAAATATTATCACGGATATTTGCTGCAAGGACGCTTGATGTGCATGTCCTTAGTTTCAAAATGATCAATGAGCTTGATAGTTCTCTCATTTAAAAACATTTATCTTAAAAAAAATCTTCATTACTCAACATTCATTCAAGCAATATTCCATATCAGTAATCAAAAATTAACTAGAGAATTTTATTCATTGGAAAAATTTGAGTACAAACACTTTTAAGTCCCTTAGTTTATTACATGATTATGCCCAACCCTCCCTAAGGAGAGTTTTGCCTTCAATCACACACAAGAAATATAAAACAGGACTTTGAACCCTTGCATGGTTTTTGCAGAAAAAAAATCAAAGCAATGGTTGAGATACAGTACTAGGAACAGTTATGGCATTTGCCAGATTTTCTCTCACTCTCCGACCTTGTTCTCCTCCTTGATTCTTGAGTTTGCTTCCTATTTCCTTGATGTTAGACTTTACTTTCCTTGGGCAAGGATTCTACTCCTTTTTATGGATGTAGCTTCAAAGTTCTTAGACCTTTGAGTGTCAAAGAGTGGAACCCTTACTTAGTATGTTTTCTCAACTCTTATAAATGCTGAGCAAGGTACCTTACATTATTACATCCAACCCTTCATCTCCTCTAAAATTAAATGAATTAAATTGAATATTTCTTTGTTCTCTTGAAAAGGAGGAGAATTGATTGCAATTTGAATTAATGGTTGCTATGGGAAGGCAAAGGATTTGAGATTTTTGGCCTTCCCTATACTGCTTTTAATGCTTATTCCTAGCTGAAATCATGATGGGCACTATGGTGCACTGTAGCGTGCTTGGGAGCGTTACAACTCTTCTGCTTTAGAAAATATGCTAAGTAAGTTCCAGCTGCAGTGTGCGGTAGCGCGGAGCTCTCAGCGTGCAGTAACATCGAGCTCTCTATCTTGTACCCACTGCGATGCGCGGTAGCTCCGAGCTCTCGGGGTTTGTGTCCGTTGCGGCACACGATAGCACCAATATCTCTATTTTTTGCTGCTATGGCATGTTATAGTGCTCGTGTCCCTGTTTTGAGACCATTACAGTGCATGACAGCGCATAACTCTCTGTCTTGATCCGCTTGGGCATGGATAGCGGAACATTTTCGGATTACACTAAGTAAATTTCTACTGCAGCAGGCGATAGCGTTGAGCTCTCTTTCTTGGACCACTACAGTCCACAATGGCACCGATCTCTCGGTCTTGGCCCGTAGCTGTGTGTGATAGCTCCGAGCTCTCATTCTTGGTCCACTAAGGTGTGCTGGGGCATGCTGAAGTGTGCCGCATCAATTTTCTTATAGAATTTCTTATTTCAGCCTAGATTTAGTTTAGCTCTTCTTTTACTCTGAAAATTTGTGAAAACACATCAAAGTATACATTTCTAATAGAAAAGTGCTTATTTATTATCTTATTTTACTATAAATCTTAGATTTATCAGCCACCCTATTGTTGCTGAGGCAAAGATGGATTTACTTTTCTGCTTGTGAGGATGAGTGTGCCATTTTATTAAATTCAATTAAGTATTGCAATAGTTAATATTCTGGATGCCTTTTCTTTTTTACATTTTATACTGAGTTGAGTTACTGTTCTTTTTCTTTTTGTGGTACAGGATTGGAAGTTATACTTGTTTTGCTTCCGTACTTTGATTTTGCTTACATAAGCTGATGATAGAATTATAGTTACAGGTGGCAACCCCTGCAATTACAGCGAGTAAGGCTAAAATCTAACTCGACTATAGTTGGGGATTTGTCACACGGTAACTGCTCAACTATAATCATGTTAATATTAGTATTAACATGGCCACGGTAGAGACGGGGCTTTACAATTGGTATTAGAGAATACTAAAAAGTGCCATATTAGAATTTGCATTCCTATCTACCTAACGGATCGTTCTTCTATAATACAATCATCAAATGTAACATCCATAGCGCCATACTCTCAAGCAATTTAATATAAGAGTATGAATTGGAAAACATTTATACATAATTTTTAAAATAATTCTAAAATAACTTAAGAATTTTATAAATTTTCCTAGTAAGAAAATGGAGTGTGGAAGATCAAACCTAAGCTACTAGTCAACAAGATTTGAAGCCATTTGGGACTATGATTATCAGCTTGGTCAAGAGTGTGGAAGGATTGCAGATGGAATATAAGCAAATTCATGTTAGGATGGCCAACTTTGATATTTTTTCTTATGGTTTTCAGACAAAATGACAAGCTGAGAAAAATCTGGAAGAAAACTAAAATTTCGGAAGACAACCACTGTAGCGCACCCAAGCGCACTACAGTACGCCAAGGCGGATCGAACAAGAGAACCTCACTACTATCGCATGCCACAGCTGCATTTATAAAACCAGACTCAACATATAAAGATTTAATAAAACTGCTACAACGCACTGTAGCGGATCCGATACGAAAGTTCAGCCGCTACTGTGCGCCACAACAAACTGAAAATGAATTGAACATTTATTGATATGCTACCGCATGCTGTAGCGGATTCAATACGAAAGTTCAGCCTCTATCATGCACCACAACAGAATTGGACATAGCAGAATTCTTAATATCTCCGCTACCTCACACTGCAGCAGATTCAGTATGAAAGTTCAACCGCTTCCACGCACTAGAGCAGAACAAGAGGGTTGAACAGATAAATGAAGAAAATTTTATTACATCCGCCACAGCGTGCCCAAGCATATTGCATATGAAAAGCTAGGCACTACAGTGCGCCCAGGAGCACTGAGGCGTGCCGCAGTGCCCACCGTATTTTCAGCAGGTCCAAGCATAGGGAAGGCCACCCATTTTCCTTCCCCAGTTGTTTGAAACTCCAACTCAATTAATTCATTGCATTTTCTCAAGAAAATATAAGAATAATTATTATTGTAAGCCATTAAAACAAGGGAGTTGGAAAGATGTAAATTTGATTGTAAAGGGTTGAAGGCTGGCCTATTTAAGATGCTATTCAAGTCTATGAAAGAGTTCCTCTCTTTGACACTCTCAGATCTGAAATTAAAAGCCTGCTATAAGAAAATAATAGGATACCCTCACCAAGGAATGAAGAAGAAAACCATTGCTATAGAGAAAAAGGAAGAACATTGCCAAGCAGCTGGAAGGGAAGAAGATTGGAAGAAAGGAAGAACCAGAGAACGCCAACAAGGGCTGTTCCTAGTATTCTTCTTAACCTCCTTTTGATTTATTTTTAGTAGAACTATGAAAGGGTTCTTGTTCTTGTATGTTTTTTCCTTTGTTTCTATTATAATGGAAGGCTAAACCCTCATTGGGGAGGGTTTGGCAGATATCATGTATAATGTATGAAGGACTATTGGTGTTGTATGAACTTCTTTCAATGAATAAAATCTACTTCAATTTCTTGTCTATATATGTTCTTGTTGCTTGAATGCTGTGGATTGAATGTATATTTCTTATTTTTTTAAATAGTTTATAATGAAAACACATTAACTCACTTCTACAATTGAAACTCAAAGGTAATGCACATAAAGATCCTTGCCGCGAACACATGTTCACTGCACGAGGATTCTCGGATTAAAACACCCTGAAGTTGAATAATAAAGGGAATTTGATAACTCAGATTCTTTTGTGCCCCATTGATCAACAAATAACATGAAGCTAGGTGCTTTAGTGCTCTGAGCCCAGTGAGAAGCTCTTGAGCTTAGACACACTATTCCTTGAGCTCAGTCGAGAGGTCAATGCATGTGAGCCAAGAGCTATCAATCAAGCTTCATGGCTCAGCATACGTCAATAGAGGAAGAGGAATTGTTGAGAGCACATAGATGATGTGATATAGTCCATGTAGTCCTATAATTCACTTCATTAGCTTGACTGCACATGTAGCATATGACACTAATTGCATGGAAATCAAGCTCATGTGATCGCTGAACTAAAACGTTAATTTTGATAACTTATACGTAGGGAATCTTAATAATTCAAATTGATCACTTGAAAGTCTAAAGTGCTAATATTGAACCATTGTGTGTTCATCTTGTGCACTAGACTTGAAATAGTCAGAATTAGAGGACCAATCTAAGGAATAATATATTCACTTGATTAATTTGCCTGAAAATAAGTTCATTAAAAGTTGCATGAATGCAAGTACGATCCTAGTCCCTTACAACTTGCATGATGAAAACACAACTCTCTCTTCTTTATTAAATAGTATTTTAAATTACGATCTTTGAACTCCTAAGTTAGGAGCCACAAAAACTGAAAAAACATATTTTTCTAAATATTATTAAAAGTAGAGACACCTTAGTATCAGAACACCCCATTCCCTGAGGACAATAAATCTCGGAATTTACCTTCCATTATTACTTCAGACTATGTACAGTTGCATGCAAGTGCAGATGTGCATTCACCATCTGTCAGTATCAGCCAAGGGTATCCTAGTACTCGACAAGCTACTTTGCCACCCCATATTTAGAGGTAGCATTATTGCCATCCTTGAATCGTTTGTTCAAAGGCATGGCATGAAAAATTTGGCTTCACTATGAGTGATTAATGCGTACATCCAAAATTTTCTAATCAGTGCAGTGGTATAACATATGATCTTGATGACCACACGTATAGCACCAATGGCCAAAGTAGTAACACTTGCCATATTGATATGGGGTTTAATTTTACTTTGAGTTGGTTAAGAAGGTGAAGCATCTACAGGTTGATAAACCTTAGCGGGATGAGGCCTGTGCTTCTTGAACACTTTGTGGTGATTTGGCGATGCATGGATCTTTCTTTTTAGATCTCTCGGACTGGTGGTGCTCTACCACTCTTGCCCTCTCGACTAATTGGGAAAAGTCAATGAGATGTAATGGGGCTATGCGATCCTTGATAGGATCTCGCGGATCGCTTTAAAATTGGTGGCACTGGGTAACTTCGGATCTAATAAGGTACAGAGCAAAACTTTTTAACATTTTGAATTACATCTTGTATTCCAAGATAGGACAGGTGCCTTTCTTCAACCTTAGTATTGTGTCTTTGATTATATTTTGAGCCAATAAGAGAATGAACTATATCTTGAATACTACCACAAATGCATCCCATGGGATGTCTTCAATGTCGAAGTCAACAAAATGGGTGTTCCAGAGATTGTCCCACTAGTACTCTGCTTCCATGAAAAATAGATGAGTTGTGAGACGGATTGCCTTCGAATCACAATACTTGATGTTGATCAGATTCTTCTCCACTATTTTTAGCCAACTGGTTGTGTCCATGGGGGGAGGTTCTTGCTCAAGTTAGAAGGTCTCAACCTCAAAAAATTATGCAAGAGTACATTAGTAGATTGATGCGACATGAGGGGTGCATTAGGTGCAGGTGCGGTTGCTGCAGCAATGTTGGTGGCAGTAGAGGGATGGATGGTGATTAGCTTTTGAATTGCTAGAGCTTATTGAGTTTTGTTCTCAAGTATCACCACCTCCATACTTCTTAGAGAAGTAACCTCATCGGAAGTACTGCTAGAGGCTACCACTGTCTTGATGGGAGTAGTCATAGGGGGGCGATCATGGATTCATCCTGTTGTGGCAAGACAAATCATTACTTGAGAGTGAGTAGAGAAATATGACAAAATTTAACTCAAATCATAATAATAGAATTATGACAACTACTAGACTTTTCGATGAAAAATATAACTCATATAGATACTAAGCCATAAATATGGTAAAAGAACTACAATAGTTTGATCAATTTTGACGAGAACTAGACTTTTTGATGAATTATGCGCAGAAGGCAAGATGAAATATTATGAAGGTCACATCATGATGCTTCTTGTTGTATTTCTATTTTAGCTTCCAATTGGTGACAACCCACTAATCCTCGGTTGTGTCTTGTAGGAGATAGGTCAGAAGCTTGATGTAGACTTGATCAGTACACTCGATGAAGTCTAAAATTGCTTCTAGTTGCTTCAACCATTCCTTAGCTAAGATTGGAAAGCCAAGTCCTTTAAAGATGGGGTGGTGATGTATCTTGTCAAGTACTAGGATGCCCTTGGCAAATACTCCATCTACAGTCCTTCCACCCTCTTGACCAAGCTGATAGTTGTAGTCCCAAATGCCTTCGAATCTTGCTGAGTAGTAGCTTAGGTCAGATGTTCCACACTCCATTATTTTACTAGAAAATTTACAGGATTCTTAAGTTATCTTAGGATTATCATTTGTAAATATTCTCTAATTCACTTGTATATATTGAGTTGATTTGAGAGTATGGTGCTGTGGATGTTATGTTTGAATAATCCATTAGGTAGATATGAATGCAAATTATAATCTGACAACTTATGGTTCTCTGATACCAACTATGATGCCCCATCCTTGTCATGGTTATGTTAATATTGATATAACTATGATTACGGTAGAGCAGTCATCACGTGAGAAATTCACAATTTTAGTTGAGTTAGGTTTTCATCTGAACCCGCCTTAATTGCAAAATTTGCCACCTGTAACTGTAAGCCATTCATCAACATATAAGATAGATCGATGTGTGGAAACAAAATAAGTATAACATCCATTCCCATAGTACAGAAAGGAAAGAACAGTAACTCAACTCAATATAAAAGTGTTAAAAAGTAAAGGCATCCGGAACATTAGCTATTATAATACTGAATTGAATAAAAATGCACAATCTTCCTCATAAGAAAAAAAATAAATCTGTCTATACCTCTACAATATCAGAAAGGTCCTTCCCTGGCTAAGCTCCTCACTTGGTGCTACCTCCATGAACAACTCTGAATCTGACATTATCGATATCACAATGCCAGGGTCCAAGTAAAAAAAAAGAAAAAGCTATGTTAGACAATTGTCTAAGTATATTTTAAGTAGAATTAATTAAAGCTATATGTTTAAGATACCACATTTTACTAAACATATAAGAATTTAAGGAGGTGCAACAAGCTACAAAAGAACATGATAGTTACAAATGAAACATTTAAAACTAGAGAAAATAAAGTATGTGAATAATATACCTCAACCAAAAGCTGCAATATTGTTAGGCAATAATCATACTTATAATTATAACTACTGGAACTACTGAAAGTAAACATATCATAACATGCTTATGATCATATGAATACATGCTAATTTATAGAAATATAAGCTAGACTAAGTATGTAATTAACTAAAATAAGCATAAATAGCATTCTAATATATATAAATAATTGAGTAAAACTGAACTGAAAAGAATTGAACTGAACTAAACTATAAAGTGTGCAAAAAAAAGAAAAGTATATACAATAAAAATGCTATAACAAAGAATTGGCCAAATGAAGCCACTGAAACTGAATTGAATTTAGAGATGTGTCAAAGTTAGTATTGCCATAATAGAAACTGCTAAACAAAGCCACTAAACATAAAGTCCAATATGTATCATGTTGCCAACTACAGGGCTAGATTTGAGCTGGACTATAGAATTAGACATGTATCATCCAAACTTGTCATGGTTGGATCTGAGATGATTCCATTACAAAAGCACTGAACTAAAGAGGCATACTAATTAAAATACACTCTACTAAGCTGATATTTGAAGAATTAAATGCATTTATTAAAGTTAATTAATGTTGTATGCATTTCAATAAGAACATAGGATACTCATCAAATATCTTATGTTTACTAATATGTTCAAGGTATAAAACCTAAATACAAGATATACGAAGCAACAAGGTCAAAGTAATCATGAACTCTACTATACATATATGATATCTATTTGTTGTCTAATTTAATTCATTCTATCTACTCTGAGATAATATAAGCTTAGGATCTCCAATATCTAACTATCAAGTATAATCCCAGATTTACAACCTTAAAGTTATGCATTAGAACATAACAAGTTCTAATTTATAATCAGAAGTGTTGTCTATCAAAGTTCAAAAATTAATCAACATCTTAATTAATGTATTTTAATAATCCATACCCAATATTGATAAAAAAAAATCAGGATTTAAGATTTAAGGCTAAACTCCAATTTGGGGTTTAAGCTCTAAATCCATGGTGCTAACATCTAAAGATCTATTATTTCACACAAAACCTTACTCTAACAGTAAAGAATTTTAAGAATTGAAAGATTAAGAAAACATGACCCCAATTTAGAAAGGCTGAAGTCTTAAATCATAAGGCAAAATAATTAAGAACTTATAAATGTAAGAGCTAGATTCAATCTATAAAATAATTTCTTTATTCCATATGATGAATCATTTAAGCCACTAAGAAGAGAATTCAAAGGGTTTTCGCACTTAGGAGATTCCTAAGAATGATGGTTACAATTTTAAAGAGACTTCATATATTGAATAGCTCAATCACTCAATAGATCTAAGCTATTAGAATCTAAGATCTAAAGGCTTAGATTAATTGCTTAAGATCTTAACTAAGGTTAGATTTAAGGTTCTCTTTAAGACATAGATTTAGGATCAACCCTAGAATTGGTTAGATGGTAGCTAAGTTAATTACTACTATTTTCATAACCTTTATATATTTATTTAATAAGTTCATATTGAAGATCTAAGATCATTTTAAGGTTTTGATGATTCTTAAATGAATTTTAAGAGGATTTTAAGATTTAACAATTAGGATCCACTAATTAGGTCTAAGAGCTCTTATAAAAGATTCTAAGCCATTATATTATTGATTTAAAGCATTTTGTTAGAATTCTAGGGTTTAAGGGCCCTTAAACCATCTTTTGGCCAAAATGACAAAACTACCCTTCCTAAGGGATAAAATTATGATTTCATGATTTAGCTTCCCAAATTAATTCTAATTTGTTCCAATAGGTTCATTACTGTGTAATGAAAGAATTAACACTCTAAAATATCAATTTGCACTTAAGGTAGACCTAATAGGCACTAATTAAATTCCAAGGTCATTAAGTGTGAATAATAATATTAGGCTATAAAATTAATAACTAAGTTCACTAATGAGCTCTACATGGCATATTATAACAACCTTAGTTGTTACCCCAACTAATCAAAGTCAAATTAAGCTAAACTAAGCTTTTATTTTCATTTCATTAGACTCAATGGGTCATTTAAAATTAATCTTAGAAGTTTGAAATCAATCGGAGCTCATTGAGCATTTTAGCTATTTTTGTCTATTTTTATAGATCCCGAAAGATATCTAAATTAAGTTGACCTCTAAATTAAAATCTGATTTCATTTTTGAGTTCCTCATGCCCTAATTAGCTAAGGGTGAATTTTTGAGAAATTTTAGAGCTCCTTAAGTTCTAAATTAGATTTAAGAATTATTAGGAATTATTATTTAATAAATTAAATGATTTATATTATTTAAATTAAATATATATTAATTTTATATAAGCGATTTGTTATCGAGACTGCGATAGATTCGCTACAGGGTCCCGACAGCAGCGCATTACTCCTACCATTAGATGCTTTAGCACACGTCTTAGCACGCTAGATCCTACGGCGCGCAATACCCCACATCTTGATTTGATCCTGGCCGATCGATTGAGCCATCATATCCAACAGCTAGCATCCTATCCATAATTTTGTTGAATTAGATGTGCATCGGGACCGTCCTAGCCCAACAACTTTGCTGATCAGACGACTAAGCCCTCCCTGAGTCGTATTCACTTTCATCCCCAAATTCTTCTATTTGTGCATTTGGTCCCCACTATGGGAATGCTCTAATCTTCCTTTTCTACCCCTAAGGCACAACAGCTTGCCTGCTACCCTATCCCTACATTACCCTCAAACATTAAGATCATTCCTCTCCTTCGGCCTGAGGCTGTGCTTCGAACCTGAGCTATGGAAGCCAGCCAGAACCTCCCCACTGCTTATAAGTACCCCTAGGATATCACAGTGAGTAATTTTGCTCACTGTGATCCCCCAATTGCCTATTTAAAGCTTCAAAAGCTCTCGAAGCTCTTAGTAATCCCCACAGCTGCGAACCACTAATAGTGGGTATAGTCTGGTGTTCGAACCCCCTGCTGATCTTCTGCAATCGATGGGAATCTTATGACCTCTTCAATTCACTGATATCATGCCTTCTTTTGCCATTCCAGGTACAGACTCTTCCTCCCTCTCTGTCGAGCTAGTTTCAGCTCGGCTCATGGTTTCTTTACCCTATATGCTATGATATGACCTTACCTTAGTTCCCCATTAGGCAGCTAAGGCAATGGTAGGGACTAGAAGTGGACCAGATGGTGCAATTGCCATTTGAATGTGCACTAGAAGCCGATCATTAAGTCATAGAATCGCTACGAATCCTTGATCATTTGAGTCCCCATTCGATGCCTGATTCCCTCTTTGAGTGATTGCGGATTCATAGCAATAATTGAGTTCTATTTGATCGATCGATTTGATTGGAATTGATTGACTCAGATGTAACTCGCATCTGTAAAATGCCGTGAGTAGCACTCCAGTTATTCATCCATCCCTAGGACTTGTCGAATCGTCCAATCGCTTCTCCTTCAATTCCTGATTGAGTAGGTTTAAACTTTAGCCCGTGGCTTTGCCTCTGTGAGAAGAATTCACTCCTCACAAATTTCTCCCTATGTACCATTTGACCAAGTAGCACTCCAGCTATTCGGCTCATCCCAGAGAAGGTTTCCTAGTCTAATTGATGTGCTTGGTGTTGCTGAAGTTGTAACTGTCAATATCAAGGCGTGGCATAGTCTGGAAGTGGAGAATACGTTGAAGAGAGCTAACCCTAGGAGGCGCGGTGTCGAGGAGGTGTGGGAAGAAGAGTCACAGTGGTGAGCCGGGTCAAACCTCAACTTGCGTGTTTTGTATTTTGGGCCAAAGTAATTCAGCTGATTTATTATAATTAATTTCCTTATGGAAATTTAATTGAATATATCAAAACCTATAATTTAATTCAAGTAAAACATTCAAATTAAATTAATGAAATAACTTAATCAATTCTTATCTAAATGGTATGATCCAATATACTATTTTAACCAAAAAAACATAAGAAACAATAATATGCAATAAAATTTTAGATCTAATGGTTAAATTTTTTGATTTATCCTAATCTCTCTCTAATCTTAATTAATGCATAATTAATTCATTAAATGTCCAAATCTCATGATTAGGGTCTCTAATTGTTCCTAAGATAGAGGAGAACCTATTTAAGTGTTTAGAAATAATCTAAGAGTATTAAATTTTTTAATCACCTCTTAGTCACCCTAAATATTAATTAGTTATTAAGGGAAATTAACCCTTTAATTTTGGTAAACCAAATTTTTATTATCTTCTTAAGTGTATTAAAACTTGCCTATGTATTTGGATTTCTATTTTGAATCCTAAATTCCTTAATATCTTTTCTTAGCCTTAAAAAGTGATTAGTGTTAATTTATCTTGCCTCAAGTTCAAACTTGAAGTTGGTACCCTCATTTCTTTTATTAGCCAATACTAAGTCTGTTAGAATTAATTAAAATCAATTTGGATGCTTAAATCATAAAATCTCAATTTTAGCCTTAAGAAGGGTATTTTGGTTATTTTGACCAAAATGTTGTTTAAGAGCCCTTAAACCCTAAAAATGTTTTTAGATGCATTTAATCAGTATGATAAAGCATTAAGATCATTTATTAAGCTTTTGATCTAGTTAATTTATCTAAATTGCTTAAGGTTATTTTCCTTCCAAAAATTTCTCTTAAGTAAGCATCTAAGATTTTGGAAGTTATCTTAGATCTTTCATTATAATCTTGATCTATGAATGTAATCTTATAGAATCAATTTTAAGTGCCTTATCATCAATTAATAATAATAATCATTCTTAATCAATGTCTTAATGAAATTCCAAAATTGAATCCTGTGGAAATCTTGAGTGATTGAACCTAAGACTTAGATCTTAGATCCTACATCATCCCTTTAAATTTATTATCTTACCCTTGAAAATTCTAATTGATTTAATCCCTTGAATCATTTTTAATCTTCCTTGTGAGTTTAGGTTGGTTCAACCTATAGAATAATGTGGCTATTCTATATATTGAACTTAGATCTTAAATTCATATGTTCTTATTTGATTATTTTGTCTTATAATCATAGGCTTAACCTTTCTTTAAGATAATAGTTTCTTAATCATTCAACTCTAAGACTCTCTATCTTTAGTATAAGAGGGGTTGAGTTATTAAAATACATTAATTAAGTCATTGATTTAATTACTTAAATCCTTATAGTCGTCACTTTTGATTATGAATTAGAACTATTAAGTTCTATTGTTAACTATAAGGTTGTAAATCTGAGTTGTACTGGCTAGTTGGATATTGGAGATCCTAAGTCTGTACTGGCTTAAAATAGATAGAACGTATTAAATTTAGACAACAATAAATATCACATATATCTAATGGAGTACCTTACTTACTTGATTATTATTGCTCTGTATATCTTGTATTTGAGCTTTTTTCCTTGGACATATTAGTTGGACATAGGATATTTGATGAGTACCCTATGTTAGATTTGAACTTGCATGCTCATAATTGAGTTTATTCAGTACAGTAGAGGGTGTTCTAGCTTAGTCTGCCTCTGTGGTTTAATTAATTGCTTATAGATTAGACTCGGACCTAGTTCTGTACTTGGCTAGGGGGATACATGTCTAAGTCTAAAAGTTCAACTTCGACCTAGCTTTATGGATGCCTAGGGGGATATATTAAACTTTCTGTGAAGTGGCCCTGTTTGGCCCATTTCTGTTATGATAGTATTATATTAGGCATACTCTTACTTTCACTTCAGCTCTAGTTCAGTGACTTGTTTAGCCATATGTTTTACTTGCATTTTACTATCTCCTGTACGCACTTTCAATTTATTATAGTTCAGTATTTTCAGTTCAGGATTTGTTCCATGCTTGCATATTTAGGATGCTAGTTTTATTTAGCTTTTCTTATACTTTAGTTCAGATTTATTATGTAAATCAGCACATATTCATATGATCATTAGTATGTTAGGCGGAGTTTACTTTCAGTACTTTTCAGTTATTATATACTTACTACTTAAACTTTCATGCAGCTTCTGGTTGAGGTATGTTATGCTTCATACTTTGTTGTGAGTAGTTATAAATGTTAATCTATAGCTATCATATTCTTGTAGCTTACTGCACATTATTTACTTATGTGCTTAGTATAAGATCTGATATCTTAGGTGTTCAACTCATTTAAATTAGATTAAAGTGTGCTTAGACAATTTGTCTAACTATAAGTTTTCTTTTTCTTGGCTAGGGCCGTAGCATTGTGATATTGATAATGTTAGATTTAGAGCTTTTCATTGAGGTTCCTGTTGGAGAGGTGGAGGAGCTTCCTGTGGCTTAGATTAGTTCACTATTTTATTTCAGCAGTGAGGACGAGTGTTCCATTTTTTTTCTTTAACTTCAGTCTTAAATAACTTCTTATTTCTAGATGTATTTACTTTCTAGACTGTCATATTAAGATGAGTTACTGCCTTACTTTTATTATGCTGATATGTGGATGTTGTATTCTTTTTCTACTTCCGATACTTTGATATTTTGATGTATGATCTTCAGTTCCAGGTGACAAGTCTTCTAATTAAGGTGGGTTTGGCTTATACCTGACTCAACTATAATTGGGAGGTTTGCCATAGTTGGACACTATATTCACCGTAATTATGTTGGATCAGTATAGTTAAAGTAATTTAAATAATTTAAATTGAATGATTTTAACTAAAATATCATAGGCTAATTTGATTAAATTGATTTTTCATTTAATTTCCTTAAGGAAAATTAATCCAATAAATCAGATTAATCATCTCAACCCAAAATTAAAAGGCGTGGGTCAGGGTTTGACCCGACCCGATACTGTTTACCTTTCCTGCCTTCTCCCTCGATAGGTCGACCAAGGCCAATCCTAATCGATGAATTCTTTGCCAATAGACCACGCCGCAAATAGCATTTGATTAATACACCATCCATAGACAAAGACACATCGATTGACCATGGAAGCCCTCTGCCCGGTGGCCAAGGATATCGGGACCTTAGTTGACCAGGACCTTACCCTAGGGTTTACTGTGGGGAGTTAATTCTCCCTAAAGAGGTAGCCATTCGATTCAGGCTTGATCCTTACACCATCAGGGAGGTGATAGGGACCCAAATAACCTTGCAGCTTGGGAGGTGCCCAATTGTTGATTCCTT
Organism: Gastrodia elata; assembly: GCA_016760335.1. Classification (NCBI taxonomy): domain Eukaryota; kingdom Viridiplantae; phylum Streptophyta; class Magnoliopsida; order Asparagales; family Orchidaceae; genus Gastrodia; species Gastrodia elata. Next base: position 1,459,330 of record CM028677.1, on the reverse strand, counting down.
ACTCAGACTCAACTCCTGAGATGCATCGCAGTCTGATGGATTGATATGATCGATCAGAGCTAGCTCAAGCCCTGGAGATAATTGCATTGAGTCAGGGAAATCAAAGCGTGAAATTATGAAGCTAAAGGGACTGGGGTTGAGTCTTGATCGTCAGTGAGGTGTTGACACCTTCACTGGACGAAGGCCCCATTCAGACAGTGAATTCTCATAGTCTGGATTGAGCCAACTCAATCCGTAACTATACATAGAGGTCCTAAGTCTAAGGGATGAGGATTTTCACTTATCACAGAACTATCATAGGCATAGAAAATTAATACTGAGACCACATGACTCAGTAGGGTTAAGGAAATATTTAGGACTGGGAGTCACAGACAGAGGGAGCTATCTTGGAGTTAGGAATGGGTCATAGAAGCTCTTATGGATGACCAATAGCTACCTGGGGACCTGAACATCAGGTCTCACCCATTGATTACTCAGGGAGCTCACCGGGAGATCCAGGAAATTGATAAGGAAGGAGAGGAGAAATGGATAGGGTTTGATAACCTTAGAGGAGATCTATTGCGAGTAAAGGTTTCAATTGGGAAGAAGTTGGGTTATTTATAGCCTACTGCGCTGGAAAGAAGGCTCGGGCTTGGTCGATAATGGTTGACCCAATGAATTCAACTCCAGGTTCAGCTCGAGAAAGGTAGACTTGGGAGATCACGACCATGCCGTTGTGATTCAAATGGGAGTGGGGGATAGGATCATGCCCGTATTGCCACAACAACAGTAGGTAGGCATTCTGTCGGAGCTTATTCAAGTAAACGGAGACGAAGTTGAACATAGCTGGTCTAGCCGTGGGCTGTTGAAGGGGATGGCTCATATGTGATCACTTAATGACTAACCATGTCTGGAATGTCAGTCATTAAATTGCAAAAGCGTTCCTACAGCTGACAGCATATCCGAGCAGAAAAGCGTTGACACAATCTGATTGAGGCATCAAGATGCGTGCGATGGATAAGATACGCTGGACTAGTTGTGCTGCTATCTGGGCCCCAAAATAGATCTGTCACAGTCCTGCCAGCAAATCACAGCCAATAAAATTAAATTAAACATTTAATTTAACTAATATTTATAAATCCTTAATTAATATAGTTAATTCTAATGGTTTTAAATCCAATTTAGGTCTAAATGATCTCCAAAATTTCCAAACTTTTACCCATAGCTAATTAAGGTGAGAGGGACTCAAAAATAAAATTAAATTTTAATTTGAAGATCAAAATAATTTAGCTAATTTTTAAGGTTCTAAAATAAGCAAAATAGCCCTTTTGCTTAAATGAGATCCAATTGATCTCAAACTTCCAGGGTAAGATTTTAATTACTATTTGAGTCTAATGCAATAGGAATTAACACTTGGTTTAACTTAGATTTAGTAGAGTAACAACCTTGAGTTGTTACAGCTAACACAGGAGGGAGGCAATTGCACCGTCTACAAGGCATTATGATGCCATGCATGATAACCGAGCAAAGGCAGCAATGTTGATATATATATATATATATATATATATATATCATCCCAAAAACAAGAGTTTTTATTACTTCACAATATGTCCATGCTACATGAGTCATTCTTTAAATTAATTGGTCGTCCACACAAACTCTGTTCCTCAGATAGGCTCCTTTCACATAAAAGATGAAACCACGATCCACCTTGCCATTAACTTCTTTGAAAACCCATACAATGTATTTATACCTGCTAGGGCACCTGTCATTTCCATTATCATACCATCTATGTCATAACTAAAATAAACACCAAAAGTAAAATGTGTAAAAAAGATAAAGCTTAAATATTTTATTGATTTAATTTTTTTTCAAAATCTTATATTTTCTCTTAGGCACAAATCATGACACTCATAAAAATTATTCATTCATATGTTAGAAACATAGATTAGTGCACATACTTCCAAAAATGATTATTATTAGTTAAGGAACTTGATATTCCACTCACATGAGCCACAAAAATAAGAACTTAAAAGCATACTTATACTGTAAAGACTCGCTTAAGTAGTAATAAGTGAAACACTTAAACATCAATGCATCTTTTCAGATAACGAAGGAGTTCTTGAATTCCAAAGTTAAGCATGCTCAAGTGGGAGCACTTTCAGGATGGGTGACCTACTAGGAAGTTATCTTCAGAGGGCAAAACTGTGAGGCCTTTCAGGCTAAAGTAGACAATACCTCAATGCTTAAGAGTTTGGGCTATTACAAATGGTATCAGAGCAGGCCATAGGATGTCAGGTAAGTGCCATACTGAGCAAAGTACCACTTCATGTGAGCAGCCCCATGATAGTTAAGGTGCTACATGGTTACATTACCTCTTGAGCCTGTAGGGGCCACCTCTAGTCCTATTTACCCAATGGATGGTTTGTTGATATGTGTGTGTATATTTTCGAGGATATCTGTTACTTAAGTTGGGGAGACCATAAAGACCCACTTAAATAATAATAAGTGAAACTCATAAATAATGATGCTCTTTTTTAGACAACGGTGGAGTTCCTGATAAGTACTCCAAAGTTAAGCGTGCTCAAGTGGGAGCACTCCCAGTATGGGTGATCTGCTGGAAAGTTATCTTATGAGAGCAAAATTATGAGGCCTTTCAGGCTAAAGTAGATAATACCTTGGTAATTAAGAGTTTGGCTATTACACATACTCTCATCATAATTTATCATATTGATCAAACCTGTAATGCCCCAGGTTAATCGCTGATAAATAACCCAGGACATTAACTTTGGGATAACCCATCCTGGTCCATTATAAATTTTTCACTCATGTTGAATTGATGGAGATCAAATGAGTTATTGTAACAACTCGGAGATGTTTCTTGGTTTTAACATCCAAATTAGGTTAAAACCATCGCCAATAGACTGCCAATAACATTAGGAGAAAGCACTTGAAATTTGGTGTGATTTGGTGATTGTTCATTTTTGATGAATATTTTGAGCAATTTAAATTGCTTGGAAATAACCTAAGTTAATTTGACCTCCAAATCAAAATTAGAGTCCACCATTGAATTCTTCGCCTTCAAATTAGCTAGAGGTGATATTTTGAGAAATTTTGGAAGTTGTCAAATTTTCTTGAATATTTTAATATATTTTAAGTGTTCAAAAAAATAAGTTAATTGTATTGATCTCTGATTGAAAATCTGACTTTATTTTTGAGTTCTTCACCCTCTATTTAGATAATGGTAAAATTTTGAGATTTTTTGGAGCTCATTTAATTATTTAATTAGCTAGGGGTGGCCTGCTCAGAAGTTATCTTCCGAGGGCAAAATCGTGAGGTCTTTTAGGACAAAGCGGATAATACCTCGGTACATAAGAGTTTGGGCTATTACATATACTCTCATCACAATATATCACATTGATCAAAGCTATAATGCCTAGGGTTAATTGCTGATGAATGACCCGAGACATTAACTTTGGGATAACCCATCCTGGTCCATTATCAAATTTTTACTCATGCTGAATTGATGGGGGATCAAATGAGTTATTGTAACAACCCGGGATTATTACTTGGTTTTTTTAATCCAAATTAGGTTAAGACTATCGCCAGTAAACTGCCAATAGCATTAGGAGCCAGCACTTGAAATTTGGTGTCATTTGGTGATTGTTCATTTTTGATGAATATTTTGAGTTTTAAATTGCTTGGAAATTACCTAAGTTAACTTGAACTCCAAATAAAAATTGGAGTCTGCCATTGAATTCCTCGCCCCCAAATTAGTTAGGGGTGATATTCTGAAATTTTTGGAAATTGTCAAATTTTCTCAAATATTTTAATATATTTTAAGTGTTCAAGAAATTATATTAATTATATTAATCTTTGATTGAAAATCTGACTTCATTTTTGAATTTCTCACCCTTTATTTAGCTAATGGTGATTTTTTAAGATTTTTCAGAGCTTGTTTGATTGTTTAATTTTGATATTTTAAATAATTATTAATTATTTAATATTAATATATTAATTATTATCATTTAACTCTAGCAACGGCGACAGACTCGCCGTCTACTCAGACGTTTATCATAGTGATCGAACGACTCCTATGCGGGCACTGGACGGTTCTACTATGCACATTTGTGCATGGGCAGGGACGCAGTCTTGTACAACTCCCATGGCCTTGAGACCTCCTCGAGCTCTTGTAACACCCCCATTCTCATGTCCTATGAGCCTCTGAGTAGCCCGACCTCAATTTTTCCTAACCCTAAGTCAAGATGTCGACAAAAGGTACGAACCTTATCTAATCCCTTTCACTTCCAATTTAATTAGTTCATCTATTTCATGATGATTTCAAAGGTTCTAAGGTCTCAATCGAGATTAAATGTGCTGGATTGAGGCTCAATTAGTGACTGAGTGTACATTAGTACACAGTACTTTGGCAGTGGTTTGGGTGCCCTTCGAAAGGGCTCATTGAGGCCTTTTGAACAGCATATGGGCTGGCCTCCGGTGACCACTAGAACTAAGAAAATTTGGAAGCCCTAGATCTGGCTGTACGGCTTTCACCGTGATGGGCAGAGGCTCGGGTCGACCTACCCGAGCGACCGAATTTGTAGGACCGATTCGTGAGCCAGACTTGATGGCTTGTCCTGGCCTGTGTGCGCGGGACCGGGCGCACACGCGTGCATCCTACAGTGTGCGAGCGCCTCTTGTGAACAATAGTTCTTGCATTAAATTAAATAATTATTTAAATACAATTATTTAAGGCCTCCTAACTTTCAAATTACATACCCAAATATATTGATGTCATATCTCAAAGTAATTAGAAAAATATGATGATCAATAATATAACATTGGATTGTTAGTTTGATAATTAAATTTGCTATTCACTATTTTAATTAATTAATTAATTAATTAATTAACCTAAATTTGCAAACATCATAACTTAGCCAATTCTCGTCCAAACTTGACGATTCAATAGTCCATTTTGATCACAAAAATGTGTAGAACAATAATATGATGCTGATTTTCTAATTTGACAATTAATTTTGCTAATGAACTTTATAGAATCATTAAGATAAGAGTGAACACAATAGCAGTTCCTTTCTGAGCACTAAATAAGATTTAAACATATTTAGGGGATTCCTTAAATAAAGTTAAGTCTCTTGATAATTAAATGTGAGAGTTCATCAAATTTACTTAACATGAAATTTAAGTGAATCGTACTAACATGGAATCCTTACTGAATTATATATCAAAACCCAACTCTCCTTATTTTAATCAAATTTAGTATTCTCTATGCAAGAATCCATAACTAGAGTAATTCAATACCATAAATCAACCAACTTAATCATCATTTAAACATTAATGAACTTAGGTAAACTCTGGTATCAAAACTATACTGTTCTCAGAAGATGATAAATCTCTAGATCTCACCATCTTAATATTACTTCAGACCACATGCTACAACACCCATTCCCGTCCTTGCACACAAATGGTTTAATTTAAGGAATACCAATTGGTGGTAAAATGGTATGTTACTCGGGAAGGAAAATTGAACCTCCCCAAATACACCTACTTAGCATAAGAGCTATTGAGACTCAACCTCAAAGAGAAGAGGGCTGAGTACTAATCCTTACGATAAGTGTATTACCATTATCTTAAGTATTAGATAAGGTACTCATGTATTTTGGATTATGAATAAGTGTAAGATCCAAGTTACATGAATACTAGCATTTTATGTATATTCTGATCACATTATAATACTAAGTATAAGTACTAATAAATATAGATTGCAGAAACTAAAGCTTACATCTATAAATATTCATCACAGAAGCTAAGAAAAGCATTCTTCTCAGAAAAGAAAAGAAAATACATCCATAATTATTACAAGATATTTACTTAAAAAATATATAATATAGTCTAAATACAAAATTGAAAGTAACTAATGTAGAAAATAAAGGCTGATGAAGAGTCCTCTAATGCTCCACAAACTCCTCGTGAATTGCTTGTGAAGGCTCCTGATCTGGTTCCACAAGTTGCTATGGATCTAGCAAATTGCTGGATCCCAAAAGTATTTTGTGTTAGACAATAAGTCTAACATATTAAATCTATTCTAATAGTTATAGTTATCGAATAATTAACATCTAAATAGTTTAAGAAAAACTATAGAAAAGATAGTAAAACAGCTAAAAAACTTAAAACAATGCCAATCTGAAAGTAAAGTAAAATGAAACTACAAACTGAGTAATGAAATGTAGAGAAAGTAGTATGTAATCTAAAACTAAGTAAATAATGATTTAAGGATATGTTGTATGCCACTGAATTCCTAATTATGCAACTGAATATGCCACATAGCTATATGCCACAAATATGCTAACTTGGTGTCACTTGATAGTCCACAGATCCTAGGTGAGCTCATTCGCTCTGCTATTACTGATTATGATTTATGCTCTTATGATATGCCAAGGATTATATAACTATATGCCTTAAATCATTGAAATTTGGAAATCAATTCAATATCAAGTGTTGATTCCATTTATCTCCATTGTACATAATTCATATAAATGAATTATGACTCCTAATTCTAATCCATTGCATGGAATTATCTAAAATTGAACTTAAAATCATAAACTAAAGAGGTTGTATATACACAGTTAGTATGTTTCTAAGAATTGTGACTGTAACACTTAGTCTGTTTAACTGCACTTATCGAAATGCATGACGATAAGGGGCTTGGCCCGGTCACTCACAATTTATTCTCTCAAACTAAGCTATTAAATACCCTAATTACAAGCATAATTATAGTGTCCTATGAAAATTAACATGAAGTACATAGTTTGATTAATTGCACTTATCGAAACATATGACGATAAGGGGCATGACCCGTCCCAGTTTATTCTCTCAAACTAAGATTCAATCCCCTACTTATACTACTCTTGGACTTGGGATGTTTATTCTAAAATGAACTTTACTTATATAATTACCTAAGGTAAGATTGAAACTCTACAGTACTATTTAGGGTAAATCGACCAACTCCATTTTCTATTGAAATAATTCAGTTCTATGGATATACACTATCACCTCCAACAGATAGTTATATTGATTCTAACAATTCTATTTAATAATCAAGGAATATCAAACTAATGAATCTATAATCCATTGTGGTGTATCCTATGCGAAGGTTCCAAAGATGTGACTTAAAAGTCACTCAATTTAGGACACTACCACAAGAAAATAACCTTAGCCTAATTCATTAGCTATCCTACCAAAAGGATCTAGGATTAAGTATCTAAGGCTAAGAATGTGAATCTAAGCTTTTACCTCAAAATTAGATAATAAGTTCTTCCTATCTCAATAATTTCTCTATAGTAAGGCTTAACAATTATTGAATTATTACCATTTGATTACAACTTTAAGGGTCTAGTACTGAAATATACAAATTATAATCTAAGATTCAATATTTACATTAAGTTTTCATTTCTTAGTTCATTAGACTGAATAACACAAACTAGATGGGTAAACCCATCTAATCACAACCTATACTATAATTATGGGATAAAATCATATAATTTATTAAGAATTGACCATTTGCAAATCATTTTCATTTTATGATTTATCTCATGCTAAGGATTTAAAGGTATATGTTCAGATGACCAATCACATAAATTCATTATAGATCTTAATACTTCTAGTTTATTGGTTTAAGATTAATGTCAAGTTAGCATGTATTATTAAAATTATGCAAGTCCTTTATTTGTTCAAATCAAGTATTTTAGTTAAGGTGATTAGGATTTAGACCTTTATCTAGACAAGTTAATATTTAGCTCATAACTTGACCAAACCAAGACCAATTATTTAGCTTATTGATCAATGACAAAATATGGGAATTATTTGTGCATTATTGATGTCCATTCTAGTTTAAGATTATATTGATTAACTTAATCAATTCTTAAGATTTCTTAGGGTTTAAGATTGATAATTATCAAATTAATGATTTAAAGAGTCCAAATTAGGGTTTGAGTTATCTAATATGCATGCTATTATTACTAAGCATATAAACATTTAATTAAGTAAGACAAAAGGTAATTAAGGCTAATTAAACCCTAAATCAAGCCAAAAAAGATTAGCACTTAATTACAAATCAAACCATTCAAATTATATAAAACTTAGCAATTAGTTTCTATTTATCCATGTGAACAATCAGAGACTTAGTTTACTAGATTTGGTTAAGTATAAACCCTAATTTTCACTAATCATGCATTTATAAGATTATGAAATAATTATTAAAATAATATTCAAAAAATTATTTAACATAGCACATGCATTCTATGAAGCATAAGAAGCACAATGGAACTGAAATCATGAAAGTTAGCTAAGTATTCAAGCTAATCCACCCTAATTAAGATCTGGAGTAACTAGGCTAAATTAGAAAATCCAACCATAGAAAGTGTAGTATTATTTTATATTTATATTCCTTATGATGTTTTGAACAAATGGTATATAATTTCATATGGTTTTGATGAGTGGATCAAAAGTTATTTGATGAATCCATAAATTACATCTAAAATAAAGGGGAAAATTCATTTATTTAAGATATTTTTTGCTATTCCTAAATCAAATTTCTTTATCTTTTTCAGGAAATGGAATCCAAAGGAGCTCTAAGGCATTGCTGCAATTTTTCTAACAAACTAACAAAGAATTCCGCTACAGCGCGCTGCAGCGCACGATCGCGTGCCGCAGTGGGCTGCAGCGGAAACATTTAAACTATATTAATGGGGGCTCAACTAATTGAATAGTATTTCTTATAGAATATACCGCTACAGCGTGCGGTCACGCGCTGCAGCGGTTTATCGCAGAAACATTTAAAACTTTATTAAACAGTCTCCCAATTAATTGAATAGTGCTTTTCGCAGAATTCACCGCTACAGCGCGCGGTCGCGCGCTGCCGCGGTTTACCGCGAAAATATTTTTGATTATTAAATGGGGGCTCAGCTAATTGAATAGTGTTTTTCGCGGAATTTACCGCTACAGTGCGCGGTCGCGCGCGGTAGCGGGTTATCGCGGAAGACTTGGCTATATAAATCAGGCTGCCTAACTAATTTAACAGTGTTTTTCACAGAATTCCCCGCTACAAGTGCGCGGTCGCACGCCGCCGCTGTCTACCGCGAAAATATTTCTACATACAATCGGGAAGAGTAACTAATTGAACAGTGTTTTTCACAGAATTCTCTGCTATAGCGCGCAGTCGCACGCTGCAGCGGTCTACCGCGGAGGACTTGGCTAAAATTGCTTGGGACCAAGGTATGCTAAAGCACGCTATAGGGCGCTACAGCGTGCTCCAACACGCTGCAGCGTGCTGCAGTGGCCTGCCGAATTTTTCCCAGGCAATGCATTTAATGCGGCTGGAGACATGACCTCTATCTTGAATGTTGTCTCCAGCCACCATACCCTGCAGCAGCTATTTTTGTAAGCCTTGAGGTGATGTTGTGGCTAAAAAAATGAGATTATTGTCACCTCACCCTAAATTAAAAATTAGTGCAATGATGAATTCAACATTTTTAATGGAAATTCAGGTTGCTTATGGAGGAGAGGAGCATACAACCCCCCCTTCCTATAAATACCCCTCCTCTTGACTAGAGGAGGGTTCACAATTTTAGCAAAAATTCCCTAAGTAAGAATGAGAGCCAAAGAAGGAGAGAACTCCCCAAGGGTGGTAAGGCAAGCTTTTGTAAAAGGAGAAGAGGAAGAATGCAGCACTAGCAATCTAAGGAGAAGGTAATTAGAAGGAGAAGAAGAATTCCGGAGAACTTCTACGGAGCGTTCCTAGTATCTTATAAACTAAATCTTGTATTTTATTTTTTGTGATCATAAAAGAGTGTTTTGCTATGTATGTGTCTTCCTTATTTTCTTGTGTAATGAGTAGCTAAACTCCCCTTGGGGAGGGTTGGGATGAAGTCCCATTTTGCATGATGTAATTTGATGTATAAATGTTTTCCCTCAAGCATAATGTATTTGTGATTTAAATGCCTTACTAAGAAATTTTTATCTAATTAGTCTTGATGCGTTTATAAGAAAATAACTAAAGAATCCAAGATCTAATTGTCTTGTGCTCCTTAGCTCACCTTAGGTTGGATGCTAAATTTTGAGTGCATGAAAGCTTAGAACCATTTGAGAAGGATCTTGAGCTCAATGCACTTCAATCTAAGCTCAACCAAAGAGTTGATGCAAGTGATGCTAAGACCCATTAATTGAGCTCCTTAGCTCCACATAATTGAGATTAAGAAATGAAGTGTTGAGTGATCATGAACTAAGTGACATAGTCATTGAGCCCAACATGTGATTCTCTCATCTCAACTATGTGAGATGCGAAGTGATGCTCGTAGTCGAAAATCAATGCTTGTGAGATCTTGAGATTTAAGAAAATTTAAATTCTCCTTAAATAAGGAGAAAATAAATTAACTTTAATTCTCAAGAATCTTACAAGAATCTTTGTGCTAAAGTAGAACTGAATGTGAGTTCATTTTGTGCATGAGATTTGAACTTGTAAGCCTTTGAGCTAGATTAAAGGACAATAATGTGCACTTGATTTCAATTAAACTAAATGATAAAGCTTGAGAAACAAATCTACACAAGTATTACATCATTGCATGTGGGATGGGCCCAACTCTCCTCTTCCTTTAAATCTTGTTATTTACTTAGTGAATATTCGTGCTAATCTAGACCAACCAACCAATACATAATATAGCTTAAACATTAGTGAGAATATATACACTTTAGTGCCAAATCAACCAATTTTCTGTGGTTCGATAAATTCCTAGAAAGTCACAGTTTCCACTTATTACTTCAGACCACGTACACTTGCGTGCAAGCGTAGACGTGTATTCATAGTCTGTCATTATTTAATTAATTTGATTTGCAATTTTCTTATTAATTTTCCATATTGTTTAAATAATCAGATTATTTTCCGTAAGGAAAATAATTATGGTTATTATTAAAATTATTAACTATACTCGGCTCAATATCCAAAGGATGCGGGTCATCTGAGGCCCGAGCGACCCAGGACTGTCGCACCATGCGAAATATGGGTTGGCCTGACCCACACAGTATCATCATCCCCAATCCCTCATCCCAAACCTGAGGCTGATTAGGGGAAACCTAGTTGCCAAAATCTTGAGCATCCAGTCCATGGTGTGATCACCTGAGGGTCGCTACACGTTTACCACTACCTGACGCACCGTTTGGAACCCTAAGCCCCTTGTGAGAAGGCTAGAAACTCTCAGACCTTCCTCACCCAAGAGCCACATCATAGAGCTATTATGGAGAGTTAAATCTCCCCACAAAGACTATGATTCACCCCCAGTTAGATCTCTACACTTTTAGGGAGGTGTGACTGATCAAACCCCTAATGCGGCTGGGCCTGTGACTCACTGAATCACTAGGTCCTTACTCGGACCCAACTCTCTTGAAGGATGGTAGCCTGATCAATCAATTCGATCGATCGAGACTGACCCAGACCTAATTTTGTAGGCATTGTATTCAATTAGCCTAATAAAAAAATTATAGATCAAAAGGAGAAGGCGTCATGACTAATCGGCTCTTCACAGCAACTGGGGTACCTGGTTTGACGAGGGAGCTCGGATCAATCAGCAGAGGAGACTCCAGAGGTTGCAGAGCTTGCCAAAGATGCTAGAGGTCCTGAACATTAGGACTAACCCAATATCAGCAATATGCAAGCACTGTATCACCAGGGAGAGCTCAAGCAGACTGACAATGGAGAATTAGGGTAAAAATCCTAATTGTGCTCTATTAATTAGCAAGCGACTCTAGGAAGGATCCTGAGGCTATTTATAGCCTTAGGGGGTGAGTTGGGTGCAGAGGGCTAGCTGGAGACGGCCCGAGAGCACAGTCCATGGCCGAGCTCTAAAATTCTATTTTGAGCTTGGTCAGGCCATGGGGCTTGATTGGGTTGCCATACCATTGAGGGAATATCCCCAATGGCTTGCTGAGGTAGAGGAGGTAGTGGGGGAAAGAATTGGCAGCTCGCGGACGGGCTAATTTTTCCTAACAAAAGTGAGAGTTGGTGCACTGTGGGTCATCTGATCTATCGATCAGATTGATACAATGGCCCAGATCAAATAGATCCTAACAGCCGATCGCGAAAGCAATTCGGGCTGTAGGATCCACGAGGAAATTAGACGGCAAATCCATGCTTCCGCGGATCTAGATCTTAACCGTTAAGATCGCGGGTTGGACAGTTGGATAGAGTGGGGCTCCGCTGTCACATGACCTAGGCTCCGCATCAGATCGCCCGCGGTCCGCTCAGCGGATCCCAATTTAGTTTAATCGGTTAAAGGATATAAGTGCAATTAAAAAATGTTAGGATCCCTTATGTACAAGTTTCCCAAATTAGTTTAAATTCAAAAGATGTCTAAATGATCTCCAACAATTCCCAAACTTGCACCCCTAGCTAATTTGGGGTGAGGAATTCAAAATTGCAATCAAAATTTTGATTGGAGATCAAAATATTTTAGCTATTATTTAGGGTATGTAATTGGACAAAATACCCATTTAACATACAGAGGTTTGATTAATCACAAATATTTAGGGTTATCTTATAATGACCTATTAAATGAAATGGAACTATAATTAGAGCATGGTTAAGCTTATAATTATCTAAGTAACAACCTGGTGCTGTTGCACGTGTGCTTGCGTGTAAGCGTAGACGTATATTTTTAGTCTGTTAGTGGGTTAAAACTTGCAAACCTAGTATTAAGTACTATAGTAACGCCTATTATTGGATTGGGTTCCTGATCCAGTATTGGGGTCGTTATTGTGATCTATACATATGCAAGCAACTGAAACTAATAATTAAGATAAGAATAATCTCTCTATCTTAAGTATTAGATAATTTACCCCTATGCATTAGCAATATGATTATTTCATGGAGAGCCAATGGGTATGAAGTACTTTGTAGCATAGAGATCCATCATCATACTGAGTATAGGATAGTATAAAATCAAAGTGCGAAAGCTTAAACATTCATCTATAACATTCATCACTGAAGCTAAAGAAACATTTATCTCAGAAAAAAAAAGTGAAAATGCATCCAGAGTTAATTATTACAAGTAAAAATTAAGCATTTAAAATAAGATATCTCACTAGCAAGAATGATGAACTAAGTATTAAAAATCAACACTCCAGTGGTTGTTGCTCCTCCATCTCCTTCTGAAGCTCTTGGATCTCCTTAAAAGCAAGCTCCTCAAATTGCTCCAAGCATGCTATGTTGGTTTCACATGCCAAGGCCCCAGCGAAAAAAAAAAAAATTATGTTAGAAAATATTTCTAAGTACATTTTAGGCTGATTATAGTGTTGTTACCTTATCATTTAAGGAATATTGCTCATCATAGTAGTAAATAAACAATAAAATATATATCAAATTGTAAGGGCTAAAGTAAATTGTAGCTGTAAACAAAATATTAAAGTAGAGATGGAGTAATATTGAAATAGAACAAGTGTGCTGAAAGTAGAACAACTAAAGGGAAATTTGTAAATTGAAATAAATGTGAAAATTAAACTGTAATGTATGCCATTAAATATGCATTTGAATATGCCACAAGTATGCATGATCTTGTTGCCACATTACCTTCCGTAGTTTTTAGGTGTGCTCGGAATCGTACCGTTAAAAGATCCTAGGTGTGATATGCATCACACCACTAATGATATGCTATGCTTATGCAAATCATGTTTTGCCAAAAGTTCAATGAAATGAGGAATAAGTAATCAAAACCAAAAAATAAAAAGACATATCTTCATTTTATTGTCTAATATATTACTTACTAACTTGCATATTAATCAAGATTCCACACTTATGTGGAACCTTAAAACATTAGAATTGTCTAACTATTCATGAATCAAAATGTTTTATAATTATACTGCAAAGTTATATTAATTCATCATATGCTTAAGAGTACATATATATAATTAGCATGTCCAAAGAAAGGTGTAACAGGACACTTAGGTTATTTAATTGCACTTATCTCTGTGCATAGAAATAGGAGATATACATCCTTTCATAGTTTATTCTCTCAAACTAAGGTATCCAAATCCTAACTTATAACATACACAGAAATTGAGATGTTTATCTTGAAATGAACTGTACTTATCTAACTACCTAAGATAAGACTAAAACTCTACAGTTCCTTACAAGGCAAATTGACCAATTCCTTAAGTTAACGACAAATCAGAGTCTATTTATAGGTATGTATTGCATTCCCATATGATAGTACTAATATTATAATTATGTTTAGTTATAAACTGTTGCGCCTCGTCCCTACCGTAGTTATGTTATTACTAGTATTAGCAAGATTACAGTAGAGCGGTCATCGTGTGACAAATCCCCAATTACAATTGAGTTAGGTTTTCAGCCTAACCCACCTTAATTGCAGAATATGCCACATGTAACTGTAATTCATTCATCAACACAAAAAATATAGAAGTGCGGAAGCAAAAACAAATACAACATCCATTCCATAGCACAAAAAGGAAAAAACAAGAGCTCAACTCAGTACAAAAGTGCAGAAAAGTAAAGGCATCAGGAATATTAATTATTATAATACTAAATTAAATTTAATAAAATGGCACACTCATCCTCACAAGCAGGAAAGTAAATATAACAAAGCCTCGGCAATGGCAGGAAGGTTCTCCTCCTGGCTAAACTCCTCACCTAAAGGTTCCTCCACAAACAATTGTGAATCTGAAATTGTCGGTATCACAATGCTAGGGCCCCAACCAAGAAAAGAAAAAAATTGCATTAAATAATTGTTATGTACATTTTAAGCGGATTTAATGAAAAGTACATGTTTTATGATATCACATTTGCTAAACATTTAAGCATTTAAAGAGGTGCAACAAGTGATAAAAGAACAAGATATTTATAATTAAAACATTTTTAACTAAACAAAATAAAGTATGTGAATAATATACCGCAACCAGAAGCTATAATAAGGTTAGATAATAATCATAGATAATAATTATAAATATTGAAATTGTTGAAAATAAAACTCAACCTAACATACTTATGATCTTATGAATACATGCTGATTTACAGAAATACAAACTGGACTAAAATATATAAGTGCACCGGAACAAGCATAACTAGCATCCCAATATAGATAAATAAATAAGTACTGCAAGTAAAATTGAATTGAACTATAAAAATTTGCAGGAAACAGGAAAGCATATATATAAAAAAATGATAATATAGAAATTGGGTAAACAAAGCCACTACAACTGAACTGAAATTGAATTGAATTTAGAGATGTACTTAAGTTAGTACTGCCATAATAGAAATTGGCTAGATGAAGCATCTAAACAGAAAGTCTAACATGTAATATCTATCTAATTACATGGCTTGATCCGATCTGGACTATAGAATTATACATGTATCATCTATCCAACCATATCACTAGATCCATGTCGATTCTATTGCAAAAGAAGTGAACTAAAGAGGCAGACTAACTAGAACATAATCTATTGAACTAATATCTAATGAACTTAAGGTATTAATTTAAAGTTAAATAATGGTTAAGCATTTTAAAACTAACATAGGATACTCATCAAATATCTTATTTCTATTAATATATCCAAGGTATAAAGCCCAAATATAAGGTGTGTGAAGCAACAAAGGTCAAAGTAAGTAAGAACTCTACTAAACATATGTGATACTATTGTTGTCTAGTTTAATTCATTCTATCTACTATGAGATTCTACAAGCTTAGGATCTCCAATATCCAACTATCAAGTATAATCCCAGATTTATAGCCTTAAAGTTTAAATATTAGAAGTTAACAAATTTTAATTCAAAATCAAAAGTGTCATATATCCAAGTTTAATAATTAATTAATGACTTAATTAAGGTATTTTAATATCCCATACACAATATTGATCCAGAAAATTAAGATTCCAAAGACTTAAAGTTAAACACTAAATTAGGGCTTAAGCTCTAAATCCAAGGTGCTAACATTTATAGATCTAAGGTTTCACACAAAACCTTACTCTAAAGATAGAGATTTGAAAGGATTGAAAGACTAAGGAAGATAAGATCCTAATTGAGAAAGGTTGAAGTCTAAAATCATAAGATAAAATAATCAAGTACAATTTATAAATCTAAGAACTAGATTCAATTTATTGAATAGCTCATTTATACAATAGAGTTAAATCACTTAACCCACTAAGAAGAGAGTAAATCAAGAAGTTGTGCACTTAAGAGAAATTTATAAGGAATCTTATGGATTAAGGTTACAAGTTCTAAGAAGGTTCCATCTATAGAGTAGCTCAATCCACTCAATATATCTAAGCTATTAGGATATAAGATCTAATGATTTAACTATTTACTTAAGATCTTAGTTAAGGTAAGACTTAAGGTTCTTCTTAGAGCATAAATTTTAGGAGGAATACTAGGATTATTTTGGATAGTAGTTAAGTTAACTCGTATTGATTCTTAAACATGATATTCATTTAATGAGTTCATATTAAACATTTAAGACCACCTTAAGAGTCTAAGGATTCCTTAAGTAAATTTTAGGAAGAAATTAAGGTTTACCATTGAGGATCCATTCATCATGTATAAGAGTTTATGAAAAGATCATAAACCATTATCACACTGATTACAAGTATTTAATTAGAATTCTAGGGTTTAAGGGCTTTTAAACTAACCTTAGGTCAAAATAACCAAAATTGGGATTTTAAGATTTAGGGTTCCAATTGATTTTAAGCAATTCTAATAAGCTCATTATTGTCTAATAAAGGAATTAACACAATAATTAACAAGTTTGCACTTAGGATAGACCTAATAAGCACTAATCCATTTTTAAGGTTATTAAGGGTGATTAGTAAAATTAGAACATTAAAGTGTAACTTAAGATCACAAATGGGTTCTATAAGACTTACTGAGTTCATGGGTACTAAGATCTAAAAAATTAGAGGTCAATTAAGCTAATTATTAACTAATCTATAATTAGGATAATTAAGAGGTGATTAGTTAATTTATGAATCTAAATTTTTTTTATTGGAATAATTAAGTCCTCCTATATCATATGAACATTTAGAAACCTTAGACATACAATTTGATCGAGGAATGAATTAAATATTCACTAATTAAATTATTAGAGAGATTAAGCTAAATTAGATTTCTAATCACATAAGGATAATTATTATTCCATATTCAGATTCTGCACATTTTTCTGGTCAAAATGGTATATAAGTTCATTATATTTGGTTAAGTATGGAAAGATTTAATGCAAACCCTAGTTTAATTTAATTTGGTCTAAGGATAGAACTTGGGAAAATAATTTATGCATTTAAAATAAATCCACTGGCTACCAAGTCCCTAACGGGTTGAGCGGGACCCGACGGGTTAGCTCAAGATGAAAAGACATAGGCTATCCGAGGCTTGACTGGGTTGGCACTATTGCACCGTGCCAGCCTAAGCCAACTCGGGCCATAGTGACAGTGTCATCATCTCGAGCAGTCGTGATTTTACCGAGCGAGGAGAATTAGAGTTTCGTTCAAAACCTTAATTCTCTCAGCACAAAGCTTCAAATGCCTTGATTAATGGCTTAAAATATGCGAGGTATTGAGATATTTCTTTATAACTAGAAAGCCTTAAATGGGTTGACCTCAAGTGCCAAAACTTAATTAGAAAATTTCAAAATTAAGGTTTGCTTGTGGTGAAGTGGATTCTCATCTCCAAGGCAATGTCATGATCTATGTTGTGTTGTAGATACCTTTTAGTCCATCATGAAGATGCTAATGGTGCTTTGGTGAGTTTTTGGGAGGTTCCGAGGTATTTCGGAACAAGGTATAATGTCCAAGAACAACACGGATGCTGTAGCGTGCCTGGGTGCGACGCAGCGCGCCGGGGTGCACCGCAGCGCACCGGGGGGCACCGCAATGTGCCCTAGAAACCCATCACCTAGGACTGAGACACTATCCCATGCCTTAGTGGTCAGCAGACATAGAAGTTGTGCTTCAGCGTGCCACAACAAAAATTGGTGCTACAGCTTGCCGTAGCGGAAATAGGTGCTGCAAGGCATTGCAGCGGATCCATCAGAAGATGTAGGCTTTTTGAAAGGCTGACTCTACCATGCACCGTAGCAGGTTCCATCCTGAAATGCGGGCGTTATAGCACGCCATAGTGGTAGGACATTTTAAACACGTGCGATACGGCGTGCCGTAGCTCTTGGGGGAGTTATGCTCCAGTTCAAGTTACGCCCTAAGTAAATTGAACAATTTTGAACCTTTTTGAGTCCAAAATTGAGTTGGGCACTTAAGAAAACAAGTTTGGAGGAGTTTACAATGTTGGATTTCCAGATTGGAGGCTGATTGCTACTATGAGGAGGAGATCCCAAGGTGAAGTCCTAAGGAAGCTGCAGTGCAAGAAATCTCATGTATGTTAAAGAAAACACTCCAAGTGGTGGCTGCTTCCTCTCCCCTATATACTAGAGTAAGAGTTTATGTATTTCTAGTCAAGGATAAGCTCTTTTTAAATCTTTAATCTTCAAGTTTTCATGGTGATATTTTCTGTGGTGTGGCTTCATAGTTTTTCCTGATATTGAGTTTTTTATATAAATTTCTATATTTAGATGTTTGTGTGCTTATATTTATCTTGCATGCATATGCTGTGTGATTTTCTACTGGTGATTTTGTAATATCGGATTTGCTTTGTAATAGTCAATGCAACCCTAGTCCTTGATCGAGGGCGCAATAAAACTGCTTTTGCTGCGGAGAGTGTGCTTTGTGGTGCTGAGATTTAACTCCAACAAGTGGTATCAGAGAGAAGGTTACCTTGTTGGTCCTAGGATTTATTGTTTGAGTGAGAGAAATGGTTGATGAGATGTGCACAAGATAGAGAAATTTAATACAACAAACTTTGTGTTCTAGAAAATGCAGATGGAGGATCTACTTTACTCGAAGAAGTTATATCTTTTATTTAAAGGAGCCGATAGAAAACCTGCAACTATGAATGATGAAGAGTGGGAAGTTCTTGATAAAACTGCACTAGGTTTGATATATTTATCATTGTCTTCTTCTGTTACTTTTAACATTGTTAACAAGAAAGCTACTGTAGATCTCATGAATGCCCTGACAAGAATGTATGAGAACCCTCGGCTTCGAAAAAATTTTTATTGATGAAGAGATTATTTAACTTGAAGATGATGAATGGCTATTCAGTGACTGAACACCTCAATGGGTTTAACACAGTGATGAGCCAATCAAGTTTGATGGGCATCCATTTTTATGATGAGGTTCGAGCTTTGTTGTTCCTCTCTTCATTATTGGACAATTGGGATGGGCTAGTTATAGCCATCAACAATTCATTAGGAAATGGGTCGTTGAGATTTGAGGACATTGTCGGTATTGTGTTGAATGAGGAGGTGTGAAAGAAATCCCATAGGGAGGCATCCATGTTAGCACTGAATGCTGAAAGAAAGGGAAGATATAACAAAAATAGGTCAATATCTCGACAAGAAAAATTAAGACCCAGAGAAGCAAAGCTGGATTGCTGGAACTATGGGAAGGCAGTCCACATCAAGAAAGATGGTCCTATCCTTAAGAAGTCAAGTGGTGGAGGTAAGATGATGAACCCCACTATAAATGTTTTAGCTGAGGAGGATCAGGATGCGTTGATCCTATTACTTGTCAGCATGGAGTCCTGGGTAGTGGATTCTGGCACATCCTTTCATGTGACTCCATTGAGGAGTGTCTTCAAGGATTACACTAAGGGTGACTTGGGGAAAGTATATCTTGGAGATGATAAGGTGTGCGACATTATTGGAAGAGGTGATGTGGATGTTCAGTTACCAAGATGCGCTGTTTGGAAGCTCAAAGATGTTAGATATGTGCCATATCTAAAGAGAAATTTGATTTCTATGAGCCAATTAGTTGGACAGGGCTAAAGCACATGTTTCACTGGAGACCCATGGAATATTACCAAGGGTGCACTCATTGTTGCATGAGGTAATATGAAAGGTACACTTTACCTGATTAATAAATTATCTGATTCTATTGCACCTACAGAAGAGATATATGTGAATCTATGGAATTGGAGGCTTGGCCATATGAGCGAGAGGGGATTGAAATCCCTATAGGCAAAGGAGAAGCTCCAAGGACTAAAGTAAGTAGACTTAGATTTCTGCAAAGACTATGTGCTGGGCAAACAGAATAATGTTTCTTTCTCCAAAGTTGAAAGAGAGCTGAAAAGTAGGAAACTTGAGTTGGTGCATGCAGACATACGGGGGCCAGCTCCAACTTCTTCCATAAGTGGAGCCATATATTTTATCACTTTATTGATGACCATATGAGGAAGGTATGAGTTTATTTTCTAAAATATAAATCTAATGTATTTGATGTGTTTGGAAAGTGATTAGCTTAGGTGGAGAACGAGACAAGATTAAAGCTTAAGGTCTGATAATGGTGGCAAGTACTGTGATAGGGAGTTTAAGGAGTTCTATGCCTTGAGAAGAATAAAGAGGGAGTTCACAATCCTAGGAACACCACAGCAAAATAGTGTTGCAGAATAGATGAACGAAACAATCATAGAAAGAGCCAGGAGCTTGAGATTGCAGGCAGATCTCCCAAAGTAGTTTTGGGCTGGAGTTGTTAACACAGCTATTTGCTTGATAAATTAAGGACCTTCCGTACCGTTGAATGAAGGGAGTCCCGAGGAAGATAGGGGCAAAAATGAGGTGAAACTGAACTACCTTAAGGTATTTGGATGCTCATCGTATGTGCACATTGATGTAGGATCCAGGAGCAGGCTTGACGCTAAGGCAATCAAGTGTACATTTGTTGGATATGGTGCAGGTGAGTTCAGTCATAGATTCTGGGATAATAAAAACTAGATGGTCATCAGAAGTAGGGATGTTACTTCAATGAAAGTGAAATGTACAAGGACTGCTTTAGATTCAAAACTAATTCCAAAGATGCTTCATATGTTGAGCCGCAACACATAGAAATTGATAATAGTGTTGAGTTAGATGTTGGAGTACATGAAGAAGCTCAGAAGGGTGTTAATGTTGAACCACAAACACCTATATTAAGAAGATCCATAAGAGTCATAAGACTGCTACAAAGGTACACTCCTTCCTTATTTTACCTATTACTAACAAATGGTGGTGAACCAGAAATCTTGGAAGAGACACTTCAGGTTGAAGATTCACTCCTCATGTGAGAGTCTGCCATGAATGATGAAATAATATCACTCATGTTAATGGGATATGGGAGTTAGCACCTCTACCATTTAGGAAAAAGGCCCTTCGAGACAAGTGGGTATACTGTGTGGAGGAAGAATTGAATGGGAGCAAGTGCTACAAGGCTAGGTTTGTAGTAATGGGCTTTCACCAAAGGCATGGGGTCAACTACAGTGAGATCTTTGTCCTAGTTGTGAATATGACTACCATCAGGGTTGTGTAGAACATTATTGCAGTTGAGGATTTGCATTAAGAGCAAATGGATGTTAAAATTATATTCCTTCATGGAGAGCTAGAGGAGGTGCTATACTTGTAATAGCCTGAAGGGTACATGACTCAAGAGAAAGGAAAAGCTAAGCTAGTGTGCAAGCTTAATAAGAGCTTCTATGACTTAAAGCAAGAGCCAAGACTATGGTACAAAAGATTTGATAAGTTCAAATCAGAATTAAGGTATAAGAGATGCTAGGCAGATTATAGTAGTTATATAAAATAATGTAAGTCCACCTATATTATTTTGTTACTATATGTGGTTGATATGTTGATCACAGAATTAGACATGGAAGAGATAAGGATGCTAAAATAATTGATGTCAAAGGAGTTTAACATGAAGAACCTGGGGTCAGCCAAGCAGATACTCATAATGAGAATCATTAGGAAAGAAGTGTAAGAATTTTGAAATTATTACAGAAAGAATATGTTGAAAAGGTGCTAAAAATATTCAACATGAGTGAAATAAGGCCAGTGGGCACTCCTCTAGCAAGTCACTTCAGCTTGTCAAAGGAACAGATGTTGAAGTTTGAAGAAGAAAAGGTGCATATGCTGAAGGTTCATTATGCTTCAGCAGTTGGGAGCTTGATTTACATGATGATCTGCATGTGACTGGATATTGCCCATGTAGTGGGAGTGGTTAGCAAATTCTTGGAAAACTCATAGAAGCACCATTAGGATGCAGTCAAAGTGGATCCTAAGGTATCTGAAAGGTATAGCGAGCAAAGCCTTATGCTTTGGAAGATATAACATTATTTTACAAGGTTAGACTCAAATCTTGCAGGAGATATTGATAGTAGGATAAGCACTATAGGTTATATGTATACATTGGGAAGTACAGTGATGAGCTAGAATACTATGCTACAAAACATTATGTCACTATCTACCATGCAGGCAAAATATATTGCCAACACAGAGGAAAATAAGGAGAAGATTTGGTTGAGGAGTTTCATGGCAGAATTAGGCAAGGAGCAGGAGGATGTAAAGCTCAATAGTGATAGTATGAATGCTATTTACCTAGTGAAGAATGCAGCATTTCATGCCAGGACAAAGCACATTCAACTCTATTACCATTTCATGTGGATACTGTCGGAAGAATGATATCTCAGATAGGATAAAATCTACACTTCTAAGAATTTAGCTGATATAGTTACAAAAGGAGTAACAGTGGAGAAACTAAAGCTATATACAACTTTAGTTGGCCTTGGTACATGAAGAGAGAGCGGGGCTGAGCCACACCATGTTCTTAACTAATAGAAGAAGATAATGAAGAATTAAAAATGGAAGAAGGGGATATTTCCTAAAGGTCTAAAAGTGGGAGATTGTTGTGTTGTGGAGACATTTTAGTTTATCATAAAGATGCTAATGGTGCTCCAACGAATTTCTGGGAGGTTTTGAGGTAATTTAGAACAAAGTGAGTTATCTAGGAACATCACCGATGCTGCAGCGCGCCCTAGCAATCCCTCACTTGAGACGAAGGTGCTATCGCGTACCTCAGTAGTCAGCAGACAGAGAAGCAAGTGCTTTAGTGCACCATAGTGGAAATCGGAGTTGAAGCACTCCGCAGCAAAAATCAGCTTTGCTGCACATCACAGCAGATACATCCCAAGATGCACACTATTCATAAGGCGGGTGCTACCGCGCACTGCTGCGGGTTCCATCCTGAGATGCGGGTGTTATTGATCGCTGCAGCGACATGCCATTCAAAAGACGGGCGCTACGGTGCGCCATTGCACCTGGCGGAGTTCTGCTCGAGTTCAAATAATGCCTTAAGTAAATTAAAGGGCATTTTGGACATTTCAAAGTTCAAAATTAAGCTGAGTACTTAAGCAAAGTAGTTGGGAGGAGTTTACAATGTAGGCATTTCAGTTGGAGGCTGATTGCTGGTGTGAAGTGGAGATCCCAAGGTGAAACCCTAAGGAAGCTGGAG
Organism: Gastrodia elata; assembly: GCA_016760335.1. Taxonomy (NCBI): domain Eukaryota; kingdom Viridiplantae; phylum Streptophyta; class Magnoliopsida; order Asparagales; family Orchidaceae; genus Gastrodia; species Gastrodia elata. The sequence continues at coordinate 1,435,915 of CM028677.1, read as the reverse complement.
TGCAAGAAGCCTCTTGCATATTGGAGAAGACACGCTAAGTGGTGGTTGTTTCCTCTTCTCTCCATACTAGATTAAGTGCTTGAGTATTTCCAATCAAGGATAAGCTCTTTGTAACTCTGTAATCTTCAAGTTCTCATAATGATATTTTCTATAGTGTGGCTCTGTGATTTTTCCAGTTCTTGAGTTTTCCATGTAAATTTCTATGTTTGGATGTTTGTGTGCTTGTGTTTATCTTGCATGCATGTGCTGTGTGATTTTCTACTTGCAACTTTGTGATATTGGATTTGCTTGGTAACTGTCAACACAACCTTAGTCTTTGATTGAGTGTGCAATAAAACTGCTTCTTCTGTGGAGAGTGTGCTTGGTAGTGTTGATATTTAACTCTAATAATCAAAACCCTTGTCCTAAACATTCAGGAGCCAAAAACAAAGTGATTGGGTCGATCAGTGAGCCTGGAAACTGACTAGATCGATGGAGATCTACTCGCGGCAGTTCACTGTAATGCATTGTTGTAACTTGAGTCGGTGCCGATCGATTGAGCAAAATTGATCAACAAAAAATTGACCTAAGGATTGCAATACTTAGCAACCATCCTAATGAGGTGGATGGTAGCTAAGGCAAACTTCAAAATTTGAGATCACAAAGAGAAATGGCCAGTCCAAGAAACATTCTCCTTAATAGTGATCTCACTGTCTGGTTCACTACCAGACCGATCCCATCCCTAACACTAAATGCAACGCCTCCCCAAACAATCCTAGCACAGTACCTAATAAATCACTAAATTCCAATTGACAGGATGTCGAGCTGAATTTAGCTTGGTAGGAGGGAAGGAGGTAGTACTTGGGAATGTAGTGAAGAAGAAAGGTCATGCTCAGCAGGGATCTTGGAGCTACCAATAGCTTTTTTGAGCTCCACTGAATCACCTAGGGGTTTTAACATCAAACCTCACCCACAGTCACGTTGGTGAAGGTTGAATGAAGGTCGATAAATGGTTGAACAAGATTGCAGGATGAAGACCAGAGGGCAAGAATAAGGAAGGCAATGGGATCTCAGAGAAATCATCTTCAGAAAGCAAAGGTTTTGATGAATCCATAAATTACATCTAAAATAAAGGGGAAAACTCATTTATTTAAGATATTTTTTGCTATTCCTAAATCAAATTTCTATATCTTTTTCGGGAAATAGAATCCAAAGGAGCTCTAGGGCATTTCTGTAATTTTATTAAAAATATAACAAAGCATTCCGCTACAGCGCGCTGTAGCGCGCGGTCATGTGCCGCAGCGAGCTGCAGCAGAAACATTTAAACCATATTAAACATGCCCCTAATTAATTGAATAGTGTTTTTTGTAGAATTCCCCGCTACAACGCGCGGTCGCATGCTGCAGCGGATTATCGCGAAAATATTTATGATTATTAAATGGGGGCTCAACTAATTGAACAGTGCTTTCTGCGGAATTCACCGCTATCGCGCGCGGTCGCGCGCTGCAGCGGTGCATCACAGAAATATTTATGATTATTAAATGGGGCTCAACTAATTGAATAGTGTTTTCTGCGAAATTCACCGCTACAGCGTGCGGGTGCGCACTGCAACGGTGTATCGCAGAAAATTGGCTAAATAATTCGGGCCGCCCAACTAATTGAATAGTGTTTTTTGCGGAATTCCCCACTACAGCGCGCGGTCTACCGCGGAAGACTTGGCTAAATAATTCAGGCTGCCCAAACTAATTGAACAGTGTTTTTTTGCAGAATTCCCCACTCCAACATGCGGTCGCGCCCTGCAGCAGTCTGCCGCGGAAATATTTCTTTATTTAATCGGGAAAAAGAACTAATTGAACAGTGTTTTTCGCGGAACTCCCCGCTACAGTGCGCGGTCACGCGCTGCAGTAGTCTGCAGCAGAGGACTTGACTAAAAATTGCTTGAAACCAAGGTATGCTAAGGCATGCAGCAGCACGCTATAGCGCGCTGCAGCGGCCCGCCAAATTTTTTCCCAGTCAGAGCATTTAATGAGGCTGGAGACATGACCTCTATCCTGAATGTTGTCTCCAGCCACCATATCCTGTAGCAGCCATTTTTGTAAAGCTTTGAGGTGATGTATGGCTAAAAAAATGAGATTATTGTCACCTCACTCTAAATTAAAAATTAATGCAATGATGAATTCAGCATTTTTTATGGAAAATCTGGTTGCTTATGAGGAGGAGCATGCAGCCCCCCTTCCTATAAATACCCCTCCTCTTGACTAGAGGAGGGTTCACAATTTTAGCAAGAATTCCCTAAGTAAGGAGGAGAGCCAAAGGAAGAGTGAACTCCCCAAGAGTGGCAAGGCAAGCTTTTGCAAAGAGAGAAGAGAAAGAAAGCAGCACTAGCATTCTAAGGAGAAGGTAATTAGAAGGAGAAGAAGAATTCCGGAGAACTTCTACGGAGTGTTCCTAGTATCTTCTAAACTCAATCTTATATTTTCTTTCTAGTGACCATGAAAAGGTCTTTTGCTATGTATGTGCTTTCCTTATTTTCTTGTATAATGAGTAGCTAAACTCCCCTTGGGGAGGGTTGGGATGAAGTCCCATTTTGCATGATGTAATATTAATGTGTGAATGTTTTCCCTCAAGCATAATGAAATTATAATTTAAATGCCTTACTAAGAAATTTTTATCTAATTAGTCTTAATGTGTTTATAAGAAAAGAACTAAAAAATCCAAGATCTAATTGTCTTGTGCTCCTTAGCTCACCTTAGGTTGGATGCTATATTTTGAGTGCATGAAAGCTTAGAACCATGTGAGAAGGATCTTGAGCTCAATGCACCTCAATCTAAGCTCAACCAAAGAGTTGATACAAGTGATGCTAAGACCCACTAATTGAGCTCCTTAGCTCCACATAATTGAGATTGAGAAATGAAGTGTTTAGTGCTCATGAACTAAATGACATAATCATTGAGCCCAATATGTAAATCTCTCATCTCAACTATGTGAGATGCGAAGTGATGCTCGTAGTGGAAAATCAATGCTTGTGAGATCTTGAGATTTAAGAAAATTTAAACTCTCCTTAAATAAGGAGAAAATGAATTAACTTTAATTCTCAAGAATCTTACAAGAATCTTTGTGCTAAAGTAGAACCGAATGTGAGTTCATTTTGTGCACGAGATTTGAACTTGTAAGCCTTTGAGCTAGACTAAAGGACAATAATGTGCACTTGATTTCAATTAAACTAAATGATAAAGCTTGAGAAACAAATCTACACAAGTATTATATCATTGCATGTGGGATGGGCCCAACTCTCCTCTTTCTTTAAATCTTGTTATTTACTTAATGAATATTCGTGCTAGTTTTAGACCAACCAACCAATACAAACTATAGCTTAAACATTAGTGAGAATAGATATACTTTAGTGCCAAATCAACCAATTCTCTGTGGTTTGATAAATTCCTAGAAAGTCACACTTTCCACTTATTACTTCAAACCACATACACTTGCGTGCAAGCGCAGACGTGTATTTACAGTCTGTCAGGTTTTACTACAAAGCTCTTAGAGCTATTTATAGCTTAGTAGAGAGATTCTAGGGTAGACACTGAGCCATCTGCCTCTGTCCAAAGCTACAAACCAACCCTGGTATGAGAAAGGGAATATTAGGGAAAATGGGGTAACTAGGTCATTGAGGACACGAAGGAGGTCGTGGGGGACATGATCCTATCTTTGTACTACCACGATGGCTGGATGTTGGGATTCTGTTGGTATCACTCGGTGACTAATCTCCAAGGAACAAATGTGAACAGGATGGGGTGTAGGCACTGACGTTGGATCTGCACTAACTTTGGACGACCGGATCTCCTTTACTCTAAGTACAATTATGGGCCATTGGATCAAAGCTCAGGAATATGGAGTGACATAGATTGAATATCCTGGCTATCCTGTGTTTAGAAGTAGGGATGGGATCAGCCGCATAAAAGGTTAATAGCTATTGGCTGTTTAATCAATATTTAAATAATTAACTTAAATTTATACTTAATTATACTAAATGAAATTAATCCCAATTTTGAATCAAATGATCTCCAAAAATTCACCCATAGTTAATTTGGGGGTGAGGAATTCAAAAATAAAATCAGATTTTAATTTAGAGATCAAATTAGTGTACCCAATTTTTAGTATCCTAAAATTGGCAAAATAGTTAAATTGCTCAAATGAGCTCCGATTGATCCCAATTTTTTAGGATTAGGTTTAAATGGATATTTGAGTCTAATGGAATGGAAATTAGAGCGTGGTTTAACTTAGATTAGCTAGGGTAATAACTTTGGGTTGTTACAAATTCCCCCACTTAAGAATGATGTCATCCCCGGTATCACTAAAGTGAAGAAAGTATAACAAATACGAAATATAAAATAAAAATTGAAAAGAAGGAATAGGAGAAGTACCATGGTTCTCAAAGAGCTTTAGAATTTATGACACATTTCCACTTCCTTTTCATAAGTAGATTCCTTCAGAGAACAGTTCTTCCACTAAACCTTTACCATGGGAATAGAATAATTCCTTAACTACATACAAAAGATCAGATTGAATTTCTATTGCTAGAAGCCGAACTAAATGAGAAGGGTCCCTGAGACATCTCTTCAATGATGATATATGAAACACATTGTGAACTGATGCGAAATCATCAGGGAGGTTTAGCCTGTAGGCAGCTGACCCTACTTTTGTTGATATCTAAGAAGGTCTAACATAACGGGGATTGAGTTTCTCTGCTATGCCAAATCTAAAGATGCCTTTCATCGGGCTAACTTTTAAATATACAAAATCACCAATGTTGAATTCTAAGGGATGATGGTGAGCATTGTGCTATTTACCTTGATGATCCAGTGGTGAACGGATCCTTTGCTGAATAAGCTAAACTTTTCAATTCGTTTTCTCAACTAATTTAGATCCATAAAGTTGGATGCTTCCTATTTTTGACCGTGCAAGGGGAGTACTGCACTTTATGCTATATAAGGTTTCATAAGGAGCCATTTTAATACTGGCTTAAAAGCTAAAGTTATATGCAAATTCCACTAATGGAATGTGATCTTTCTAAGAACCAACAACATCTAGAATGCAAAGTCTAAGCAGATCTTCAAGAACATGGTTCCCTCATTTTGTATGACCATTAGTTTGAGGATGAAAAGTCATGCTCATAGCTATGGTAGTTCATAGATCTTGGTGCACTACCTACCAAAACTTAGAAATAAATATGCTATTTATGTCTGATACGATTGACTTAGGATTACAATGAAGCCTAATAATTTCCTTAATATAAAACTTAGCAAGGTTTTTCACTGAGTCAATGTGACGGATGGGAATAAAGTGCGCATATTTAGTCAAACAATGAACGATGACCCAAATTGCATCGACACCAGATCTTGTGTGAGATAATCTCATACAAAATCCATTGAAATATAATACCACATCCTCTCGGGAATTTCTAACGGATGCAAAAAACCTCCAGGCCTTTCGTGCTCGGCTTTCACCATATTACAAGTGTGACAATTTGCCATGAATTCGGCTTCAATTTTCTTTATACCTAGCCAAAATGACTACTTCAAGTCTTGGTACACCTTTGTACAACCAGGGTGAACCTTATATCTAGAATGGTGGCTTTCAATAAGAACATTTTGGTGCATAAACTTAGGGATCCAGAGATTGTCTCCTTGATAAATAACTATTCCTCGCATCTGCAGATCATGCTTATGATCGCTTTCAATTTCGACCTTAAATAATAGATAGTCATCATCTTTAGTTTGTGACATGGATACATTTGTGTGGAATGTTGGCTCAATAGAACTTAATTATATTAGCTCACTGAGCATATCATCTCAAACAAGCTCAATACATAGCTTACAAAACTCATCAACAAAAGGATTCTCTGCAATCATGGCATATAATGTAGCACAACGCCTGAGAGCATCTGCTACAATGTTCTCTTTTCCTAGGTGTTATTGAATGTTCAAATCATAACCACTAATCAATTCTAACCCCCTTCTTTATTGACAATTTAATTCATGCTGAGTAAAAATGTACTTCAGGCTCTGATAATCAGTAAAAATGGAACATTAAGCTCCATACATCTAATGGTGCCAAATTTTCAAATCAAGGATTACTACAACAAGCTCGAGATCATGGACATGATAGTTTTTTTCATGTGGCTTCAGCTGACAAGAGACATAAGCAACTATCTTACCTTCTTGCATTAATACGCACCCTAAATCAACTTTGAAAAGCATCAATATAAACCTGATAGTCTTAACCTTATTTAGGCAGAACTAGCACTGAGGCAGTAGAGAGTGCATCTTTCAAAGTTTGAAATGATTCTTTGCAATCAGAACTCCAAATGAAAGGTATAGCTTTTTGAGTCAGTATGGTTAGTGGTGAGGGGATCCGGGAGAAGCCCTTAATATTTTTTTTTGTAGTATATAGCTAGACCCAAAAAACTTATAATATCGGTCACTGACTTGGGTTGTACCCAATCTTGGATGGTACTTACCTTCTTTTGATCCATCGAATTCCTTGGGCATCAACTACATGGCCCAAGAAAGCTACAGATTTTAGCAAAAATTCACATGTCACTGGCTTGGGCTCTGGATGAAAGTTCAACATTTAATAACTTAGTTAGCTTGTATGAAGGCATGTTAAGAATTTTGACTAAACATTCAGAGATAAAAGAATGACTGTCCACGGTGTCGAATAAAACATTACACGATTTTTCATTAAAATAGAATGTTCCTAAATTATTAAGTGATTGCATTAATTAATTGCAAAAATAAAGAAGCAGGAGTACAAAATTTTTTTTTAAGAAAAAAGAGGTTCAGAAATGTGTACCTGTAGCAACATTATTGTCTTCTGCGGCTTCAAGACGAGTTAACGCGTAGACATGTGCAGGACCAGTAGGACGGTTATTAGCTTGCTTATTCAAGTTATTTTGATTCTAAAATCTTGAACTTGTTGTTTGTTCCCTTACTGATTCCAAAGCTTATGTTGAAGGAGGTGGCATTATTGCCATCCTTGGATCTTGTTTGTTCAAAGGTGTGGCACAAAAAACTTGGTTTTGCTATGAATGGTTAATGCAAACACCATCCACATTCTCTTGATGAGTGTAGTGGTAGAACATATGGCCCTAACAACCACACATATTGCACTGATGGCCAAAGTGGTAACACTTTCCATACATATGGGGTTTGTTACAACTTTGAGTTGGTTCAAAGGGTGAAGCAGCTTCGATTTGAAAGAATTTAGCTGAATGAGGCTTGTGCTTTTTGAACACCTCATGGCGGTTTGGAGCTATATGGATCTTTCTTTTTGGATCCCTCTCAAATTGGTGGTGCTCTATCACTCTTGTAGTCTTGACTAACTGAGAAAATTCAGTGAGATGCAATTGAACTACATGATCCTCGTTAGAATCCCATAGACCACTTTGAAATTGCTGGCACTGGGCAACTTCAGATCTAATGTGGTCCAGAGAAGAGCATGTTAAACTTCTAAATTCCATCTCCTATTCTGAGATAGGGCGACTGCCATGCTTCAACCTTAATATTGTGTCGTAGATTATATTTTGAGCTAATGGGGGAATAAACTATGTCTTGAATATTTCCACAAATGCATCCTAGTTGTTGTATTCATTGTCAAAGTCAACAAAATCAGTGTTCCAAATGTTGTCCCACCAATGCTCTGCTTCCTCATAAAATAGATGAGTTGTGAGACTAATTGCCTCATAGTTGGGACATTTGATGTTGATCTAATTCTTTTCCACCATCTTTAGCCAACTAGCAATGTCCATGAGGAAGAGGTTCATGCTAAAGGTTGTAGGTCTCACAACCTCATAAAATTGTGCAAGAGCCCATCAACAGATTGATGTGACATGTGGGGTGCATAGGGTGCAGGTGCTGCCGGTGAACCTTTGTTGGTAGCAGTAGAAGAATGGATGAAGATCAACTACTAAATTTCTAGGGCTTGCTGAGTCTAATTCTCAAGTGTCACCGCTACCATACTTCTTAGAGAAGTAACCTCATTAGAAGTACTGCTTGAAGCCACCATTGTCTTGATGGGAGTGGTCATAGGTTGTGATCCTAGATTTATCCTGTTGTGATAAGACAAATCATTACCTTAGAGAGAGTAGAGAAATATGACAAAATTTGTTATTCAAACAAAAGGCACAGAAATTTCTTTACTCATTGCGACAGTGAAGATTACATAGATGAAAAAGATAACTATATATATACTAAGGCATGAAGATGATAAAAGAAATACAATCATTTCGACAATATTTGATGAGCATTAAGCCTTTCCGATGAATTCTGCATAGAAGGCATGATGAAAGTTGGTTAAGGTCACGACACAAAGCTTCCTCCTGCACTTCCTTTCAAGCTTCTAATTGGTGATGATCCACCAATCCTTGGTTATGTCTTGTAGGAGCAAGGTTATAAGCTCAATACATATTGGATCTGGGCACTCTATGAAGTCTTAAAATGCTTCCACTCACTTCAAACATTATTTAGTTAAGATTGGAAAGTCAAGTCCTCAAAAGATAGGATGACCGAGTAGCTTGTCAAGTACTAGGATGCCCTCGACTGATACTCCTTCTACAATACTTCCACCCTTTTGACCAAGCGGGTAGTCATAGTCCCAAATAGCTTCGAATCTTGTTGAGTAATAGCCTAGGTCTAATTTTCCACACTCCATTCTCTTACTAGGAAAATTTATAAAATTCTTAAGTTATCTTCAGATAATTTTAAACATTATGTATATATATTTCTAATTCATACTTTTATATTAAGTTGTTTGAAAGTATGGCACTGAAGATGTTATGTTTTATGATTATATTATTGAAGAATGATCCATTAGGTAGATAAGAATGCAAACTTCAATCTGACAACTTATGGTGGTCTCTGATACCAGCAGTGGAGCCCCATCCTAGTTGTGGTCATGTTAAGACTAGTATTAACATGATTATGGTAGAGTGATCATTGTGTAACAAATCCCCAATTACAATTGAGTTAGGTTTTCAGCCCAACCTGCCTTAATTGTAGAATATTCCACTTATAACTGTAATTCATTCATCAACTTATAAAAAAGATCAAAGTGCAGAAGCTAAAATAAATACAACATCCATACCATGTGTGTGTGTTGGGTATACATACTCATAACTATGTATACATACTCACAACTATATATAAATATATAGACACACTCATATATACTACATACATGCATACAGACACATATACTACATAGAGATATATACATATAGTATGAGTGCACACACACACACACACACATATATAGAGATTAGTATGTATGAGTGTGTGTATGTGTGTGTGTGGGTATACATGTGTTTGTGTGTCTATTGGGTATACATACTCACAACCATATATAAATATGTGTGTGTTGGTGTGTGTGTGTGTGTGAGTATGTGTACCCAACACACGCACACACACACATCTGTACACACACTCATTTATATGGGTATACATATAAATATGTATATAAATATATGAGATTATGTATATACTTGGTATATATATGGGTATACATACTCACAACTACATATGTATTATATACAAACACACTCATATATATTTATAGGCATGTATGTGTGTGTGGAAATATATAAACATACACCCACACACTCATATATATATATATATATATATATATGTGTGTGTGTGCATATGTGTGTGAGTCTATTGTCGGTGTGAGTATATATGAGTGTGTGTGTGCGTGTATATATATATGAGTGTGTGTGTGTATGTGTGTGTCTATATATATTTATGTGCGTGTGTGTGTGTGTATATGTGTGTGTGTGTGTGTGTGTGTTTGTGTGTGTGTGTGTGTGGGTGTGTGTGGGTATTGGGTATCTGAATACATATAGACAGACACACAGATACACACATATATAAACACACAAACCTAGAGATTAGTATATTTATGTGTGTGGGAGTGTGACACACACATGGAGATAAGTTTATATGTATGTGCGAGTATGTATACCCAATATACATATATGAGTGTGTGTGTGTATGTGTGTGTGTGCATGTATATACATACTCACAACTATATAAAAATATATAGACACATACATAGATATTAGTATATGTATATAAACATACACATGTAGACACACATATTCATATATACTTATCTCTATGTGACACAACACACACACACATAAAATGGTTGTGAGTATATATAACAAACACACACACATAAACACCCACAGGGAGTATGTATACCCAACAAACACACACACATAGAGAAAAGTATAAGTGTGTACGACTATATTTGTATTACATACACTTATATATATAGGCACACACACATATAAAGATTAGTAAATGTGTGTGTGTGTGTGTATGTGTGTGTGTCTGTATACCCAACACACAATTGTGAGTATGTATGGTTGTGTGGGTATACATACTAATCTCTCTGTGTGGCACACACACACACATACAAACACACACACACACACACACACAAACATAAACACACACACACACAACTGACTCATATATATTGTATGTGTGTGCCCAACACACACACACAAATATACATAGAGATTAGTATATATGAGTATGTGTGTACATACATGCATATATAAGTGTGTGTGTGTGTGTGTGTGTGTGAGTGCATATGTGTGACACACACACACACACACATACACACACTCACACATAGAGTATGTATACTCACAATTATATAATTTATATGTGAGTATGTATACCCAGCACACACATACACACACTCTTATATACTAATCTCTATGTGTTTATGTTTGTGTGTGTGTTATATAAGTGTGTGTGGGTATATATACTCACAAATTGTATATATGTGTTTGTGTGTGCATTTTGGGTTACATAACACACATAGAGATTAGTATATATGAGTGTGTGTGTATTTGTGTGTGTTT